>OZ010793.1:277113970-278392047 GCA_963932465.1 Maratus speciosus
CTTGGCGCAATTCTACTGGTTATTTGATTCGATGCCTTGTATACACTGTCAATGACTGTCAATATTTAGTAACTTCATGCTCCTATTTATGTTATTAGCTAATAAATTCACTCATCTAACATATAATACCTCGTCACAAATTAGATTTTTGATCACACACGCACACACACATATATATATTAATTTTATAACAAATCACACGTTTTATTATAATTTTATTTCGCTGAATTTGTATTATATTGCATTTAAAAAAAAATCGTATGTCAAGTAAAATTTACGTATATATTTTTTTTCTAATAAAGATTAATGTTTATAAATTCTTATCGAAAGGCAAAAACACTGCACATTGTCTCAAAAACGGAAAATTTCCTAATAGTGCGTTTATTTTCGCAAACATATTTGCAATTATTTCGGATAGTCTGCCCGTGTCTAGCAAAATTTCATTATTTTTATCTTAAAGAAAATTTATTTTAACTAAATAATGATTATCGAATTTAGCTTCCCGCGTTCCACATAAATTCCCCACCTCTGTCATGCGTGCCACGTATTTTAAGAATTATGAAAACGTCCGTTTAATTGCTTCATAAATTGATTAAGGTACATTTTTAGATGTAAAACCAGATACTAATCAGGGTTACTGCACAAACGGAAACAGCGAGACATACCTTTGCCAATGTCACTTAATTATCACATCTACTAAGTCTCTGTTCTCAAAATTGTAGAAATTCATTGTAGCTTTACAGCATATTTTAAAAATACATAAGTATTTTAAAATTAAGATTCAATCAATGAAAATAAAAGTTTTTTTTTATCAATAATACCTGTACATACTTTCGATGTTCCAGCGATCTCTGATCGATTCGTGATTATCTCTTCCATTTTCACCTGAAAGTTACCTTTTGTTACCAAAATTAATAAGTATTTTACATTATGAAATCATACAACAGAAAAATTTTATTTTTTTACCCATACTAAATATGAATGCCTCGATTTTTAAACGATCTCGCATTTCTTCTCGCAATCTTTTCCTTTATCTTCACTTGGAACATTTTCTGTTTACTTCCATATTAATACATTCTCGTCAAAGTTGCAATGGTATATATTTTTAATCCATCATATAAAAATACATATTCCTGTAATAAATAAGCGTTTAAATTTAGTAATTCACGCATCAGGAAAACTTTGTTTTTCAACTATAGTAAATATAACATTCCATTCCACACTTCACTACTTTTTCCAACCTCTTAAGTTTAAGTTTTAAGCTATGAGGTATTCGCTACAGCTTTTTGCCGGCATAACCTCAAATGATCACAAAATGGCGTTATTTCCGTGGGACCATCTTCACTACTCTGACAACTGCATTTAACTTTTTCCGTTGGGTTTCACAACTCTGACAAATATAATTACCTTCGATATCCCAGTAACTCCCTGTTTTTTCGCTTTGTTATTTTTAATATGACTTGTAATAATATTTCTACCAGAAATAAAAATGGTGTTTAAAGCAGGGTTCTCGCTGCCGCTCACCATTGCGTCAAATCGCTGCAAAAGGTTTCGTTTGGCGAGTAAACGAACAATCTGACTCGCTAAATTGCGAGTACTCAATTTCTGCTCTTTTTGTGTGAGTGTCCAGATTCTTATTCGCGTTACTGGACGATTGATATCGCCTTTCGTGTTCAATCGCACCGTGAAATTTACCTCTATTGATAGAGATACTGACTCAGCACCAATAAACTTTAGCAACAGCGAAAGACAGAAAGGATTATGCGATAGGTATTTCTCTATTTTCAGTAAATGACTATCTATGCGTCGTCGTCGTGCCGGTAAAAACACAAACAAAATTACTCGCATCAAGTAACAAATAGAGAAAAGTTTTTCTCGAATGCGGCGTTGAAATTATCCATTTATTATCTATTTATTAGTTATATGCAAAGTATTATTGGCCAGGTAATTTTTTCTATCGGTTAGAGTCGAAATCTCACAGCTATTTGTAGTGTATATTTTGACAACTTTAAATCAAAGGCAGCTGTTTAGAATTTTTATTTTGACTGCTAAAAGAATGTCGGAAAAATTTATATATTTTGGCGATATTTAGTATGTACTTATTTTTAATAGTTTCTGCAGCAGATAGTCGAATTTCTATTTTACAAGTACCTGCAAAAAATTAGGTTATTTTAGAACATATTGAAAAAAGGGATACAATAAGGGGTTAAAGATACATTTTTCAGTGTTTCACGCGGAATTTATTTTGCTATTTTTTTTTTCATTTGGCTACCTTTTTTTATCTCTTATTCGCCAAATCACTAATGTTGGTCAAAAGCGAGCGAGAACACAGGTTTAAAGTGCGCAATTCAAGCAAAAGAAAAATTAGTTTTTTTTTCATATACTAAATATACTATACCTCTAGCATACTTCCGATATCCTAATTATTCTATAAGGCTTCATTTTCTTCATTCTCACTCGTATTTTTTCTTCTCCAATTTACATCATCATTTTTTATCTGAAAATTGGAGGGATACATATTCTTAAGTGAGGAGTTAAAAGTGAAATAAACAATTGAAGGTAATTACAAATTCAAACAAAAAAAATAGTTTCTTACCCAAGCAAATGTACAATGTACATATTTCCTTCCCTTTGGGTGTTCTTGCTTCTTTTTTAATGATGGTCATTCATCTTCACTTTAATATTTTCATCTATTTACATCTATATGAACGCATGTCGAAAGAAAATATATTGTAGTACAGTGTTTAACATTTCTACACCTGAAATAAATTTATCTTTTAAGTCGAATATTTAGACAGGGAAATTTTGTTTATTTTTAACTGAAAAAATAAATGTTACTGCTTCCTTCAGTTGCTGTAAAAACATTTTATGTGCTGAATCTCAAATGTGCTATGTGCTAAATGCTTCTTTAAAAAATACAACATAAAATATTGCGTATTATGCATTTAGCGAAAAAACATCGGCAATATTTGAAATCTTTCGCATACCAAAGTGTGAAATATTTTTTATACTTTTTTGTCATATTTCATTTATTTATTTATATTTAATGAATTAACAGGTACTGGATAAACAATGTTAAGTACATGTTACCTTAATAAATAAAAATGTTTCTGCCAAGAAAATATCATTTTTTATTAAAAAATTCGGTACTACTTCATTATACCGTCGACTAAAAAACTAGTCCCAAACTATAAAATTAAATGCCAATAATGGCTGATCACAAATGTCACATTCACTTGACATTAAACATTTTTTATTAAAAAATTCGGTACTACTTGTTTATACCGTCGACTAAAAGACTATTCCAAAGCTATAAAATTAAATGCCAATAATGACTTATCATAATGCCACATTCACTTGACAGAAACACGTTTATACGTGTTTGTTATGTCATCAAGTGATTTTTCTTTCGACATTTTATTTGTATTTTTTTAAATGTTGTAGTAATTTAGATCTGTAGTACTATATATCATTTTGTTACTCGATACAAGGATAATATATGATTCAAGATTTCGGCTTTCACCAACATATTAAAATACTTAAAACAATCCTGAACACAGATGAAAAAAAATAATATTTTGAGTGTTAGCTAGAAGTTAATGGAAATATGCATTAATATGTAAATATACCATATACTTAATTATAATTTATGTTTCAAATGTACATACCTTAACTTAACTTTACGGTAAACAATAGTCAATCTCTTACTGTTATGTGAGAAATTATTGGAAACTTAAAAACTAATTTTCTCTACACGTACATTGTAAATTAAACTGCAATATATATGATCAAGTAATTTTCAAACTTTTTCCAAACTACTAATTTGATGAAGGCTTTGATTATGTACAAAATGGTGAGGAAAACTCATTGTTTAAAAAGCGTTTTATTGTTTAACATGATTGTTATTTACGTTGTTGCAACAAACATTCAGTGTTATATCATCATTCAAAATAATCAGTGTTTTAAATAGCATCATTACATTAAGAAATAGTATCATTTTTCCGCCGCGTAAATAAAAACAAATTTATAACTTCCAAAATTAAATAACATACATTTACCGCTCATTTTCTTGTTTTAATCCTTTTTGCTAAGCATTATTATAGTTTAAACTATATTCTTGCTGCGTTTTAGCAAATTTGGTTTGGCGCAAAAATAATTTTATTGTTGTATCCACTGATGAACTATTCTTGAACTATTGTCTTAACCATATTTATTATTATTGATGTAAGCACTCCCGATCGTCGTAGCTCAGAAATGCGAAAAAATATTGATTTAGGGACAAAACAACAGACTAAAATAGACAAAGTGCGATTGTTGATTTTTAATTCTTCGACGACACTATTAAATTCGACGATACTATCAGTATTTTTATGAATGTTTGAAACCTTTTCAATGTACGAATAACTTATTTCATGTATTTTAAATATTTTTCATTCACATTTTTAAATTTGTATTTTTTTTTCCATTTAACATTCTAACATGTTATCTCAAAAGTAGAGTTAACTCAGAATTTGGGTTTCATAATTTGTTTTAAAAGTGAGTTATAATTTTGTTTCTTGACTTTTCAAATCATCTGTAATAGACTTTATTCATTAGCCTTTATAATCAACATTTCAATTTGGATACTTAACTGTTTTAAAAGATATTACAAAAAATTCTGTTTCACATTCAAAAAGAAATTCCTTAAGTTTAAAGAGCAATTTTGAATCAGTGTTTCGTACCAAATTTGACATTATTTTTGTTAGGGTATAGTGTTTGCTTGATAATTAGCTAAGGTTATAAAAAGGCAGTTAAAACACTGAATGGGACATTATTAGGGAACCATTGGGTAAAATGTAATTAAACAGACGGCAAATCGTTTTTATTCATCTTGAAGAATAATTAAAAATTTTACCAGTTTTTAAAAATATAAATATTACAAATATGTCTGTTATTTGAGTACGAAAATTTTGGATCAACACTTTCAAAATTTATTTTTTAAATGATATTTTTAGTATACTAGTATTACAATATTTGAGCAGATTTCTGAAATTACAAATTCAGTCAAAGACTTTAAGGTATACATTTATAAATAACGTATAAGAAAAAAAAAATATTCTAAACTTTCTCATTAATATGTTTTTATAATATCTCCGTTTCAGTTTGTTTAAGTAAATGGTATCACTCTTATCTTCGTATATAAATAACTAGCAGATCTACCCGGCTTAGCTCGTGTCAATAATAAGTGTCCTCCCGGGTAAAATACATTAAAATGAAATAATACGGCAATAACAATAACTGAGATTGATGCATTCCCGTCCACGAATAGTTAAAAAGAGCAATAAGAAATTTAAATATAAGTAAAATACTCTTAATTACGTCTACTATTTACTATACCATAATATTATACAGGGTGTTTCTAAACTCATAGTACAAACTTTAAGGGCAGGTAGAGGACACAGTAACAATCATTTATTGTATAGGAAAGTATGGGACCAAGTGACGCATTAAGGTAATAAACGGTCAAGTGCGAGCATTACTCGAGAGGGTTCCGTAGAATAAATATATGAATTTGTAATTGTATTATTAAAAAAAAAAAAGTTGCTAAAAGAATACTAAGACTTTTTAAAAAAATTATATAACTAAGGTTGGGTATAACTGTATATATTAGAAAAGTGTAATCGGGTATACCATGAAAGTTCAAAGAGATATATGGAACAATATCAAATATAGCTATTCGTATAACTCTTTTTTTAATATTATCCTAATCTGTTTGTGATGAACTTAATTCGGTACTGACAATAAAGGCAGTGCATAGTTAAACTTCATTTGGCATTTAATGAAACTAAATTCAGCGTAGTAATAACCTTTATTTCTACAGTGTATCTAAAACAAAACCTTTGTACAAAGTTTAAATTTGGCATTGTGCTAAGCGCACTTCCAATTGAGGTCTCAAAGTTGCAACGCCGCCTTGGTCAATGCCGCGTTTTTCCAGATAGGTGTTTAATTAACTTTTAAAGTCACTCGAGGCGTATTGAGAGATACAATCAATGCAAACTAACGCGAATCTCACTGTATTTATGCGATTCATTCTAATTAAATATTTCGAGGGCGATGCTCTTAAAAAACGGACACTTAATTTTAATTCCAAAACAGACAAATGGCACCAAGAATATTTAATAAAAAGTTTCCTTTTATCATATACGTGATATTAAGCATGTTCGCATTTTCTAATAAATTCGATTATAAATTCTGGTGTCAGTTCATTATTTCGTAAGTTTATAAATAGAATTACTCCGTGCCGGAAAGGATTAAGTGGTCTCAGGACTCTTAAAGCTTCAAAATTTAAGAAATTTAAATTTTTTTAGATGTTAAACTCCTATCTTTTACTCCTATGTTAAACTATGCTAAACTCCTATCCCATTAGAACAGAAGTTTTGTCTTTTAGAATTATACCCGCTCAATAGCTGGAGCGGCGTTTCCGAAACTTTAAAGTCATTATTTTCCAAATGGCGTTTTTGGGTATAATGCGCAGGATACCTCAAAAACTTCTGAATATTTTTTCATGAAAATTTCAAAACATATATTCCATGTTATTCTGTATAAACTGAACCTAAAATTTCCTTTTTATTGTTCAAACAAATATTTTTTTAGGTGATTTTACTGTTGAGATTTTCAAAATTTTGTACTAGCTAAATGCAACATTGCATTAAAAATATAAAAATGCTTTAAATACAAATTTATTAAAGTTCAGGGAAATTATTAGAATCTGAAGTATAAGTAACCAGCAAAATTTTCATTCTAGTTGAAATATTTATTTTGTAATCCTGCGCGTAAACTGTTATGCCAATTTTTTGTTCGACAAATGTTTAACAGTTTCGAGCCCCCTATAAATACTAATTCTGTATCTTGCAATTTTTTAAATACATGAAACGAAAGAACATACTTATATCTTTCATTCCAATTAAAATTGTGTTTTAAAATCATATACATTTTAAGACATTAAATGTTGAAAATGGTCTTTTTTTCATTTTTTCTACTTTTTTTCTACTTTCCCGAGACCCCTTAAATTAGTATGTTTTTAACAATTTGACATTTATTGCTTTTATACTGTTACTGGACATTACATTGCACATATATATCATTAAAAGTCGTTAACTAGGCATAGAGTACGCCGCCCTGTCCTTGTGTATGTCCAAACTGACCGTACCTTTAAGGGTTGATATTTCAGCTAATTACCTATGATTTTTTTCGAAAATCATTATCGACAATGCTTTTATTCTTCTTCAACGATAGGTATATTCAGCGATGTTCAACAATTTTTCTGAATCCCCGTAAATCGAAATTTGTGTATAACAGAAAAATGCTAATTACTCAAAAACTATTTAACCTAGGGTAATCGCTATAATTTTCCGGCAAGGTTTATATTAACGTTTACTACCTCTAATTTTTTTCATAATTTTAGTTTCAGTAGATTCGGAATTAGATGGGGGGGGGGACATATTTTTGCGCTACATTTTCAACAATATCTTTGAAAATAACATACCTAAAATTAAAAGGAATGTATTTTTGAGTTCAGCGTTACAAAAGCTTTCACAGGATACCCCACATGATATACAAAGAAAAGATTTTTTTTTCAAGTAGTATAATTAGCCCTCTATTTTTTTACTAAATATATTTATGAATGTTTATTAATCTGAAAATATGTGGGTCAACTGTCTTTATTACTTCTCCGAATTTGAACTTTCCACGTTCCATAGTTTACGATTAAAATGGCAGTATCAGACAGACAGACAGACGGACAGACACAGGAGTGATCTTATAATGGTTCCGTTTTTACTTTTTAAGTACGGAACCCTAAAAACACCATGGCGGCAATTACGCCCCTTTTTTAATTGTCAAAATTTCTCATTCATACCAGAAAATTTTTATGCTATCCTTTTCTTGACATTTCATAATTACTTAACAATAAAATTCTTCTTCGAAAATATTTGGTATGGAATCGACATTTTTTACTAAAAAAAAGCGCAAAGCTGGCAAATTTATCAAACGAAATACATGAATAAAAAAGAAAAGATATTTATTTACAATGTAGTTTACAAGTAAATAATAATGAATACAATAATAGTACAATAAGTGTTCAAAATTGTGGCCCACCAACTGTGATACATCCTTCGCAGCGTCGGTGGAACAATTGGCGTACACTTCTAAAGATGTCAGGCATTTCCCGCACACGCGCAGCATCTTCGGATATGCGAAATACTAGATTTTCGCCTGAGTCAACTAGAGTCTCATAAACAAGACTCTTCAGATGTCCCCATAAAAAAAAAATTCAAGGCTCGCTAAATCAGGAGATTGCGGTGTCCAAGGAACTGTTCCACCACGCCCAATCCATCGCGTCCCAAATGTGGCATTCAGGTAACTGCGCACATCAGTGGTGAAGTGCGTGGGCGCTCCATCATGTTGAAACGACATCCGGTTACAAATGGCGATCGGAACATCTTGCAGCAGTTCTGGTAAAAACTGTTGCAAAAAAATAAGGAAACAGCGACCATCCAGCCTCTTTGGTAGTAGGTATGGGCCAATCAAATAATTATTAACAATACCCGCCCAGAAATTCACTGAAAATCGTTGATGATAAGCATGTGACCGCGTTGCATATGGATTATCGGTTGCCCAAAGATGGAAATTGTGAGCATTAAATACACCCTCGCGTCTAAATACGTCCTAATCTGTAAATAGAATATGAGCAGTAAAGTCTGGCTGCAATACATGTTGCTGCAAAACCCACTGGCATAAGTTCAACCGCACAAGATAGTCTTCCGGATTCAAAGTTTGTACACGTTGAAAACGGAAGGGGTGAAATCGATTTTCATTTAACACTCTCCAAACGGTCGGATGACTCACACCTAAATTCTGTGCAACAGCTCTTGTACTTGATTCGGGCCTTTCACTCACAAAATTCAAAATAATTTCTTCCAGGCTTGCACTGCGTACAGCTCTTTCTCACCCAGTTTCCTGTCTGGTGACGTGGAAAGAACCTGTTTCAGAAAGCTGACGGTGTAAGCGCTCAAACATTCTGTGATCAGGCATTAATCTGCGATTAAACTGCTCTTGATACATTTGTAGGGCAGCCCGGGCGTTGCCATTTGCACGACCATACATGAAATGCATGTCGGCTTTTTCGGCATATGTAAAGTCTTCCATGACGAACGATAGCACAATTAAAAATGGCGATTTTTTCTACTTGAATGCATGGTATTGAACGGCGACCAGTCATGTACTGTTTCTACCGCCAGTGGAATCAACCAAAAACTCCATTTCTATTTCAAAAAATATCTATTCCTATTTCTATTCTCAATTCAAAAAATTTTTATTTCATACCAAAAATTTTCTTATCAAGTAATTATTTAATGTCAAGAAAAGGGATAGCATAAAAATTTTCTGGTATGAATGAGAAATTTTGAAAATTAAAAAAGGGGCCTAATTGCCCCCCCCCCCTGGTGTATTTACCTTAATGCGTCACTTGGTCTCATACATTCCTATACAATAAATGATTGTTACTGTGTACTCCGCCTACCCTTAAAGTTTGTACCATGAGTTTAGAAACACCCTGTATATTCCAAACAAAATGTCAAAACATATATTAAAATACAATTGTTTGCTTAAAAGACGTCATTTCAATTAAAATAAATGCATTCAAAATACTAAAAATTTACATGTTTCTATTCTTTCATTGAGTTATCTTCAGAATATACAAAAAACTACAAACACAATTCCAATTGTGACATTATACTGATGATGGCAATGACCTACCCATAAATTGTGCCTTTACTGAAATTTTTCTGCACTTATAAACATCATACAATTTCGTTTTCCATACTGTCGAATAGAAAAAAGTACTTTCAAATGAAATTTACTTGAAAATTGTATCTGAAATTTTCTTATTTGAATGGATTTTAAAGTAATTTTCAATCATGGATATTTTTTTAATTTGCATGCAGCCCAATTACGAAAGATATACCTGTTTGGCCTTAAAGCAATATTATAAAGAAAAGACATTGCTATGAGTAACTCTAACATCATATTGTTGGTGGCAACAAACTAACCCAACCATAAATTTAACTTTTACTGCAATTTGACCTTTAAACATTGCACATTTGATTGTTCCAACGTCTAATAGAATACAGAAAGTAATTTCAGTAATATTTGTTTGAAACGCTTATCTCAATTTACAGCTTGTTCATCCATTTTAAATTAATTTTCAATCACGGAGATATTTTTAAATATACCTGCAACCCAATTAAGAAAGATATATCCGTTTACTATTAATGCAATATTACGAAGGAAAGATATATCTATGAGTAATGCCTATATTGTTGTTGGCAACAACCTAACCGTACCATAAATTACGCTTTTACTGCAATTTGATCTGTAAACATCATACATCCGATTATTTGCATTGTTACTTTGTACCCAAATTTCTGGAGTAGCTTTAATATATAACATTTTGTTGTACATGCTTTGTTATAGAATTAGCTCAAATGCTCTATAATCAGGCGAAAACAATTCTGAATGATTAGCCTTTTAAAAAGTTAGACATTTTTTGTGGAATAGTTTTAGTATATTGCATATATGTCTATCATTCTTAGACCAAATCCTGCTGTAAATTATCAACTAAAAATTTTGGTCATTGACAGCCGAAATTTTGTCTTACACATCAGAGAATATAATAGCGCAGTGTTGATCGTATCGTTTTCAGCCATACGGAAAGACATTTGAGATAAAGATACATATTGCTTTAAAATGGAAGGTCAGATTCACCGATATATTTCCTTTAATTCAAGATTTGTTCGAAGAAACCGATCACCGCAGCGGGCGAAATGTCCTACTCAGATAAATACGTGATTGCTAAAACGAAACTGATTGCTAAAACGAAAATACCAAAAATACTTTTCCCTGTAGTTGTTGAGAAATCTAACAAATATACTAAAATTTTAAAAATATATTCCTGTTTAATTAAAAACGATTTTTATTTATGTTCTATTACGTGCAGTATATGAGGCATCTTTAACACATGTATACAAAGATTCATTGTCGATAATTTTTAAATGGAACCTCATATTTCCATTTATAAAATCGAAATTCACAGCCGTTAAAATGAAAATGACATAAATTTTCCAAAAGAATTTAATCGTAATGTCAGTCATGAAATTTGTTTAAAAAGAAAAAAAAAAGCTTACTTCAAAAAATAGTAGCTATGTTAAAATTTCTATATAACATAAATCGTAGAAAAATCGTATTTTATATAACCGTATTCGACATAAATCGCAGAATGTTATAATTGCATTTCTGATACTAAAATATTTATCTAAATGATATAATTAAAGATACAGCATTACAAAGAAATGGGAAATAAAATGCAGCAGCCGGTTTTTAGAACTAGTTTGAAATCATATTGACGAAATTGACGTCATATCTAGCAAACGATTTTTTTATAATTATTATCTTTTTCCAGAATTGTTTTCTTGAAATTCAAACGCCTGTATTAAAATAGATTTTTTACTTAAAAACATTCAAATGAAAATACCACGTCATTTTAACACACGTTTAGATACAATTTTTACATATATGTAGGGAAAGTTTTCGTTTTCTGATTAGAATGACATCGATTTCAAAAATGCAAAAATATAGCGCGAAAATCTGAATTTTTAATAAAAACAAAATACACCCGTTATCATTTTATTTAATTTACTGTGCCGTTTTTTACGGTGTGGCAACAGGAAATAAACGATTCAATTAGAAAATTTAAAAAGAGATATTTCTATAATGTTAAATTATGAAAGGTGGTAGAAAAAAAATGGATAAATAGGGGTCTGATGATTTTTTAAAGTAGACAGCGATCTTTTCCACATTCTGAAACGTATGTACATCAAGTTTCGTGCAAATCGGTCAAAAATTGAAGATTTGTATAAAAGACATACACTCAGAGAACGGCTTTTATATATAGAGATAATAATAATAAAAAGATAAATATTTAATAGCCTAACAGGACTTACTAAATGCGCTTACACTCTTTTGAGAATTTTTTGTAAAAAAAAAGCATTAAAAATTACTGCATTCTTACTTTTTTATACAAGATAGCTGACATACACATTTCGTACACTGTAAAAAAAAAAAAAATCTGTAAAATTACTAAAAATTTCTAGGAAACTGGGATTCCTGGAACTTTTTATGTAATGGCAACAAGAAAAATACATGTAACAGACGCTGTTACAGGTATTTTTCTTGTTGTCGTTACATAAAAAGTTCTGGGAATCCCAGTTTCCTAGAAAAACTTTAGTAACTTTACAGATTTTCTTTTACAGTGTAGAATTTCGCCTTACAAAAGAAAGAAAAATTTTTTGATAAATAAATTAAATAACCATTACAAATTTTTCTCTTCTAATCTTTATTATCGAAAGTATAAATGCTATAAATCAGTTACACTTCAATAGCGCCGCCTAAAATTATAAGATGGCTGAAATTGCATTCAAATATAAACATTCTAAATTCTTTTCGCGTTTCAATGCCTAAATAGAAACAAAATGTACACAATTTGACTAAAATTACCCGCACAATATCTATTTTAGACGTCTTGTCCAATACCTAGAGTAATGCTTAAATTTTATTTAAGATTTCAGGAATCAGAAGTGTATGTTTTATAGTAAAGGTTTATTTACGAAAACAATTAGGCGGCCAACAACAAATTGAGTAAATATAATATTTGCGATCAAATTGTAAAATAATGTGCTTGAAATGTTATGTAGCTACAGAAGATGACTAGGTGCACCTTTTTCAACCAACATTAATCGAATTTGTAGAAAGGTAACAAGCTGCAGTAGAAACTGCATTTACAATATATAAATAAAATAATACTTGATGAGGTATGAGCAAATTTACAAAATATTTTTTTACTGGGCACAATTTTTAAAGTGCGCATGCGCGCATGATATTGATTTGAATAACTGAGTGGTCAACTATACAGAGCAGAGCACTCTTTTTAAATCCATGCCAAAAATTAAAAATTATATATCTAACATATTTTTAACTTACCACCGATGGACTACATAAAAAACAGTTTTTACAATAAATATCAGACATTGGCTATAAGATCAGTTGGTTCAACGTATTAAATAACGAAGAAGAACAATAAAAATGTATATTTTTTCTATCTAATCTACTAATAAGACGCTGATTTAACGATATTTTTTAACGATATTTTGATTATTAATTTAACGATGTTTTGAAAGTAAATTAAATATATATAGAAAACTATATGAAAGAGAAACGACACATTCACCTTATTACTTTAAGTTAAAACATGAATACATTAAAATGATTCTCAGTTTTTATTTCTAAAATAGGTGCTAAAAATACAATTAACAGGTTTTAAAACATTAAACACAATAATCAGATGGTAAAAAACTTCCCGAGCGCTTTCGACCAAGCCCTGGTCATCATCAATGGGGTGAAAAATGAGAATCTCATTTTTCACCCCATTGATGATGACCAGGGCTTGGTCGAAAGCGCTCGGGAAGTTTTTTACCATCTGATTATTGTGTTTAATGTTTTAAAACCTGTTAATTGTATTTTTAGCACCTATTTTAGAAATAAAAACTGAGAATCATTTTAATGTATTCATGTTTTAACTTAAAGTTTTGAAAGTAGTTGGTGCACTGTAAAAAAAAATCTGTAAAGTTACTAAAGTTTTTCTGGGAAAGTGGGATTCCTAGAACTTTTTATGTAACGGCAACAACAAATATTCATGTAACAGACACACTTTTGCTCCGAAAATCAAAAAATCTGTAAGGTTACTAAGAATTTTTTAGGAAACTGGGATGCCTAGAACTTTTCATGTAACTACAGCCAGGTTTACAGATAAAATTTTAGTAAGATTACTGCAATTTTAATAGATTCATTTGTAAAGTTACAGATTTCTGTAGCTTTACAAAAACTAGTTTTGTAGATTTGCAGCTTTTTTTGTACAGTTACAGATGACAGTTTAGTAAGCATGTAACTTTACATCTGTAGAGCTACAGAATTTTTTTTACAGTGTGGTAAAGGAAGTTTCACAAATTGTCATTTTTCATTGTTTACTTCTTATACATGATTACTTATAAGTTTCCATATA
This sequence comes from Maratus speciosus, assembly GCA_963932465.1. NCBI lineage: Eukaryota > Metazoa > Arthropoda > Arachnida > Araneae > Salticidae > Maratus > Maratus speciosus. Next base: position 277,128,123 of record OZ010793.1, read on the forward strand.
AATAGATAAAACGGTGACTAATTTGTTTCTCCTTATCAGGAAGGTAAACCGATTGAAAAGAGTTGCCAATAATGAAGGAAGAACGGACTGACATTATTTGTTGGCTGGGAGTTGTACCTCCCGTCATATAACGAGTACCTTGAATGAAACACACAAACGCAGATAACACAAGACACAGTGGGAAAACTTAGAAGAAACTGAAAAGCAGAGGTTCTATCGACGATGCAAGCAAATATTCAAGAACAAAGAACACAAAAGATCAGATTAGCTTGCCAACAAATAGCAGAAGAAACGTTGTCACGTGTTATCCAAATTAATTAGAGTGTCTGTCATTGTGTGACCACATGGAAGGGTACATGTGGAACTTATTTATGAATTAGGTTTGTCCGGCCGCATGTCTAGCCATGCTCGAAAGTGTACTCGAATTTGATTAATACAAATAAATAAATAAATATGAGGATGTTAGTTTCAAACCCGCTTTATCCAGAAAATCAAATTTTGGGAATTTGTGAAAAACCTCTGACTGACTCCATTGGTCTTCATTGTAATCCAAGATTTTACAATACCAAAAATACACGACAATCTAGTTTTTTTTGCAGATTATTGTGCTTTTTCGATGCAGGTTTACCAATAGAATAGATTGGTAGATATAAGTCGGTTTTTAAAATTTTGGATAAGGCAAGTTTTGAAAGTCATGTCCTCACAATCAGGGTGATTCAGAACTCTTTGTCATTACTCCACATGTATGTTAGGAAGACGGTAACAAGCAAGAAGCATGCAGGAACATAGAGTCGCACACGAAACCCTGACTCGCAATAGGGCGCTAGAGGTCGCGAGGACAGCTCGGAAGGTATAAGCTAAAAAAAGCGTATTTCGGGTGTATGAGCTGAAAGAAGGATGCATCGCTATACGAACAGCGAAGTGCATCTCGTTTACAGGGCAGCCAACTGCAGTGGAACAGACTGTAGGGAGCTGTATCGCTCCAGATTTTGAACCAGACGTATACCATGTTCACACGTCTGCATCATCAATTGAGCGAAACGGGACGTTTCGACACACGAATGATCGATATAGGTGTTCAGAGAACAACTCGGACACGTAGACTGGAAGAAGCCGTACTGTCCGAAGTCGAAGACGACCCAGGGAGAGTACTCGACGCATTGCAGACGTCTACGTGCGTCTCAATTTAGTGTTTGGCGTATCTTACGCGCGGGCGAGTAACATCCGTTCCGTGTGCAGTCTCTGACCGAAGGTGATTACCAGAACCTTTTGGAGTGGGCACATTAGTTTCGACAGCAGAGGGTACCCGTCCCCAACTTTGCGAACATGTGGCGCAATTTTCATTTTCAAAAACAATGACATGCTGAAAGCATAATTATAATAGCAATATATTATAAAAAACATAATATCATAAAAACAAAATGAATATTCATTTTATTTCAATATTTCATTCTTCTTAAAAAAAAATACGATAAAACAAAAAATAAATTTTATTTTATAGGCAAAAGGGGAAAAATCTAAGAAAAAGAATTCAGTGATATGTTATATGCATATAATTTTATTTCTGGAATTTGATAGTGAAGATTTTTAAAATGTTTATGATGAAATTTTGATTGTACGCGTTATTATCATGTAATATAAAAAATAATTATATTCTAAGTGGATTTGTCCAACTTTCAAAATGGTCGCATTTGATCTATCGTAAACCAAAAAAATTATCAATAACAAAATTATATGGATATTAAAAATTATTTATTTTGAATTAATTAAACAAATAAGGTAATTTAAAACCCACTTTCATAATCAGAGGCTTATTTACATATATACATGAGTGAACTATAATTTCATGAATAAATAAAAAAAAAAATCTTGGTAAAATATATTGCACATTAAGTAGGAAAAGCACTGATATGATCTCGGTTTAAAAAAAATAAATAAATAAATAAAACCTTATAAACAGTTATTATTTTCTACTAAAGTACAAATATTGATCTCGTTAGGTGATATCACACATTAACTGTATAAGTAGTGGTAATTATCGGTTATGAAATTATCAACAGTTGAATTTCGTAAAATATATACAAGAAAATTTAATATATGCTATCAGTTTTCAATTGCAAATACTTCAAAGAAACAGCTGCAAATTTTATTTTTATTTAGTATATCGTTTCCCTTCACTATACTTTGCCTAAAAAAAAGGTTTTATATAAATATCACTAAAATAGAGTTACGATAACAAATATTCAGCTCCAAGGCACAATGTTTCCCATTATTCTTTAAAACTGCCGAAAGTACAGGAATTTCAATAATTATATTCTATCTTCTAAGGTTGTAGCAAATGAAACGGAAATACAGTTTAAAAAAAATTGTTGAAACTGTTATGTATATCTCCGTATTTATTTATTGATTTGTGGAAAATATGCTTAAAGCAATATTTTATAACAAAGATGCCTTAATGTAAATTAATTGGTGTGTGAATGTAAAGCATCTTTAAATATATTTCGTGGCATTCCTTCACGCAGTAGCAATTTTTATAAGGTTATTATAAAGTTACAAATCGCATTAAAAAGCAATTTAATATTGGTTTTTCGTTGATTGTTATTTAAAGTTTTTATTTCAAAGTAGAATTTTTTAATGATATATTTGATTTGGAATGAGAAATCTCCTAGTGAAGCATAATATAAAACATGTTGTCATAAATTAAAAAAAAGTAATGCTAAAATATTCTCATTACTGTATAATCCTTCTCTCCCCTGCCCCCCCTCCCCCAAAAAATGAAATAAAGATTGTGTTCCATTTCAGGACATTTTAACTTTTGAAAAGTAAATATTAAATTCATAACTAAGAGGTAACAACTGAGTAACATTTTATATTTCTTTTACTTTTGGAAGAAATACATTCACAGTTGATGTTTTTATATTAATAAATTTCAACTATTTTATGTTACAGCATGTAATTATTCTTCACACTCTCTCTATATGTTTATAGTTTTGCGAAAGCTAGTATACAGGTATGATTAAAAAAATAACTATAAAATTTAACTTTAATTTATATTTATAAGTAGTTTAATTTGTTTAATTTGTAATTCATGTAAATGAACACGACACATACAAATATATTTAAAGCAAAATATGAAAGAACACATAATTAAAAGGTTTCCTTTATAATTGATCCAATGTACGGAGATTCGTTGCAGTTTGAATACTAAATTTATTTTTTCAAACACACAAAACTCATTTCTAAAACATGGTGTTTTATACATCAAAATCTCACAACAGAAACACTTTTGGTGAATCACGCACTTATCTTGGTGACTTGCTGCATTTTGAACTCTTATGTGCAAAATTTAGATATCCGATGCAATTTGTCTGCAAAATCATACTTGTTGATTTACGGTATCATAAATGTCTGAAATTCAAATTTTGAGACGGCTTATCGGATAATATATATTAAAGTGTTTTTGAAAAAATGCTTTCAAATACAAATTATTAAATAAAAAAAGTACAATATAGAAAAAAAATGAAATTATTTCATGAACTTACAAATTTTATTTTGAAAAAATACAACATGATAATTGCATGTTTGCTGGTTTGAAATTGATTTATTTCATACCGTAGCTTTTTTTTCTGGCAAACTTGGCCGAAGGTTATAACAGTCAATTGGGTGTGCGCAATAGTTTGGATTCCCACAGGCATATTTAGCGATATAAATCGCTTTTGTCGTGGAGTTAACAATTAAAATATCATTTCTTTAAAATTAAATGTACGTAAAAAAAAAAAAAAAAAAAAAAAAAAAAAAAAAAAAAAAATACATATAATACGATTTTTCCAGATACATTTCGTTTCTTTAATTTTTGCCTTTAGAGATATAAAATGCAACATCTCAATGCTAAGTGTAAACTTCGACAAAAGTGGTACCATTGTCATTACACTTAGAGTCTCAGATGCCCCTCACGTATTACGGGCTAATTATTTTTGAAATGTTACCTTATTATTTTATTATAAATAATATTATTTAAATTTAAAATAATTGCGGTTTTCTGTATAAGATTTTTTCCAAGCATATAAATTTACTTAACCACCAATCATAATATTTCGTACGATTGCCAAGTGCGTACATAATGAATACTTTTTGCCTGCTTCTGAGTCATCCTGAATCACTGTAAGATGTTCTTTTAGCATAAACGAATTTCAAGATATCGTAGATAGGATGCATCCAATCTCTAAAACAATGAAAAATGTGTTTAGTACTTTATTATATATTATTCAATTGATCAACTGTTACGAATAAGGAGATTGGAGTAAATCGAATTGCACTATATTGCAAATATATATATATATATATATATATATATAACTTTATTCTGAATTAATGTAGAGTCGTGGAAAAAAAAATAAACACCCCCTACTAACTCTTCAAGAAATTGTCGTAGACGGAAGTTACTGGTACCGAACGATTGGAAATAAAATCTACTTTTAAATGATGTATATAAAATTAGCTTAGTGGGCCATCTACATATTAAAACGAACACAAACCTCATTTTGTTCAATGGCAATACCCAATTTTAACGAGATGTTTCAAATCTTCGGTTCAGATTATGCCTAGACACTAAATTTCAAGTCATTTAAATGATAAGTTTTTGAATTATAAACATTCAAAATTTAGTGCTTCTAATGTTAAATTACTTTTTCATATTTTTATTTATATCTCCTAAAATTATGCTCCTAATGTGCTAATTTTTGTATAGCAATAATAGTAATGGGCCCAAACATAAATACGCTGAATTTGCAATTTTTATAATTTTATGATATGAATTATGAATTATGAAATTAATATTCGAAAAAAGAATGACTTGCAACTTACATTTTTTTTTTGATGGATTTATATTTAATCACTCCTGCTTTAATGAAATCCAAAATTTCACATTTTTCTTCCAAATAGTTTTCAAATTATCCTTAAAAAACGGTAAAATGAAAGTTTAAGGAAAGTTTAAGTCTATGATAGAAGTGAGTAGACATTTTGAAATTTCTCCTGCTGTCCTGTTTTCTAACATGCTTCATTGACTGCTTGAGTGGTGCTTAAGGTGCCTTGATCAAGAAGGGGGCACTTTCGGTTAACAATCGAGTACCGAACTTCAATTTGGATACAACCCTTAAAATACGCTCGTTTTAAAATAATTAATTTCTCCAAAACTTATGGAACGAATTGCAAAAAAAAAAAAAAAAAAATGTTTTTAGGCTAATTGAAGGGTGTAGAGTTCATTTATGCTGTCAGAATTGTGTATTGCTATTGAAAAAAACAAAGTTATGGTTCGTTTTAATATGTAGATGGGCCCCCTAACCAAAATTTATATACGTCATTTAAAAATAGACTATTTTCAATCGTTCGGTACCAGTAACTTTTTTCTGCGATAATTTGTTGAGGAGTTAGTAGGGGGTGTTTACTTTTTTTTTTGTTCCACGACTGTACTTCGTTAAAGCAAATGTTTAATATATTTTAGATTTTTTTCTCTTTAATCAAGAGATGATATATGTAATAAAAGAAATCTTCAGAAATAAATTTTTGCACCTGTCAAATAAAAGTTGCTGATGAAATTAAGTTTCTTTTTTCTTTTTCACAGAAAAAAGTTCAAAGTATATTTTATTACCTGTCAGCTCATGAAATCACCGCTGGAAAAATATTTCGATTTTGAAGAAAATAAAGAGAGATTTATGCTTACAGAAATAAATAAATCCCAAATAAAAATTTTCCCACCTTTCATAAAACCATGAAAAAGGGAAGAAAAAAATATGTTCCCTCATGGTTCGTACGCCTCCTTGAATTTTGCAGGCCAGAAAATTTTTAGGCCCCAGTATTTTCTTATAGAAAATTTCTTAAAAGAAGGCGAAATTATGCGCGTTTTACCTAGATTTCTTTTCTATAAAAAGATACTGGTAGTTTTCCTGCAGAAATAACGGTATCCGTACGAACCATGTACCTGTTTTAGTTACCAGCTTAGTTTATATCTATACTAATAAAAGAATTTTTCGCTCTGTGTGTCTCTCTCTCTGTGTGTGCGATGGCTAGAGAAATCTACGGCACATACAGATTTGAAAATATCTTTGAAGGTAGTCCAAGACTACTCTTGGTGCACATGCGAATCAGAATTTAAATATTTTGAAAATTATTAGAGTCATTGCTTAAAAACTCTGCTTAAACGCATTATTTTTCCTGAAATTAAGAAGCACGGTCACGCATGCTCGACTCGGTGCAACCTTTTTTATCTAAAAATAAAACATCTGCTTTTCTTTCAAATCGCACACGATGAAATTTTATAATTTTCACTAATTTGTGAAAATTAAGAAAAATATACGAAGTATCAATTTGAAAATCTGTATACATACGTAGAAAGTTTTTCTGCATCCGAATATCCAATTTTTGTAAAATTTGGCCAGTATGTTTTCTTTCTTTTTTTCTTTTTTCGAAAAGAAAAAAAATTGACGAGACAAAAATTGGATAAAATTTCAATTAAAAAGAGTTGCACTTTCGGCCGATCCACCCTTTTACTTTCCGAAAACGAAAGGAAATAATTGCCAACTAATAAGGGAAAATTAAAATAACCAAGACACAGGTTAGAAAATTGCTGCACATTTACACGGTATTTTACAGTGTATGTAAAACTTGAAGGTGAGAACGGGAGAGGAAAGGGAAACATAATGCGGGAAGCTTCAAAACAGGGTAATTCAAATTTGAAAGCTTGACCAATAGCTTCATTATTTTGGCACTCTGACTATTATTTGAGCCCTTTATATCATCTCTTGAAAATTTAATCAAAGAGTAGAATTTTGAGAGAGGCGGGGAAGGCTTAAACAAATAGGATAAATGGCCCCCGGAGTGTGCAATTTTGTAAAATTTTTCGACCGCGTCATGTGATATATCATTGAAATGCCCTTTGATCACTCTTTCATATTATACACCTCCAGCTCCCCCTTCCCAATTTGGAACCCTGAGATGACAATTTCCTAAATTTTACCGAGCCCCTCATGGTATATATCATTGGACAGCCCTTTGAACACTCTTTCATATTATGCACCAACTTTATCTCCAGTTTGCTCCCGCGGTCGTAAATTTTCTAACATTTTTCGAAACCCTCATGTAATGTATCATCGGACAGCCCTTTAACAACTCTTTCATATTATGAATCTCCTGCTTCCCTTTACCTACTTTGCCCCACCGGGGTGATCCTTTCTAAATTTTAACGACCACCACATATGATAAATAATTGGACAGTTTTTTTACCACTCTTATATATTATGCACCACCCCGTCCCTCCAATTTAGGGTCATTTTTCTAACGTTTTCCGACCGCATCATGTGATATATCGTGGGACCACCCATTGGCCATTCTTTCATATTATGCACTCCTCGTCACTCTTCCCCCAATTTGACCCAAGGGGCGTTTTCTGTTATTTTAGTCCCTATCTTCTAGAGTAATTTATCTACGGATATGTTGAATAACGGAGTTTCGTTCGGATATATGTTTGTTTAGAAAAGAGTGTACCTAGGCGGTGGAAAAAGGAATTAGTGGAAAAAAACTGGTTAAAAGTGGAAAGGACAAAAGGAGATTTAACAGAGTATGCGAAGCACGCCTGCTACATGGTGCCTCAGGCAGCGGGTTTCCTGTGTCGGATGTTCGTATAAAACATATTGCGCCGGTTACGTTTAAGATACAGTAAGGTCACGCTTAGTTTTAGTAAAGTTACGGTTAGGTTACATTAAGTATACAGTTAGGTTACATTACGCTTAAGTTTAAGTTACACTTAGGTTACGATTAGGATATAGACACAGTTACGTTACGTTTAGGTTGCCTTTAGGTTGTAGTTAAGTTACGCTTATGTTACTGTTAGGTTACGGATAGGTTGCAGTTCGGTTGTGCCCTTCAGTGGTCAGAGACTGAACTAAGGACTTTGTAGGGCGTGCGTAGCACCCCTGCTAAAGGTTGTCGGAGGCAATGTGTGCACGTGTAAGAATTTTTTTCGAAAGCTGGTTTGATTAGAACAGAATCCCTTGGCGATAAAAGGTGAAACTAAAAGACTTAGCAGAGTGTGCGCAGCACGCTTTCTATACGGTGTTGCAAACAGCGGGGACAAGTTCTGGCTGTATATTTCACCTTTTGCAGTCGGAAGATGTAGCTAAAGTATTTTGTAGCGTACTATTACGCCTGCTATACGTTGCCGGCGGCAGCGGGGAATCGAGCTGGTGTTTCGTACGGTTCGAGCTTTGTTTTTTGAAAATTTTTCATATGAATTCAAGGACCCAATGGATTTACATAGAAATATAACGTTCATTTAAGGTTGAACCAGATAGTTAATATATATATAAATGCATGGATATAGTTGTCATTAAAAAAATAAAGTTTTAGAATAAGGAACTATTTTTAAGGTAGTGTTTAAAAATCATCCGTGAAAAAGAAAATTATTATTACGATGATAAATTACAGCAACCCTTAACGAGAATGCATATTCATGTTAAATGTTTCCATCTGACAGCGCCTGAACTTGTGATTAATTATTATAGAAATGAACTGATCCGATTATTATTGGCTTACAATTTTCAACCATTTTTATTTTCGTAAGAATGAAACAAATTATATTGTTTGTAGTAGTTTTAGTCCAGAAATATACTTAATAAATTTTTATTTCATTTGCAAATTTTATTTTTTGAAAGTATCGATTTAAAAAGACTTTGGCAGATCCTTAAAAGAGCATGTAAAAAAAATAAGGTGTAATGAATAATATCCTGTATAAGGAAAAAAAGCATAATATTTTGCATAGCGTGCTCTAGAGTAAAATGTGTCGAGTTGCGCATGTTACACTATGTTGAATATTGAAGGGTTTCACAAGTTTACTGATGTGAATACTAGTTTTTACAGTGTGTTTGCTTTTATATATGATTCACCAGTCATTCAGTTATTTAAAATAAATATTGAGATTTAATTCCAATGCTAAGATGCTTTTCTATATTAAATAAATTTTATTTTTTATGCAAAAAATAAAAAATAAATAAATAAAAATAAAATATGCTTAATTGTATAATAAATAACCATTTATCATTAAAATAAAGATATATATACTAAATTTAACTTAAAAGGTTCTCAGGACTCTTAAAGCTTCAAAGTTTTCGAAATTTTAATTTTTTTAGATGTTTCTGCCTTGAAATTTCCTTTATAACAGAAGTTATGGGTTTTTGAATTATACCCGTTCAATAGCTGAAGCGACGTTTCCGAAACTTTGAAGTAGTTTTTCTCCAAATGACGTATTTAACAATAACACGCAGGATATTTCAATAACTTCTGAATATTTATTCATGAAATTTTCAAAACATATGTTTCATGTTAGTCTGTATAAACTGAACTTAAAATTTTCTTTTTATTGTTCAAAAAAAAATATTTTTTAGGTGATTATACTGCTGAAATTTCCAAATTATGTATTAGCTAAATACAACTTTGTATTAAAAATATAAAAAAGCTTTAAATATAAATTTTGTAGGTTCAGAGTAATCCTTACACGCTGAAGTATAACTATGCGCAAAAAACACCATTATTTTTCCAAAATTTATTTTGAAATCCTGCGCGTAGGCTGTTATACTAATTTTAGGCTCAAGAAATGTCTGACAGTTTGGAGTCGCTATAAATAGTAATTCTCCATCTTGCATTTTTGTAAATACATGAAATCAAAGAATATATTTATATATTTCATCCCAATAAAATGTGTTTTAAAATCGTATACATTTTAAGATATTAAATGTTGAACATTTTCTTTTTTATTTTCATGTTGAACATTATATTTTCTTTTCATGTTAGTCTGTATAAACTGAACTAAAAATTTCTTTTTTTTGTTCAAAAAAATATTTTTGAGGTGATTATACTGCTGAAATTTCCGAATTACGTATTAGCTAAATACAACTTTGTATTAAAAATATAAAGATGCTTTAAATACAAATTTTTTAGGTTCAGAGTAATTATTACACGCTGAAGTATAATTAGGCGAAAAAAAAAACATTATTTTTTCCAAAATTTATTTTGAAATCTTGCGCGTAAGCTGTTATACCAATTTTCGGCTCAACAAATGTCTGACAGTATGGAGCCTCTATAAATAGTAATTCTCCATCTTGCATTTTTGTAAATACATGACATGAAAGAATATACTTATATCTTTCATACCAATAAAAATTGTGTTTTAAAATCGTATATATTTTAAGATATTAAATGTTGAAAATGTTCTTTTATCATTTTTTCCAATTTTCAGTGTCCTGAGATCCTTTAAACAAAAAGGCTGAAAAGAATGAGCAGGACTACAAATTTCATGCACATACACAGCTTATTAGAATTACCGTATTTATAGTTTTCTGGTTAAAACTTCTGGTAACTTTATGGTTCCCGACAGATTTGAAGGAAGGCTTCCAGTTGTGCGTCTGGAGGCGGTCGGCGATATTTAATTAATTAATTAAATTATTTTTATCATTATTCATCTTGAGAATGCCACCGTTTTGGGGTATGAAACTAGTAGATTTGCCTATCCTTATAATATTATAAATGTCAATGTGTGTCCGAATGTTTGAATGAAGTCAGCGTCTAAACGGATGAATTAATGCTTTTGTATTTTTTGAATATAGATGGATTACATCCCGGAAATGAACATAGGCTATGTTTAATTTATTGTATTCAAATATTTTGCTTAATAATTCAAAATTTCATTCATTTTCATACATAATCAATTGACATTTTCCCGATAAATTTAACCATATTTCTTTCCCGTTGCCAAGAAAATCAAAGTCTGGTATAAAAATTTCTCCTCAGCAATTGATTTTTAACTGAACAATTTCTGCGTAAAAAATGAGAAAAAAAAGAAAATAAATATGACGTCATATTTGAAACGAAGAAAAAAATGAAGTATTTTTTATTATATATAAAACATGGATATCGGTTAATTTAATAAGGGTTTTTCTGTCAAAAATGGCGATATAATTAGAAGGAAAAAGAATGAAAAAGAATTATATTATTGATAAAATATTTATCTTGCAAAAATATGACGTCATACTTGAAATAAAACAGGTATTTTCAAGTATTCGTTAATAATACAAGGAGCATGAATATCGTAAACTAATGAAAATAGATAAAAAATGACGTCATATTTAAAATGAATGAGAAATATTTTTTACTAATACGTTTGAATATAAGTTACATACAAATGAGAGTTTGCATTCAAAATTCATGTTATGATTATCAGTAGAAGACATTATTTGTGGAAAAAAAGGGAAATAAAATTGATTAATATATTTTTTAACGCTATTTTCTCTTTAAAATTAAAAATAATTTAATTTCAATTTGTATAGATGGTACAAAAACATGATTAAAGTAAATTTTCCTAAAACTAAAAACATATTTTCACACATTGAAGCTTTATGAATGAATTTATTCCACAGAAGCAAAAATCGTCTGAGCATATTGGCATTTAAACCAAGGATGTAAATTTAACTTCAGTACATTTAAGTGGATTGTTATTGCCCCTATGAATTGAATTATAAAAAATCGTATGCAATTTTAATTAATTAATTTTAACAAATGGCAATTAAAACATATCACAAAGGCGAATTTAGTAAAAGGTTTTATCGGATAAAAATGATGTAATAATTTTTCAATTAAAGTATTAATTTTAATTAGAAAACTGTTGTATATATTTATTTTAATTTCGTCTAACTGATGTCATTTTCATTTCACAAGCTTCGAAATTAAAAATGAAACCATTACATAACAATATACATTTCAAAAATAATGTTTTGCATCAAAAGTCGCATTATTTCAAAATGTAATCTTAGCTTACATTTTAAATAGGGTATCTTGACGTGAGACGCCGTGTTGTACAAGATGCCGAATAATGTAGTTTTCATATGCGCAGGCGCTGTAGGGAAACGCCGCTCACTTGTAAGGAAGATGGTTCCCTATTGATATTTTAATTTCTGTTTGCGCTCTTTTAAAAAATTAAGTGGTACTTCTTTATTGCTATTCGTCAAAACACTTCTGGTAAGTGTCAAAAATCATTTACGTGACTTCTATATTTGCCTATATAAGTCTTAGTTTAAACACCAGAAAAATAAATCTCATGTTTTTAGAAAGTACTGATACCTGGCCTTTCTACAAAGCATAAATGGTGGCCAGTTCCCGCTTCTTCACGTCAGTGGGGTACGCCGGAGTCTTACCCAATATTTTGGGTAAGTCTACGAAAATTTTTGGGGGTAAGATGCCGGTTTTTCCCCCTCGGGGTAAGATGCCGGTTATTTTCCGTTGCAGTCAAATGCCTGGTTGTGTCTTCATTGTATGAATTACTCTTGTATATTAACTAATTTGTCAACAATGTTAAACAGATACTTTAAATCAATGATTAAATCGTGATTTTAATCAACTGATTAAAAAAAGCATTAGTTAAAATTATAAATTTTGTAAATGTTTAAAATGACATAAATAAATATTAAAATCTAAGGTGAATATAAGTTGAAAGATTTCTATATGTATTCTGAGTTATAAATAAACTTTATTGGCCTTATAAATAATTATTTCATAATTTTTAATTTTAATCATTGTTAAAACTTTGATGTTAAATGCAGTTATAAATATATGGGGGTGAGACTCCATACATAACTCACAACTCACTTTTAGGACGAGCACTGACATTTATTGGGACGAACACACAAATAAAAAATACAGATATAAACACTCTTCTCGTTCTTTAATTAGCTTAAAGTCTATAATTTAGGACGTCGTTGAATATATTTCTGAGGTTTTCTTACGTCGTGTAAATATTCAATCTTATTTCACCGAAATATATTCCGTTCTTTTTTTAACAAAACCTTCCGTCGTCGAACTCATTTCGTTCTCTTTACTTCTTCTGCATTTTTACTTCACACAGCTTCGTTAAGGCTCGTTTCCTTTTTAATCTCGAAGCGGAAAATAGGGAGACACTCAGTCTAATGCAGATGTTGCTTGCGAAATCTCCACAAGCGGCCGTCCTGACATCTGGAGCTGCCGCAGCGACATGTGGTAAAATAGAATCTGAAAAACAAAAAACAAAAACCAGTAACTGTTCTTAGGGGAAAAGAAAAAAAATTAATCTGCACATCATAGTTGAAGTAGCGTAACATCGTATTTTTTTTTTATTTATTTTTTTTTAAGTTTCAGTTTTCGTCAGGCCAAGGTTTCATGTATTCACAGGAGCTAGTATTTATCGGTCCTTCAGTTGATGAGATTTTCGTTACGTCGTAGGTGTCGTTAGACTTCACTTTGATTACTTTATACGGACCTAAGAATTTAGATTTCAACTTTAAACCTGGTCCTTGCTAGGTTCTCTTAATCGCTACAAGGTCACCAAGCTTGTACTTACGGGGATTCTTACGTCGTAAATTATAGTGCTTGCGGTTTTCTTGTTGAATTTCCAGGATATTCTTCTTGGCTTCTTTACGGAGCTCTTCTCTGTCTTTCATAAATTGTTCTTCGACTGCACTGTTTAAGAGGTCAATAATTTGTACATCTTCTTTCTGTTTCATTTTTGTACCAAATAATATTTCAAACGGTGTTCTCTTAATGCTTCTTTGGTAAGTTGAATTAATGACTTGTTGAACTTTAGGAACATGTTTAAACCATTTGGTCGGTTCGTCTTTGGACATTTTAGAGATTACAGAAATTATGGTGGAATTAAGTCGCTCTACTTGACCATTGGCACGGGGAAGGCCAGTTGTAACTGTCTCGTGCTTTATATTTTCATCTTGACAATAATCAGCAAATTCTTTGCTTGTAAATGCAGGACCTTTATCGCTAGTGATAATGGAAGGATTGCCAAAAGTATGACTTTGTTGTCGTAGTTTTGATATAACTTCGGTAGCAGAAGTACTTTTACATGGATACAACCAGACGAATTTAGTAAATGCGTCTATTAAAGACAAAATATGTTTATAATTTTTGTTGGTTGTTTCAAGAGGGCCTAAATGATCAATGTGGTAGGTTTGGAGAGGAGTCTCTTCTTTAGGTAAGGGATGCAATTCACCTTCTTGTTTGCCACGTTTGCGATTATACAAAAGGCATGTTACACAATTTGCTATAATTTTATCAATTTTATTTGACATATTAGGGATGAGAAATTCTTCGTTAAGGAGTTCTTCACAGCGTTTACGGCCAAAATGTCCTTTGTCATGAACGTGTTTAATGACATTTAGCTGCATTTCATCCGGCACAACTATCAGATCGGTACCTTTATGGTTTTTATAGAGAACGTTATTTTTAAGGAAATAGTTGTCATATGGCTTTGTTTTCAAAATTTCTTTGATGGCCTGTATATGTTCGTCAGTGTTCTGTGATTGTATGATTTTGGTAGTAAAACTATCTTGAATGACCATACATATTGGATTTCTACTTAAAGCGTCGACATGGCGCATGCGTGTACCTTGTCTGTGTTCGATTGTATAGTTATAGTCAGCTAACATTAAAGCCCATCGAGCAATCTTGGTGCAAAGATCTTTTTTATTCATAGTAAGGGCGAATGCGTTGCAATTTGTGACTATCTTGAAAGGAATACCTAGAATGTAAACGCGAAATTCTTTAAGGGCTTCTATGACAGCTAAAACTTCTAATTCATAACTCGAATATTTACGTTCGGCATCTGTGTTTTTTTTGCTCATAAAATAGACTGGGTGAAATTGATTGTCAATAGAAGACTTTTGAAGGAGGACTGCTCCGTAACCGTCAATAGATGCATCACAGTGAACTTCTGTTTCGTTACTGGGGTTATAAATGCTTAAAACAGGACCTGAAGAAAGAATGTGTTTCAGCTGATTAAATGCATTTCGTTGCTGGTCGCCAAAGTGAAATTTAGTGTCCTTTCTAAGAAGATCTGTTAAAGGCTTAGCTATTAAAGAGTAATCTTGAATGAATTTACGAAAATATGAAGTTAATCTGACAAATGAATGTACATCTTTTATACTTTTAGGTTCTGGGAAATTAAGGACGGCTTTAGTTTTTAAGGGGGATGGGTGCAGTTGACCATTTTTAATGTGGTAACCCAAAAAATCAATTTCTCTTTGTAGGAAGTGGTATTTTTTGAGATTCAGTTCTAAACCATATTCGGATGCAGTTGTAAGGACGCGTTGTAATTTCTGGAGTCCTTCGACTTCGTTTTCAGCTGGTATTATGAAGTCATCCATATAGACAATAAGTACTTTTTCATTAATGAGGTCTCGAAAAACGTTATAAATATATCTTTGAAACACTAACGGTGCATCGCTAAGGCCATAATTCATATATAAGAATTCAAATTGACCAGAATGTGTTACGAAAGAAGTATATTTTCTACTATTTTCTTCTACTTCGACATGAAAAAAAGCATTTTTAAGGTCAAGAGTAGTAAATACTTTTGCAGAATGCAACTGATCAATAATGTCATCAATTACTGGGAGGGGAAAACGTTGTTTATGTGTTTTAGAATTTAACTTCCTATAGTCAACACACAATCTATATGAACCATCTTTCTTTTTTACTAGGACAATAGGTGATGAAAAGTTACTAGTGCTTTTACGAATAATTCCTTTTTCGAGCCACTCAGAAATTTGTTTTTCGACGAAGTTTTTCTCTATTTGCGCCAAGCGCCTGGGAGGACAAGTAACAGGTTCTTCGTTTTCCAGATGAATTGATAATTTAACATCAGTTGTCTTTATTTTTTTAGGAGAATAATTTTGAATAAGTTCTGAAATTTTTGAACGTATTGTTTCATCGGTAATATGAGATAAATCAAGATTAAGATCGTCTAACACATGAGCAATATTAATCAAAAAATTATTGGACGTGTCGTCATTTTTCTCGATTTTTTGCATCGAAATATTATTTCCAGAAATTGTTAAAATACTTTGTTGAATGATATCTGTACCAATAATAAGATCAAAAGATATGGAATAATCTGGGACTACATAAACATTAGTTGTATAATTAAAATCATCTATCATAATGTTCGTAGAGAAAAAACCTAGGGGTTTGATTATAGTATTTCCTAATCCAGTTAATGTGATAGTTGAATGTTCAAGGTTCGAAATTGTAGGGAGTTTGCGATAAATACTTTCCTTTAGTAAACTTCTTTCACTACCTGTGTCTACCAATGATGTAACATTTACAGACGAAATAATGACTTGTTTGGTCATGAAAGTGTTCGACGTGACAGTGGAAACATTGGAGGGTTCTGACTTAACTCTAGGCCTCCTTGGTTGATCACAGTGAGCCGATTTATGGCCAAAATTCGAACAATTAAAACAACGAGGGCCTTTATCTTTGTGTCTGCATTGGCTACTTTTATGATTCGACAAACCACAATTAAAGCAAAAAAGATCAGATTTTGGTCGAAAGGATTTCTCTTTCATTGGCATTTCAGGTTTGACTTTACGAAATTTAGTACACAAATAAAAAATACACACAAATAAACAATACAGATATAAACACACTTCTCGTTCTTTAATTAGCTTAAAGTCTATAATTTAGGACGTCGTTGAATATATTTCTGAGGTTTTCTTACGTCGTGTAAATATTCAATCTTATTTCACCGAAATATATTCCGTTCTTTTTTTAACAAAACCTTCCGTCGTCGAACTCATTTCGTTCTCTTTACTTCTTCTGCATTTTTACTTCACACAGCTTCGTTAAGGCTCGTTTCCTTTTTAATCTCGAAGCGGAAAATAGGGAGACGGTCTAATGCAGATGTTGCTTGCGAAATCTCCACAAATAATTTTAATAAATATAAATATCGGTAGTATATAATATAGTTTTAGATAACTAGGGTCTGCTGCCCCCTACGAGCTACGCTCGCCAACCTCAATCCAAACACCGAAGACTCTAAAAACACGTTAATTTGATCTGCTTTGAAAAGATAACGGATTAAATTTTCCACCAACATTCAGAAGATGAGGATTTTTTTTTTTTTAAGTGAGTGAGAATCAGTGTTAAGAGTGTATAGCAAAGTGCAACAAAACCTCTGAAAAATGTGATTGGATCAAATGCATTCAGTGAAACTGTTGGTTATATACAAGTTCCTCAAAGTGCCTAAACAAATGTGCAGTCTGTGTCACATCTGAGTTATAGCTTAAAAGAACAAAGGGCCATGAAAAACACCAACAAAAAATCTGCACTCTAAAGCAGTTACTCACAGTGGCTTTATCGTATTTAAACTTATTATAATATTTAAAAATAGGCATACTTAAGAGCCATAATTATTTTAAATGTTAAATAGAACATAACTTTTTTTTTCAAATATTAGTTTGTCCTTTTATTAAATTGCCAACGTTTGTTACATTCATATTTTTGTAATTTTTTAATAGTAAGTAAGTTAACAACTTTAGTATGTCTAAAATATTAAAATTACTTTTATTCCTCCGATTATGTTTTATACTGCTTCACAAAAAAATATTGTTTAAATTGAAACTCCACAAAACATCTTATCCCTAGATAGTTGGCCATCTTACTCATAGGTATGGGTAAGATGCCGAAATGAAAGTGCTTACAAAAACAAAATTTTTTATGCTTTATATAATATCTATAAAATGAAATAAGGTTTTAAATGATACATAAGGGTGCAAACTTCTAAAAGCAACAATGAATAACAAATAAAAACAACAGGTGATTTTTAAAACAATAAAGTCACTAACTACTGCATCTTCACCCAATTTATCCTACATTTTCTTACCTGAAATTTAAAATTTAATAAACATGAATTTCAATATTTTTTTCTAAATGTACATGTACAATAATATAGGACTTCATTAAGCGATTAAATGTTTTAATTAAGTGAAATGGCATAGTTTTACATGATTTATGAAGTGTAAGAATATATATATTATCTCGACAAGTATTATTCCGTACGATAAACTAACCAAGTGACGTCCTCATATTTAAATCATTGACCAGTTTTCTTTCAGAAAATATTAGCATTTTTATATAACTTATACCAAATGGTTTGATTTCCACAGACTTTCCAGAAAATACATGATTAACATCCTTTTACCTTAAAATCTCCCATAAATTTTATGTAAGAAAGCTTAGCAATATTGCAGCATATTCCTATAAATAGCCAAGCCTCCATAATCCAAAATTACAACACAACAATCGATATGGAAACATTTAGCCGTAACTGGACTGCTTTTCCCATACATAGATTTCTTACGTGATTGAAAGCAATAAGCAACTCTATTGCTTAAATAATAAGCATTTAGGCATGAGGCATTCGGAGCGTGATAAACATTTTGATATTATTGGTAGATCTACAGCTGTTAAAAATGTGATACCATGAAATAAAAATGTAATAAATATTTTAAAGTTAAAGAAATTTCTCATACTTTTATTATTTATTTTTTACTTTTGATGCTTCACCACGTCTGATTTTTTGAATACCATTTATACGTTTTTCTTTTCCAGGATGTAATTTTTTGGAATAGAAACATAATGTTATATGCTGATTTTTCGATTATTCTAATCAATTCAAAGACGCGTCTGAAGTGATCTGTTAATAATCACTATTTACTAATGTATCTCTTTAAATAATATTCTTTGTCACAAAAACATAAATCAATATCCATGAACGGAATAAGTATAAAACAGAATAAATATAAATAATAACATAGAATACCAAATATGTAAGTTTATTCTTCACTTAATCTTAGAAAACGAGTATGAAATTTGAAGCCACCGAAAGAAATTTAAATGATCCTATATATATAAACAAAAATAAGCAAATTGGGATCATTAGAAGCTTTTGTACTATAAAATATGATAAAAGGTTAATTACATATGCTTTTAATTATCGAAAGTTTTTGCTTAATTGATGAATTTATTCTTCTTTAAATCTTAAGTGAACGAAGTCACGGGTAACAGCTAGTTTAGTATAAATCCTAAAGATTATTTAAAGCCTTTTTTTATTGCAGTCCCTTTTAGCAAGGATATCTTTATTTATATAATTATGTTTTTTTTTTTTTTTTTTTTTTTTTTTTTTTTTTTTTTTTTTGAAGTGTTTAAAGTCAATATATTTAGCACGGGTGTACGCTTGTGAAAATAGTGGTGCCCCAACTACAAGTTCGTTTAGTTCGAGATTCGTTTTCGAAAAGACAACTAGTGAAGTGCTGTTAATATACCTAATAAATCTATCCTAAAATCTATTGTTGAATGCATAATTTTGAATTCGACATAGATTTATGACAAAATGCCTTTTATTGCAAATCATTCTAACATGTGTCAAAATAAGTTATTATAAACCTGGAAACAAAATAAAATTACTACGTAATCCACATTAAAAAATAAACAGTTTTATTACGTATATCTATATTAACAAATGATATGAACATAAATAGAAAACTGATTTTTTAAATATTTGTAACCTACATATTTCATAGTTATTGCAGAAAAGAGTATAGTTGAAAAATATTATGCATTTATACTATCTAAATTGCCTTTATACAAGAAATTATTAAAAAAATATTTTGAAAAATGTTTCGAATATTTTTTTTTTATCTACAGCAGTCTGATACATTTCACTAAAATTTTACACGATTCTCTGATATCGGAATTAAATGATCGAAACAGAAAAAAAAATTCGAAGTATCAAAATATAATTTAATAATATCAATGAGGTCAGAAATTCAACATCACGAAATTACTTGTGTCTGCTATACCATGTTCAAGTGCTTTTACAGTGAAATGTAAAGAGTACTTGAAGATTTTCTGAAACTGGATACAATATTAATTAAACTAGTGAAAATATAAGGTTAAGCAAACACATAATAAGATATGTGTAAGTGTTATTTTATGTTTTCAGTTACATATATTTTAATGTCAAATATAAGAATATTCATGGAAATCCAACAATTATAATACATAAATAAATATTTTTAATAATTTCTTGAAACTAGTAAATCTGCAGATCAGGAGCCTCAACTTCAGATTTGCATCTTCTTCTTTTTAATACACTTTGCGTATTATTCAACTTCCTCCAAATCGCAATTTATTTTTTTTTCAAATTACATAAATATTTATTAGAATAACAAATACTTCGAAAAGTTTCAGAAATTACCCTTAAAGCTCCGGCGTCACTTACACAAATTTTATTCGAGCGGCACCACTTTTTTAAAAGAAGTTTCCTTCAAGTACACAATTTCAAAAATGCTCTGATTAAATGGGGTAACTTTTATTTTCCTTTATTACTGGTGCCAAAAACAAATTTTGTAAAGAAAGATGATGTCTCCGCAGCGGAGACAGGGAGTGGTAAGGGTTAAAAGTGTTAAATTAAACATGTTGTTATGCAATGATATTCTGATAAGCTGCTTATTCTGGCAAATTTTTAGATAAAAAAGTGCATTTCTTCAGGAGGGGGGGGGGGGGGCTGCCCACCTGAACCCTCCTAGTTTATTTAAATTTACATTCGTAATTTTCTATTGATTGTGCAAACGGTTATAGTATATCTTAGATTTCTGTTTAGACAGTGATTTTTAAGGATAAGCAACAGTTTGGACAAATATTTCATGTTATCCTAATATCCAAATAGCAATATTTACTTACCTGCCAACCAAAAATACCTGCATCTGAGGGATAAGGAACTTATGGAAATGTAAACTGAATCATCTAATTTAGAACTCTAATGTTTTTACTTTTTTTCCCCCAAAATATAGTTTCCGTTGTTGTTCTGTAATATTTATATCTAAGATCTTATTTAAATACATCTTAATCTACTCGATAGCATAAGATTACTAAAATCACGCAAAAATAGGCATGTTTGGAGAATTTTAAGCCTAATGTGTAATCATTCATCAACGTGTCAGTGTCATTTGACTAAATGACAAACGTGATTTAGCGCTATGAAGTATTTTTTGTGATAGCCTTTTAATAGTATTCACATTCAAATTAAAACCACAATTTTACTAACATTGTTCATTTTTGACGCAAACCTACGTTTCAGACCAAATTGCGAAAGATTAATTAATCTTTTATTTCTCCAAGCAGGACTTCTGCTTAATCTTTCGTAATCGGGATTATTTGAATGTTGTTTTTGTTTTTTTTTATAGAACACTAGCTGTTATCATTGACTTCGTTCACGTAGCTTTAAAAGAAAGATACATGCATTAATTAAGCAAAACATTTCACTCCCAATAATTAAAATGAAAATTGAACAACTCTTTGTCACGTTTTATAGGAAACAAAAAGGAATTTCTTATTTGTAGGGGTTTTGACATAACACAGCCATAAAAAGTGGCAAATTTGTGCTAAATAATATAAACATTTGCCAAAATGAAATTGCAACCAATGAAAAAAGGCGGGCAAAGTAGAATCGTAGAAATCGACAAATCTTCTTCGTAAAATGAAAAACCGAGGCTGGGAGAAGTTCCGTATCCTGTTCCTGTCGCCATGGTTGGCGTAGGAATCCGAAATGGCGCCAAAAGGTCGTTTTATCATCTTATATTTTTCAAAATGGCATCAAAAAATGGTTTTTAAATTTTTGTAAACATCTATTTTTGTATTACAAACATTCCATATGTATTATTTATATATATATATTATGTATGTAATGATTTATGTAGATGAACATATATAAATACATATTATATATAAGTATAAGTACTTTATACCTATGTATATTTTAATAATTTTATATATTTCCTATTCTATATATTTATTCTATATGTGAAAATAAAACATAATATTATATTATAAACATTAATGTTATACCCATCTTAAAATATGTAAAAATGCATAAAAATATATTTACGCAAAATTCCATCTACACAAAGATATCTTTTAAAAACATCCCAGAAAATTATAAATTAAAAAAATGAATTATAAAAAAAAAGCAATTTAACAAATTACAACGACCATTTGGAAAATGATTTATTCAAAGACTAAAATTATAGACATAAAAAATCGATCATACATTTGATCATACATTACGTACGCCATGGATTAAACATTAACATTCCTGGACCCATCATGAACAAATTTTAAAAGAAATTTCAGTTTTTCAATTTTCGATACTGTTAATTTTTAAACTTCTACGAAGCTGGTCATACATTACGTACGCCATGGATTAAACATTAATATTCCTGGACCAATTTTAAATGAAATTTCATTCTTAAACTTCTAAATATCCCACAATATTACTTTTTATATCGTCGTATAGAAAAAAAATGCATTTTTAATTCCAATATGTTTGAAAGCTGTATCTCAATTTGTTTCTGAGTTATTAATTTTTTTTGTAGTTTTTATTATTTTTTTGTCATAGTGGCAACAGAAGTATCCATCTGTGTTGAAATTAAAGGTAAAATACAGATTACTGTATAGACTAATCAGAAAACGAATAAAATACGGATTCAACCAATAACGCTTCAGATATGTTTTTGATTTCCTACCCTGACAGAGGACAATAACCATTTTCCAAATGGTTAAAAAAAATCTGGTATTTAAATGTTTTTTTTTTTTTTTTTTTTTTTTTTTTTTTTTTTTTTTTTTTTTTTAGCAGACAAATATTTTTATCTGAAAAATTATTGCATATGAAACATATGAGTTTAGCACTTAACTGAATTATAAAAAAAAAGCAATTTAACAAATTACAACGACCATTTGGAAAATGATTTTTCAAAGACTAAAATTTAAGACATAAAAAATCGCACGCAGTTGATCATACATTACGTACGCCATTGATTAAACATTAACATTCCTGGACACATCATGAACAAATTTTAAAAGAAATTTTAGTTTTACAATTTTCGGTACCGTAAATTTTTAAATTTCTACGGAGCTGGTCATACATTACGTACGCCATGGATTAAACTAAATGCAATTTGTTTGAAAGCTGTACCTCAATTTGTTTCTGAGTTATTAATTTTTTTGTAGTTTTTATTACTTTTTTGTCATAGTGGCAACAGAAGTATCCATCTCTGTTGAAAGTAGAAGGAAAATTCAGATTACTGTATAGATCAATCAGAAAACGAATAAAATGCGGGATTCAACTAATAAAACGTTTCAGATATGTTTTTTATTTCCTACACTGACCGAGGACAATAACCATTTTTCCAAGTGGTTAAAAAATATGTATCTAAAATTATTACTTTTCCATCAGTAGCATTCAAGTAATAAAAAAGCAATTTAACAAATTGCAACGACCATTTGGAAAATGATTTTTTCAAAGACTAAAATTTAAGACATAAAAAATCGCACGCAGTTGATCATACATTACGTACGCCATTGATTAAACATTAACATTCCTGGACACATCATGAACAAATTTTAAAAGAAATTTTAGTTTTACAATTTTCGGTACCGTAAATTTTTAAATTTCTACGGAGCTGGTCATACATTACGTACGCCATGGATTAAACTAAATGCAATTTGTTTGAAAGCTGTACCTCAATTTGTTTCTGAGTTATTAATTTTTTTGTAGTTTTTATTACTTTTTTGTCATAGTGGCAACAGAAGTATCCATCTCTGTTGAAAGTAAAGGGAAAATACAGATTACTGTATAGAGCAATCAGAAAACGAATAAAATGCGGGATTCAAGTAATAAAACGCTTCAGATATGTTTTTGATTTCCTACCCTGACCGAGGACAATAACCATTTTTCCAAATGGTTAAAAAAAGCAACCCCAAATGCTGATGATCGCAACAACCAGATTGAAATATTTATCGCCCGAAAACAGAATAGGATATGGATCTCTTACCAGACTTTACAAGAATACGTTGTAAAAAAACTATTTTAAAAAGCTTTTTTTAAAAATGACAAAATAATTGTACAACTTTAAAGCTAAAAGAAATGTGGAATTAAAATCCTGTTGCGAAACTATGATTAACAAACATATATTCAATATACTTCGCGTTCCCGAGCTTTCATTTCGATACTGAGAGAAGAATATGATTTTACTTTAATGCTATCATCTTAAACATTTAGGTTTTATGAATTAAAGTGCAATTTTCTATTTAAAAGGAAAGTAATTTTCATTAATATTTTCTGAAGTGTAGCGGCTTTAAAAATTAACACCTGACAAAAATGTTCTTATTCATGCGGTCTAGTTATTGTTTTAGTTTTTAAGAATGGAACTAATTATTTTTTGCTAATTATAATGTCATTTTCGATATTGGTAATGTTGCGATATTGGCGACATTTGCTATCTATTTGCTTTTCAAAAGTTAAAAAAAAAAATAAATTTTAAATTAAAAATCAAATATTTACGTTAGCCGTACGCAGACGATAAATCTTGAAATATACAGTTTCTAGGTAACTAATGAAAGAAAAGGAAAAAAAAAATAAATACGTTTATTTCAAATAAGTAAATTTTTAAACAAGATGGTTTATATTATTGAAACACATGTATAAAATTTTACCAAAAGATATACTACTAATTAAAAAAAATCTTACAAATGTCTTGACAAAATTTCGAAATAATAGGAATAATTAAAGACCATTATTGGGAAATTTCCGCATCTGTAATTTTCCATTTAAATCCTTTAATCAAATGAGCCATTTTCTTTCGAGAAATCGTCTGAAATGCCGTAGAACAGCAATATGATCCAAAATAAAATGTTCCATATTTACCGAACAGATGGGACAAATGTAACCAAAAACAATAGAGCTAATTCTGGGCATCTCACCAACATGCTTACTTAATTTCAAGCTCATCGGATGTTTTTTGCGACAGTTATCGCGGAACAGACAGACAGACTAACAGACAGACTAACAGAAACCAAAACGTTTCGTGTCTCCACAGTAAGCCTTCACTGACGTTTCGGCAATAATGGTATAGACATACATACTTCAGATTTATATATTTTTGTATTTTGTATTCGTACAAATATATGAGGTGTTAGGGAAAAATGTCCTATAGTAGTTAAAATGTTTATATATCATCACAACTAGTGTGTTATTCATATTTCTTAACTTCTTGTGTCATTTAATATTTATTTTATAATTTACATTGATATATTTTCAATATGTTCACATAGACATAAAAATTCATTATTTAATTAAGGTTTGAAGTACAAATAACTGTTTTTTTAAAGGCAAAATATTGAGAAAATTATATTCTTCAACTCAATCAAAAATTTAAGCATAGGAGTTACATAAGTATAGAAGCATTAATGTTTAAAATGAGAGTTTTCTTTGTAAAAAGAAACTCTTTTTAAAGATTTCGAAAATAATTTGTTGCAAACATTAAGTGAATAATTAAATAATAACTATATTTCTCATTTTTAAGCAATAAGAACCTTTATACCGCATAATTGAGAATATTTGAAAACTTGTAATAGTCAGAGGAAAATATTTTTAAAGAATTTTTTTCGCTTGTTTTATTTCAAGCTGAGTAATATTATATTTTTGTGTTAAAATTTCGGCATCCTAACTTAATGCAGTAAAATGTTATGATCTTAAAACAATGCTTTTTGGAAATCTAGAAAATAGAATATCGAGTAATAAATCTGCATAGTATTATACATTAATGTTTTTCTTAATTTTTCCTTTACCCGTGCTATATAGATTAACATTTTTTCCAAATTTTAAGGTTCCTGGTCAACAGGGATTACATATGGGTTGTGAGAGCAAAATCTCTATGAAGCTTTTGAGACATTATTTCCGACTTCGTTTTGTTTGAATCTAAGGAACATATTTGAGTTACTTTAGAAAGTTTTCTCCTTAAAAGTGCAATATTGTTCTTCAGTGTTAACATAGAAGTAAATTTTAACCCTTTATGTACAGAATTATGAATTCACGAAAATTTTATCTTCTAAAGCATTTTTAGTGAATTGTTGAAACTATATTAGAAAATTTACATAATCAATTAATAAATGTAAGAAGGGTTTTAGAAAGATTGGAGGATTTAGAAGTGTTAATTAAATTTGAATTTATAGGGATTTTGCGCAATATTTATAACCGCACTCAAATATTTTATTTTAAATATTTTTATTAATATTTTGTAGAACTAGGAAATGTACAAATATAGTGTTCTTACAATAGAAATATAGAAATATTTCCAAATTAAAATCCCCCCCCCCCCCAACGCCAAGAAATCTGAAAAGATGCAAATGCAAAAGAAATCCTACTTTTAAAAATATTTCTGTTTTGTGTAACCAAATAATGCTTTTGGAACAAGATAAAGTAATGTATCTATAACTTATTCTAAACTGTATTACAACTAATCGATGTATTAAATGAATTTTATAGCAAGTTATTTTAATGGTACTTATAAGTGCCGGCAGTAGATAAAGGATTAATACGCACCTCTAATATAAAAGTTATGAAATATATGTACAATTTCTATCTCTATTCAAAACTTTTAAGGGGACGGTGGAGTTTAAAATCCTTAAAAATATATTTTTTTATTTTTGTAAATTTCAACTTAAATATTATTCAAGGGTACATTATATACATTATGGCATGCATTTATCACAAACAAATTTTTTAAAAAAATTTTATTTTTGAGAAAAAAATGGAACTTTACGCGTCATGTTAGAAATCTTCGAAATGCCCCATGCGTCTTCCATATCAATGAAAATCCCAAATATTTTTTATAAAAGTTTGGTTTATATATAGAAATGAAATAGAGCATCGAATTTTACATATTTGAATTTAAAAGTTAAAAAAATTGAAAAATTTTGAAATTTTTTTGAAAAATTTTCAAAATTTCAAATTTTTTCATTTTTTTTTTTTTTTTTTTTTTTTTGTAAATTTCATCTTAAATATTATTCAAGGATACATTATGTACATTATAGCATGCATTTATCACAAAAAAAAATATTTTTGAGAAAAAATGGAATTTTACGCGTCGTCTTAGAAATCTTCGAAATTCCCCCTGCGCGTTCCATATCAATGAAAATCCCCAATATTTTTTATAAAAGTTTGGTTTATATATAGAAATAAAATAGAGCATCGAATTTTATATATTTGAATTTAAAGGTTAAACAAAAAATAAATAATTCAAAATTTCAAAATTTTTCAAAACAAAAAATTTTTTATGGAAGACGCATGGGGCATTTCGAAGATTTCTAAAACGACGCGTAAAATTCAATTTTTTTCTCAAAATTAATTTTTTTTTAATTTTTTTTGTGATAAATGCATGCCATAATGTAAATAATGTACCCTTGAATAATATTTAAGTTGAAATTTACAAAAAAAAAAAAAAAAAAAAAAAAATATTTTTAAGGATTTTAAGCTCCAGTGTCCCCAGTATATTTTATTAACTGTCAAGTGAAGAAACCCTCACCGGCGGTACGGATTCGATTTGTAATAAAGATAAAATATGACTTATGGCTATCAGAAAGAAAAAAATATACGGATAATATATTTCAACAGGTAAAATCTGAGTACTTTGAAAAATTGAAATAAATAAATTTGCTTCTAGTTTATTTTACCTGCTAAGTCTATATCGGTGTAGAGAATATATTTTGATTTAAATTTTTTATATTTATAAATTTACAGAATAGGTGTAAGGTAGTGATAAAAAAAGATCTATTACCAGGATTTATATATATATATATATTTAGTTATTTATTTATTTATTTTTTTTTTAACTTCTTTGTCGGACACAAGATTCCGACGATAGATTATATCATTTTTAATATATATTATTTTATAAAAACTGCTTTACTTTAATAAATAGATGAAAAGTTGGAAATAATTAACCAAATTGATTCAGACTCAGAAACTTTTAAATTTATTTTTATAGTGGTAGTGAAACTTTGCGATTGAGATATGTAATGATTGCATTAATACTCTTCATAATTGTTTACCTCATTTCTTGGTTTCATATTCTAATATAAACATTTAAAATTTCATAAAATATATGTCTGAATAAATATAGAGATAAAATATAACAACTGCATTGATATATACTGTATATAAATTTTATTGTGTGCAACTTTTATTTGTTTGTAGGAATTAATTACTACATATACATTTAAATTATACATAAAATAAGAAGATTTGACAAATTGTTTAAAATGAGAGATATTTTATATATATTTTAATCATTTATTTTTTTTAGGAATAATTTAAATTTTTGGCATTATGAATGATTACCCATTCTTAGTTGCATTCTATGTTTAAATAAATTTTAGATTTTTTTTTTTTTTTTTTTTTTTTTTTTTTTTTTTTTGTAAAATTATATTAATTTGAAAATTTGATTTTGAGAGTTTTTTGAAAAAAAGAAAATAAAAGTATCATATTCTTATTAAATCGCACTACTTAAATGCACTATATAATTCAGAATTAAAAAAAAAAACAATTATTGTACCAACTTTACTTAAGATATCTTTTTATCAGTAAATCTGATAGTGGTACTAAGTTGACAGATATAAGTAATAGCAACATACACATATTAAAGTTTCAAATCTTTTTTCATATGAAAAGTCTTGCGGTTCACACTAAATTGTACATGAAGGCACGTAGAATTCATGTAGATACGCAGAATTCTATTTTGCTTTTGCGAATGCTAAATGTTTTCGTATTTCAAAAATTTAACTTCAAGCAGCCATCACATGCAAATTCTATTATCTAGTATCGATATATAATATATTTCCTTATAAACCGGGTTTTCTACAAGAGGGCGGTTTAAAACGTACCCTGTGATTGTTTGCCTCTTTGTCAGAAAGGAATCTATGTTGGTATCTTTTACGATAGATATCAGCTTGAATTTCACATTTGAGAGCTGTATAAATTTTTTTTTCAGTTATTGGGTCTTACACTACTTTTTAAAATACTTAGCAGCGATTATTCACCAATTTTTCTCCTTAATCGTTACGTTTGCCTATTCCATTCCGCCTTGAAATTAACCCAACATTCAATGAGAAAAGAGCAGATCTAATTAAGCGAAAGGAACAGTATATATCTCAAATCGTATGATAGTACTTGAGACTTAAATGTTACCAGTTTCCTTGAATTAGTTCTACCGGGTTAAGGAAAAAAAAATTACAGCGATCTGGAGAGTGAACTTGATGATTATCTGATATCAGATGTAATGTTAATTAAAAATGGATAGATATTATGATATATGAATTTCCATTATTTTCATTTTCTTTTTTTTATGTATTATATGTCAACCATTGAGAAAAGACATAGAAATGCTAAGAAAATAATATTTAGTGATAAATTTAGAGATTTCTTGGAATATATTAAAAAATAGGTATTATTTTCTGGACTAATTTTTTTTTTCGATATAATGTCTAATTTTATTTATTATTTATAAATACATTTATTAAGCATTCACGGAAAGTTACCTTAATTTGTGGCATTTTGAAATATCTACATCAACTTATGTAATATGGATATCAGTTAATATTTTGGACAATTTCTTCATATATTTGTTGAAAATATATACATTTATTTCGTTGAAAAAAAAATATAAAAGAGTACAAAACTTACCCTCATAAACTAATTTTCTGATGAAATATACATAAATTATCTATTTTGTTTCAACAAAAGAAATTTATTATTTTTGTTTTCATATGCTTTATTTTAATTTTATATACATGGAAGCACTAATGCTATGATAAAATAAGATAAGTTTAGGAGAATACGTAATTTTAAATATTTTCAGAGAAATACTTCGAAACACTGAGTAAATAATTAAATTAATAACTATCTTTTTAAATAAGAGTAACAAGAATATTGATAATTAATGCATGTAGAAAGTGATTTTGAAAACTTGAAATACTTTCAGTATAAGAGTAGAAACACGAACGTTTAAAATGGGAATAATTTTCGATTTAAATACAAAGAATATTAAAGGTTTCTTAAAATAATTTCTTTTCAAGACTAAGTAAATATTTAAATTGTAACTATAATTCGAAGTCCTGAGCAATGCGAATGTTGGTTACTAGTTTATGCAGAACGTTCTTCTAAAACTTGTAAATATTTGATAAAAAGTGTATTTATAGCAATGTTGTTTTTATTTCATTTCTTGTTATTTATCTTCTTAAAGTTTAGTAATATGGTATTCTTTGTGAACATATATTGCTGTAAGTAAAATTTACCACATTTTATGAAGGGTAAGGTCATTACAGTTGCTCATTGTGTCTTTTTATTCAAATTGCAAGAAAAGAAGCCTTGAAAAGAAACGACTTTCAAACTGGTACATCAAGCAAAATTAGCCTGTTTAATTAAATCAATTTATGCAATCATGGAAAGGGACTATCTATTTTAAAATCTTAAATGTTTTTCAAAATGAATATCTACAAATTGTGCATATCGTGCTTATAGAAAAGTGACACGTCACGCAAAAATTCATTTTGTACTTTATTCTACTAATAGGTCTGTCATAGGTGGGTCCTGCTACACAAAAAGTTTCATAAGTGTAGTTTTATGGAAAAGCACTTTATTATGCTATATGTCCATTTCGGGTCACATAAGAGGGGTGGATTATGTGTGGTGATAAAATTTCCCAAACCTCCGAATCTCATCCAAAGCCTTCATTCTTAAGCGTTTTATGTTTTTATACACGTTTTTACTCCTGCATGCAGAGCTAAGTACTACCATTTCATATTATAGAAAAACCATGCAAATTTTCTTTTGTCTCTCCTGTGAAATTTACTTTTGTCGGGATTTGTCACTTTTCTTGCGGGTGAGCGATATCTGCTCAAGAACATATCTGCTAGATATCAAGTTATATATATATATATATATATATACTTATTATATTATTAATTTATTGTAAAAGTTTGTATAATTATTTATTGCAGAATTTATTTAGCGATTTGCTTTATTTTTTTTCATATCTATATCATAAAGGACAAACATATCTGTGCGTAACGCATACGTCATTTTGCGAATGGCAACACTTTGAAATTGGAAATGAAATTTTGGTTTTGCAATTTTCTCTACTGCAAATTTTTAAACTTCTAAGCATCGATCATTTTAAATTTTTACACCGTCGTATAAGGAAAAAAGTGCTCTTTTAAATGCAATTTGTTTGAAAGCTGTATCTCAATTAATTTTCTGAGATATTAATTTTTTGCAGTTTTTAATACCATTTTTCTTATCGTGGCAACAAAAGTACCTCATTTCTATTGAAAGTCATTGAAAGTAAACGGTAAATAGTTGAAAATAGGAGATACTGTATCTTTTTGTTGCCATTTCTCATAAAACCTGAAAAAATAGTTGAATATAAAATATGGGCTATGTCATGAATATTGTCAGTTATTCCGTGATAATAACGTCATATGCACACTTTTCTATAGACGAAGTTTAAGACTGGGTTGTAAAAGTAGATTGCTTTAGCGGATGCAAATGACGTCATTTTATAAAAAAGCGTGTATTTTAATTCTTAAACCTGAATTATGTTTTGTAGAAGGGCGTCATTTTTCACAGCCCAGCTGCTTTGAAACTCTTCACAGGTGAAAATGCTTCACTTTTGAAAATAATGTAACAGAAAGCACACACTGATAAACGCAGTGTTTTACAAAAATGTTGAGTCTCTTTATAGAAGAGAGGTGACATGCAAATAATAGCGATTTATATTACAGAAATTGATGATTCTCGCCTGGATGGATTTGCTTCGCCGAATTAGACAAGCAAACAAATAATTCGTGGTTTAAAATAATATCGTGTTCCTGAAGTTTTTGTCAAAAATTCTCTCAAATAATAAAATTTTAATGCTATTCTTTAAGAAATTCTACTATAATTTTATCAAAATAACATAATTTGCTTAATTTAATTTTTCCTAATTTTATATAATCTATATATTTAAAACACAAGTGTGTTTTTTAGTCATCTGCCCTGATCTTTCTGCTGAACCAATTTTACTAATATATATATATTTTTAAACTGAAAGCTGTTTCTTTGTAGATGTGGTCGCACTATCTGCTTTTTTTAAAAATATCCCCACTTTTATATTTTAATTTTAAAAGCATTTTATAAAATTTCTTCAAAATGATGAAAATTAGATAGCTTTCATTGCTGAAGACAAGAGAGAAATAATGAGGTATTTTAAACTTTATTCATGCTATTTTCTGATAAAAATTCAACATTGTTGATAAAAATTGTTGTATAGGGTTTAGTGGCGCAAAATCCCATTAGGAGCAGAATATTATATTAGGGGCATAATAACGGAAAATGACATACTGCTTTTGAAAAGACGCATTTTTCTCATAAATTTTCTATAGGGATTTTTCTTCTGCATGTGTACAGGTGAAAGGCTTTTTTAAGTGAAAATGAAGTCATATTTACAAGAAAACGATCATTTTCTTAGATAAAACTAAGCCTTTTAACACAAATGCGTCTAAAAACCATAAATTACGGAAATTTTTACTGTCCAAAATTGAGTTTAGAATCTCAAATAAAGAGTGCGTCTGTTCACATAAAAGGTGTTGCTGGCAATCTTGACTTCAAGTTTTGAGTTAAAATGATTTTAAATGATCAAACAAAATACAATTTTTTTTAAAAATGATGAATATGGATATGAGAAGTGCATATACAAATTTTGAGAAGGTGAAAATCGCCGTTTTCATTCCGGAAATCCAAGCATAAGAGCCTCAATTGATAACCACATCCTAATAACTGATCTTTATTATATTTTATTGATTATGTATCTATATTATAAAGAACAAATGTATCTATGCGTAACGTTGACGTCATTTTGCGAATGGCAATACTTCACGATCAAATTTTGGTCTTGAAATTTTCGCTACTGCATTTTTTCAAACTTCTGACCCTCATACATTTTCAATTTTTGTCGCATAGGGAAATAAATGTACTTTCAAGTGCAATTTGTTTAAAAATTGTATTCATTGACTGATGTATTTTTTTTTTTAAGTTTATCTTATCACGTGCCGATTTCAATACATAAAATAAAAAACATTTTGCACATACAGCAACAAATATTTTTCAGCATTTGTTTCTGACTATTTTTGCATAATGAAATTAATACTTCCTTTATAAGCTTATAAAAGAATAATATTAAAAAAAACCCACCAAACTAACATATTTGTGAAAGACAAATTAACGAAATTAATACTTCTTTTATAAACAAATAAAAGAATAATATTGAAAAAAACACAAATCTAGCATATTTGTAATCGTACAATTTAAATTTTTAGACCACCAAATAGGATTTTTTTATAATGGAATTTGTTTCCAAAGTTCATCTCAGTGTACCGATTGTCTATAGTTTTAAAAACAATTTAAAAACATGAAATATTTTTAAATTTATCTATATCGCGCGGACCTCGATTACGAAAGATTAATCAGTTTGCCCTTAAAACAAAATAAAGAGTTCATCATTTTCTTACGGCTAATTACCATTAAAAAAAACTTCCCTATGAATAAATAAATTAAATAACATAAATAAAACACAAATTTACCAGACATGTATAAGCTCTGAAATTATCAGAATATAAAAGGATGACATAAGTAGTAAAATCTTGGCAAATAACTTTTAGCATGCGGCTAATAAGAAAATATCACTTTTGATAAATTTCAAAAATGTATTTGATTGTGTAATTCGTATTTTCCATATGGAAAATGCTTTTTTAATGTAAGTGGTCAATCTATAAAAATTATTGCATATAAAAAAAATTGTTAGTTTTCAATAAAAAAAAAATGTTTGCACCTATATTCTTTAACTCGGGAATCCCGGGTACGATCCCCTAATAAATATAAAGTTGAAAATTATTTTAAACATCTTAAATATCTCACTGAATAATGAAACTAAATTGAATTTACTGCATGATTGTTAAAAAGTATCTGAAACTTTATATTTTTCTTATATGGTTTGATTTACAATTGGCTTTGATTTTATTATCTTCTTCAGTTTGTTGTAATTAAAATTAGAAGTTATAATTATGATCGAACTGATTATTTGTCCATAAATACATTGGTATTTGTCCGACAATTTTTTATGCATCACTAATACGCTTTGTGACATATGACTTTATATATACTTCAATAATTTAAGCTTCTTAACTTCACCCGTTGGCTACTGACTATTGATCATGTATACAAATATTGTGGCCAAATTGCGGTTACACTTATAATATTTCCTCTACCCCCCCCCCCCCACACACACACACACCTTTCAATACTATAACCTTCATGGAAATTTTCACCTAGAAAAACATCACTACTTATAAATAGAAATAGTTAAAATAGTCGCCTTAAGAAAATCTTGTATCAAGCCGTAGAAAAACTACATTCTAAGGGTTAATTATGGAGAATAAAAACTTTTAGAAATAAGAAATATTTGAAGTCTTTTGAATTTTGACATTTCTTTATCTTCATGTAAATGAATTAGCAGTTGTATAAAAATTCATTAGTTTGATTTGCAAAAATAAATATAACCATGTCTGTAGTTATTTCAAAAAAAGTTTTCTGCAGTACCATTATGTTTATAGATACATACAAGGAATTTACGCTTCTTAACATTCATTTGGAGCTTCAAATATTTTTAAAATAGTGAACATTATAATATATAAAACATGAATAATTGTTAAAAAAAAAGTTCAATAAACAATTTGCAACTGAAATATCAATCGTAAAATGAAAGTATAACCTAATTATAGAAGATATATCATTTACTGTACTACTGTTTTAGACTAACTTTAATTTTAAATGGAAGTTTTTCAAAATTAAGTTATTCGAATTAAATATTACTTTGAACTGAAGAAATTTAAAATATTCAGTAATATGGAAATTTATTCGTTTTTTTGTTGTCTGCAAATCTGTACAGAAAAAAATATATCAGAAAATATTAAGCGTTGCATTTTTAAGACGAATTTATATTTGCTAAAATTGAAAATAAAAATTAGAATTTTATTTCTTCGTAAAATACCATAGAAAGAAGAAACTTGTATATTAATATTTCTATTTCAAATAAACATTATTTGTGATCCTATATTAAATTATAAATGTTAGTTTCGTATTCAAAAGAGAAATATATGGATTATTTCCTACTGAAAAACAACTATTTAAATTTCAATCAATATTGTTTCTTTAATTTTAAAATAAATTCTTTAATATAATTAAATTATTCAACAGTTGAAACATTATCTTGTAAAGAATAGAAACTTATATAGAGTTTGTGAATTAAAACAATCTAAGATGTTTTATGCAACATAAGAACAGAAGTTCCAAGCTCTCACAAACTCCCCGTAATGCGTTGGTTAATTTAAAAGAAATTTATTAAGTTTCTCAGCAAAAATATTTATAAGATATTATATCAAATCAATGCGGCATAGAAACCCGAAATTAAATAAATAAATATTCATCAATAAATCTTGTGTTACGAAAAGTTGTTAAACTGGTTCAAATAATACAACATATTTCAGAAGATTGGTGTGAGTTTGGAATCTCTTGCAGGCGGATATTAATCAGATTTAATTTGACGCTTTTGCATTCCCTAGTTATTATCGTCCTTACTTTTTCTACTTGAGCAGTGAAAAACATTTTCTACAGATTTTTCGTTATACATAACAAAATGATAAATATTTTTAGCTGAATTATGTGAGAATCAGTTATCTTGAATGCTTTCTAACCATATATAATTTAGTTGTATTTAAAAAGTTTTAAAAATTATTATATACATTATTCATGGTTGGAATATTACAGTTGAGGTTTACTGTGCACCAGGTTGCTCCAATCATGAATATGATTTATACTGTTGAAATAAAAAAAAATTCTTCACTACATTATGACATTATATACAATTTTGTGTTCTTCAAAATGTATGAAATCTTCAAATAAGATGCAAAATGCTATAGAGTTGTGGGTAAAACTAAACGAATTGGCACATGAGAACTTTGACTTAAATACTTTTATAGAAATGTAACTTTTGCCAACCCATTTGCAATAAAGTTTACTAAGAAATAATGCTTAAAATATTCTGCATGTTAAAGCTTTAACAAAAATTAATGGTTTTAATACTAATACCTAATCTTGACACATCTAATTTTGTTTGTTCGGTACATTATAAATAAGGATACTAAAAAAGAAACTCATTCTCTGTCTATTTGTTCTAGAAGAATGCTAGAACAAAAGTTTGGAACTATTTTAAGCTAATTTTTATTTGTTGCAAAGGTAATTGGAATGATCAGACTCAACTAAACGGAATGAGCTATGTTTTTGGTTTCTCAAATACATAACTGCAAAAAAATTAATTTCCGATACAAGTGCTATACTTTACACCGATATTTATTTTAGAATAATAATTTCCGAATTTGTGTATATTTTTAAAACAAGAAATTTATAAAACAAACATGTAACTTACAAAAATATTTTTAAAAATCGACTAATATTTAGCTCCAAAGTTACAGTTTATTCCTCTTAGTAGACTCATATTTATATTTATAAACTAACCGCATTGCAAACTGTTTCAAAAAGACTAAAATAAATTTAACTTCAGGAGTTTCAAACTTTACATTATGAATAATTCCTAAATTACACGAATAATGACTTCTCGTTTTGTATCAGAAGGTGACATTCATTAGATATCAAAACAAGAGAAAGGTAATTCTTAAATTACGTTTTATTTGTTATAAATTTATTGTGTCCGCTGCACAAATTAAGTGTAACATTGATTCGTAAACAGCATTACAAATCAATTAGTATTGGTCACATTTTTATACGATAATTTGGAGATGAGCTTCTTGACTTGTTTAATTCTTTCTCCAAAACTGTGCATACATTTACAGAAAAAGCCCATTGAAAGCTCGTTGTAAAAATATTAGTAGTAAAAATGTAATCCAATTTAAAACGAAAGTTAAAAAGCATTTTTTACTATTTACTTTTTCTAAATTTTTATAAGTGTGCTGAATTTGCAAAGTAACTTCAAATAGTTATTAGTACTACTATTTTAAATAACTATTTGTAATATTTACAGAAAAGTCTCTTAAAACATTTTTGAGGGGAACACCGATTAATTTCTTTATACTGTAAAACTCATTAATTTGAAATTCAAATAATTAAGATTTAAGAAAAAATGCATGCCCATAGAGTATATTTATATTTTATTGTTACACTTAGTTTAAATTTCTCTTAATATCCAAACATGTCCCCATATTATAAATAGACAATAAAATAGTCTGAACTTATGAGTTTAAAAGAAGGTAGTCATTAAGATAATTAAATTTTAAGATATTTCTACCATAAGTATTATAGGCGAATTATTCCGAATTTAGCTTACATACTTCACACCATAAAAAACCACATTAATGTGTACTGTTAATGTATGTATAAAATTTATTTTTTACAAAAACGTTAGTGCTTTTTTTCGGTCATTTGAAGGCCCTTTCTACTTCTGACGGTTTTTCGAGGAGCCTGGGGCCAAAGGCCCTTTCTATAAAACACAATTCTCAATATTACCAAGCATTCTGTATAATGATTCCGGTAATTTCCTTTTTCTGGGGTAAACAATATTTAAAAATTTCAATTCTCGGCAAATCTTCTTTTGATTGTACAATACAATTATCATTACTTGACGGAAAATCGATATCTTCGATTTCACTGTCGTCTATTCGTCATTCATTACATTTTCAACGATGTAATTTATAGTAAGATCATGAATTGAAGAATGACTTTCATGTAATCCTCTGCTAATGATGTAAGTTTGAATCATTATGTAACAATGATACGAGATTAACAGGAAATTTTAGGCAATAAGTAGGCTCTTCTGGTCTTTTGGGGTAAAAAAAAAATATTTTTACAGGAAATAACCCATATCAACTCAGTAGCTTGTCTCTGGTTCACTGATGCAGATCCGTTTCCTTTTAGTCGGCACCGAAAATTCAGTTTTGTCTAATTTTACAAGCTTTTTTACTTACTTGTCTTCTATGCTCGTTTAGCTCAAATCTTGCAATCTAACTTAACACATTGGAACATTACATGTAACTTCATAGACTGCCTAGTTGTGAACCAATTTAACATCCAGTGTATAGGTCAACTAGTTTTAAGAGTCAACAGGGAGTCATTGAAAAAAGAAAAAAAAATAGTTAACTGTTGTAAAAACTCCATAAGAAAAAAGGGAAATTATAAATTTAGAATAAAAAACAGAAATAAAAATGTATTATTGATTTAAATAGTTTAAGAGAATAAAACGAAAAACAAAAAAGTTATACAAATCAAAAGTTTCCATTAGCATTTAGCCTTCGAGAGTACCGGGCATAGATGGGTGGGTTTATTTTTAAAATTCGTACTATATTTTCGTGAAGACGAACTTTTATTATTTATTTCTACATAATTAATAATTTATTTGAGTAAAAAGTAATTTTTATTATTCGTTTCTACAAAACAAAAATATAACTTCTAGTTTTTAAAAGTTATATAATAACAAACATTGTCAATTAATTTTTTGCGTTTTTTGTATATATGTTGTCCAATATCTCCTACCTATCCAATTTCTCCATGCTAGGGCGATAGTATTTTATATATTTGTTATACATTTCTGCAGCTGTAGAATGTCAAATTGGTTTATTATCGAGGTATTTAATACTTTTCCAATAACACATTATTGGTGTGACGAGGGTCTTCTATGCGAAGAAACGCTAACAGTTTCGCCGCTTAGTTCTAAAACGGCAACGTAGGACATTATACATATATAAATAGCCATATATTGCACTTAAAAGAAAACATTGAAGATTGGTTCTATGCGTCGCGCTGTTCTGAGATGTATTTTTTAAATCCTGAATATGCTATTATCAAATGTTGCGAATATACTGTCAATTAGCCGTAATCTAATGGAATTGCTGAGAGCATATTAAAACTTTAAAAAATAATTTCGCACAATCATTTATGCTGATGCGACAAATTAAAAGAGTGAAGCGGTGTAGAAATGAAATAAAAGAATAATAGAGTGAAGTCTTATCAAACTACCGTTTAAAATGCAAAAAATGCTCATCACAGAAAACTCATATGACTTTCGAAGCTTTCGCGGTTGCTGCAACCGACTCTAGTTCAAAGCCTCCCAGGTAATCATTGGTGGTGAATCAAAGACGAAAGAAAAACACAACCTCAATTTGCATTCTGATTAACGTGTAAAAACTTTCAAATACTCACTGTTTTACATAAACACTACAGTCGGCCAAAAATAAAGAGAAATTACCACATCCATTTTAATCACAAATGTTTTCCATAAAAAATGTAAATAGTCATTCGATTTAAAATGATATCTTGTTTGAATTTATTTATTTATTTTTTTCAAATAAGCTGTTGTGTGACGGGAAATTTTTCTCGATTGAAAAGCGAATAGAATTTTTGCTCCAAGCTACTCATGAATTACTTTTGAATTGTTTTTTTTTTTTTTTTTTTTTTTTTTTTTTTAAGAAAAATACCATACAAAACCGTGCTGTTTCATTTGAAAAAGTTTTGTATTAATATGTTTAGTAATTTTTTATTTTTTTATTTTGTTATACAGAATATTTTCCCTTGGCGTTTCTTTGTTACCTACAAAAATTTATCTGCTAAATTTTAGCTCAACTGTTTTTAACTCAATAGTGAATGACAATATGCCAGCAGTATATTAGTCTTAAGATTATTAAACCTTTAAAAATGAACTTGGCAAAGTTGATATACAGTGGCGGTCAAAAGTTTCCGGCCAGCATAAAATTTTTCGTTAATTTGTAAGTATACCCATATGAAGAGGAATCTCAAAGTGATACTTATACACTTTATTGTCATAACAGTTAAGAACTTATTTATGGAATAAAAAATAAATATTAATAAATTTAATTGACAAAAATAATTGCAAAAGAAAACGCATGTTCTCAAAAGTTTCCAGCCACCTTGGCAAGTTTGGAAAAAAATGGTGTTATTACAGAAAATAACAGTGATCAACAACATTTACAATTAGTATTTTCTATTCAAACATTTAGCAATAAGTACTGCGGCGCAGCAACGTGGCATCGATTCAATGAACGGTTGTAGATTGTCAATGTTAAGTTTTTTTCCGCGGTTCTTGTAATTTTTGTGAAAATTCTGCTGAATTGGAATATTTATAATTCCACACACGTTTTCAAGTTAGTTTCAAAGATTTTCTATTGCATTCAGATCGTTTGATTAGGATGTTCATTTCAAAAGCGGAATATTTTGTGTGCGAAAACCACTGTTTGACGAGCTTGCATGTATGCTTTTGGTCGTTATCATGATGAAATAAATAGTTGCGACCACCATTTTTCCTCCTATAAGTTAGCAAATGATCTTGCAAGATATCCTTATGCATTGCACTCTTCATCTTGCCGCGGATTTCAACTAACGGACAGGCACATTTTCCAGAAAATGCTCCCCACAGCATAACGTGTCTTCCGCCATGCTTCATTGTAGGAATAACATATTTCGAATCTTGTCTTTTGTATTTAGGTCGTCGGTTGTAGTATCTGTTATCAATCCCAAAAAGATTGAACGTCGATTCATCGGAAAATAGTACTTTTTTCCAGTTTTCACTTGACTAGTTTTTGTATTCCTTGGCAAACGCCAGTTGGGCCCTCTGATTTTTTTTTACTTATGAAAGGTTTTTTAACACCGACTGTTCCATAAAGTCCTACGTCACGTAACCGTCTCGACACAGACTCATATCAGCAACAGACCCATTTCAGCAATATTTTAACACCGTAAGTCTCGGGGAATTGCAGCGGTATTTTTATGCGGGTCATCAACTGCTTTTCTCTTGATAATTCTGTCTACTAGAATAGTCGTTTTTAAGGGTCCCCCGGACCGTGGCAAGTTTCGAAGGCCATGACTATCTTTATGTTTTTTTTAAATATCGTTCACAGCAAATTTTCCGATCCACAACTTTGCCGCAATCTCACGAGAGGATTCTCCCTTTAGCGACAAACAAATCACTCGTTTAGGAACAATAAATTGTTGAACTTGTCATTTTTGAATTTCAAATACGTTATTCACGTTGATTAATTAACAAATAAGGGAAAAAAAAAACCTCTTTACTGATAACAAAAACTAACGGATGACGAATGGCCGGAAACTTTTGCACACACGAATTTCAAATTCCTCCCCTATACATCAAGTATCTTCAGTATCCAATCAAAATTATCACGTGGTGAGGGGTAATTTGCTTATTCCTAACTTTTGGAGCAATTGTGCTTCTTCTTCGCTGAAATTTTCTGTCAAACAAATCAAAGAAACTAACTGGCCGGAAACTTTTGACCGCCACTGTATATCTAATCATAGCTTAATCAGTTTATATATCAGTATAGAATTTGTCGTATTTGAATCAGTAGATGAATCTTATTTGTTAATTGTATTAGACTTGAAGGCGACCGCATTAACCGCTATGCATTCAAGTATTATCACAATTCATACATCATTCGAAAGAAAGTACTGTCCGCGAAAAAAATTAAACAGGTGTACTGCCTGAATACACTCAACCCTATGACATACCGATCCAAAGTTCTATTTACATTACATATCCCAAAGAGTTGAAATCTTTCGTAGTCGTACTGCTGATAAACGTCATATAGTATTGGCGATGATATCGATTATGGTAGATTAAGACAGAGAAATAGGAGCAAGCAATTACGTTTGATTAATGTTGAATTCACACCGTAAATTTTGAAAACTT
Source organism: Maratus speciosus (assembly GCA_963932465.1). Taxonomy (NCBI): domain Eukaryota; kingdom Metazoa; phylum Arthropoda; class Arachnida; order Araneae; family Salticidae; genus Maratus; species Maratus speciosus. The sequence continues at coordinate 277,169,702 of OZ010793.1, forward strand.
TTATTTTAAAGTAAGGAAAAAAGTGATTTTTACAACTTTTTTCCCACCAAAGTTATAAAAGTAAAATTTAATTAAAATTTTCTGGTGTAAATCTGAATTAAACTTGGGTGGTATATAATATATACCACCGCCCCCCAAGGGGTCAAACCAAATGAAAGCACAGGCTTTCGAATTTTAGTCTTGGTTAGATGTTTTTCTCCTTCTCGAATTTGTATATAAGCCATATATCATTAAATCTGTTCGAACCATTTTAAATATATATACTGGACTTTTTTAAACCATCAAAACGAATTTTCACGAATTAAACACTTAGCTAGACCGTTTTTTTGTTCTCGATTTAGAATGTAGGGCAAATTCCTGAAAATAGTTACACCGTTTTCGATATCGTCAGTAATCGTGTTGTTGATTAATGACCAATTGTATGGGAGAGAATTCCGATTCTGATTACGGAATTTGTTTAAAACTATGTTAACAATTTTTTTCAAAATTGCGACCGACCAAAACCACCTTCTATTGTTATATTTTGTATAAATGGCAAGTTTCTTGGAAATTGCTGCGCCGCGTTCTATAATATAGTCCGTAATTGTGTCGCTGATTAATAATCAATAGTATTGGCAATAATTCCGATTTTGATGGTGATATTTAAAAATTGCTTAATCATATGCAATCGAAGTTTTCCCAAGCCTTAACATAGTTAAATAGTTTTCTAGTATTCGAATAAATATTTCTTGCGGAAAATCGTCGGAAGTATTTTCAATTTATACCATCATTTTCAGACATCAGTTTGTTTTAACCATACAATACAAATTTTCCCGAATTACTGACCCATCTTGATCGATTTATTGTTCTCTATTTAGTATAGGAGTCAAGTTTTGTGAAATTTTTTACAGCTGTTTTCGATTTTTAGCAGCATTTTGAGTGCGAAGTTTGTTTTATTTGGCGAAAACGAACTTCCCCGAATTTGAAACCTAGCTAGATGGTTTCTTGTGCTCGAATTAGTATAGTATGAATTTTCGTGTAAATCGTGTGAGCATTTTTACATTTATAGAAATTAGCATTTACAGCGCTGAGTTTGTTTTAACGTGTCAAAACGAATATTCTTGAATTCTAGACTTGCCTAAATATTTTTCTAATGTTCGGTATACTAAAGGAGGCAAGTTTACTGAGAAACATTTCAGCCATTTACTGTATCATACTTAATCAGGAAAATCGCTTTTTTGTTTAATATATATGATAGCAACATAAATACTGTATTATTATTATTATTATTATTATTTCTAGAAAAATCATATCGTACTAAAATATAACACTAATGACGGTTGAAAATATGTTTTCTTTTATGATATGAAACAGCAAATTTAAAGAAATTCTTAATTTACTGTTTACTGAAATAGCAATTTTTTCATGATCTTAATTATCCGAATATCTGCATATCCAGATAAATATAGATAATATAAATTCCCTTAGATAGTATAAATTGCCCAGATAGATAAATATAAATTCCTTTATACTTGAATATCGGGTTTTAACTGTCTTCGTTAAAAATATATTTGAAAAAAACGTCCTATGTGGAGTTATTTATTATTCGTATTTTAGTATTTATATATCAACAGCAATTTTATTTCATTTTTCGTAAAATAACACAATAAAAAGCCTATTTTTATTAATAAGTATGCAGATATTCACACCTATACATTTCCTTAATTTAAATCGAGATTGAAATATTTGTTAAACAATGTTCCTATGATATTCCTATCCAATGTTCCTATAGAATTCTTGAATTTATGAAAAAAAATCTATTTTTCTTAATAGTTCCTTACATATTGAAGCATATGTAAAATAAACAAATAAATATGCAATATCTAAAAATATCTGAATATTTTAACATTTAATATTTAAAAAAAACCCAGAAAAAGTTTTGACATATTTTTTATTTAAAAGAAAAATAATTTACAGCATTTGTTGTATCGTTGACTTGGCAAAAGTTAATCATGATCTCCGAGATACCTGGATACGTAATCTCGGAAATAATAAAATTTTAAGGAAAATTGTAAAAGAATTTAAGCTGATAATCCCTTTGCAGGTATATGCAATACATGCCGTGTAGGGGTACTCTGGATAATAGTTTAATTTTATCAAAACTGTTTTTAAACAGAGTTTTTCATTTTAATTAGTTTCTGATTTTAGTAATTAAATAAGGTAATTTAGTAATTAAAATTACTCTTAACATATATGCTCGTAAAGTGGGGTTAAAGAGCTCGGGGGCAAACTCAATGAAATATTTGATGAGTTATTCTACAAGAAGTCATATGAATTAAAATTACCCCCCCCCCTCCAAAAAAAATACAAACAGAGATATATACATTTAGAGATGCCATTGATTCTCTTACATTGTAATTGAATAAACACACGGTATATTAAAACGAAAAATATATTACTCACTAACGCAGACGTCAAAACGATAACCCAGCTACCTGTGCTCTATCATTTTGGTTTTATCGGACATATTCTCTCTTAATATTTCTCATAATTACATTTTTTAGATGGCTGAATAGGAAGTAAAATGTACATTTAAATCGTTTTTTAAAACTGCAAATTTTCGGGAATGTGAATAACTATCCAAAATTAAAAGAAAAGTGCTCTGTTAAACTGGTGGCATGGAGCTCACAGGGTATTCACACTAACTGCATATAATACTCTTATTTCAGAAAACAATGCACCTTGGAAATAAAGAAATCGAAAAAAAAAAAAAAAAAACAACTTTTAGCTACATTAAGGAGAAAGGGGTATTAGCTCCAACATTTTCCTCCTCTATGCTATACTTTACCTTTATAAAATCCATTTATCTAAATTAATGAGGAGGATTAGCCCCCCGTTCTCCCTTTACACTTAACCAATGATCCTCCAAATCTAATCAAGGAAGTGCCCTATCAGAATAAACAGGCATACCAAATTTGAAGCAAATCGGATAATTCTGCATGTAAAACCCATTTATCTAAATTAAGGGGGTATTATCCTCCGGTTCCCCTTTATAATTAAGTGGGCACAGGACACTTTGAGTTTGTCGAAACAATTAAAAACATTGCTTTTTTTTCAAATTACCAAAACATGAACAATGTGCAATTAAGATGTTTTCTTTCCTTTTCTGCCAAAAGTATCTAACCTTACTTACATTATTCAGTAGAAAAAAATGTCGCATGTACAAAATTGATATTTAAATTTAAAATTTAAAATTTCGTCTGACTAATGCGTGATTAAAAGCTGCACGCATGATGCAATTCTTAATTATGCATGTAGAAAACAATTTTTGAACAAAATAGAATCATAACACAGCTACTTCTAATTTAAAACGAAAATATACACAAAAAGTATGATTTAAAATTTAATTTTATCACAAAATAACAAAAAGTTTAAAAACTTAAAAAAAAAAATCTAGTTTTTCAAGTGCCAAAAAATAAATAACCAAGATATGTGAATTTTCTTGGTTTTTGCATGTAGACTATAAAAAGTACATATTTGGTTAATATTTTTAAGCAGTATCTTAAATAGTTTAAAAATAACAGTGCTCGAAATCTGCAAATTTACTAATCTGAGAAAATACTTTTAAAGTTTCAATATATAACGGACCTTCAGTTACACTCACCGTCTATAAATGTTTATAACTCAAGAAATAATGCAGATTTTTTAATGGAGTTTTTGCATATTGTTGGTAAATTTTAAAACATTCAGAATAAAACAAAAACCGAAAACCGATTTTTTGAAAGTTTAAAGGTCCTGTTCCCCCTTAACGAATGAACATCCAAAGCTAATCAGAGAAACGCCTTATCAGAATGAACCTATATCCAAAATTTGAAGCAAATCGTTATTTCTATCATGAGTTATCGCGTTACGTACATACATAGTACGCACATACAAAACCTGTTGGCACATTAGTTCTCAGGCTTTGATAGCCATTCAGATGAAAAGGGACAATACCGTATTTACTCATATTTAATTCACTATCGTCTATAATGCGCATCATTCTTGCCTGATTGCGGAATTATAAAATGGTTCAGTTTGTACCAATTGGAGCCATTGATTCGCTCTGCTTGCTGAGAGAATAACACATTTCTCACCATTCTCACACAGCAAAAAATATATTCCGTTTCTAGTCAAGGCAATAGGGAATTTTACCTGGCAAAATTAATGGTAGTTCTGGAAATCGGCTTACTTTATGTTTTTTGTATCGCTGAATCCGAATTTGTAACTTCACACCAAAATTTCCCTCGGCATACCCCCCCCCCCCCCCCCCGTTCCCAAATTTTCGTAAAAAGCCCTCAAAAAAAGGTTTTTATTAAAAAAGTCAATTTTTTTATTGTTTTAGGGCAGAAGTATCTAGAAATTCAGAAAGTAGACAAAATGTGCAGCAAATTAGATATTTGACATTATGATTTAGGATGAAGGGGAAGGGGGGACCTGCCTCGGAACATGTGCCACGGTGCTGCGTGGACTAAGTTGCGCAATTCCACTTAACCACTCACACGTTTACATTCGCCCTCCTATCTGCCCTCCGAACTTTCTCTGTAAAGTTTACTTTAAGTTTTTTGGGTCGCTGAATCCGAATTTTTAACTTACCCCCCAAATCCCCCCCCCCCGAAACCCCCCCCCAAAAATAGTTATTTTTAGCTTAAATTTCTTGTTGTTTTAGGGGAAAAGCATTACGAAATTCAGAACCTAGACAAAATTTGCAAGAAATAGGATATATGACATTATGACGTAGGATAAACGGTAAGAGGGGGGCTGCCTCGGAACATTCCCCGCGCGCTTTTCCCAAAAACCAAATTTTTTCAAAAAATCAATTTGTTTTTGTGGGGGTTGCCGTGTGAAATTTTGGTGGGAAGTTACAAATTCGGATTCCGCGGCCCAAAAAACATAAAGTGAGTCCAAATCCAGAACTAGTATTAATTTTGCCAGGTAAAACCCCCTTTTGCCTGGACTTCATAACTTAGTGCACGTAGCGCCGCAGTGAATGTTCAGAGGCAGCCCTCCCCTCCCCGTTCATCCTACGTCATAATGTCATATATCCTATTTGTTGCAAATGTTGCCTAGTTTCTGAATTTCGTAATGCTTTTCCCTTAAAACAATAAGGCCCCACCAGTGGCTGAGACGTTCTGCTCTCGAAGCTGGTAGACGGGAGGTGCTGGGTTCGAACCCAATCGCGCCCGTCGGCCTAATCGTTCGGAGTTTTCGTGGTTTTCTTCGAACCGTGGATTTCCATGCGTTAATATGGATTAGGTTCCCTTAGAAAGACCTCCACGGAAGGCACTCCCCCCAGGGCCCATATCCCTCGTGTAGGTAATTGGCCGTCAACAATCAACCCAACTTAAAACAATAAGAAATTTAAGTTAAAAACAACTACTTTGGGGGGGAGGTTCGGAGGGGAAGTTACAAATTCGGATTGAGCGATCCAAAAAACGTAAAGTAAACCTTATAGAGAAAGTTCGGAGGAGAGATGGGAGGGCGAATGTAAACGTGTGAGTGGTTAAGCGGAATTGCGCAACTTAGTTCACGCAGCACCGCGCGCATGTTCAGAGGCAGATCCCCCCTACTCCTTCATCCTAAGTCATAATGTCATGTATCTAATTTGTTGCAAATTTTGTCTACTTTCGGAATTTCTAGATACTTTTTCCCAAAAACAATAAAAAAATTAATTTTTTTATTAAACACCTCTTTTGGGGGGCATTTTACCAAAATTTGGGGGTTTGATCCCCTATACGGTCTCTATTGCCTGGACTATTCGTATAAGGAAAATTATCTAAACAAATTCCTTTCCAGTGTTTTGTACAGGTAGATATAAACGAGTTTGGGAAACGCCATGCTTACTCCCTTCAAACATGTAAGTTTTAATAAATTAAAAAAAGATCATGACTCTTTAATTGACATTTTTCATATAAAATTCTCTTTTAAAATACCGTATTTTTCTTTTTGTATTACTTATGTATTATATAACTCCACTACAGTTTGTAATGCGCTACACTCTTACCTGATTGCGGGAAAACGAAAGAAATTACGTCTAACCGTATAGTATTTTAATAGAAGAAAATCCGTGAATTAAAAATAATATGTTAAAATTTTGTGACACGCAACTAAAAAGAAGAATTAAGAAGGAAAAATCATACGTCAAGCATAGATTAAGAAACATTTTCTGTCAAATACAGAATATTCTAACAAAACTTCACATTTGAATATGATGACAGATTACGTCTAAGTATACAAGATTCAACTAGGGGAAGAGGTCTACAAAAGGGCTAAAACTTTATTAATCCCTCCTCGCAACGCACATTACACATATCCCACACTATATCTCTGTAAAGTTTTACAAACTTTTACAAAGTTTATGGATCGTACAGATAATTATTTCCTTAACAGGAGAATCAATACCCCTTCGAGGTTTTAATGAAAAATTAATTCATTAATAAATCTATTCGGCCACTTAGTCAATGGGAAGCAAGACATTTTGAAATATATCTTGGTTAAGCTCAATTAGTCGAACACAATCTATTTTATTTATTTTTTTATTTATTTATAGTTTTTTAACACTAAGGGAATCCATGCTGATATTGATGTTAATTGTGGCATTCTTAGATGCAAATTTGAGGTTAAAGTGCAATTTCGGATATAATGGAATGACGTGCCTATTTGGCCACACATGCGGCATTGAAAATAAGTTGTACGCCTCCAAACTTAAAAAAAAAAATTAAATTTAATAAATATTTTTGGGGATAGTGTACCATCATCTATTTTCTGCTCACTGATAAAAGGCTATATTTTACATTACTGAACACTTTCTCACAAATTAAAAGAGGTAGGAGACAAGAGATGAGACGAGTTTAGCCTTATTCCGTGAGGCCGAAACGCAATCCCCGGCTTCATTTTTATACCAGTCTTTGGAGTGTTATGGGCTCAGACTCAAAGTGAAATTTTCATTTACTCTTAAAATGGAAATAAAGCAGAAATGCTATTTTCGAGATAAAAATACAGTGTAAGTTTCTTAAATTATTTAAAAATAAAATCAGTTCGAAAGAAATGGTTGTTTGGTTGTGTTTATGACGGCCAATTATCAACACGAGGGATATAGGCCCAAAGGGGGGGTTTGTCCTCCGTGGGGGTCTTTCTAATGGAACCTAACCCATATTTACGCTTGGAAAACCAAGGTTCGAAGAAAACCACGAAAACTCCAAATGATTAGGTCGACGGGCGCGATTGGGATCGAACCCAGCACCTCCCGTCTACCAGCTTCGAAAGCAGAACCTTTCGGCCACTGGTGGAGCCAGTTTGAAAGAGAATTGAATTGTTATATTAATGTGATATAAGGTGAAATATTCGACCTGATTCTGTAGCCTTGGCATATTCAATGTTGTGACCTAAAGAAACCGTGGGATATCCCTTGTCTATTTTCCCATTACTTTCGAAGGCCTTTTCCAGAATTGCTGTAAAACAAAATTCAATTTATTTTGGCTTAGATGTTATATATTCCCGCGGCCGCCATCTTGGATTTCTCGGCGATGTTTTGTTGGCATTTATCGATAAGGCAACCCCGACATATGACATGTTCTGGCAACCCTGTTAAGCCTAACATGCGTATAGATCTGCTTGGCGACATTTACTTGGCGAAAAAGGGGTTTTCACGCCAAAAAAATCCAAGATGGCGGATGCGGGAATATATAACATCTGTTCCTTTATTTTTATTTTTATTTCGTTTTTTGTTGTATAATAAATAATAAATTCAAAGAAAAAGAATTTTTACATTTACAGATTTTTGCCTGTGGGGAAATAAGTAGGTAGATTAAATAAAAAAAAGTGTTGTATTAGTCAGATTTTTTAGACATGAAAAAAACAAAATGTTACCATGTTGGAGCATTTAGGATTAATACTTTATGTCTACGCAAGAAGAGGTTTTTTAACATAAGAAAAATTAATCTTGAAACAATGAAAAAACATTATTAAAATTTGCACTCCGTAATTTCTGTATACTTCTCTAGCGATGATGGCACAGAACTATTGAGTGTCGGGTTCAGAGCTCATCACTAATATGCATTTTGGGTAAATGGAAACAGACAAGAAATGTCAGTGAAATTAATTGATCACTTGTGCACAAATATAACAATACATGAATTTTATTATTAGTGCGGTTATATACATACTAATATCTTAAATAAGTAGCATTTACTGTGTTTCAGTGTTTGTTTGTTTGTAGGTGTAATCTATGGAACTACAGAAACAATTTCAAAACTAATGGTATCAAATTGATGGGGGTGATCCCTGATTTAACATAGGCTATATTTTATGTCGATGGAAGAACCCCTAAGGAGGTGCTGGAAGAAAAGACAATCTAAAAAGGGGATTTTTGTATTACTGAAGGGCCTAGAAACCTGAAATTTGGTATAATAGTTATTTATAAGATATAAATGCTCTCTAAGAACACTTTTTAACGAATTCGAAATTTAAAAGAGGTGAAAAGGCACAAAAAGTGTTCTAGAAATTTCTAAATTATAATTTCTATGCAATATCAGTAAATACCGAACCGATTTCAAAAGTAATGATAGCAAATTGATGGTGTCAGTACCTGCTCAAACATAGTCTATGTTTTATCTCAGTGCCACTAGCAGAAAAGGGATTGCAGGAGCGAAAATCTTTCTGAAATTATAGATTTGTGATACTGAAGGGGCTAGAGATTTGAAATTTTTCAAGGTAGTTATTTACAAGATGTAAATCGTCTCTGAAAACTATTTATGAGAAACTCGAAATTTTAAAGTATTAAATGAGTGGAAAAAGTTCTAAAATACGGTTTACTGTCGGAGCACAGCTCCGGCTTCCCTGCAAAAATTACACTTATTGTTAACACGATAGCATCCAAAATATTTGACGCATCGACACAAAAAATGAGCTGGACGTTGGTAGGGCCAAAATCTCGGCGCGTATTGAAAATCATAAATATTCGTCAACCCTAACAGCCTGAAATGTCGGCTCAAAATTTTCCCATAGACATAACATTGCGAGTTTAATTCTATATATTTGAAAGATAAGGCTTTCTTTTTTAGTCATGTACCTTGATCTTTTTTTTTTTTTTTTGCACCAATTTTAATAATTCTTTTTTTTTTTTTAAATGAAAGCTGTTTCTTTGTAGATTTGCCCGCACTAGCTATTTTTTAAAAATTATTCCCATATTTATATTTAAATTTAAAATTTAAAAAAATGTCTATGAATTTGTTTCAAAATGGTAGCAATTGGATTACTTCCATTGTTGTAAAGAAAGGAAAAATAATAAGGTTTGCTTATCTTTATTGATGCCATTTTCTCATAAAATTGAAAATAAACTTTCTGAAAAAATTGAACAGAAAATGACGTCATGTTTTAATAAAATACTCAAGTTTCCGCAAAAAGCTGTTATAATTCAATTCTTTTTAATTCATTGAGTTTGAGACTCTTGGTGAAATGCTTCAATGAGGCAAAATGACATCATTTAAATGAAAACGATCATTTTCTCTGATAAAAGTAAATATTTTATTACGAACGCCTCTAAAAGATATAAATTTCTGGAATTTTACTTGTCGATACAGAGATTAGAATCACAAGTCAAGAGTGCGAATGTTCACATGCAAAGTCGTAGTTGACAAACTTGATTTAAAGTTTAGAAATATATGTATCACATATTGCGCATTGTAATATTTTTTAAATGGTGAATGCAAATATAAGAGATGCGTATGCAAATTATGAGACGGTGAAAATAACATAAAGTTTAGATTTTACGCGAAAAATAATTCCATGATTAACTTAAGGTGAAATCATTTTTTTAAATGGTACTTCTTAGTTATCCCGTCAACCAATTTTGGCAAATTATATAAATCGCCAAACCACTTGCCAAATTATACACATCGACATAATTTTTATTTTAAATAACGAAAGAACAAATAAATTAGTAAAACGGTAATAAAAATACCAATAAAACGTCGAATTAATGGTTTTATTGGCCATTATTGGCATTTAATCGTACAATTAATTAATTAATGGCAACCATTTTTGGCATTTAATCTTACAATTTGGCGACAGTAATTTCGTCGACGGGATAACTAAGAAATACCTTTTAAATTTTCAATCGGAAATTTTAAACGGCACAGATGTCATATACATAGTATATTGGAGCGATTCTTTTCTGACGCCAATGTCATATACGCAACGGGTACTTAACTGGCGCCAAAGTGTCGTTATTTTGCTTGATATGGTAACCCGGATGTTATTGTTTGTGCTGTTGAAGTTTTCCCGAATTGGCGTGGGAAAAAAATCGCGCCAATATGATGACATCTGTGTCTTTTAAACATAACAGCCTTAGTGGGTAATTTCATCAAAATTACATATCTTGATTAGGTATAATAAATAATGCAGTTTAATTTTTTAATATTTTGAACAGTAGAAGTGTATGAAATTAGTATTTTGATAACTTTAAGCTAAAAATAATATTTGTTTTAAGAGGCTAAATAGTAACCTATGTATGAGTTCGTTTTTAAACAATTTCTTTCGTCGAAATTCGACGAGATTCATCCCGTTATTAATTAAAACATTAGCTCCATTGCTGTAAATTATGCATTTTAACCTCATACGGATCATTATGGAGTCAAATGTTGAAGTCGATGGTCATACATTGGTGACATGAGATATAGATTAACCCCCACCCTTTCAGAAGTTTTACGTTCTACGTGTCTAACAACGACTATTTTTTTTCGAACTTTTCATTCTTTGTAAGCTTCTAAATCGATGCAATTCATTTTGAATTTTAAATTAAGAGAAACGAAAAGAAAATCGAATACGGAAAATACAATTTTGGGCATTAGTCGAATGGCTACGAGTGATACTCAAAGAAATCGAGAAAAATATAATGTCATGTATGCATTACTTATATGTATGTATTCTTATGTATGTATGTTTGTATTCAGACGGATGTATGTTTCTATTAAGAAATTTTCGTAATCGGGTTTGTAGCAAATTGATAATTTACTGAGCATTGTTTGATACGCAAATTTAATAATTTGCTAGCTGCCCATTTACTGACGATTACTCAATTTTTTTTAATTCATCGTAAGTGAATATATTTCAACTGAAATGCAAGTGAACATTCTGAAATAAATGAGATAAGCATTTTTTTTTGTCAAGATGTACACCAGAAAACAGAAATATGTAGATTACAAAATAAAAAATTCCTGTACGGGTTGGAAAAGGTAGCTTCCCTATTTCTTGGTTTTAAGATTTTAGCTAATTTTACTGGAGAACGCGAAGTTAAAATGCGAAGAACCCGGTTAGAGTAGAATCATCAGTACTGAATTTCAATGGAAATTTCGCCAAATTAGTCAGATACAGCCAAATTGGCTTAATTTATGACGACATATTTTCGGTCGCCAAATTTGGCTATATTTTGTCCAAATGTCGCGAAGCTTAGCGATAAATGCGACGTTAATGTATATGACTATGATCGCTTATGCTTATGATCGGAGAAATGGATACAACAGGAAAGATAATTCGTGAGAAATCATATTCACTAAAAGTCATAAATTAATCCCTGATTTTTTTTAATCTGCTGCCTAGATTTAGTGTACATTTTAAGAAATATACATATATTACATGTGCAACGTTATACACAGAAGTTTCGAAAATGACGGTTAAAAGAAAGTAATTCAAATGTATAGAGTTATTCAGCTTAATTCTATGTGGAAAAGTCGCATAAAAATAACCCAGATGCTTCCTAATACTTTCATAATAACGATATAACAACAACTCAGATGAATAAAGGTATCAAGTTTGATAGAATATTATAGCAGACTATCTATGAGTTTGTGTTACATACGTGTTACAAAACTTTATCTGTTTCCATATTAAATAAGTGTGGGCTGTGCCAGACGAGCAAGTGTTTGAAGGAGCTTTGAAGTTTTCTGCCGCTAACTCGATGGATCAAGTTCTCAAAGATCGGAGCTAAATTAAAAAAAATCGAAACCTCTCAAATACATCCGGGGTAATTCTTTATCTTTGCCGTAGATTCTCTTATCCAATGGTTTCTCTTTACTTTTAACATTTCTGAATTATTATAAAGAACAACAAATTATGCTGCCTTCAGTTATGCACTGAACAGCTTTTGTCTTTGCAAACAAAGGTTACAAATTTCCCTAAATCAACTTTTATTATTGGAAAAGGAAGAGCTGTAAAATGTACAAAAATCAAAGAAATTAGTAAAACAATCATAGAGCAGTTAGGATCAGAAGCTATCATTCTTTTGGCACTAACAGGTACTGCTGCATTTAATGTCAAAGACAAGGTAACCCACTCAGTGCTTAAAGAACCAACGTGTTTTAAATAGTTCGCTAATTTAAAAAGTCAGCAATACATCTACAGCTCAGAATGGATACAGCGTTATTTCTTATTATTTACGAATTTTCAATGATAGGATGTCGTCTTATGGCTTACCTTGAACAAAGATATTGCGAAGGTAAAATAGATAGCATTTAGCCTTTTAGAGGCTTATTTGTTCAAATCCTTGGACGTATTAGGTAGTTACATCGCGTAAAAGGCATCCCTCTATATAAGAGACATTCTTTAAAAGTCATTTTGATTCTTCGCGGACAAAAAATGCGTACAGCTTTTAAAAAATGTTTCACATTAACAAACTCATTGAGACAAAACGACGATCAGCAGACACAGTTCCGAAAGACCCCGAAGTCACTTTGCGTGAGTCAAGTTTTTGACTACCTCTCACCCCTTATGCAACGACGCAAAGATATACTGCTTTGGGCTAACTTGAATGATTTGAAGGTGCCATATCATTTTCTCAAAACCAAGCAAGCTAAAGAATACAATCAAGAAGTACTTCTTAAATCAAAGCGGGGACCAATAAACAAGAATTTCAGCAGATCACAATGATTAAATAACAAGATGGAGAGAAGATGATCACGCGTCTGGACTTCAGTCTAGACTTTCCTCAGCAACTGGATGCAGGGTTATGCATTATGCCACATACCAATATCTGAAATGAGTGAGAATTGGTAAACGTAAGTACGATAACAGATATTGCCTATGGCCCACGTTTTCAACCTCGAGGTTTGCCACAGGCCATAATAGTTCATTTTGTTTGGTATCATGAGCCATTTCTAACTGTGATTTTTTTTTTTTTTTTTTTTTTTTTTTTTTTTATCAAACCTATTTGTAAATATTGGAAAGAACAAAAAGCCTAATTCACAGGAAGTTAGTTACCTTTAACTGTTGCATACCTTGCCACCATACATAGATCCTCGAGTTTAACATTGTCAAAAATCGCTGTGGATATCCATCTAAAGGTGTTGTCACATAAAACAACTTGTGTCATTTTTACCGTAGTTTGTCATTTAGAGAAAGTTCTAATGGAAGCAATTTTCGCTAAGGACAGGCTTTACCCAAATTAGAAGTATGGGAGCACTTGCTGACAGATTAGAAATTGTGCATTACCCGAAGCAACTGACGACTGAGTTAAACACTTTAAAATGAGGTATCGAAGATAGTTATTTCAAACTTACTTTTATACTATTAAACAGCAATCGAGAAAATAAAACATTTTTTTTAAATTATATCTTTTAAGTTTACGCGCCTCCATGCTCCGACCTTTCGGCCTGACGGATACTAGTTCAGAAATGTTAGCCAAAGTTTTTACAAAATTCAAATCTTAAAAAGATGCAAAAGCAATAAACAATTTATTTAAAACAAAAAAATAAAATAATAAAATCTTACGTTTCTAAAAAATGTATGTTTATACAGTAAATAATATACAAGGACTTTAGCACTATGGAAGCGCCGCTGCGCTATCTTCTGTTGCAATTTTGTAGATGCAACGAAAAAAAAAAAAAAAAAAAAAGGAAATGTCCTTATATAACGCAAAAATGCTAATAAAGCAGAATGTAGTTTTCTGGCATTTTTATAGCCATTTAATTTTATATTTCAATTACGTCTGCTGCTGAATATTTTCAAAATGAATCAACTCAATCTCTCGCCTACATTTATTTTTTATTTAAATTTTTAAAGCGGTCATGAAAGGACTGCTTTATTGCGGGAACAAATGTGATCAAAAACTGACAGATTTGTTTACCAAGAAATTTAGTTTATATAAAATTAATTAATATTATGTTTTTTCCGGATTAAATTTCAAATACTTACAAATTTATTGATTAAAGTTTAATTGTCGAATATCTTTAATATTAAAGTTTTGAGAAAGACTCCCTTATTATATATCAGACTTGACAATCCGGAGAAAGTCTATCGGTGAAAATGTCTGCGATAATTGACAACTTATTAAAGGACTTTGTCCAGTAATTTACGCCACCTGGTGCATACTACTGGTAATACTCAGTAAAAAAATTAGTGAAAAATGGAAAATATTGCAGATAATTTGAATAATTGAAAAGTACCGATTTCTCATCATATAAGGTAATATTAGCAAATTTTATGTCATCTGTTCCACAGCCAAAGTTATCTGCAAAAAGCGCGATGTTGGAACAAAATATTACCTTTTATACAGTTTAAAAATAAAATTAGTTTCGCGCCAAACTACACTTACTGTAATAAGACAATTGGCTGTAGGTCTGATTAATGAATAATCCGAAACCAAGTTTTACAAACACCAAAATCGTAGAATGACAATAATTTATCTTTTCGCGAAAAAGCTGAACGACACGTATAAATTTAAGTGTTTATTAAACTTTTTATCTGGTTCCAATTTTTTAAAAGTGTTTATGGCTTCAGTCCGTTTGTTTGTCCTATTCGTGTTCTAACTTTCCTAAAATACTTTGATTGGCGCGACATTTATATATGTTATTAAGTTTTACTGTTATTATCATTATTAAGGCTTCTAATTGCAAGATTCGTGCTTAGATAAATTTTAGTACATTATGAAGTGCATCGAACTTCTATATAGCATATACAGACATACATAAGGTCTCATATACACAGTAACTCACATAATACATGTGCATTATAACAAGGATATTAACTATGCGCCAAACAACGAGCGCCAAGATATGCCAATTGGCTGTGGACCCGATTATGAAACTTTTCATGGATTAATACATACAAACTTTATATGGAAATACAGAGAAGCTTGAGCCTAAAGTATGTTGAGCTGAAATGATCCCTCATCGCTTCAAAAATAAAACAAATCATAAACAAATAAATAAATAAATGAAAGTGTGAATTAAAAAAATTGTAAAGGAACGATATTAAATTAATACTTTACCATGAAATTAACTGTGTAAAGAAGCAAAACACCAGTAATCACATATACATAATATCACATATTTGAAAATAAATTAAAATATTTAACTTTTCCAGCATCCATTTATTTCAAAAGCTAATGTAATATCACTGAAGAATTCATGGAAAAATATTTTTCTTTCCTCGTTATTATTATTTACATAACGGAACTCAGCAATAAACTTTTTTTTGTTTAACAGTAAAATAAGTCCACGTTATTTAAAAAAAATATCTAGAACGTACGGAAATTTTTAAATTAACAACTATCATTTTAAACTACAAATATTCAGCATATCGTAAAGAAAATGGGTAAACAGATATGGAAAACAAATTCAAAAGTATTTCTATTTCTCATGTTAGATGGCGCTAGTAGCAGGACAACCATGTGGTTCCTAACCACGTGTATAGCGGACAAAGGAAAGTTAGCGATTGTCAAATCTGATATATGATAAGGAAGTCTTGGTTTTGAGTATCAATACTGATAAGGCTTTGAATGAAAATTTAGATCGAAATCAGTTGAAATTTTAATTTGGTACTTTATGCTTTGAAATGGCTTTAAACTACCCAATTCCGAAATCGAATCTTTACAGGCACCTGCTTTTCCTGTCTTTCTTTATTAATACGATCAGAAAATTGGTAGTTTTATTTCCGTAATTCTTTCCATGCGAAGAAAAAAAAAATCATCTTTAAGATTACTGAAATATCTCATCTATAACAATCTGTCATATCTTATTGACCAAAGATCCACATATTCCAGAGTATGCCTGAAACCTACTGAGAAAATAAATGAGAGGATCGATTTAGAAGTAGGCACGATCCCGGGTATTGTCGAGGCCTGTATAAAGTGAGAGAAACGTTTAAAATGTGCCCGGCCGGCAAATTAAACACGATTTTTATAACGAACCGCGTCGAGAAAAAAAATTAACCAGTCCTTTCTGCCCGATATAACAAAATTAAGGGAACTGAACTAAGCTGATAAAATATACACAATTTATAATGAACGTGAATAGGACGATAATAAGTATATATTCCCTGCAACAGCGCGCTAGCTTAAAAAAAAATCAATATTGAAATATAACATATCCAGCGTAATCGGCATCGGACAGTTACAATGTGTTTGAGCCCAGGCATAATTTTTCGGATAAGGCGCTGATTAGCATTTATTTCATTCGATATATAAGGGCCTGGTCGGAACAGGACTTTATCATTCCCACGAAGTGTCAAGCAAGGAAATAGGTTTGTAAAATTAGTAATAGCGATAATAAACTTCTGTTAACGGAATCTCTTTGTAACTGTATTTTAATATTATTACAGGGAAATATTTTCAAAAATCTACTTTTTTTTTTTTTTTTTTTTTTTTTTTTAATATACAACATGTAAAGTTTTGTTGCTTTTAACTATCTTTTTCTTTTATTCTAAACTGCATTAATTTATAATGTAATAAAGTAAAAGTCTAAGTAATCTCTAATGTTGCTTTTCGGTATTCTATGACTTGCGAGCACAAGAAATCTAAAATATGCTGTTTTAAGTTTTCAAAAATATGTGTAAATTATTCATTAAAAGAAAACTTCAATTGTATTTTAAAACACTTAAAAAAAAGTATAAATAAAAAAAAAATAGTTTTGAGGATAGTGCACCATCATCTCTTTTCTGCTCACTGATAAAAGGCTACATTTTACATTACTGAACACTTACTCACAAATTAAAAGAGGTAAAGACTGGAGATGAGACCAGTTTAGCCCTAATTCGTGAGGCCGAAACGCTGTCTCCGGCTTCATTTTTATACCAGTCTTTGGAGTATGATGGTCTCAGGCTCAATGTGAAATTTTCTTTTTCTCTTAAAATGAAAATAATGAACAAATACTATTTTCGAGATAAAAATCCAGTCTAAGTTTATTAAATTAGGTCAGTATACAGTGGGAGAAACGTTTAAAATGGACCTGATCGCAAATTAAACACGATTTTTATAACGAACCGTGTCGAGAAAACATTAACCAGTCCTTTCTGACCCGATATAACAAATTAAGGGGACTGAACTAAGCTGATAAAATATGCACAATTTATAATGAACATGAATGGGACGATAATAAGTATAAAAATGTTTTTGTTTTTTGTTTTAATCAAAAGTTAAAATGACTTAAATGAGGGGGGAAACTTTCAAAAAATCGTTTAAACTATGATTTATCTGAAACTGATAAAGATAGAAACTTAAATTTTGTAATGATCGTCACTTTAAATATACTCACAGAACATGAAAAAAAAATAGAAATTTTTAAAAATGTGCAGAAACAAATCACGTTTAAAAAATTGCGATTTTTATCATTTAATTGTTACAGTAAGTTGCATAACTCGAAATTTGGATTTTGACGTAGTGGTTACTTTTAAGATATAGATGCTTTCTTAGAACGATTTCTAAAAATATTCGAAAGTATAAATGAAAAAATGAAATTAGCGAAAAATCAAAATATATTCCAAATTAAAATTTATTGGGAATTAATTTCAGTTTTTCTCATAAAATTAATTTTCATGCTCATAAACGTTGGTTTAATTAGTCATTTCTGAATTATCCATAGCAGTATAATTTCCAATAGTGAAAATTAAGCATACAAATAGTATTTGACGTATTTCAACAATTACGCGGGCAGTGCCGCGGTATTTTAGGTTGTGTTTTATAAAAAGGACATAAATTTGTTACTTGAGATGTGGTTCCAGAACTGGATTGGTACGGATTATGGGGCAGATTTTTTTACATTATTTAAAAAAATTGTATCCAATCATTATTTTTTTTGGTTTAAGTTAATTTAAGAAATTTCGATTTTTTTTCTCAAATCGAACAAAACAATAAAAAAATGTATATCTTTAAAAATAAAAAATAAGGTTAAAAAATATATGCTTAAAACAGTACATTATATACAAGGTTATTGGCGTTATGGAATCACATTTGCACTGTTTGGTGTTATAATTTTGTAAAATCAATCAATTAAAAAAGTAGGAAATGACTTTATATAACGCAAAAATACCAATAAAGCAGAATGTAGTTTTCTGGCATTTTTTATCGCCATTCAGGCTTATATCTCATATTCACGTGTGGTGCTTAATATTTGCGAAATTAATTAACAGAAGCTATATTAAAAAAAAAATAAATAAAGCTGTCTTGAAGGACTGCTTTATTGCAAGAACGCAACCCGTGGAGTAAGATTGAACTGTTTATCCAAGAAATTTTATTTATGTGTAATTAATTAATTTTATTTTTTTCCAGTTTAAATTTCAAATACGTCTAAATTTATTGATTAAAGTTGAATTGTCGAGTATCTACATATTAATGTTTAGAGTATCAATACTGATAACTCTTTGAAGGAAATTTTTGATACAAATTAGTTCAAATTTTAATTTCTTACTTTATGCTTCAAAATGCCTTTAAACAACCAATCTACGAAAACGAGTCATTACACAAAGCACGAGATTTTCCTGCATTTCTTCAGCATTACAGTCAGAAAATTGCTTGTGTTATTTCTTTATTTTTTTTCCGTGCAAAGAAAATAAAATTCAATCAGTCTTTAAGATTACTGAAATATCTCATCTATTCCAATCTGCCCTATCTTACTGTACAAAGACCTACATATTGCAGAGTATGCCTGAAAACTCCCGATAAAATAAATGAGACGATCAATTTAGAGAACGTCACGGTCCCTGCCATGGCCGAAGCCAGAACAAAGGCAAAGTGAGAGAAATGTTTAAATGGGCAAGGTCGGCAAATAAAAGGCAATTTGTATAACAAGTTTTTTTTTATTTGTTTAACAAGTTTTATTTGTATAACAAGAAAGGCAATTTGTATAACGGTCCTATCGAGCCCGATATAACAAAATTATGGGGGCTGAACTAAGCTGATGAGATAAGCACAATTTTTAATGGACGTGACTGAGATGAGAATAAGTATAAATTAGCTGCAAGAGAGGATGCTAGCTTGACAACATCAATATTGAAATGTAACATGTCACACGTACAGATCGGCATCGGAGAATTACATTTTGTGTCTGAGCCTAGGCATAATTTTTCGGATAAGGGCACTGATTTGTCTTGATTCCATCCGATATTTACGGGCCAGCTCGGAACCGGTCTTTATTTTAACCAGGAAGTGTCAAGCAAGGAAATAACTTTATCAAAATAGTAATTGCGATAATAAACTTTTGTTAACGGAATCTCTTTGGAAACATATTTTAATGTTGTTATGGAGACATATTTTCAAAAATGTACTTTTTTCATTATACAGCTTGAAAAGTTATGTTGCTTTTAAATATCTCTTTCTTTTATTCTAAACTGTAATAATTTTTTAATGTAATAGTTAATAAGTCTAAGTGATCATTAATGTTGCTTTCTATATTCCATGACTTGCGAGCATAAGTAATCTAAAATATGATGTTGGAATTTCCCCCAAAATATGTATGCATTTATCATTAAAAGAAAATTTCAATTGGATTTTAACAGAAGTCGGAATTTTTTGTAGAAATATAGTCAGGAATAGCTGGGCTTGATTTCACTTAGTTTTAAACGGAAAGAGCCGTGACCCGTATCGTCCGAACTTTTAGTTTTTACACTGGGTCTAGGATAGTAAATTTTTGCCCGTGCAGACCTCTGGATTGTCTATGCCACGACAAATAATTTTTCTGTATAAACCACTTATTTGAAGCATTAAAGGCCTATAAGGAATTATTAATTTTGGACATTTTTCTTAATTCTCCTAATAGTTAAATTTAGATTAAAGATGAATTTTGAAAACCTTTTTTGAAATGTAAATTATTCGGTGCAATAAGTTACACTGCCAGAAGTTTATTTAGTAGATTTTATATTAAAAAAAAAAGAAAAAAAACCCGAATACATTAGGATTAAATCAAATTTATATTTGTGGTTCAAGAATTATAGTACAGTAGATGATCGGTTAATGAACTTAATCCTTTCCAAAACAGTTTTCGTTACCTGAATTGTTAGTTAACGGATCATAGATTTAGTATAGATTCGTGTGGGAATTCAATTCATTCGTTCTTAAAAGCTAAATAATAATAAAAAAGAGTGTATAAAACTCCACCTATGTCTTTTTCTCAAAAAGAAATTTTGCGCGCATGACATCTCCAAAACCGTTTGAAGTATAGCTTCAAAATTTTTATCCTACCTAAATGTTCACATAAACATGGAAATAAACTAAAATTATGCAGCTGTGTACAGTTTGTAAGAAATTATAAGGTTGATTGTGTGCAAAAACGTACGACTTTTTCTCAAAATGAAATTTTGCGCTCATGATATCTCCAAAACCGTTTGAAGTATAGCTTCAAAATTTTTATCCTACCTAAATGTTTACATAAACATGGAAATATACTAAAATTATGCAGCTGTCTACAGTTTGTAAGAAATTATAAGGTTGAATGTGTGCAAAAATGTCACGGCTTCTTCTCAAAATGAAATTCTGCACTCTTGCACGCATATCTCCAAAACCGTGTGAAGTATAGCTTCAAAATTTTTATTATACCTGAATATTCATATAATGATGAAAATAAACTAGAAATAGGCAGCTGTGTTTAATTAAAAAATATATATAAGACTGAATGTGTGCAAAAATTCATGATTTCTATTTTTTTATAATTCAAAAGTAATTGCTGTTTATATAACTAGCCATTTATAAAAAATTAAGTTTAAATTATAGTACAGAATATTATGTTTAATTTAAGATAGAATTTATGTAAATTGCATGAAATCTGCTTGAGATATCTTACGTGCGATGAAATGTTATTCAACATAAAATTGCAAAATATTTTGAAACCTATTCCTTGAATGTTTGTCGTTGTTGTTATTGTATTATATCCAAATTAAAATTTTATAAACATAGTTTAATATCAAGTAAACATTCCCTGAAATTTTGGTGCTACTAGAGTCATTATTATTTATTTTAAAAAAATCCAAAGCAAATAACAAAATTTCACATCTTCTACGACTGTTAAAAGTTGTACGCAATTTCCTATATTTTACTGCATTTTACAAACTATTTTTATTTATCAATTAAAGAAAGCATCAAAGTTTGTTTTTAATACTGAATAAGTTATTTTATTAATAGGTTTGTTTCATTTATTGTGAGTCTTATATATGTAAAATACATTTAAATCTTTAAATGGCTTTTTCTCAAAATCAGGTTTTTTACGCTTGCGCGCGTGATATCACCAAAACCGTTTGAAGTATAGCTTCAAAATTTTTACTCTACCTGAATGTGCATATAATAATGAAAATGAACTAGAATTATGTAGCTGTGATCAGTATGAAAAAAATTATAAAGTTGAATGTATGTAGAAATTCATGTGATTTTTCAATTTTTTATAATTAAACTCTAATTTCTCTTTATCTAATTAACCATTTATAAACATTTTAGTTCAAATTATAGTCCAGGATATTATGTTTAATTTAAAATAAAATTTATGTAACTAACATGAAATTTACATGAGATATCAGGCGCGTAGTGAAATGTTATTCGGTATATATTTTTTTAAATATCATTTTGAAACCTACCCGTAGAATTTTTTTTTAAAATATTATAACCAAACTAAATTTTTTTAAACATAGTTCAATACCACATAAAGATACTCTGAAATTTTTGTGCTTCTAGAGACATTACTTAAAAAAAGAAAAAAAATGTAAAGCACATGGCACAATTTTGCTTGTTCTGCGACTTTTAAAAGTGTACTGTCCCCTGAAATGATAATTTTTTAAATTATAACATTCAGAATTTAGTATTTCTAATGTTAAATTACAT
This sequence comes from Maratus speciosus, assembly GCA_963932465.1. Taxonomy (NCBI): domain Eukaryota; kingdom Metazoa; phylum Arthropoda; class Arachnida; order Araneae; family Salticidae; genus Maratus; species Maratus speciosus. The sequence goes on from OZ010793.1 coordinate 277,191,792, forward strand.
TTTCATATTATCATTAATATCTTTTGAAATCATACTCCTAATGTGCTAATTTTTGTGCAGCAATAACACTAAAATACCCAAACATAAATACGTTGAATTTGCAATTTTATAATTTTATGATATGAATTATGAAATTAATATTCGAAAAAAATATGAATTACAACCTACAATTTTTTTCATGGATTTAGAAGTCCTACTTTATGGAAATCCAAAATTTCACATTTTTCTTCCAAGTATTATGCCAAGTATTATGCTTAAATTATGCTTAAATAAACGGTCAAGTGCGAGTATTAACGGTCAAGTGCGAGTATATTTAATGTAAGTAGAGTAAAATGTATTAAATTAAATTACATTTTTAAATCTTATCCTAATCTTATTATATCCTAATCTATCCTAATCTAAGTTAATTTGGTACTGAGAGTAAATGTATGCATATTTAAACTTCATTTGGCATTTCATAAAACTAAATTGAGCGTTGTAATAATCTTTACTTTTTACAATGTAGCTAAAACTAAACCCTTGTTCAAAGTTTAAACTTGACATTCGAAAGGAGGTCGCAAAGATGCAACGCCACATTGGTCCTTGCCGCGTTTTCCCAGATATGTTTCTAATTAATTTTTAAAGACTCGGGAAGCGTCTTAAGAGATCCATTCAATGCAAATTACCATTCATTGCGAATCTTTTTGTGATTAATGGGAACGTCCACGGCAGAAAAAATTTTTTGATGAAAAAATTTTTTTAACGGAAATATAACTGTGATACATTAATTTAAAGCTAAAGATTTGAAGTATATGTATTTGTAAGTTTTAATTTCATAAGAACAAGTGTTTACTGAAAATGAGCTGGATACTAACAGTATAGAACTAAATTTACATTTTATATTAAATACAGCTTATTGAAATGTATGACTTTTTTACTTTTTAGAATTCAATAAAATTACTATGCGTTCACTGCAAATAGAAGCGTCTTAAATTTAGACACATATGTGGCTGAAAAAGAATTTTAGACACTTAAGTGTCTTAATCTGAAAATTAAGACACTATAGATGTCTTAATTTAAGATACATAAGCGTCTTACTATGACCATGGTGTAAACGAACTGAGAATAATGTCTAAAATATCCGCAAACGTCTTATTTTAAGACACTTCATCGCTTTAAACGTGTCTTAATTTAAGACGTTTTGATTCTTCCGACGCAATAACCACCAGGGGGCACTAGCACTCCCAGTTGCGCATGCGTTTTAGATGTCTTCGTTCGAAGTGGTATACGTTGTAATTCAAACAAAGTTTGTTTTTATGTACGCGTGTATTTTAATTCGTTTTTTGCGAAATGTGAAGTACTGTGATTTTAATTCGTATTAACTTGGATTATTTATTTATTGAATACATACATCTGACGTGTGTGCTCGACATCAAATGTCTCTTAGAAGCTGTCGTCGATACAAGGGCGGGATAGACACAGAACAGAAGTAGACGACGGTTGAAGATTACACCCGGAAATTCTACAAAGCGTGTGCAATGGGCTTAGTGTTAACTCGTATCAATTTATATCAATAATATTGTGTTATTCATCTTCGTCCTGTCGAAGCTGGCAAAAAAAAGAAACTTTTGTCTGGCGGGTCCTGTTTTTAGGATGAAACATCTCATTCTTTAAATATGGCTGGTCGGATGTATTATGGGATTACCTTTTAAACTGATGAAAGTCTTTCTCCCTCACTGTGGTTGTGGTAGTTTTTAAAATTTCAAATCGAGGAATATTTCTTACCTCTTGCAGCAACTCAAGTAAGTTTCTTTATAGTAGTAAAATTAGTGTATTTTATGATTTTATTTATTGTACTAAACAAAATCCTGCATGAAATTTAATTAGTTTTGAATCTGTTCGCAAAAAACCCCACTAATTCTAGAAGTATATATTTTTAAACTTATGACGTTCTTTTTTATTACGAATTATATATTCAATGTCAGTTCTTAGTTTCAATGGATAATTTTTATCTCGCAGTAAATGACGGCCACAAGGAAGTAAAGAAAAAAAAAACTTTGAAAGATGACCTAATGCTTTCTTACTTCCTGGCATAAAACCGCAGATTAAAAAAAGATAAATAAAGTAAATGAGACTGGTCTATTATATGAAGCTGCCTGTAAAAATATACATATGTATTTGATTTGCAATCAACTCTAATACTGATTTTTTTATTATTTTTAATAAAAAAGTAATTTGAAATTTATAATGGGAAAAAGTAAAAACCTCTAACTAGATTTCGTATTTAAAATTGTGGTAACTTTATTTATATGCACTTATACGAAAAATACAAAAATGACAGATGTTACTGTATATATTTAAGACGAAAGAAGTTTGGAAATCATAAGTTATTTTTTCCTCATGTTTTTAATATAGAATATGTACTTATTTGTTTTTATTGATAGTTGAATAGCTTTTGTGAGTACCCTCTGATCTACATAAAAACTTGCCCATGTGGAAATATAAATTTTTTAAAAACATAATTTTTAAATAAGTATTTTCATTTTTTTTTTTTGGGGGGGGGGAGGGGGGGATTTTGCATGAATTTTTGTAAAGCTGATATCTTAAATCTTGCACTGATTATAATGAAAGTTTTGAACTTTTAGAGTAGGACAAGTTTAAAAACGCAAATATATTTAACAAAATACCAAAGTCATTTTTTCCCCAATGTTATTAAAGTAGAATATTTATTTATTTATTTTCATTATTCATAGTTAAATGGCTGTTGTGATTATCAAGTGATGTATATGTAAAATTGCCTATGTGGCAATATATTTTTTTATATTTTCATTTTTTTTTTTGGGGGGGGGGATTTTTGCAATTTTCGTACATCTGATATTTTAAATCTTTTTCCACATTCAACCGAGTATAATAAATATTTTGAACTTTTAGAGTAGGACAAGATTATAATATATATATATATATATATATATATATGTACCTTAAAAGCCCTTAATAGCGAACACTTGGGAACCGCGGAATTTGTCCGATAATTGGAGATGTCTACTTTTTTGAGGTAAAAATATACAAATATGTATGTCTGCTGATTAAAAAAGTATTCGTTAAATAGAGGTGTTCGCTATTCGAGAATGTCCATTAACCTCCACAACGGATACTCCCGAATACCGGACATCTCAATTTAGAGAACTATAATGCAGGGTTGCGTTTTTTGCAAAAGTATTTCTTGATTAAAGGAAGGGCAAACTGGGAAGTGCCCCGTCCCCCTACGACTGTAGTGCCCCCAAATTTGATGTGCAATATTTTGAACTTTTAAAGTAAAATAAGGTTAAAAACAAAATAAATTTAAAAAAAATCTAATATTTAGATAAATATTTTTTGTTTTTTAATCTTGTTCTACTCCTGAAGTTCAAGATATTGATTATAATCAGTACAATGTCGTAAAAGATTTAAATTATCAACGTAACGAAAATTGTATACCAAAACTGAGTGCACCAAAAAAATCAGGCTGTATTGGGGGGGGGGAGAGGGGCAGGACCACAGCCAAATATTATTCCATGATTCAACGTGGTCAAACATGGCTACGTATGATGCTTACAAAAAAAATGGATGCGATTCAGACGTTTGAAGTGTCTGAAATTCAGACGCAAAAAGTGTCTGAAAAAATTCAGACATTTTAAAATGTCTGAAAATTGAACACTCCATTTCAGACACTTAAGTGTCTGAATTTCAGACATTTTAATTTAGAGTGTTCAAATCAACAAACGATTATCATATCTTTTAGATCTACATAGATAAAATCTTTTAGATAATATATTTAATATATTTTTGGCTGTACTTAAACGTTAATACTTAAATGTCAGAAGAGTAACGGAAAACATACAAAAGTTTAAAAAAAAAAAAAAAAATAACTACTTAAAATTTTTACCCAAAACTTCTAATTCTCTGATTTCGAGGTATAAGACATATTTTACATTAAATATTTTGTTTATGCTATGCATGGAATAGGATATGGGGAGTTGTCACACGAGTAACAAACGTCTGTGTCACAAGAGTAACACATAATACTTTTGTCGATAGTTTGATATAAAACTGCGTTACAACCAAAACAAACAGAATGCTTAAAGTTTTGTTGTTTTTTCTCTGTTATTAGAGCAGTTCTTGAAATAGTTTTAGCTATAACTAAGATTATTTTGTAAATTTTAAGGAAGATTAATTATCTTTCTTGGTGTTTTTTTAATGGGTGGATTTATTTTTATTCATTTTTGGTATTACTTAAGATTATAAAATAATCATGACAAGTAATTAAAGATATAATAAAACAACTCAACTCATGTCATTTTGTGTGTGCTTTCTTTTGGTTTGTAGCACACGGTCTTTGATTAGATATTTTAAAGGGTTTGTAAAGTTTCGTTTACTAAATTCTGCTGTATAACCTACAGAGGCTCTTATAGTAACTCTTATGGAAAGGATTTTAATAGTATACTTTAAAGAAAAGATTTTAATATTGCTTCTTATACACGACATTCTTTTAAAGAGCAGGAAAAATTGTGCTAAGCGCCAAAAATTATGGAGAAAAAATGAGAATGAGATTGAATATGTTGTTGTGAGAAAGAAACAAAACAAAATATATTACGATAAGGTCAAGAAAAGTCTTATAACCAGCAAGAAAATGGAAATATTAAGAAAACGAATAAAAAAGAATAGTGCCCAGCTAAACTGATGGCACTGAGCTCACAGGCTATTCACACTAATTGTATATTATACTCTTATTTTAAAGAATAATGCATCTCAAAAAAATAAGTGAAGGGGAATTAGCCGCCATTTCCCCCTTTATACTTAACCAGTGAACCTCCAAATCTAATCAGGGAAGTTCCTTATCATAATAAACCGGTATACCAAATTTGGAGCAAATCGAATAATCCTGCAAAAAAAAAAAAAAAAATCTAAATTAAGGGGGTGGACTAGCCCTCCTTTATGCTCAACCAATGAATCCCCAAAACGAATCAGGGAAGCTCTTTAACATAATAAACCGGTATACCAAATTTGGAGCAAAGCGAATAATTCTGCATAAAAAACCCGTTTATATAAATTAAAGGGGGTGGACAAGTCCCCCGTCCCCCTTCCCCTTTTATCCTTAACCAATGAATCCCCAAAACTAATCAGGGGAGTTCCTTAACATAATAAACAGGTACACCAACTTCGGAGCAAATCGAATCATTCTGCATGAAAAACACATTTATCTAAATTAAGAGGGGCGGGCTAACCTCCCTTTTCCCCATTTATCCTTAACCAGTGAACCCCTAAGACTAATCAGGGAAGTTCCTAAACATAATAAACCGGTATACCAAATTCAGAGCAAATCGAATCATTCTGCATGAAAAACCCATTTATCTGAATTAAAAGGGGTGGACTAACCATCCTTTTCCCCCTTTATCCTTAACCAATGAACCCCCAAAACTAATCAGGGAAGTTCCTTAACATAATAAACCGGTATACCAAATTCGGAGCAAATCGAATGATTCTGCATGAAAAACCCATTTATCTGAATTTAGGGGGGAGGACTAACCCCGTTTTCCCCCCTTTATCCTTAACCAATGAACGCCCAAAACTAATCACGGAAGTTCCTTAACATAATAAACCAGTATACCAAATTCGGAGCAAATCGAATGATTCTTCATGAAAAACCCATTTATCTGAATTAAGGGGTGGACTAACCCCCCTTTTCCCCCTTTATCCTTAACCAATGAACACCCAAAACTAATCAGGGAAGTTCCTTAACATAATAAACCGGTACACCAAATTCGAAGCAAATCGAATCATTCTGCATGAAAAACCCATTTATCTGAATTAAAAGGGGAGGACTAACCCCCCTTTTCCCCCTTTATCCTTAACCAATGAACCGCCAAAAATAATGAAGGAAGTTCCTTAACATAATAAACCGGTATACCAAATTCGGGGCAAATCGAATGATTCTGCATGAAAAACCCATTTATCTGAATTAAGGGGTGGACTAACCCCCCTTTCCCCCCTTTATCCTTAACTAAGGAACCCCCAAAACTAATCAGGGAAGTTCCTTAACATAATAAACCGGTATACCAAATTCGGAGCAAATCGAATGAATCTGCATGAAAAACCCATTTATCTGAATTAAGGGGTTGGACTAGCCCCGTTTTTCCCCCTTTATCCTTAACCAATGAACTCCCAAAACTAATCATGGAAGCGCCTTATCACAATGAACCTTATAAAAAATTTTTGAAGCAAATCGGATGTTTCTATCAAGAGTTATCGCGTTACGTACATACATACATACATACAGAACGGGCGGGCACATTAGCTCTCAGGCTTTGATAGCCTGTGAGCTATAAAGTAGAGAACTAGCTAACCTCAGATACTGTAACGGGAAAAATCTAACTCCACAGAATTTTATGTCGGTGAAGGTTTAAGAAGAGGTCATTCTTCAGCTAAATCTACGTTAGTTATGCATGAAAAAGTTCAGATAATTTCATCAATTCTAGGGGACATTTAATTCGAGAATACGTTTTTTTGTTTAACGAAGCTTTCCTAAATTGAAAAATTGGAGATTCCTTTGCAGCTTTAAAGCCTAGTTTCATAAAACAATAGAAAATGACTCATCAGAATATCTCCATTTGTTGCTGTCACAAAAACATTCAAGCAATTCATAATGTAGTAACTAGTGTATTTCCTGCATTAAACATTCCTATGATGGATTTAATGACTTTGTCTGCCGAGATATATGATAATTAGAATTGTGGAATTCAGAATGTCTAATTTGCGGAGACAACATTGAAGAATTATTTGAAACGGAAGTCCATATTACAGAACTTCTTATAAGTTATCGTAAATAGCAAAACGTTGATAGACGTTTTGCTATTGAAAAAACGTTTATCAACATCTTCTCAGTACTGTTACTTTTTGAAAACGTTGATAAACGTTTTGAAAAAGTAACAGTTAAAGGAAACCATTTCTGTTTCTTTAAAAATTTTCGAAAGCAACTAAATCCATTTCTGTGGCACACATTCATTGAAACTTGTACAAGAGATTATTTTCGTAATGCAAAAAAAAAAAAAAAAAAAAAAAAAAAAAAAAATTCTCAAAGAATAGTTATGCCAGTGGATTTTCTGGAAACTGTTTTATTTTCCTGCCAAGACGAAATTTTGGTATGAAATACTACATTACTTGTAAAATCCACAAGCGACTGTATTTTCAGCTTTTTATTTAGTACGATCCCAATAAAGTAAAATCTTATGCTATTATTTTAGACAGTGTGACTGACTCATAATCAGTTTTTTGTATATGCTTTCGAATGTAAAATTTCAACATTGCATCTTTAAGGGAATTTGTATTTTCCTGAAATGCACCTGTTTTACTTTTTATATGATGGTTGTGCTATCCAATTTAAACAAAAATATAACTTTGCAAATATGCCTGCAATGAATCAGACTCCTTTCTCAATTAACTTAATTGGGCATATTTTTTTTTTTTTTCGAATTCACCTGGTATAGATGCTGTAGATTTATTTTGTGTTGTTGTATAATCATATATATGAAATGAAGTACGTGCTAAAAAAGAAATTGTAAGATATACTGCTTATTCTGTCAAAAGAAATAAAACAATAAAGTTTCATTACTTTGCGAGAAAATACCAACAGCGAAGGGCATTCAAAAATACAATTTGTTAAAACCATGAAAAATGAAAATATCTACTACAAACCTTACACTAACATGATTCATACAAAGAATTTGTGTTTTATTAAGTAAATCAAGATACAGGAGAAGTTGCAAGTGATATTATTGATAATGAAGACAATGACTTATTCTGTTAAGTAGCAGAAACTGAGAGGTTGTTATGTTGTTATAGTGTTTATTAATTTTAGAATTTTTTACATTATTTTATGTTATTTTAAAATTAAACCATCATTAACAGTTCTTCTGCATGGAAAATAATTTTTTAAACTTATTTTAATTATTTTGTGTAGTATTTAAACTGAATTTTTGCTAAAATTACTTTATGGACAAAATGTCACAAGAGTAACACTTAGTATTTTGAAAAATCAAATGTATCTAATTCATGTGTTATCAGATGAGTTCAATGATTAATGCTTTTAAAAAAGATATAATTACTCTGCCATATTCTGTAAATTTTATTTCTATAGTCTCATATAATTCACAGAATTTCTGCGTCAAACACAATTTTTTAAAATTTCATTTTTATGTGGTCACAAGAGTCACAAAATTTTCATTTATTACCTAGCCAAGTAAAATGCTTTTTGTTACAAATTGCATATGGTTTATGAAAGTAGAGTACATGTATTTTTAAGAAGTTGCATCAAATTTATCTTAAATATATTTTGTAATAAAAGAATTGGAAATATATATGGAAATTTGCTCTGGTGGTCACAAGAGTAACAGTCGACGTTCCCTAATTCTAATTAGTCTGTTTTTAACAATTTGATGTTTATTGCTGTTATACTAATACTGGGCATTGCATTACACAAATCTATCATTAAAAGTTATCTAGGTTTTAAACGCCGATGGTACATAAAGTTCGCTGCCCCTGTCATTATGCATGTTGAAACTATCCGTGTCTTTAAGGGTTAATATATCGGATAAATATGCACGATTTTTTTAAAAATCATTATTAACAATGCTTTTAGTATTCTGCCACGATAGGTATCCCCAGCGCTGCTAAACAACTTTTGCGAATGGCCGCAAATCAAAATTTGTGTTTAACGGGAAAATGCACTTTTCTTAAAAACTTTGCGACCTAGGGTAATATATATAATTTTCCAGAAAGGTTTATATTAACGTCTACTACCTCTAAACTTTCCATAATTTTAGTTTCAGTCGATTCGGAAATAGATGGTGGTGGGACATACTTTTGCACTACATTTTCGAAGATATCTCTGAAAATATATTACATAAAATTAAAGGAAATATATGTCTAAATTCAGTTTTACAAAAGCTTTCACACGATACCCCACACGATATACAAAGAAATTTTTTTTTCAAGTAATTTAATTAGCCTTTCCCCATTTTTCCTAAATATATTTGTGAATGCTTAAAAATCTGTAAATATGTGGGTCAATAGTATTTATTATTTGCCCCAATTTGAAATTTTTCTCGTTCCATAGTTTACGAGTAAAATGGCTGAGACAGACAGACACAAGAGTGATTTTATAATGGTTCTGTTTTTATTTTTTAAATACGGAACCCTAAAAACGACAAAGTGGTGGTTTAAGGGTCCATCTATGATATATGTGACTATATTTTTAGAAATTTCTTATGCTATCCTGTAATCTAGCAGTCTTCAATGACTGCTTGAGTGGCGCCTAAAATGCCTTGATCAAGAACGCTCTCGGTCAACAATAGAGCAAAAAACTTCAATTTGGATACAGACCCTAAAATACGCTCGTTTTAAAATAATTAATTTCTCGGAAACTTATCGTACGAATTGCATAAAAATTTGTTTATAGGCTAATTAAAAGGTGTAGAGTTCATTTATGCTGTCAGAATTGTGTACAGCTATTGATAAAACAATGTTATGATTCGTTTTAATATGTAGATGGACCCCTAAGCAAATTTTATATGCACCATTTAAAAGAGGGAGAATCGTGTGGTACAAGTAACTTTCTTGTACGACAATTTTTTTGCAGAGTTACTAAAGTGTGTTACTTTTTTTTCTACAACTGCACATTGTCATTCGCCAAGTTTCCACCGTGGCAGCACCAGTCAAAGAAAATCGTGAGAACACGGCGAGAATTCAGCTATTACAACTTGTGTTTGCCAAGCAGAAAATTAATTCACTTGGACCTTGTAAGTACGTCTTACTATTACCTGTGAAAAAAAATTGTTTAAATTTAGAAACACATTCCACAACTAAAAAGTCCTTCCGGCCAGTGCCTGGAGTAAGAGGTAGCTTTCATATTCATTAATTTTTAAAAGCCAGCTTATATTATTCAAACGCACGGAGCTCAAATTAATGGAACCCGATAACAGAAGATTAAATACTAATTTTTGTCAATACTGAATATGAATGAGAATTTCGCGAATATTTAAAGGGATTTATATTTGGTCGCAAAATTCGGAGATATACTGAAGTGCCCGCCATTATAAAACAACATAATGTGTGCAACAAAGTAACCAATGAACTTGGTCGAGACTTTAGTAATTCCTGTGCACATGCTCACTCACATCTAAATCGGTTAATATATAAGAGTGCTGTTGCAGGCAAAATATCAGATTTTTCAAAATGTCACCCACATTAGCGATTCAAACTGCTATATCTCAGCCATTTTTTAAGATAAAGACAAAACAAAAAATCCCTCGGAATCTTTGTATCAAGCTCAAACGTATAAGAAAAAAAATCAATTTCTAATTTTTTTGTACCTTATTTTAAATTAAAAAAAAAATATTTTAAAATTTTAAATGGCAACCCTTTTGAAGCAGGATGGCGGATGAAATTGGCAAACGAACGCGGCCGAGAGATTGCTATGTACTATGCACATGCCTAGATACATCCTAACCGGTTCATAAATACGCGTGTTATCGCGTGATAAAAATCAGATCGTTTCAAAATGTCAGCCATGCTATAACTCAGTCATTTTTTAAGATATAGACTAAACAAAAAATGCTCCGAAATCTTTGTATCAAGGTCAAACACATAAGAAAAAAATATTTTTCAATTTCTAATTTTTTTGTACCACATTTTAAATTAAAATTAAAAAAAAAATTAAATGGCCGCCATTTCGAAACAAGATGGCGGATGAAGTTAGCCAACGTACTCGGTCGAGACATTTGTATGTACTATGTACACAACAAGTTATATCCAAATCCGTTCATAAATACGCGTGTAATCGCGTGACAAGGATCTTGCAAATTCAAAAATATATGTGCTACCATTGGGGATATTTCTTTCCGCTTCTGCAGGAATAGTGTCATTTAAGGGGGACGATTTTAATTCGGGCGTTTTCACTTCTTCGGGTATTTCGACAGGAACCTGTAACAGAATGTCAGTTTGTTCATTTAGGCAGATTTCGAGGGAGGGAGAATTTTTTAACTTACAAGGAGAGGGCCAACCTTGTTAATCACAGATTTTGATTATTTTAATATATGTTGTAGGGTAGACACCCCTTAGTGTCAGGTTCAACGGATTTTATCCAATGCCCCTTAGTTCTTGAAAAACTAGGGGGTCTAATATTAGTAGACAACTTAAATACTTACTTCGCAGCAAAAATGACAGGTTAGTCGTAGCTCAGTTGGCATGGCACTTGCCGGCTGATCTGAGGGCCCGGGTTCGATACCTGAATGCGCTACATTTGTTTTTCTCATTTTTTGTTTTATAAATATATTTGTAATTATAATTTAATAATTTCAATTAAAAATTTTAACACCAAACAGTAATTATAATGTTAACAAACTTAAATTTATCATTTCTTATTTGTAAACTATTATTTCTCGTCCATTAAAGTGGTTTAAAAAGAAATTGGATCTATTAATGAATGATAAAAATTCCAAAATCGTGAGAAATTCTGTTGTGGTGCCATCTAGTTATGATAAAAAAAAGGAATATTCAAATAAAATAAAAGCAGAAAAAAGATAAAGGGGAAAGCAAAATAATTGAAAGTGCAAGCATACTTATTACAAATTTAAAAATTTTTAATATGCAAAAAATCGGTTGTAATTTAATTCTGATGCTAATTTTTAATATGATTATGCTTGTTACTTTAAAAACAGAATAATAGTATTATCATCTCATTGCCTTCCTTTGTTAAAGCAATGCGTAAATGATGTTTCTTTAAAATCACGAATTGACACAATTGCTCAATATCATTGCATCGATAAAGAATATATGAAATACATTTTAAAAGTGATTTTTTATAAAAAAAAAATAATAACAGTTTTATGATGTTTTATTACAACTATTCAGTTAAAAGTAAAAAAATAAATAGGTTAAAATTATTATTGATATACAATATTAAAAATTTTAATTGACAGTGAGATTATTAATTTACACTTACAAGTAAATTTATAAAACAAAAAATGAGAAAAACAAATGTAGCGCACTCAGGTATCAAACCCGGGCCCGCCAATCAGTCGTTTAACACCATACCAACTGAGCTACGACTGACCTATCATCATTGTAGCAATGTAAGTATTTAAGTTGTGTACTAATATTAGACCCCCCGGTTTCTCAAGAACTAAGGAGCATTGGATAAAATCCGTTGAACCTGGCACTAAGGGGCCTCTACCCTACAACATATATTAAAATAATCAAAATCTGTGATTAACAAGGTTGGCCCTCTCCTTGTTAGATTCACTTTCAGCTAATGATTTGGTGACTACTGGAGGCGTTTCATTATGCTTAGGGACATTTATATTCTTTTTGGTTAACATTAAATTAATGGTGTTCGTATTAAGGGGATTTTGCTTGTGATTCAAGCCAATGTAATTTATAGTTGTTTGTGGGGTTTTTTCAAGGGAAATTCCGTGTTCATTACAGATTAAGGTACCTAGTGAAATGACATCGCTACCAATAATGACGAGAATTGACATGTGTGATGAACCCATAACGTAGATTTTGGTCGATAATGGGGTGTTGTCTATCTGTATATTCGTTTGGTAAGATCCTAGTGGTGTTATACTGGATTTTCCGAAACATTCTAAGTGTGTATTTTCTTCTTTTAAGGGGGCGGGGAACCAATTAGATGATAAAATCTTGTCTCATTGCTGAAATCTCGCTGCCCGTACCGCAGAGCGCTTCTACTGCAATATCTGCGATTTTCACGAATTTTTTCAAGTTCTTGTGTGGTTGACCACACACGATAGTTTGGATTTTGGGAGGTGGGGTGACTTGGGAGGGTGTCTTGCGTTCTGTGGCACACTCCCCTCAATTATAACTTTTATGTCCGAATAATGAACATTTAAAACATGTCTGAATCCTGATTTGGTTGGTTTTGGTGACTGGGTGTTCGGAGTTTAGCCAATTACTTGAATTTCTATCTGGGTAGTTAGAGGGGTATTCACATGCAACATGTATTTTTTTTATTTTTTTTGGCGAGGACCTGATTCTTATTCTTTTGCTTACAAAAAAATTTTTTTCAGAAAAAATTTTTTTTTGAGGGGACGGAGATGTAATGTGTTATGTTGATAATTTGAGTTTTCCTTAAATAATTAAATATTAAAAAAAAAAAAAAAAAAAAAAAAAAAAAAAAAAGTAATGCTAATTTTTTAAGATGTTTTATATAGATAATAGTTGGTTTTTTTTTACTTTAGAATAACTTCCTTTTTGTCAGTCAATAGTTCAAATTACTCCATATTATACTTAATGGTTTATTGTAATGTCAAATAATATTTTGAGGAAGTTTTTTTTATGTTGGCTTGGCGCCCGCCAATGTAAAGACTTTTTCCTCAGTAATTATGAATATTTTATGTGTAAAATATAAGCTTATAATGTTTAAAAATGTAGAAAAAAAAAATATTTAAAGTTACAACTAAATCGCAATTTAATATTGAAAATATGTGTTCAAATGACAAAATAATATTATTTTAGAAGTTTTTAGAGTTATTCTATTTGTAAATAATTAAGCTTAATTTATTATTTCATTTTTAATCGCACGTGGTTCCGAATCGGCGATGTTTTGAGTATTCATCCGCGTACGATCGGACCACGTTTTACATGCAACTAAGACTCCTTTTAAAAATCGGAAAATACTGTGTAAAAATAGATATTATGTGTTATTTAAATGATGATTAATTCATTTCAAAAAGACCTAAAAATAAATAATAGCGCATATCTCTGTGTTTTTCGGCGCGGAACGGAACTTTGTACCGTTGCGCTGGACGAAAGAGGTAAAGAAGCAAGAGGATAAAAGGAGAGATCTTCGCTAAAAACGGGGCTTTTTTTCTCTTCGGAAGATCGGAGTTCGGAGGTGGCAGGCTCGGCTGCAAGGTGGAAGGAGCGACCGTGAGTCGGCTGGAAGGTTTAGAAGAGCGAGAGAGATCGCGGAGTCCGGAGCTAGGAAAACCAATTGGCTGCAATGATGCTGAAATTGAGTATCAAGATTGTGGAGAGTCTTCAGAGAGAAGACTAAATGACACCGACGAATTGCCTGGAGATGTTGTTTAAATTATGAAAATACTGTAAACATTAATAGAGGTACCTCTTATTTATTTTATCCGAAGAAATTATAAATCATTTTCAATAATGAACTAATTTGCAATTTATCTTTGTTAGTTTTAAACTAAAAGATTAGATAAATAATGATACTTGTTAATATTGTATGTGTAATTTTTTTAAAGATGAACTAGATTTTAATATTAATTGCTTATATCCTATTCCTTTAATAAACATTAATTTAAATCAGTAAAAATATCTCTGTATTAATTTTTCCTTCCCACAGCAGCATTTTTCCTTTTTAGGTGGGTTTTTTTTATGTAATGAATAATCTATACGATCAGTTTTTTTATTTTCTCTTGGTAGAATTTATCTACCACGTGTTTGTGTCTACCTAGAAATGTTTTAGGTACGATACAACAACTCTATTTGTTTTGGGACAATTAATGGCAATGTGATTTGATCTACAATTATGACAATTAATTTTGTTGTATGGTCTAGGCGGCGGTGGGCGTGGTGTACTGGTTGTAAAATTCGGTTGTAAAATTGTACGGGAGTGTGACTCGCGGTTGGATTGGCTAATTTCATCGTATATCAAAAGTTTTCATTAAATTGTGCCAAATCAGTGCATCAGAACAATATTGCTGTATTTTGGGGTGCGTCATCTATTCCCTGTATCACATAATGCATTAGGGAGCTGTCGTGAATATTACCATTATTCGCAATTACAGGAAAATTCTGAAATTAGTGCTTTTTTGAGCTTATCGTACTAGGTGATATGGGGTTCGCTTTGCACTAATAATAGTGCTAAATCTTTTAAAGCACGTTCAACCAAGAAATATATTGTGTTTCCGTAAGGGCGAATGATTGCACTAAATTTTCGAAACGTGTGAACCAATTAATGATATTTTCTGTGTTTGATCAGCGAAAAGGTGGAATTAAATTCTCAAAGTCCGTAAACGAAATTATTGGCTTCGATTGAATCGGGTCAGTAGTTCTTGCAGCTACTGAGTTTATATTTGTACTGGGAATGGTTTCTGGCGAGGGGTCGGATAGTTATTCAAATTCCGAATCCGTCGCGATCTTAATGGAATTCGCGAACGCTTCTAAGTCCGTTAATGAATTTAAAATACGATTTGCGAGTTCGTCTGCCGGGCTGTCTATTTAAATTGCCATTAAATTTGCTATTGCGATTAATTCTAACTTCTAAAATTTACTAGTTACGTCCTGTAATTTAGTCGTAAACTCGTCACTGTCTGCATCATAAGAAAAACCTTCAAATTTTCGTAAATTTTTCCAATTGGACCTTGCTTCATCTTTATCAAAAAATAATTGGTGCAATAATTTAATTTTGGTCCGCCTTCACCAATTTCAAAGCTGATTTTAATTGGGGAATATCTTCTAAATACATGATTAATTCAAAAAGAAGGATGGGGGAAAATTATAAAGTTTCTTGATACTCACTCGTTTTCAGCCGGACTTGGGATTTTGAGTGAAGGAAAAAAATCGCAACTCGTACTTATTTCCTCGAGTTTAAGACCCGGAAAGATAAATACTCATTCCTTCCTTTTTTCTCTTTCTCTCTGCTTCAATCCTTCTCTTCCTTCTTTTGAGTGCAACTCCCAATAACTAGGTCAAACTGAAGTTTCTTCTTGGCGTGGAGAAAATTGTTCTGATGTGTTTCTTCTGAGGTTGGGGAAAAAGTAATTTCTTCTGAGCTCGTTCGCAGGGTCCGGTGCGGTAGGTTTGCATCTTAGGCAGTCTGAGACGGGTGCTGAGGCATCTGTGAGGCAGGAAACATCGTCGAGGGCTGTTGTACCGGAGCTGTGGTCATCGGGTGAAAACTGACATTATCCAGGCTGAAGGCTGGAAATTCAGGCAATCGTCGGTCGGGTCTGCTAGGCTAGGACCGGGGAATTCAGCATCGGGAACAGAGGAATTCAGGCGTCAGAAACTGGTGAGGGTAGGTCGTCTGGAGTCCGGTCGGGGTCGTCGTCCTCCAGACTTGCAAATTCAGGCCGCTGGAACTAGAGAATAATCAACCGTGCTTGCATCGGCAGGGTCGCTATCATCAGCTAGAGGCTGTGTGGGCATCGTGTGTATTGGCTGGGCCGGTCAGACATCATCGGCTAGGCTTTATCCATCTAGGGGTGTCTAGGCATTCAGTCGGTCGAGTCCCCCATATCAAGGAGCCAGAAACGTATTTTTGATACTTATTTAATGTAACGTACTAAATATTTACATTATGTACAAACAAGGCTGATCGAGAAATTACAGACTCGGCAAAGCGACCGTAACCATCGGCAAGTTAAAGTCGTCTGTCAACGCACAGGATTTGGGACAGTATTTAACCAGAAATATCTGCTGAGCAAGCTACTTTTTCACCCTTCTCACAAGGGAATTGTGCAACATGGTAAATCATGCGGCGTTCTGAAAAGTGCTGACATAATGATTTCCCTTGTGAGAGAGCTTGTGCTGAATAAGCGGCATTAACTGATGAGCTTGCTTGTTGTTTGGCGTGAGGTGTTTGGACGACTCCTGATGCATCACTACTATCGGTCAGTGACCCATCCCGTCTCTGACTCGACATTTATTTTCTTTTTATTTAAAAAAAAAATATTATAAATTGTTTTGTTCCATAGTTATTAATTATTTTTTTTATTTTTTGTTATTTCATTTTAAAAATAATAGAAATGATTTAAAAATACATATGTAACTGGTATTCGAAAACGAGGATTTCGCCAAATTGTCGTAAAAAAATTACGCCAAACCCGATTAAATAATGCAACTAACCCGCATATTTAACTTCAAATCTAAAGCAACGTTTTAATGGTACTACTTAGTTATCATGTTGGCCAAATTCGCCAAATTATATAAATCGCCAAACCACTCACCAAATTATACAAATCGACATAATTTTTATTTTAAATAACGAAAGAACAAATAAATTAGTATAATATGAATAAAAAATACACATAAAACGTCGAAATAAAAATCACTTGATGGCGTAAACACGTTTACCTTCCTTACAATCAAGTGAATGGGACATTTACGATCAACCATTAGTGGCATTTAATCTTATAGTCTGGCGATAGATTTTTGGTCGATGGGATAACCAAACAGTACCGTTTTAATTTACCACTCGAAAAATAAACTAGTCGGATGTACCAATCCCAAAACTTTCTTCTATCTCATACATGTTAATACTTCAAAATTCGCTATCATAGTGCCAAAATTAAATGGCAAATTCCGTGCATTAGTTCTTGAGATATGATTATCACTGAAATCGTCTAAATCCAGCAAAATGCTGCCTAGCATCGCCACCTATTGGGTGATTTATATCAAATCCTAATCAACAACAATTTATGTCAACGTCTGACTGAATCTGAAGTTTGGAGAAAATCCGTGCATTAGTTTTTGAGATAGAGCTATAGCGAAAATCGTGAAAATTCCTGCATAGCAGCGACACCTATTGGGTGATTAACATCAAAACCTAATTAACAACAACTTGTGTCAACATACAGCTAAATCTGAAGTTAGATGAAAATTCGTGCATTAGTTTTTGAGATAGAGCTATTGAGGCAATCGTGAAAAAGTCAGCACAGAAGCGCCACCTGTTGGGCGATTTACACCAACACATAATCAGTAGCAAGACATGTGAAGGACTAATTGTATCTGAAGTTTGGTGAAAATCCGTGCGTTAGTTCTTAAAATAGAGCTATTGGGGAAATCGTGTAAATCCTGCAAAATTCATCATAACAGCGCCACTTGTTCGGCGATTTACACCAAAACGTAACCAGCATCAATTCATATCAAGGACTAACAAAATCTGAAGTTTGATCAAAATCCGTGCATTAGTTCGTGAGATAGAGCTATTGCAAAAATCGTGAAAAATGCTGCATAGCAGCGCCACCTGTTGAGCTATTTACACCAAAACCTAATCAGCATCAACTTGTATTAGGGATTCACTGAATATAAATTTTTATTAAATTCCGTGCATTAGTTCTTGAGATAGAACGCCCACATAATTTGTGTCACAGACAGACAGACAGACAGACTCACAGAGTCACAGACAGACATTTTGTAAAAACATGTTTTTTGGAATCTCTGACCCCTAAAACGTGTAAATCCGTCGAAAACCGGAATTCGAAAATTTTCATGAATCCAATACTTTCTTCTTGTAAAGATAGAAGAAAGTAAAAAAAAAAATGCTAACTGGCGAGTTAAAAAAAGCTATTGGCGAGATTTGAACCCGGCTAACATAAAAGTACCAAGAATTCTTTGCGATCATGGCAACTTTTATGTAGTTTTATTCGAAAAAATAACTTTGATTCTTTAATCAAAATGAAACCTTTCTTATGAAAACGAAGTATTGTAATTGTTTGTGGCAGTTACATGACTTGGGCTATTATAATATAAGTGAAATGATGGCGATAGAATAATATTTGTCGACCTATCGCCTGTGGCTGGCTAACCTTAAAGTACCGAAATGGCAGCCTGGAATATAAAAAGCGAAGGATCCGCCAGGAACTGTTGATAATAGTAACATGACTTAGGCTATTATTAGAGAGATTGTTTTCAATCCTAAAAACAGCGCAAAGAATAATATTTCCTAACGATTAAAAATTTATTTACACGTGACCATTAAAAACTGAAAAAAAAACTTTAAAATGACTATTAAATGAGTAAGTTTTAAAAGCAGGAAAATATTGAAAATTATGTCTTGAAAATTGCATTTACACGTGAATATTAAAAGAGAAAGGAAACTTTTAAATAATAAATACATCAATATGCGCTTAACCCTTTCAGAGGCAAGGTACTTCTATTCGTAAAATGTTGAAGAATGTTAAGAATTAAAATTGAGTGGTCCAAAAATGACCACTGACCTTGAAGGGCTTAAAGCAGTAAATTGTAGTAAATTGTATTATGTCAATCGTTTTATAACACTGTTAAAAATACCGGGAGGTAAAGACTCTGTTTACTTATTTCATTTTATTTTAGCTTCCTTTCAAATGTTTAACTGGTCTTCTTTAATCAAACACGAAAACAACCATTGGATGTCTGAACAGCAACTGGTTCGTCCTTAAATTTGAGCAATCAAAGGGAAATATATGGAAACCCGTTTACAGGGACATCGTTTTAAGTTTTTTTCATTGTAATTCAATCTTCTCTAATCTTTTAAATACCGATGAAATTAGCATGCTTTTAGATTCTGCGGTGTCTGCACGGGGGTTGGCGAGAGTAGTTTGCAGAGAACAGAGTCCCCTAGTAAATAAATAAAAAGAGAAATAATATGTATGAATGTTGTAAAATAACTAAATTTCCATAAAATGCGTACATATTCCTGTAATATATGATGTACACACAAAATACTCGTTAATAGAATCAGTCGATTTTATGGAAGATCGGCTAGAAAATCGCCAAGAAAATAAAAATCAAGATTCAGTTTTTTTAAATACTTTATCAAACATTAATTTAATGCAAATTCCATTCAAGAAACAATTCATTTAATTAGCGCATTTTATAATAAGTAAAAATAGAAATATATACATGTTTATTTTAGTAAATTTTCACTTATTACTTACGCAGAAATTATGTTCTAATATTCCTAATTCCGTAAAAAAATGGATTAATTATTTCTTAATCTGATTTTGTGCGTTTGATTTTATTTATATCTGAGATCATCTTTGGTTAATTTTAATATTATAGCAATATTCAATCTGAATCACTTTTATCACTTATTGCAGACATTGCCTTCTGAAGTTCTTTCAAAATACAAAGCTTCTCAAATTATAAAATTTCAAAATCGTTACATGTGAAAAATGCTGCTTATCGCCATAAGAAACTTTTCTTTTAACAGAATGAAAAAAAGAATGTATATGTTGGTTTAAATTCTACGCGCTTCTCAGAAATCGTTCTAAGGTTAGTTGGGGGTAACTGGACCCACGAGGTAACTGGGCCATAGGCTATTTTATAAAAAAACTGTTGATGATTTTTAAGTTTTAGTTTTTATGAACAATGCACCTTAATCTCTACTTCCTAAAACAACGTGTGTCAACTTAATCATAACTCTCACTTTGCTGAATAGGTTGTCAAAAATTTCTGTTTATTGTTTTAAAACAACGTCAATATGGTTTAACTTCCTCGGCTTTTTATTAAAATACGGTAAGTAGTTTTATTAAATAATCTTCTTTTTAAAGCTTAGGCATATAACTACGTTAATATTATTAGGTATCTATACATATTTACTTCATGTTTCAAATGCAAGCCCGGCGTCCCAGTTAAACCATAAATATTTCAAGAATGGGGTAACTGGGACATGCATCCCGGGTAACTGGACCATGCTGGATCCAGTTACCCCGATTGTTATAAATAATTTTTTGAGTTTTTCTTACTACGGGAAATAAATTTCTTCATTGTTTTTTGCTCACAATAAAGAAAATTATAGAATACCTTATTAAAATTACGTAGTAAATTTAAAAAAAGCATATTGGGTGGTATCAAACCAAATTTCTTGACCCCTTGAGAGGCGGAGATAATAATTTTAATCCCTAACATATAATTTTAATCCCTAATTGCCACATCGGCACCGAAATTTTATAATGAAAATTTCACCTTTATTAAGTACGTGAAAATATACTTTTACTTGTTTACAAATAGATTCTCTTGTAAATACTGGTGTCATTAAATTATTTCAACATTTTGTACGAATGCAAGTGCCTTGACCTTGAAAGTGAGATAACCATTCCTTGAAATTGTACGATACAACAGGGGTCGCACTCTATAAGGAAACTTTTATTGTTCCTACCACTAATTTGAAAATAATATCTTCATCGCACCTTTCTTTAGAATAGGTTAAATAAAATGATCATGAATGTAACTCATTAAGAGTTCTGGTAGGAACAATAAGATTCCCCCTATATAATGCGACCACTGGATAGAAATAAGTACTTAAATACTTAAGTAGCCGTTTGTTCAGAGATTTAATTTGCTATTTTTTTCCTTAAAATACCCATGTGAATTTTATACTTATTACCTATACTAAAGTACATAACTACTTACTTAATTTTTATATTTTTGGTATAAATAAATCTAATATTTTCACGTTTAGTGCTTTTTTTAGACACATTGACAGCACTGGTTTCCCTTACAACGCTCTTTAGTTGATATATAATTTGCATGATCTGCCTGAATTTAACTTTTTAAAGTTGTTTACACTTTTTGAAACCGGACCGAACATCCCATATGAAAAAAAAAATAAACGCGTGTTGAAAATAGACCTTCCTGGTCCACTTACCCCATTTTTATGGGGCAACTGGACCCATGAGGAAAGAAAGATGAATTATGCATATTTTTATATTTTAAAATATTAAAATCTAATTTTGAGCATTTCTGTCTGATAGAGGGAACCTAACTGAACACATTTACAGAAGCGCAGACTTTAATTCAAATGAACATTAGCTTTTTGAAGCTGAATTGTCAGAAGCTCGAGAGTCACATTGTAAAATCATGGCCCACTTCCCCCCCAACTAACCTTATGTGGTAGCCTAGAACTCATTCCATGGGTTTTGAACTTTCGTGTAATTTACACTGCTAACCATCCGGAATGCAACACCAAGAAAGACTAGATATATCAAAGCCAAATTTATTTTAGAAATTACACATAGTGTCAGTGTTAATTAATTCCAACGGCAACCTTCTTTGAAGTTAGGTAGACTGGAAAACCAGTAAGAACTGTTACCTCGAAGTATGTCAATAACCGCTGCTATATGCTGCGGCATAGAGTGTTAGAGGCTTCAGATGTGTTGTTGGGGAATGGCATCCCATGCTGCCTCCACACGTCGCCAAAGTTCATCTTGTGTACTCGCGGGTGCAGCATTCCGGGATAGGCGTTCTCCAATCATTGACCAGACACGCTCGATGGATGATAGTTCTGGAGAACAGGCAGGCCATAGTAAGAATGGAATATGGTCAGCTAAGAACAAAGCTTAAACATTGCATGCAACATGTGGTCGTGCATTGTCCTGTTGAAATGTGGCCGCAGGAAAGCCCTGAAGGTAAGGGAGGGGAACATGCTGCAAAACCTCAGAGATATAACGCTGGCTGGTAAGTGTACCGTTAATGCGTACTAGGGGGATGCGGAAGTTGAATCCAATACCACCTCACACCATAACACCGGTTGCAGGACCAGTGTGATCATGCATAATACAGCAGTTGAGCAGCCTCTCCCCACGGTGTCTCCAAACTCTAATTCCACCATCCTGATACTACACGCAGAAAATTGATTCATCCGAAAACAAAATGCTATGCCATTCGCATGTCCATCTCTGACGTTCAGCGGACCATTGCAAACGCAAACGCCTGTGGTTTAATGCCAAATGTATGCGCAGCAATGGACGCCTAGCGGATAATTCACTGTATTGCAAACGATTTCGAACTGCTCGTGGGGACGCCCATTGTTGTGTGAGAGACGGCATTCGTTGTGTTATGGTTTCGGATGTGACAGTGTTTTCTATCAGTGCCATGCGCACAATATCCATGTCTTCCAGTGAAGTGGTGTGACGAGGCGGTTGCATTCACTCCTGTCGGTCTGCCGTTCCCTCCTGCATCCACCGATTCCATATTCGCATGACTGTTGCTTGGCTACGTGCGATAAGATAATCAATTTCTCGGAAGGATAATCCGCAATCTCTCTATGCAACAATTCTTACGCGATGGAAATCAGAAACGTGCTCGAATGGTTGCCGTGTATTTCTACGAGGCATACGGAATCTATGGACACAGAAAATCGCACGAGAAAACAATTCACGTTCTTCAAAACGACAATCTTTCTTCCCTTTATATACAGATTGTAAGGGGCGCTGCAGTCGCCCACGATCTGCGCGAGCGCTGAATTTGTAATCATTAGTATATACTACCGAGGTGTATACATGGTGTAAATTTTACTCTGTTTGGTTGATCCCTTCATGGTGTTGCATTTTGGATGGCCAGCAGTGTATATATATAATCAGAAATTAATAATTATAATCTTAAACAGGGCAGATTTTGTATTATTTTAAGACTTTGCATATATATCCTTGGTCTATGTCATTATCTTTTAGATAAAAAAAATTCCCTATCTGGAGGTTTTTGAATGAAAACATAATCTAAAAAAACTGAAGACAAACACAATAGCTTCGATAGCATTTTGTGCTTTCTACTTATCCAACAAAAAATTATTTATTTTATTATAACATGTACTCTTTAATTTGTAGGAGGTCAAGTACATAAAAGCAAACACAAATAACGCAGTAATATGGAGTGACAATCCATTTACTCATTTAAAAATGCAGCTTATTTTTTTTAACCAAACGGTGGTTTCTGTCAAAAATGTTGTGAAAAGTGAATATAATGCAATAAAAATCTGACCAATAATGAATATAATGCAATAAAAATCCTGAACATGTTCTATAGGAATCGTGCTAACAACAAGACAAATGCTATAAATTTAAGTTATTTGCACCCAGACAGCTTAATTCTACGCTCCACAGTTTGGAATGTGATCGTCAAAGCATATACGGTATCACTGATTATACAGTATGTCTTTATTTGGTGTTTTTTCATATTATTTATTGATTTTTTTGCAGCCTTTCATTTTTTGTACGATGTTGCATTTAAAAGAAATCATGGGGAAGGGAAAGTTTAATTTTCACTAAAATATTTTTACTTCTCCCAAAGTTATTAATGAACACCAGACTTCGCTTAGAGTGGAACATATTACACTTTTGAATGAAAAATAGAATTTCGATCGTGCATTTTTAATTATATTAATATTATTTAGTATTGGGTTGCTGCAAATTATGGAACAGTTATCCAGAATTACTTTTTAATTCAATCAAATGTTTAAAAATATCTTTTGCTTTTGAAACATCATAAATTTTCACATATTTTGAAAATTTTATTATGCTTGAAAATTAGACATATTGTATAACAAGCGATCGCAGCAATTGTAAGTATCGATATGTCAGGCGATAATATCGATGCTTTATCAGTGATATTAATACTGCGATATATATTGATATGCAGTTATGTTTCATCCAATGTATGGATGCTTCTTAGAGCATAATATTTGTCAACCTTAATAATTTGTTAACTTAATAAAATTTTTTTTAATTTAATTAACTTTAATCAATGTCTATTTTTTTAAATAAATCTTTATGAATAGTTTATATATATATATATATATATATATATTAAGTGCAACTTAAAAACACTTTTTATTGGTTTCATGTGGCTAAGAAATGTGGATAATAAAGAAATATCCGTTATTATTGTCATCCTCAAACATTTATTCATAATGTACACAAACTTTGAGGTATTATGCTATTTATGAACAGTAGAAGCTAGAAGTTATAAAGGAAATGCTTTAGAAATTTGAAAAGATTTAACAGCAGGTTTCTCTAAAACTTTATGATTTTAGAAGAAAGTACTTAGCTGTTGATGTGACTACTATGCGGTAGGGAATAATGTGGAATGGAAATAGAATTAACCATTTGTTACTCAACAACTTAATTTTGAAAATATATTCATATGTTAGGAAATATCGCTTTAAGCATTTAAAAATGATTTAGAAAATTTAGTCCATATAACTACAAAATCAATTTCTAAAAGGTAGATTTTTTAAATATCTGCTACAAAACACAACTTGTACATTTCTCATAAATATTGTTAGTTTTTATTCTTCGAAATTTTAAGGTATACGAGCATACCTTCGTAAAAAATCGTGGATGTTAGAAAAAATCTTTGGATGTTTCATTATGCATAATTTACGGAGTAAACTTTATCATTAACGACGCAAAGCTGCTCAAAGGATAAATAAAACTTTGGTAGGGAAAAAATCACCCACGACCTCATCTGTTGGCAATTGTATGAACGATTTACATTACCTGCTGTGTTGGACAGTAACAGCAATAAATAAAACCGTGTTTTACCGCGCACCATACATGTAACTTGGAATGTTACAGGCATTTAATACGTTAATACAAATATTTAAGGGGAAAATTTTCTGAGTTGCAAGGTATTATCAAATATGTCGTTTTTAAATGGATTATCTAAAAAGTACTAGGAATATTTTTATCTACTTTATAGAAGTAAATGATACGTGCATAGATGTTGGAATCTTAAAAATTGTTTTTACAATATCACTTAAAATAACAAGACATAAATGATTTCGAGTTAGGAAATTAAATTAGAAAGAAAATATTTCCGATATATCGAATTTTTCTGTGCTATATTCATTCAGAAATCAATTCTTTAAGATGATATATTGAAAAATTGATGCACTGATATTTAGAAAATGTTTGTTATCAACATGTATAGCATTAAAAGCACATGTACGTTTTTACACATTGTCTGAAATAGGTATTTTTATATATTATTTGGACAAGGATATGTGTGTATTGTTTTATCAATATTTTTTCTTAATGACCACTTACTTATCCAGTAGTCTTTATTATAAGTTATTCATTTAGTTTAATTACATCAATTTAAGATTTTATTTCCATATTTGGCCATATAAAATATCACGTAATTTCCCCAATTTACGGTTTTAACGCATAATAATGAATTTGTTATTTTAAAATTTTCTTTCTCTTTTAAAATTCACGAGTAAATATAGTTTTTATAACGCAATTTTCAATATTTTCCTGCTTTTAACACGTAATCATTTAATTCTAATTTGAAAGGGTTTTTTCTGTTTATAATAGCCACGTGTACTTTTTTAGAAAAGCATTATTCTTTGAAAGTATTATTCTTTGCGCTGTTTTTAAAATTGGCAACAATTAAAAGTAATACCCTATTCTGAAATATGTAATAAATATCTCTCTAAATGCTGAAAATTTGAATTTAAAATGGAAATAAATCTTAAAAAAAGGAGTCAAATTAAAAAGAAATAAATGCAGTCTGTACACCAGGAACTTCTATCGTATAAAATGATCTAAAATTCATGAAATTCCTATGTATAGTTTTTGCTCCTATAAAACTTTTTTAAAGGAACGATTTTGACAACTTTAACATTAAATATCTCTCAAAACAATTATTTGATTTAAAATTTTTCTGCATCAGCGTGTTCATCAATCATTCTCGGTAATACCACCGATTTTCATACTTTTTTTGTATGCAGTCGTTTACTTGATATTAACGAAGAATAACCCCCCGTCACAAAAAGTTCATTGACAGAGGCAGTGAGAGTGTTAGTTACTTTTTTTTAGAATAGAGAGATGCATATATATATAATATAGTTATTTGTTACATTCACATGCCTAGTAATAAAGGGGTTTAACTTTATTGTTATACAACCTTTTCTATAAGGTATTATTTATTTTAAACTCGAAACATTTACGTAGATTTCGTAGACTTTTTATGTAGACATTTTTTTAAAATTTCGCAATGGCTCATATCAATAAGACTGTAACTACACAAACAACTATAGACTGAGCGTGCAGTTTCAATCAAATCGGAATCCCCTCAAACACTTTACACAGTTAATAACTGTTAGGGGTTTAACATGTATGTTCAACATAATAATATTTAAAATAATGCGGTAAACATATTTTAATTATTTTACAAATAGTTTAAACATTTGAAATGACAAAACGTTTTAAAAGTTATATTTCAAAAAATGACTCCATAGAAAATGAAAGATTTTTTTTTGAAAAGTATTCACGTGTTCTTTTTGCAGTTTTATTTTCAGAGAACATTCTAAATGTACCATTTAGTATTTGAAAATATGACTTTCATTTTACTATACAAAAACAACTTTTCATATTTTCAAGAACACATTTACTTTCTTTTTCTGTTAAAACGCTAAGCGCAGAAAATGTCAAGCACTCCGGTAATATTTCTCCTAGCATCAAGCATGTATTCTGAATTTCCTTTCACTACCTTGTTATGAAAGGCTTTTAACGTTTGATCTGCCATAATTTGTCTACAGATATACTCACTAGTTCATTTAGTTATGTATACTTGTTATGAATGTTTGTATCTGTACCTTTTTGCATATTTTGAAAGTAAATTTAATGAATAAATAATGTTCAGATTTCCTACAAACTTCAAATGAAGAATGTTTACATATCTTATCAAGAATGTATTGAAATTAAAATATTCTGGAAAACATTCGGTTCTGCAATACAAAGTGTTGTATAAAAATTAAACGACACAGAGTTAAGATGTTTAAAAATCAATAATTATTTTAAAATTAGCGAAGCACTGCACACTTGATTGTTCGGTTTTTAATAAAAGAAATTTGAATAAAGCTAACGTAAGTTTGGGAGGACAGTGGTGCAGGCCTCCCTCACCAGATAGGAATAAACGAATCTTGAATTATTTTGATCTTTTACTTCGGGACAGATAAAAATTTTAATTTTAAATATCGTCGTCTAAGTTATAAGGCGTGTTCAAATGAAAGCGATTCGAAGCGTCGCATGCGAACAGTTTTCAATGTACTTTCGTGAAACAAACGTGATACTGAAGGTGTGTGTACCACAAGCGCAAGAAGATTTGTGGTAACTTCATTCGTAAGGACGT
This sequence comes from Maratus speciosus, assembly GCA_963932465.1. Taxonomy (NCBI): domain Eukaryota; kingdom Metazoa; phylum Arthropoda; class Arachnida; order Araneae; family Salticidae; genus Maratus; species Maratus speciosus. The sequence goes on from OZ010793.1 coordinate 277,219,467, forward strand.
GACATTCAGTTAAAAACGGCTGGTGTGGATGCAACTGCGTCCAAAACGGATCAGCGAGCTGTAATTAAGTTTTTAACACTGGGAGTGTGTAAGCCGGTGGATATTCATCGTAGAATGCTGGCTGTGTACGGTGACAAGAGTGTATCAAAGCCCACGGTGACAATGTAGGCGAGAATGTTTAGCGACGGTCGACAGGAGACAATGAATTTGTCGCGGATCGGTCAGGCACACAAAGTTGTGACAGAGAAGCTGATTACGGACATTAACACTGCAATAAAAAAATATCGACGTCGAAACATTCGCGACGTCGAAACTGAGTTCAACGTTTCCATCGGTACTGTTCACACTATTGTCACCAACATACTCAACCGACATCGTTCTTCGCGGACGGAATTCATAACCTTCCTAAGCAATGGGACGGCTGCCTAAACGCCATGATTGATTTTTTTAAAACAAACTTTGTATACATTTCATTCATTAAATATTCTTGTTTCCATCTATGTATCTATCTCATTTCTGTCCCTATGCATCTCATGGATACACATCGAATCACTTTCATTTGAACACCCCTCGTACTATAAGAAACGATTTGATATTCTTAGAACTTGAAATTAATGAGGGAAGAAACAGTACAAAAGTAGGAAAATGTATTTAACGCGTTTTATAAAAACGAGTTGGAACCCGTCGAAATTCGACGAAGTAAAATGTTTAGAAAGAAACTATTAGATCAAATTTATGATAAACCTACAAAAATACTTACAATAAAAAAATCATCTTATATTGGTTGTCTAACTGTTAAAATAAAATAATATTTTAAACCTAAAATTATCAAAATGTTATTTCCACAAACTTCAACTGCTTAAATTATTGAAAAATTAAACTGTATTAGAATACGTAATACAAACTTTAAGTTCTAATCTCAGTACGCGCGAATAAAAAATTCAGAAATTTGCCTTTAGTCGTCATAGCATTGGCCATTTAGTATTGGTCAAATATTTAGTTTTATCAAAGAAAATGTTCGTTTTTTCTTAAATATGACATCATTTTTACTCACTGATTCATTTTGTCTAGCGTCTCAAATTCAGTATCAGCGTAATGTAAAAAAAAATATTGAAATATAACTGCTTTATGAAGAAACTAGCAAATCCCGCGGCTTTGCTCGCGTAATATTTGAAATATGCCAAGTGATATTTATATGTCTAATTTTTATTAAAAGGTACTAACTAAATTTTTATTTTATTAAAAGGTAATATTTTATTTTATTAAAAGGTACTTATTACTTTTAGGAATAATTTTTAAAAAATACTATTTAAAACACAGTTTAATTAAATATCATTGTTACACTGCATAACGCAGAAATGAGACATAAATTAATAAAACGAAATAAAACTAAATAAATAATAATTTAAAAAAATATTTTGAAACTTTTATGCTCAATTGATACGCTCATTTCAGTATTCCTTTGAAGTTTTGAATTTTTCAGAAACCATCTTCTTACATCTTAAAATTAAACATTATGTCAAATTCAAAGTCCCACCACCTCTCTCAACATAAAGGGCTATGTTGAAATAGGAACTGTGACCATTAATTTGCTAACATTAATTTTGAAATTGGTTTGTTATTTCTTAATATTCCACAGAAATGTAATTTAGAAAGCTTTTAAAGGCCTTTTTTAGAGCATTTGTTGTTCCTGTGAACCCCAGGTGGTAGAATCATCGGCATAAAATATAGCCTGTGTAGGATCAGAGACTGTTACTATTGATTCGCAACTATTACTTTTATATTTGGTTTATATTCCCTGAAATTGCGTAGAAATCGTAATTTAGGAATTTTTTAGAATGCTTTTCGCACCTCCCCTTCACTTCACCCCTTTTTATTTCGAATTAATTTTTGACAGTCCTTCGAGGGCATTTATATATTATAAGTAACTACCATGCCATATTTAAAGTTTCTAGCCTTTTCAGTATCACAGAAATCACAATTTAGAAAGTTTTTAGCTACAGCAAACCTCTGGTGGTTGTGGCACAGACATAAAATATAGCTTATGTTTGAGCAGGTTCTATCACCAACAATTTGTCATTATTATTCTTTTAATCGGTTTGGTATTTGATAAGATTACATAAAAATTGTAATTTATAACGCTTTTCGCTCACCTCATCTTTTTTAATTTGAAACTTTCTTTCGACAGTTCTTAGAAAGCAGTTGCATCTTGTAAGTAAATACCAGGCCATACTTCAAAGTGTTAGATCCTTCAGTTATGCAAAAAACGCAAATTAGAACAGGTTTTGCTTTTGCAACCCTCAGATGGTGTGACAGCAACATAAAATATAACCTACATTATAGCAGGGACTGTCACCATTGATTTGCAACCATTACTTTTGAAATAGCTTTGGAATTTCCTGAGATTGAGTAGAAATCGCAATTTAGAACGTTTTTAGAACGCTTTTCGCGCATTTTCACCCCTTTTTAAATTTCCAATTTTTTTAAAAACTGTTCTTAAAGATCATTTTTATGTAATAAATATGTACCTTGCCTAATTTTAAGTTTCTATCCCCTACCGATCACAAAAATCGAAATTTGGAAAGCTTTTTTGCTCCGGCAACATCTAGGTGATAGTGATACCGACTTAAAATAGCGCCTATGTTAGAGCAGAGGCTGTCAGCATCATTTTCTTATCATTCCTTTTGAAATCAGTTTGATTCTTCCTGAGATATTGCTGACAAATCGGCATTTAGAACGTTTTTAGAACGCTTTTTGCTCATTTTGCTCCTGCATCTCCTCTGGGGTAGTGGAAACAGATATAAAATATAGCCTATCTTGGAGCAAGATCTGTCCCCATCATTTTTACACCATTATATTTGAATCGGTTCCTGAGATTGCATAGAAATCGCAATTTAGAACGTTTTTTACAACGCTTTTTTCACATTTTGACCCCCCTTTTAAATTTCGATTTTTTAAAGAAATGTCCTTAGAGATCATTGATATCTTATAACTAACTACCATTCTAAATTTCAGGATTCAAGTCCCTTCCGTCATGCAAAAACCGCAATTTAGAACGTTTTTCTCCTGCACCCCCTTTGGGGTAGTGGCACTGACATAAAACATAGCCTATGTTAGAGCAAGGGTTTTCACCATCATTTTGACGCCATTATTTTTTAAATCGGTTTGGTATTTCCTGAGATTGTGTAGAAATCACCATTTTGAACGTTTTTTAGAACGCTTTTCGCGCCTTTTCACCACTTTTAAATTTCGAATTGTTTAAGAACTGTTCTTAGAAATACTTTATATGTAATAAGTAGCTGATACTTCAAATTTCATATTTCTAGGCCCTTCAATAACACATAAATCGCATTTTTAGAACGTTTTTTGCTGCTACACTCCCTTTGGGGTAGTGGCACCGACATAAAACATAACCTATCTTGGAGCAAACGTTGTCACCATCATTTTGACACCAATATTTTTGAAATCGGTTTGGTATTTCCTGAAATTATGTAGAAACTACCATTTAGAACGTTTTTTAGAACGCTTTTTGTGCATTTTCACCCCTTTTAAATTTCGAATTGTTTAAGAACTGTTCTTAGGCATCATTTATATCTTATAAGTAACTAATATTCAAAATTTTACATTTCTAGGCCCTTCAGTAACGCAAAAGTCGCATTTTTAGAACGTTTTGTGCACCTGCACGCCCTTTGGGGTAGTGGCACCGACATAAAATATAGCCTATGTTCTAAGTTGGACTAACACCATCATTTTGACACCAATATATTTCAAATCGGTTTGGTATTTCCTGAAATTATGTTGAAACTACCATTTAGAACGTTTTTTAGAACGCTTTTTGTGCATTTTCACCCCTTTTAAATTTCGAATTTTTAAGAACTGTTCATAGACAACGTTTATATCTTATAAGTAACTAATACTCCAAATTTCATATTTCTAGGCCCTTCAGTATCGCAAAAATCGCACTTTTAGAAAGTTTTTTGCTCCTGCACCCCCTTTGGGGTAGTGGCACCGACATAAGATATAGCCTATGTTCTAAGTTGGACTAACACCATCATTTTGATACCATTACTTTTGGAATCGGTTCGGTAGTTCCTGAGCTTACCTCCGACAAATAAACAATTTTTTCCTCTTTATAATAGGAAGTATAGATATGCGTTTTTTTTTTTTTTTTTTTTTTTTTTTTTTTTTTTTTTTAATAGCTACGTCATTTTCTGTTCAAAAATTATAAAAAAAGGTTACTTTTATTTGTAATGTGAAAATCAATAAGGATAAATAAATCATGACTATTTTCCCTTTACTTTTAATAGAAATGGTGTACTTCAGTTGCCACAATTACAAAATTGGTACTAAAAACAATAAAAAAATTAATATCTCAAAAATAAATTGAGATAGTGCTTTCAAACAAATTGCATTTAAAAGTATATTTTTTTCCCTGTACGACGGTGCAAGAATTGAATCTGTGCGATGTTTAGAAGTTTAAAAATTTGCAGTAGCGAAAATTGCAAAACCGAAATTTCATTTCAAATTTCGGAGTGTTGCCATTCGCAGAATGACGTATGCGTTACGCACAGATATGTTTGTCCTTTATAATATCGATATTGTTAAAAGATGGCTACAGAAAGCGAAAATACGCTAAAAATTTCATATTTTTTTAATGTCATAGAAGGCAAAATTTGCTATATTGGGCTAAAATATTTAAACCACATTCATTTGCGAATTTCGAAAAATTGCCGGGAAACTCGAACAAACACTAAAAATTGCCTAAAATAATCGCAAAAAATTCAAAGTTAAACTTACGTATTCGGAATAAACTTTATTGATATTGGACAAAATTTATTATATCGGGCAAAAAAATAGAAATTAGTTTACCTTTACTAATTTGATTGTCGGTAAATTTTCTTTTGGGATACAAAATAACATATCATTCATTGAATGAGCTTAGGCATTATGTAAAATTTTGCAATTCCAATGTTAATTTATTTATTTTTAGTTGTAGAACAACCTGTAATGAAGCAATAAATTTAACTGTAGCTGAAAAACTACCCGATTGAATTTTGGGATTCCCATATATAAAAGTTGTAGAAATCGATCTTTGTTACAAATTTTGTAAGTTAAAATACATATGGTTGTCAAATGTTAATTTCATATTTTTTAAATTATGAAATTAATATAAAAGGAATATGCGCGATATAATAATATTGGAAAAATGCGTGAGTTCTTCATATTATTGACAGAATTGTCTTAAATTCAGTGTTTTCTACAGATGTCAACTTTTAATGATTTGAATTAATTTTGTTTGTTCTAAATCTAACTTTAAAATTAATAACGATAAATATAAGTTTTTAATGTCTAAAAAAGTCATTCGAAATTGTTTCAATATAAAAAATGGAAATAACCATGAAACGAAAATATTAAAATGTGTCATTTAACCTAGTTACAAATAGCGTTAACCCTTTATGTCTCGATGGTACTTTAAAGTTCCTTTAAAATAGCTTGTAATAAAATTCCTTTAATACATTGATTAGTAGTAATAGAGTTTAGAATGTGTTATAGATACTTTATTTTATCTTGATCCAAAAGCATTATTTGTTGCACAAAACAAAAATATTTTTAAACGATGATTTCTTTGACCTTTGCTTCTTTCAGCTTTCTTAACGTTGAAAGATTGGAGGCGGGGGGGGGGGGGGAGAGGCTGAGGAGCGTTTCAATACTGAAATATTTCTATTGTAAGAACATTATATTTGTACATTTCCTAATTCTACAAAATTCTAAAAAAATATTTTAAATAAAAGATTTAAGTAGAGTTATAAATATTGCACAGAATCTATATAAATTCAAATTCAATTTATTACTTTTAATCGGCAAAATGCTTCTAAAATTCATTAAATGATCGTAGAAATCTTCTTATGTTTCAAAAATTCACGAAAAATGTTTAGAAGATGGAATATTCATGAATTCACAATTTGAGACAAAGGGGTTAAATAGATGAAATCATTGCAAATGTTGTCGCAATTACTCCAAGTACCTGTATGAAAATGTTTCAGGTACTTATTTATTGTACAAAAAGGTTATATTATATATATACAATTCGTTATATAAACATATGTATTAGAGGAAACGTTCTATAATTAGTTTTAAAATGACATATTTTAGTAAAACAAAATATGCTTAAGACTTAAGTTTAATATTTATAACGATAAGATTTTTTTTTTGCAACTTTTTAAAAACCGCAAAAAAAAGAAAAAAAAATATTAAAAAAACATTTTAGTGCCTTCGACTGTATGCAATATGTTCATTTTTTATATAGAACTTAAAAAATCGTATTTTCTTTCGATCAAAGGAAAAGGTATCTTTGTTTTTTTTCCTACATTTTGCTTGGAGCTGTTTAAAATACCGATAGCAAAAATATCAAAAAAGGTTTAGATATTTTAAATATGTATTCATTTATTAGTTTTAATGAAAAATATTAAAAGATTTTTCTTTCATCTTTTTAAAAATTTTTAAACTTTTAAATTATTCTTGAATAAAACATTTTTTTCTGAAGAATAATAAACACATTTGAAGGTACTTTTTTAACTATACGCTTTCAAACTTCTAGATTTTTTTATGCTCATTATGCAGTAAATCTTTTATATATATATATATATATATATATATATATATATCAATCATAAGTTAGACAATAAATTATTAATTTTTTATTGCTTTTTTAAGACCATGTTATTTTAATTTTTAAAAATATCACTGCATACAATAAATGTTTCGTTTTCCCTTTTATCCTCAATATAAATATAAATACGAAATAAACAACACTTATTTCACGCATTATGTTTTCGCAGTATGTAACACAGATAAACTTAGTTAAGTATAATCTATATTAAGAATTAATGTAATGTTTGTTTAGAAACAAAACGCTCTAATTTTCCACATGCACTGTTAAAAATTTGATTGAATATTTCACCAAAATGAGATATTAAAAATGTGGTAGTGAAAGGATAATGCAATCATGTTCCAACTGGTGGTACAAATGAATTCTATACTTCTTTAAGTTGTACCATTATACGGCAAAACTTTGAACTCTGCCCTGGTAAAATGTGAAAAATATTCATTACACACCGATATTTTAGTTTTGAACCAAAATGGCGATTGTGAACCCCCGATAATTTGGCGAATACCTCATTAATACCTGAGAAAGTTGTATTCTTCACATTTTGTGTGTTTTGGATTAAATAAATCATTGTGTGTGTTTTAAAATTGTGTCGTCTAGTTGCAAAAGCGGCCAACTCCTCAAAAATGCAAAATGTGTTTTTTTTTTCAGTTTTTTTCAGTTCTAAGTAAAGATTTCTACCACCTGGAAACGATAAACCATGCCAAACCGGTCAATCGCTGTGTTATATACGTTTGAAAATCATGATGTGCTGCAAACCCGGCCAAATCCTTCAGCCGGTGAATTTCAAAACCGGCCATCTCCATATCAGCTAGATGACGTTTCTGCTCAGTGCCATAATGACTTGTCACTTGTTGATTAGATTAACGTTATCCTGTTTTCTCTCGCCTGTGACTACTCTCCATTGGTGCATAAAAATTTTCTAATGATTTAGCTTCGTGTTTTATCCGACTATGGTAAAGTTTATGGAAGAAGTGTCTACTAATCAACCAAGGAAGCGGCAAAGTGGACCTACGATGTGGTAAAGGAGAAAAGCCAAAATCTAAAGGTAATCTACACCTTTTGATTTGATAACAAGGGGCGGTTTATTATTTTTTGACGCCCTAGGCCAAAATACTTTTCTGCGACCCGCCCCCTCCCCCTTTCATAAAACTGTAAGGGATTTTCTCAGATAAATTTAAGAATTTTTTAACTATTTAATTAATAATCCGTTAAAATTATGCTATAAAAATTTTAGTATTTTGAGAATTGTAGATTTCGAATGAACGGGCTTTTGTTACACTTAAAATCTGAGAGATTTTTGCGTTGGTGTATCGAAAAGTTGAAAAATTGTTTTAAATGTAATTGTTACAAATTCATTTTTTATCAAACACTTTTAGTTAAAACTTTAAATTGTCCTCATTTCATCAAATTTAAATATGTTAAAGTTCTTAATTTTTCAAACCCTACCCAACGTACGTTCCTAGGCCATAGCCTAAGTTGGCCTTATGGGTAATCCACCCTGGTGATAATATAATACATAATTAATTGATAGCATAATAGCATCATAGTTAGCATATTTTGATTAATTAATAATCTTGATGCCATGATATGTATTAATCTAATAACTTGCCTAAGTTGATTTAGTATTCTTTTATCCCTCCAGACCCTGTTTTATCTCAAATTGAAAGGAGATAGAAGAAGATCGAGTCCCTCGTTCAACCTGCAAAGTATGAAGAAATTTTATCTCACCACGGAACAGTTTTCAAGCCGGGATGAAATTACACCGACCATGATTGGAAGAGGACCAGCAATTTCTTCCTCAAACCACTTGCACAGTGGCATTTCAACTTTGGTCCTACGAAAAAAAGATTCATAACAAAATATAAAAATAATGTGTTGGTGCAAGGGGAGGTCTTCTACAAATCTGAGGTAGAAGTCAGAAAGTGTGTTGTCAAGAGTAGGAGAAGTATTATGAACAACAAGCTTGAGGACGTGGCTCCGGTTACCGTGGTGAAGCCTCTAAAACTTCGGGATGTCCAAAACTTACAGACAAAACATTTCGGTCGAAATTGGGATGCTGTCAAGCGGTTATTTTTTTTTTTTTTACAAAAATATATTAGCATCAGTTGCTCAAGAAGCAGAAAGCAGAGATGATGAAGAAGAAGACGCATGGATGGACCATCATGACGAAATTTGTGAGACTACTGAAAACGATGAGACCACGAAAGTTTGAATTTGTATATACATGTACATGGTAGGATTTTTGTTTATGTTTTTTTAAATTTAATAATTTTATTTAAAATAATATCATGTCATTTAAATCATTTGTTTAGTGTCATTTAAGTCAGTTTTAACAGCTAGTCAGTTAGTTTTAACTGTTAGTCAGTTTCAATGATCAGTAACTGTGTAAATTTCGTTTCGCGTAAATAACTTTCCTAAAGTTATTTTTGTTAAATAACATTTAGTTCAACAAAACATTTTATTGCATTTGTTACCCCTAAGAACACAATGTCAGATTAAATTTGGCAAAAATTAATTTCTGGTTTGTTGCAAAACCGGCCAACTCCAAAGTAAGTTGCAAAAGCGGCCAAATCCAAAAAAAAAAAAGACTTCAATAACTGGCTCCCTTCATGTGCCTCTGCCACCTATATTTCGTGTTGTCAAATATACTGTCCTAATGACTATAAAACTGAAGAGTTTTGGTTCCAAACTTTACTTGGCTAAGTGTGGCAAAAAATCAGCTTTTCCCAAAAATTTTGTTTTTTGGAGATGGCCTGTTTTGCAACTAGACCACACAATTAAATAATTGGCATGTGTTTATAATGCAAATTGATTGTGTTTTATTATATATCGTGTGTGTTTTCATAGCAGATTGTGTGCGTCAATAAACTGTTTCAGAAGAAAATAAAACTAACATGCTATTTTCGAAAGATAGGTTTAACAGGTACTTTAAGGAAAACGAGTCAGGAAAATGAGATTTTCCTGCCAAAATAACGAATCAAAATTCCGCGCCAACTAAAATTCGCTCTGGGAATTTTGGGCTCCGAAATATTCAACTATAGTGAGGGTAAACGGTTATACTTTGAAAACACGGACCTTTGTTTTTGTCGGATCCGAAATACTATAGTATGTTGTTATCGTATAAATTTGTAACACTTATTTGTACATTCTCAATATATTTTTAACCACACATCGTATACATATTGACATTTACCAATTGTTTTTCTAATTAATATCTTTAATGCAATAAATACAATGTCTCTTCTGAATTTTATAAAAAAAAACTGCTGCAAGCAATTGTGAAATCTATTAGAATTCATTAGTTATACTGACTTTTTAACACTTATTGATTGCATTTTAATTTATTTGTGATTTTTAGACGGAATCAATTAACTCATTTCTAATATATTTCTTCATAAATTCAAATTTCATTTTTACAGAAGCAGATTAAGTTTTTGTTACCAATCGGTTTTTTTTCTAACTGAAATTAGAAAAATTAATAACATTACATTTTCAATAGCTGTAAGAAAGAAATAAACCGATAACTGAAAGTAAAATAAAGCTAATTGTATTCCTGCATAAATTTATTTTTTCTTTGAGTTCTAAGAAAAACTGACATATCGAAATTAAAATTGTATTAACTTTATTTTTTTATCCGTTATGTGTGTCTTAAATAAATTGAATAATTAATATCTGGCATAGTATTTCTAAAAATAAAGTAAATACATTTATTTTTCTTTTTTTCTAATGTCAAATGAATACAGAAACTACCTTGATAAAATTTTTATTTAATTTATGATGAACTAACTATAATATTTCATAAAATAATTTTTTATTTATTTTTTCGTAATTATTGCAATTGGATAGTAAAATCGAAATTCAAAAGAATTTTTAATGTAAAAGTGTTATATATATATATATATATATATATATATATATAATTTTAAAGTAAAAGAATTACGGTTTTTTATGCTTCAAAGAAGACAAGCGCAGCTAAATCCGTGTATATTTGTAATATTTTAACAAACTCTACTTCTATCACATGAAGCTTGATTACAAAAGATCCCTCTTTCACTTAAAACAATGTAGATCGTGCGGCACTTGTTTTCAGATAATGTCCCATAACGAAATTAAAATTTCATCGATGAATAAAAAGTTATTATAATATATCTAAAGCACAACTTTAAGAGACGAATTACGCACTTAAAACACCGAAATTATCATAATCAAAAAGTCTGCAATAAGTAGAGAAATCTGACACAATTTCTTCCGCCCCTATTATGAGTCCGATGCAATACACATGACACATGCGAAGTAATTTTTTTATTAACTTCGAAACTTGAAATCAATACATAACTTTTCCATACATAAATATTTTTAATATTTATAAATATATATAAATATTTTTGTTTGTTGTTAGTGAGCAATTTATGAAAATATATGAATATAAAAAAATCTATTAGGTTTTTAGCAAAAAAAAATAGTTTTGTTTTATGTTCTGTAGCCTGGGTGGCGTCGGTTTAAAGAAAAAATAAGTTTCGTTCTCGATTACTATTATTATTATTATTATTTTAACTATTTGTCTGATTTAAAAAAAAAAAAAAAGATGTACATTTTTTTAATAAAAGATTTTAAAGAAAAGAATTAAAGAAAGGTTTAAAAACAATTCGACTGCATGGATAATTAACAATCTGAAGAAAAATTTTGATTTACAATTTTAAAAATAATTTAAATGATTCTGTTCTTTCTCATGTTCTAAAATTTTGTAAAAAATAAAATAAATGTTTAATAAGCAAATTACATACATAAATATACAGGAGAAACGGAATAAGTAAAAAGCTTGTGAATTATTTTGTAGTTTGGAAGGTAAATCTCCCTGCCTTCTAGCTATAAGATTTTATTTTATATACTCTATTACATCGAGAAAAGGTTTATTTATTTTTTTTGTTTTTATTGAGAAAAAAAATTAGCACATGCTTCTTAGTGTTTTAATAGATATAGTCTGAAGCTGATTCGATGTAAGCTTTAAAAGATGATAGTATATAACATTTTAAATTCAATAGAAGATTATTATATTATTTTTCTTTATGATCCAATTATGTGGAAAACTGACATGTTTCAAATGTAATAATTTTTTAGATAAAAATATTTGTCTGCGAAAAAAAGACATTTAAATACTAGACTTTCTTTTCATTTCTTTTACTTCTTTACATTTTGAATCTGTTAATTATCGTTATATAGTTTTTCATTTTTTCACTTGAAATGAGTTCTGAAAATTCGGTTATCAAATAATCCAAAGCTATTTTTTATACAATCGTTTTTATTAATTTAATTTGAGAGTAATATTATATGCAGTATGCTCATCATCCGCAATGTTTACGTAAGACATAAAGTAAATGGAATTTATCAAATACAGTAGAACGCCGATTATCCGGATTGTCCAATTAACCGAATTGATCAAGGAACAAACCTTTTTTCCCGCCTTCTCAAGCGTTGTGGACGAGAAACTTCTTTAGACGTTATAGGGTAAATTCGGCTGTATGTCACGAAAGTGAATGACATTTAATGAATGACATTTAATGACATTAAATGACATTTCCTAATTCTGAAATTATAAAATCACCAAGAAATGAAAAGAGAGTAATTCATAAAATCAACTGGTTCTAGAACCTTCAAAGTTTCTCTTCTAACGTCCCTAGAGTCTAGTCGTCTAGAGTCCTACGCATATTTTTCCTTCCAGGAACATCCAACTTTATTTTCAAATTCTCGGAAGAGTGTCGAAAAATTGCTTCTTTTGTCCCTTGGTATCATCGGACACCCTCCCCCTCTCTTTCCGATCGCGTTTGTTTGTACATTGTATACAGTAATTTCTTCTATGTATAACTTTGTACCAAATTTGTAGAGAATAAAATTTAAAAAAGTTGAAATAAATAACTTCTAAACACACTATTTGTAATATGTTAAAATGTGCATTACTACAATTGCTAGTCCTAAGCTTGGAAAAAGTGTGAAGGGAAGTTACTTAAAAAACATTGCCATTATCTTTCTTTAAAGTTGGTTAGTTATCCGGGTTATTTATTAACCGGATCGACCTCGGTCGCGATCGGTCCGGATAATTGGCGCTCTACTGTATTTATGAAATATTTCAAGGGACATATTAACTTCTAAAGCTAGAGGGAAGTACAGTGTCACTTGAAGCCCCGATTGTACTCGGGAAAATTTTTCTACATTATACAAACTTGGATAAAAAAAGATAAATTTTCGACGTCCAAATGAGGTTTCGAAAGAGAAAGATTTCTAGCGTTATATTTTATCACGAAAGAGCTTACTGTCAAAGCAACGGTTTTCCTTCGTTCTTAGCAATTGATAGATAGAGTCCTCAGCAAATGTTTAGACACTGGTGAAATTTAACCTTTAAATTAAAAAAAAAAATACGAACACTTGGGTTATACAAATGGCTGTACTTATTTTTAAATATATTTTAAAAGTTTTAGTACAGAAATAACGGTTTTAATGTAACATATTATTTAATTTAACTGAAAGTGAAATTTGCATATTGCATAAGTTTAGAAACTTTTGTGATTTTAGGCAACTGTTCGCGGAAAAACGCAAATTTCAAACTTATAACGTCACATGCATGAAGTATTTAAGTGCTCCTCGCGATAGTATCGGTTAGTGAAGATGCCGCGAGCTAGAAAGTTTCAATCAGATGAAGTAATTAAAGCACGGAAGCTGAAATCGAAAGGGAAGATTGTTGCAGAAATTTCAGCTACTTTGAATCGTCCAAAGAAATCTGTCTATGAAGTACTGTATAAGGGTGACTCTTTCAAAGCAAAACATAGATCTGGAAGGCCCCGTGTGGGCACAAAACGACATACAGAAGGAGCCATAAACTGGCATCTAGACAAATGATGATTGTTAATCGCATTAAAAGTGAGTCAGAGCTTTCTGTGTCAACGGAAACTTTCGTAGACGAATTAAAGAAAGATGAAAATTAGTTTACATGAAAAGGATCAAACAATCAGCCTTGAAATCTCACAACAAATTGACCCCTTTCCTGTCGCGGAGTAATTCTGTTTATAAACTGATGAAATAATGGACTGAAACCAGAATTTATAAACGAAGTTATTAGAAAATACCAAATTGCTTATTTTCACGTATATTATGAAAGGAAAATTTTAATTAAATATTGTTGGTGCCGTTTGTCACTTTCAGAATTAAAATTAGGTGTCCTTTGCCCTCGAAAGGGTTAATGATTTGGGCTTCACTTTGTTTTAATCCCCAAGTATTTCCGGAGTTTCTCAATGGTCTCTAAGCCGCGTAAGACTTACATACATTGGAAGACAATTTACAGACATTTGGTGAATTTTTAGCTCCTCCAAAGTATGTATTTGAAAAAAATAATGCCTCTTTTCATGTTGCATACCAATCCAAAAATTAGTTTAACTCTCAAAATATTACTGTTATCGACTGGCCCGCGTGTATCCATGATCTGGGTTCAATCGAAAATTTTTGTGGCATCATACCTCATACGGTTTAAGCAATTTTTTGACAATACTCCTCTGTAAATGAACTTCGATCTGCTTTTGAACGTGTTTAATATGAAATAGACTCCCAAATGATGCGGGATTTCTTTCCTTCGATGGAAAGTCACAATTTTGCATTAATAGCAGACAATGTAGGTGCAGTTCGATTTTAATTTATGTATATTTTTCTGTTAACGGACAGATTGTCTATACTTTTGCCTCAATGTCAATTTTTATTTTTTTTTTGTCATTATATATTATGCAAAGTGCATAAAGTAAAATTTATTGTTTGTGAATGAAGGATAACTCCCCAATAAGATATGACAGTTGCGTTACAACAATTCGTTACATACTTCTGAGTACAGAAGCATAATAGATCATTGTCTAAACTTTTGCGGCGCACTGTATGTGAGTTTACGGCAATTTGGATAATGAGTTCTTTAAAAGACGCATGCGTTATATAATGGCTTGAACTTTTTTTATAGTTAAAAGTCACTGTCATTTTCTCTGTTTCGGTGTCATATCCTTCGTGTATTTCCATTTAAATATATAGCTATCATCTTAATATAATGACTTTTTTGTAAAATATAGTTTTGTCCGACTATATTAAATCCTTATCCAAGAGCGATCAACAACACTATGCACCCTGTTACACGCATCTCATCATACATATTTTCAGATATTTTAAACGCTTTACTTTAAAAACAATTTGCCTTATTCGATGCTCACTAATAACATTAATATAAATACATAAAATGCATATAAAATATATACCATACCATAAAGTGCATATAAATTCTGTAGATCGAATACAGCGCATTGCAAAAGTATTTAACAACATCCGTTTATTGGCGGTTTTAAAGGTGTTAAAAATGTGTTTAAAATGTTTTGTGAGATAATGCTGAATAACGAGATTAAGAGGCATCTGACTCCTCCAACCGGATACATAATAGATATTGTTTGGCAATAAATGATTAAATGTGAGTGGTTTATTTCACTTATACTAAACATAAATATAAGTCACATCTTATTTCTTTTTACCACTTAACAACAAAATTTTGTCTGTCCGTGCTCTAAATCACGTAAATTTATTGCGATTACCATGAAATTAATATTGTTATTGTGTTTTACTATATCATAATTGTACATATGAACATATTTAAGGGGACAGTGGACGTTTAAAAAAAATTCTTTTAATTTTCATAATAGAGATTTGAAATTTTGTGCAAATACACATTTCACCATAAGGATATAGAACACTTTAAAAGAAATTCCTAATCTTATTACAATTTTAAGATCTTTAAAAAAATTATAATTTTAAAGCGAAATTTTAAAATGCTCCTCCCGTCTTAATTTTTGAGATATTGCCTTGAGTTTGGATTTTTATCACTTAAAACTCTATAACAAATGAATCTGTGTATCGATTTTTTAATCCCTTAAATAGTTAATTTTTTAGCGATATTTTATTGAATTCCATATCAATTTTCATCAAAATTCTGCCTTATAATAAGTTAAAAATCAAATTTAATTGTCTTAATAAAGTCGAATTTTAAAATGCATACACAGTTTCTTTTTAAGCAATATCAAGATTATTCCTTATTAGTTTCATGAATTTCGATCAAAAATTAAGCAGCAAGGAGCATTTCAAAAATTTAAAAAAAAAGTTGAAATATCAGTATTGAGGAAAACGTATTTACAGTATATTAAAAGGCCAAAAAATTGTTTGTGAAAAAAATTAAAACAATTGTAACTTTCTTTAAAATAATGGTATCTGCATGCTGTTTTCCTCGAATGACGTAGTACAAACAGGAGAACAATAATACACACAAAAAGAAATGTCGATTTTGGGGTCGATTTCTTCTCAAAGAAAGGTCCATGGTCCCCTTAACCCATTTGTGCCTGAATTTATGCTTTCTCAAATGTTTTGGTAAAATCACTTTAAAATATTGCAAAATGAACTGGAAAAATACTAAAAAAAATTACACTTATTTTTTTTTAATTAATTTTTCAACTACTTTTCAGCAGTGAAATTACGCTTGAAATTATTGAATATTAAATACGTGAATAATCACATTGCTAACAAGCCGTAAACCAACTTAGTGAAAAATGGCCAAGCCGGGAATCGAACCCGGGCCCCTGGTATAGATCTCCAGTGCTCTACCACTAAACCACAAGGACGATGCCCAGCTTGGCATCTCTCACTCATATAAGTCGGTAAGGCTGCAACAGCAGCACACGATGGAAAAGTCTTCATGAGCACACAATCTAGTGGCGAAACATGAGACGCAATTGAACCCAGCAACGGTGAATATACAATTTTAATTAATTTTTCAACTGCTTTTCAGCAGTGAAATTACGCTTGAAATTATTGAATATTAAATACGTGAATAATCACATTGCTAACAAGCCGTAAACCAACTTAGTGAAAAATGTCCAAGCCGGGAATCGAACCCGGGCCCCTGGAATAGATCTCCAGTGCTCTACCACTAAACCACAAGGACCACCAAAACCACTGCGGTTGCAGCCTTACCGACTTATATGAGTGAGAGATGCCAAGCTGGGCATCGTCCTTGTGGTTTAGTGGTAGAGCACTGGAGATCTATTCCAGGGGCCCGGGTTCGATTCCCGGCTTGGACATTTTTCACTAAGTTGGTTTACGGCTTGTTAGCAATGTGATTATTCACGTATTTAATATTCTTATTTCTTTTTTTTTGTATTTATTTGATAAAATGTAAAAAAAAATTACATATGAGTATTTTCTAGTAGAATAATATGCATAATTATATGTTTTGTCTATAATTATATTTAAAAAGTAGTTAAATTGTATATTATGTACTATAATTAGTATTTTTATGAACTACAAAAAATATATATTTATTTCTTTACAGAGACTAATAACGTTGTAACTATTATTAATAACAAAGTAAGAATAATTGTATTGCTGAGTTAAAAACAATTTATTTCATAAATATCTTCAAAAGGAGATTACATAAATAACTGTCTCCTAAAAGTCCAACAAAAATATGTGCCCATTTCTGACTAGAACCCTATATTTTGGACGTTACAAAAATGCATAAAAAATAGGCTTGAATATATAATTTCGCAATTAAAAAAAATACGTATTTCAAAAAAGTCTACAAGCTGCGATTATGACTTGCGATTTTGGATCCTTCATAGAAAAAATACAAATAAACTTACTTTTTACATTTCGCCATCTTGAAAAATTAAAAATTTATAAACACCGAAAAAGCCTTCATTTAAACAAATAAATATCCACCTTATGCTGTCATCTCTCGGTAACATATAAAGACATTTATAAATAATTATTTCATCCAATTTTCATGTTATAAAGGAGAAGAAAAATATACTTATTCATGAAAATTTGAAACGTCCCAAAAATGGAACGCTAGGCACAAACAGGTTAAAATTATATATTTCAGCGAGGTGTAACACAAGTAGAACGTGGTGCTTATAATTTATCGTTCATTTACAGGGGCACAAAGGTGCTTTTCTACAGTACTGCTTATAAAGAATAACTCCTGGCAGTGTTTTACAGTTGTGCTATGTGTTTTAAAATCTAACAATTTTTTTTTCATATTACTTTGTGTGTAACAATTCTATACATCTGATACAGGGATACACAAAGATTATAGAGTACAATTCCGTTTTTTGAAATAAATTGCTGAACGAGAATTTTAAACTTCGCTATCTGTTTAATTGTTCTAATGTTTATCCTACGAATACCAATCTATAGATCATATATAGAAATGAACAAAACAATTGCGTTATTTTTTCAGATATTGATGTACTAAATTGGTTGGAAAGTGTTTTATAATTTATGCTAAGTGCATGGTTTTTCGTTCTTGTTTTCCTGTCACATGGGTTTTTGTAATTATATATTAAATATTTCGAAGAAAATTTTTATACACTTTGTTACATTGAAAGAAAAAAACATAAGGCTCTGGAGAAGTGTCATTTTTTTTTTTTTTTTTTTTTTTTTTTTTTTTTTTTTTTTTTTTTTTTTTTGCCTGTAGGTGAAGACTTCGGTGGCTATTGACTACCAAGTTCTTTCTATTAGCTTTTGGTTACTTTAAGAAATAATTAGAAATTATCATTTATTTTAATTCTAGTCTTAATTTTTAACAATTTTTGCAAAAGTGTTAATGAATCCCGCCTGCCCTCTGTTTGTCCACTCGCTAACTTTTAAAAAAATACTCGGATTGTAATTAAATTTTTATAGGTTTTTGAGGTTTGCTATATAATGTTCGGTATAGAAAATGAATTGTGTAGCATTTATAGTTCGTCTACTGGGAAACACAAAATAATTCCGTTACTTTACAGTGTAAGCGGGAAAATCGCATTTTATTGATGTTCCAATGTTTTATGCATAATGAGGTTCATATATATCGTTACGATGGACTATAACATGTTTGCGTCGGAGAATGTAATACCTAGCATATGCAGTTGATTTACAGGAACGCACAAAATTTTTCCATTGCATTACGAACTATGGTAAAATTTGCTCGCGGTGCAATTGAATGATGTTATCTGGATTCTATCATAAATAAATCACTAAAGTGCATTTCATGTTTTATATAGATTTTAGAGTGCAAAACATCTATCGTTCATTTAAAAAACAAACAAGCAAAATAATTCGGCAAAACTACTGAAATCGATAACTGTGGAAGTGCGCTTTCCTCTGTGGTATGAATTTTTAAACTGGTCTAATTTTGAATGTATTAGTTGGTACGTTCCCAGATATGTACAGCAATCGTTGAAAATGGACTTTTTCTGAGTTATGTATTTTAAAGTTACTTATACCACATTTCATTCCAAAAAAAAAATAAAGTTTTTAATAATATATTTTCAATGTCGGGAAATAATATTCCCCTGTTACTCCAGTTAGTGTAGTATTTCATTGTCTATGCCTGATGCATCATTTTTTCCCTTGTAGAATTTAAATCAATATTTATTTATTTATTATCTCTATTAATTTACTGATACTTTGATGCTTTTAAAAATATTTTTCCATTCCGGAAAGTTTATATCTACTTCCAGACATTGCGTAATAATTGACATGTATATATCTAATCTTCACAAACACTATCTCCTGCTTTAGTGTTAAATATATTATGGGTTTTTCAAATCAGTAAAAAAAACCCTTATTTCAATGCTTTTTTTATCACCTTAAATTCAATTGGAAGGAATATTTATTATAAAATATACTCTATAACAAACACGTAATAAATTTTTGATTAAAGTAACCGTAATTTGTTTGTTTATATTTAGTCATGTCGTTTTGTTTACTAATTAATTAAATAATCTTGAAATATTTGTTAAATTTATTTAATAACTTTTGAATAAAACATACATTATTCTTATATATAGTAATCATATTATGTGAAATTCAATTTTTAATTTCAGAGCACTAATATTTGTTGGAAACTGTTAATAAGTTATTTAAAAATGTCGCACTCATGTTAACGTTCTACTCATAATTTAACAAACAACAGTAAAATAGAAATAAAAACTCAATAATGTAGCAAAATATGTTAACAGATTTGTGTTGAAAATAAAAGTTTAATTAATTTATGTTCTTCCATTTTTTTCTGAAAAAATATAATATTCTTATGAATATAAATTTATCAGAAAGGTTACCACAATTTCATCTAGCCTATTATCAACATAATAATATATTTCTGTTCTTATAACATAACTTCTTGTTTGTTAATTGCTATCGGTTTAAATTGCAGAGCGATCATTTGTTTAAATGCTGATGACATATTCCTTGAAATAATTCTAAATTCGGAGGTCGGGAGAAAAATGACAAACTCGTTTAATGAGTTTTTAAACGCGATTTTTATTTTATATAAAATGTGAGATTCATTTGCAAATGATTTTCGAAGAACTTTTTTCTTACGTACAGACATTAAAATAACTTAAATATCTTTAAAAAATAGTTACTAAATATAACAAGTACATAAAACGTAATTAATAAAATATTCTTAATTTTTTTATTAAATTAGTATAAATAGATCCTTTGATTAAAAAAAAAAAATCCGAATCAATGCTGTATTTTTTCCCTGAGATTTTCTGAAATGTTTATATTAAGAAATCACTCAACAACGACTAACTAATTTATCGCTGCCCACTAAATGCCAAGTGTCTTTGAATAATCGCATATATTATGCATTTCTCTGGAAGAAATCAGTTTTCCCATGCATATAAAAAACTTACCGCGCTACATTAGGTATCTTATGAAATTCTTTTTCACAGGCTTTTAACAAAATATATATTCACATTTTATTAAAAAATATTGTTTACATACATTTCCAACAAGTAACATTTTATGGTAAAATGTATCAAGAAGAAATCATAAACATTTCATTGAGAAATCCTCACTCGGCTCCACAGTTTTTTTTTAAACATAATCCTCCGTAAAAACGAAGACTATGTGCTAATTTAATTTTAGGTTTATTTCTGATATCACCATAATATTTTCTGTGGAGATACCAAGTGCAACATACTAAATGAGGTATCATATGAAATGCTTTTGAATAGGCTTTTAACATATTTTGTACTGATATTTTATTGAAATATATTGTTTGCTTAAAATTCTATGAAAAAATGTATCATCAAAAATTCTTAAAGATTGCAGAGAGAATGCCTCGCAAGTGAACACTGCATTTTTTATACACATTCTTCAGTAAAAACGAAGAATGTTTCATAATTCAATTTTTAGAATTATTATTCGATATTTTTACTTCTATAATGAAAGATAAAAATGTATCTAAAATAGAAAATAATAAAATATTTCACAAAATAATGAACCATTCATTTCAAAAGATAATAACTATTGAGATTTGTGGAAAGAGATATAAATTTACTCTGAACATATCACATACAACAATATTACTTACGATCATATATTCTGATAAACATTTTTTTTTAAACTGAAACAGAGTGATTTATAAAAATGAATGACTTATTCATAGATTAATTGTTGGAGCAGATGAAAAAAATATTTTTTCTTATAAGCCAAAACGCATAAAATCATGTTTCTATTTTCCTACTTTTATTTTTGAGAAAGATAATGGAATAGTGTAGATAATTTATTTTTGAGAAATCTGCATGTGTTCTTAATTTACAATTGGTATTTCTATAGCATTAAAAAGGAAGAATGTGTGATAATTTAGTTTTTATGCTATTCTTGTTTAATTTTAATTTCTTTAGAGAAAGATTAAAAAGTAACCAAAACATATACAATTTTGCTGCTGTTTTCCTACTTTTATTTTTGAGAAATATATGTAAGAAAGTAGATAATTTTTTAAGGATATCTGTATGTTTTCCCTGTGTACAATGAAGGTCTATTTGCAGAACATTAAAAAGGATGAATATGTGTGGTTATTAAATTTTTATAACTATTTTTGTTTAATTTTAATTTCTTTAGAGAAAGATAAAAAAGTAGCCAAAACATATACAATTTTGTTGCTGTTTTCCTACTTTTATTTTTGAGAAAGATATATAAGAAAGTAGATATTTTTTTAAGAAACCTGTATGTTTTCCCTATGTACAACGAAGGTCTATTTGCAGAACATTAAAAAGGATAAATGTGTGGTAATTAAATTTTTAGAACTATTCTTGTTTAATTGTAATTTCTTTAGAGAAAGAAAAAAAAGTAGCCAAAACATATACAATTTTGTTGCTGATTTCCTACTTTTACTTTTGAGAAAATTAGTGCAAGAGATTAGATAGTGTGGTTATTAAATTTTTAGAGCTATTCTTGTACAATTTTACTCTTTAATGAAAGACAAAATTGTCCCAAAAGGGGAGGAAAAATGAAAAAGAATAAAATACAAAAAATAAATAAACCATTATTTGCCCCAGATAACGACTATCGAGATTTATGGGAATAGTTATACACTTTACCCTTAACATGTCACATAATATAATATTACTTATTTAATATAGTAATATTACTTAAAATACGCTTCAAATAATATATTTATTGTGATTAAATTAAATAAATAATTTATTTTCTTTTTTTCGGTTTTTTAAATTCTCACTACCTGAAGCACATTATGTATCACAAATCATTACGAACAGTATTTTGCCTTCTTATGTTATCCTCTTCTTATGTCATGTGTCTTACTTTAGCCGCTCATATCAGTTATTTTTCCATAATCCACCACGTGTTATAAATACAATTGAAAAAATCAATGTAGGTAAGCTTTAATTTAACATTACCAAAACTATCTTTAACATTACAATGATGTAGTTATAAAACCTTTTTAATTTGTTTCAGATGTACAGGGTGTAGCAAAAGATATTGAAACACGTTTCAATTTCAATTTTTTATTTGTAGGAGATACGTAGATAGAATAAGTTGCAAAAGTGTGCAAAATAAGTTAGAAATTAAGTTATGTTGATGAAATATCCCTGCTACTAACTTTCAATAAGTCACACATTTTAATTTTTATACGGTTCCAGGGTACTATAAGTTATATTCAGAAACCTGTATCAATGTTCTGAGAAATAAAAGATTTTCTGCACTAAAAAAATCATCAGTCCCTTATTAGTATAGAAAACTCCGAAATTTTATAAAATTCAACACATAATAACTCGGTGAATTTTGGTCTTAGAGGAACAGGGTTTCTGCTATTTCTCAGAGCAAGGGGAAAATCAGACTAAATATATTTCATGAAACTTGAATATTCTACGTACACGAGGCCATTTCAAAAACAAAATAAGAGGACTTTTTATTTTATTTTTTTTTTTATTTTATTTTTTTAAAGAAAGTCCTTTTGAAAATTAACGTATGGTATTTTTTTCTTCGTAGCCTTGATTTTTACATTGTTTTGAACAGTTTGCAGCTCGCATTGTCTATGCATCTTCCAACATGTGGAATATAACAAAAGCACATCCAATCTTTTAATGAAAATTCTATACATTTACAAACAAAGTTAAAGTTAGTAGAAAATACGTTTCAATTCATGTTTACCCTTCCCCAATATTTCATGTCTTATGAAAAAGGTATAAATTCAATAAACTGTAATGTTATAATTTCAATGAAATATAATATTCGAACATTAAATGATTTTTTAATTATTATTATCAATTCTTCGCAACTTGTGGTTAAAAAAACGGAGCACAACCAACAGCGTTAAAATAAAGAACACGACTACTTACTGGCTAAACAAATTTGCATATGGATATTTTTAATTATTATTCAAGTTTTTGGACACGTTTTGTTAACTTAAATTAAATATTTTGTTAATAATACAACTGATAAGACTTAAACGATATCATTTATTAATTTAATTACTAAATTATTATAATATCGTTTTATTTTTTATATTTTGTCAAAATCTGCTGTTCAGTTTCAAGATTAAAATTTTCTTAATCAAATATTGGTTCCTTTAATTAAAAACGTATTGGTGAAAAATAAAAACAAATATTATTCCTCTTTAGAGAGATCAGAATGTTTGAATTCAATTATTAATTTTACAACAAAGAGTTTTAAGGCAAAGGTAATGAAGTTAATTAGTAAATATAACAAACATAATAACTTTTTTATCATCCTTTAATAAATTAGAGTAAAAAGAAGGTAAAAAGCAATAATGCAACAAATTATGTTGACAAAGTTGTGTTAAAATTAAGATTTCAATTTCTTGAGATTCTTCCATTATTCTGAAAGAATGAATTTAATTTAGGTATGTCTATTTGAACATAATTTAGTATCAAATAATTTTGTAGAAATTTAAATTAGCACATTTTTTAAATGTAAACCAAGTTTTTTTCTACATAAAATGAAATAGATTACATTTTTTTCTAATTAGTGTAAATATTTTGTAATTTTTGTTTAAATTTAGCAAGAGTTTTGTAAAAACAATTTGTATATAGATAGTTTCATTCTTAAAGAATTCAGTCTTTAAAATTGCAAATATATATATATCTGTATATATATCAAAATGAAAAAAAGATAACCATTTGAAATATCTGTAAGTAATAGGTTTTATTGTTCTGAAAATACTTTCACTATATTACGGTTTTTAAAGGCTAGATTAAAAGTAATTAATACACAATAATGTAGCTAATTAATTTAACATCATTACATTAAAATCAAAACTGTAATTAATATTTCTAATTTATTCATTCTGGAAGGATTATTTTAATTAGATATTAGTTTTAATGAAAGTCATTTTACAATTGGAACCTCATTATGATTATCTAAGAGAAAATAAATTCTTGTTTTTAATTGCTAATTTGTGTACTTTGTGTGTATTTATTATTCTCCTAAATTTGACTGGAGAAGCTCTTTCGAAAAAGTAGCTACTAATTTCATGTAGAAATAGCACGAAGTAGCATGATACCCCTAACTGCAACAGCTGATGAGATTTCATATCCGTTTATGCTGACAAAATTCACATTCTTAATAGTCACTAATGAACTACAATAGAGTAATTATTATAACTAAGAAAAACACAAGAAAATTGCAATTTCAAATCTTAATAATTTATGAAATTTAATGAGAGACAGAATGGGATTAAGGTTTACGAACAAAGGTTAGGGTCGCAAGAAATCACTATACAAGCAAGACTCTACGGTGTACTATAGTAAACTTATCATGAATAACTTAGACTATTGCGAGAAACGTGTCCTCAAAATTAAAAATATCCTCAAAGCATTAATTTAAATAAATGAAAGGCAGTCAATTTATATTGAAAAGTGGTTGAAGTAAAATATTGAAAACTTAAAAATATCTCATTTGAAAATTATAAACATATGTCTTTTGACTCTTTTTAAAATTCCAAATACATAACATTTTTTATGAAAATTTAATTGAAGAATGTATTTTATTTCACAAAATGCAAATAATGTGCAGTTACAATTTTATACAAAAAATACAAAGTATTACTTCAAATGTCAACCATTAATACTAAAAAAAAATATATAAAATGTTCAACAGAAGATAATGCCAAACATTTTCTAAGTGGCATTCACATTTTTCAAAGAATGTGCCTGACAGAGTTTCCAAAACGAATCTGTTCGAACTCAAAAAATTGAAATTCAGAAACACTTAACAAAATTCAAAACTGTATTTACATTATTTTTAACTAAAAACATTTACACGGGAAAAAAATACAAATGTTTCTTCATCTATTAAACTGATCAATATCCTATTCTGCATTATTACATATTCATGGTTAAGAAAAAGGCTGATATTTATAAACCTCAAAAGCGAACGTATGCTCTAAACGCAAAGAATTATTTCTAAGAATTTTTTTCATTTTCTGCTACTGATTTTTGGAAATGTTTAAGAGTAGTTTGTATAGTGTATTAATCGGTTTTCTCTATCGGAATGTCGTTTTTTAGATGCTGTTAAATCTCAATTTCACATTTTCAGACACATGGAGGGGAATCAGAATAATGTTAATTTTAAAGTTAATGATAGTGCTAATGTTTTATCATTTTTGTCTGTAAAACATGTTTGTTGAAAATGAAAATGTTTGCTTGAGAATTGATAGCATTTAAAGTAATCTATATTTTAAGTTGTGAAAACGGATTATCATATACAAAATTATCCCAAACGTTTCTGAATGCTTTTTTGAGTCGTGGATAATTCTGAAGAAGTTATCGTAATTGAGTTTTTAGTTATATTGTACATTCTGAGATTAAGGAATATTTGTATTTTTTTACAGTCTGAATGATATAATTTTCAAAAGCATTCTGTGAGAAATGAAAAAAGGGGAAAATTTAAAATCTTCAAATAAAGTACGAAACGCTCGTATTTAGATGCATTTTAACTAAAAATAACATTGTAATATTAAATTTTTAATGTTATACTGTGATTTTATTAAATAATAAGGATAATTGTGATAAAATTTCAAAAGAAAAAAATTAGAATTTTTAGGAATTCATGTACGTTTTATTTTTGTAATAACAATCTGGATTCAGAATTAAATTAAATAAGAAAGAGTAATACTCTATATCGTCGTATAATATTTAACTTATAATAGCTTGGAAATTCTTCGTGTTATACCCTTTTCGACAATATATAAAAAAGTCATGATTAAAGTTTACAGAAATAAAAAAATATTTTTTATGATTTTACAAAAATACAGTTTTAAATAACGGTTTAAATATGTTAATTTAGCAAATAAGCAATACAATATTCTGCCATCTTTAGAAATTAAGTATTCTAAATATTTACTGTGAAATTCAATAAAGTTGTCTAATTCCAATAGTAGTTCTCCAGAATTACACAGTTCGTATCATTTTTATAACAAATAATATTATAGTGTTACTACTACTAATATAATATAGTTAAATAAAGAACTTTTCTTTAGTTTACAACCTTACTTGAATATCCCTTATTATTATCCTATTGATAAAAAACGAATAAATATACGTTTCGAGATTACATGAGAAATATAAATTTCATTAATTATATCAAAGTTACAACTATCAAATAAACTTCTTAAATATATATTTGGTTACTTAAGTAAACATCACTTAAAACCTTCACCTGACATTCCAAATTAAGTGTTCTCGAAAATCCCGTACAAGCTTCCATGAGCTTTATTAAATTCATATATAGTTCATATAAGTCTGGGTTAATTTTAATTTTCCAGAATTTTAATAGCTAGAGAATGAAATAGATCCCACTTTCGACCTGTCCACTTAATTATAAAATGCAGATGATAAGAACGAATACTAGATCGAAATTTACTAAAGTATGTCGCGGTGAATAAGGAAATATAGTTATCAATGCAAATTTTCAATTTCATATTTCCCATTTGTTTTATCACCATTTTATTAAATAACTTTAGCATTTTCGCATTATATTTCTATGTTATTTATATTAAACCAATTTTATTCATTTTTTTAAT
Organism: Maratus speciosus; assembly: GCA_963932465.1. Lineage (NCBI taxonomy): Eukaryota > Metazoa > Arthropoda > Arachnida > Araneae > Salticidae > Maratus > Maratus speciosus. The sequence continues at coordinate 277,246,535 of OZ010793.1, forward strand.
AAACAATAATTTGTACTGCATGTGAAAAAATCTGGCATTTGTCAAAGATATTTGTAATTTAAAATCTTAAAAAAATGCTTAAATTGTGAAAATTAAGTTTGGTAGGTTTTAAAAAATGCATGACAATATGTTCTTTGTTTATCTTAACCCTTTTTGTACTGAATTATGAACTCATGAAAATTTTATCTTCTATAGCATTTTTCAGGAATTTTGGTAATTACATTATAAGATTTATATAATCATTTAATAAATTTTATAAGGATTGAAGGATTTAGAAGGATTAATTAAATTTGCATTTATAGAGATTTTGTGTAATATTTATAACCCCACTAAAATCTTTTTTTTTTAAATATTTTTCTTAGCATTTTGTAGAATTAGCAAATGTACAAATATAATGTTCTTACAATCGAAATATAGAAATATTTCCGAATTGAAAAATCCCTCCCCCCAACGCCAAGAATGCTGTAAAAATGCAAAGTTAAAAGAAATCATTATTTTAAAAATGTTTTTCTTTTGTGTAACCAATAATGCTTTGGGAACAAGATAAAGTAATGCATCCATAACTCATTCTAAAGTGTATTATTACTGATCTATGTATTAAATTAATTTTTTAACAAGTTATTTTAGTGGTAATTATAAGTACCGTCAGCAGATAAAGGGTTAAAGGATTCTCAGGTTTGTAAATTGTTTAGAAATGCATTTGTTAAAACAAATAGGTTGCAAATCAAATACAGTCGAGCCCGGTCATGATGCTTTCAAGGAAGTGAATAAAAGTCGGGTATTAAGCGGGGTTGCGTATTAACCCCTTAATTCTCGCTCCCGTCATATTCACGGGCTGTGTCTTTTACTCAGATTGTTTGATTCCCACCAGTTTTATAAAATAGTGAAATTGGCTATATTTTAGTATCGTTTTACCTGTCATTAAATAAGGTGAATATTTCTTTTTCATAAAAGTGGTGCCATTTAGCAATTTGAATTTTTAAACCGTAATTTAATTCGAGCGTTGAGGGGTTAAATGCCATTTGTATAATGTTACAGGAACTGGGCTTACTTACACATCTAATTAGCTAAATGAGCCATAAACCTTTAATTTATATGTTTACGGTCAAAAAATATGTCTTTTACACACATTTAGATTAATTTTTAATTGTATTCAAATTAAACTCATTTTATCTTTATATAGGACCGACTGGAATAATAACTGAAAATAAATATGCATTCTAACATGGCTTTATTGACGAAAAATTCGTTACAAAAAATAATTTTCCAGCTAATTTTATTAACACTAATTTTTTTAACATAAAGAAAATATTTTGAATCTTTGAAGCACGATTCATTTATTAAAATCTTATTTAGTAGTTGAGATTATGGATACCATTGTAATCTTTCCTCCATTCTTAATATTGTAAGTAAAAATTATCATTTGTATAAAAAATATTGTTATCACTGAAAAAAGTAAAGAAAGCACAGCAAATGTAAAAGAACTATAAAACCGCAGTCTTACTTGTTTAATCTTTTTAAGTTTCATATTTTTATAGCCTACAAAATTCATTATAAAACATAATAGTAATATAAAGTACATTTAAAACCTTACTAACCGCGGGTATAATCATCTCTAATCATAATAATTTTATGAGATATCTGAGTATTCTGAATTCGTCTATCTCTAACTACTATAGTAAAAAGATACACGAAGCGAGAGACAAACAAAGTTAGGAGCGTTATCATAGAAGAATTCCAGTCTTGCTAATTTAGCGGTCTTTTTCTTAATTAAATTATTACACTATTCCATGATTTCCTATTAATAATTATCGCCTTAATTAATCTGTTATTAAGAATGTACACAATACTATTCGGAAACAGTGTTTTTTATCGGAATAAAAAAATCCGCTAAATTGGTTACACTGGAGAAGATTGAAGGAATTCGAATTTTGATTAATGAATTTGCATCTTAAGCGTGATTTTTTTCCTCAAAGGACTGGGAATTTATCAAGTATTAAGGGGAATCGCGTAATAAACGCTCGCGTATAAAATGTGACTTTTTTGCATGAGTCTTATGTGCTTACTAGCCTTATTTTTATCAGTTATGTAAGAAGAGGCAATACAATAAAGATATTAGTATATTAGATATCAACATACAGGTTTAATGGCATGATAAGAAGAAGACAGAACATTCGACACTAATTAATAGCACTTAATGTCAGCGTCGTTTGGCTTTAATATGAGCAATCCATGCTATATCTCGACAAATAATCAAATTTTGAATTCGGTCTTTAATCTAGAAGAAGAATTTTTCGTCTTACCTCACGATATTAGCGCTGCTTGCATTTCACTCCTTATGCAGGTGAAGCTTAGACCCCCGCAATTATTTCTAGATCAGAATGGACATCTACTTAAAATCCTTAATTAATTTTCTAAACACATATTCACAATTTAAAATGAAATAAAAAACTACATTATAAACATTTTATGAAATAACGTGTATTACTAAATATATATGTTCTATGCTTACATTAATTTTATTTTTACTAAGCTTTTCCTTTTTAATTTGTTGGTAATATCTGATTACCGCTGTACATTGTTTAATGTTTCTTAATGCAGAAATTGGAAACTTCTTTCCAAATAATATATTATTTGGATTTCTGTATGCACACAAGCGTTTACAAATTTTCTGAATATCTTTATCAGAAATCGATAGCATATAACCGTAGGGTTTTCACTAACGAAGTATACCAAATGTCGAGATTTTTTAAAATAAAGTCAAACTTTTAGATTTGGATTTTTCCTGTTTTTTTTAGGTAAAAAACATAGTTTATAGCTTCAGGGCATCAAGGCCGTTACGTGGCAGAAAAAATAAGTTAAACAATTTGTATTAAAATTTTGTTTACCATCGGTATTTTTTTATGTACAAACTGTGTTTTGTTTAAAAAAAATTCAAATTTGTTAAAGGCTGTATTTTGAAATTACAAAAGAATTAAATTTTTGATGTTTGTATATTTTTGTGGTGAAGGTAATAGTTTAATTTTTTTTTATAATTTAAATAACAAAATTTTCAAACAATTTGTGCAAATGTTAAGTAGAGTTTGTAACTTAAAGCAGTCACGAAAAGCCTTTTTATAACCTTTAAGATTTTTCAGATGCTATAAAGTATTTCACTTAATCAATATGTATGCTTGCTAAGCATAAATAATGTCTCGGACTTAAAATTACCAAATGTACAGTTGTGGAAAATATAAACACCCCTACTAACTCCTCAACAAATTATCGTAGAAGAAATTTACTAGTTCCAAATGATTGGAAATAAAGTCTACTTTTAAATGATGTACACAAAATTTGCTTAGGGGACCATCTAGATATTAAAACGAACCCAAACTTTATTTTTTTCAATGGCAATACCAATTTTAATGAGACATTTCAAATTTTCGGTTCAAACTTTGCCTATACGCCAAATTTCAAGTCAAATGAATGATAAGTTTTTGAATTATAAACATTCAAAATTTAGTGTTTCAAATGTTAAATTACATTTTCATATTTTTATCAATATCTCCTCAAAGTATACTCCTAATGTGTTAATTTTTTTGCGTAGCAATAATAATAAAATACCCAAACATAAATACGTTGAATTTGCAATTTCTATAATTTTATGATTTAAATTATGAATTATGAAATTAATATTCGAAAAAATTATGAATTGCAACCGACAAGGTTTTTGATGGATTTAGATTTATTAATTCTTGCTTTATGGAAATCCAAACTTCACATTTTCCTTCAAGTAGTTTTCAAATTATGCTTAAAAAACGGCAGATCGATACTTTAAGGAGCGTTTATGAAAGAATCGACTAGATATTTTGATATTTCTTACACTATCCTGTAATCTAGCATTAATAACTGCTTGAGTGGCGCTTAAGAAACCTTGATCAAAAATGGTTTCAATCTCTCTCGGTAAACAATTGAGTACCTAACTTCAATTTGGATACAGCCCCTAAAATACGCTTGTTTTAAAACAATTAATTTCTCGGAAACTTATCGTACGAATTGCATAAAAATTTGTTTTTAGGCTAATTGAAGGTCGTAATTTATGCTGTCAGAATTGTGTACTGCTATAGAAAAAATCAATGCTATGGTTCATTTTAATATGTAGATGGCCCCCTAAGCAAATTTTATATACATCATTAAAAGTAGACTTTATTACCAATAATTTGGTTCCAGTAAGTTTTTTCTACGATAATTTTGCAAAGTTTGTAACGGGTGTTTACTTTTTTTTTCACGACTGTACAACTACCGACATTACTTTTGATTACCTAATCGTGAATTCTTACTTTAAGGATTTTAATATGTTTTAGTAGTCATAGTTTTATTTAAATTTTAATGTTTGTTAAATAATGTTTCTTTGTTCATGTTGAAACATGCATGAATGCTACTTTTGCAATGAATTAAACATAAATGTATGTAGTGATTTTGTACCAAATACAGGGTTAGCGAAATTAAACTTCTGCTACTCACAGGGCCCGGGAGTCTTTTCAACTAGTCCAAAAAAAGAAAAAAAATGGAAAACAGACACTTCGGAGGATGCGCTCCAGATTTCCGAAAAAAATGGTTTAAAAATATGCAACCAGATGTCGCAGCAGGGTATCATATTGCAGCAACATATGAAAATGGCACGCACGATAAAAAAAAGAAGTTGTTCTTCATTCCACAATCATATGAGTCTTGCGGAATGCCGACGTTACTGGAGAGCGAACTGCCAGTCAAACTGTACTACGTAACGGTGAGAATGCAGCGGTAGCCAGGCTCGGACTGGCCCGCCGGCCCATCAGCCCGAGGGCCGGTGCGCCCTCGTCCAGAAAAACTTCGCGCCCCCATAAGCCATAAGTGTCTAAGCCGCACCAATATTTTTACCCTCGTTGTACATACTATACTTTCTGACTAGTGTACTAAATTTCGAGAATTCGTTTAGGGAATGATCATCAATTAATAGACAGACAGCACTAGAGAGGTATTTTTCATTGTCACAAAGAAATTAAAGATACATCGACACAATTTTAGGATCGAAAATTAAAGCGGGAATGTGATTGGGAGAGAAAACATGCATCCAGGGAAAGCTTTAGTAGCAATTGCGCCCTGGGCTAGTTTATTTCCATCACTTCTTTAAATGATGTATAATAGATTTTAATTTTAACCAAATATTTTGCATATCTTCATTCCTAGAGCTTTTAGTACCTTGCCTTTCCCTCCCCTTTAAAGCCGGTCCTGAATGCACCTGTAATTGAAATCGTGCTTTTTGAAAACAAATTTAGAAAAGAAAGAAAGTTATATCAGAAGGCAAAAACATGCACTGAAAATTTTATTGCAGATTGGAAAACATGATCTTTCTTTTTGAAGAATGCAAGCTTGATGACACTTCTGAATTGCAATCCTGCAAGCTGGGAAATCCTGCAGCCAGCGCTTTTTCATTCACGAAATTTACACCACAACTTTCGGTTAATGCTAATCTTCTCTTTATTTAATTACAGACTTTTCATGGTTAAATAACTATTAGAAAAACTTTTATTTATTTTAAATAAAAAATTGTTTAATCTAATCGCGAAAAATCTATTATCAAATAAAGAAAATATTTAAAAAATATGACAAGTTTTTTGAATAAAAAACTCTGGCTCCGGAATCCTGTAACTCGCATTAAATATTTCCCTTGATCTCTAATTGTGATAAGAATTTTGCGAATCACGGGATGACTGTGCTGAGAAGAGTAAATTTACTCAATTATAGTGATTTTAGTCTAACAAAGAGACTTTTTTGGTGTACTTTAGAAATTTTTAATAGTGCAATATGAATTCAGCATTTTATGTATGCATAAAATCGTTTTTTAAGGATACCAAATGCCTCTTTGTACAAAATACCTGTAAAAAGTAATTGCTTAAAATATAGGTGTTTGAAAAAGAAAAATAAAATCGCCGGCCCCAGGATCCTGTACCATGCATATGAAAACTTAAATATTTCCCTTGATCTCTAATTGTGATAAGAATTTTGTAAATCATGGGAAGAGTGTGCTGAGAAGAGTAAATTTACTCAACTGTTTTGGGGATTTTATACTAACAAAACGATTTTTTTTGTGTGTGTGTGTGTGTGTACTTTTTCTGTAGAACCCCTATAATAGTGCCATATAAATTCAGCATTTTATGGATGCATAAAGTCATTTTTTATGAATACAAAATACCTCTATCTACAAAATGCCTGTAAAAAGTAATTGCTGCCAGATTGTAACAGAAATTGAATTTATCAAATTTTTAACTGACTTATAACTAATTCATATAATATTAAAGAAATATACCGGGTGTCCTAAAAAGGACTGAGTGATTTTAAAATTCAATAACTTGCAAACGGTCACAGATATTTAAAAAATTCTTGCAGGAGGGTTATGCATGAGGTCAAAAGTTTTTTTACAGTGAATTTCGATTTTAGTTCGAATTACAAACAATAGATGGCGCTGTAAGCAATAGGCGCTAAAACAGGGTCGATTTTTTGGTCGATCTCTTCTTCCATGCGGAAAAAGGTTATGGAAATTAATAAAGTGGGTCCGGAAGGACCAAAAATCGAGCCTGAATTTAGCGTCTGTTGATCGCAGCGCCATCTATTGTTTTTAATTCGAACTAAAATCGAAAATCACTGTAAAAAAACTTTTGACCTCATGCATAACCCTCCAGCAAGAATTTTTTAAATATCTGTCACTGTTTGCAAGTTATTGAATTTTAAAATCAGTCAGTCCTTTTCAGGACACCCGGTATTTTAAGAAAAGGATGAACCCTTCAGCAGCACTGCAGCAATTCTATTTAGCGTCTGGTGCAAAAAACCATGTTAGTTTATCTATCTATTGTCTCTGCAACAGTGATGATAAGAGAAATAAAAGTGGTAACCCATTACTAATTCTGCTAAAAATAATCAAACAAAATATATAGGGACCAATCGACTAGAAATAATGTCTACTACTTATTGATATGTATAAATTATGTTTTCGAAGTGGTCCACGTATTAAAAATTGTACCAACTTTGAATTTTCAAACAATAACACTCATTTTTGATATCTTATTTAAGTTTCTTAGATCGAGACAGCCCGGAAAAAGACATTGGTTATTTACATAATCTTAAACCTCGACAGAGTTTCAAGAGTTTAAATTTGAGGATGCTAAAGGAAACCGATTTCAGAAAAATTAATTTATATCTTCATAAAAGTCATCTGATTGATTTTTTATCAATTTGTTTAAGAGATACACTGAATAGAACCAAACATACTACAGACCTTTTTCACGACTTAAAAACATTTTTAATGATGAAAAGTATTAATAAATTCATGTTAAAAAATTATTAATTATGGCCTGTATTAATTTTTGCATATAACAAACCACAATCATTAAAAACATCAATGTGTAAGTTTACAGCTCATTTGAATAATTAGTTTTCGACATAAAGAGAAATTTTGCCCTCCCATAATTTAAGAGGACCGTCTTCTTCTAACAAAAGAGCCACAGAAAAATTTCGTAGATAAGTACCAGAAACACTTTATAGGATTTGTAAAGTAAGTTTATAATAAATTTAAAATACCTGTGTAATTTTACTGGTGACTAATTGAATGTTTTAGGTATTTTTACTTTCTTCTATCTTTACAAGAAGAAAGTATTGGTTTCATGAAAATTTTCGAATTCCAGTTTTCGACGGATTTACACGTTTTATGAGTCAGAGATTCCAAAAAACATGTTTTTACAAAATGTCTGTCTGTGAGTCTGTCTGTCTGTCTGTCTGTCTGTCTGTCCGTCTGTCTGTCTGTCTGTCCGTCTGTTTGTCTGTATGTGACACAAATTTTGTGGGCACTCTATCTCAAGAACTAATGCACGAAATTTCACAAAACTTCATATTTAGTTAGACCTTGATATAAACTGGAACTGATTAGTTTTTGTTGAAAATCGCCCAAAAGGTGGCGCTGCTATGCGGCATTTTTAACGATTTCTGCAATAGCTGTATGTCAAGAACTACTGCACGGATTTTCATAAAACTTCAGATTCAGTTAGACCAGGATATAGTTTGGTGCCGATTACTTTTTTGTGAAAATCGCCCAACAGGTGGCGCTGGTATGCTGCATTGTTCATGATTATCGCAATAGCTCTAACTCAAGAAAAAATGCACGAATTTTCATCAAACTTCAGATTCAGTTAGTCCCTGATATAAATTAGTGCTGCTTAATTTTTGGTGCAAATCGCCCAACAGGTGGCGCTGCTGTGCTGCATTTTTCACGATTTCTACAAGAGGTGTATCTCAAGAACTATTGCACGGATTTTCATCAAACTTCAGATTTAGTTAGTCCTTGACATGAATTGATGTATAAATTAATGCTGTTTAATTTTTGGTGTAAATCGCTCAACAGGTGGCGCTGCTGTGCTGCATTTTTCACGATTTCCACAAGAGCTGTATCTCAAGAACTATTGCATGGATTTTCATCAAACTTCAGATTTAGTTAGTCCTTGACATGAATTGATGTATAAATTAGTGTTGTTTAATTTTTGGTGTAAATGGCTCAACAGGTGGCGCTGCTATGCTGTATTTTTTGCGATTTCCGCAATATCTTTATCTCAAGAACTAATGCTTGGATTTTCAACAAACTTCAGATTCAGGTATACCTTGATATCGTTTAGTGCTGTTTACTTTTGGTGTAAATCGCTCAACAGGTGGCGCTGCTATGCTACATTTTTTTCAGAATTTCCGCTATAGCTCTATCTCAAGAACTAATGCACGAATTTCCATCCAACTTCAAATTCAGATACACTTTGATATGAATTGGTGCTAAATCGTTGTCATTTCTTGTACCATTTAAATGATTTAATTGACGTGATTTATATAGAAGAATGTTTTGTGATGGCCACAACATACTAGTTTATTATAAAATCATTTTATTTTTCGAAATTTATGGATAAACAGTAGCACTCTTTGTATTAAGATTTAAGAAAAACATATAAACTGTACCTCTTTACCGGCTGCAAAAGAATTGAAATAGAATGTCAAACGTGAATGTTACCATTTAAAAAATCAACGTTTGTGCATATTTTGATATGTAGACAACACCCTAAAGCAAAGTTTATTAATAGCATTCAATAGTAGATATTATTCCCAATCAATTGGTACATATGACTTTTTATACCAGGGTTCGTACGGATCAGAGAATTTTTCCAGGAAAACTACCAGTATTTTTTATAGAAAAAAAAAATCTAGTTTAAATGCACGAAATTTCGCCTTCTTTTAAGCAGAGATTTTCTACAAGAAAATACTGGAGCCGAAAAATGTTTTGGTTTGCAAAATTCCAGGAGGCGTACGAACCCTGTTATACGGTCATTTGCAGAATTGGTAGGGTACTTTTTATCCCATGACTCTTATAAACTAAATATTGACAAAAGAATAATATATGATATCAGTTATCTAATACAAGATAATCTGTGTTCAACTTGCTGGAACTTTTAGATATCACATTATTCGTTTTAGAAATTTACGTTAATTGTGGTAGATTTAATGGAACTTTAAACATGAACGGAGAATACAGCTAAATCTTCTGTCTAGACTCAGAGATTATAATATTAAGCCATTTTCATACTTAGTACTGTGCGAATGTATTAAACCTTGTTAAGCTAGATGCAACACAAACAAGTAAACTTAACATGAGTTTGTTAAAATTTTAGCGCCCTCTGAAAATCCAAGGTCTGCGCCCTTTTCCCTGGCCCAGTCCGACCCTGGCGGTAGCTATAAGAGAGTTCCTCGGTCTCAGGGAGCAACGACGTGAACCGATGTTGGAGCGTGCTCTCAGAGACATGATGGTGAAATTCAAGCGAACAGGGCAGCTAGGCGTTTTGCCGGCAAGAGGAAGCAAAATGGTCGCGACCGCCGTCGCAGAACATATTGCTATAGCGGTCGTGGAAGCAAGCACTGAATCGCGACACGGAACTGTCAGTGTACCGACTATTTCACGCACCCTTGATATGCCCTACTCCACTGACTCATGCGTAGAATTTTGAAATTCTACCCGTATAAGATTCAAGCGGTTCAGCAATTGGAACGGTGTGACCCGGACACTCACAAAACATTCGTGCTACAATTTCTCTCAACAATCGGAAAGAATTGTAAAAAATAAACGTTTATCGAAACCTTTATGTGATGTATATTTTGAGTTGTGATTGTTTTCCAAATTACTTCCAAAGAACAGCTGTGTTACGTTACTTTTTCGAATGAAATACCAATAGAAAATTTTTGTAACTTATCATTTTGAAACTACTCAATCTATGAATTGATTCGTCAAACAAATCAGAAAAAAATATTTCGACGTTTCTCCTTCCTCAAAGAAAAGATGAACGAACTGAATCCATATTCATTTATCAAGTAACACATAATAAAGCATTATAGATATTTAAATAGTATAAATTCATTTCTTCATGTCATTCTGTAAATATCTATCGGTTGTAAATTAATCATGATCTTTAAAGTGACCCTCTAAACGAAGCTTACATTCTACAATGCCACCTTATAACAGAGAGCTTAAATGTGTCGAAAGCAGTAACATATCTCAATATCGGGTGTAACCACTTTGACAAAAGTTAGACTATTTAGTATTGTTTGTCCTCTATGTTAAGTATAAGAATCTAAGTACTTAAAACTGATGTAAATCGAAATCTGATCGACATTATATGAAACATTAAAGATTTGAACTGCGTAAAAAAATACATCAAACAGCGTAAAAATCCGATAATTTCACTTACTATGTAGCCCTATCAAAAATCTTTTTAGTGACCCTGTAAACAAAACGTAAATGCCACAATTCTGGTGCTAGCTACGATGCTATAATACAAAGCTTACTTGGATCGACTGTAGTAACATATCTTATTATCTTGTTTATACAACAATTTTGACAAGAGTTGTGCCATTTAGTATACTCTTGCATTATGTTAAGTATAGGATTCAATTACTTAAAACTGATATAAAAGAATAACTAATTAATATCTTTATACGAAAGTTTAAAGATTTGAACTACTCATAAAAAACATTCAAATGGTGGAAATCGATTAAAAATCAGATAATTACATAATTCCTTACCCCTATCAAAATATCATTTGAGTGATCCTGTAAGCGAGCCGTAAATGATGTAAAACTGTTTTACAAGGGGAAGCTTACTGGTATGGATTGTAGTAATATATTTCAATATCATGTGTATACGATCTTCTCGACAAGAGTTAGGTCATTTAATATTTTTTTGTTATATGTTAAGTATAGGAGTCAATTACTTTAAACTGGTATAGATAAAAAATTAATTACTATTTTTTCATGAAATTTTCAAAGGTTTGAACTATTAATAAAAGCAATTCAAATGCAGCAAAACCACGTAAACATTCGTTGATTATACAACGCTGTAGCCTTTTAACAGATTTTGGTCTGAACAAGAATTTATAAAGTGCGAAAAGCAGCACTTTAAAAATCTCATTTACTAAAAACCTATTCGCCAGATTCCACTCTACTTTTGTTTTCTTCATTACGTGGAACGCCCAATTCCATAGAAACAAGAATTTTGTTTCAATCAGAAGTAGAACTCGAGCTATGGATATGTCAAAATCCCTTTTCTGTCAGTCCGCAAAATATACACTATACAGAGTAGCCCCACAAAAATGTAAAATTATTTTGCATCAATTGGCGGAAATTCCTTTCATTTACGACCAATTTCATTGTTATTTCTTTGCTTGGGGAGAAACTGTCGATTTTTTGTGATATAAGTTTCTCGCCAATAACGTTTATTTCCAAAAGAAAACGAACATATTTTTCATCTAAAAGCGTTAAAATGGTATTACCATTGGGAGATTCTCAAAAGGTGGGATCATTAAACGTTAACTATATGTAATTTTTCAAATTTTCAAATTTATGGTCATTTTTTAAATAGTATAGTATTTTGTTTATAAATATAATTTATAAATATTTTTAATAGTATGTCTACTAAATTATACACAAACATTAAAAGACAGCAACTATTCTGGAAAATTACTTATTAAAGCATTTAATTAGCAGTTGTGTACGTTACAAATTTTGGACATTTTTTCGCAGGTACCTTGCAGATTTTAGGCGTTGCTCTTAGTATTTAAAAAATTCTTAAGACTAAGAATGTAGTAAATGTGTCCTATAATTGTATGTGTATACATATATATATATATGTATAATTAACTTTTTTCTTATCCAGTAATAATAACAATAAAATCAAATGCTTTGTCGCGTACGTTACTTTTGGACATAACAAAATACAGAAAAATTCTTTATAGAAAAGTCCTTCTATCTTCAAAAAAGCAATAAATCAGTCTGCCCTCTCTTAACGAAATCATCAAAAAATCATCCGTTTCCTTTATGCATTCGTTGTTTACCATTAGAAACTTCTGGAAAAAAGTTAAAACTCTTTTTCTTGGTGGTACATTGGAACAGTTAACGTTATGAATGTCCAAAATTGGCCTCTTTAGCATAAAATAATAATATTTTAAGATATTTATACAAAGCTTTTACAATAAATTATGTCATTTTCCCTCTCTGAATAGAATTAAAAACTCAGTGTAAAAAAAAAAAAAAAAATAAAGTCATGATAATTAAAGTTATGTTTGAAAGGCTTAAAGTTATGACATGTGTCCAGTAAGTAAGTAAGTAAGCACCCTCCCTGGGAACCCGCTTTTGGCTTATTGTTAGGTGTAACCCCCAAGCCCAGGCCAGGTAAAAGTTTTACTACTTGCGGAACTCCTTGATTTTTTTTTTTTTTTTTTTTTTTTTTTTTTAGAGTTTAGGAGAAATAACAATGTTAGATATATGACAATTATTGACAGTGTGTGCAATAAATATTTACAGATGACCCCTATAATTACATTTGAGAGAAATATTCATTATTATAACTAGAATTTGATATTAAACTTTTTTTTATCACAATTACCTACATATTTGCAACACTTTTATGTTATTTTCAGGATTCACAATACTAACATCAATTTAAACCATGTACAAATGTGATATTTGCAACACTTAAAGCTATTTTCAAGATATATGATGCAAAATTATTTTTAACTCTATACTAAAAATAAGTATTAAGGTACAAGATGCGAATAATAATTAATATTATGCACTATTATGAAAATATAAGTAATTGTAGATAATAATTACCTACAAATTTACAATATACAATGATACTATGTTTGAGATATTATGTAAGATACATGATGCAAAAATTATTTTTAAATCTACACTAAAAATTTAGAGGTGTCCAGTGTCCACCTTTTGAGAATCGCCCCATTGCTTTCTTTTCTACTTTACCTTAAGCAGACATTAATTTATGATAGATTTATTTGGCGCGCGGTTTCATGCGTTCCAAGAAGTTAGTTACGTTATGAAATAATACGTAAAAAATATTAAGTAAAGCCAGCCTGGTAAGGCTGGCTTTATTTTATTTAAACATTAACAGGTTTAATAAAACCAAAAGGAAAAAATGTTACATTAAATTAAGATTAAGAGTTAAATCATATTATGAATAGTAGCGACCATAGCTGCACACATGCACAGACGACAGACAAGCGCAGACTGACTGCGATCCTAGGAAAAACGTTTATTCACAGTTGAGTTTGCCATAAACGTCTTATCTCGCCAAGTGGCGTTGAAAGTTTATTGGATGCAGCTAATCAGTGCTATCTTGGCATAGCAGTCCGCTCCATATATATTTGTATATATATATCAATTTATACACAGGATGAAAATCCTTGTATAACACGTTTTTACATGTATCAAATGCCTCTGCCTTCATGACCGACACGGTAGCGCTGTCGAAGTAATGAACATCACATTAAATTATGATTATATCTCTACCTCTCTGAGTTGACTTGATTATTCGTGTAACGCTTTCGAAATTAAAAGCGATTTCAAGAATTTGACAGAATAATAAATATTACATAGTTGTCTTGGATGGTGAAATTTTATATTTCTTGATACAATTATTTTTTTCTGGGATTAAGTGATAAAATATATCTATAATTTAATTATTAAATTTTAGTGGAAACGTTATTTAGAGGCATCTTTAAAAGTCTGTATGACATTAAACTAACACTTTTGCTGAATCATTTTCCGCTGCTAGTCAGTTATATGTTCTTTTGTTACCATAAATCAGTTGTGCCACCAGTGATTATTTCAAATCTTTCCTTCCTGGCCGACTGCTGTCAACTGTTATTTACTTTGTTCAGTTTCTATGAAAGTTTGTATATTTTGTGTCAAATGTAAGATTCAAGTAGTAATATAAAGAGTGACCAATAAATACGCGACTAAATAAGCATATTACATAAATGAAATTATGTTATTTAAATTTAATTAAAAACTTAATTATAAGCTAAATGGTTGTAATATTAGCTTTATAATGGTAGACAAAATGTTTATCAATTGCATAATTCGTTTAGATATGACAAAAATAAATAATTTCTATAGATAAAATTTCATAGGCAAAGTTACGAATCTAGAAATGTTTGGTCCAATAGTTAACACACACACACAAACACATATATGTACATATACATACATATATACATATTCAAACAATTTGCTATACCTTTGTAGCAAGTATTATATTTATATCCTTTTTTATTAACACTTTCCTTTATTATACAGTTTAGAGACGCATTGTAGGTAATTTTAACGATTCTTCTCAATTTCGATTGTTTGATAGAGAATTTTCCCCATAAAAATTTCCAGATCTCTAAAATTAATTCTGAAAAAATGAAACATTTACAGTATTTACACTATTTTAAAATGTTTAATAAATAAATATTACAAAATCTTCAATAAATATCCAATGGCTAAGCGTCCTTGGTACTGTAAAATGCATCTTTTATTCTTAAAAATGCTACTAAATTCGATTAAATCATTGATATATATTATTCATTGATCTCGTCATTATAGTTAAACATAGTTAAGTTGAAGTATTCTTTCCTATAATTTTGAAACATCAAATTACATAAATTTACCTTATTGTTGGTTATTTCGATCGCCAGAAAATGAATAGTCCTTCTAGATAACAATCTTCTATTTATGTACCATAACCAATTACATACCCGGTGTCCCAAAAAGGACTGACGGATTTTAAAATTCAATAACTTCCAAACGGTGACAGATATAAAAAAAATTCTTGCAGGAGGGTTATGCATAAAGTCAAAAGTTTTTTTACAGTGATTTTCGATTTTAGTTCGAATTACAAACAATAGATGGCGCTGTAAGCAATAGTCGCTAAATACAGGCTCGATTTTTTGTTCTTTCTGTTGTTCCATGCAGAAAAAGGAGATGGAAATGTATTATCCGGGCCACGAAGTACCAAAAATCGAGCCTGAATTTAGCCTCTATTGATCGCAGCGCCATCTATTGTTTGTAATTCGAACTAAAATCGAAAATCACTGTAAAAAAAAACTTTTGACTTTATGCATAACCCTCCTGCAAGAATTTTTTTAATATCTGTCACCGTTTGGAAGTTATTGAATTTTAAAATCAGTCAGTCCTTTTTGAGACACCCGGTATATTTACAAGCAATGAATAATCTTCCAAAGTTAACTTTGTATTCGTCAAGAATGCGTAACATGACATTCCCTCATTGTTTGTTAAAGGAAGGTTATTTGTATCATAATTTATGCTCATTTCGTTCTTTTTATTTATATTTCTCAATAACATTGATTCATATCAGTATCATGCTTCAATAATAGTTCAGTGTTTTATCTTCTTCGATAAGTATGGTTTATTCCGTTTTGTAATATTCGTGCTATTTTATTTCGAATGGAAGGAACTGAACTACAATAAATAAATAATATCTGTGTAGATTTTATGCGGTATTCAAAAGTCAAGTGACTTATAAACAAAGTAATATCTTGAATGCTATTGTTATTCTACTTAAATAAATAAAATACATCCTTAAGTTTGATTTCTATACACCTTTCAATTATGTATACAAATATTTTCAGGATACCATTGAACTTTATTGAAATATTTATGAAATAATGAGAATTAATGTACAACTTGGATGTTATTGTTTGAGTGCTAATAAGTACGTAAGGTCAGCAGTATGTCTAGAAATCTAGAAATTTAGCTATAAACATAGCCATACGTTTATAGAAAAAAATAGTTGAAGTATAGCTTGTATAGTGTTACAAATATTGCAAAAATATAATTGTAAAATAAAACTCTTATATGTAATTGAAAAAATATAGCTGTAAAATATATATGTGAAAGTTGATATTTTAAGATAATATGTATTTGTTTTTTAATATATGCTTTAACCAAGAGTTTTGTAAAATTTAATAGTTTTATTTCGTCATTTTCAAAACATTTGCAAAATTCTTTGAAAATGCTGATATTTATGCAACACACTTTTTTCCATGGGGTTACAGAAACAATATAATGCGTTTCTTGCAAATCTTTGGCACTTTGTGGAAACCTTGGGAATACTAAGGTTAGGAACGATAGAATTTGGGTACGGTAAATACCATTTATGGTATTTATGTATTATTACAAACACTGTAAAATTATAATTGTTTATTTGTAAAAAGTTAATATTTTTCAATGATACGTTTTTAATTAATAATATATACGTTCAATCAGAGTTTTAAAAATAAAATTTAATACTATTATTAAATCATTTTAAGGAGTCTCACGACTCTTACAATTGGGAAAAACGGAAAAAAAAGAAAACCATATGCAGCATCTAACATCTTAAAATGTATATGATTTTAAAACACAATTTTTATTTAGATGGTGTTATATGGGTGTTCTTTCATTTCATGTATTTTAGAAATTCCAAGATGCATAATTAGTATTTACAGAGGGCTACAAATTATCAGACATTTGTCGAGCAGAAAATTGTGTCGTCTAGTTGCAAAACCCACCATCTTCAAAAAATAATTTTTTTTCTGGAAAGCTGATTTATTACCACACTTAGCCAAGTAAAGTTTGGAACCAAAACTGTACAGTTTTATAGTCATTATGGCAGTATATTTGAAAACACGAAATATGGTGGCAGGGGCACATGAAGGGAGGGGGTTATTTAAGTCTTTGTTTTGAATTTGGCCGCCTTTGGAACTTACTTTGTAGTTGGCCGGTTTTGCAACAAACCAGAAATTAATTTTTGCTAAATTTAATCTGACATTGGGTTTTTAGGGGTAGCAAACACACAAAAATGTTTTTTTTTCAACTAAATGTTATTTCACAAAAAGAACTTTAGGAAAGTTATTATCGTAAAACGACTTTTACGCAGTTACTGACTGTTAAAACTGACTAACAGTTAAAAGTAACTGATTAGCTGTTAAAACTGACTTAAATGTCACTAAACAAAGGATTTAAATGACATGATATTATTTTAAATAAAATTATTAAATTTTAAAAACTTAAACAAAAATCATACTATGTACATGTACATACAATTTCAAACTTTAGTGGTCTCATCGTTTTCGACAGTCACACAAACTTCGTCATGATGGTCCATTCATGCGTCTTCTTCTTCATCTCTGCTTTCTTCTTCTTGAGCATCTGATGACAATATATTTTTGTAAAAAAAAAAATAATATCTTGTTAGCATTCCAATTTGGTCCGAAATGTTTTGTCAGTAAGTTTTGGACATCCGGAAGTTTTAGAGGCTTCATCACGGTAACCGGAGCCATGTCCTCAGGCTTGCTTTTCATAACTCGTTGTTCTCTTACTCTTGACAACAGACTTTGACTTCTACCTCAGATTTGTAGACCTCCCCTTGCACCAACACCTTCTTTTTATACTTTGTTATGATTTTTTTTTTCGTAGGAGCAAATTTGAAAGGCCACTGTGCAGGTGGTTTGGAGAAGAAATTGCTGGTCTTCTTCCAATCATGGTCGGCATAATCTCATCCCTGCTTAAAAACTGTTCCCTGTTCAGATAAAATTTCTTCATCACAAAATTAAGAACTTTAATGTATTTAAATTTAATGAAATAAGGACGATTTAAAACTTTAACGAAAAGTGTTAAACAAAAAATGAATTTTAAACAATTACATTTAAAACAATTTTTCTACTTTTCGATGCACCAACACAAAATTATCTCAGATTTTAAGTGTAAAAAAAGCCCGTTCATTCACAATCCACAATCATCAAAATACTACATTTTATAAAACAAAATTTAAATGGATTATTAATTAATTAAATAGATTTAAATATTCTTAAATTTATCAGAGAAAATTCACTTATAATTTTATTAAGGGAGGGGGGGGGGGGGGCGCAGAAAAATATTTAGTCCTACGCCGCCAAAAAATGATAAACAGCTGGTTACCAAAAGGCGTACATTACCTTTGAATTTTGGCTTTCCTCCTTTTCCACATTCCAAGTCCACTTTGCCGCTTCCTCCTTGGTTGATTAGTAGACACTTCTTCCACAAACTTTTCCATAGTCGGAGAAAACACGAAGCTAAATTATTAGAAAATTTGTATGCACCAAGAGAGAGCAACCACAGGCGCGAGAAAACACGATAACGTTAATCTAGTCAACAAGTGAGAGGTTACTGTGGGGTCGAGCAGAAGCGTTGTCTAGCGGATATGGAGATGGCTGGTTTTGAATCTCACCGGCTGAAGGATTTGGCCGGTTTTGCAGCACATCGTGATTTTAAAACGTATATAACACAGGGATTTACCGGTTTTTGCATGCTTTATGGTTTCCAGATGGTAGAAACCGTCACATAGAACTGAAAAACTGAAAAAACACATTTTCCATTTTTGAGGAGTTGGCCAGTTTGGCAACAAGACGTCACAATTGGTATAACAGTTTCTGCGAAGGATTACAAACTACATTTGGGAACTAAAATGAAATTGTTTGTGCCTAATTATACTTCAGACTGTAACACTTATTCTGAACCTAAATTTGTATTTAATTTTTTTATATATATATTTTTAATACAAAGCTGTATTTAGCTAATACAAAATTTTGAAAATTTTAACAGTATAGCCACCGAAAAAAAGTATTTTGTTTAACAATAAAAAGGAAATTTTACATTCCGTTTATGCAGACTAACATGGAACATATGTTATGAAAATTTCATGAAAAAAGATTTAGAAGTTTTTGAGATATTCTGCTTGTTATGCCAAAAATAGTCATGTGGAGAAAAATTGCTTCAAATTTCCGGAATTAAGCTTTAGCTATTGAGAAGGAACAATTACAAAAGCCATAACTTCTGTTCTAATGGGAATTCGAATGAAAACATTGTATCAAAATGTTCAGGAAAAATAGAAGTTTAACACCTAAAAAAAAATTAAAATTTCGAAAATTTTGAAGCTGTAAGAGTACTGAGACCCCTTAACTTTGTATTTTAAATAAAAGGGTGAAAATATATTTGAATTTTAATAACAGTTTTAGGTAATTACAGAGTTTAAATATTAATAAGTAGAAAGGCCAAAGTATTAGGATATCACTTGATGAAAGTATTTATTTAAGAAAAGATGCAATAAATAAAAGTAATCATTAGACTTTATGAATGAAAGAAAATGTAAAATAAAAGGAACAATAAAACAATATTACCTTATGTTAATTTAATAGAAAAGTAATAAACACAAAGCAAAAACATAACTGCTTGTTTGTTTGATGCCCTGAGAACACAACTCTTGCGGAATTCTTTGAAAAAATATGTATATTTATGCAATACTCTTTTTACTTTCTTCTATCATTACAAGAAAAAAGTATTGGATTCATGAAAATTTTCGACTTCCGGATTTTGACGGATTTACACGTTTTAGGGGTCCGAGATTAAAAAAAAAAACATGTTTTTACAAAATGTCTGTCCATGAGTCTGTCTCTCTGTCTGTCTGTCCGTCTGTCCGTCTGTCTGTTTGTCTGTATGTGACACAAACACTGTGTGTCTGTGTGTGTTTTGTGGGCGCTCTATCTCAAGAACTAATGCACGAATTTCAATAAAAACTTATATTCAGGTAGTCCCTAATATTGATTGGTGTTGGTTAGTTTTTGGTGCAGATCACCCAGCAGGCGGCGCTGATATGCTGCATTTTGCAGGATTTTCGCAAAAGCTCTATCTCAAGAACTAATGCACGGATTTTTTAAAAACTTCAGATTTAGTTACTCCTTGTTATGATTTGATGCTATTTACGTTTTGGTGTAAATCGCCCAACAGGTGGATCCTCTATGCTGCATTTTGCAGTATTTACACTATTTTCTCAGTAGCTCTATCTCAAGAAATAATGCACGGGTTTACATCGAACTTCAGATTCAGTTAGTCCTTGACATGATTTGACGTTTTGAACCTTTTGGTGTAAATCGCTCAACAGGTGGCGCTGCTATGCCGCATTTTTGTGATTTCCGCAATAGCTCTTTCTCAAGAACTAATGCTTGTGTTTTCAACAAACTTCAGATTGAGGTATACCTGGATATGAATTAGTGCTGCTTATGTTTAGGTGTAAATCACTCAACAGGTGGTGCTGCTATGCAACATTTGTCACGATTTCCACAATAGCTCAACCTCCAGAACTGATGCACGAATTTTCACCAAATATCAGATTCAGTTAGTCCTTGACATGAATTGACGTTTTATACATTTTGGTGCAAATCACTCAACAGGTGGCGCTGCTATGCTGCATTTTTTGTGATTTCCGCAATAGCTCTATGTCAAGGAGTAATGCTTGGATTTTCAACAAACTTCTGATTCCGGTATAACTTTATATGAATTAGAGATGTTTGTGTTTTGGTGCAAATCGCTCTACAGGTATGCTTCATTCAGCGCTGCTATGCTTCATTTTTCAGAATATCCCCTATAGCTTTATCTCAATAACTAATGCACGAATTTTCATCAAACTTCAAATTCAGATATCCTTTGATATGAGTTGGTGCTAAATTGATGTAATTTCTTGTACTATTTAAATGATTTAATTGACGTCATTTATATAGAAGAAAATTTTGTGATAGACACAACATACTAGTTGCCCTGGACTTACTGAAACAATAAAATACGTTTTCAAGTAGCATTGTTGATCCATCGGTTGCAGATTCTGGAAAACTTGGAAATAGACATGTTGGGAATGGTAGGATTGAGAATGGTATGGTTGGAAAGGTTATGTCTGTGAGTTGATAGTGGGTATTTTTTAAACAATAAACTTTTCCTGCATAAAGAAATCAAAATTTCTTTTCTAATACTATTTTTATTTATTCGCAATGCGCATTATGTTTCACAAAACAGATTTATAATGCATAATATTTCATAATTAAACTTGTGTACTCCCATAATAAAGCAATTTGTCCAAAACTATTGACCTACAAAACACGGAAACATTGCCAAAATTGTTTATAAATGTTTTTATTAATTATCAGTTTAATACATTTGCCTAAATGCATAATGATAATCGTGATAAAAATTCGCAAATATTTAAGGTTTTTTTTTTCTTTTTCTTATATAAAAATGCAATAATTAAGAAAAGTGTGTTTTTAATTTTTTATTACAGTTTTTTATGTGTATAAATTAATCATAATTTACGTTACCATATTTTTGTGATAAATGCACAGTATTAAATAAATTATACAGTTAACAATTATATATATATATACATACATACATATATATATATATATATATATATATATATATATATATATATATATGTGTGTGTGTCTGTGTGTGTGTGTGTAATTAAATCTCTTCTTAAGGTCACTAATAATAATAATGCTTTGTGTATTTTTACTCTATTTACTACATGTAAAAAGTTTACTAAATGTGTTAGTAAAAGCATTGATTAAAGAACTAATACGTTTACTGTAATAATAAGCATAATTATTTGATTTCATGTTACAAAACAATTATTAATTTTGTTATCACATAAATAACGTGAGCTTCCTGTAATGCTAGTGTTAAATAAATGTATTATTTAACCAGGATAACTAAATTTGTTACTATATTTGAGTAAATATACATATTTACTACATCGTATTACTTAACTAATTAATCTAAAATATTGTTCTACCGTATAACAAATGTAAAGGCTTAATTCGAAAATAGATAGTGAAAATGTTGTTCATTGAATATTTATTTTTGCCGTAAGAGAATCTGTGTCCCATGTGGATATTGCAAAATTTAAATGTATCTAACGTGTATGGAGTGACAGAAACAAGGATTAATAATATCCCTGGAGACATTTCTGGTATATCTTGAAAAGACCTATATGGATTCCTATGAAATGAAGCTGGGAAATAACGGAAGGTATAAGATAGAGCATTAAGTATGTTTAGAAATATACAACTTATCTCGTGTATAATCCACTGTCTTTACATAATTTATATAATATTTTTAATACTCGATAGTATCTATCGCAAACTGAAATTTTATGTCCGTTGCTTTAATAAGATATATAATGATTCAGACCATAATAAAATATGTATTACTTCTATTTATTTGAAAATGATATTTCGGAACTACTTTTATTCATAAAGTAATTTCAAAATATAACTATATGCATAGTTTCCATACTATATCATTATATTTAATGCGTAATGCAATTACTCCATTAATTGAGTGTGACGCTTTATGCAAACACACAGTAATGAAAATTAAAGTGATATTTTACTAATTGTTTCATATATGAGCAAATATATGCGTTTCATCAAAAATGCTTATAGAATTTACAAAAGAATAATTTGAAAAAAAAAATTATATTCCCGCATAGATTATAAACACATTCTAATAGAAACATAATATTTTTAGGAAACTTTAATTTTTATGCACTAGGATGTATATAGATATAAAATTTAGCTTTAACTTTAGGAACCTTATAAACTAATATATTTTAAAAAATTAAATAAACATCTATAAAACATAAAAAAAGAAACAAATCAAGCGTCAAGCATAGATTATGAAAAGTTTTTGAACACTTCTTAATACTTTAACAAAACTTTCCCTTTTAATAAGGTAAACAAGATATCTAAGTACAAATTTTAGAAAACGTATAACAAATTTAAAAATAAGATTTCGACAATTACGGCCCATAGCCTTAAAAGTATCCCAGTTCTCTTGTGCAGCTCTGTATATGATTTGTACAAATTCTACATAGTATGCTAAAATTTAGTTTAGTAAGCAAACGCATGAGACAGTTGAATACTCCCCTTTAATAATTAGTACCAATAGACGGAAACATACATGAATTCTTTTGTACAGCCTTGTATATCACATGCAGAAACACCATACAATGCATGTCCGATACTAAAGCAGTGAAGTGCTACGGCGTGTTTTCTAACTATACATACAGAGAATCCTTTTTACCAGGCAACTACGACTTCCGTAGCATCCACAACTGCAACACTACGCATAAAATGAATGTCAGCCATTTCCCAAATAGTATAACCAGTCATCCTTTTTGCAATGACGATGTGTGTGCATTAACCTTCACTTTGTGTGTTTAATGACAACGTCATCGGGTGTTTCTACACTTGTGATAGGCCCATGCATTGTATGGCGACAATAGCTTGTTTAGATGTGTTCTATCATCACTTAAAATTTTGCAAATGAGTTCTGAATTCACACTGAAATTTTCTGAAGATCTTGGGTCCAATTTTAGATATAGCCCCCACCACTTTCTTTATTTTCAGTTATTTGTCAAATAAAATTGTTTACTTTAAAATGCCTTTATTTCGTCTTTACCTTTTATTCACATTATCATCCTAGTTAGTAAATCTATTTTACATAAATAAAATTTAGCACTTATTTGTTTGATATTGTGTTGAAAATATGTTTAAAGTTTTGCCCAGTTCTTATGTGAATTTACATACGGACAATATTCAAACTCTGATTATTTATTAATGCATATTATTAAATGTATATTTTTACAGTGGTTTTGTCAAGTTTTATTAACCAAACAATCCATGTTCGAAACTTTCTAAAAAATTACCTAGACTAGAAGGTTTAGATTAGTGAGAAAAATGTATAAAGGTTAGGCTGGCGGAAAGTTAATCTCCGAAACCTGCTAGACAGATCACATTTTATTGGTTGTATGTCACCACATTTTTATGAATGCACTCTAATTAAGATGTATATTTCTGATATTGTTAGTAGTACTAACAATATCAGAATTTGTTACCATAAAATACAAATTAATTTTATACTACACATATACCTTTCTTTATGAGCATAACGTTGAATATTTTATTATAATTGCTTAAAACTATCCGTCTTTCGGAAATGCCATTCAACATACAATAAAAATAAATATTACACATACAAAGATAATTGATATTACACAAAGTCCCTTTCATATGTGAATAACGTTGATTATTTTATTATACTAGGGGGCTCTGCCCCCTACGAGCTACGCTCGTCAACCCCCGTTTAGACACCGCAGACTCTAAAAGTACGCTAATTTGATCGGCTTTAAAAATATTTCGGAAGATTGAATTATAATTTAAAAAACAATGGCGATCTCCCTATAAACGGATTTCTATTCATTTCTCTTTGACTGGGAAATTTTAAGGCCAAATCCGCTGCGGTACTACTTGATTAACCCGTCGACCAATTTCTCCAAATTATATAAATCGCAAAAGCACTAGCCAAATTATACAAATTGACATCATTTTTATTTTAAATAACGAAAGAACAAATAAATTAGTGCAACATTAATAAAAATACAAATAAAACGTCGAAATAAAAATAACTTGATGACGTAGACACGTGTAACTTGCTTAAAGTCAAGTTAATGTGACATTTACGATCAACCATTATTGGCATTTAATCTTATAGTTTGGCGAATGATAGATTTTTGGTCGCCGGGATAACTAAGTAGTACCAAAAATGCATATGTCAATCGCTGTTTTCGTCTTTGATTAAGTAAAATAAGATAAACATTTCAAAATAAGCTAATATAAAAGGAATTAATGTTGTTATTACACGAGGGGTCAAAGACGCTTCAGATTCCAGGCGTCTCCATGTTATTCCTATGGCTCCAGGGGAGTCGCTTGGAGAGCGAGCGTCTTTTTCTGTCGGACGTCTTTGACGCCTGAGAGCGAAGCGACTCGCCAGTAACAGCCAATCAAATGCTTGGAAATCTGATAATAGAAAAGCCTTTTCCGGAACAGCCAAAGAAATGCTTGGAAAAGACGGGCCGTGAGGCGGCTGTTGTCGCTAGACGCCTGGGATTTCAAGCGTCTTTGACTCCTCGTGTAATAACACCATAAGTATCCAGAATCTTTGTCTCCCGGTATTTTTTAACAAAGCGAAAAGAAAGTTCTTTTAAATAAGACATTTTAAATTAATCGTTTTTAATCTGACGTAATTTTGTACCAAACTATTCTTTCTCTTTTTAATATTCACGTGAAAATACTTGTGTTAGAAATGAAATATTATTTGCGCTTTCTTAACAAAAATAGTTGAAAAGTATCCTCTCAAAATATCAAATAAATGTATAGCGCAGTTTCTAAATTTAAACCATTTTGCAATATTATTGTGTGTTCATTTTATGTAATAACTGTAATTTGACGTAAATATGACGTAATTTCTCCTATTTAAGACTTCTAACGCATGTTAATAAATTTATTATTTTACAAATTCCTTTCTCTCTTAAAATTCACGTGTAATTATAGTTTTTATGACGTAATTTTCAATAAGTTCCTGCTTTTTGTACATAATTATTTAATTCTAATTCCAAATGTTTTTTTCTGTTTATAATAGTCACGTGTAAATAAATTTTTAATTTATTACACGTATAAATATTTTGTTTTGAAGCAAACATTATTGTTTCCGCTATCTATACAGTTGGCAACAGTTTAAATTAATATCACTTTCTAAAATCTGTAAAAAGTATCTCTAGAAATGCTGAAAATTTGAATTTAAAATAGAAATAAAGCCTCAAAAAATTAGCCAAATTAAAAAAAGAAATACAATCTGCACTCCGGCAAATTCTAACGCATAAAATGATCTAAAAATGATTACACTACCATGTATAGCTTTTGCTGCTATAAAACTTTTTTAGTGGAACGATTTTGTCCAAATTTAGCATTAAATATCTCTTAAAATATTTCTTCGATTTGAAAACTGTCTGCATCAGCGTGTTTATCAAACATTTCTGTATAATACTACCGATTTTCATATTTTTGTATGCATTATTTTTCTTAATATTAACGAAGAAAGACCTCCGGTCACAAAAAAATCAAAACCGGGGGCGGCGGCGGTGACAGCGGTAGTTACTTTTTTTTAGAATAGAGAGATTCACTGAAAAATTACCATCTTTTGGAAGTGCCATTCTTATTTTTTGTGTTTTGAAGGTAACATTTATATTTTATATAAAGAATTGTAATATAAAATTTGATAATTATTTAAATTTTATAAATCAAATTAAAATTATTTCGCCTAGTACAAATTAAATTTGGTGATTTATTTTACTTTACTAGGGGGCTCGGCCCCCTACGAGCTACGCTCGCCAACCCCCGTCCAGACACCGCAGACTCTAAATGCACGCTAATTTGATCGGCTTTAACCCTAGAACTACCGGAAATTTTACTCAAGTTTTATAAAAACATTCTACACCAGAATTTTTACTTAAAACTATTTAATTTGTTTATTTAACTTATTATTGTCTGATTTATACATTTAGTTTGTTTTGAAGAAATTTCTGGTTTGAATAAATATTTTGAATGTACATGTCGGGTCCAATGGACCCGTCTGGTAGACGGAAGGTTAAAAAGATTTCGAAATATTGAATTATAATTTAAAAAACAGTGGCGATCTTCCTATAAACGAATTTCTATTCATTTCTCTTTGATTGGGGAATTTTAACGCCAAATCCGCTGCGGTACTACTTGATTATCCCGTCGACCAATTTCGCCAAATTATATAAATCGCCAAACCACTCGCCAAATTATACAAATTGACATAATTTTTATTTTAAATAAAGAAAGAACAAATAAATTCGTACAACATAAATAAAAATACAAATAAAACGTCGAAATAAAAATAACTTGATTACGTAGACACGTGTAACAATATTTCAAAATAAGCTAATATAAAAGGAATTAAGTAAACAGAGTCTTTGTCTCCTGGTATTTTTTAACAAAGCGAAAAGAAAGTTCTTTTAAATGAGACATTTTAAATTAATCGTTTTTAATCTGACATAATTTTTTCTAAGCTATTCTTTCTCTTTTAAATAATCGCGTGAAAGTACTTTTGTTAGCAATGAAATATTATTTGCGCTTTCCAAACAAAAATAGTTGAAAATATCCTCTCAAAATATTAAATAAATGTCTAGCGCAATTTCTAAATTTAAACTTTTTTGCAATATTATTTTGTGTTCATTTTATGTAATAACTATAATGTGACGTAAATATGACGTAATTTCTCCTACGACTTCTAACGCATGTTAATGAATTTATTATTTTACAATATCTTTTCTCTTTTAAAATCCACGTGTATACTTTTTATGACGTAATTTTTAATAAGTTCCTGCTTTTTATACATAATTATTTAATTCTAATTTGAAAGTTTTTTTCCTGTTTATAATAGTCACGTGTAAATAAATTTTTAATTTGAAGCAAACATTATTGCTTGCGCTTTTTATACAGTTGGCAACAGTTTAAATTAGTACAATTTTCTGATATCTGTAAAAAATATCTCTAGAAATGCTGAAAATTTGAATTTAAAATAGAAATAAAACCTGAAAAAATGAGTCAAAATAAAAAAATTAATGCAATCTGCACTCCGGCAAATTCTAACGCATAAAATGATCTAAAAATGATTACACTGCCATGTATAGTTTTTGCTGCTATAAAACTTTTTTAGTGGAACGATTTTGTCCAACTTTAGCATTAAATGTCTCTTAAAATAATTCTTCGATTTGAATACTGTCTAAATCAGCGTGTTTATCAAACATTTCTCTATAAAACCACTGATTTTCATATTTTTGTATGCATTATTTTTCTCAATATTAACGAAGAAAGACCTCCGGTTACAAAAAATTCAAAACCGGCGGCGGCGGCGGCGGTGACAGCGGTAGTTACTTTTTTTTAGAATAGAGAGATATTTCAACTCAATTTACTGTATGTCATTTATATATACCACTCTTAATATTTTCAGTAGTTTAGATTTATAAATAATGTTATGTCTTAATTTACAAAAAAATATATCTATTTAAAGTGACATATTTTAACAAATAGATTTCTGCTAAATTAATGTATTAACCCCAAGACTGTTGAACGAAAGGGCAAAATTATAATACTGTTTTCTCTTTAGTTATTTAAGATGCTAAAAAATTATTTTCTCCAACAAGGTAAAAAAAAATAACATATAAGAATATTATACTTTTGAGTATTAATTACATCTTAATGTTTTAAAAACCTCTATATTTGTAGAATTATATGAATTTAAAGATTTTTTATATTGTAGTGAAACCTACAACTAAGTGACAATTCACGGCGCTGAGAAGGTTAAATAAGAGTCTAATTTTTAAACTTTTCTACAGTGTTAGAGAGTTAAAGTTACAAAGTATGCCATAATGTTAGAAAGAAAACTTCTGTCGCACTTTAATCAACTAATGCAGCCTAAGAAAATTGACACATACTATATAAAACTTTCGACATCAGAAGTATATTTTCTCTTTGTTAAGGCGAAGCAATGCATTTGCAATCATTATGATATTAGGTAGCTTTCTTTACAAAAAGCTTCCTATTGCAGCCGTTTGGAGGAAAGCGATTTCAAAAAAAAATTGGTATATTTTCATCGATCATGACCCCCAGACCCCGAAACCACCCTCCGTTCAAAATTGATATATATATATATATACATCAATATATATATATATATATATATATACATCAATATATATATATATATATATATATACATCAATATATATATATATATATATATATATATACATCAATATATATATATATTTATTTTAAATCTTTAACTAACTTCATTATCTATAATAATTATATATTGCAAGATAATACCTTATATTTACAGCATGTCGGTAAACCACAAGGTGGTTGTACTTCCAGTTTACTCTCAGATTTATACTTATCTCATTATGAACGTAATTTTACTAATAATAATCTACATTTATATCGTTATATTGATGACATCATTTTAATTGATACTGATCAATCTGCAATTACTCGATTTCCAGTTGATTATCCCACTAATTTGGAATTAACGGAAAACGTTTTATCTAACAATACAATTAACTTCTTAGATCTTAAAATTACAATAAAAGACAATAAAACAATCACAGATTTATATGACAAACGTAAAGAATTTAAATTCACAGTTAATACATTTACAAATTTTAAATCTTGTCTACATCATTCTGTATTTCGTAATATAATACTTAATCATTTATATAGAATAAAATGTTTATGTTCTTCTCCTCTAATTAACAATAATATTAAAAAACTAATTTATGATGCATTAAATCATGGTTTTCCAAAAAAATTCATATATTCATTAATATACAATTAGTACTTTTCTTACATGATATATAAAAACAAATTAACACATGCGTAAACAAAATTACAAAAAAATTATAAAATAAAAAAATATCTATAAAAAATTAAAAATTGTAAAATAATAAAAAAAAAATTATAGGATGGTTGGGTGGGTAGATGTTAGAGTACGGAGGAGGGTGGTGTTGTCTGGATAATAAGCAATGGTTAATTATTTATATAAAAAAAAATGGGAGCTCTTGTGTTATTACTATATTTTAGTTACGTATTTTATATGGATGTTGATTTGATATTTTATATGTAATTGGAGAATTTCATTAATATTATAATTAGCTTAATTATTGATTAATCTAATTTACAATTATTTGTTATTAAATTTTAATTTACTAAGGACAATATCATATTAATTACTAATAGTATGCCATTCTTATAATGAATAATATACATATAAGTATGTTTAATATAAATATAGTTATACTGTATGCATTAAAATTGGGTAATTATTTTTAGTATTATTCCTCTATTCTTTTTAATATTTATTATCGGTTTAATGTTTTTGAATGTCCCACATTCATACTTTATGGATTTTTCTGGATGTCTGAAAATAATCCACATTCTATATTTGTGCTTTTTAAGTAATGGGAATTTAAGTATCATTTAACCTTCTATATAATTCCACATGTTTTTTATTTCCTGTTCATTTTATAAATATCTTATATATAATTCATTAAAAAATAATTTTTATATTATTTTTAATAATTATTTATATTAATTATTACTGAATTTATTTTGTTTTATAGAATATAGCTATATGCTATATATTATCAATGTTCTAGAATTATTTAAATTCTTAGTTTAGTTTAAATAAGTTAGCTAATAGAATATATTGTATGCTTTTAAATTTTATTAACAATAGTTTTTAAATACATTGTGTGGTATATATTAGGTTTATAATTCTCTATATATAAGGATATGTTTGGTTTTGCTGTTTAAACAGTTATTTACATTCACATGCTTACAAATATTTATCTTGAGATAGATGTTTAATATAAGTAGTAATAGATGGCAGCACCAAATTTGTCTCTTTAAGATAGCTCTAATTTTTAATTTTTCTAGCTCCATTTCAGTTATAATTTATACACCAGGGGGCATTTTTAGCTAAATTTTGACGATATTGTTAAACTGTTATTAATTAATTTAATAGTGCATTTTAAATAATGTAATTAATATCTATTTATTTTATATTAGATTAAATGTGTTTTACAAGGTATTTCAAAATTTATATCAAAATGTATTAACTGCATCCTTTGGTATCATGTACTGTGATTTCTTAACTGTTTTATTCACGTTAATCTTTTTGATATACTGGTAGACATGTGCGCATGGATTTTTGTAAAATACTGAAATATTAATCGGTATGGTGTTTATTATTTATATTTTATATCCTATAAATATTTAAATACGTTTTATTGATTCTTCCATTTCATATTATTTGTTTCTATTCTGCTTTCATTTTTAATCAATTCACTTGATTTTAGTGGTTGTTCGGGCACAGGGGAAAATAATTTTTAGCTTTAGCTTATTTTTCCCACAGAAAACAACCATTTTGCTTATACCATTGAATTCTGTGCCCTTGATAACGTAATTCAATGTATAAGCTTTTCAATTTTTGTCGGTGTCCACTTTTTTCTTTTTTCTTCCATAATAATTCTTATAATATATATATTTTTTAATACTTACAGCTTTAATTCATAATAATAGACGGTGGTAGGTTATGTTTAATTAATGGTTATATATATATATATATATATATCTGACCTATGTCACACTGTAACTCTTGTATTTATGAACCGATTTGGATGTAATTCGGTGTGTACATAGTACATACCAATGTCTCAACCGAGTTCGCTGGCCAGCTTCATCCGCCATTTTGTTTCAAAATGGCGGCCATTTAAAATTTTTAAAAAAATTAAAATTTGAAATGTGGCACGAAAAAATTGAAAATGGAAAAATATTTTTTTCTTATGTATTTGACCTTTATACAAAGACTCCGTAGCAGTTTTTGTTTCGTTTATATCTTAAAAAATGGCTGAGTTATAGCATTTTGAATTTCTAGCGAAGCTGACATTTTG
Source organism: Maratus speciosus (assembly GCA_963932465.1). Taxonomy (NCBI): domain Eukaryota; kingdom Metazoa; phylum Arthropoda; class Arachnida; order Araneae; family Salticidae; genus Maratus; species Maratus speciosus. Next base: position 277,278,162 of record OZ010793.1, read on the forward strand.
AAACGTCCTGAATTTTGTCACACGATAAAAGGCGTATTTATGAACCGATTTGGATGTAACTTCGTTTATACATAGTACAGACCAATGTCTCGAACGAGTTCGTTGGCCAGCTTCATCCGCCATCTTGTTTAAAAATGGCGGCCATTTAAAATTTTTTAAAAAAATTAAAATTTGAAATGTGGCACCAAAAAATTGAAAATTGAAAAAATATTTTTTCTTATGTGTTTGATCTTGATAAAAAGATTCGGGAGCAGTTTTTGTTTCGTCTATATCTTAAAAACTGGCTGAGTTATAGCATTTTAAATTTCTAGTGTGGCTGACATTTTGAAACGTCCTGATTTTTGCCACGTGATAACAGACGTATTTATGAACCGATTTGGATGTACCTTGGTGTGTACATAGTACATACAAATTTCTCAACCGAGTTCGTTGACCAGTTTCATTCGCCATCTTGTTTCAAAATGGTGGCCATTTAAAAAAATTAAAAAAAATAAATTTAAAATGAGATACCAAAAAATTGGAAAATGAAAAAGATTTTTTTTGTATGTGTTTGACCTTAATACAAAGATTCCGGAACAGGTTTTGTTTCGTCTACATCTAAAAAAATGGCTGAGTTATAACATTTTGAATTTCTATTGTGGCTGACATTTTAAAACGACCTGATTTTTGTCACGCGATAACAGGCATATTTATGAACCGATTTGAATGTAACTTGGTCTGTACATAGTACATACCAATGTCTCGACCGAGTTCGTTGGCCAGCTTCATTCGCCATCTTGTTTCAAAAGGGTTGCCATTTAAAAAAAAAAAATGTAATTTAAAATTTAAAATGAGGTATTAAAATATTGAAAAATGAAAAAAGATTTTTTTTTATGTGTTTGGCCTTGATACCAAGATTCTGGAGCAGTTTTTGTTTCTGAAAATTTGTTCTTTTGTTTATATCTTAAAAAGTGGTTGAATTATAGCACTTTGAATTTCTATCATGGCTAACACTTTGAAACGATCTTGTATTTGTCACGCGATACCACACTTATTCGCCTATTTCGATGGAAGAAGGCATGTGGATAGTATACATCAATATCTCGACCGAGTTCGCTGGCCAGCTTCATCAGCCATCTTGTTTCAAAAAGGCGGCCATTAAATTAAAAAAATATATATTTAAAGTGAGGTGCAAAAAAATTAGAAATTGAAAAAGGTTTCTTTCTTAAGTATTTGACCTTGATATAAGGATTCAGGAGCATTTTTTGTTTGTCTTTATCTTAAAAAATGGCTCAGATATAGCAGTTTCAATTTCTAAAGTGGGTGACATTTTGAAAAATCTCATTTTTTGCCTGCGACAGCACTCGTATATATCAACCGATTTCGATATGAGTGAGCATGTGCACAGCAATTACTAAGGTCTCGACCAAGTTCACTGGTTAGCCTCATCTACCATGTTGTCTTAAAATGGCAGGCACTTTAAGAAATTGCCGAATATGGCAGCCAAATATAAGTGACTTTAAATAAAAGCAGCTTGGATAAAGCTGACTAATTTCGCGAAATTCTCATTCATAATGATTTAGTATTGATAAAAATTAGTATTGAATCTCCTACATTCGGTTTACACTTAATTGAGCTTCGTGTGTTTGAATAATATGAGTTGGCTTTTTAAAAATAAGGAATATGAAAGCTACCTCTTCCTCCCGGCACTGGCCGGAAGGACTTTTTTTACAAGTGAACGTCGATAAATAATTTAATATTAAAGTTCAAAGCAAATATTATAATGAGTTTGTAACAGCGGTTTAAAATTTTGGAAGATACAATATTGGCATCATAATTCAAGCATAACGAGAAAGAAAAATCATGCGTTAAGCATAGATTATGAAACACTTTCCAACACTTCCTGAATGCTTTAACAAAACTTCGTTATTTGAGGAAATAAGGTGAATAAGATAAGTAAATATTTATAAAACGGATTTCAGCAGTTACCATCTATAGCCAAATATGTATTTTTAACAGCCCTGTATTTGATTTCTAGGTTTATATATATTATATATAATGCGAAAATTTAGTTTAGGAAAAAACGCATAACAGGTTAAAATTTCTCTTTTAGCAATTTATACTAATAGATAGAAACATACTTAAATACTATTTCAAATGAAAATCAAATTTCAAATATTAATTGCTTAAATTAATGTTTTCTCTCTGGAAAAATTTCCAATTATGAATATACTTGAATACTTTTGTACAGCCCTGTAGTTCAATTAGTACATTTATTACACGCCACTATTTAGCTAAAATTTAACAAACTAAAACATCCTTAAAACAACTGAAAGCACATTTCCAGAAATTATCGACAATAGATGGCATGTATCCAATTCTTTGCGAGACCCTGTGTATCATTTTATATATATTGTACAAACATTTCTCGTTTAACTAGATGCAAATCAGCGTACAAATGCGTAACTAATTTAAAAACCATCTTTAAGCAATTTGCGTTTATACCCAGTAACCCTTACGAGCTCTTTTGTGTAGCCCTGTATATGAATTATAGCATTTATACACACCATAAAGTATGCATAAATATAGTGAAACACAAATCCGCATATCATAATTAAAGATTCATTTCCAGCAACGACCGCTAATGTACAGTACTTCTGATACAATATAGTATCTAAAATCTTGTGTGTGTCCCTGTAAATGCTATGCACTTCGTATTTTAAATTAAATAACGTGTAGCAAACCTCAGCGATGTACATCAATTTCATTGTATTTGAAGTGGTTTAACATAATTAAAAGATGTCGCAAACAATCCTCTCCTCCTATATCATTATGTAACGGAATCATTTTGTGTGGCCCTGTAAATGAATAATAACTATTTTTTGCTTCGCATATTATACAGAATGCATATTTTAGTACACTTCATAAATGCATATATTTTTTTATGTTTGAAAGGTTTAACACCATTAAAAATCATGAAGACGATTTTTTTTTCTCTTTGGACGTAATGTAACGAAAATGTTTTTTGCTATACCTCTAAATGAACTAAATATGCTACAAACTTCATTTGAAATAAAGATCGTATTATGGTAAACGTTAATAACATCCGAAATTTTCAGGGCAATCCGAGTATATTTACTAGAGTTAGAGCGCGAACAGACGGAGAGACAAACCAATGTCGTAATCACTTTTCAACTTTGTTGGAAAGCGTTAAAAAAAAAACTAATGATGGTGTTATTTATTAAAAATTTAAGTAGATGGAAAGCCATTTTCAAATCTATTTGCTCATAAATTATTGTGGCAATGAATAATTTGAACATTACCGAAAGAGATCTGCCTTGCCCCTGAAATGGTTTAAACGAAAGTAAATAAGAATAAATAAATAAATGTGCTATCTCTCACATAAAATCACGGAAAAATAAAAATAAACGGGATGCTTAAAATCAATGTGCTTAAAAACACAAAAGCTTTATCGTAATGTATATCTCCTAGGTACGTAGGTAAATGGAGTGAAGAAGTATAAAAATGTAGAGCACACTGTTAAAATATGAGCCATCATCAAGTGATTAAAATAACATGGTGAATATATTGGTGTTGACTTCTTCAAGAGCTGATACCATGGAGCTATGAATGAGAGCAAAAGACATAAATAACGTTACTTGAAGCTGTTCCTATACCCCTCCTACGTCCGCCAGACTTAGCCGCGTCTTGCACTTGAGACTGCAGATTGGACTGGTGTAGCCCAAAGTCAACTATGGCGAATGCAGAAGAGGGGGAAAGAACTCGTTTCTCGGATTATATGCTTTCCACAGTGGAAGATTGAAATGTCTCCGCCTCTCCTTCATAGTTCCATGGCTAATGCCTGTGAGAGATCATGAAATGGTCAGTACAATGACGCGTTTCAAATTCTTATGTTTTCAATTTATTATTTTAACCTTTTGTTACAACACGTTGCATAGCTGTAATATACCTAAAAGTCAGTGTTACTTATATAATTGGGTTTAAAAGTCGATTTTATTTGTTACTAATTCTCACCATATGGCGATACGGTCTTAATTTTCCATGCCAAAGTTTTATTTATCATTTCAGCCATTTCACATGGTTATTGCTAAAACGAAATTTCTAAATTTTGTCTATTTTAAAAGGTTGGAGACAGCAAAAAATAAATTTGATACAAAGGTTGGTTTATACATTTTTCGATTTTGTTCTAAACGTGACTATATCATGAGAAATAGGTAATTTTCTATTTATTGTAGATGTGTTAAAAATTACCTTATAGTCGATTTTTTTTACGCTCTAAATCTTAAAATATATTTTTTACATGATTAAAATGATGTATTATAACATCTGAGTAAATATTTTTCTAATCGGACATCTTGACACACAAATGATTGAGGACACCTGAATCTCATGGGCGATACGTATAAAAGTAAAAATATACATTTAAACAGTCTTTTATAAGCATTAAATTTTTATTTAAAAAATTACGCCGGATATCATAAAATCTAAAACTTCTGTGGAAGGAAGAGGACGTTTCAAGTCTTCGGGGGGGGGGGGGGGGGCGTTCCTGAACTCAACACTGTTCACACAATAAATTTGTGCATAATTTTGTGCATAATTAATCATAGTGTAATGTTTTCAATATAGCATATTTCTTAACACATTTTAATATAATTGAAAGGTATCGATGAAGAGATTGACTCGAAAAAAAAGCCGCAGCTACAAAATCACCCATAACGGCAAGCAATCATTAGAAATGTTATATCCCTTGCCGAAATCAGCTAAGTCAAAGTACAGAGGGCGCCTAAAAACAGCTGTATTAACATCTTCGCCAGATAAAGTAAACCTTGAAATGAAAAAAAAAAAAAAAAAAAAGACAAAAAGTAAGCTTCCAAACCACAAAAGCAGTTGGAACATCAAGCTTTAAAAAAAAGCATAATTCATTTGGAAAGAAAATGATGGCAGGGAAGAACTACAGATATAAAGTAAAGAATGTTCTGTGCGCTGGAATAAAATATAAACAAGAAAAATTCATGTGTATGCATTGCATCGTTTCCTACATGATATTCAAGAACCTTGCAATTAGTACCAAAATGTCTATTCTTAATTATTTATAACTTTGATTTATATTTTTAATACATTTTGTATTAAAACAATTATTCTTACTTTTAGACATTTGATTTCATTATATTTCATTGCTGTTCTTTTGTTTGATTGTTTCATTAATCGCAAAATTTGCTTTTAATTAAATTAGTTATATCCTTTACTCATTAAAACAGCCTAATATTATTTGGTTCAATTTAGAAGACTGGGGTCTATGTTAGGCAAACAGTAGCTGAATTTGGACCATTTTTTACAATTTTTTTAAATTAAAATAAAACTGCAGTTTTTCAAAAAGGAATTACTATAAAGATTTATTTTGTTAGTGGATGAATAGACTAACCACGTGTAGTTATTTTAGTTCAGATATTCCAAAAATGAAGCGAGTATACCTGAATATATGTGAAGTGGTTCTAATTCGGCTACTCTCCCCTGTGAAACGCCTTGTTATGTGGGATTTTTATATTACATTTGTTTCAGAATACACGAAAATTCGAAGAAATTTCGAGAAGAATTAGAAATTCGAAGAGCCATTACATTATGACCACCTTCCATCTATAACAATGAGCTCACCCAGAAACAAAACCACGGCGCGTGCGCGGCTGATATTTCATTATATAAAGGTCCATGCATTGTATTTTAAAACATAGCGTGATTAGCGATTTAATGGGGAAAGCAGCAGATTTATCAGACTTTGATAAAGGTCAAATGGTTATGGCTCGGCGACTGGAAACGTCAATATCGGAAACGGCGCGTTTGGTGGTCTCTACATGTGCAGTCATTGTGACATTGTCATCACGTACCGAAAGTGATGTATGGATGGTAAGTCACCGGCGAGCGGTGTGCCGCCCGCGGCACATTGATTCCAGAGGAGAGCGGAGACTGTTACGCATTATTCGTCGTGACCGAAGAGTTGCAACAGCCGAAATCACCAACAGCTACATCAGTGGCGACCCAGACTGTGTTTCTCAACGCACGGTGCCGTGTGCACTGTTGCGTGTGGGCTGACGCAGGCAGCGGTCTAAGCACGTTCCTGTGCTGACAGCACGTCACCGCCAGCAACGCCTGCAATGGGCCCATGAACATCTGATTTGGACCGTAGAATAATTGATGAAAGTTGCATGGTCCGACGAATCACGTTTTCTTGTCCATCACATCGACGGTCGCGCGCGAATACGCCGATTTCTAACAGTAACCCTGGCTCCCGGATGCACGGTTGATCGGAGACAAGCTTGTGGTGGTTATATAATCATATGGACAATGTTTTTATGGAGCACAATAGGACCTATAATCCCCATAGAACAATCCCTGACGTCTGTGCGCTACCTGAACATCGTGTCTGTCCAGGTGCACCCATTAATAACAACAATGTTTCCGGCGGGTTATTGCATTTACCAACAGGATAATGCACCATCACATACGGGTCGAATCGTTAGGGAGTGATTCGAGGAGCGTTCTAATGCGTTTCGAAGCATGTTCTGGCCTCCAAATTCACCTGACATGAATCCAAATAAACATTTGTAGTTCCACCTAGAAATCTCGTAACGCTACCACCTCGCAATATGCGAGAATTTCAGGACCAGTTGGTGAGCGCTTGGTACCAGATACCTCAGACTACCTGTAAGAACTTTGTCCAGTTGACACCAGGTCGGGTATTGGCTGTTTTGAGGGCGAAAGTTGTCCGACGTCGTATTAAACAGGTGGTCATAATGTAATGGCTCTTAGGTGTAGATTCATAAATAATGTGTAGGAGGATAACAAAAGAAGCAAGAATGTCCATACAATTATATTATTTATACCACTAGAACTTATTTCAGATTTTTAAAGTTCAATGAACGTGTTTATTAGATATTAATAATAATACATTTTTAATATGTATTTTGAGGTATCATTCACATGTTTGTATGAATTTCCTTCTAAAATGCTACAAGTTTATTTTTTTTTAAATTGATATTTAACCTCATTTGCATTTATGCGAGACAGATTAACGCGAAAAGATAATAAATGTTTTTTTATTATCATTTAGTTAGATTTTTAGCTAATATACTTATTTTATGCAAACAAAAATAAATCAATAGAGTACGGACCATTTGTTTGAAACAAAAGCGGAATAAAAAGAAATTAACTACAAACAAGTAATTTTCTTAACTTGCCACTTTTTTTACAATATTTGAATGATAAAAATTATCACAATCTAATTTCCTTATAGATATATTATACGTTTACAATGATATTTTTTACAGTTTAGTTTACTTTGATTTTTTTGGTGTTTAGTACTTATTTCAATTTTTATATGAATAAAATGACTACCATTTTAAAAAAGGACAACAGAACCTATATTCGTTCAAATGAAAATGTTATTACTTTTCAACTAATTTCTTTTCTTTTTTAAATTTTACTCTAACTTGTATTTCAACTTGTATTAAAAAAGAACACTAACGTTTTGTTTAACATAAAATTTAATTAAAAAACAAGAACGGAAATTATGCGTCCAGCATAGATTATGTAACACATTCCAACGCATTCAGAATACTGTAACAAGTTTATTAAGGTTTTATTTGAAGTCTAAATCAAAGATTTAAAAAACTCATAACGCATTCAAAAACTCAAATTCTGTTGTTACAATCAATAGTCGAAAAAACATCCGTTTTTTATGCGTAACTCTATATGATATATGGGTTTGGATGTATACTACATACTATGCTAAAAGTTAACTCTTTGAAACAAATAGAATAGTTGAAAATTTCCTTTCTGCAATTTACGTGAATAAACGAAAATGTACTTGAGAAATTTTCTGAAGCCCTGTATATGATCTACAGCATTTATCCACACCAACTAATATTTTTAAACAATGTTCAATTTAAAAACGCGTGCCACAACTGAAAACGCATCTCCAGCAGTTATAGTACATAGAATTCAATTTCTTCTGTATTTAAATTCCTTTGTGTGTCCCTGTAAATGAACGAAATATTCTTTGCACACCATATTCTACAGTAAGCGCCATGTAGTTCACCTCAATGATATATATAAATGTCAGTATTAAAATAGTGCAATATCTTTAAAATTCACCGCAAACGATTTTACCCCAGACTGTAATGTAAAGGAATTCTTTTGGGTGTTTCTGTAAATGAGCCGTAAATGCTATGCCCTTCATCTTCCATACCGAACATGCCATAGTGATACGAATAACGTATATTAATTTCATGGCAATCGACAATATTTACGCAAAATAGAGCACAGGCGGATGGAAAGACAGAGAGACTATTCTAATTCATAAGCGCCTAATGTAGCATAAAATTAAACTTATCTCCTTCCCCAAAACGCAAAATAATGAAACATCCCGTACAGTTACAACACGTTGCACATAGCGTGTATAAAGAGATATTTTATTTCAGAATATCTTTTTTGCATGAAAATTGAGAGTAAGATATAAACAGATTGTGTAGATTTTCGGATTTTATTGGATACAGTTTTTTGATATATTTATTAAAGAATCCTTTTATATTTGATGTTTTTCTTCGTTATCCATACAAAAAGGTATTTTTGAATACTTACCAATCTTCAAAGTTCCGAAATGTAATAGGAAATCTATTTACTGCATATTTTAATGGACAGAACTTCAAAGTATTATATTTAGTTATTTCAAAGATGTAGTCTTCTTTATCGACTTGTTTGCATAGATATCAATACATGTAGAAAATCCCTTCTTCCTTTGAAATTCGTTCATGAATGTTGTAGTGGAAAAAATGATTTCAAAAATCTAAAATAAAGTCGAGCATAAGTTTTTAAATAAGCGAATAACAATCGTATGATGTAAAATGCTTACACATAATGTCATAGATGGCATTGTAATAAAATAAACTTATGTAAATTGAATTTTTAACACAAATCGCTCATAGTATTATTGTTTAAAAGGTATAATAATTCTTATTATAATTCCGATACATTAAAATACATGGAAATTTAAAATAGATGAATATATAAAATATAGGAAAATATCATAAGATACCCGTTCCTAATAAATAAAATATATATATATGGTATATATAATTAATATCAAAACTAATTAGAAAAATACTAAAATAGCTGTATTGAATATAGTAAAAGATTTTAATTAAATTGGGTACTAAGATAAAGCACATGAAAGAATATTATAGCGTGCTTTCAAAGAAATATTTAATTCGTGATACCACATTAAATAGAATATTCCATATTCTTGCAAATAATTAAGCGTTGGATCATTCGCATGTTCATTTAAAGTAATTGTACTATAATTTACGTATGTGCTTATCATTAAAATATCTGTAATGTAAGATATATTCTTAATCCCGCGGAGAAAACCAGTTACAGTTTAAGCGAACAATTTACAACCAGCACAAAAGAGTATGTATTTCTTTAGCTGTAAATTGCCATGTAAACCACACACATATACAGTGTGTTTCAGCACAGCGTTTAGAAATTTTCAGGCGAGATAGAGTACACCTAGACAGTGTTAAATCATATAGCAATACATGGTCGGAAATGCTTTCTTGGCGCTGTAATGACGACAGAAAACAAAAGAAAGGAAGGACACAAACAGTGTAAAAAAAAACATTTTATTATTCTTAGTACAGCAAAAAACTAAGAAATAATAACAAAAAAAAGCCCACAACGATCGTTATCAAAGAAGGTGTTCGAAGTGTCGTGATGCAGGCTTCACATCTCCAGTGCATGGGAGATCTAATGTTCTCTAAAATACCGGGTGTGTCCCGGACTTCCCCAGCAGCTGCCACGATGCGTGCAACACGATCCTCAACACAGTTTACGGTGATTTTGTATTCCAGTGTCTTGTCGTACCTCCAGAGGAAGTAATCAAGGCAAGTTAGGTCTGGTGATTGAGCGGGCCAATGCATCGGACCACACCGTCCGATCAACTGTTAGCCATGCGTTGCATACAGGCGGAGACGCACGTTAGTGCTGTTATAATCGGAGCCCAATAATGTTGAAACTATAAGGAAGAACGTACCGCTAAGGATGGGTGTGCGTCGTCAAGCAGGTGCAGCAATACTTTCTGAAGGAAGGTCAAACAGTTTAGATGTTGAGTAAATATGTACGGCTCGACAAGGTTTTCCTTTATGATGCCGGCCCATGCATTTACTGAAAACCGCCTCTAGGCTGCACATGTTCTTGCTGCATATGTGTTGTCCTTCGACCACGCATGGGTTTTATGTGAGTTGTACATACCCCTCCGATGTGAAGGTCGCCTCTTCGATGAACAAAACGGTGTCACGGATACAGCTTTATTTTGTGCACATCTAACCGCGAATCGAAACCGTTTATAATGAGCATTTACAACGCATAAATAACCACCATGAAAATTTTTAGTTTCTAGCCCCAAAGATTTTAAAGAAATTGAAGCATTGGGACTTTTTTTTCTCCTGCACCCTTTTAAGTTACGATTTTTTAAAAAGATTTTTGTGCGGGAATTTATGTCTTAAATGTAATAGCCACGTCAAATTTCTAATTTATATTTTTAAAAAAAACCCATAGAAATGGTAATTTAGAACGTTTGCTGCTCATTTGACCTTTTTAAATTAAATTTTTTTAGAAAAGATTCTTGTCGAGCATTTGCCTCTTAACCACCATAACACATGTCAAGTTTATGACCCCTTCAGTATCACAAACATCGGAATTTTAGAACTATTTCAGCGCAGATTTCACTTTAAAAAAAACTATTTGGCGCATACATATGCGATTTTAAAATAACAGCCATGCCAAGTTTAAATTTTATATACTTAACAATTCTAAAGAAATCGTAATTCTATAGAAAACATTTTCTGCGCATTTAAATCCATTTTTTCAATTTTGAATTTTTTAGAACCAGTTTTTTGAAAGTATTTACATCTTTCAAGTTACCATGAAGTCAAATTTCTATTTGATTCACCGTTCAACATCACAAAAATATATATTTTAGAAAGATTTTGCTCCTGCATTCCGTTGGGATTATGATATCAACATAAAAATGAGCCTATGGTGAAGTACACACTATCACCATCATTTTGAAAACATTACTTTTGAAATGGGTTAATAGTTCCATAGATTAACGCAAACAAACAAACGTTTGTACATTATAATATTAGTATAAAAATAATATTTAAAAATATTTATAGTTAACATTGTTTTGAATTATTTTTTATAACATAATTAAACATACTGAAAAATAAAGATTTTCGCTCAGTTGATGCAAAATCCGATCAAGTTATGAACCCCCTTGAGCAAATGTCATACCACTAAACTACCATGCACTCTAGAAAACATAAAGATAAATTGTAAATATTTATCGCTGGCTATAGACGATAACTTTGATACCAAAGTTAAGCAGCTAGGGTGTAGATTCTAGCCTAAAAGATTTGTCAATTATGCCATTTACAAAGGATTGTCACCAGTAAAACTAGTATAGAATAAAGTCGACATAAATAAGAGAAATATGCTAATAAAAATTTTATATCAAATACTTTGCTTTAAATGTCTGAAAGAAATAGCTGTATTCAAAAACTTTAATTAATGATAACACATATCTATAAAATATAAATGTAAGTGTGGGCCATCACTACTGCGATCATGAAAAAACAGCATCAGAAGTGGCCCACCCCAATAGTTGGTTTAATAAGCTTATTTTGATAACACAAATATGTTTACATATTCCTTAAACTTTATATCAGTTATTAAAACTTACATTTTTTCGTTTACCCTTCTTAAATGTTTCGTGCACAGCACGAAATCGAACATTGCTCACTAAAAATGTTGCTAAGAAACCGCAGCTGAAACAGATAAAAAAAGAAGCGTCGGTGGGAGCAGACCCTGTTAATATGATGTGCGTTGATTTCTCTAAACAAAGGCATAATGTGACAGGCGAAAGACCGCTTTATTACTTCTGATTGGCGTTAAAATATTGAGCGTTTCGTGCCTAGCGTAGTAGGAATATCAAATGGGCCATTAGTGTTATATGGGCCATAATATGTAACCATAATATTTTAACCTATATATATATATATCTATATATACTTTTTTTTCCCATGGGGGTGACACTAAAATCTGGAAAATCTTTTATATTTTTTCCAGACAGATGTAAATTTTCACGTTTCTTTCACGAGCATTTCACTTGAAATAGGACAAATACATGGCTTTCGATCGATTGTTTATTTTAGTCTGACATTTTAATGCAAATAATATTTTTAATGATGCATACAATAAATAAACCCTATTCTGAAATGATGTCATATAAGTTTTTTTTTCCTTTTTTAAAATTTAAATAACAGAAAAAAATAAAAAGCGTTATAAAAAGTATAGAAGTACAATTTGTATGATAGAATTTTGGTATGTGGTTTAGTTTAATATTTATAGTTGTCCCGTTAGTCCATAATAAAAAAAAATTGCGAAAATGTTATTTAATTTCGATATGTGATAAATTATAGGTTAAGCAAAGTAAAACCACCAGTGAGGGCCAGATTAAGGACGAATGTTTCGCTTTTAGCTAATAATTACTATGCCATGCGATTTTTTTTTTTATGACGATGATCAAAATAGAACTAGCAAAAGCCATGCTTTGTTTGGATTCGCGAAGAATTATTTAATAAGATAAATATTTGAAAGTAGCAATATTTTTTAAAATATTTATGCGTCTTTACTAAGCAAAAAAAACCTTATTTTATGTTCTGGCGCATTTTAATTTTAGAAATGTAAATTCAGCCAAATAACTAAGAATTTCCTCAGAATTTTTCTTTTATTTTACATATAAGACTGGTAGAAATAAAAATATTTTCGAAACAAAATTTTACAAAATATTTTTAAATTTTCAAATAAAAGCTCTTTAAAGATGTTTTTACATTTTCCAATAGCCTCTGGTGTTTCTTAAATGGTTTGAAATAGGTATTTTTGCAATCTTTGTAATTCATATCAAATAATCTTTGATAGCAATCTTAGAATAATATATTCGAAGAGGGCTTCAAGAAAGTTACTTCTTCAAAATCCTATTTTCTGGAAAAACATTTGAAATCTGCTCTCGTTGATACTAAGAATTATTAAGTGTAAAACTTTTCATTCTAATTTCTTCTTTTTTTCTGCATGCTAGCATAAGAGAAGTTTTGATATTGTAGAATCTCTGTTAAGGAAATTTTCTATTGAATGCTAAACCTTGATGAATTTTCACTATCTGTAACACTACGTGCGTTAAGCCAACTGATGTCTATTTATGCCCAATATCTACAACGGCTTTATCTAATCTAATATTAAACCTTGGAATTTATGAATTGTAACTGCAAAAGCTAACTGCAGAGGAAATTGTTTTCTTGAGCAATTTATATTTCCATCTTTCCAGAATTTAGTTATTGGTGGAATCAGAACGCAGCCATTTTCATAAGTTGAATGACTGTAGTTTTCAGATTTAAACATGATTATTCGCACCATCTGATCTGGTGGGCCGTGATTTTCTTCATAAATAATATTTGCAACATAGCCTAAAGCCCGTTTACTAAACATTTTTCGATCCACAAATTAGAACGTAAAATTACTTTAGACCTAATTTATATACTAAGAAATGGTTCAAATCCGTTTGTCATTTCAGAATCGGACAACTTTGCTTTAGAAAAATTATAATAGAACTAACACATTCCACAAATTGTTTTTAAACGGCAAACATACTAATACTACTACTAATAATAATAATAATAACTTCTTAATAGTAAATATGTTTCATTTGGTTCAATTTTAAGCCTTCGAATTCGAATGACACTTTATATAACGAGTTCAGTTTACAATTCTTTTGTTGCCACTTAGCAAAAAAATGCGTAAATATCGTCTGCGTAAATGATTTAATATAAGTAGAATAAATTGTGTATTTGAATTCTTAACACTGAAAAATACTTTTATAGTTTAATGTAAATAAGTGAATTTTCACAAATTTTAATTCATCAAAAATATGTTATAGATTTCATTTAAAAACATTATTTAAAAAATTTGATAAAAGAAATCGTGAAACTATGATGTGATTAAAAAGAATGAGCACCAAAATATGCGCCATTTCCAGCCAGTCTTAATAAAGTATTCTATTAAAATGTATTTTTTCCTCTCAAATAACATACATTTTTAATATAAGAATGTTTAGTGTTCTTTTACGGTTTGAAGTATAAATTCTGCAGTTATTTTCAATATTTAAAATATTTCGGCTTCGCAAAATGCAGATATATAGGTCCCTATCCTTATTTAAGTAATTTTTTTAAAGTGAAATTTTGATGCAACGATAATATTTCACGCACGTAATCATTCATGACTTTATTTATTTTTACTGATTTTTATTTACTGCAAGAAATACGCAGGTTTCATTATCGTTTACAAAAATAAATCCGTATAATGGAAAAATATATTCAACAAAATAATAAAAAATGTTTATTGTTAAATAATTCAATACGAAAATAATATTGTCAGAATCTACAGATCATATTTTATTTCTATCAAGTACATAAAATTCCTTTCCTTAATAGACTCTTTCAGTGTGACGTCAATCCTGACGTTTTGTTTGGAAACTGACTCCAAACAAACCGTTGTCATGCGTTATTTCTTTTAAAATATAAATCGTAGAAAATTTTTCCACAACATATCAAGTATTAAAACACTTAGTTGTGAGATACAGATATAAGATATAGCTATAATATACAAACAAAATAGAAAATACAACACAGCTACTGTTTGTTTAGAGTCAATTCCCAACCAAAACGCGACTGAAATTTTCTATTAAATTAAAAAAGTCCTTCCGGCCAGTGCCGGGAGGAAGAGGTAGCTTTCATATTCCTTATTTTAAAAAAGCCAACTTATATTATTCAAACACACGAAGCTCAATTTAGTGGAAACCGAATATAGGAGATTCAATACTAATTTTTATCAATACTAAATCATTATGAATGAGAATTTCGCGAAATTAATCAGCTTTTTCCAAGCTGTTTTTATTTAATGTAACTTATTTTTGGCTGCCAAATTCAGCGATTTCTTAAAGTGCCTGCCATTTTAAGACAACATGGTGGATGAGGCTAACCAGTGAACTTGGTCGAGACCTTAGTAATTGCTGCGCACATGCTCACTCACATCGGAATCGATTGATATAGAGTGCTTTCGCAGGCGAAAAATCAGATTTTTCAAAATGTCACACACATTAGATATTGAAATTGCTATATCTCAGCCATTTTTAAAGATAAAGACAAACAAAAAATGCTCCTGAATCCTTATATCAAGGACAAATACTTAAGAAAGAAACCTTTTTTAATTTCTAATTTTTTTGCACCTCACTTTAAATATAATTTTTTTTTTAATTTAATGGCCGCAGTTTTGAAATAAGATGGTTGATGAAGCTGGCCAGCGAACTTGGTCGAGATATTGATGTATACTACCCACATGCCTTCTTACATTGAAATAGGCGAATACGTATCGCTTGACAAATACAAGATCGTTTCAAAAAGTTAGCCATGCTAGAAATTCAAAGTGCTATAATTCAACCATTTTTTTAAGATGTAAACAAAAGAACAAATTTTCAGAAAAAAAAAAAAAAACTGCTCCGGAATCTTTGTATCAAGGCCAAACACATAAAAAAAAATCTTTTTCATTTTCCAATTTTTTAACACCTCATTGTAAATTTTAAATTTAATTTTTTTTAAATGGCAACCCTTTTGAAACAAGATGGCGAATGAAGCTGGCCAACGATCTCGGTCGAGACATTGGTATGTACTATGTACAGACCAAGTTACATCCAAATCGGTTCATAAACACGCCTGATATCGCGTGACAAAAATCAGGTCGTTTTAAAATGTCAGCCACAATAGAAATTCAAAATGCTATAACTCAGCCATTTTTTTAGATATAGACGAAACAAAAACTGTTCCGGAATCTTTGTATTAAGGTCAAACACATACGAAAAAATTATTTTTCATTTTCCAATTTTTTGGTATCGCATTTTAAATTTAAATTTTTTTTAAATGGTTTAAATGGCTGCCATTTTAAAACAAGATGGCGGATGAAGCTGGATAACGAACTCAGTTTTGCATGGGAAACAAAATGGCGGCCATTGGTTATTGAAGATCAATGAAAGTATTTTCAATAAGGAGTTACCATAGTCGGGACCCTGTTCTGTCGCCAACTTGGCGATATATCGCCAAATTTGGCGGCCAAAATGAGTCGCCAAAAGTGACGCCAATTAGCGATATCTCTAATATTTCGCCAAATTCCCAGAGACTTCCATTGTAAACCTACTTGCTTATAGAAAATCAACAAATTGAGATATTTTAATGCAACAAAAACTAATATTAGCATAAGGGATTATATTAAATTTTTCTTTGATGACCTTAGGAATTGACTTTAAAAACAAAATTTTTATATTACTTGTTTTTCATTAGAAATAAGTCCTGATATTTTGGTGGCTCCTTTCTTGGTCTTAACTCTTTTGTCGGCCTTCTCCGCTTCATTTTTTCCCCGTTCTTTTCCCGTCTAGCTTGTACTGAAAATAATTTAAATGATGAATTTGATAATAGTCGTAGATTAGCTTATAGTAATGGTTTCAAAGCCCAACATATTAATAAATCAATCGTGAATATTACCAATAATAAGAAACCTCAACATAAATTTGGTTCGCAAAAATACCAAACTTTATTACATTCAATATTATCCAATCTGTTTTGAGAAATTAAAATGCAGTCTTAAGTGGTTCAATATCTGCTTAGTAGCCAAACCGACTTGAAATTGAAGAATAATATTTGCACTAAAATTGTTCCAATTAATTTTCAGAATTATTCAGGAGTACGCGAAATACCATTAATTCGAGCAGACGGATCAAAGAATTACTATATCGTAATGACTAGCAGAAAATTTAAATACAAAAAAAGGAGTTTGTAGCTGTCATTAAGTGTAACAGAGAAATAACAGCCTTGCAATATTACATCAAGAAGAAATTATCCATATACATTTCAACGAAATTAAGATAATTTCTCCGTCCAACCAATATTATCCATCAATTATAACACAAACAATAGTGATTCTAACAACTAAAACTAACATATGTAACGATACAGCGTCATTTAACTTACCAAAACTGTGGCCCGAGTTTCTGAATGGTTACGAAAAAAAAAAAATAAAAAAAATAACGTGCGTTACATGAAAAACTGAATGATGGCGTTTCAGTTCATTGCATCATAGACCGTGCAATTTCAGAATATCATTATTTATTTGTTTTGAAAATGTCTCGGGAAGAGTTTAAACATATCAACAGTCAAATAAAACTATTTTACTTTTTTTAAATTTGAGCTTAGAACATTTTAGCAATTAGAAATAATATATGGTCTAACATTATTAAAATGAACTTGAAACAATTATTTCCTATTGACCGTAATGTAACAGAACACTTTAGGTCGTCCTCTAAATGAACTATAATTGCTACATACTTCTTTTTCAAGAGCGATCTTGCTATAGTAAACGTCAATAACACACAACAATTTCAGGGCAATCTAGGTATATTTAGGAAAGTTAGATACGGTTAGACGGAGATACAAACTGAAGTAAAAAACACTTTTCAACTACGTTCGAAAGTGTTAAAAATAACATCTAAATTCAATATTTATGAGAAAAATGTTGCGTTTCTTGAAAATTTAGAGTTATAAAACGTCTAAAGTTTTACACTTATCTTTCATAACTAATCGCAATATTCGTTTTATCGCAGCTATTAGAATTAAAGAATAGATACCTACGCTGTTAAAAACTTTGCAGCATTCTGGCAGGTCATTCGACCGTTTTTTGAAAACACGGTTTCATAACCATAAGTTAACTATATTCTGACCATAAAATGGCCAATAATATGGTCAGAATAGTGTTAAAATTACGGTTGTGTAACCGTTTTCGGAAAAACGGTCAAATGACCTGCCAGAGTGCTGCAAATTTTTAACAGTGTAGTTATATACATAAAATGGGTATTTATCCGAGTATTTAACCTTAAAAATAGATACCAGGCTTATTTATGTCACTGGTCTATTAGCCTACTGGCTAGCAAAAAGACCTTAATTCAAAAGGAAAGTTAAATAGTTTTCTTACGAAGTTCACAACAGAAAAAGATGTTAACAGTGTTCCGCGATTTTTCAAACATAGTAATAGCTTATTTTAACGTGTAAAGCATTTAGAAACTAAAAATATAAACAGAAATTAATAAAATGTTACCTTTGGTAAAACTTGTTTTTACTTCAGGTCACTTCTTTAAAAATTCCTTGACGCTCTCTGTAACAGCTCGCTTGCGTCTGGGAATCTTTTCTTTGCACAGTCAGTAATCTAATTCTTTAGGAGAATTTCCTCTTTGGTTTTCAAAATTGTGGGAGATCTTCTTTTTGGTCTTTTCCATTTAATATACAGTGGCGATCAAAAGTTTCCGGCCAGTTAGTTTTTTTTTATTTGTTTGACAGAACGTTTTAGCGAAGAAGAAGTTCAATTGCCTTAAAAGTTAGGAATAAGCAAATTACCTCTGATCACGTGATCCTTTTGATTGGTTACTTAAGATACTTGATGCAAAGGGGAGGAATTTAAAATTCGCGCTTGCAAAAGTTTCCGGCCATTAGTCATTCATGGTGTTTTTGCTATCGCTAAAGTGATTTTTTGGCCATGTTTGTTAATTAATCAAGGTGAATAATGTAAGTAAATTCAAAAACGAAAAGTTTAACAATTTATTGTTCCTAAATGAGTGATTTGTTTGTCGCTAAACGGACAATCCTCTCGTGAGATTGCGGCAAAGCTTTCTATCGGAAAATTTGCTGTAAACGATGTTTAAAAATATATATAAAGATGGTCATGGCCTTCGGAACTTGCCACGGTCCGGGGGGACTCCGGAAAACGACTATTCTTGTGGATAGAATTATCTGAAGAAAAGCAGTTGATGACCCGCGTAAAAATGCCGCTGCAGTTCCACGCCATTTATGGTGTTAAAAGTGATTTATATTGTTATGGTTATTGCTGAAACAAGTGTATCTACAGTGTCAAGATGCTTATTTGACGTAGAACTTTATGGAACAGTCGGCGTTAAAAATCCTTTCATAAGTAAAAAAATTCGGAGGACCCGACTGGAGTTTGCTACGGAACACAAAGACTGGACAAGTGAAAACTGGAAAAAAGTAGTATTTTCAGATGAATCAACGTTCAATCTTTTTGTGAGTGATAAAAAACATTTCAACCGACGACCTAAAAACAAAAGATAAGGTGCGAGATACATTATTCCTAAAATGAAGCACGGCGGAGGACATGTTATGCTGTGGGGAGCATTTTCTGGAAAATGCGCTTGTCCGTTATTTGAAATCCGCGGCAAGATGAATAGTGCAATGCATAAGGATATCTTGCAAGATCATTTGCTGCCTTATTGAAGGAAAAATTGTGGTCGCAACTATTTGTTTCATCATGATAACGACCAAAAACATACATCCAATCTCGTCAAGCAGTGGCTTTCGCACAAAAAAACTTCGCTTTTGAAATGGAAAGTCCAATCATCCGATCTGAATGTAATAGAAAATCTTTGAAACTAACTTGAAAACGTGTTTGGAATTATAAATATTCCAATTTAGCAGCATTTTCACAAAAATTGCAAGAACCGTGGACAAACTTAACACTGATGATCTACAACTGTTCATTGAATCGATGCCACGTTGCTGCGCCGCAGTATTTATTGTATGTACTTATACTAAATGTATGAATACAAAATACTAATTGTAAATGTTGTTGATCACTGTTATTTTCTTTTCTAACACCATGTTTTTCCAAACTTTCCAAGGTGGCCGGAAACTTTTGAGAACATCTGTTTTCTTTTGAAATTAATTTTGTCAATTAAATTTATTAATATTTAATTTTTACTCCATAACTAAGTTCTTAACTGTTATGTCAATAATGTGTATAAGTATCACTTTGACATTCCTCTCCATATGGGTATACTTACAAATTAACCAAAAAATTTATGCTGGCTGGAAACTTTTGACCGCCACTGTATACCTCAATGTAGACATTGGTATATTAAACCAAGATATTGCAGTTCTTACAAACATTCTATGCTTAATAGCCTCAACAGCCTTCTCAACTCGATCCTCCTGTACTTTACGTAATTTCTTTGCAGCCAATATCTCTATTCTAAAATAAAACAAGTACGAAAAATCATGCGTTAAGCATAGATTATGAAACACTTTCCAACACTTCCTGTATGCTTTAACAAAACTTCGTTATTTAGGGAAATAATGCACTATATAAAAGAACTAAGTAAACATTTTAGAAAACGCATAAAACATTTGAAAAACTGATATCAGCAGTTACCATCCATAACAAATATGTATTCCAATTATTTTGAACAACTCTGTATTTGATCTGTAGGTTGATATATATGCTGTATAATGGGGAAATTTAGTTTAGCAAGAAAAGGAATAACAGGTTGAAATTTCTCCTTCAGCAATGTATACTAATAGATGGAAATATACTTGTATACTTTTGTACAACCCTGTAGTTAACTTAGTACCTTTATTACACGCCACTATTTAGCTAAAGTTTAATTCAAAGTAAAACACTTTTAAAACTACTGTAATCACATTTTCAGAAATTATCATTTATAGACGGCCATGTATCCAATTCTTTGCGTGACCCTGTATAAAACTTTATCTATGTTTTATAATTTTATCTACAAACATTTCTTAGTAAACAAAATGCAGTTCAGCGTAAAACTGCATAACTCATTTAAAAACCACCTTTAAGCAATTTACAATCATACCCAGTAACCATTACGAATTCTTTTGTGTAGCCCTGTATATGAATTACAGACATTTATACACAGCATATACAATGCATAAATATAGTGAAACATATAAGAGCATAACATAATTAACAAGTTGGAAATTGCTCGTCAAACGTGGCAAATGAGGTGCGTTCGTACTATAACTAGTTTTATAATTATTTTTTGCACCCCATATTGTACTGAATGTATACTTTTTTGCACTTCATAAAGCGCATAGTCTGATACATCATTAAAATGCACTTCCAATAATTTTTTCCCATTCCCCGTAATTCCCATTTCCATTCCCCATCCCCCGGAACACTTTTGACTGTCCCTGTAATTAAACTATACATCCGATTTTCCTAAAATTTGAAATAGCTCAACAAAACTTTGCAACAATTATATCTTTAAAATTTCAGACCATTCGGAAGGCTGTAATATCATTAAAATGCACTTGCAATA
This sequence comes from Maratus speciosus, assembly GCA_963932465.1. Classification (NCBI taxonomy): domain Eukaryota; kingdom Metazoa; phylum Arthropoda; class Arachnida; order Araneae; family Salticidae; genus Maratus; species Maratus speciosus. The sequence goes on from OZ010793.1 coordinate 277,299,499, forward strand.
ATTTTTCCCATTCCCCGTAATGTAACGGAACACTTTTGACTGTCCCTGTAATTAAACTATACATCCGATTTTCCTAAAATTTGAAATAGCTCAACAAAACTTTGCAATAATTATATCTTTAAAATTTCAGACCATTCGGAAGGCTGTAATATCATTAAAATGCACTTGCAATAATTTTTCCCATTGGCCGTAATGTAAAGAAAAACTTTTGACTGTCCCTGTAATTAAACTATGCATCCGATTTTCCTAAAATTTGAAATGGCTCGACAAAATTTTGCAACAGTTATATCTTTAAAATTTCAGATCATTCGGAAGGCTGTAATATCATTAAAATGCACTTGCAATAATTTTTCCCATTGGCCGTAATGTAAAGAAAAACTTTTGACTGTCCCTGTAATTAAACTATACATCCGATTTTCCTAAAATTTGAAATGGCTCGACAAAATTTTGCAACAGTTATATCTTTAAAATTTCAGATCATTCGGAAGGCTGTAATATCATTAAAATGCACTTGCAATAATTTTTCCCATTGGTCGTAATGTAAAGAAAAACTTTTGACTGTCCCTGTAATTAAACTATACATCCGATTTTCCTAAAATTTGAAATGGCTCGACAAAATTTTGCAACAGTTATATCTTTAAAATTTCAGATCATTCGGAAGGCTCTAATATCATTAAAATGCACTTGCAATAATTTTTCCCATTGGCCGTAATGTAAAGAAAAACTTTTGACTGTCCCTGTAATTAAACTATACATCCGATTTTCATAAAATTTGAAATGGCCGACAAAATTTTGCAACAATCATATATTTGAAATTTCAGACCATTCGGTTGGGTAGTTTTTGCTCTGTTACATGCGGACAGACGGACGGACGGACTGAACGACGACTATAGGTGCTACGTATTTATATAATTACGAACGCACCTAAAAATGCATTTCCAGCCATCATCGCTACCGTACAATACTTCGGATACAATATAGTATCTGAAATCTTTTGTGTGTCTCTGTAAATGCTATGTACTTCGTATTATACATGAAATAAGTTATATTAAACCTCAGCGACGTATATCAATTCCATTATACATGAAATAATTTAACATAATTAAAATACGCCGGAAAAAATTCCCTCCACCCGTATATCATTATGTAACGGAATTCTTTTGTGTGGTCCTGTAAATGAATAATATTTATTCTTTACAGCGCATATTCTACGGAATGCATATTTTAATGCACTTGATAAATGAATATACATTTTATTATGTTTGAAAGCATGTAACATCATTAAAAATCATTTTAAATGAATTTTTCCATAGGCCGTAATGTAACGGAAAAATTTTGACTGCCCCTGTAAATGAACTAAACATGGTACAAAGTTCATTGGCAATAAGGTTCGGGCTATGGTAGAGGTCACTAACATCCAAAAATTTCAGAACGATGCGAGTATATTTACGGGAGTTAGAGAGCGTACTGACGGCCAGACGGCCAGACGGACATACAAACCGAATGCATAAACACTTTTCAACTTTGTTGGAAAGTGTTAAAAAGAGATAGCTGTATTGACACCGCAGAATTAAAGTTTTATTGTTTACTTAGCTTGATGCCAAAAGGAAAAATAATGGTACTGTATCATCCCATGCCATGAATTAGTTATTAGATATCTACAGAGTAGCGCTTACATAGTAAAAGTAACATGCAAATCAAAATATCAATTTCTCTAAACAATTCCAAGTAATTCGTAATTTAGAGTATTTTCAGCGCATTTAAGCTTTTTAAATCGTTCTTAATGAGCATTTTTATCTTATAAATAAACAACTGGCCAATTTTTAGTTTCTTGCCACAACGATATCAAAGAAATTGAAACGTTATAACTTTTTTTTTTTACCTTATGCATCCTTTTAGATTACGAAAAAGTTTTGTGCGAGGATTTATGTCTTAAATGTAACAGCCACGTCAATTTTAAGCTTATATTCAAATAAAGGCCATAGAAATTGTAATTTAGGCAGTTTTCTGCTCATTTGACGCTTTTAAATTTAAAACTTTTTAGAAAACATTTTTGACGAACATTTGCATCTTAACTACCATAACACATGCCGAGTTTCTAGCCCCTTCAGTATCACGGAAATCGGAATTTTAGAACTATTTCAGCGCACATTTCACTTAAAAAACTATTTTGTGCTTACATTTAAAAATTAAAAATAACAGCCATGTCAAGTTTAAATCTTATATCCTTAACAATTTTATATAAATCGTAATTATATAGGGAAAGTTTTCTGCGTATATAAGTCTTTTTTGAATTTTGAATTTTTTAGAAACAGTTTTTAGAAAGTATTTACGTCTTGCAAGTTACAATCAAGTCAAATTTCTAATTTTTATAACATTCAAAATCTCAAAAATATGCATTTAGAAAGATTTTGATTCTGCATTTCGTTGGGATTATGATACTAACATAAAATATGACCTATGGTGAAGTATCGACTGTAACCATCATTTTGCCAACATTACTTTTAAAATGGATTAGTAGTTTCATAGATTAACCCTACAAACAAATGTTTCTTCATTATAATATTAGTATAAAAATAATATTTAAAAATATTTAAAGTTAACATTGATTTGAATTATTTTTTTATAACTATTAAACTTACTGAAAAATATTCTTTTTCTTTTTTTCGAGATTTTTGCACACTAGATACGAAGCCCGATCTAGATATGAATCTCTCTTTAGCAAACGTCATACCACTGAATTACCTTGCATTGCACGCTAGAAAGCTTAAAGCTAAACTTTAAATATTCATCGCTGGCTATAGACGGTAGTTCTGATACCAAAGTTAGGCAGTTAGGGTGTAGATTCTAGCCTAAAAGAGTAGTCAATTATATCATTTACAAAGGAATGTCACGAGTATATAAAAAAAAAAAAAACTATAGAATAGAATGGACTTAAAACAGAGGAATAATATAATCGCTAATATAACTTTTTTTTTTTGTTTTTCCTTCTTGAAAATTTCGTATACAGCACGAAATCCAACTTTGCTCACTAAAAATCTTGCTAAGTAATCACAGCTGAAACAGAAAAAAAAAGAAGCTTCGGTAGGAGCAGCCCCTGTTCACTTCACGTGCTTTGATTTGTCAAAACAAAGGCATAATGTGACAATCGAAAGACCATTGTATCACTTCTTATTGACGCTAAGTTCAGATGTTGTCCGTTTTGCGCCTAGCATCGGCATCGTATGGATATTTCAATGGGCCATTACTGGTATATGGGCCATGATAGATGATTTTACCCTGTTTATCTGAACTCAGAATAATGTAATGAAACTGCACATCTCCTCTAAAAAATAAATACACATGAAATGGCTGCCAAATAGTGTAATAGAAACAATATCTAAAGCAATTAAATATGGAATGTGTTTCTGAAAATGCAAATTGTCCATTTTTGACGCTATTTAATTAGAGAATCTTATCTGCTCGGAGATGCATCATGTATAGGTGGATCATGCTAAATCTAAAAGTAGCGGAATGCCAATTCAAAAAACATAGGTTTGACTTACAACTCATGCAAATTGCTAAACATCTGCCTCTAGAAACTCAGAATTTTTAAAATCTTGGCACTCGAGAGGTGACTTTCCCTCACCACTAGCACTGCCAGGTGTCTTGCGTAAATTCGAGCTCCAAATGCTCTGGACAACAGTATTTTCAAGAAATTTTCCCAGTCTTATCTAATGGCAGAATTATTTGCGATTAAAGATGGAGAAATAAACTATACGAAACAGGTGGTGTCCAGAGCATTTGGAGTCCTGATTTACGCGTGAAACCTGGCAACACTAGTGGCAAGTGAGAGTCACCTATCGAGTGCAAAGGGTTGACTTAGCAAACTGAACATTACTGTATAGAGAATTTTATTGTAATAATAGGAATAAACAGAATTTGATTTCTTTTTTTTTTTTTTAATTGAATCAAAATTGACAAAAATACATAGAAGCATTTATATGACCATAAAAAGAAATTATTTTTTTAAGTTAAAAATACCAATAACAAGTGGGTAAGTGTGATCGCAGATCGCATAGAGGGTTTCGAATAATATATCTTTTAAAACACTTAATCAATAAATTAACAAATCAAAATTGCTAATTTTAATTTATTAATTCCTTACATAAATGACAGCACCATTACATTTAGGAATCCCCCCCTCCCCCCCTATCCACTACCCTATTTCAAATTTTATATTTCACTAATAATATTTATGAGAGGACACCGTCAAAAAACCGCATTTAAAACGGGAAGGAGAGGCATTGGATCCGTATAATATGAATAAGTTTTCATAGACCTGTTTAACGATACGTCGAATGAGGGTTGGTCTTTAAAATTTCGAAAAGTGCCTCCCGGGGGGAGACAAAGGGGGGGAGGGGCATCGAATGTCTATAATGTGAATAAGTTTCCATAGACCTATCTAACGATATGTTACAGGAGTGGTGTCGTTGAACTTTCGAAAAGTGCCTTCGGGGCAAAGGGGGAGGGGGCATCGGATGTGTATAATATGAATAAGTTTTCATAGACCTATCGAACGACATGCCACATGAGGGGTTTACTCAACATTTAGAAAATAGCCCCTCCCCAGAGCACCCTCCCCTCCCCCGGGAATTGCCCACTCTTTCAAATATTTAAGGTTAAAAAATCATATTGATATGAGAGCTCATTTAAAACGCATTCAAAACTCAATAAATAGCTGATCTGAGGAAAAAGAGAAAATAGCTCCCTCTCCTCCACCCAAATTACACGCACCCTCGCTTTATAACATTTTTAATATGTGTTATAAATTATGTCAAAATTTAAAAGGGATTGGTTAATTAGAATTCCTAATTTTAACAATACAACTTCAATAGTCCTCCACGGAGGGTCCCTCCCCACCCCTGGAATTTCTACCTCTTTCAAATATTTAATGTTATAAAATAATATTTATTTGAGTGCTCACTGAAAAAACGCAATCAAAACGCAATAAACAGCTGATCTGAAGAAAAAAAATAAAAAATTGACCCCCTCACTTCATCCAAAATTCCACGCACCCTCACTATATAAATTTTGCATTATGTGTTATAAACTATCTCAAAACCTCTCCGCGCCTTTTTTAATGGGGAAAAATGAGGTTGAAGAAATTGAAATTTTTAATTGTAGAAAAAAGTTGTATGAAATCTGGCATCTCTATCTTTCAAATATTTATGGTTAAAAGATAATATTTAAAGTAGGGCTCAGTGAAAAAAAGCGCATTTAAAACGAAAAAACGGCTGATAAAAAAATAGAAAAAGCCCCTCACCCGATCACCAAAATTCAACTCACGCTAACTTCATAACATTGTTATTATCTGTTATAAACTATCTCAAAGTTTAAAAGCGATCGGATAATTTAGTTTTGCTCATTTTAACAAATACGTCCATTATCTATACCAAAAACCATTTCTTTTATAAGTTTAAAAATCGATTTTTTGATAAATCCAAAAATTGTGGACAGAATTCTCTTAAATGGACATATTATTAATTAGCATACGATGTTACATTCGGTTGCGCATGAACCAAAATTCTAAAAGCAATATTTAAAAATTTTTGTAGGTGGTATTAAAAACGCAGTATAAAATTTTTCTGTTTTTTGTCCACGTGACCTGAAGTTTGCAAGAAGCAAATCTCATATTAATGATATAAAAACAATTTGAAATCTCCTAGTGCGTTGAAAGCCATCTGTTTTGGAATTTCCGTTGATTGCAGATAATCTAAACTAACAGACGTCTGTCGCCTTTTCAAAGAACGAAAATAAAAGATTTTTTACCCGATTTTTAAGGATTTTTCGAGTCTTTATGGTACCAGCGAGGTAAATTTTCGAATTTCTGAAAGCTTTTTTTTTCACGTCCTGTGGTCCTAATTTCAAATCCGTAGGATGAATAGTAAAAAGTTATTGCGGCTTTAATAGAGTCGCCAGTCCATATTTGCAGTTAAAACCACACCTGCTTGTAATCATTTCTGAAAGAAATTCTTGCGGTTTCAAAAAGTAGATGTTTTTGCTGAATTGTGAAGCCCGTTCCAATTTTTAATTGGGAGTTATTAATTAATAACGTCCGTTCATTACGACTTTTTCAAAATTTTATGATTTGTCGTTTGATATCACGTGTCCAGCAATAAGTATGCTAAATTCCAAGTCTCCAACATATATAGTTCCTGAGAACGGGCTCTGTGACGGACAGACAGACAGGTGACGAGAAAGACAGGTGACGACAGAAAGATGAGTGAGACGAATAGGGTTTCGTCAGATGAACGAAACCCAAAAAATGTGTTTGACAAAAGTAGTCAATTTGGCAGTTTTTGTTTCGTATTTATACGCAAGTTTTTATTTTTTTCTTATCGAAGTGACAAGGTCGACAATTACGCAAATTTATATTTTCTATCATTCTGTGAATGCTTATACGTTTTCTAAAGATTTATAGTAATACGTACTTTAACGTTTATTAATTATCACTGCATATATTCAAGCCGTCAATAAAAGACAGCATTATAACATGAACTTGCAGAATGCTTTCATTTTTATTGCGTAAAAATAAATATAAATAATTATTTTCCTACAAATTTGCTACTTAATTTTTTCGGTAACAACCTGATTATAATTTGGTCTTTAAAAAAGAAAAATAATAATTTACATTTACTTTCTTACCTGTCTATAAGAATAAAGTGTTATATTTGTGAACTTTGTTACTTTGTTACTTTCGTTTTTTAATACTGTTTTTCTAAAGGTTTTCTGTCTTTGGGATGTCCTGGACGAGTCTTGACTATTTTTGGAAAATGCCTGTTAGTGTGCCAGCGTAGAAAATAATTTTTCTTTTGCCATTTTACTAATTCAATGCTTAATGCATAGAATATAACCAATAAATTGCTTCTGATTATGTGTTCAAGTATATCAATATATGGCGTTTCTATGCAGTTTTATACCCGATTTCTCTGTTAGCTGCGTCTTGTCATTTGTGTGATAGAATTTCATCAAACTCGCTCTCACTGGTTAGACCAGGCAAAACAAATTGAACTTGTACAGATTGAGAATGGAATTTTTAGAAGAAAAGTATATTAACAAGTAGAACAATTAGTATTCCAAGTGTATCTAAATAAGGCATTAGACGGACAAAGGTCGTGCAAGGAGACAAATGTAATTAAACAACCAAGTATTTCCAATCAAAAGAGGGCAGTTCGTAATCTCTTTCTATTTTTGTTTTAACTCCAATCCATAATGGAGCATAGTGGGCGAATTCAATAATCCTCTATTGAAAGACGACTAAAAATTTTTATCAACCTTTTTTTAATTTTTTGTTTAAAAAATTCATATGTTACATTTCTTATTTTTTTTTTCGAAAATTAATTAAAAAATACATATTTCTTTTAAAATAAAATAAACGAAATTTATTATTTTTAATTTTATAATAGATATTGGTAAAGATATAGGAACTGAATTTTCCGAACTGGATTAAAGAAGTGTGTGTGTGTGTGTGGGGGGGGGTGTCTAGACCAGGAATAGACAGCAAAACATTTCAATTTAAGTTGCCAACGTTCTATATATTGAGCTGAATGGGCATACTGCGTGTTCGCCCGTTATTGCACCAGGCAGCTCAATACATAGAGCATTGGCAAATGGCAATTATTAGGTTGAAAACTATCGGGATCGACTCCCAAAATGTGTGTTTTTTCACTCAGTTGGAAATGTTCAGTTCGTGTGTAATGATCACATATAACCTATGAATATTTAAAGAGAAATCGGTAGACAAATGTTCCAAATATGAAAATCCAAAGTTTTACACAATCACTGGAAACTGAAAAAAAAATCCTCATATTTTGCCGTTTCCTGACAATAAATAAATAAAAGCTTGTGGGGGAGACTAGGGAGGGTGGACCCACTTTTTACAAAATGATTTTTTATTTTTTAAATATTGAACGTAGAATAAAGTTTTATATATCATTTTATGCGTTATGCAATCAGTTATCAAAATAAAATTGCTACATCGCAGCAAACACACACCTTTCGGCACACGATCGGACCACAGCCGGCAGTGTGGGTTAAGTGTCGGCATGGGCACACTGAAGTGTCGGCAGCATGTCAGCAACTGAAACATAAGAATCTGCTTTTTCGACTGCCGGTTATCGTAATCGGTACCCTTATGGTTATATATCGGCAAGCGACTTACACCGTATTAAAATATCTAGAAGGGGTGAGTTCGCGATTAGCGTGTAGCTAAAGACCCAGTATAAATATAAATAGTTATACCAAAAGTTTTTTCATTAATAATGAAAGATAGAAATTTATTTTCTTACCTTTCTGGTAAAGCAGACATATGCTGGTTTGCTGCATGTGAAAACAAACTATGTATTTTATTTATTTATTGGATGTGAAAAAATATCTTCTTAGAATGATGGGAATGCGCTGGTACAGAAAAACTATTTAATGCACGACGAAATCAGGTTACATTGGACGAACACATACACACTAAAAAATAAGGAATAAAATAAAAGAGTTAAGTATGGGTACTTTAGAAGTAATAACACTAAAATCCAGTAGGAGATGAAAATCTTCCATTGGACTGAGAGTTAACGCACTAAAAAAAAACGTGCGTCTTGGCCTCACGAGATCGGGCCTAGAAGTGTAGAAGTAATAGGGGCCCACAAGAGTTAAAACAGAGTAAAAGAAAACTTGAAACAATACAGTCTGCTTAATAAGCAAAAAGGTTCTATTTAAAATCAGTTTATCAGGAAATGTCTGTGGTGCTGCGATCTATTGACGCCTTTTCGAAACACAAGTCTTTTACACAATCCTTCTTTAGTTTGTGACCTTAGGCTGCGATGACTCACGGAAGTGTCGCCATCTTGGAACATATTTCACAACTAAAAGAGACGCGTTGCACGTATCACGAAGAAATCGTCATTTCACAAGCGGAGTGATGTTTGACATAAAATTACTTACACTGTTACGTTTTCCAACACCCCCGCTTTTTATGTCAAACCGACGAGCGTAGAATGTTTAACTTGTTTCTCAAACACTCGAAATGAGGCTTAGGCAACGGCTTGGTGAGCACGTCTGCCAGCATTAACTTCGATGGGCAATAAGTTATTTTGATTATACCATTCTGGCATAGATGTCTGATGTGGTGATACTTTACTTCCACGTGTTTAGTCCTTGTCTGTGCCTTTTCGTTTTCGGTCAATCTTATGGCTGATAAGTTATCTTCGTACAACGTTACGGGTAGTTGTTGACGCAGTTCGAGGTCATTTAATAGGTCTAACAACCACGAAATCTCTTGACCTGCATTAGAGGCAGCGATATATTCAGCCTCCGTGGAGGAGAGTGCTGTGCAACTCTGCTTCCTCGATGACCATGCCAATATATTATTTCCTAATTTGAACAAGTTTCCAGTGGTGGATTTCCTGTCTATTCTGTCGTTTCCCCAATCGGCATCGCTATATGCCGTTAGGATCGGAGGTTTTGTTTTATCTATGACGAATTTAAGATCTTTGGTAGTAAGCAGATATCTAATTAATTTCTCGATAGCTTGCCAATCGACTTCCCTTGGGGATTCATTCCTTCTTCCCAGGATGTTAACGACTGATGCTATGTCGGGTCTAGTTAAAGTTGCAATGTATAGAAGCCCTCCTATAGCCTGTCTAAATTTTACGTTATCTCCCATTAGTTTCCCGTTTGGATCTAGATTAAAGTAGTTAGTATTCATGGGTGTATACGTAGGCTTACCATTTAACAAATTGAATTTTTCTGCGATTTGTATTATTTTGTGTTCCTGGTCTAACTCTAGATTACCGTTTGCCTTTTCCTTTATGTTTATGCCTAAATATTGTGTGACTTGACCCAAATTTTTGATTTCGTATTGCTTTGATAATTCAGTGTATATTTCGTGTGTGTCTGTTTTGTCTCCTGCGACTAAGATGTCATCAACATACACTATTATGTATGCGATTTTTCCATCTTGGACTCTTTTGTACAGACATTTGTCTGACGCGCATTCAACGAAATTTAGTTCTTTTAGAGATTTACTTATTTTTTGGTTCCATGCCCTAGCTGCCTGCTTAAGGCCGTAAATCGCTTTGTTTAAACTACAGACTTTATCTTCTTCCCCTTTTGTTATGTATCCCTCTGGCTGATGCATATAGACCTCCTCTTCTAAATCGCCATGTAAGAAAGCAGTTTTGACATCTAGGTGAGTTATTTTAAGATCTTTGTACACCGCTGCGTTTAAGAATGCTCGTAGGGTGGTATGCGCTACAACGGGTGCGTAGGTCTCGTCGAAATCGCTTCCATATTTTTGAGCATATCCCTTAGCGACCAATCTGGCTTTATATCGCTCTATAGACCCGTTCGCTCCCCTTTTTGCCTTAAACGTCCACCTACAACCTATGACGCGTTTTCCCGGGATAGGTTTTATTAATCTCCAAGTATTATTTTGCTTCAGAGAATCTATTTCCTCACTAGTGGCTTTTAGCCATTTATCTTTAGTTTCTGCGTCATTGATATTTTGTAGGTCTGTCCATGACTTTGGCTCCTGAATGTGACACAGGTTTGCGCTTATTCCATAACGGTTAGGTGGTACACCACGATTTTGTCTCTGCGATCTTCTCGGCTCAAGGGATGTGTCGGTCGGGGTGTTATTCTGATCATCGTCGCGCTCTTCTAGATCAATTTCAATATTATCTGCGGGAGTTTGTTCGATGTTTTGATTTTCTTTGGCGGGTATAATTTCCTCATCTTTTATACCTTCTTCGAAGAATTTTACGGTTCTAGATATTATAATTTTATTTTCACCCGTATATATCCTATAGCCCTTGCTTCTGAAATCATATCCCAACATTATTCCCTCGATGGCTTTCTCATCTAATTTATTTCTTTTAGGTTTGTCGACATAGGCAAATGCCTTACATCCGAATGTTTTGATGTTCGAGAGATCGGGTTTTCTTTTATGCCAAAGTTCATAGGGTGTCATGTTATTTTTGTTAGCCTTTGTTGGTAGACGGTTGATGAGGTAGGTGGCAGACATGACAGCTTCCCCCCAGAATTGCTTAGGTAACTTGGCGTCCGACAACATGGTTCTAGCCATTTCCACTATCGTTCTATTCTTTCTTTCTGAAACACCGTTCTGTGGGCTAGAATAGGGAACACTCAATTGACGCTCTATCCCGTTTTCTATCAGGCAGTTTTCAAATTCGTCACTGATATACTCTTTTGCGTTATCGGACCTGATTGCCTTTATCAACTTGCCAAATTTATTTTTTGTTAGCGCTATGTATTCTTTCAGTTTGATAACGGCTTCCGATTTATGCGCGATTAAGTATGTTATTGTGTACCTGCTATAATCATCCGTGAATGTTATAAAGTACCTTTTCCCTCCTATCGTTTCAGTATTCATGGGGCCACATATATCGGAATGTGCGAGGGTACCGATGTCTTTGCTTCTGTTTGTGGCTACTTTAGGGTAGGGCAGAGCGGAAAGTTTCCCTTCAATGCACTTGGTGCATCGCGTGTCATGTTTACATTTGTTAATTGTTATCCCATTGGCTAATTCATGATTAACAAGGTATTTAATATCATCAAAATTTTTGTGTCCGAGTCTTCGGTGCCACAATGAAATACAATTTGTATTGTTACAGAAAGTTTGAGTACTTATAGTATAGCCGTAATCATCTTCAGGGTTTAATACGTAGAGATTATCATTTAATTTAGCTGTCAAGATTATATTATCATCTTTGACAAATAAACATGCATTTTTCTCGAAAATTACCTTTATATTATTTTCAGTGGCTTTCTTAACTGACAATAAATTGCCCTTTAGTTCTGGACAGTACAAGACGTTTCTTAGTGTAATGTAGTGGTTTTTGTCTGTTTTTATTTTTACGTCGCCCATACCTTCCGAATTAAGCCTTTTTCCATTAGCGATTGTTATATTCCCAAAATTCCCGGCTGTGAATGTAGCAAAATTTGTTTTTGCTGATGCAACGTGCCTGGTGCAACCCGAGTCAATGATATATGTGTTTGGATCTGTTGTTTGTGTTTGGTTAATTTTTACTGACTCAATTTCAAAATTGTTTTCCACTGGGAAGAGAGGAATGATCGATTGGTTGACCTCATCCTCTATATTTGATTTGCTGTTAAAGCAAAAATTCGAGGAGTCTGTTTTACTACCATTGTGCTGATTTTTGGGGTTTACCGAATTGGCTTTAAAGTTGGCATGGTTGTTAAATTTATTACTGTTATAATTTTCACTTCTTTGGTAATGGTTTTTCTGTTTGTTTTTTAATTTGTAACACTCTGAACGAGCGCGCCCATCTCGTTGACAGTAGCTGCAATACTTTTTGCTACCTTTATTTACAATTTTATATGCTGTGTCCCTTGGTCGTGTGCTGGTGTTTTTGTATTCGGTTCGATGAGAGTACTCGTCGATGAGTTTGTTCTTCACAAACTCGAGGTCTAGATCCTTTTCGTCTCTAGCCTCCATGCTCGTTATAAGAGGAGCATATGACTGAGGCAAGCTGCAAAGCATAAGAGCCACGATGTGCGAATCATTTATGAGCTCTCCAATGGCAGCGAGTTTGTCGCGGATAGTTAAAATATTGTTGATATGTAGATTTAAGTCTCCGCCCTCATTGAGCCTTTGCGAATATAGTTTCCTCAAAAGGAATAATTTGGATGATAAATTCGCCCTTTGGTGAACACTTTTTAATCTTTCCCAAATTTCTTTGGGAGATGTCAAATGTCTAATATGCACGATTTGTGTGTTTTCAATGCACAAACAAATTATGGCTTTCGCCTTAGCCGCGTTTTTAGTATATGTATCATCGGGTGTGGCAGGTGGAGATTCTGTTATATATTTAAATAAATCGTCTTTAATTAACAGATTTTCTAATTTGAAACACCAATGATTGTAATTATTATCATTTAGTTTCTCCACTGCCGTAATTTCTTTTGTGGCTGACATAGCGTGTTATTCAAGTTTTATAAATTCTTTGATAACAAATATATTTACTATAAGAAGTTTGTGACTTTCTTAAAATAATTTCTTAGAATATATTCATAAATATAAATAAAATGATCAGTTATTCACAATAATCAATCAATATTCGTTCACAATAATACTCTTTTTGCGATATTATATATATCGTTATTTATTCATGCACATTTATTTTTATTTTCATGTATAAAGTTCAATATTTCATATCTCATTGTGCATCTTGTTCATCATTTTATCACAATCAGATAAACAAATTTTTATTACTGGGTTTTTTTTATTTTTTTTTTATTTATTTACTTTCCCCTTCAATTCATCTCTCATAATCTATTAAAATATCTAGAAGGGGTGAGTTCGCGATTAGCGTGTAGCTAAAGACCCAGTATAAATATAAATAGTTATACCAAAAGTTTTTTCATTAATAATGAAAGATAGAAATTTATTTTCTTACCTTTCTGGTAAAGCAGACATATGCTGGTTTGCTGCATGTGAAAACAAACTATGTATTTTATTTATTTATTGGATGTGAAAAAATATCTTCTTAGAATGATGGGAATGCGCTGGTACAGAAAAACTATTTAATGCACGACGAAATCAGGTTACATTGGACGAACACATACACACTAAAAAATAAGGAATAAAATAAAAGAGTTAAGTATGGGTACTTTAGAAGTAATAACACTAAAATCCAGTAGGAGATGAAAATCTTCCATTGGACTGAGAGTTAACGCACTAAAAAAAAACGTGCGTCTTGGCCTCACGAGATCGGGCCTAGAAGTGTAGAAGTAATAGGGGCCCACAAGAGTTAAAACAGAGTAAAAGAAAACTTGAAACAATACAGTCTGCTTAATAAGCAAAAAGGTTCTATTTAAAATCAGTTTATCAGGAAATGTCTGTGGTGCTGCGATCTATTGACGCCTTTTCGAAACACAAGTCTTTTACACAATCCTTCTTTAGTTTGTGACCTTAGGCTGCGATGACTCACGGAAGTGTCGCCATCTTGGAACATATTTCACAACTAAAAGAGACGCGTTGCACGTATCACGAAGAAATCGTCATTTCACAAGCGGAGTGATGTTTGACATAAAATTACTTACACTGTTACGTTTTCCAACACACCGGCAAGTGACGCAGGACCGATATGTGATTTCTGATAGTGGCCCGATTAGATTTGCCAACATCGGTCCGAATTTGGAATTTTTAGTCTTAGCCGACATTTTTTTTCTTTTTCTTAATTTTGTTTGAATTTGAGTTTTGATAAGATATGTGTATTTCATGTATTTCATATGAAATTCTAACAGTGATAAACAAAAAAATAAATAAATAAATAAATAAAATAAAAAAAATTCAAAAATAGCTTATATATATACATTTTTTAAAAAGCTGTTATTGAATTCATTTTAAAAAGGCTTACAATTATTTGAATCACCAAAAGAGTTTCTTAAATCGCCCCTTAAAATTATTATTCGTTAAAAAATTAATCGTAAAAAAAATTTAATAAATTAATTATTTTCTAACTATATATTCATTTTAAAAGCAATAGCTATGTTTCTTATTTTATTTAAAAATCAAATTATTAAAAAAGTGCTTAAAATTATTTTACAAGCTATAAAAATGTAAAAAAATTGCCCAACTTTTTAGCATTAAAATTTAAAAGAAAGAATCAGAAATCTCCCACTTCTAAAAAATTATCCCCCCCCCCCTCCAAAAAAGAAGATAAATTAATATTTCTATTTTATTTGATGATTAAAAAATGTTTATATGTAAAAGAATCATTTTTCCTACTTAATCACTAAAAATATATTCTACATTAAATCATCAAATGATAAAAAATGAACTCTTATTCGAATTAAAAGTGATTAATTATTAACCCCTTTTTTTATAAAAATTAGCTTTTCTATGTTACATATATATATTTTTTCAATTAACGCATTTAATTCCATTATAATTCCTAAAGAGAAAATTTTATTAAGAGAAAAACCTCTGAAAGTCACTTATTTTATTTAATAAGCTTTCTTAAATTTATAAGAAAGATTCCGAAATATCCACCATTTAAAATTTATCTTCCAAAAGAAAAAAAATGTAAATTAATATTTTTATTTTATTTTTAAATTAAAAATATTGATAAGTAACAAATTAATATTTTAACATACTCATTAAATATATGTTCTACTTTAAATCATCAAAACGGCATAAAATGTATTCGTATTCTAATTAAAAGTTAATAATTACTAACTTTTTATTTATTAAAATACATTTTTCCATGTTAAAAATATATATTTTATAAATTGACGCAACGCATGTAATTACATTATAATCCTAATAAGAAAATTTGATTAACTGAACAAGACCTCTAAAAATATTTTTTTAATACTTAATTTTTCTTAAATTTATATATATTCTTAATTATTCTTAATTATATCTATATCTTAATTAAACTTAAAATTATTCTTAAATTCCTTTGGTATAACGAATTCGCTAAGATATTTATTTCATTAATTAAATATTAAATTAGCTTTTAGATAAACGCACGTAAGACAATTATAAATGGGTCAATCCATTTCAAGTGGTCCAAAAAATCATCAATTCGTTGCTCGACCATTTTTAAAAAATCTGAAATTTTTTGTACAACAACCCTAACATGATGGAAGTTCAAAATGACTATTATTTTAATTTTATTAATTTTTGTTTGTGCATGGCGGCCATCTTTGTTTCATCGTCTGCAGCAATTTTCTCTCAAGAAGGGTTTACGGAATTGTAAATAATTCATCGTTTATTTATCCAATTCAACTGCAGATTAAAGCAATTTGTACAGAATACATTGGGCTAAAAATCTGGTAATGGAGTAGTTTCCGCAACTAACTGCTTATTGGTAAAATTTAAGCATAAAGTTTCAGTTTTTTTCCAAAATTTGTCCGTTTACAAGAGGAAATTATTCTAGCAGGGAATACTGTCAACATGACATAATTTGTTTTACAAATAGGCCGAAAGTACTTGTGCTCACACGCCGATTTCCAGATCTGGGACTTGCTTTCTCTTCGCTAAAAAAAAATCCCAAATTTTTCAAAAATGTCAAAAATCGCACTTTTCAGGCTTTGATATCTCTGGTGGGACACGAGATAAAAATCTGAAATTTTTATCTATAAGAGTATTGTATGGTAGTATTATGCACAAGAAATTTCAGGATGGAGATTTGACTACAAGCTGAGATATGGCAAGGGCAACATGCCAAAACAATACTGCCAAACTATTGTTTTGTTCTAGTCACAGCTAAGTATTTATCTCAGAGTGTCATTTAAATTTATGTTTTTGATTATCTTTAAATAATAGTAACAGAAAATAAAGCCCTTTGCAAAGCTTAGCAATTAATTAAAAATAATTATGCCTAATGCCATACATTTTGTATGGTTTCACTAATTTTTGTTGTAAGTAATTTTAGTAACTAAAAGAAACCTCAGAACTTTTACATAAAGAAAAAAAATATTTTTATACAAGACCTGAGACAAAACAACATAGGGAAAAAGAAAAGCTGTTAATGATGTCATACTTGTTGAGACATGATCAAACGTGTCAAAACAGATTCTTGCTTGTTGGTTCAAAACCCACAATTTTGATCTTTCTCAAAATTTTATTTGTAGGAACCAAGTCTTGTTATCTCTTGATAAATTGACTGAAGATCTTGGCCCTGCAGGCTCACAGAAATATACTTTGAAATCACTATGTGCAAGTCTCAATTCATTAATAATTCCAAGCTTACTTCTTATGCAAAAATGGGATTTTTCTGCAGTATAAATTTTGGAAAGGCTTTGGGTATCTTTACTTTCTGAAAATTACTTGAGGCTGATGCATGGTAACATCGCATAATGTTTCATTTACAGCAACATACTTATGGTAGGAACAAGTTTCAGGGACTGGCAAGCAGCATTTAAATTGTGGTTTTTAAACCAACAAGCAGGAATGTGTTTGGACACGTTTGATCATGTCTCAACAAGTATGCCGACATTAACAGAATTTCTCTTTCCCTATTCTCTTTTTGTATCAGGTCTTGCATATATATATATATATGTAAAAGTGCTGAGGTTTCTTTTAGTTACTAAAATTACAACGGAAATTACTGAAACCATACAAAATGTAGGCCTTAGGCATAATTATTTTTTAAATTAATTGCAAAAGGCTTTATTTTCTGTTACTATTATTTAAAGATAATCTAAAAAATAAATTTAAATGATACTCTGAGATAAATACTTAGCTGTGACTAGAACAAAACAATAGTTTGGCAGTATTGTTTTGGCATGTTGCCCTTGCCATATCTCAGCTTGTAGTCAAATCTCCATCCTGAAATTTCTTGTGAATAACACTACCATACAATACTCTTATAGATAAAAATTTCAGATTTTTATCTCGTGCCCCACCACAGATATCAAAGCCTGAAAAGTGCGATTTTTGCCATTTTTTAAAAAATTGGGATTTTTTTTTTGCGAAGAGAAAGCAAGTCCCAGATCTGGAAATCGGCGTGTGAGCACAAGTACTTTCGGCCTATTTGTAAAACAAATTATGTCATGTTGACAGTATTCCCTGCTAGAATAATTTCCTCTTGTAAATGGGCAAATTTTGGAAAAAAAAAACTGAAACTTTATGCTTAAATTTTACCAATAAGCAGTTGTTTCGGAAACTACTCCAGTACCAAATTTTAAGCCCAATGTATTCTGTACAAATTGCTTTATTCCGCATTTGAATTGGATAAATAAACGATGAATTATTTACAATTCCGTAAAACCTTCTTGTGAAAAAATTGCTGCAGACGATGAAACAAAGATGGCCGCCATGCACAAACAAAAATTAATAAAATTAAAATAATAGTCATTTTGAACTTCCATCATGTTAGGGTTGTTGTACAAAAAATTTCAGATTTTTTAAAAATGGTCGAGCAACCAATGCTGGACCACTTGAAATGGATTGACCCAAATAAATAAATAAAAAGTAAAATAAAAACACTTCAAAATTCTAATTTTCCCATCAACCATCTACCTTTAATGACAAACCATTACGTATCGATAAGACTTCCCCTTATTACCTCATACAATCCTCCCTGATCAAGACTGAGTGGCCAAGTGGTTAAGGCATCTACTTCCTGTCCCTAGGTTCGCTGGATCAAATCCAACCTTAGCCAGCACCGAAACACGATCTTTCCAAATACCCAGCAAACACATACCTTTCGGCAGACGATCGAACCGCAGCCGGCAGTGTCGGTGAAGTTTCGGCAGCATATCGGCAACTGAAACTTAAGAATCTGCTTTTTCGACTGCCGGTTACCGTAATTGGTCCCCTTATGGTTACATATCGGCAAGCGACTTATACCGGCAAGTGACGCAGGACCGATATCTGATAGTGGTACGATTAGATGAATACCAACATCGGTCCGAATTCGGAATTTTTAGTCTTAGCCGACATTTTTTCTTTTACTTAATTTTGTGTGAGTTTGAGTTTTGATAAGAGTTATATATTTCACATAAAATTCTAATAGTGATAAACATAAAAATTGTCAAAAAGCCTATATTTATTTATTTTAAAAAATGTTTTGAATTCATTTTTAAAAGGATTTACAATTTTTTGAATCATCGAAAGATTTCTTTTAAATCGTTCCTTAAAATTATTATTCATTATAAACTTAACCGTAGAAAGAAAAGAAAAATACTTCATAAGTTAATTCAAATTATTTTCCAATTATATATTCATTTTAAAAATAATAGCTAATTTCTTATTTTATTTAAAAATCAAATTATTAAAAAGCTTTTAAAATTATTTTACAAGCTATGAAAATATCAAAAAATCTACATATCTTTTTAGCATTAAAATTTAAAAGAAAAGATTCCGAAAATTATCCCTTCTAAAAAATTATTTACTAAACGAAAAAAAAAAATAATATTTCTATTTTATTTTAAGATTAAAAAATGCTCATAAGTAAAAGAATAAATATTGCTACATTGTCATTAAAAATATATTCTACTTTAAATGATTTAATGACAGATAATAAATTCTTATTGTAAATAAAATTTTAATTAAAGTGATTAATTTCCAACTTTATTTATTAAAATAAGTTTTTCCATGTTAAAGCTAGTATGTTGTGGCCATCACAAAACTTTCTTCTATATAAATCACGTCAATTAAATCATTTAAATAGTAGAAGAAATTACATCAATTTATCACCAATTCATATCAGAGTATATCTGAATTTCAAATTTGATGAAAATTCGTGCATTAGTTATTGAAATAGAGCTATAGCGGAAATTCTGAAAAAATGTATCCTAGCAGCGCCACCTGTTGAGCGATTTACATCAAAACATAATCAGCACCAATTGATGTCAAGGTATAAGGTATACCTGAGTCTGAAGTTTGATGAAAATTCATGCATTAGCTATTGAGATAGAGCTATAGTGGAAATTCTCAAAAATGCAGCATAGCAACGCCACCTGTTGAGCGATTTGCACCAAAACATAAACAGCACTAATTCATATCAAGGTATACCTGAATGCGAAGTTTGATGAAAATCTGTGCATTAGTTCTCGAGATAGAGCTATTGCGAAAATTGCGAAAAATGCAGCATAGCAGCGCCACCTGTGGGGCGATTTACACCAAAAACTAATCAGCACCAATTTATATTAGGGACTACTGGAATATAAATTTTTATTAAATTCCGTGCATTAGTTCTTGAGATAGAGTGCCCACAAAATTTGTGTCACATACAGACAGACAGACAGACTCACAGAACCACAGATTCACAGACAGACATTTTGTAAAAACATATTGTTTTTCGGAATCTCTGACCCCTAAACCGTGTAAATCCGTCGAAAACCGGAAGTCGAAATTTTTCATGAATCCAATACTTTCTTCTTGTAAAGATAGAAGAAAGTAAAAATATGTTTTATAAATTAACGCAACGCATGTAATTATATTATAATAACTAATAAGAAAATTTTATTAACTGAGCAAAACCTCTAAAAATAATTAATTTCATTAAATATTTAATAATTTTTAAATTTATAAAAAAAAAACCAATTCGTTTGCTAATTAACTAGTTCGCTAAATTATTTATTTCATTCATTTAATTACTAAATTAACTTTCAATTACAAAAAGACAATTACAAAAAACAACAGCTTTAAAACACTTCAAAATTCCAATTTTCCCGTCTACGATCTATCCACAACAACAAGCTATCACTTAAAGAAATGTCTTCCTCGTATTACCCCATAAGAATCCTCCCCGCAGCAAGGCTGAGTGGCTGAGTGGTTAAGGCGTTTACCTTCTGTCCCTGGTGTCCTCGGATCGAAACCAACCTGTTCCAACGCAGAATTACGCTCCCTTGAAATTTTGACAAAGACACATTCCAAAGATGGCTAGTAGATGGCGTCATCAAAAAATGTATTTTTTTTTTCAATTTATGCTGCTGTCGGGCTGCAGCCGGCATAGTATCCTGCCGGCAGTCTCGCCGTTCTTGCCGGCAGTCTCGCCGTTCTTGCCGGCACCGGTCCGGCCAAGTGCCAGCCCAACGGACTGACTATCGCCCGGGGGACCACAAAAGTGTTGGAACCGATATCGGCAACCTGATATCGTGCCTTTACCGCCAGAATCGGCAAGCGGCAGTCGTCCGATTGCTTCCCGATAGCTCTGTGTTTGTTCGGTATGCATTCCGCGATGGCGCCATCAAAACAGATTTTTTTTCAATTGATGATGCTGTCGGGCTGCGACCGGCATTCGTATGGATAGCTATCGGTGTGCTGTCGGCATACTGTTTTGCCGATACTGGACCGGCCGTGCGCCTATCTGTCGGGCGACACTCGCCCGTCTTGTCGAAAAAGATACGGAACCGGTACGGCAGCCGGTTCGTGCCAATACCGTCGGTAACGGCAAAGCCGCTGTCGGCCGAATGTTTACCGATAGCTCTGTGTTTGCTGGGATAAGTGTAATATATATGAAATTTGAAAAATGATTGTTTTTAATCATGGGAAAATAATGGGCCAAAGCTCCCCATATACGGGAGGGTTGACCCACTATATGGGAGGCTTGACCCACTTTGTTTTATATTGAAATATTTGAGAAGAGAAATAAAACAGATTAAAAAAAAAGCAAAGTAACTTTATGCTACATACTTTAATTATTATTTAAAAAAAATTGAAAATATGACGCTTAAACAAACCTGTTTTGACGCAATTGCAAGTCAGAGGAGAAAACTTTGGTTTTAAACATGATTTTGCCTGAGCAAGTATCATTGCACAGCAGGTAAAATGAAATTTTAACATTTAAAATAGTATTCCGTTAGAGACAGGTTCCGTTTTCATAGGGTTTCATGTACTATTATGTCCGGATTTAGGAAACACTGTCTCGCATTTTTTTTTTGTCTCCTGGTCCTAATTTTCGTGACACTCCACCTGACAAATCTAGTTATCCCATAGTTAGGCTTCATCTCACTGTATTCATGCTGTTGAAATTAGCCTACTTGCCTTCCTAAAGTTCTTTGATCAATGCTATTTTTTTTTTTGCAGCCGCATGAGCACTTAATTTACTATTAACATCTTTTATCCCTTTCAGGGCATCCCTTTTAGTACTTTCAGTACTAAAATGTTGAAGTAAATGACTGGAACCGGAATTTGTGTACAAATTTATTTGGAAATAAGAAAAAAGGCTATATTTCACATGCATATTAAATGGAAAAGATTTTAGCAAAATTCTGGTGTCATTGTCGCTTTCGAGAATTAAAATTAAGTGGTTTCATAAACATGCCACTGCCCGTGAGAAGTTTAAGACTGCTGCTTTCATACTTTCTAGTCTTTTCCACTGTTTCTATTTATTTATTGTAAGTAATATTTATATGGAGGAAAGTTCCTATCAACTTTCCCATTTATATTTCATTAAGTTTTTTTCTCAGTGGATACTACAGCAATTTTTCACATCTTTCTTTAATCAGTTTTAAACATTTTATTTTCCATCACCCCATTTTACTGAAGCTTTACAGAATAAATTTACATTCTTCTTTATATGTAACCATTAACTTTTCATTATGCACAGTGTATAATAAACAGATCTCCAAAACCACTTAATTAAGGGAGCCTTGAGCATCTGGTCAACCTACCCTCAGATTGACTAGGTCAAGCCTCCCCGCATAGCCCTTTTCTAAAGAATAGCACATTGTTTTGTTAAGTCTAACTCACTGTACAATTTTTATCCCTGGAATGAAATATCGATATTTCTGCATTACTTTAAATCTACATACTTAAATTTTTATGATATATTTTATCTCGAAAAAGCTTGCAAAATATTTCTAAAAAACGCACTTTTTTAGTTGAAAACGCTTCACAATCGATTTTTCCACACCTATTTCGCTTAGCTGTATGAAACAAAGACTGTTGTTTGAGCATTCCAGTAGCTTTGGTTGAAACCTATTGATAAAACTCTGAAATTCTTTTAAATATGAAAATTGATGGGTGGGTCAAGCCTCCCGTATGGTCAACCCTCCCTAGTCTCCCCTATATACTGTTTGTTTAGGAACATTTAAATTTTAAAGTCTCTTTTTAGAATTTTTTTTAGTACTTTCATGATCATTCTGGGATATTATGTTGTCCATGACACCACGTCTTATCATAGTAAAACAGCAATTTTTAAACAGATAATACAGATGTAAGTATATGGCGAGGTAAAGTGAAAACTCGTCTTATCCGGGAATGAAACTTTTGGTAGACCAAGTTTTTTTTCAAAATCGATATAGAATGGGAGGCGGCAGGACAGACAATGACCTCATTGAGTTTACGGCTGAAATCCCAGAATTAGTTAATACTCGATTCGCATATTAAAACACAATCGGTCTGCCAAGACATATCTTGGTGGATAACACCTGAATACCGAAATTTAGGGATTGACTCGTAGGTTAGCATTGTGTTTTCGTACACTCAAATGTACGTAAACATGTAGGACTGAGAGCAGGGGAACAACACAATGGTAAACCTATGTAGTCCACCGCTAAAATCGGGTTCCTACTCCATAAATATTTGTTAGTAATATCATATGATACATCTCATGATAATGTCGGAATACAAATAAAATAATAATAATCCAAATGGGCACGAAAGGAATGAAATAGAAATCCGGACGATTTATTTATTTTATTATTTTCTTAAGGAGAATCAAAAGCGCTTTTAGAAGTCACTGCTGGAGGTTCATTAAAATTCTAAATCACCAGTAGATTCCGTTTAAGTAAACAATGTTGCTGTTTTAAACTGAAATTTGGTTTTTAAAGGGATTTTTTATGAAATATTTACGTTAAAACGTATGAGCTTAATTGGCCATACTCGCACACATTTCACGGTATAAGTCTAAATACCGTAATTTCTATTTTCGCTGTATTTAAGGAAAGAGAGAGAAACCTAATTCAATGATAAAATATTGCATTTTTCAAATAAAAAAATTATGTTATTATTATTTTTTTGGGGACTTCTGGATTCTTAACTATTTAAGCTATTCTTGGAAAAAAGCACACAGCAATATTATTACAGCAAAAACGCATAAGAATAAAAGATATATGTATATTAACCAAAAATAAATAAATTTTGTACGAAAATAGTGTAATATGTTTGTTATTCAAAATCTTTTTTATGATAAAAATTTCAGAAAGAAAAAGAAAATTTTTTAAAAGCATGCTATTATATATTTTATTAAAGAGAAATAAACACGATATAGACAAATTTGCAATCATGCTATTTACAGATAATATAAACATAAAAATTTTTCTATTTTGAAAAGCATTTCTGATTACGCAAAAGGGAAGACATGTGAGTAGTTAGTGACGCAGAGTGAAAAAGCATTCTTACTTTTATGGTAGGGGATGACTTCATTTTATTAAATTATTTCATGAATCTTTTATGAATCTCCGTGTGAAGAAGTACTTTTACTTGCAAAACATTTCATGAAATATGAAACTGAGAATTTCATCTGAAATTTAATGTTTGAAATAAAGAACTATTGCAAGTCCATAGACAGTTTTTACTAAAAACGAAACACTTTTCTTCGATGTCATAGATTTCAAAATTAAATTCTTATATATTACCAAGATGATTCCTTGAAACACTTTAAAATTTATACAATACCTCAAAATTTTATAGAAATTTCATCTTTCTGAACTAAAAAATGTTAATGAAAAATTTGTTGGAAATTTTATTGACACCTAGGCTTAAAGTCAGCGACATGAGTCTGTACGTGCTACATTAATATAGCACGAACATGTGAACCTTGTCGAGCTATTTTCGTTTAGATGATTTTAATTTCTGATAGTATTTATGAAGTGGACAGAGGTAGATAGATATACAAGGTTTTTTCTATGGGAAGCAAGTGCATTTATATGTTAGTTTTCGATTATTTCTTCTTGGAGAAGGAGGATGTATAACGGGAATTAATATAAAGGAGGATCCCGCATCGGGTTGGGTAACCCGCTTTACCAATACGCGACCAGAACTGCGGTTCGGTTTAGGTCGAGTTAGTGCTCTATTTTTTCTATGCGCAATAGGTTGTTTTAAAATATACTGATGGATACGCTTAATGGATACGAAAAAAAGTCATGGTCGTATCGCATACCGTTTTATTTTATGAGGTTTGATAATATAAGTATATTTGTAAAATTTCAGGAAA
This sequence comes from Maratus speciosus, assembly GCA_963932465.1. Classification (NCBI taxonomy): domain Eukaryota; kingdom Metazoa; phylum Arthropoda; class Arachnida; order Araneae; family Salticidae; genus Maratus; species Maratus speciosus. The sequence goes on from OZ010793.1 coordinate 277,324,194, forward strand.
CTAGGAAAAAATTAAGTGAACTTTCAAGGCAGTGAAACATTTAAAAAATTGGCATTTATTTCAAAATCTATAAATTGATGAATAATTTTTCAAAATTAAAAAACAAAACAATTTTTACAGTATGTTGAATTTTATTAATCATTAATTTCTTAGGGAACATTGATTTTGAAGTGTTTTTTCATTGGCCAAATAATTAAATATCGATGATATTGTACTGTTTGATAGAGAAGTTGGAGTTGACCTTCACCTTGCACTACAACGTTATTGAAATCATTGGCTAATTTAACAGCACGTTCAGGACAATCGATTAAGATAATCGCTAAAGATTTTTTTCTTTTAGAATATTATAATCGTCTCTATCTACCCATGAATCAATATTGTGTTTTAGAAATGCACAACCAATTATTAGAACTGTGAAACGATTCAGTGATCGCTTGGTTTCAAAATCTGACAAGGTTTTATTTTGAAAACTACCTATTTTTGTCGCATTTAATCGTCTTGAATGAATTTTCTTCTCAGGTTTTTGTAAAGCTGAAACAATTGCCCTGTTATCTTTCATTAGCACATGATCTGAAAAGAGTTATAACCCATTCAGGTCCTCACTTGGGCACCAAAGTTGTCCTTTTAGTTTTACTAAGCCCTTTTGTGCCAATCCACTGCATTTTTTCAAATAATTCTAGAGATTTCAAAAGACACAAATCATCGTATGGTGAACTACAGCTTGATGTTGCAGAGAACCACGCTTTCATATAAATTGCCACTATAAAGAGACAGACGCGTTTTAATGTGCATAGTTCATATTTTGTCAATTTGAACTGCTCACGAAAGCAAAGTATTTAAAGGCACTAAATTTCTTTCGCAATCCACCGTGCGCGGTAGTATGCGCAAAGCGGACTGGATATAACTTTACTTTTGCCTTTAAGAAATTTTGATGTGTTTTCAACATAAGTAATCAGTGCAGGTTTTATGAACTCCAAGTAATCATCACGAGGCTGAATATTTCTCTGTAACAGTTCATAAAGGAAGGATACAATAACACTTCTGTTTAATTGTAGCCAGTTTCTTTCAACTTCAGTTAAAACTCATCCATCGGCATCCTTTTCGATTGGTGCATAGTTGGCAAGATTTATAAAAGGCCAGTAATCATTAAATCTAACAAAAATAGCGATTTGAGGTCCTGATGAAGTGCAAAATAAGTCTAATACAGCAGAAGCAATTATTTCAAGGATATGATACCTACAAGCTAAAGAAAACTTCTTAAATACGTTTTGAACAACTGTGATAACACTGGTATGAATACCAGTATTTACGCTTGTTGTATCAAAACAGAAATCTGTAGGAAAATCACTAACTCCATGCCATTCTGTAAGTAACTTCACTATTGCATTTCTCACTTCAGGCCAGTTCCAGACGGTATCTTTGGAATACCCAGCAATTTTTCAACTTCTTTACCTAAAACAACAACAGGCATTCGATCAGAAAATTCTCCATCCTTGTGAGGTATCAATTTGCTGTCAAAACAAGCGACAAGTGGTGCGATTGGATTAACTGCATTTTTAAAGTTTTCTCCAATCTTTTTTCTTGCGCCTTTCCTGGAGTTATCGAGTGAGGATGTTGACAGTGTCAAATCATCTAAATCAACCACCGTAGCCTTCAATGGAGGTGCAACTATATGCATCTCTTCCCGTGGTGTAGTTTTGGTTCTATCCAAACTTGATATGAACAATGGGTCATCTATAACTCGCCTTTTACTTAGGTTATGTTTAATATCTAATTTGCATTGGCTGTATTGGATGTTCTGGGTTCTTCTGTGCAGAAGGCAATTTTATTTTCTATAAAATTAACATGATATTTACTTATTTCTAGTTCCGGTTCATCTTCTCCAATAAAGTCATCGAAAAGTGATGCAACTTCGTCCTCAGAATCAAAGATCGAAGTAAAGTGTTTTTCCAATGATGTAGTTGCCAATTTCTTTCCTTGTTCTTGTCACTGACGATTCTCACACATACGTTTCTGCTTCCTTTGTTCACGTTGTGAAAAAATCTTATCCTCACCAAACATAATCATTTTTCGAGCTTTTAGTTGATCCTGAAGAAATACCCAATTTGCAGGAATTTTAATAAGATTTCTCGAATTAGCATGCGACATATCAAACAAATTTTCTAATTGACAAATAAACTCTTTTTCTAATTCTGACTGTCTTTCTGTTCCTCTAGTTCTGTTTTTTCTAACTTTAACATATTTCTTAAAGACCTTTTTTAATTTTGCTATAGCATTGGGCTTTTGAGTTTTTGGAATATTAGCAATTTGCCATGACTGATACGCTTCATTAATTGTATTCGAGCAATTTTCTGATAAAGATAGTTTGTTTATAGATCAAAAGTCAAACAGCGTAACGTTTCATCAATAGTTGGTAACTGGTTATAATGTTCCGTATCAAGATTGGAAATCGGATGGCCAATTAACCACACGTTGAAGGAAGACCGCTTGTTACTTTTAGTTTCCTTGCTGGGATCTGTCACACATTTACTTTAAAAAAAGAAATCACTTAAATTTGTATTTTGTACAATATTAATTTTCACGTTAAGTATGAGGAAACATTTTATAAAGAAATTCTGTTAAAAATGGAACATCATAATTCAGATTTCAGAACAATCAACATAACATCAAATAAACAATGTCTTTTCTCCAAAAATACTAGTTACTTCACTGTACTTCGTTTTAAAGTTTTTTCTTCACTTCATGTGATTTATAATTAAGGTCTATTACATAATATTATATATAAATATAATCTATACTAATAAAAGAACAAATCGCTCTGTCTGTCTGTGCGCGATGGCTAGCAAAATATACGGCACGTACGAGGTTCAAATTTTTTTTGAAAAGTGTCCAAGGCCTCTTCTAATGCACCATATTCTCAGAATTTTAATATTTATATTTATTAGCTGAGTAATTAATTAATATTCTGGCATCACTCTCATTAAAAGTACGCCTTTTTTCACTCAGATTACTTTCGTTTGGTTGGTTCATAAAGCAACGCTCATCAAAAATACGTTTCTTTGTTTCCGCTTGCTTTCGGTTGGTTGGTTGTATAAAGCTTTCGCAGAAATAATTAAGTAAACCGGGATACAATGGAGGATATTCTATCTCCGTTTTGATCACGTGTTCAAGGTAAAAAACTTTTAGTGTAAAGAAGGGAAGGCTCCGTAGACGTGTAATGTAAATCCCCGCTAGCCAATTAAACAGTTAATGAGGCAAAGCAGACGTATCTCCTTCTTATCAGTTAGAAGCTCCTTGGATAAATTACCGGTATCACGTGACTTTTTTCAGCCTCTATCCCATATATGGAATATCCTCCATTAAATAAACCAATTTGAGTGCTTAATCTTTCAAGAGTGACTGTTTTTTCAACCAAACATTAAATTTTAGCATGAAGGTGAAACACATGCTTTGAAAACATATTTAATAATAATGAGCGTTTAAGAGCAGGGATTAGTTTCAAATGACGTCACAACCTAGCAACCAGCTTGACAACCTCGCAGGCTTTTTGTTCGCCACACTGTTTTCTGTTTTTTTTTCTACTTTGATTGGTTGAGCGATAATATCTGCTAAAAAATTGGCGATTTTGGTTGGTTTACGGGAAATTGGAGGTGCCTGTTTGATGCTGATTTATTTAGATAGCAAGAAATGTGTTTTTAAACGTTAAATAAAAGATTAGAATACTCCTTACTGGCTCTTTTACTACTAGAAATTAGAAATTGGCAACAATAAGTCCTTGCATTCTAATGCTTTCTGCTGCTGTATCGAGTAGCAACAGTTTTAATAGAATTTAAATTCTCATTTAGGACTACGTAACAGGCAATTTCGGGAATTATTAGTGGAAACGGGGACGAAAACTCGTGAGGTTAAGAAGAAGAAGGGTGTCTTCCAGATTGACCCGGAAGAAAACTATTCGAGTACGCATGACTTAGATTTAGGCGCTAGAAGGCAAGACAATTCGAATTATGATTCTCCTAAGATATTTGATTTGTTGTATTTAAACAACGCGAAAAGGGTTTCCGATTATTGGAGTAATCATATGGGACAGAGAGGAGTTGTATTAAACCGCATCAGAAGAGTAAAAATGAAAGTGAAACTATCTAGAAGAAAATCAGCGCAGAGTACCAATAAATATTGGGTAAGTTTGATTCAAAAGGACGCTGGAAATAATCCGCGTTTAATCCGCTGGTCCTTGATACTTCAGCCTTATCATTATACAATCAGGCACCGTCCGGGGAAAGAAATAGTGCATGTCGATTGCTTAAGTAGAGCTGAATACATTTCGGAAAATTGTATATAATTCTCAAAAAAATTGCTTGCATCATAAGGTATAAATAATTTTCATTTTGTATATATTGTTGTAATTGTCATAATAATGTTCCTGGAAAAGAGTGTAAATTATGTGTGATTAGTACCAAAAAAATGAATGGTGAACCTCTGTGGTGAACGAATTTTGAGTGTAACACTGACTTCACTATAGATTTTCCAGCTACGTGAAAAATCTCTCTTGGACTTTACTAATTGCCCCTCAAGACTAATTATTCACGAATTATTATTCGAGAGAAGATTCCTCTGGAAGGATCTTCTAAACTTTCCCACGCTAAATCTCATCGGTCATTTCTGAACAAAGCCATGGCGCCCTCAAGGCTAGAAATATCAATGGAGAAGACTGTACAATTTCGTTCCGGCACGAACTTAACATTTCATTGAATTGCAGAGAGAGCAGGAGTTTCAGCCTTCCAGTAAATGAGCGGTGGCAACGGCTAAGGAGGAGAAAATACCAGTTCTCCTAGAACCGGGAGCTTCAGCCTTCGAGAATTAGGCGGTGGCAACGGCCAAGGGGGAAAAGACTGGTTTCCCTAGAGCCGGGAGCTTCAGCCTTCGAGAAAGGTGAGGTGGCAACGCGGAAGGAGAGAAGAGGGAGAAGGAGTTTGGAAGCGGCAGATAGAGGTTGCAGAGAAGACTAGGTCTGGCTGGACCTGGTGTTGGATAAGTCAGGAGAGTAGAGACAGATGATCGTCCGATCAGTCCCCAGTCAGATGAAATGACGATAGTTCTATGGAAGAATCCAAATAATTGAACTTTTGTTCCTGTATAAAACTGACTCGAACCCAAACAAATATTGTTTAACTTGTAAATACTCTTCATTAACCTAGAAATTTATGTAAATAAAGGACTTAGTTAAAAGAAACACCACGCTACCATTTCCTCTTGTCCAGTGATATCTAAGTCCCTACATAATGTTTAATCCATGGTGTACGTAATGTATGATCAACTTCGTGCGATTTTTTATGTCTTAAATTTTAGTCTTTGAAAAAAACATTTTCCAAATGGTCGTTGTAATTTGTGAAATTGCTTTTTTTTTTTCCAAATCGTCTATGAAAGACAGCTGTTACGTGAACTAATTCTTCTTTATCTAAATCTCCACTGCAACTGAATAGAATTCAATTATAACAAACGTATTTAAAATTTACTTCTTTTACTGGTATCAATTTGACTGATTTCTTTTTTACTTCTAACGTTTTTTTTTTTTTTTTTTTTTTTTTTTTTTTTTTTTTTTTTTTACATGCGTAAGAATAGACTGCGGGATTCAGAAATTTTAGACATTGATTTTTAGGGTTTCATTCATTTGACGAAATCCTATTCCCCTCACTACTCTGACCGTCTGTCCGTCTGTCTGTCACAGAGCCCGTTCTCAGAAACTATATATGTTGGAGACTTGAAATTTTGCATATTTATAGCTGAACACATCACATCAAACGACAAACCATAAATTTTTCAAAAGGTCTTATATTTATCCCTCTGGACACTAACATGTGTGTATTTTAAGCATTTTTTCCTAACTCGGACCCTAATTAAGATGGATACTTGGAATTTTGAAAACTTATAGCTGAACACTTACAATCACACGAAAAATCATAAAAAATAAAAAAAAATTATATTTACCCTTCCGGTCTCTAACTTGTGTATTTTAAACAAATTTTTCTAACACAGCCCCTAATTACGTTGGACATTTGAAATTTTGCATACATATAGCTGAACACTTGCGAGCACATGAAAAATCGTAAACACAAAATTATATTGTTTTATATTCTATATTGTATTATTTACCTCTCCGGTCTCTACCTTGGGTATTTTAAGCAATTTTTCTAACACTCCCTCTTTTCAATAGGGGGTCACTTTTCTAACTTTTGCCGACACCCCTCATTTGATATATCGTTACACAGCTTTTTGGCCACTCTTTCATATTATGCACCAAAGCCTTACATATTTTAGTTCCACTTTTTACCGCCAGTGGGCGTCTTCCTGTCTCGGTTTCTATGGGCCGGATCACCTCGACTGATATATCTACGGATAGGCTGTAAAACGGAGTTTCGTTCCGATTGAGGTTTGTTTAGAATAGAGTACGCGCCCTGGTTGCGAAATATCGAACTAACAGATTTTTAAAAAAGGATAAAATGTTTTGAAAGGAATATTAAACGAAACCCTCTGTGAGATCTGTGATCACACTAACCCACTTCTTCATTATGTTAAACGATTTAGCATGCATTGGATATCAGTTTACTACATTTTAGTATGCCAGTGTGTCTGTGTGTCATCTTGTTAAATTAAGGGTAAAATATATCAATATAAAAACCCTGAACGGGTTAAAATTTGCGACAAAGCACTTTATCTTATGTCTCTAAAAAATTTATGTATGGATTTTAAAAATAATGACATACAATATTGAGTGACGCTATGTTATTAATTAAAAATATATATTTGTATTATTTATTTCATAACTTTATTTTTCTTCTATTTAAAGTCGCATGTACAAAAGTTGTGTTCAACATGAAAAAATATATACAAATTTATTGATGCTATTTTTCATCCATATCTCTCATAAATTCAAAATATGAGTTTTAAAATATATAAAATTTAATTGACGCCATGATCTAACTTTAAAAGGTTTCTTTAAAAATTCAATTTAAATTATTTTTCATTTGATTAAATTATATTTAAGCATCTAAATATTTATTTTAATTTTCCAATTCACTGTTAAGTATATCCCTTTCATTCATTATATATTATGCATTCAAATTTATTTATTCCAATAAATTGATTTATCTTTTGTGTCATGATATTCAAAATTGTAAGTGAAATTTAGATAAATGGTTTTTTTGCGTCAAACTATCCATTTGCACTCATTTCACACAGTTTGGATACAATGACGCAAAGAAACCATTTAAACTATAATTTTTTTTTTTTTTTTACTTTTATATTTTGAAAGTAGAAACTGATATTGATACTGAAAGTAAAATTCGTAGTTTCTGATTTATAACTAAGCAGCTGAAGGCCAGAAGCTTAAGACAAGTGGCTAATGCACCCCCCCCCCCTCCCCGTTCCAAAATAAAACTGTCTATACCACTTCTAAATATTGTAATTATTCATGCGTGTTGTATTTATTCAAAACAGCAGCTGGCTCAAGAATGCTTCTTCCCTTTATTGATTGCTATTTTTTTAATAATAAATATACAAAAAACTATTAATAAAAATATACATACAAATTGAATGCAAAGTTTTTTTTTTGTTTTTGTGACTATGTGTATATAAATATAATTCATTTTTAAAATAAATGGCAGTAGTAAATGACCAAACTAAAACCCAAATATTCAAAATTGTCAGGAGTGAAGGTATGGATTTAGACTATCTAAATTCTATCCCACCACCTATAATAGCTTTTATCATTAATATATATTTATTATTACTACAAAATAACAAATAAAGCAGAAAAACTTAAAGAAAGCGTTTCAAAGCTAAACAGCACCGAAAACTGGCGATTTGAAGCAATTAAAATAACAAAACTTTGTAAAAAATCGCCATAAAATAAAACAATACACAGGACGCGTTTCGAGCTAAAAACAACGAGCTGTTGTGTTTTTAGCTCGAAACGCGTCCTGTGTATTGTTTTATTTTATGGTGATTTTTTACAAAGTTTTGTTATTTTAAAAGCGTTTCAAAGATTTAAAATCTTGACACCAGGTTTGAATTTTGTAAAACTTTTATTATTAAATCTTTTACTGCCCACTACAAGAAATTGCTATGGAAAAAATACTTATTTGTCTTATTTATACACTTGTGGGTCAAATAAAGAAATAATGTGGACACATTGAGATTTTGTTATATTTTAAAAGATTTCTGTGAGGTATATACCGGGTGTCCCAAAAATGACTGATGGATTTTAAAATTCAATAACTGGCAAACGGTGACAGTTATTAAAAAAATTCTTGCAGGAGTGTTATGTATGATGTCAGGAGTTTTATCACAGTGATTCTTGATTTTAGTTCGAATACCAAACAATACATGTCGCTGAGAGCAATAGGTGATCAGTCCAGACACGATTTTTGGTACTTCGGGATCTATTCAATCCATTTTAATCTCTTTTTTTCACATTGAAGAAGAGAGAGAGGCCGAAAAATTGAGCCTAGATTTAGCGGATATTGCTTGCATCGCCATCTATCGATGCTATTTGTGACTAAGACTGAGAATAACAGCATAAAATCTTCTGACATTTTACATAACACTCCTTAAACATTTTTTTAAATATATGTCACCGTTTGCAAGTTATTCAATTTAAAAATCAATCAGTCATTTTTGGGACACCCAGTATATGCTCCTATGCGCAGAATTGGATAAAATATGAAATATTTTACCACATTACAAAAATATTTTGTTTTTTGAAAATAATTATATTTTTACATGTAGTATGAGCTAAAAAAATTTCTTTTTTTTTTTTTGTTTATATAAAAATCTCTTTCTCTGTCTCTCTCTCTATACATATACAATTTTTTCATATAATTTTATCCCCCCCCCCCCCATTTATTCAATTTTACTCAATGATAAAAAATAATAATAATAATTTTGAAATACAATTGTTGCTGTTATACAATTATTAATGCATTGACTTAAAATATACATTATTAAAATATACATAATACATTATAATTCAGGAACCCGAAATACTCGCGTTTTCAACCACACAATCTCTAATATAGCTTAATGCTGTAGTCCTCTATAATCAGGATTATAAAGTGCAATTGTGCGAAATTATTCAATCCATGCAAAATCACCCTTCTAATGACAAAATTAATCTGTGTTTTATAAAATAAATAATAAATTTTAGAGCAAAATAAATGTATTATAGAAATAAATTATTTTAAATACCAAGATGTATTTAATGCAATTGTCTTTTTTTTTCATACTAGGGGGCTCGGCCCCCTACGAGCTACGCTCGCCAACCCCCGTACAGACACCGCAGACTCTAAATGGACGCTAATTTGATCGGCTTTAAGAAGATTTCGAAATATTGAATTATAATTTAAAAAACAGTGGCGATCTCCCTATAAACGAATTTCTATTCATTTCTCTTTGATTGGGGAATTTTAACGCCAAATCCGCTGCAGTACTACTTGATTATCCTGTCGACCAATTTCGCCAAATTATATAAATCACCAAACCACTCGCCAAATTATACAAATTGATATAATTTTTATTTTAAATAACGAAAGAACAAATAAATTCGTACAACATTAATAAAAACACAAATAAAAAGTCGAAATAAAAATAACTTGATGACGTATACACGTGTATCAACATTTCAAAATAAGCTAATATAAAAGGAATTAAGTAAAGAGAGTCTTTGTCTCCTGGTATTTTTTAACAAAGCGAAAAGAAAGTTCTATTAAATGAGACATTTTAAATTAATTCTCAAAATATCAAATAAATGTCTAGCGCAATTTCTAAATTTAAACTTTTTTGCAATATTATTTTGTGTTTATTTTATGTAATAACTATAATGTGACGTAAATATGACGTAATTTCTCCCAAGACTTCTAACGCATGTTAATGAATTTATTATTTTACAATATCCTTTCTCTTTGAAAATTCACGTGTATACTTTTTATGACGTAATTTTTAATAAGTTCCTGCTTTTTATACGTAATTATTTAATTCTAATTTGAAAGTTTTTTTCCTGTTTATAATAGTCACGTGTAAATAATTTTTTAATTTGAAGCAAACATTATTGCTTGCGCTTTTTATACAGTTGGCAACAGTTTAAATTAGTGCAATTTTCTGAAATCTGTAAAAAATATCTCTAGAAATGCTGAAAATTTGAATTTAAAATAGAAATAAAACCTGAAAAAATGAGTCAAAATAAAAAAATTAATGCAATCTGCACTCCGGCAAATTCTAACGCATAAAATGATCTAAAAATGATTACACTGCCATGCATAGTTTTTGCTGCTATAAAACTTTTTTAGTGGAACGATTTTGTCCAACTTTAGCATTAAATAACTCTTAAAATAATTCTTCGATTTGAAAACTGTCTACATCAGCGTGTTTATCAAACATTTCTGTATAAAACCACCGATTTTCATATATTTGTATGCATTATTTTTGTTAATATTAACGAAGAAAGGCCTCCGGTCACAAAAAAATCAAAACCGGCGGCGGCGGCGGCGGTGACAGCGGTAGTTACATTTTTTTTAGAATAGAGAGATAACTTACAATCAAATGTCATTTAATTATATAGTAGAATAGTTTTAACCAGTTGTATAACATTTATTTATAAAAATTAGTTTATATTTCTTTACGTATCTTATATTGTAATTTATGTACATAACAATTATTTATTTATAATTTTTGCAAAATGATTGAAAATAAATATTTATAAAAGTAAAAAAAAAAAAAAAAAATCATGATAACGATATGTTAGTAAATAAAAACTTATGTGGAAATATAAAACAGCAAAACCAACGTTTAAATACACAATAAAATTTCATTGGACTTTTTATTTTGGGGTGGGGGGTTATCGCCGTGCATGTAGTAGGGGTTTTTATAGATTAAATTATTAGTATATTTATAGAGTTAATATTGTTTTTATAGATTTTATACACTGCTGATGTGAGTCCTGGAACTCACGAAACGTATATGTCTGTCCACATCACCTTATGTATTTTATTGTGTGTGTTTAAACATTGTTTTTTGGTGAATTAATGATATGTTAAACTCATAAAAAAGAAGAATTATTTTGAAATATTAATTACATACTTAAAAAAACGGTAATAATATAGTTTTTAAAATTTAAATATCTTCAACTGCTTTATAACTATAGATGAATCAGGAATTCGTATAAAAGAATACTAGTAAATTAATTGGGTTTTTCATACATGAAGTATAATGCTTAATTTAAAACAAATGAAAATTTTAATAATTGTGCTAATTTGATATTTATCTTTTACTAAAATTCTAACATAATAATGTATTAAATTTATGGTTAGGATATATTATTATAGAATTATAATAAATGTTCATTTTAATAATAAAAAAATAGCTTATAAAAATTTTTAAATTTAATTATTAAAATTTTTTAAAGCAGTTTTATTTTATTCAACTTAGTTATAATTGTAATTTAATTTTGCTCACCTTAATTGCAATAAAATGTATTAAATTTTCCTTTAATTGGCAATAAAAAAATATAATGGAAATAATAAAAAAGATCGAGTATTTTTTATTAACAAAGTTCAAAACAAAAACCAGTAAAAAACATTAAAAATCATTAAGGAGGTCAAAACCAGTGCAATTTGGTTACTTGTTCAACACCTTAGCCACTGTGCAAGATCTTGCACAGGTACCTTTCACCTAAAGGGGCGAAAAAGAACGCATGCGTATGAGTACAGGAATGTCTTGTCACGCACTTGCGATGAAATTCCCATAGAATGATGAAAAAAATTATAGTCCCATTTTTGAGCCGGATTAAATGAAGAAGCTGAGTTTTCCAAACAAGTAGGAAAAGCTGTTTTCGCTTCATTAAAAACCGATTCATATTATATATTACATTTTAAAAAATCACCCGACCTTTTCGGAGGGAAAAAAACCAAACAAACTTACATGGCTTAATTACTTAAAAAATGGGTTTATCAAAATATACTGCAAGTAGAAATGTAAAAATTTCAGAAGAGGATTAGACTGCAGACATAAGACTGATTTAAAAAAAAAAATCGGAATAATATAAGCTATATTATCTGAATTATTAAATGGCGACTTTTCGCGTTTCTTTAAATCTCGAGTTAGAGTTTCGCCCTTCTACGATTTTGCGCTTAAAGCTGCGTCTGTTATCTCCCATGATCGCGATTTCTAGTACGGCGTATTTTGAGACCAAGCAATGTAGAATGTAATTGTGATATTTAATTCCACAATTGTTTTTTTTTATTGTCACAAAAAATTGTACGAGATCACCAACATGGAGTTGTAAAAGATCACCTATTTTCTATAAGTAACATTTCTTGCATATTGATCAAATATTTGGTGATATTATTGTTTTTTCTAAGACAGGAAAATAGTGAACTGTTCAGAAGAATCCTTGGTGATCCAACTACATTATTTTTAAAAATGAGTACCCTCCATCTTCGGCCTATATATATACCGGGTGTCCCAAAAATGACTTATGAAATTTAAAATTTAATAAATTACAAACGGTGACATATATTTAAAAAAATGTTGCAAGAGAGTTATGTATAAAGTCAGGATTTTTTGCACTGTAATTCTTGATTTTAGTTCGAATTTCAAACAATAGAGGGGGCTGAGAGCATTAGGCGCTCAGGCCAGACCCAATTTTTGGTACTTCGAGATCCATTCAATACACTTTAATCTCCTTTTTTCGCATAGAAGAAGAGAGAGGCCGATAAATCGAGCCTGGATTTAGCTGTTGTTGCTTTCAGCGCCATCTATCGATGCTATTTGTAACTAAAACCGAGAATCACAGCATAAAAAATCCTGACATCTTACCTATCACTCCTTCGAGAATTTTTTAAATATCTGTCACCGTTTGCAAGTTAGTGATTTTTAAAATCAATCAGTCATTTTTGGGACGCCCGGCATATATCCTGTAGCAAATACATCAAGACTGAAGGCATTCGAACAGGAGCCACAGGAAAAATTAATTGACATGTATTGACCCCGATGTCTTCGGGGGAAAATACGTGTGGCAAAACGGAACGAATCGGAAAGTGTTCATTCACGAAATAAAGACGAATATATAAAGACGAATGAATAAGAAAACACATTTCTTTTTGACATTATTAATGATATGATACATTTTACATGTATGAATGAAATAAATTTTTGAAAAATTTCAGGTAAATTGCTTTCATTTTTTTTACTATTTAAAATTAGGTAATAAAATAAATTTATCAAATTTGCCAAATTTATATTATTAATTATATATAAATTAAAACAAACATACAAAAAATTAAAATAGCACTTTCAGCATTTAATTCTTTTAGACAGTACTGCAGCCGAATTATTTTGTATATCCCCGTAAATGATGGATAAATGCTATGCATTCTATATTCTATAGTAATGACTTTGTAATACACTTCAGTTTTCCATATCAATTTCAGTAACTTTTGAATAGCATAACTAACTACAAAGCGTTTTTTTCACATGCACCGAAATGCAAGGAATCTAGTTTCAATCTCTTTGACCAATACAATTTATTTTTCTCTTCACAATGAACTTTATTAAGATCTCGTACAGCAATTTTTAAATTTTTCGTAATTTTCTATTTTATTTTTTAGAAATTTTTCGAGTTTCGTGCTATTTTTTGAATGTCCAGGACAACGCCGTTGAATCAGCTAGTAATAAATAATTCTCGAACCATTTATTCATGTTTTCGTCTGAAATTCTGAAAACATGCGCATCAGGATTCTTTTAAATAAATATTATGTAAAAGAAAATATAAAAACAAACACATAAAATATTTAGTGTACAGAATTTATGCTTGTATATGCAGTATTGATTTATAAGTAAACTCTATGAAAATGAAAAAAATAGGAAATTGCATATTATTATTATTTCAAAAATGTAGTACGATTAAGGCATCGCATAAAAATTTAAGTTAATAAAATATGAAAATAGTGATAGCAAACTAATACCTTAATAGAAGTACAACATTTTCAAAGTTTTCTGTAAATGAAAGAAACCGACACAGCATGGGGAATAAGTTAAATTTGTAGAAGAAGATTTTGGAAAGGAAATTAAAAAATGTATCAATGACTTCTAAAAAATGTTTTCCAAGACTAGAAATGTTCCAAACTAGATAACATGTCTTTTCGACACTAAAAGTAAAAATTTACTTCTTACATCAAAAGCGAAAATCAATCTTATAACATTTTGGTATAAATCCGGATTATATCTATATAATATCATCAATGGAATATCAAAATAAATATATAAAATAAATATATAAAATATCGCGCGTTTATATTGTTTATTTACTTTCCATAAATATAACGGATGTAAAAGGAAATATCAGAAAATGTGAATGTGCGCTAAATATATATGCACTGCTCAAAACAATTAGGGGAGCACATGGTATTAACAAAATTACGCAAATATTTACACCGATAAGTAACGTAAAATAAAACATCCATAATTTAAAGGGTAGTAGAAAACAGATAAAAAAAACTTCAGATGCAAATTAAAGTTTATGACGTCAAAAATTAGAAAAAGGAGATAACTGCAGAAATAGGGATTTTGCAGAAATGTCTCTTTCACTGGCACAGTTTTAAAATTCAACTGCTCAGCTTGTGTTTTGAGAAAATGTGACTTGAAAATGTCACAACAATGTGATTTAACGGAATACATGGTTATAGAGACAGTTGAATATGGGGAAATACAATGAAGTGTAGTGGACGCTGTTTGGGTTGCAAGAAGTGTCATTGCAAGGGTGTGGAATGAATTCTAAGACACATCGAATGGTAGACATCGACAAGGGCAAGATCGGCCATGTGTTACCATATAAACTAATGACCGATATATCATGTTAATAGCTCGTTTAGATGGAAAGGGCAATGCTACTCTGCTGCAAACGCAGTTGTTCTTGGCCACAAGACGAAGGGTGTCCAGCCTAAAATTCCGAAATAGGAATTTTCAGGGTGGTCTATATGCACGTAAGCCAGTGGTCTGTATTCCGTTGATCTCAAGCAGTTTCAGTTTTGATAAGATATGTATATTTCATGTAATTCATATAAAATTCTAACAGTGATAAACAAAATAAATTTCAAAAATAGCCTATAATTATTTATTTAAAAAAGTTGTTGAATTCATTTTAAAAATGACTTACAATTATTTGAATCATCAAAAGAGTTTTTTAATGTCGGCAATTCAAACATAAGAATCTGCTTTTTCGACTGCCGGTTACCGTAATCGGTCCCCTTATGGTTATATATCGGCATGCGACTTACGCCGGCAAGTGACGCAGGACCGATATATGATTTCTGATAGTGGCCCGAACAGATTTGCCAACATCGGTCCGAATTCGGAATTTTTAGTCTTAGCCGACACTTTTTTTTCTTTTTCTTAGTTTTGTTTGAGTTTCAGTTTTGACAAGATATGTATATTTCATGTAATTCATATAAAATTCTAACAGTGATAAACAAAATAAATTTCAAAAATAGCCTATAATTATTTATTTAAAAAAGTTGTTGTTGAATTCATTTTAAAAATGACTTACAATTATTTGAATCATCAAAAGAGTTTTTTAAATCGGTCCTTAAAATTATTATTCATTATAAATTTAATCGTAGAAAAAAATATTCATAAATTAATTGAACTTATTTTCTAGCTATTATATTCATTTTAAAAGCAATAGCTATGTTTCTTATTTTATCTAAAAATCAAATTATTAAAAAAGTGTTTAAAATTATTTTACAAGCTATATAAATATTTAATAAAAACTACCCAACTTTTTATCATTAAAATTTAAAAGAAAGATTCAGAAATCTCACACTTCTAAGAAAAAAAAAAAAGATAAATTAATATTTCTATTTAATTTGATGATTAAGAAATGTTGATCATTATTGCTACATAATTACTAAAAATATATTCTACATTAAATTATCAAATTACAAAAAATGAACTCTTATTCTAATTAAAAGTAATTAATTACCAACTTATTTTTTAATTAAAATTAGTTTTTCTATGTTACAAATATATATTTCTTGAATTAACACATATAATTACATTATAATTCCTAAAGAGAAAATTGTATTAAGAGAAAAGCCTCTGAAATTCACTTATTTTATTTAATAAGCATTCTAAAATTCATAAGAAAGATTCAGAAATATCCCCCATTTAAATTTGTCTTCCAAAAGAAAAAAATATATATAAATTAATATTTTTATTTTATTTTTTAATTAAAACTATTGATAAGTAACAAATTAATATTGCAACATACTCATTAAATATATGTTCTACTTTAAATCATCAAACCGACATAAAATGAATTCTTATTCTAATTAAAAGTTATTAATTACCAACTTTTTATTTATTAAAAAAATTCCCATGTTAAAAATATATATTTTGTAAATTAACGCAACGCATGTAATTATATTATAAATCCTAAAAAAAGAAATTTGATTAACTGAACAAAACCTCTAAAAATTTTTCTTAATAGTTAATTATTTTTAAATATATATATATATATTCTTAATTATTCTTAATTATATCTATATCTTAATTATTCTTAAATTCGTTTGCTTTAACGAATTTGCTAAGGTATTTATTTCATTCACTTAAATATTAAATTAACTTTTAAATACACGCGCGTAAGACAATTACCAATAAATAAATAAAAAATAAAATAAAAACACTTCAAAATTCAAATTTTCCCATCTACCACTTACCTTCAACGACAACCAATACTTATCGATATGTCTTCCCCTTATGACCTCATATAATCCTCCCCTGATCAAGTCTCAGTGGCTGAGTGGTGAAGGCGTCTACTTCCTGTCCCTGGGTACGATGGATCAAACCCCGCCTCTCCCAACGCTGAAACACGTTCCTTCCAAATATACATTCCACGATGGCGCCATCAAAACAGTTTTTTTTTTTCAATTTATGCTGGTGTCGGGCTGCGGCCGGCATTCATATGGATAGCTATCGGCGTGCTGTCGGCATAGTTTTCTGCCGATACCGGACCGGCTGCGTGCCTCATGAATCGGGCCGCATTCGCGCGGCGTATCAAAAAAGATACGAACCGGTAGCGGCAAGCGGTATCGTACCAATACCGCCGGTAGTGGCAAGCGGCTGTCGCCCGATCGCTTACCGATAGCTCTGTGTTTGCTGGGCTTCTTCTCATTCTTGCATACTATGTACACACGAAATTTTACCTCTCTATCTCAATTTGTTCGGGAGGAGTTAAGGCACATACACAGGCACACAGACAGACAGACGGACGACAATCTTTCTTTCTAAAAATATGTTTTTCGGTATCTCCAGTGTCTGAAACGTGTAAATCCATCATTTTTTTTTCGAATTTTAAAACGATTACAAGACTTATACTACTTATGATGGGTAAGAAATAAAACGATGAATAACTATTTTTAAGTAGTTGTGTCAGTGCTAATCCATGCATCATATTCATTGGATACCGTAAAAATTCTATTTACACAGTATAACAGACTCATTGAAAATATTCCACAAACCAGCAACTTTGTCCTACATCATCAGAAGAGGGCTATCCTGCAGTGTTCTTTGTGGGCATACGGCCTCCAACTCAATTTTCCCCGTTTGAATCCGTGTGAATGGAAAAAATGGACGATTGCTATGAGACCTCTGGTTCTGGTCTTCAAACCCGGAAATCATCACTGAGAAGCTACAAGAACTTATTGCATGCAATTCCAAAGGTATGTGTGCATTTCCTCGATGTGTAAAACCAGGTATAAGTTGCACTTTACTTTGTAGCTGTGAGGGACAATGCAGTGAATAAAATGGCTTTATTTTGCAAATTTGTAAAGTTTTTTACATTATAAAAATGAAATTATTTTAAATATGGTGCTTGGTTAGAGTCATGGTTATGTCTTTGCTTTTTTCATTTTTATTGCTCTTATGGGAATTTGATTTACAGGCAACATATTCATACGAATAATTATATAAAAATGCTTTCTAAGATATACCTAGGAGGGGTTAGTGAGGAGTGTTTAGAAGTGATAAAAAGTGAAGAGCAATTCCACAAGTGGCACCCTGTGCAATATGAGTACTGGAAAACATCGTTAAAATGTAAGAGTTGGCTGAGTGTTACGTTGTCGCCCTCAAAAACATCTAAACCATTTGTCGTAGATCATATTTGTGAGAGTTTTTTGTACCTTATTTCAAGAACTTTCAAATGATATGTCACAATATCATAATGTTATAATTGTGAATGGAGATGTGAGCATTTTAATGAACCTATGTCCATCGTCGTAGCGGCCATTTTGATGACGTCATTATGCAGTGTTTTGACCTCTGATCGATTGCCTCCCGGCAGTTTTCTATTTCGTAACATGTATATAAGCATTGCTCCACACCTCATACTGGTATCCGGAAATGAAATATTTTTACGCTAACTCCACTGACTATATCACATAACATTTTGAATTAATATCTACCTCCCTGAGGTAATTTGCTTCTTGATTTCTCCTCGATTCTTCACAAAGCAGAATATAAAGTAAACGTCCTATCTTAAAGGGGAGAGGTAACCGTAAGTTTAAAGAGGAGGTCATATCAATCAAGGTTACACGCCACGTAGCAGACGGGGTTGAACTACAGGAATATGCCTAACTGTTTTCTTCTTTCTGGATAATCTATTAATTGTACATCTATAAAATAACTGGGCAAGCGTAAAATACCGTGTTTTCATTTGTTTGTAGTATTTATATTCTGACAGTATAGAATATTCTATTAATTTTTATTCGTGATTATTTAAGTTATTTATTATAGATAATTACTTAAATAAAAACAGTTCTTTTTAGAACTAATATATATATATTTTTTAAAGTGCAAAATGTTGTCCATCTAACAGCTGTAGATTTCGAAATTGTAAGAAAATTCTTTTTCTGATGGAATTCGTCTCTGTCCTTTTAAATAGAGTACAAGAAGTTGCGTTTTTTATTTTAATTTATAAAAAAAGATAAATTACAGGGCTCCCAAATGGTCCGCCAACTGAATACCAATATTTTTTTCGAAAAAATTTCTTTTTAGATTTTTCTCACAAACCGCCCGGAATCACCTTTGAAAGTTAATTCTAGCGCAAACCTACCATAAAATTTTCTGTTAAAATTTATTGGTGTTCAGTTGGCGGACCATTTGGGAGCCCTGAAATTATTATTTAATATATATTATCAAATAATGTTGATTTACAAGCTCGATTTTAATTATTATCTTTTTAATGTAATGAAAAATGTCGCAAAAAATTAGTAAGTAGTTAATAATGAGAATAGAACGTTTATCAATGTTTTGAATATGTATAAAACTTAATTATAAATAATATATTCAATTTTAAGTCTTTTTTTAATTTATCGAGCCCAGACGATAAGTTCTTAATGTTCTATTGAACGCATTGCACTCACGTTATTTTACTAACAAATAGTTCATTCATTTAATTTAAAAGTAATTTCATTTTATATTCGGAATCACTTTAATTTAAAATGCATGATTAAATGTTGCACTATTAAACAAGGAAGTATTTTTCAATTGTTTGTTTCGATATATTACGATTTTAGACAATAGCTTCAATAATTATCCTAAAATCGATAGATTAGATTTTTTTAAACAGATATTGTTGGCAAAAGGCAATATCAATTTCGTAGAATTAGTGCTTTTTTCCCGAAGTTAAAATGATATTGTGACTATTTTTTAAATGTAAACAATTTTATCAAAACAACCTGTAAAAAAATATTTTGTAATAAATTCCATTTAAAGAATTCCTGTTAAAAATTCAAACACGAATTGCAAATGGTTCTTACTTATGGAAGATGAATCTTGTTTAACAAATTTATTGCAAAATGTTTTTGTTATAGCTTGTTTTGATAAAAATATGTTTATTTAAAAAATAGTCGCAATGTCATTTTGGTTTCAAGGCAAAAGGCAATATCAATTTCGAAGAATTAGTGTTTTTTTCCCGAAGTTAAAATGATATTGTGACTATTTTTTAAATGTACACAATTTTATCAAAACAACCTGTAAAAAAATATTTTGTAATAGATCTGGTAAGCAAGATTCATCTTCCATAAATGAGGAAAGACTCAGAATATATGCGCAAGAGATGCGCAGATACTAGATATTCTGTCACCATGACGTTATACTAAAAACCTGCGTTTTTGCGTTATCAATCCCGTTCACAAGCTGTGTCATTTTACGGCAGATTCCAGCATTAACAGTGTACGCTTAATATATATGCAGTTTTTAATCTCCGGGTAACGCTTTTGAAATGAAAGACGATTTCCAGAAATTAAATAAAAATAATATTTGTTTAGTGTCGAATTTTGATGATGAAATTATATATTTATAATTACTTTAAATTTTTTTCTGGTATCAATTTAAAAAAAAAAAAAAAACATTCTATAACTAACTATTGCATTTTAGTGTAAAATGTTATTGAGAGGTACAGTAAACTTTGTCTAAGGCGGAATCGGTCAGGACTGAGAAAATTACCCGTGGTAAGCAATATTCCGGTTTATGCAAATAGTTCCCTCTTTCCTCCCCCCGTCCCAAAGAAAAATGCGCAAATCGCACAATTTTTTGCATTCGTAACTTTCAGTACCGTTCTTTAAAATTAAATTTTTAATGAAATCAGGGTTGTTATTAAAATTATTGTTTTTAATAATTTCGAAAAACGTTGCTTAAGCAGAAAAATAATTATTACCAATATGAAATTGCTTCAATTCTGAAATTTACGGAAAATCATTAAATTTAACCAATACAATTGCATGCTTCATATTTCACATTAAAGAATCAAAAGAAAACCTTTTATTGATACTTGTTTTTTCTTTAGGTTTGCCATGCATTTTTCTTCAACACGTAAGTCTGTTATTATCGGTATTTTTTTTCTTTGAACAAGAAAAATATTTTGGAGTCAGCTAATTCGTCTCAAGCCGTCCTGATATGTTTAAATTCACCGCTGTTTTCAACGTTTTCAGAACCATGCTCATCTTCATTTGCTTTCCTAAAATAACGAGCAATCTTTTCTGGGTACATGCATGAGCGAGATTTGGCAATACATTTAACAGCATCGAAAACACTGATATTTTTTGTCAGATCGGTGACTGAAGAACAATCATCTAAAGACGCAATAATCGACCGCATCAGACACTTTTTGTAATGGGTTAACTCCTTGGTCCACTGGTTGCGTCACTGCAATAGTATCTGCCGGAAGAAATTGTAAATTTACATTCGACAGTTTGAAGTCATCATGACAACGTGCATTATCGAGGAACAACAAATTTTTTTCTTTAATCATTCGTCTGTTGAGTTCCTTCAGCCAACCCTCCGTTAATCCAATCGACATTAAGTTTTTATTTTTTTCTGAGATCTGCAATTCAGAAGCAGTTTATTAGTATTTACATTATTGAAACATCGCGGCGTTTTCAATTTCCCTATCATTGAAGGCTTTTATAAACTGCTCTCCAAATTTGCATAAAGGAAAACAACGACATTCTCGTTGCAGGTTTTACCTCCGGTAGCATTCACTGCCTCTTTTTACAAGGGACTTAGTTGGAACACACGATAAAATTGTCCGATCTCATCGCAATATCTTTCAATCAGTAGATGAAAATTTCCTTTCCATTCCCGAAATTCATGGTCTGAAACATCTTTCTGGTCTCAGCAAGCATGCTTCATGGCAATGTTGTGTAGATTATGGAAACTCATTAACCATTCACTGGACACCTAAAAATCTATTTGACCTATTTTTTCGCAATAGAGTTCAGGTATGAGCAAATTGTTCACTCTAGCAATCGTAAAACGTTCAAAAGTTTATAAATCGTAGTCTTCATCTTTCACAGCACTTTTCCTACTTCTATTGGATGTTTTCAACACTTTCTTTTTATAGCATCATATATTTGAGTTTTACCATACTTAAACTTAAATGAAAAATCTCCTTCAAAATATTTTTTTCTTTTAATTTGGTAACTTCGTTTTTATCCTGCAACGTTGGAGTGTTGAGTTTAAATTTTAAAGTCTTTGTTACTATGCACTTTCTAGTATCCTTAGACAAGATAAAAAGATGAAGAACAAATAACATGTGTGATGATAGAGTTTTCTGACGAGGTGATTTATTAAAAAGTAACATCTGTCAATCGAATAGCGTTTTATGTTTTCGATAAATAGATTGGATCTTGAGTTATAATGAATTGTGCGCAGATAACAATTTTTCATTGAGTGTCCGGAGTCGAAAACCAGTTGAAAACTGAAATCTGGAAGATCCTTTGGCTTTATAAATAAATACGAAACGCTATTCAATTTCTTAGTACTGCTGTAATACGTAAAAATTTGAAGTTTATACACAAAAAATAACAACTTCGGGAATGAGATAGAAAGATATCATTTTGAATTTCAGTACAACCTTAAAGCATAATATATTGTACGTTAGAAAATATACATATTTTCATAAATGTGCATTCTACTAGTAATAATAACTATAAATGCAAATTTATATAGGAAAAAATGGCATAAGTAAGAATACCTTAAAATGTAAATAGTTTCTGTTCTTTTGAATTAACTTTTTTAAAGTATTACGGAATTTAATTATTATACTCGACATTCAGTATCTTACGTATATATATATGAGTTTTAAAGTGTCATAAACGAAAGGCCTTTCATTTTGAAAATATAATTTTTTCATCCTTATGAAAAACTTTGGTTTCGGGTGGGACCTTAAAACCATTTCCGTTTCCGCGTTAGGAAGCAAGAATTAATGTTATTTTGTATGGGTTCGCCGGGACTTCAAAAATTTTCAGCGGTAGAGAGATTTCCGGCTTACACAGAATCCGGCACTGTATTTATAAAAAAATGTGTCTAACATTAAACTAAACCTTTGGCATGATCAATTAGTTATGAGATGTTCTTTTTCATAATAGCACAGTTGTATCACCGGTGATTATTTCATATATTTCCTTCCTAGTCAACTGCTGTCGACTGTTATTTACCTTGTTCAGCTTATATTACCAGCAGATATTTCGGGGAAATGCTATTGTTGCGGGAAAAGTATCGGCCTGTTGATAAAATATAAGTTTGACCGACAAGTGTCCTTCAACAACTAAAGTTTTAAATAAAACATGTGTTACTAAAGCAAAGAAAAGAAGACAGCATATTGCTCCAAAATATTCAAAATATTCGATTTTTGGAGCAATATGTTTATGAAAGAAGAATACTTTGTGTTCGTAATTATGTGCGCAATGTATAAAAGAATACTTCAAAGCCTGTATCACCAAATATTAAAAGTGTACTATTTTCAAATTTTACGCAAGACTACTGTTCAACGATTTAATATTTTTACATATAATTTTCACATATTGTTTAGATAAAATCTATATATTAAGACTGAACCTAAACAGATGTATATTTTAACGGAATTCATATTTTTAAAACCTAGCCTTACATGGTTTTTCGTTGTCCATTTAAGCCCAAAATTTTATTAATATTTTTTAATATTATTATCCTTATTATTTTCTGTTGTTGAAAGAACATACATATTTAGATGCAGTCTTAAAATATAAATATACTCTAAAGAGTCTGAAAATATCTTGTAAAACAATTTGCTACTTCTAATAATATACTGAAAAAGAGGCTCTATAGATAATTTAAAGATATTCTAAATTCTTTTCCAGTTACCATAAAAGTGGATTTTATATAAAATTTTGTTAAAGTCTAGTAACCTATGGTCATATGAATCTAATCCCATTTCGAATTTCTTCATTACTTGCTATTTAATCTTCCTCATTAAGTAAATCCTCGAAAGATCAGACTTCAGTTAATAAGGTCTGTAATATTTTCATTTCAATTTCAAAAATAATTAAATTTTGAAGTTAATATTTGTTTCAAAATAAAAACATAAGAAGATCATGCTAATTATTTCTGATGGGCATCAAAAATGTTTCTGGTACTAAGAGGAATAAACACCGTAAATTCCCACGACTGGCCCGCACGTAACATTAAATAGAACGACCAGAGAACTAATTAATACTCGATTAGCCCCTTTCTAAGATGCAGAAGCTTTTTTCTGGCTTTAAGGTCGTCATCGGAGATGCGAATTTGATGTAGTGTTTTAGTTTTTGTGTTTAAAAGTAAAAGAACATACATTTCTCGTTAATTATTATTTTTGCCGAATTACCACTGTATAAAATTTGAAAATAGGGAAATTATACCACGTGATCTCACAGGTTCAACGACAGCAATTAAGCAAGTTTTTAAAGAATAATATTCGAATATTAAATAGATCGCCCATTGGATATGTTCCATTGTACAAAAAACAAAATGCGAAATATAATGAAACAAAACAATTTAAGATACACTCCGTTACAAATATTGGGCTATGTTCCAACAAGAGTGTTTTTAAACACCTACTGCTGTATTAATTTTAATTAAGATGGGGGGGGGGGGAGAGTCCCTTTAGAAATTTCAAAAAATCGATTTTTTTTTCATATTTCGAAAATATAATATCTCGAGAATATATTGGCAACAGGAGAAATCAAAATATTCAGTATTAACGGAGTTATCCCACTTTTAGTCGAGCGCGCCAGAGCCCGCATGATGTGCTAGCGAAGATTAAACGGAGATCTTCTTCCCTTACTTCCTCAAGAACTTCAAGAGCATCTCCTACCAATCTACCAACATTTATCTAGAGATGATTTACTCAAAAGATCCTTGGGTGGCCATACCCATAACGCTAACGAAAGTTTTAACGCAACCGTTTAGTGGTTATCTCCAAAACACCTGCATTCTGGACTACAAATCATACATCACTGCTGGGATATTTAATGAAGGCTACACTTTTGCTCTTAGAGGTATGTATAATTTAAATATTGTTGTTTGCATCTATGTCAAAGTTTTTTGCCAAAAACGCCGATGAGGTGCGAGTAACAAGACTGAACCGGAGGAGTCTTTTCAGACAAAAGAAGCTCGTTCAGCACGAAAACACCAGCAACTAGAAGAAAACGAACTTTCGAGGAATACGAAGGTCTATTATATGTACCTGGGATCGCTGATTGATTGGTAAGTCACTAAAACAAATAATTTTATCGTAGTGAAACTTTAAACGCTATTATCTTGAAACTATGTTTTCAAAAACTACTCGTGCTGTAACTCAAACAGTTATAGGTCGATTTGACAGATTTTTGGTGAGGCTTTTCTTTATATCATTATCGGAAGGATATAAATAAATTTCAAAAGATTTCGCTTAAATAAACAATTTTTTAGGGATGAAAATTGTCGAGAAAATAGTACAAAATCCGAACATTTTATTAAAAACTGAACTTATTTTTTAACTTTATACTTTTTTATTCATTTTATAGGTTTATACTTCTCATGCATATTTTAAAAAAAGAAAAAAAAATGAGATCGATAGAAAAAGAGTGACGAGTGCAGCACTTTTGAGTCTCGCGCTTGAGACCCCCGAAGAAAGTAGGAGTACAAAGCTTGAAACTCCTACAGTTCTAATGCTTCTTATAGCGTAGGCATATTAGTAGGAGAGCTGTTGAACATTTTTGAGTAGGTATTTGAGGCACGCTGAAAATTTGTGAAACACTTCTTTTGTAATGCCTGAATACAAAATCGAATGTCTGGCTGAAGGATCGTGGCCCAAAAACTGTGGCAGACACGTGTCAGGTGCCATTTGGCACTTGACACGTGTCTGGCACAGTTTTTCTGCCGACTAACGTGTCTGTCATTTTCAAAATATTTTTTTCTAAGCATAAATATTATTCTTCCTCAATCTCAGCGTGCCTCAAATACCTTTTTTGGGTAGTCAAAAAATGGCACTTGACACGTGTCTGTCACAGTTTTTGGGCCGACTAAAGCGTCTGTCGTTTTCAAAATATTTTTTTCTAAGTATAAATATTATTCTGTCTCAATCTCAGCGTGCCTCAAATACCTTTTTTGGGGGGTAGTCAAAAAATGGCACTTGACACGTGTCTGGCACAGTTTTTGGGCCACGATCCTTCAGCCAGACATTCGATTTTGTATTCAGCATTTACAAAAGAAGTGTTGCACAAATTTTCAGAGTGCCTCAAATACCTCCCCTAAAATGTTTAACAACTCTTGGACTATATGAAAGCAATAGATTTGGTTATCTATGGACATTTGTACTGATTAGGAGCTGAGGAGCTTGTATGCACGAGTATAGAGCTTGAAACACCTACAGTTCAAATGCTTCTTTTAGCGAGGACATATGTAAGCAATAGTTATTGATTCGTATTTGGCTGATGAGGAGCTTGTATAAACCTTGAAACATCTACTGTAATTTCTATCATTTTCGAAAAAAATGTGTTTTTTTTTTAGTATAAAAGTCTGATTTTAAACATCTTGTTTTTTTATTATTATGATTCAGACGTAAAATATGTAGCTATTTGAAATTTCAATGTTTTTATAAAGCGTATAAATTTAGAAAAGCATTTATAGCTTAAAAAGAGAAATATATCAGAGATCATTAATCAACATATGGTGACCCCGCCAGTAGGTGACTAAATAAGGTCGGTGGTACGGGTTATTATATATCCTTCCTTTTAATTTTTTGAAGTAAACTAGCATGATTTGCTACAACCCTTAAAGAATGAATTATAAGGGGCAGAAATCAAATCTGATGAAATTAAATCGCAAAAAAATTATTAGTAAATATTAGATGTAAATTTCCAACTGTGCGAAAAATGTCCGGGCCAGGATTCGATTAGTTAATATTAATCTAGTTCGATTGTGTCAATATTAATCTAGTATTAGTAAATAGTTTCTTTAATTAGCACTTTCCCAGTAGGTGATCAATTGTAGAAATCAGTTGAAAATTCAAAAATTCAAATTTAAAATATCGTGCTTAAGCTTTGATTAACAATAGTTCATATAAAAGTATTATTTTAAATAAGCAAGATGGAAGTGGATTATTTTAACTTTCCATAATTGTTTCCAACTAATCAAAAAATAATTTTTACATTACCTAATTAAAAAAAAAAATCATAAAATGGTTTCTGTTACAGCGGGCAATATTTAAAAAAATTGATCAACTACTCGAAGGTCATGAACTACTTGCAGGGTCGCCTGTAACTTATTTAGAAAACAAATTATGATTTTTTAAAGTGACATTTAAGATCATATTTTTTTTCTAAATGTAACTTTGACGCCTTAAATTTTGCGTTTTACACCACTTCGACAAACTAATTATAATTTTCATTTCTGACTTTAACTTTATGTTATTTTACGTTGTTGTTGTGTCAAAACAGTCTTTAACGTTTTAAGCACTTGTTACTTGCACTCCCTGTTACCGAAATCGAAATTTCAAAATAATTTCAAAAATAACTTATAATTTCAAAAGTTTTACAGTACTTACTTTTTAACTTTCCTTCTGTTGTATCAGGTGATCAGAATTTAAAAAATATATTTTCTAAATGTAATGATGTACCATGTAATTAATATCTCTTTTAAGATGACGGACGATGGGAAAGTTTAACTTTTATTTAAAAAAAAAATTATCGATGATTTTAAGATATATTGTTAGTAAGTCAGTTTATTTTTCACTCTTTCATAATGGTTATAGTATTAACTATTTAAAAGTCCAACAAATTTGATGTATTAAAAACTGGATGAACTGTTTATTAAAGTAATGTGAAAATTAAATTTTAAAACTGGAACTACAACGTTCTTCGTATAACTAAAATTAAAGCGAAGATAAATTTGAACCCTGTATAAGAAATAGCATATTTCATTATTTAAAATTTTGTATTATGCATGATTGTTTTTATATAATCAATATATACTAAACTGTTATAACTGAAATTACTTTTTATCGATATCATAATGTATGTGTTATGTGTACTTAAAAATAGGAAATTATTTGGAGCTAATTCTAAGAAAATTTAGTATAAACATTTTATATTCAAAATGAACAGAAGTCCTTGATACTCAATGTGATATAAAATAGATCCAAGAAGATTTTGTTTCTCATTTTTAAATACATTTTCCTAAAATATAATTAAAAATAATTTTGCAATTGGAGATTATTTAAATACTTGCCCATATTACAAGTCAATATAATACACAACTACGAACACATTTTTTATACTTTTAATAAAAGAATCTAGTAAAAAAACCCGCAAAATCTTTCTTGGGATTATTTATGATAGCAATTTAGATCTGAAAAATAAAATACATCACATCACGTTATGCGACTACAACACGTAAGAATGCACCTTGTTCAGTTTATACAATCACTTCTTCTTCAAAACAAAATTACTGGAATTCTATAACACATGATACATTTTTAAGTCAAACAAAAACATCTCTATCTATTTCTTTAAAATATCTGTAAGCTATTAAATTCCAAATATAGTAATAGTTACGGAACTTTTTGCGCACCCCTGTATTTGAACTATGTACTTTATAAATGTACTTAAAGGGATTTAATTAAAGCGCATGCCGCATCCCACAGAATAATTCAATGACTGAAGTGTAACCGAATACTTTTTGGGCACTTGTAAATGAACATGTAAATGCTATGCGCTTCATACTCTGCAGCATGAATCTTGTAGTGCATATCATTGATGCAGCTGAATTGCATTTTATTTGCGATAGTGTAAAGATTTTAGATACATTGGAAATGATTGTTTCCTAAAGAACAGAATGTAGTGGAATAATTTTCTGTGACTTTGTAAAGGTAAATGCGATGCACTACACATCTTACAGAAATAATGTTGCATTGCGCCAGAATAATTTCTGGGAGCACGGCAGTGCGTCCGCCAAGTTCGCACAAGCCGTAAGCTAGCTTTTCCTGAACCATTTCGGCATACTTTTCACCCCCTCATAACGTCGTTTTAGGGAGAGATATAGAATTTTTTCTTTTATACACATGTTCGTATGATCAAACTTAACTAAGGTTCCACGATTTCATGTTTCTGTATTTAGTAGTTTTCGAAATATTAAATTCCGAAAAAGCGTTTTTTTGTCACTGACTCACTTCGCATCATCAAATAACTAAGGTACTTCTAAAAGTCGTAGAATCATGAAATTTCACAAGTAAGTCGGGTCCGTAGCACAATTAACCAGAAAAAAATCTGAGAACACAGAATTTCCGCCTCTAAACCCTTAAAACAGGGGGAGTTGATTTAGCCGTAAACAGTTCCTTAACACATTCAATTGTGCCAATGTTGGTCGCCAATACTCGATTACAGAGAATTGAAGGGGTCACGTAATTTCAAACAGAATAAAATTTTATATATATCCTTTTCCAAAGATGTTTGTTAAATAGAAAAAAAAATGAATATGCCTAAAATTTTTAATCAGTATAGTTTATGATATATTCACGATATTAAAACAATAAAACATTTAACAAAATATAACCACAATTCGGTATGTTTCCGATGTAGTAGCCTTGTCGGAATAGAGAAAATAGCCTTGACGAGAAAAGAAATTTGATAATAACGTATTTTCTGGCAACCTATCTACTGTGTCATATACACAAGCAATTTTTTTCCATATGTATACAATTTATTTAGTGTAAGGAACCCGTTTATTTATTTTTATATACCAACATAAATAATTTGTATATAAAAAACAATATTTTATACGTGTATAAATAAAATGTTTATATGTATATAAATACATATATAAATAACATAAAAGTTCATCAGGTTTGTTTTCATAGTTGTTTATATCATTTGGCAACATATCTCAGTTGCTGAAGTCCGAATTGCGCCAAGATAAAAAAAAACGCCAAGGTCCCTATAGTGGAAAAATATCCTAATTCTCATATGAAAGTTTAAAATTCTGCTTTTAATTAAATGAAATGTGTGACTAATAAAGCTGTCTTTAACGATGTGCGACAGATGCGGTGTCCGAAGTCCGCTGCTAATGTTATTATATTGTATTATTTGCCTACTTACTGTTAATTTATTATTAATTTTAAATCTGTAAAAGAAAGATTATAGTTATAGATAAGATATGTTGGTTGCCAAAACCCGATTACAGAAAATTAGCCTGAGTTATAAAGGTGTTACATGATTTCAAGCTGAATGAAATTTTATGTGCTTTTACAAAAATCTTTATAAGGCAAATCTTTCAGTTTATCTGTCCATATTTCTATCTTTTACTTCCTTAAAACAAATTTTATTAAAGTCCGGGAGGCGTCTGCAGACCTTATCTGATCGAGTTGACGGCAGAAATTTTAGGACTAGTTAAAAATCGATTAGCGTATTAAAATGTAACTGGTCTGCCAAGTCATATCTCTGTGGAAATCACCTACAGACCCGATTTTACCGGTTAATTGGTGGATTTTCCATTGTGTTTTCCTGCACCCATTCCTCCATGTTTCCATACTTTTGGATGCAGGAAAATACAATAGTAAACCTATCAGTCACCCACTAAAATCAGGTCTTCAGGTTGTTTCTACCAAGATATGACTTAACAGATCAGTTGCATTTTAATGTGATAATCTAGTTTTAAATAATCCTAATATTTCAGCTCTAAACTCGATGAGGTGATGGTGTGTGCAGACGCCTCCCGGTCTATTACAAAGAGTACTAGGAAAGTTTTGCAATATGATGAAACAAAAAGTCGCAGGTGGCTGCTTGTGCCTGCGTGTTGACATAGGTTCATACTTATGCACCTGCACGTAACCACAAGTCTGTAGGCGCAGTTATTGATTAGCTGTGATCGTGTGAAGTTCTTCCAGTGGTGTCCTGGTCACTAAGTGAGATAAGGGCAGTTTTGCGGTATAACTTCACGCGTAGTTTAATCTTAAACCAATGCTTAGAAGAAATTACTCTTGCACTTGGTGATGATTGTTCACATCGTATGATTATACAGAGATGGTACAGATAATTCCAAAGGGGAAATATCTCCCTGGAGCACGCTGAAAGAGGGGGAAGGCCCTGAATGTCAATTACGGAGGAAAACATTATTGCTGTGAGGAAAATGCTTGAAAAGACAGACAATTAACTTACAAGTATATAGAGGATACCGTAGTTCTAACTGCACCTGCAATTCATTCAATTCTGTAGGTTCATTTGCACATCAAGAAACAGTGTTGTCTCTGGGTGCCAAATAGAGTGACTATAAGGAGCAGATGACACGAAATGTGACTTGGTGCTGGCAGATGCTAAAAATGTTTGGTAAAGGATAATCTTGGTATGTGAACAGCATCGTGACAGGTGACTAAACTTGGCTATACCATTATGATGTGCCGGCTAAGTCTCAAAACAAAGTTTGGTTTTTTGATGAGGAGGACAAACCGGTAGCTGTTAGAAAATCTCGATATGTCAAAAAGAAAAGGATAGCTGTATTTTTCAAATCTAGTAGAATTGTTGGGTGTGCCGTTTTGGACGTACAGAAGACAGTTACTGCTAAGTGGTACAGTGAACAGTGCCTACCTAAAGTCATAAAATCTAAGAAGAACCAGTGATCAAAGTCAAGAATGAACAAATGGTTCCTCCATCATGACAAAACTCCAGCTCACCGGGCCAAAGCCTGCACTGAATATTTGGCCACTACCGGGCTGAAACTTCTTGAACACCCTCCTTACAGTCCATATCTTGTCCCCTGCGACTTCGTACTTTCCCCTCATCTGAAACTGAAGCAGAAAGGGATTTGATTTTCCAGTGATGAGACACTTCTGATAGCTTGGAGCAATGAGTGTTCCTTACTCCCGAAGGGAAACTTGACAGAGCTGGTTTAAGGACTGGTTTCGGAGTTTGGAGAACTGTATTGCTTGTAATGGAAATTACTTTGAAAAAGTTTGATAAATAAATCCGTATTGCAAAACTTTCCTAGTACCCTTTGTATAAATGTGGAAATTCTAATCTCAATAACACTCTGGTCAATCTGGCAAATATCCCTACTATTTATGGAACACTATTCCTTTAAATGGGTTTTAGTGATGTTAAAGAACTTTATACATATGCATCATACATATTATACATATGCATATAATACGTAATACATTTGCATCGTACATATTATAGGTATGTGTATAATAAATAATACATATGCATCATTATGACATCAGAACAAACAAAACATTTTTTGTCGCCAAATTTGAGAATTGACATGATTTATTACCAAATTTGGTGACACTTCGCTAAATGTCGCCAAGCTTGGCGAGTATTTGGCGTTTGTGGCTATTTTTCAATGAGTTAATTATTAATGCGAGCCATCTATTTATATTTTCCCGCATATCATCTGAATAGTTAAATAATATAACCTACGAATATTTCCAAAGTACCAGTAGTTTCGTCACTGCACAAAACCTCTGCTATTGTTACTATATTGAACTGTTATTATACTTACTGTGACTATGTTAATCTTCACTCTGCTGAAACTTCTGTATTATATAAATAGAATTTACGGAAACTATTAAAGCACCGAAACTGCCAATTCGCCTTATAATTATTATAATTTTATAATATGTAACCTGTTAACCGATATGTACTGTTAGAAGGAATCTTCTATAAACCGGTTCCTCGCATTTTAGTTTTCAGGTTTCTAATAAAATTAGCTAAAAACTTAAAACCATGGCACATTGGCCAGTTCTTCAACACGATTAGATGAGAAGAATGATAGATTTTCAAATGGATCAGAGCAGTGAGCCTGTAGACCTTCTATTCTTTCGTAATCGAGTCTATTGAAAAGGTTAGCATGAAACAAAAAGATATTAGCATCAATATGGTTTAATGTAAATGCAGATATTATCAAAGGATTTAATAAGAATCATTTCACTTGTACCCAATCGTATCAGTTAAAATACAATAATTGGCAGTGAGCCCAATTAGAAAAGATTACTTAATAGGATTAAAAATTTCCGCATTAGAGAACGAATCGTAACTGATAAGGAAACATGCATAAGTGAGTTAAGAGATATTTGTCATGAAAGATGAAATACATAACAACACAAAATATATGATGTGCTTCCATGATCGTAAAGAGTTCTTGATTTCTCTATCAAAAGCTTCCGACTTGGCGAAAGAATGGGCAAGTAAATTAAATTATGAATAACAGTAACATGATGCAACGTTTAACATGCAATTCATAAAGTATATACTGCTTGCTAGAGGCGTCTTTTATAAAAAATAATATATATAATTAATAATAAAAGAAATAAAGTAAAGATTTAATATAAAAAGAAATAAAGTATGAATTTGTAAAGCTCAATAAAATAAATTTAGTTATTTTTATGCTAGCCGGGCGCGAGTGGCAAATCGCCACATACTGTCCCCAACTCTATTGTTCATATTGCATTCATTTCATTTAAAAATATAAACTTTTCAGTCATCTCATTTAAAATAGATGCATTTCCCTCTTTTTACTTAATAGAATATTTAACATAGAAATAAATAAATAAATAAATAAATAACAAATAATAACATAAACCAAAATATTTTATTTGAAAATCAAAGCATTGTTTCTAATTTACACATGTGAAAAATGAAAACTACTATTGGCGAAAAAATAATATGCTAATTAGGTGATTTTCTCCCGGCTAACATAAAACTACTGAAATTTAAGTTTTTTTATATTAATATAGCTTAGAAAAAAAACTTGAAAAAACATACAAAAAGTAGTGATGTCCCAACAAAAAGTTTTCGGAAAAAAAAAAAAGCGCCAAATTCACCTTAATGCCAGAAAAAGTAGTGATATCTGAAGTTCGCACAAGTTAAAATCCAAACATCCCAAATCTTTCATTGAAAATGGTTTCCTGCGACTTGGCCGTTAATACCTTCGACAGGGATTTTCAAATTTTAAAGTATGTACAAATGAGCCACATGACAACTACATTTTTTGATTATTTTAGGCATTTTGTGGCACAAAGTACAGAAATAAAATACACATTTAAAAAAAAAAGCATTTAAACAACTTCAGTCTATTTAAATGTTTAGAAGTTAAATATAACAAAATACTTGTATTCAGAAGGTAATATCCCTAATTGCTAAAACATAATTAGTATCAGCTTTTAACAGTTTATAAATCGAATACCTCTTAATGTATGCAAACAAACTATAATAAATGTAAAACGAAAAAAAATCTCTTTCGTCAATGCACAAGATTTCAATATTATATAATAAATTATAATGTAACATACTGTGAGATTTGAAAAAAGTAAATTTTGTTTTATTTCTTAGGTTTTAAGTTAATAACTTTAGCTTTAGACCGTACGAAATGGCAATTAAACCACATGTGGACTAAATGATCGGTATTCAAAACTATTGTTTGTTGAAATTGAATGGTATTTATCAGAAATCTTTTACTTATAATGTCTTTATGTGAATTTGCCTCTTTGCATACTAATATTAATTTTAATATTTAAATAATTCATAAATGCGAAATTTCCAATCATTAATTTTGAAATGCTGTAGAAGGCATTAACGGCCAAGTCGCAGGAAGCCCTTTTCAATGAAAGATTTGGGATGTTTGGCATTTAACTTGTGCGAACTTCAGATAGCACTACTTTTTCTGGCCGAAACATTAAGGTGAACTTGGCGCTTTTTTTTTTTTTTTTTTTTTTTTTTTTTTTTTTTTTTTTTTACCGAAAACTTTTTGTTGGGATATATTTATTTGAGTGACTAGAAATAATGAAATTTGTCCTTTTTCAATAGTTAATGTCCTATCTTTACAATATTTTTCGATACAACTTTTACCAAGATCATGGTTTATCGAAGTATATTTACACAAGGGCGAGCACAGTTAATCAGCCAGACGGGCAAACAGACAGACTGCCAAATAGACAGATGGCCAGACACACAAAATTCATAAATACCCGTCAAATAAACTGGAAAGTGTTCATGACTTCGGTAATTGCCAGACTCTGCATGATTACGTAAGAAAAAATACTCACAAAATTAAGAGAAAATATCCTGTGTATTTTTTTATGAAATCGCCGTCACCGAATCGAAAAATACACTTTGAGAAAAAAACAATTTAAATTTCTGCGTAATAATGTCAGTGCAATACGTAATTATTTTCAATAGAGTCATCTAATATACAATCACCAGGTAATTCCACGTTAGTTGATCACCTCCAGCGTCTAAACTACAATTTGAAAAAAATCGATTTTTAGAAATTTATGTCTAAGTGTAATCCGTTAACGAAAAAAAGACTGTAAACTACAAATCTCAGCTTTGTAAGAATTTTCGTAATGTGACTATAAGACTAACATGTATGAGAATCAAAATCAACTTTAACATGACATATAAAAAGATGCTAAAAATGGAATACATCATATGCGCATTGTTTTGTTAATTAGATTCGTGTCCTGGCTTAATTTGAGGGACATATACCGGACACCTATTCCCCACTAATTCAAAATACCATATTCGCTTTATTTATAACAGAAATTATGCTTGTAAATGCGTTCCTGTGCTTTATTTTTTGTAGATATATTCAAAGCAGCAAGCGTATGAATAGTTATTCCTTAAATCGTGTTATTAAAAAGAAAATAAATAATAGAATAAGATGAATCTCATCCTCTCAAATATTCGTACTCCGATTGTAATTCTATAGTAGCTGAATAAAGAAAAACATTAACATGGCCAAATACAATCCAAATAAAGAACATTTGACTATTTGCGAATTTTTGCAGGCACTAGGCCCCGACAGAGCGTTTTTTTAGAATCGAGGCACATATTCACCACTATTTCTGAACAGTAATTTTAACCTTATGTATGAGAAAAATTCTGATTTGAAATAAGGCAACAGTTACTATTCAAAACTGCTCCTATTCAGTATATATGTCAGCATAATACAATATGATTTTAATGTTTTTTACACTTTCTCAAACATTAATATTTATACTGCGAGAACATATTTTCATAATTTGTATTATCTAATGTAAATTATAATTAAACTTTCACATTTAAAATGTGCAATTTCTCGGGAAATATATATCTCAAGTACTTTTTTATTACATTAACTGTACAGGTGTTTGGGAGAAGGCCTATTGAAAACGATGCTCTGAGAACCTAGTGCAACACATGCCTTTCTCCTGATCTTAATTACCATCAACTTTTGTTCTAACTGATAAACCAAGTGGTGGCTGCACAAATCTTCAGTTCATCGGGTTTAATGCTGAGGTTCCAGGATTAGATACAGCTCGGTTAGCTTATTAAAATGGAACTAGTCTGCAAAGCCATATCTTGGTTGAAACCACATGCAGACACAATTTTATTATTTGGTTCTTAGATGGTCCCCAGTCAGTTTTCTAGAGAAATTCATGCATCTTTTTAATCCCTTTCTAGGCTAATATGGTATCAGTTCAATGACTTTCATTTAAAAGTTTAATGGGAGTTCTATTTTAATAAGCTAACCGAACTCTATCTAATTCTGAATTTTCAGCCGTAAACTTAATGAAGTAATGGTTTCTGGAGATGGCACCCGCACTATAAGTATTCACGTAGAAAAAATGCTACACATGTAAAATAATTATATTATCTTTAGTTTATAGTTTTATTACAATTTTTAATATAATATAACCATCAATGATTGCGTATATACACACAGTAATTGTCATGGAGTAATAATATCCTAGATTCTGTCTTGTCGCAACTGGTGCCAAACACGTGACAGAATGTTTGTCATAGTAATTATTTTAATGTTTCTCTACGTTATAGAATAAAATAATTAATCAAATTTTAATATTAAATTTAAATTGTCTTATTACGGAAAATCGATGGCTACCAAAATTTAGCTGTTTGCAGAACTATTTGGAAAATGTACGTTTACATCATTTGGGAAGGATTTCATATAAGAAAACTACGTCATTCGAAAAAAAAAAATCCTTGTTTTCTTAATATCGGTGATGATACGGAATCCTTGCTGAAATCTAAGATTAAAAATAACTGCTTTTGATTAATAAAACTATAACATTAAAAATTAAATGATTTATATTTTTCAGACAGACACACATAATTTAATAAAAAAATGAACAGATAATTTAAAATGCCCTACATTTATCAACAAATAAAAAAAAAATCGGAGTAATTTAAGAACCCTTCCCCTATTAGAAAATTTTGGCATTCATTATTTAACATATAAATCCATTATCCATAAACTTTATTTGCTTTCGAATGAATGGCAATTATGAAACTCGCATGAATTCCCAAAGAAAAGCATTATGTCTCAAAATAAAATGTTCATTCTTGGTGTTAAGAAAGTCACTGAAAACTTTCCGAATAACGTAGTTTTAATTAAAGTAACCAATGCAAAATGTTAAGAATGCACACTTTATAACTTGTTCCGCCAAATGTCTAGTGACTGTTGAAGGTTTGTAAACTCTCAATTTTCTGTAATAAGACTATTTAAGCTTAATTTAAAAATACAGCTTATTTTTTTATTTGATAACATAAGTAAACCTTAAAAATCATTACGATAAAAATTATCCTGCCACGTGCTTGGCACCTGCTGCGATAAAGCAGAACAGGATGTTTTTAAAGTAGTAGATGAAAGCAAAAATTTTCCATATTTTACTTTTACTTTATTACATAACTTTGCTAATCCTCTAAAAATAAAACGGAAATGGTATTAATTTATGTCTTAGTCACTCCTTTACTTTCCGCAGCGAAAATATTCAATTTTTTGCGAATTTGATAATATAGAAATTCATACAGTCGCCACCCCGCCTATCACAATATAAGAGAACTTATTTTTTTAGGTGGTTTTCCTTTCATAAAAAAAAAATCATAATTGAAATTGAATTTTCACTCACATACCAAATATACGTATCCAAACTTTTACCCTAATAAAGATCTACATTGACATGAAAAAATAAAAAAAGATCAAAACGTATTATTTGCTATGTCCAAAATTTTTATGATAAAATAGGACTTTAATATTTGTACTTGATCAAATAGCTATTATACTTCTGGCGCTTTAAACAAATTATTTACAATTCCTTATATAAACTAGATTTCAGTTAGCAGAAGTAATATGTGAGTTTACACGGATTAGATTTTAAGTACTTTTCATTAACATTGATTTTTTTTCGTATTATTTATTATTATTATTTTTAATATAATAATTCAGTTTTCGGTAGCTATAAAATGTTAATGACATGTGCCTTTTAAAATATCACTTAGCAACACATTTGTTTAATTAGTACTAGTAAATATTTTTGTCAGAGAAACTAATTAACATAGGTTAAAGTGAGAAATAATCAGTAAATTACAGAAATTAATTCTTAAAGAAGTACGTATGAATGTTATCGAAGCAAACAACCTTTTTCTCAAAATGAGATAAAATATTTAATTTCAGTCAACAGAATATTTTGGTACTCGAAAATTCTTTATGAATTTTAAAACTTCTTCAGCGACATCTTAATGAAAATATTAATTAAAATTTGGAGTGCTGCTCAAATAACTATTTTTTAGAAACATACCGAGATAAGTTAATGACATACCTGAAATTTTATTTACTTAAGATATATTGGAATTCAAAGATCTTTTCGATTATCTAAATCTAAGACATAATAGATGTAAAGTTTAAAATGCGCATTTAATTTTTTTTTTTTTTTTTTTACTTTTTATTTTTAATTTATTTTCATTTTGGTGTCAATATTTTTCTTGTTTGCCGTGTAAACATTTAAAAATATCATGTTATTAATTTTATTATATTTAATCAAGTACGACACCAATTTTATTTTACTGTTATTTTCAAGGCCAAATTATTTAAATTGTTCTTTGTAGACTAGCCGCCCTTGGCGACCAGTTTGGTCTCCCTTTAAATGTAATGCTAAGAATTGTATTATGTTACTTTTATTCATAATTTAATTTACTTGTTCAATTCTTTGCCAAGTCGAAAGATTCTGATGTAAAAATAAAGAACTCCGCATATTTATGTTTGCCGGACGCAGAGGATCAATCACCAAATATTGTTCCCGTCGCATTTATTCGTATTTTATTGATTCCATTTTAAATATAATCTTTTCACTCATTTTATTTAAAATACAGAAGTTTAACTTAAAACTGAAACATTTAAAATTCACGACTTTTACTTATTTCTTTAAAATAAAAAGAAAGAAAAGAAAAGAAAAATAATATATAGTACCATAAACCATGACATTACATTTCAACATCAGAGCATTGTTTTAATTTACCACGCGAAAAATAAAAAAAGCTAAGTGGTGAGTTGAAAAATGCTATTGGTGAGATTTTTACCTATCCAATATAAAAGTACAAGAATTCTTTGCGATCATGGAAGCTTTTATATAGTTTTATTCGAAAAAATTATTTTGATCAAAATAGCCGCCTCGCATATAAAAATAGTAATTGATTATGAAGTTACATGACTTGAACTATTATAATATAGATGAAATGATGGCGATGAGAAATATATTTGGCGATTTACCACCTGAGCCAAGTACCAAAATAGCCACCTAGCATACAAAAGGTGACGTGGTCAGCCTGGAGCTGTTGATGACAGTCACATAACTTAGACTATAAATTATAGAGATGAATTGCATGCGTGTTCTTTTTAAATGTATTAGAAGAAAAAATATATTAAACACTTTTATCTGTGGTCATTCGGATGTTATTGAATATCAAAATCAATCTATTTTAGAACAAATTCTATAATAACAGAATATTGTGACATGTATTTTTGAATATTTCGAGATTATAAAATCAAATAATACCATTAGAGAATTGAAAAGGAAATGTATGCTAAACCTTCCATTTACAACATGTGTTATATTATAAAGTCGCTGCATAATAATATAATTAAGATTTATTAAAACACACTGTTAAAAATTTGCAGCATTCTGTCCAGTCATTTGACAGTTTTTTTTTTTTTTTTTTTTTTTTTTGAAAAAACGGTTTCATAACCATAATTTAACTAAATTCGGACCATAAAATGGCCAATAGTATGGTCAGAATAGAGTTAAATTACGGTTGTTTAACCGTTTTCGATAAAAACGGCCAAATGACTGGACAGAATGCTGCAAATTTTTAACAGTGTATACGCTACAAATCTCTGGAGAAATTCTCAATAAACATTTCTCTCAATTTAGTTAAAATATATAATCTCCAACGCCAGACATCAAATCTGTCATAGTAAGTCTTCATAAAGACATAACTATCGAATTGATCGCTAAAGAATCGTAAACACACATCGCTAAACGCAATGATGAATAATGTATCCCACAAAAACTTTTATAAACGGTTTGGACAAGGTTCACTCATATTTGTTTAAAAATTGTTGTTTGATTAAAAATAACATTTGATAAAAAATAAAATAAAATAAAATAAAATAAAATGTCTAGCCAACTAATCTCAAAGTTTGCAGTGCGAATGTTTCACTGCTGGTAGTTAATATTTTAACATTATTAACGGAATACATTTGTAATATCATTGATTTCAGTGAACATTTTGTCTAATAATATTTAAATTGATTTGTTGTCATAAATTGTCATAAATTTAGCATTTGATTATTATATAGATATTTAAGTTAATCACATCGTGAGCATAAAGAATTTGCGCATATAATTTAAAGAAATTAAGAGTGGTTTAGCGGTAGAACGTCAGTGCGCTATACTGATGACCCGGGTTCGATTCCCGGCATGGAATATTTTTCACTAAGTTGGTCTTTGCGCATTTTAAGCAAAAATAATTTGAAATTTGATTTTCATTTGAAATTAAGAGTAGAAACGATTTTTAAACGTTACCGAATCAAATGATACATTAAGACGAATGTTGTGGTATTTCTTAAACATACAAAATAATGAAGCAGTGCTTCTATTAAAAATAATATCTTAACATGATCCCTATTATTATTTTATTTTTTTATCATTATTTTTTTTCAAATTATGGTTTAAGAAAAGTTACATATAATAAAATCAAGCTAATAAAATAAATGTTATATGTATTAACAAACTTAACGTTATCTTTCTTTTACAAAATTTTTTTAAGTTGTTCCGGGATTTAGCGAGTATCAAATTTATTAGTGCGTATATTTAATAAAAACTACATATTTATATTTCAATCCAAGTGCATTAAAACTTGGCAAATAGTTTTAAAATAAATTACGCTCATATGGCCTTAATCAAAACTAAGTAGATTTAACTTTGGAAGAAAATTTGAAATTAAAATTAATTGAACCAAACTTCTGAATATCAAATGTATCACTGCGTATTAAAGAGGTAATACATTTCATAAGCACTTTCAAACTGGCAGGGAGAATTTGGGCGTTAATATTGTAACTTAAAATTTGATGAATTCATGATTCATTTCTCATCTCATGATTATACGCTGATTTTACAGAGATCAAACCAAAACTGTTAGAACCTTTGATAAATTGATGTGTCATTTCACGTCCTATTTTCTATTAAAATCTTTCTTTCAATGAAAAATTTTATTTCTGTAATACATTAACTCCCCTTTTGATGTATTTTCTGAAATGTATAATGTCTAGATTTAATGGAATACATAGTTAAGATAAAAAATCGTTAAAAAACTACAGTAAATTAAGTATACTTATAGAATTTAACATAATATTTTAATTCCTCATTCTTAAGGATAAATTACAATAAAACCTCCTACATATATGCAGCTTTCGAATAGCGGAAACCTCTGTTAAGTGCACGTTTTCAATCAATATCAACTGTATATTTTCTATCCGAAAAGTGGACACCTTCGAATAGAAGTTTTCCGCAGTACCGAAATGTCCACAATTCATAGATTGTATTGTATTTATAATGCCATAGAAATAACAATTTCGTATACGTAAATGTAATTTTTTTTAGCATCTCATATTTTTATAATCATATAAATAATATGTGGATTAATTAATGTATGACTGTTATCGTTAATAATAATAAAAAAAGTCAGTTAAGAAAAATAAAAATACTTAAATAAATAATGAAATACCGCTTCTCTGATCAAATGCCTTATTCCAATTCTGTTATATAAAACCAGATGAAACAGAAAACATTCAGAAGGAGAAAAAACGATGGTGAGAGAGAAAAAAAAAGACATAATGTTTTCCTGCTGCTTTAATTGGGCTATTGATCAATGAGAAATCATCAAACTATTTCTGGGTTGTTTATTTAAAGTATTTTATTCTCTGGGAATAATAAAAATATTATTTTTTTAATTGAGCATATTGGACTCGATGTCAGAATTGTCCCTTAAAATTATTAAAGAACATCGATAGTCAGTTTTTATGCATTAAAAATCACTCACTTTATATTGAACCCGCTGACTGCCCAGTAAAAGGGGTGGAACATAATATTTTCTCTATAATTTTTTAAAAATACTAAAAAAGTGTGCTTCTCGATTTTGTGCCGTGCTTCTCGATTTTTTGATAAATGCAGAAAATACAGTAACAAAATGCTGTCTAAGTTGGCGTTTTGAACCGTATTTCCGAAGCGGGAGATCCGGAAATGAAAATAATGATCGTACAGAGAAAATACATGTTTATAAATCAAGTTCTAATGAATTGAACAAAAAATGAAAACACACGGCCACTTATAAATCTCTTCCAAAATCGTGTCAGCAAGTTTCATGTTTTCACCTTTAAAAATGTGTCTTAAAATGCGTCCGAAATTTTTGAGTTGTTGAGGGTGGGAAAATATTTTTTTGAATACACCCTTAATGTACACTCTTTTTTTTTTTTTTTTTTTGCCAATATTTCACTCGCTTAATATCTTTCGATTATTGCGAGCCTAAAATTTCAATAAAATGAGTAAAATATATTTTTTCAAATTGTGCTTCTCTAGATGACCCCTTAAACCATTTTGACAGTTTTTAATCATAATTCGAAAACTACATGGGAAAGAAATTTTAAATTGAGAATTCGCATAAAGCAGGTCATAATAAATATAAATCTATCAAAAAAATAGTAGATTACATATAATATTCGTTTTCAATATTAATTTCATAATTCATAATTTATAGTATGAAATTTTTAAAATTACAAAATCAATGTATTTATGTTTGGGTTTTTAGTATTATAACCACACACAAAATTATCACATTAGGATTATAATTTCAGGAGATATTAATAAAAATATGAAAATGTAATTTAACAGCTCTAAATTTTGAATGTTTATAATTCAAAATCTTATCATC
This sequence comes from Maratus speciosus, assembly GCA_963932465.1. Lineage (NCBI taxonomy): Eukaryota > Metazoa > Arthropoda > Arachnida > Araneae > Salticidae > Maratus > Maratus speciosus. The sequence continues at coordinate 277,367,336 of OZ010793.1, forward strand.
AAAATGACTTAAATTTTCGTTTCTAGGCATAGTTTGAACCGAAAATTTAAATAGTGTCAAAATTGGGTATTGCTGTTGAAAAGAACAATAAAGTCTGGTCTGGATTTGATTTGTAGATGGCCTCCTAAGCAAATTTTATATACATCATTTAAGGGTGTTCTCAAATCCAAAAGGGCAACTTTCTGACATAAGTTTTAATTTATTTTTGCTCGAAAATGCATGAAACTAGCTGGTGCTGTTGTTCAGAAACTATGTAATTGAGCTATTTTTTTTCATTTTTTTACAAACGCAATAGATCTTTCAAAAAATAATGTCAAAGTGGGCGTTTTGAACCGAATTTCCGCGCGAAGGAAGAAAGAGCACTCAAGAGCGGGCTAAAAACGTGTTTGCCACGCGATTAAAATAGCTTATAAATCAATAGGTAATTGATTGATCAAAAAATAAAAAACACAGTTTAATTCCAAATCGCTTCCATGGCCAGGCTTTCCAACTTTATATATTTACGTTAAAAAATGAATTTATAAATATGTCAAAATGTTTTGCGCTTGTTGAGCAGAGCAGTTGAGAACAGCCTCACAAGTAGATTTTATTTGCAGTCGTTTGGTACCAATAAGTTTCTTCTATTACAATTAGTTGCTGAGTTAGTAGGGGTTATTTACTTTATTTTGTACCACTGACTCATATTGTGTATGAAAGAGCAGATAATATTCAAAGGTATATTTGTTTTCATTAATACCAGTTTTAGATTTTATTTTACATGAGGGAAAACGCTTTATTGTTACTTTTACTTAATTTTCTAAAAAATCTATCTAATTTTTCTTATCTAAATATGTGTTCGAGAGGGTGGGGATGGGGTATAGATAGTTATGACTATCATGACTGCAGATTTACTCACACACGATTGTACAGTTTTTGAATGATTAAAAGATGTCTCGTGATTATTCTATATATATACCTTTTATAAATGTTTTATAATCATATTGATTTTAGATGGAACTCTTTTAAACATTAAAAAAAAAAAAAACTTAAATGGCATTACTTTAGCTGTATTTTTTTTAACTGAAGTATTTTCTTAGTAAATTTTATAAAAGCTCCGCATATTTATTTATAAATTTATTATTATTTTTAAAATTTTGAAATTATTCACTGAAATTATTTGCCTTGGTTATTATTCTTGTATAGTAATGTTTAAATATGGTATTTGATCTTACTTAATTACGAAAATGACCGTCAGCTATCGTTATAGCGGTGGATGCGGCCTTGGGAAGCGATGAATTTCCAAATCAATGGTTGAAATGCATGGCAACCCAGTTACAGAAGATCTCGGTTAGCCGTGATGATACTACCATTGAATCTTTTGTAATCATGTAATATTTTTAAAACATAGCAAATAAGCTTGGGTTTAGATCATGAGGAGACTGGGCGTGTATTGGAGAGAGTATCTCGTAGGGAGCCGAGCCCCTCTTTAATAACAATTCTATTCATATAATTATTGTAGGAGTTAATTCAATCACACTCCAAATTTTGGTTACAGGTACTGTATACCTATAAAGACACAGCAATATATTTTTTAAAGTAATATTGTTAATTTTTCATAAAATTCTTATGTAAAAATATTATGTGCATTTTCGTATCAAGATAAATTATGTGTAATAACACAAACATTTTTTTTAATGAGCCGCTTGAGTACCATTTGAGTTTTTAATTCGACATCATATCAATTTTTCTATTGCTCGTAAGTTGAAATCATAAAAAAAAGAAGATAATAGTACATGTGCAACGTTAAAAAATAAATTAAAGTCAAGAGCTATATTTGTTTAACTATTTTTCATTTTCTATTAAATTTATTGCATCATGATTTATTTTTAAATGCACCATGATGACGAACTTTCTGTGGTTGTTTTGATTCTCTAAAATTCGTTCAAAACGTCTATTTTGACACCATTTTCTTAAATATATTTTTCTTTTACAGGAAAAAAAAGAGAGAGATTATTCAATTCCTTTTTATTTGAATAAAAATAACGGTAAAATCTACCCATTTAGGAATGAAAATTATTTCATAAATGTGTTAGAAAGTAGCAAGTTTTGTAGGGAGAATAGATTCGTTAAAAATTACGGAGGGAAAAAAAATGTAGAAGTAATAAGAAAAAAAAATCTTAATTGCTGATATTGCTATTAAATGAATATAGCTGTATAAAAGAATCTTTGGCTATATCCTTCCAACAGATAGATCTAAATGTCTTACAGATTCGTTTTATATGTAGTATATTTTTTGGTTCTTGTAAGAAATAGCGGTGAGCTTTTCTCTTTGATTGTTAATACAGAATATGATAATATATTCTGTAACAAATTAAGAAATACGCCACTTTATGAATTAGAATTTTTAAAGTTTTAATTTTCAGATTTTTCAATTATAAAATTTAAGAGATGATCCGAAAATTTTCTATAGGCCCAATTTCAATAAAATTTGCTCGCAAAAACCTGCTTCAAGCGGTGGAAAGACTTTTAAAAAATGCAAGCAACAATTATAAAAAGAAGGAGCAGGGTGTGTGTGTGTGTGGGGGGGGGGGGCTAAAAATGTTTTTGAGAACAAAATATTTATCTCACCATGCACTAGTAAGCAATTCTCTGTTGATTTCCCAATGTTTATAATGGTAAAGTAGCTTATTAAAACAAATTTATGAGATGCAATATTGTATTAAAAAATAATAAGAAAAATTAAATGTTTGTGCTTCAATAAATAATATCTTAATTCTGATTAATTAAAAAGGGTTTGTAGAGGGGTGATTTGAGGAAATATTTACTTATGCTTATAAGTGTCTAATTTAATCACACACATTTATTATTAATGTAATTGGAAGAAAAAAAGCAAACACAGTTTTTGTTTATTATTCATTTGATGATAATTAGTCAATGTTAAAATTGCGTCACACTGTTCAATCACACAAAATTTTAGCGCGCTGTGATTTCAATATAACGAGTTATAAAAATTTAAGTTTCTGTGACTCGTATATTCTGCTTTTTATAAAAATTTGGGGGAGGAGGGTGATAAAAAATTATAAAGGGCCTAAATGGTGTCGAACCATACAGCGTTTGGTGGACACCGAAGTGACAAGGGACCAAAATGGCTAAGGACCGAAGCAGCCTGGACGAAATGACATTGAGGCCGAAACCGTGGAACCGAAATGTCGAATATCCCGCAAATTGTGTTCGCGAATATAAAAAAATCAAGTAGTGATTAAAACGAGCATTCTCGCATGCGAATATTCACACCCCATTTCAATATTCGTATTTGCAGACATCGACGAAGAATATTCGTATTCGCGTTCGCGAATGTCAAAATTCAAGTAGTGATAAATACGTCTCGTGCACGAATATTCTCACTTTTTTACAGAGATTCACAAACATTTACAGCGAATTTTCGCCTATGAGAATGATATAAATCAGACATTTGTTACCTTGTTAGATTTTAGTAATTATTTATCAATAAGTTCAATATTTATCAATTCCGTGTCATATTTTTTCCAATCCCTTTTTTTCCTTGTCGCGTTTTCTCCGGTCACGTTTTTCCTTGTCACTTTTTTTCCCTCTTGTTTTTTCTGTCACTTTTTTCCTTGTCACGTTTTTTCCGGTCACTTTTTTTCCTAGAATCCGTTAATCCACATTCTCTGGCTTGGAGATTTAAAGAAAAATTAAAATTCTATACTATAAAATCCCCTAAGACGGAATTGCATAGGAAAGAAGAAAATTCCTTTATGGGCAGGTTCCTCTATCTGCGGTTCACCGTCTGTTTTAAATGCATTATTTTCTTTTCACAAGTATTGTTATTCTCAATTTACATAGATCAACAATTAGATTATCAGATTTTTAGTTGTTCTTGTTAAACACGGGATTCCGTCATAGGCAGATTATTTCCCTAAGGTTTTACCGCACTTTAATTTTATTGCCTACAAATGCTTTTACCCATCTAAAAAAATAATAAAAATAAATATATCAATTTTAATTGTGGAATGATAGCGATTTAAAAATACGTGCATTTTTTGTAAAAAAAAAAAAAAAAAAAAAAAAAAAAAAAAAAAAAAAAAAAGACCCTTACATCGAATAACTAAAAGATTAGTTCGCAAACTTCTGTAAATTTGGACGATAAAGTTCTAATATATATATATATTTAAAAAACAAACAAAAAAACGAGTTTTTAGTGAACTTCGCTCACTTTCATAGATGAGTTTTAGTTGAACGAGTTCGTATGAAAAATTTTGAGTTTGAACGTGAACTTGACTCATTTTTGAGAAATTGAATTTGAGTTTGAATTAGTTCGTTTTTTTTGTGAGCGTGCCCAACACTGATTCTGGATAAACCAAGCTTTTGTGGAGTGGCAGTTGTGAATCGACGCATTGTCCTCTTGGGATTTTCAGTTTTCCCTTCCTAAAATGTTTCTAAATGGAAGTAGACTGCTTTTCAGGACATTTTAATAATCCCCAGAGCACTGTCGACCATTAAGAAAAGCAATATCCGTTGTTCCAATGAAAAAAATCGCGCCCTATGCCATTAGAGAATCTCCTTCCTGTTGTCCTATAGAGACCTCGCTCGATTCTCGCTCCAGATCATGCCAATAGTATACCCAGGCGCAGCCATGAAGGCCATCCAAATTGAAGTGTTTTCTCCACTGAAGAAACAATTAACAATTCTTCTTCCCAAAGCGTGTGTTTTTTAGTTCAAAGAATGCGTGCATGTCAATGGTGCTCTTTCAGAATAGGTGTCCGACACATTCTGAGGTATTTGTGAATTTTGCTTGCCTGTATGCAACGGTGAACAGTAGATCTCGTACAGTCGAACTTGGATAATTCGAAGTGCAAGGGACCGCTGCAAAACTTCGAATTATCCAAACTTCGTATTATCCAAAATAATTTATTTTTATGTTGTAAAATAATCCATCACAAAAAAATTGCGAAAAAATCATGTTTATTAATTTTAAATAAAAAAACTACAGCTTTTTAAAATATTGAGATATTTTCTTTAGAGAAATTAGTTGATTTTTTTAAACAAAATTTTCTGGGATATCTACAGCTCGAAACACAGCTTTACTCACGTTAGATTCTCCTTCTACATAACGACGATATTTCGCTAGATGAAAGACTGCCTCCCTTGATGTTGAATCGGACTCTGTTCTTCTACGTTCCTCCTCCCTTTATCCCTGCTCTGTTTCCTAGAACAGATAAAAATATTCTCCCACCCCTTCTCTTCCCTAAACAATTTTACACAATAGCTGCAAATAACCGGGCCACTTTTCAATTAACTGCATTAAAACTAGATTTTGTCATTTTTGAAAGGGTAAAAACTTCGAATTAAAGAAGTTGGACTGCAAAATTTCCACAATAGCTGAAAATAACCCGGCCACTTTCCAAATAAACTGCATTGAAACTAGATTTTGTCATTTTTGAAAAGGTAAAAACTTCGAATTAAAGAAGTTGGACTTCGAATTAACCAAGATTTTTTAGCATTAACTGAATACAAGTTTCAAGGGACTGACAAAAAACTTCGAATTATCCACGAATTCGAATTACCCAAGTTCGATTGTAATAGGAAACACTGACGTTTTCGAAATTTCACGAACAGTCTTTCTTTGTGTTTAAACTACCCGCAAAATCTCTCTTTCTGTCGTAGAGATGCTTTTCTTGATCGACATGAACGTTGTTTTGCAATGGCATTGACACTTTTTCATAAAATTTTATAAATTCTGGATCTGCTACTCTTCGTTTGTTTAGCATTATCAGACATGTTAACATTTTTAGCCTTTAAACGCCACATTTTAGCTATATCAACAGAACAGAACTGAACGTTGCAAGGCATTTTCCCGCTATTGGACAGTTGAAGGAAGAATAGTGATTTTATATTTCGAAGTGGTTACTTTACGTGTCCAGAACGCAGAAACGCAATTTTTTTTTATTACGGTCGTAATAAAAGCAATTCCCATCATTGTCTATATATTTTGGGAACAGCTTATATTAAGTTTTACTTTTTTGCAAAAATTCTGTAAAACCTATATTGAATTCCGTTATTGTAATAAACATATATTATGATTGTACATGCTTATTATTTTTTTCGTGTTTATGGCTTCATTTTTTTAGCTGCTATTTCAAAACATCGCTTGTACATGTACTTTTGAGACGCACTGTATAAACAAAAATATCATAAAGGAATAAGCAAAAAATGAACAAATTGAAAAACATAGAATTGGATTTTGTAACCCCTTAAGAGTCATTATTTTGAAAATCAGAAAAAGTGCGATAGTTGTATTTTTTGATTTGCTTAATTTTTTCTTTTTATGTTGAAGTAGGGCATATTTAATGAATAATGTGCAATTTTGAAGCTCTGAAATTATTTCCTGTATCCTGTAGAAATTGTCAAAGTTCAAGACTATGAATCCCATTTTTCATGAAAATTGAAATGCCAGTATGTTTGGATTGCTATATCTCTGGGAAGCAACAACATCTCAAAATTCTTTTGTTATAAACTGTTAGTATAATATTACATGCTTAGTCAAAGTTACTTAGTTCCATGGGGCAGTGTTAATTTTCATTGCTATGCTGCCACAAAAATACAATCAAAATGACGTGTTTGTCCGTTTCCTGCACTTATTATCTCAGTTAAGCAACAGTACCCCAAAATTTTTCTTACAGAATATGAAAGTTTAGTATTAAGACAAGCGAAGTAATAAAGAAGTTTACCGGGATATCGATGCTGTTAGCAGATATAATCTGTTAAATATTTAAAAGTTTCAAAATCCGCAACTTTTGAATTAGTCAGATCTCAAAACAGCATCACAGTTGAATAAAACCGAATATATCAAGTAGTAGTTGAAAATATGTACGAAAACACGGAAACGGAAAATAAGTGGGGTCTCATGCTATTTTCAGGAGAAAAAATAAATAAAAAAGTTACAAGAAGGCCATGCAATGTTCAGGCTTTTCCCCTAGAAGGAGAAAGTGAAAAGGGATGTTCTATTTCCTCATAGAGGAAAACATAGGAAAGGGAAAGAGAAATGGGATAAATTACTTTCTAATAGAGAAAAAGCCTGATATTTACACTGCCTTTTTGTAACGTTTGTCATTTTTTTCTGAAAATAGCATGATACCTCTCTTATTTTTCGTTTCGCCACTTATTTTTCTCTCGAAATTTATATGCTGTTCTTATTAAACTAAATTTAATACGCATTTATATCTTAAAACATGATCAAAAGTCAAAAGTTTAGAATTTCAGTTTTCTTCTATAGTTATGTAATCGGGCTAAATATAATTCCAAAAATTACTTCAGATAGTCAATAAATTTATTTACTGAAAACATACACAGTACAGATATTGTTCTCCATCAAGCTTTTAAAAAAATGTGCCTATCTATATACCATTTATGTTTAAAAATATTTTTTTATGAAAGTATCAGTAATAGGAATGATGCACAATACACGCATATTTTTACATAGCTGCTGAAGGTGATCTTCACACTTAAATATTTGAATAAAGTCATCACTAATTTCCTTGTCATTTCCTCTATGAAACTTGAAGAAAAAGTACATAAACGATAACTTTTTCTGATTCATTTAGACCAAAAAACTTAAAATGTGAAATGTTTGTGTTAACATTAAAAAAAATGAAAGTTGGTACGCTTTTCAATATGTAGATTATCCCAAAGTAACATTTATGCATATAATTTAACAGCAGACGTTATCCTCAGGCAATTAATACCTATATCTTTTTTTATGCCCAGATTTCATGTAGCAGAATTTGTAGGGACTGGTATTTCCATTTGTTGTGCTGACAATTTAATATAAATTATATTAATAGTAAGAAGAAATCTTCAACATTTATAGTTGGATGTACAAAAATACAATACGTTTTTCGGTAGGCGGTGGGTACAAAAGCCCAACTAACGTAAGAACTTGATGTTTGAGAACATCTGACGCAAGGCAAAAGAAATGTGCGAATATTTAACAGTTTCAGAAGGACGGTCTTATTGATTTTTAAAGGGAGATAGAAACCCCATTTGTGTTTCTACTTTCTCGAACCTTACTGTACTTTGACGTGATCATCCATTCAATTCATATGAATTTATTTTTGTAAAACAATTTTTCTATTGTTAATTTCTGGTATTAAAAGGAAATTAAAATAAGTTTTTTTTTAACTTAAAAAACTAACACAAAGTACCACTTTCGAAGTTTATTTTTTAACATATTTGTTAAAAGTTTCGTTGAAGTAACTTTTATATTGATTGAATATTACTCTTGGACATCCACGAACATATATATATATATATATATTTTTTTTTTAAATTATCTAAATTACTCTTTACATATTATACACATAGTAGCACTGAAAACGAAACAACTGGTGTTCCTTGTTAATTTTCCTTGTCTTTTCTAATTATTTTAGTCGGACACAATGAGGAAAATTTTATATGCTGTACTTGGTAAAATAAATTTAATATACTATATGTATTATAACGCTAAAAATCTTTAAAATCTTCGAATTTCGGTTAATGAAAATACAAGCATAATTTTTTTCAGAACCCTTTATTTAATTAGTTTCTTTGTAACGTATTTTTTCCTATGCACAGACAAAAAAAACCGCTGCATTAATTATGTAATCATGCTAAATAAAAGTCAATAAATTGCTTTTAAATTGATTAATAAATTTATTTAATGAGATAATATATAGCGCACTTACTGTTCTACTTCAATATTCTCCGTAATATCTTCTACACGTATTGAATCTTTATTTCGATATTAATCGTTTGTATACACATATTTCATCAATTGTTGCTACGCAATGTAATTTATGTGTGCATTAAAGAAATGTCGTTGTTGTAATTTATCATCCTTATCCGAACGGCCTTTCACAGCAGCTTCAGGAGGCATAGAGCTAAAAAAAAAATAAACGTTCAGTTTCCATTTGACAAAGCACCACTTGCTTTATGTATTACTAGTTAAATATTTTGAGTACTAAATCCTAGACTTATATGTTATATTAGGAGTTAAATTTCCTCAGGAACGTCTTGTCATTATTTTTGTAAGTATAAACACTTTGATTTGTTTTGTCTGCATAAAAAATTGTATTTGGTCATATAATGGGTTGATGAAATAAATATACAGGATATCCGGGCTAAAAATATCCAAAAGTTATGGCTTATTTTTAAGGAACTACCCCTTGGAATTTTTTTTTATATGTAAGTAGAAAGAACACCTCACTGACTTTTAATATCAGTAGATTTCGACGTGTGCACATTTTGTAGCACGACAAACGTCAGTCCAGTTCTCTTCGAGTGTTTAGTACCATATCAGGATTTATTAGAGGAATTGCTTGAAAGGTACGCTTCTTCAACTCATCTATAGTTTCAATTTTTTGTATATACACAACGGATTTAATGAATACCCAAGAGAAAAAAGCCTAATGGAGTTAAATCCGGATAGATTCGTAGCCAGGCAATTAGCCTTCGTGCCGATTATTGACTACTGTACACATCCAAGGCTGAACTGTGTAGGCCGAAAGCAATCAGGGCGGGGTTTCCAATCCACGGAGGCGTAGTCTATTACATTCTAATGGGTAGTTCCGTAATAATAAGCCATAACTTTTGGAAACTTTTAGCCCGGACTGCCTATATATATATATATATAAAGGGTTTTTTCTTATTGAAAAATAAACATTACCATGATCGTGAACTACTTTTCTTTTTCTGTAAACGGAAGTAAAAAAGAAAAAAAAAATAGAAATTCGTTCTCTGTTTTTATTCTTTAAAGAATAAAAAAATTAGTACAAAATTAAACTATTCAGGATATAAGCCTGTCCAGAAATAAAAGAAAAACCTCAGATATGAAAACCATTTTATCGAGATAATTTCATCATTTTGTAATGATTTGTGTGCTCTTTGAAGAATCACAAAATTCGTAAAACTGTCCTTAAAATGAGGTGAATGCTTCTATAGAATGTGATCTTAACTAAAAAATAATTTTGCAGTTTAACTGCTGTATAAAATTTTCTACATATTGTAAGTCTTAATATATACTATGAGTTCACACTCCAGCTCTAGAAACTCCATTAAATTATAACACATTTTATACTAAGGTGTCTTAGGAAATATCCCATGCAAATCAGGAAAGACGATCAAAGATTTCGAAATGTACTTAAAATGCACATATTTGTTTGAAAGATTTTTTTATTTATTATTTTGGGCATAAGTTTCCGTAATCGTGCGTCAGGAAAAACGGTTATTGGCAAACATAAGCCATCTCGGCAATAAAATATATGATATAAGGGCATACAATATAGTTAGAAGGATTGTAGATAGTACGAAAAAATTATACTAATCTATGCATAATTATAATACACTGAAATATTAATGCAATTGATGCAATAAAAAAATTTATGTAATAATAATAATAATAATGTTAAACGGATAACAGAATTAGGAACAAATATTTCACATTTTATAAAATTTAATCCTACCGTGGTTATATTTTTGTAAAAAAAAGGTATTTTTGTACAATACTAAAATTATCAGCACGCAAATTTTATTTACACAGAAGATAATTAATAAATAAAATATAATGTTGTACAGACCAAATAAACGAAAACTTACTTCGACAAGATGATAGACCCCATTTGACAAAATATAGATGTTTGTAGTAAAAATATATATGTGAAAACATATGTTAAAACTAGAGATTGTAATCAATATTTTTTGCTTAGATGGATAAAATAATTTCCTTACCAATAATAATAAGACTTCTAGCTACATTTGCATTGATCGAAGTAAAGTGTATGGGTAAATAAATATATTCTTACACTTGTGTTTTGTTTATCTTTGCAATATGATCAGGAGGCAAATGCAAAAACCTTTAATTAAGTTATCATTGACGTCAAATGTAAATCTTTTTTGTACATTTCTAAATAAAAATTAATAGCTTTACTTCCGTGAGATAAAAAAAAATATATATATTCTTTCGAAACAAAAATAGTTCTTTTTTTCACATATATGACCTTTATTTAGATAAACTGTTATGTAAAGGACTTTTATTTTAGTTATATTAGTGCACAGAATGTTTACTCTTTTTCTAAGAGCTGGAGTTATTTTCATATTATTCAGTATATTAATATATATATATGGAGTTAATTATGTACGTTAATTATATATTTGCTGTTTTTAATCAAACGAATGTAAGAAAATACAACGAAATTCTGTCTTATATAAATTATACTTTTGTAGCTTAAATCATTACACCATTTTTAAATCTTTGTAATTTTGTCTATAAAATGTTGTAGTATTTATGGAATTACAAAATCTGATAACATATCATGATGACATCCATCGATGAAAAAGATAAAGTACTCGTCGCAATGAAAAATATTGCGTAATAATTAATATGACTGTAAGAGAACATCTTACTGTTACTTGATTGATAATCTAAAGGATGCCCGTGCGCCATATGATGTTTCGCTGCATCGAAGATGCTGGACAGGAATGATCACCTTATTATTATCGCCGGGTTTATTTAATTGCTTTCCACCATTCCAAACGCCACTACCAAGTCGTACAGGTACAACTAATTTACTTTATCAAAATTAACGAATTATGATCGTAATTATGAGAATATCGTTCTGATAATAGCGTAACGCGAGCTTTAATATTAATAATAATAACAATAATAATAATATCAACGCACACTTTAAAGATTAAGAAAGTAAACTAATAAAAAATTTACGCTGTGTAAATCTTACGAAATCCCATTTCTTATAAACTTTCCACCATTAATTATTGCTACTTGGTAACTACTTGTAATATTTTATATAAAATATCTAATTAAATTCTGGCGGGGAAAAATAAATCACACGTACCCATAAAAGAAATTAAGTTAAACAAGATTAACATAAAAAGAATTCTTACACACATACTCTGCCAAGGACGAATAAAGACCAATTAAACTAAGTTATTTATTTAAATTTAATTCCATTAAAATTATACAAGATTTAAAGAATAAAACAAAAGAATAAGGAAACCCGTTCGTTTCCGAAGTGAGGGTTCAGAAGAATTTGCTGATTGGACAAGTTTAAGCTTCATTATTTTATTTGACATTTTCTCATGATTACTAGTTATTAATATCTAATATTTTATATTATATTAAATCAAACATCTTATTTATTAATACTGTACTAGACATCTTACATCTGGATCGTGGAAGTCATTAGTACTCATAAAAATATAATAAACAAAATGGACACAAAAAGAGTAATTCGAGAGAGAATACCTCTAAATATACGACGTCTGTACAGTAGGTAATGAGAGTGATTTCATAAAATTCTTTTGTTTGAAGATACTTACACTTGATATTCTTCAAAATAGTCTACTTCTGCATAAATAAACCGTTTCCAATGACTCTGCCACCCATTTATGTTCGACTGGAAGTCTTCAACGAGAATGTTGTTCAGAACGTACATTACGGTTTTCTGCACGTTCCCCAGTTCGTGAAAACTATGAACTTTTAAGCTGGAATTTGACCGAGGTAATATAAAGAGTCCGGCGATGACAGATCGAGGCTATACAGTCGTTTGGGCAACGTTGCAACTTTTCGTTTAGACAGGAAATGAGTAACTTGGATTGAACCAAATTGACACAAATTTTTTCCATTTAAAGTTCTAGTGTGACGATCGGACGCAAAATCGATTTTATAAGTCCCAAAGCAGGGTGGCGAGTGGTCAGGGAAAAACACAGTCTAAAAAGGTGTTAAGTACCAGTATTCTGTTAAAGAGAAATTCACCTTCTTTAATCCCTTTATATTATTCAAAGTATTTCTTAGAAGAAAATACTGGTAGTTCCCTCTTTTTTTGATTGTGTTTTTCCCTGACCACTCGCCACCCTGCGAAGTCTCTGCAATCATTTGGACACTCATCTGTCCAAACGCGCTTTAATTTTAGCGACATTAAATTATTTGAAAACAACGTTTAAACACACAATAAAAACCGTAAACCTTTTGCTGTCACACCCCCCCCACCCCCCATTTCAATTCATGTCACCACCCTTCCCAAAAAGCTTCGGCTTTTCATTATTTGATTAATAGAGCTCGCTTAATTTGTTCAGATAATAATTCACTTATTACAGAATTAAATTACATTAGATCTGTGGCTATTGATCGAGGTTTTAATTTATCTTCTATCAATAATTTAATTTCTCATAGTCTTAATAAGTATGTTAATAATCTTGATTCTCCTGTTACTGCGGTTTCCATTTCCAACCTTATCATTTTACCATTTTATAATAGTATTAGCTTTGAGATGGCTAATATCTTAAGACATTATGATTTTAATGTGGCTTTTAAGCCGGTTAATAAATTATCTTTTTCGCAACTTAAGGACCAAATTCCTCCACATAATTATTGAGGCATTTACAACACTCAATGCCAATGTGGTTTGTCCTACATTGAACAAACTAAACGTAAACTCCGTTACAGAATCAATGAACACAGAAACTATGTAAAGAAAAAAGAATTACAGAAATCCTCTATCGCCTCTCATTGCTGGGGAGGGACATAATTTTAATTTTGACTCAGCTACCATTATCAAGAAATTCATTACTCCTCTGGATTTAGATTTTTTTGAGGCTATTCATATCCATAAATTTAAAGACTCCTTGGTTAATGATTTATCTAGTACACCATACATCTCAACTTTCTGGATGGATTTGTTGTGTCACGACACTTCACTTCCGTATTAATTTCATTAGCTGTTAGAACTTGATGGTCTTTTTGTATCATGTTTTGACATTTGGGTTTTTTTCACCTTACATGTAGTTGGGGGGATATTGTTTTTAAAGTTTTTATAGTTTTTACACTGAGGATGTGAGTCCTAGTACTCACGAAACGTATACGTATGATCAAATCTGCTTGTTTTTATTGTGTGTTTAAACGTTGTTTTCAAATAATTTATCTTTTCACACAAATTCTGTACTTATTTAGCGACATTGTTCGAAAATTACATTGTAAAATATAATAAAATTTCCAATTGCATAGAATTTAATTGATTTTTTTGAATAAACAATATAAAATGATCATGATTCATGCATAAATGATGGAAACTTTCCACAAATTCACAATATTCTAACGGAACTTTGTCCTTTACTATTGTGAATGATCATGTCTGAATAAATTGCTTAGAAAAGGCACAACGATTTTTAATACCATATTTTAATAGTCACCGTCAATAGCGGAAAAGTTACCTGAATAAAGACGTGATTTATAGATCTGTATATACCACATACAGTGATGGAACAGTGTGCCAGTAGAGAATCAATTGACACCGAAACATTTATTAGTATTCCTCATCTAATTTCAGTAAAGAATTTCTGAGATTTTTAAAGCCATAGAATACTATAAAAATTTCAGTTCGCACAATTGCTGTTCGACTGTTTCATCATTGATTACATACTAATTTAAAAATTTAGCTTAATTGAAAACTCATAACACATTTGAAAATTCCAGAGTTCGTACGAGTACTGTTATTTTCAAGACCAAATATCAATATTTTTTATAGAAATATAAATCTAGTTTAAACGGACGAAAATTCGCCTTATTTATGGCGAGATTGTCCATTAAAAATATTGGTACTCACTACTTTCTTAGTCTGGAAATTCAAGGACCCGCACGAACCCTGAATTCACCTTCAATAATTTCCAACAGTAACCATAAATGCACGCGAACGATCTTGTACATCTTCGTATACTATACTGCTATTTTTATACACGCCCACTTTCAACTAAACTTTATTAATGGGAAAAAAACAATACACAATAGAAAACTTTATTTAATACAGCACCATTAATTGATGTCAATATATCTGGTTATTTACGTGTCCCTCTATATAAATTTATTTATAAAACATTACTCAATAAAAAAATACCTTTAAGTAATTGATACTCATACACTGTAATGCTTACGACTTATTTTATGTTGTAATGATTTATAGAATTTATATACACCGCTTTGTAATAAAAAAATGTAGTTTAATTTAAAAAACCCAGTTCATAGCTGGAAACGCACTTCCAGAATTTATCGCTCATAGACAAAACTGTTATCGAAATATTTTGTGCGAAGCTGTATATGAATGATAAGTGTTTTACGCTGCATATTCTGCAGAACACATATTTTAGTGCAATTTGTAAATACATATAAATTTCAGTATGTTTGAAGCAGTGTAACATGATTCAAAAACATCCAGAAAGTTTTTTACCCTATAGACCATAATGTAACGGGGATTTTTGGTATCCGTGTAAAAAAAAAAAAAAAAAAAAAAAAAAAAAAATATATATATATATATATATTGTAAATCGCATAGTAAACCTAAACATCATATATTAATTACATGCCAATCCAAGTATATTTAGAAGAGTTAGATTACGGATTCAAGGAAGATCGAAAAAAAAAAAAAACCGAAGTCATAAACACTTTTAAATTAGGTTGAAAAGTGTTAAAAATTAAGTTGTGCAATAACAATAATTAATAAGTAAATCCTACTTAAATAAAAACTCATTTATTACATATATTTATTTCTACTCTTTTCAATGCGATGCACAGTGGGATGTTTTGACGATCTAGGTGGACAAAATTATTTCATTGAAGTTTAATTAATTTTTCCTGATTTTTCGAATGTATACCTAATAAAATAGCTCAAATAGTGAGATATAATTGGTTTCAAAATAACAATATAATGAGTTACAAAGAATGCGTTAAACATACTTACTTTACTATTAAATAAAAATTAATTTAATTCACACATGTAAGTTAACATCTTTTTTTTTAACTCAGATTTGCTCTAGAAATTTGTGTAGTCAGCCTGAAAAATAAAATTTTAAAATAAAATCATATTTATAAAATTTAATGTTTTGAGTTACCTTGTAAAACATATAAATGCTACCGAAATTATTTTCGGTTGAAAAAATGCTTTTATGTGAATAAATAACCTATATAATTTTAATTCAATATGAAATAAAATTTCTACATATAGACGGTAATGTAACCGAATTTTTATTGCGTCCCTGGTAAAAGAAATATAACTGCTACGCACTTTGTTTTCAATTTTAGAAAATGCTATTTTGTATCTAAATAACCTTCAGTAATTTTGTTGAAATTTAATTAAATAATTCTCTGAAATTTAATTTGAAATTTTTGTTAAAATTTCTGCATTTTTTAGCTATAATCTTGCCGAGATCTTTTGTGTGGCCCTGCAAAAAATGCATAATCCATATGTTCGTGAAATTATAATTTAATAGAATTGTCAAAAAGCACACGGAGGCAAAGTTTTAGCTCATTTAGATAACTGAAATGTTTCCAAATTGTCTTGCAATATTTGAAATAGTTTTTCTGTGGCCTTGTAAAAAAAGCGTAACTGCTACGTACCATAAATTATAATAATTTTGCATTTTCATCAGAACTACATATCCGGAGCAAAGTTTCAGCACAATCAGATTACTGAAATTGGTTTAAAATAAATTTGCAAGTTTTAACCTAAATTTTTGTGAATCCCTGTAGAAATTGTATTCTAAACAATCTTCTACGTTCTTTAAATCATAATAATATTGTATTGTCATTCAAATTACACATGTATTCATTGTTTCGGCTCAATAGATAATTAAAAGTGATTTAAATTTGACTTGCATGATTTGAACTAAAGATACATACATGCACTGTAAGTTAATATAATGCTTGTTTATTAATAAAAACTAATTGATGTGCAGCTATCTGCAGGAGTTTGTTTAATTTTTCAATACTTTAGGAATGGCACTTTGATTTAAAAAAATGCTTATTGCTGAATAATGCTGAATAATTTGTTAAAAGTCAAGATGACATTTGTAAACAACATCAAGGATCATCCAGAATTTCAGGCTTTTAAAAAGTCGGTAAAGCGGCATTAATATCGCTTATTTTAAAACAAAAATGGATTAAATCTGACCCTGACAAAGTTGTGACATTAGATCATCAAACTCGTGCTTTCAAAGAGAACAGAATAGTCACTCCGTGCTTTCAAACTTAAAGGAAGCAAGTGCAACAACTCCCACAAACCAACTGCGCAAATGGCTATTTTACGGTCCTAATTAAACGACACCTCTGATTTTTTTTACGCCAAAACTAGTACGGATCTCGAAAATACAGACATTCAGCTACCAGTACACGCGGTTTTGTCAAATTCCGAAATAATTGAAAAAATGGATTTTGTCCACCTATGTCATCAAAACGTCCCACAGTACGATGGCTTGATAAGGCATTTGTTTTATACTATTCGTTACCATTTTTTCCTCATTAATATATTCCATTTAATACAATGAAAACTTTAAACAAATGTATTATTGATAGTTTAATCTAGAGAATTTAATTCAAAGTAATATACTTTAAAATATTAAAGTTATAAAGTTTCTAGATTTTACATTCGCTATTAATGTGTTATGTAAATATATCTAGCAACTGAAATCCAATTCCTCTTGAATGCATATAAAATACTTTTGTTCCAAATAATTTCCAAAGCATAAATTATCCACAAACCATGATTTTAGAAATTTCTTCGTAGATATATATATGCTTTATATTTATTTTAATTATCCATTGAAACGATCCTTTAATACTGGAATATTCGCTATCATCATAATGTAATACTGCTTATAGCTACTGAAAGCACACGTTTGAACGAAAATAGTTATTGATTTCCATTCATAAAATATTTTCGATGATGCACATTTTCCATTTATAAATGGATGTGCTGTGTTGCTGATAATAAATGAAAGTACGAGTTTATTCAAAGGATTTATGATTTAAAAACCTGAAGCTAAGTACACCCGTATACATACGTCTATATCGTGAGCTCAGGAATATGCAGGTTTACGTACTTGACTGCATGAGTAGAAAAGTCATTTGTACATTATAAAGTAAGTGAGCCAGTAGTATATCACAAGGATATAAAGTTCTTTAAAAATAGTTAATTTTTATTTTCAAATCAAATAGTATGTATCCAGGGGCGGACTGGCATAGTTTGGCCCACCCCGCTAGACTTATGCGTTGGCCCACCATTCGACAACCCCATTTTTAAAATGTTTCAATACTGACTACCCTTTGTACATTGATTAATGGTTGTTTATAATATCAATATAGTACCTGAAAATCGAATAGTTTGTTTTATTCCCTCATTACTAACTAATTAGAATGTCAGATATATGGACAATTCTTTTGAACTTGAGGCAACTCCATCTATTATCTTATCATAATCGTAATTTGGTTGATTATCTCCAAAACTACAGGGTAGATTTTAACGAAATTAGATGTGTACGTAGGTTGATAAAATGCAAAAAAATAACCACTGAACAGTTCTCGCGTAAGATTCCTCAGAATCAGAAGGTATAAAATAGAGCTTACAATATTGAACCAAAAAATGGGTTAATACCCTATGTTAATATAGGTTAATAATAATAATGGGTTAAATGGGCGTATGTTACCTTCTTACAGTTATACAGCTCCCACAACATGAATTCATACTGGAAATCAGGCAGTTCATGAGTCCCTGTGGCAGTTAGTCACACTCCTCCAGCAATGCTGTCTTCAGGCACTCGGTGGTTCTGGATGGTGGAAAGCGAGTTCCAATTGTCCTCCCCGGAGCGTCCTAGACATGCTCTATAGGGTTTAGGTCTGGAGATCTGCAGACCAATCTATCAAGCGAATATCCTCACTTTCCAGAAATTCTTCGACCAGATGAGCTCTATCTGGGCGCGTGTTGTAGTCCATTAAAATGAAATCAGGACCAATTGCATCCCTGAAAAGGCGAACATAGGGTACAAATATATCATCCCTACACTTCAAGCCAGTCACAGAGCCTTTGTCAAACACAGGGAGGGGTGTGCGTTCATCCAACATGATGCATGACCATCAAACCTAGCTGTCATAGTGGTTTCTTTCTTGGACGTTGGGAGGCAGGTATTGGATCTCTGGTTTTCTCCAAATGAAAGTACGCCGATGTCGATAATTAGGGTTTAGGCTGATCCGAGATTCATTAGTGAATAGAACGGTCCCCTAATGTTCCCTGGTCCAAAGTCGATTATCTCTGCATCATGATAAACGGGTTTTCCCGTGTGCAGAAATGAGCTGACGCAAGCAGCAGGGCTTATTGCAAACAGCCTTCTGTCATGTAGCCTTCTGCAAACAGCATCCCTTGAAACCCGGTTTCCTGTTGCCACATAAAGGTCACGAGAGACCTAGCAAGATGCTGCACTCCTGTTACCGCTCACTGTAATAGATAAATAGCGATCTTCATTTGCTGTCGTTGTTGTGGTTACTTAGAACCACTGCCGTATATTTATTTAATTTCATGTAGAAAATATTTTTATTAATCTTGTATTCATTTAATTTTAATATTCGCATTTCAAAATTATTTTAATTCCCTTTTTTTCAAACTTCCCCTGTAAGTTTTTCTTTCTGGTATAGCATTTCATTCATTTTAAAATCATAAACGTTGTTTTGAAATCTGTACTTCCGGTAAAAGAATTATCTGGAAAGTTCCATATCTTTCTATTTGTGAAGTCATATCCTTTTGTAGCTCCGCCCCTTAGCCAATAATATTTAAATCAGTTTAATTCGTAATTTCAAAATTCGTAACTCTTTACTACTGTTTGGCATCTTATCTCAGTGCAATCTATCAAAATTTCCTTTTTTTAAAGCAGTTTTTTATATATTTTAGCATTGCATTTTATGCCAATGCAGGGCGCCTGTATGTTCGTTCCGCCAAAGTTGGCGTGTTTCAGGTATTATAGCCATCCCGCTTTACTCCTCTTTTCGTAGAGCTCGTGCGCGTTCAGTTGAGTTTGGATTTCAATGCAGAATGGCTGACCTTTTGCCGTTCTGTTAAGAATTATGTCCGCGCCTGCATGAGTGTTCTGTCAACGAACGCAGAGAATGGGTGGATGCCTCTTCCCCGTCTACAAAAAAATGATAAACGGTGCAAGAATATTTCTTTTAAGATTATGTAATCGGCTGCATAGTTTCGTCTTTTTTTATGGCGAGATTCTTTGATCAGTTACTTCTGATTCTTCAGTAAGATGTGGTTAAGAATTTTGTTGACGGTATTATCATTATTTTTATTCAAATGATGCTTTTATTTCGAGTCGCAGAATTGTGATGCTAAAACATCATCTAAATGCCTGTGCCTCCACACTCCCCAAGGGAAAAAATTATTTTATTTTATTTAGTAAGAACGTAGATTGAATGTGTCCATCATAAAAAAAGTACATCTAAAAGAATAAGAGGTGTACTCTACGATAACGCGCTATGTTCTGCAAGAAAAATTGCTTCAAAATAAAAAAAATTCAAGGAAGATTTGTCATCTGTTTATCTCCTTTCTGCAAATGTCTCCATCATTTTATGTTCTTTCAGGTCAATGCAGGTAATGCTTTTACCTTTTATTTTTTATGTTCTCAATTACCAAATGTATGATAAGTAAATTCAGATTTTTTTTTATTAATGACTGTTATGTCAAAGTGGTCTTTTGTGGCCACAACTAAATGTTATAACTCTATACGATCGATCCTAAGAAAATGATTCCTGGATTATCAATTAGAATTTCAATATCCAAAATAACTTTACAATATTATTCTTTCACCTCCTATCTCCAAACACAGCAGTCGTGGCTCTGGGACGACCTTTTTCTCTATGGATCTAGTATCCTTAAAGTGTTTCCATAAGTTCGATACGACGTTGGGCGTTACATTGAAGTCTGCACTTGAGACTGCCTTGTTTCCAGTCTCCCCGCTATTTGCCACCTCATTCCAGCATTCAAACTTTGATGGTTACTCATTTTTACTGTCTGCTTTTGAATTTCACCGTATGTAGCAAAAAAACACCAATATATTTGGCGAGGTATGCGAACGAACAAAGCGTGAAAATTGCCACGCTCACTTATAAAGCCTTTTCTTCTACTCGCTCCACCAGTACACACTTACGTATTCGACTCTAAATAGTTGCATCTTTGTTTTGGATAAATATGACCATAGGCATTCAACTCGCACAATAATTCTAATGCACAAGATAAGCATTTTTTACATTTCTTATTAACTTTACAGCAATCCTCATTATCTTTAATAAGTTCTTTTGCTCGTTTTTTTTCTGTAAGTGGCGTAGAGTTAGATATGTCGAGATTGTTGCTGCAATAGCGACTGATTATAATGAGTATAATGCCGAGAAAATTGCAGCAACTCTTTTCTGGCATAATCTTTCATGACTTCCGCCAAACCAGACAGAGTACTAAGAGCTTCTTCAGCGAGTTCATTTAAAAATGTAACCTCACTGAAGCGGCGAGGATCGAACAGTCAATGTCTTTCATGGGTAAGTTATTTCCAGTAAATCGTGTGTTCAACTGCTGAATAGCGGTGTCTAAAATGATATTATAAACGTTTACCTTAAATAAGTCAGATGGTGATCCGATAATACTTCTTGCCTCAACGTGAGAATATTCACCACATTAACGTTACGCTATATATTCTCTTTTTCGGTAGGAAACTCTCAATTTCAATGGTGTACTCCTTTTCTATTAGTTTCTTCCGAAGATGTTCGGCAAATTCATAAGTATTTTTCATAACCATATCAATTTTTTTATTCTTTTGTGTAGCAGATTGGATTTCAGGGTTTGGATTTTGTTATCAGCAGTTAAATAGCCCAGGCTGCTTATCTATGCAGATACTTCGTTGTGGGCGTAGATATATAGAATAGGTCGCTTAAAATGGTGTGTATTAATATACGCTGCAACTTGCACCAATTATCAATCGGTGATCTTGTCGAAAAATATGCATGTGACGGGAAATCGTCCATTTCGGTGATACCTTGTAGGCATTTAAGCATTGTTAAAAACTTATGTTGATCTTTAAAATATTTCGAAAACTAGCCAAACATGCCATTATGTGCTCGATCCTTAATCCACCACCTAGTAGCGCTTACTTTTTGTAATCGGCGAAGAAGTTTATTTCCACCTACAGACTCATTCACTGAAGTCCATGCTTTTATTCGCTCATATCACTTTGAGCTAAACACGGTTCTAGCTTACATTAAGACCAAGAAGTCCATTGTCAATTTGCAACATTCTGTTGCATCTGTCAGGAACAAACTAAGCACATGTGCATATCAATGAACATGCTGTATATTTGGATTGTCCTTTTCAGTTGTGTCTGCAGACCTTTATATCTCCAACTCATATTTGCAGCATCATCAAAAGAAATGCCAACTATTTGTGACGAAGGGAGTTTAAACATTTTAAGTGCTTCTTTTACTTGCAGATTGGAGGCTTTCCCTGTTGTTTTGTGGGCATCAACCAATTTAAAAAAATGACATTCACTTTGCCACGCCGCACATATGAACACTAAGTGCCAACTGCTCCATTACCGATATATCTTTTGTAAAATTTACTTTAATACTGAATGGACCTGGCTGTTTTGGATCATCGGCAATGTTTATTTGAATTTGAGTGGAGAGATAAGCATTAACTGATTTATAAATTACTTGGACAGGAATGAAATCAACTCTTTCATGCCGTTTAGGATTTCCATTTTTTGTGCTTTCTGCTCTATTCTAGCCTTCATCATACTTTCTGCAGATCTTCTTTCTTGACTTCTCTCCATAGCCTGTGCTACATAACCGTACAAAATTTTATCACATTTACATAGCAGCATTATCAATTGTAAAAAAAATTGCCGTGTTTATTGTTTAGCGTCTCTATTATTCACGTCTGCCCCTGCCTCCTCTCGTTTTTCTCTATAAGTTAGTCCTTGCCTCCCAAAATCCTTGATCTGTAGGCTGTAGATTATTCCTAGATATGTAAGGTAATCCTTGCCTATCTTTTGTTACTACGCAAGTGTCCGCAGGCAGACCCATCCCACCGAATAACTTCCGACCCTTCACTGGTTATATGTGCTTTTTATTTTATCCCCTATCCCTCGACTTCTATACAAGATGAGCAAATTGTACAGATCTGAAAAGATTGCTGATGGAAGAGGGAAGGTAGAAATTAAGACTTACCCGATCAAAAAAAGAAAAAAAAAAGAAAAGAAAAATTGAGTTTCCTAATTTTTTGTTGTTGTTCTTGTTGTTTTATTAAAAAGAAAAAAAAAACTAAAAAATGTATTTTTTGGTCCACTACACCCATTTGGCCCACCCCGCGATCGCGGGGTAACGGGGTGGGCCAGTCCGCCCCTGTATGTATCCCCAGTGCACAGAATCTATTCACCAATAAATACTAAATAGATTTTGGGAGGGTTTTTTTTCTTTTTCTTTTTTCTTTCTTTTTTTTTTTTTTTTTTTTTTTTTTTGAATTGTACATTCACGACGGGAAACGAGAATTCTCGTTTTCAATGAAAAAACATCATTGAGAACGGGCGTGGCTTCTACCATACATAAAATGCATTTAAATCATGTTGTCCATATTTTTTCAGATTGTAAGGCATTTCATAATAAATTCGTACACTGAAAGATATTTACCGATGCATAAATTTGAGAAACCTATCTAGAACGTCAATTTACAAAAGACTTTCAGAACATGGGTGGGGGAGAGTTTCAACTACTTTAAAATTAAGATTTGATAAAAATTGATAAAAATTGCCCGTCGGCAATGTCTTAAAAATCAGACATTTCAGTCTGATTACTTCAAGATCGTTGTCAGACAATCGTTATTACCATTTTTCGCTAAACTAATGACAAGTGAACGGAACTGTAGCATTTTGTTAAGTGATGAAATAAATTATAATCGCAAAAGTACTGTTTGATATGCAAAGTCGAAATTGGTTCCACATTAAATTTATTCTTCTTTTTAGTAATGAAGTCATTGAGAGCGATTACCATTCTTGAAGCTTTTATGCTTCCAATTATATATAGTTAAACATTATTTCTAATTAGTATATTTATTTAAAAAGCAGTTTTTAGTCTGCAATTTAAGTGTATTAAAATTTTCCTATTACCTCAATTATAACCACTAAATCTATTAACAATGAAGTGGATTTCAACTCTTTCGGTGATAGCTGAATACTTGATTTCAAACGCCGATCACTAAAGATTTTGTAACTTTTAAATTTAACTTTCTAAAAAAAAATCTATCAGTTTGTTTAAAAATAATTAATGAGACATCAAGAGACAAAAATACATTAACATATAATATCACTGTTAAAAATACTATGTATTTTAAAAGTTTAAGTTATTTACAGTAACAAAGATTTTACAATGCCGACATCTGGTTCTATAATGGCTGATCACTATATTAGGAATGCGAACTACTATAAAATTTGCTGCTTTTAAATTTAACTTTCCATAAGAAAAATATTTAATTTTTCTTTTCATTTCTAAATCGTCATAAGAAAAGTATGCAATAACATATATCGTTGTTCAAAACTTCGTGATTTTTTTAAATTGTATTTTAAGTTATATACAATAACAGAGCATTTAACTGGCCGACTGCTGGAGCTTTTATCCTTATTTCTGGATTATCCGGGAGTGATTTCCATTTATTGGCATTTTTTAAATATTTCATTCACCATGCTTTGCATCCATTAACTTGAAAGTCGTAGAAAATGTTATTAAAAAATTTAGAAAGTACATTCACATCAAAATTAAAATGTCCAAGAAAATAAGTCATTAAATATAAGTTTCACTCGTAATTTATACACCGTAATTTCCGCTGTTATAGCCCGTAGATCAAACAATCGTGTTTTGACACAGAATTTTTTAAAAATAAAATGTATCATTTTAGATCACGGTAAATATTGGTTTTGAAATACTGAATACATTTTCTGGGTCCAAACTGAATTATTTGATCTGCGGGCTATACACCGGAAATTACGGTAATAAATAAATATAAGTATAAATCACTCGTAATAAATATAAGTTCAAACTCGTTTAACACGTTCCCGCCGGCGCGGTGGGTCACACTGGACTGTCTCAGAGTTGTCAAGTCTCTGGCATTTTGCACACCACTATTATTTTAGAGGAAATGTTGCTCCTATAAATCGCCCTATTACTGTAATTAAATAAAACAACATTTTCTGTATTAAAATACTGGTATCCAAAAAGCCGGAGAATTGTCAGCTATGAGACAGTCGAGTGTGACCCACCGCGCCGGCGTGAACGTGTTAATATGAGCACGGCTAACATGACATCACTGTTAAAATGAGCAATTTGCACAATAGAAATGATTATAATTTAAACTATATTGAGCTTTTCATGCTACAAAAGCAGGATAATGGCTAATATGGGCAAAAGATCTGTTCCTTTCAATTTGAATTTCGGAGAATAATAGGGAAGAATTAATAAAGGATACCGGTCACGAGACTGTAGTTTCCAATGCGAGCCAAACTGTTACCCGAAGTTCAATTTCACAATTCTTTCTGTTCCGTTTATCTCAAGAATGGAGGCGTTTGTGGGCGAGTGGTTAAGGCACCATGCCGCTAATCGCTTGAGAGCGTGGGAGGTCTGTGGGTTTGACTCTCACTAGATCCGTTGCAAATTCTTTTTGTGGAGCGTCCGACTGTAATTCTTTGGTGTTGTAAATTCCTTGTGCTAATCTCGTCCCTGTGTATTGACAAAATTGTTATGTCAAAAGTCTGTAACTATCTCTATGTATAAAATACACGATCATTCGAGGTAACAGCCATTGTATCTATAGATCCCAAAGCAATCCCCACTTCAGTGGACTCAAATAAAATGAATTCTCAAGAATGAAAACAGAAAGTTGCCAAGACAGCAATCATCACCAACAAATACGCCCTTTTGAATGATCACATGTACGTCACTCTCTTTCCCCCTGAATACTAGGCCTGAACGCTGACACAAAAATCCCAGCTACCGAAGCCAGATTTTTTTCCCACTTATGTACGGTTCTCTAAATTTAGACACCAGTGAAGGGCTTAAATTGCGCCGGAGCCCACAGGAGCCCGGCTCCGGCACTTCTCTGTTTGTACTAAATATTTAAATATTGGTTGGAATTCACCGGAGCCCATAAATACAGCGCTCCGGAGCCTAGTGCAATAGCGCTTCCGATAAGCCGAAGCGCTCGAACTCAATCTGTGTGTAAATTAAAAATTTTATTTACTCAGGTATAGAAAAAATAAAGTAACTCTTCCCCCTTTTTAATGCTATTTTGATCAGAATAGGAGAAACAGAAATCGTGTGTTTCGTTTATCCTACTGATATTTGCAGATTTATGTCTGGCATTGATTTCGGCGACATGTATATTGGCGCCATTCAAGAGCGCGAACAATAAATTTGCTTTCAGTTTGATTTTCTTTTTTGACACTGGGGTATTTTTTAATTGGATCTTTTTTTTTTTTTATCTAACCGGAAAAGAATATTTTCTTTTTTTAATCAACCAGCATCAGCTTGAGATACTGTTTGTTTGACGTTTTTAGTCTTCCATTGCGTACGAGTACGAAAATAACGTTAATGATTTTTCTATTTATTTTTCATCATGAATGTGGCTTTGCTTTGCAGATTTACAAAGTTGTAAGTAGATATAATTGTCATGTATTGTT
This sequence comes from Maratus speciosus, assembly GCA_963932465.1. Classification (NCBI taxonomy): domain Eukaryota; kingdom Metazoa; phylum Arthropoda; class Arachnida; order Araneae; family Salticidae; genus Maratus; species Maratus speciosus. The sequence continues at coordinate 277,393,910 of OZ010793.1, forward strand.
ATTTTTATAGTAAGCAATAGAGCAGCGTTTGCCCTTTTTCTATAAAAGCATCGAACCTTTCCGATCACGGCGTCAAATGTTTAATTTAATCTGATTTTCAGGGACTCATCACGAAAGATTTTTCTACGGAAGGAATCGATTGTAGTTTCAGATATGCAGCTTTTATAGGAAATTGAAAAACGTTGTTTGATTCTTTAGCATATTAGTATTAATTTCTGTAAATTACATTCATTTTTTATAAAAATGTGTATAGTTGCAAACTATCCCTTTTTTATTTTAACATTATTTTCGAATCATAATCCTTATTTTATTTACTCGTAGAATCCTGCGATTAATTAACATTAAAATTAGGCAAAGATTTCTATTCGGAAGGAGTGATAACTAAAGAGTGGAATAATTGACAGCTAAGTATTATGCAGAATTATTTAAAATTTTTATTTTGCTAACGAAAAAAAAAATGCCTTAAATTTCGCAAATAATGTATGGAATATAAATATGCGGATTAGAGTGACGGTGGAGAAGGGGGGGGGGAAGGACGCTACGGTTATTAGCATTAGGTTAAAATATTAGGGCTCCGGTACTTTTTTTGTTAGAAATTAAGTCCTGCACCAGTGTTTTATAAAATATTTACTTGTCTTGTTTAATTAAAGAAAATTAAAGCGGAAAAGTCTTAAAAAAAATATAGGTACCAAAATTCAAGGGCGCGTACAAACGCTGAAAAAAAAATCCGATTTGTATCAGCGTTGCGGCTTAGTATTCAGGGGGCGGTGTCCTAATAATATGTTCCTAAATCTACACTTACGATTTATGATTTGTGGTCGCATTACTGTAAGTTGTCCATGTCGTACTAGACATCAGTAGCTCGGAAAGGCTCAGAAGCATACAATTGGGGACAGCTAAGAGTAATTCTGCATTACTGGATTTTTTTTTTTTTTTTTTTTTTTTTTTTGATTTAGCACGGAGCTGGATTTTTGTTTTCAAGGACTGCGTTCTGGCATTCTGTTTCGAAACCTTCGATATCTATAATATATAAATTGGCCTATAGATAAAGAAATAGCACGATTGAATTAAAATGATTTTCTCTTTCAGTATTCTGAAAATATTTTAAAGGACACTTTCTATTTATGCATGAATATCGTTTGCTGGTACATTGACATGAAATTAGGTAAGTATTCGTAGTATTTATCCTTTTGAAAGATGAAGCGTATTAACCTGTTCACTCCCAATACGTACGCTGCGTACGTCCTTTCATTTCAGCAATCAGCGACCAAGGCGTATACAGCAATACGTTCACTACACATCTTACGTCATTATAAGAGTAAGACTAATGTGTTCTGGTTGTGATAATTATCCAGGACTGTGCAATAGAAGTCATTTTAATCAATATCATAAATCTTTAAAATAAATTCTTGAGTTTTATGTATAAAATGCTTGTATATCTGTGTATGTATTTAATGTCCAAGTTTTATATATTATTTTATACGTATTCTGATAATGTTGTAAATCCTTTAATGACTATAAATTCATTAATATTATATCACGGAAGTTATGAAATGATTTATGACACAAACATTTTACACGGCACAGCCTGGTTATAGGCCTTCAAAAGCGACATTAAACCTGGGAGTGAAGTGGTTAAATATTGTTACAATTTATTTAGTAAAATAACTTTTTATCGTATAATACTAATCACTATGACTTTCCAAACCATAACTTCGAAAGATAGAAAATATTAAAAAAAATGAGAAATATCTAATTGTGCCAAAATGTAAAGTGAAAATTAACGGATATATATATATATATATATATAATTAAAGATAATTTAATAACTTATTACGTATAAAAGTGAAAGAAGTTTTAACAAAAAAACAACAACAAAAAAAAACACTATTTTATATTTATAAATTTTTAATTTTCTTCTATCTGTACAGAGAATAAGTATTGGATTTGTGAAAAGTTTCGACTTTACATTTTCGACGAAATTTTACGTTTTAGAAGGTCCTGAACAACAATTTTACTGTTTTTTAGAAAATACCTGTCAGTGAGTCTGTCTGTCTGTATGTGACGAAACATATGGACAATCTATCTCAAGAACAAGTTCACAGGATTTTATAATATTTTATATTTAGTTTGACCTCAATAAAAATAGTTGCTGATTTGTTTTTCGTATAATCGTCTTACAGATAGTGCTGCAGTGTTAAATTTCTTCTTATTTCCGCAATAGCTCCAGCTCAAAAACTAATACGCAGATTTTCATCAAACTTCAGAATCCGTTAGACGTTTATATGCGTTGTTGTTCATTATTTTTTGTGTAAATAAGCCAAATAGTTGTGCTGATATGGTGTATTTTTTACGATTTGATGCGATGGCTATATCTGAAAAAAATATTGCACGGAATTTAGTCAAATTTCATATTTTGTTTCACATATGTAGAATCTTATTAGGCTTAGGTGTATACTTACAACAGGTGAACCTTTTATGCTTTTTGTGGAGGGAATTTTGGTTTCAGACTAATAGTGTTTCTAAGAGTGTAGGCTTCGAAATTCAAAGATGTATTTAAAAAAAAAGCTATGTTTATATCTCGTTTTTAAATTCAACAAATTCAAACAACCTATACTTTTAGAATACTCATGATGCACATAGATTGTCATTTAATTTTGGCACCGCGAGAGCCAATTTTGAAGTATTATCATTCATGAGATTTTGTATTAGCACACTGTAAATTGAAATGTCTGAAATTCAGACACATAAGTGTCTGAAACGGAGTGTTCAATTTTCAGACATTTTAAAGTGTCTAAATTTTTAAGACGCTTGTATGTGTCTAAATTTAAGACACTTCAAATGTCTGAAATGCATCCATGTTTGACCACCTTTAATTTCTCTGCAAAAGCAGCCATTTTTTCGGAAAACCTTATACGCAGAAAAAAAAAAAATCCTTCAAAATATAAAAATTGTACCGCCAATCAAGACGCCAGTACAATTTGCGTATTTTAATGAAAATTTTCTCCAATTTCTGGAAAAAATTATTTATTTATTTATTTATTTATTGGAAAATTTCTGTATTTAAAAAAAAAAAAAAAGAGAAGGGTTCATGTATTTCAATTCAAAGTCTCGCACATTTTTACATGATTAACTACTTTTACTCAATTTACAACAAGATTGTATTTAACATATACCTTAACAGCATTGCACCTACCCGTCGCGGGATACGAACTCGCGACCTTATGGTCTGTAGACTATGCGATAATCCCTCTCGGCTATGACTTCACAGATAAGAAGTTCAAATATTATTAGTTACTTGTGACTCACAATTTATTTTACGGAAACGGTAAATATTTTGTCTATCTGCTTATAATTTTGAAAGATTTCACACATCTTCTCTCTAAAATTTTGAATATTTTGCTTTTCCTGCAATGTAAGATTAGCAGAAGATTTTTTCTACTTCTACCGAAGAAATTTTCCGAACAGAAATATTATTGTTAATACAGATGACAGACGTTATTTTTGAAATATTAAAATATTTAAAATGTTTTAACAGTGCATATGTATATATATTACATATACATTTAATTAATATCTATATATATTTAATTCGGGCTTGTCCCGTTTCAGTTGTGTGTTTTTTTTTTTTTGGGGGGGGGGGGGTTGCGTAATTCAACGCCCATTAAAAAAAAATCAATTTTTCATAAAAAAATGCATATATTTTTGCCCAAAGCCTGTGTTTAATGTTAATGCGAAGGTATGTGTATATAAAAGTGTGTGAAGAAATATAGTGTTCTATTTTTTATTTTTCTTTCTTTTTTTTTTCAGATCGGTTGAATATATGGCATTTTTTTTTTACATTGGACTCATTAATTCCTATATATTCCATATTCCATATGCCATATATTCTGAACAAAATTTCTCAGTTATAAATATTGTATATAATTTTTCTTCAAAAATAATAAAAACCAGTATTTTATAGTTGAGCAAATAATTTTTATCTTCCTTTTTTTTCGATCGAAATACAGGTTAAAAGTTTTCGATGAGACTAATTTTCTTACGGTGAAATGAGATCATTCCTGAATTAAATCAATACTCAATCATTAGCTAAAACGTTATGTAGTAAAAAATTTCAGAAATATTCCATATAATTCCAAAATAATAGTTATAACGAACTTAAATAACTTCTCAAAACACCATCAAACACTTAAATGCGCAAATTAATAATAAGTTCGATATTTCTTTTTCAATATAGATGGCGCCACAGTTTTGAGATATATTCCAGTTATTTTTCTTTTGCGAAAATTTCGTAATTAAACTTGACATTTTATTTAAATTTCAGAGGGAAATAGAATCAGCATACACTTTGGATACCACACAGATTCAGTGGTGCATCCAGAATTGCGATTTGGAGGGGACTAGCATATTTTAGAGGCAGTGTTATAGTTGTAAAAAAAAAAATGCAAACGTCGTAACAAGCTGGAAAGTTTTGGTTGGTGTAATTCTGAATGCTTTTAAAATGTTAAATAATGAAATACTGTACTGTACTAATATATACTTTTGTTTTTGCGGTATTTTATTTCGAATTTCATAATAAAATTTAAAAAAGAGAAAAAAAAATGTGCGACAAAATTAATATATTTTTAAAAATTCCGATTTTTTAAGGATCTATTAAAAAATAATAATATTCTTTCATAATTAAAAAAAAATAATATCTAGTCTAGTCTGGGAGAGGCTTCAGCCCCCTTAACTCCCCCAGTAGGTGTACCAATGCACTAGTTTGAATATAAATAAATAAATCATGTCTAATATACGCGAGTTTAGAAAATTCTGATTGCGAAATATGTGGATTTATCCTTGAAAGATTATGTTATACCTTTTAAATGGAGAAATATGCAAAAACTGGAAAATTTTCTGGAATTTACGGAAGTAAATTTATATTAAAATACGTAAATTGGCGTCCCAATTGGCAATATAATTTCCATATTGTAACGGTTATTTTTTACAGTGTATAAAGCTTACAAAAAACAGTGAACAATTGATTGCCTATAGCAAAACTTGCAGGGTGATAAAAAATGGATGCGATTCAGATGTTTTAAATGTCTTAAATTCAGACATATACACGTGTCTTAAAAATTAAGGCACTTTAAAATGTCTGAAAATTGAACACTCCAGTTTCAGACACTTATGTGTCTGAATTTCAGACATTTCAGTTTACAGTGTTTATACCATGATCATATAGTAAGACACTTAAGTGTCTTAATTTCAGACACCTATGATGTCTGAAATTCCATATTCAGACACTTAAGTGTCTGAATTACTCTTTCAGTCACATATGTGTCTGAATTTAAGACGCCCTTATTTGCAGTGCACATTTATTTTTAAAATGATAGTTAATTTCATGGCTCCAATTCATGGTTTTCCAAAATGATTTCGTTAAAATACTTGAAATTTTCCACCGGGATTGATTACAGAAAATCCAACTGTTTAATTTGCGCTTGGTACGATGCATATAGTATTGAATTTATTAAAATAAAAACAAGATACAATTCCGAGCATCTTCTATTATATCATATTTTCTAACTAATGTGAATTAACTTCACATTAATTTTACCTTCAGTATAAAATGAAAGTATCTCTTTCCAATAACTGATTTCAGTTTTGCGACAATGTGCTGTAACTCATGTTTAATCTGATCTTATTCTCATTTACTTTTTTCCTTCAATGCAATTTTGGCAATCAATCGCAGAATGTGGTAACTTTCTGATAAACGTTCACTGTTGAGACAGGTTTTATATATATATATATATATATATATATATATGGTAATGGATGGAGTGCTTTTGGGAAGAACAATATTATTCTGAAGAGTAGCATGCCCCTTTGTTTGAAAAGAAAGGTATTTAACCAATGTGTTTTGCCTGTACTAACTTATGGAGCAGAAACATGGACGCTAACAAAACGGATGGTACAAAGATTACAAACAACACAGAGAAGTATGGAAAGGTGTATGCTAGGTATAAGTAGAAGAGACAGAAAAAAAATATCCTGGATAAGAAATCAGACGAAAGTTTTTGACATCATTGAAAGAATTAAACGGCTAAAATGGAAATGGGCTGGGCACATTGCAAGAAGACAAGACAATAGATGGAGCACAAACACCCTAGAGTGGTATCCCAGAGATGTAAAACGACCAAGAAGACGACCTCAAGTAAGATGGAGTGATGAAATCAGAAAAGTAGCCGGAGTAAATTGGATGACTAAAGCACTAGACAGAAAACATTCGAAAAATCTGGGGTAGACCTACATCCAGCAGTGGATTGAAAACGGTTGTTGTTGTTGATGATGATATATATATATATATATATATATATATATATATATATATATATATATATATATACTTGAAAATAGTTTTGAAAGTCATATAAGTTACTGAAATTGGTGGTCATTGCAACCGTGTTTGGGAGACGTCCAACAGTTACCTATGAATTTAATGAGATGACAGAAAAATCCGTAGTGAAACATATAAGATTTTGTTGCTAATCGTAATTTTTGTTTTGTTTCTCTTTTAAGATGTGGTAACAGAGGAAAAAAAAAAAACAACATTATTTGGACAAAAAACGCTAAAAGCTTTACTCAGGCACTATTCAGTACATAATTGCACTATTCAGGACATAATTGCACTATTCAGGATTTCTAATTGTTTTCTGGATCTATAATCATTTTACTATTGATAAAAGTGTATTAAAAAATATTAGCCCAGTGGTAGGGGAGCAAAAAAAGTCCGAATTCGGAATTAATAAGGGGAAAGCTGGAAATTGTTTTAATCCCTTCTGTTTAGGTCTAGAATGAATATGCTATGTTTTCCCCCTCGAACTGGGTGAGCGTTAGAAAATATGTATAGAATTATAGTCGAAAAACACGTTTTTTTGCATACCATAACAATATCTCAAAACAGCTAACTCTGTCAAAAACATTGTCAACACAAATGCTGTAGAGCTTAAAATTCTAAGTAAAATGAGTACCTACACTCAATACTTAAGTTGAATATTAAAGTCACAATTCTACTTCAAAGTTTTAGACACATCATCAGGGGATGACCTCAGAATTAATTAGGAGGAAACTGAAAATTATTTTAATTCCTTCAGTTTAGGTCTAAAATGAACGTACTATGTTTTCTTCCTCGTACTTGGGTGAATGTCAGAAAATATGTACATATTTATTTTGGAAAAACACGTTTTTTTTAGTTTCCTTAACAATATCTCAAAACAGCTAACTCTATAAAAAACATCGTCAATGCAAATGTTGTAGAGCTTAAAATTGTGAATAAAATAAGTACCATCATTAATATTTTTGTTCAACATTAAGGTCGCAATTCTATTTCAAAATTTTGCCTTAATCGCTAATAAATATCTTGAAGCCAGGAGAGACCAAGTTAACTTAACAATATCTCAAAACAGCTAATTCTATTAAAAACATTGTTAGTACAAAAGTTATAGAGCCTAAAATTCTGAGTAAAATGAGTGCCTACACTTAATATTTTTGTTCAATATTAAGGCCGCAATTTGAGATAATGTTAAGTTAAGGTGGTCTCTCCTGGCTTCTAGCTCTTGATTTGAAAAAATTTTGAAATAGAATTGCATATTAATGATGGTACTCATTTTATTCAGAATTTTAACACTAGAACCGCGGTACTTTCGGTATACCTAGAACCGCGGAGCGGGTCAATATGACCCAAGATAGAAAAAAATATATGAATATGCATAAATGTTTAATTTAATTAACTAATATAGTATATTTTCATATAATAATCGATTATTTAAAACATTTACATTGCATTTGGTATAAAAACCAGCAGATATTACCAAGCATTTTAGAAAGTGGTTTATTCCACATTCTATTTTTTAAGCACAATAACATATATTTTACCCAAAAATAAACGTACACTTCATAACTTTAGCAGAAAATATGTTAAGATAAATTTAGACACAATTTATAAGAATAATTTAAAGAAATTTAAAAAATATATACGAGTTAATTACTAGTTTTACAGATTTATTTAATCCAATTTATTGTGTGCATTGCATGCAAAACTTAGCAATAAATTTTATACGTTTACCAAAAATGGGTGCATTATATTATGTACAAATATCTTGAGTTTTATTTTTACATTTTGAAGTCTGACACCTGATTCGTTTATGCTAAGTTTGTGGTTTTCCGTTGTTTTCAGTGGTTGCTTCTCACCCAAATGACACCTTTTTTTTACCTACAGAGAACACACTTTTCTCCTAATTCTTCAACTAAGTGCTGAATAAATTGCCGTCTACTAATAGAATTTCTAGTTACGAATTTGTATAGAACTTTGTATAGCTGCAAGATTAAAAATATTATAAAATACATGCACTACTGGGCACCTATGTGACATAAGTGCATACTGGCCACCTATGTGAAACAGACTTGACAGTATACATCATGGTAAATCTGGTCAATGATATCTACACCGAATATAGTTGCACTGCAGTAAACAACTGTATCAGGTAGTTTTTTTAGAATTATCTAAAACCAATCTTTGATGCAGTATACTGCTCAACAACAAAACGTATTTATATATTTTTTTGTAGGCGCATGCTATTCGGATGACATTTTTACAGAGACTGGTATTTCTTTTCTTGAGAGTTTTACAGTTCCTACACAAAGCTTTTTTTTTTTGTTTTTTTTTTGTTTTTTTTTTTTTTGCATTTTATTGTCTTTAGAAGCTTTATAAACCCTGGTGTACAGATAGTTTTTCAATTTTCAATGAAATGATTACAGATATCAGAAATCAGGTCAAATTTGTCTGTCTTTAGATGATTTGATCGGTTTGATTTTACATCTGTTACGGCCAAAACCCGAAATTGGCCAATTCCCGAACTGGCCGGCCAATTCGCGAACTGGCCAACAACGTTTTAAACTGACTGGCCAATTCGGGAATTGGCCGGCCAAAACCCGAACTGGCCAGACGCAAGCGGCCAGTTTGCGAAGTGGCCATACACTATCGGCCAATTCGCGAACTTGGTATATAGAAACCGATTTTTACGTTTTATCATTTTCTAACATAGTTGAAAGTGTTTATGAATTCAATTTGTCTGGTCGTATGCATGCCCGTGCTCTAACTCTGGTAAAGACTCGGATTGACTTGTAATTGTTATAATATTTAGGTTTATAAATACATTTTGGTATTACTAGTGAAGTTGTACAATTTTTGGTTAATTTGCAGGAACACACAAAAGTATTTCATTACAATATCATCAATGGTTTTTTCAGTGCATTTTAATGTTGTTACATTATCTCAATTATAATAAAATAGGTATGCTTCATTAAGATGGACGACAAATTGTTATCTAAAGGGTATGAAATAAGTAGCAGTTATAGTTTGTTTACAGAAACACTCAAAAGTATTTCGTTACATTGCAGTGAATGGTGAAAGATCATTTCTAGCGCACTTAATTGATATTACACTATTTCAAATATAATAAAATTTACATGCCTAACTCATGTAGTGAGCAATATGTATTTTTTTTTTTTATTTATAGAGTATTGATTAAGTAGCCATTATAGTTCGTTTATAGGACTCCCAAAAGAATTCAGATAAAGAATTATGATATATGTGTAAAAATCGTTTATAAGGTATTTTAATTATGTTACACTACTTCAAATGTAATGAAACTCTTATATATTACTAATATGCTCTACAACATTTTTCTATAATTTATTGCTTAGGTAAAATTTGTCGTTTATTTACAGAGTCCCTCAAATAATTTGTTTATTGGATTGGACAATGAATCCGATGCATCGATATTTGTCACAGAGGACAGAAATCTTCAGCAGATTAGAATATAATGCTCACAATAAACCCAATTTATCGAAATATATCAAACAGGCGGGAAATTGTCCAACATATCAGAATATAATCGTCACAGCATAGAACGTTCTTTCCTATCAAGTGTGCACGTCATTGCCACCTACCGGGTAGCCTTGAATCCCCACTTCGTATATTGGCCAAGGCTTCCCGGCCAGTTCGCGAATTGGCTGGCCAAAACCCGAAATACGCTGTTCATTTCACGTATTTCGGGTTTTGGCCAGGAATCTCGGCCAGTTCCCGAATTGACCGGCCAATTCGCGAACTGGCCAAGCTCCGGGTTTTGGCCGTAACATATCGAACTATAAGATTCCCATTATGTCACGAAATTTGCCTTTTGGTATTGTAAGATTACGACGTCGTGACATCTTATCTATACTTACAATAAATGCAGAATAAAACCAACTTCAAGAATTCTTCTAAATATCTGTTGTAAATTTCCATTGCATTCGAATACTCCTTTACATTCAGAATATATGAGGGTTTCACAGCCATAGTGGGCAAAGTCCCCATTTTTCCAAAAAGTAAGATAATCCATTTAGAAGGCGAATAAAATTTGTTTTATCTAATCCCAAATTAAACCAGTTCTGCAAAGAGATGACATATATGAGAAAGTATGTGAAAACAGACTTGGTTCACTGTGGGGGGGGGGGGGGGGATAAAACTGATTTTAATCACCTTCTAAATGGACTATCTAGATTGTTTTTTCAAAATGGAGTTGGAGTACTATGGTTGTGAGCACCTCGTATGTCGTTAATTCTGAAAAAAATGCATAGCATTTTCCTCATTAATGCGTAAAAACATATAATGGGTCAAATTGACCCGCTTCGCGGTTCTAAGTATAACTGGTTATAATTGGGAAGTTATTTAAGTCATGCATTTTTACATTTGGTAAGTTGTTGCTTACCTTAAAATATTAAAAGTCCGAACAGGAAATGTTATTCCAATTATTATTTTTGGCGCGGTGACAAATTAAACATCGATTCGGGTCAAATTGACCCGCTCCGCGGTTCTAGTGTTAAGCTCTACAACATTTGTATTGACAATATTTTTTATAGAGTTAGCCGGTTTGAGATATTGTTAAGGAAACTAAAAAAAACGTGTTTTTCGAAAATAAATATGTACATATTTTCTAACATTCACCCAAGTACGAGAAAGAAAACATAGTACGTTCATTTTACACCTAAACTGAAGGGATTAAACCAATTTCCAGTTTTCTCCTAATTAATTCTGAGGTCATTCCCATGATGATGGGTCTGAAACTTTGAAGTAGAATTGTGACCTTAATATTCAACATAAGTATTGAGTGTAGGTGCTCATTTTACTCAGAATTTTAAGCTCTACAGCATTTGCATTGACAACGTTTTCGACAGAGTTAGCTGTTTTGAGATATTGTTATGGTATGCAAAAAAACGTGTTTTTTGATTATAATTCTATACATATTTCCTAACGCTCACCTAGTACGAGGGGGAAAACATAGCATAGTCATTCTAGACCTAAACAGAAGGGATTAAAACAATTTCCAGCTTTCCCCTAATTAATTCCTAATTCAACCCCCTAACTACTGGGCTATATTGCATTATTTATTTTTTATTTATGTTTTTTCGTACTTTCTAGTAATAAAATGTAGTGTATTTCATAATAACATAAATTAGCACATTATTAACACCATCAGGGCTGTCACAGGTGACTATTTTTATATTCTATCGAACCACTACTTTAAGAAAATAATTTTTGTAGCATATTTCTCTCGTAAATTTCGTCAAAGATTATGAGAAAAAATTTTGTTTTATAAAAGTGGTGCGACACAAAATTTAAAAAATAGTCCCCTGTGGCAGCCGCGCAACATTGTATTTATTACTTGTAGGCTTTTGTAATAAATAACGAATATATGTCGCTTTATCTCCTGCTTACAATAGGCCATAAACCTTTTTTAAGTCCTTTTTTTATGAAGTCATCACATCAGCGAGCAACTTCAGTCCTTAAGATTTCTCAGAATTATTGTTTTTGTTAAAACAATACACCCGTCAGAGCAAGTGGTTAAAATAAATTATAAAACGGAACACAATCACTTTTAAACAAATGTTTGCTGAATGATGCAATCCGTGTAATGCGAAATCCGAATATGTGGTACAATGATTAAAAAGTGTTATATCGTCAAATAAAAACAGTTGAGCAGAAACATAATCAGTTATTAAACAAATGTTCTCTTAATGAACGCAATTTGTGTTGCAAATTCGGTTAGTTGGAACAATTACCAAAAACGGTTATGTTTTTAAACAAAACTTACTCGTAAATCTGTTTTGTCTAAAAAATATAGTAGGGCTAAACTGTGTCATAAAAAATATCATTTTCACTATCAACAACAACAAAAATACAGTGCAGTAATTATAAATACTTGAAGTTTTTTATGAATACGTGTTCGCTGTTTGGTTGCTGTCGTGAACTATAAATTTCAATTTCCGTGTCTCGTTTCCCTTCGTGCGACTAATACATCCCTTAGCAGTATTCAACACCAACTAATTTTCACTAAAAAAAAACAATTGCAATTTTCAGACTACAAATTAAATTTTCCGATTTTCATAGATTATGGGAATTTGCGTGAATCATTGTGTCGTTAAAACTGATAAAATACAGTCTTATAATTATTTACGCTACAGGAGTTTCAAAAATTTTTACACAGATATAATTATTATAATTTATTTTGCTTTTCATATCGATTTGTAAATTGAAACTACAATAATGTACGCTTTATAAAAATAACACTTGGCTTCAATCTAATTGCTGTTCTATGTCTCTCTTTATTTGCGAGTTTTTTTGACGACCATAGTCTTCTTTCAGTATTGCTTATGAACATATTGAACAGTTCCATCTGTCTCAAACTTATCTCAAATTCTATCAGTTGTCACGAAGCGAATTTTTTTTTAAACTCTAAAAATGTCTTTTCGCACATGAATAACGTTTTTGAATTTCCAGTAACACTTTAGTATAAATCTGAATGGTTTTAAAAGTTCATAATGTCACAGATGTTCTTGATTAGTTCTTTATTATTAGAAGTAAGTACATTCTGGATCAAACCATGTTATTTAGTAGTGTTGATATTTTAGATAAAAATTCTATTTTTCTATCAAAAAAAAAAGGTTATAAAATTATAAAATACATTTTGCGAGAAAATTATATATACCTTTTATAAATAAACAAGCAAACAAACAAATGAATAAATAAATATACTTTTTACGCAATCCAATAATGTTGTAAACTTATTTTCTTTTTTTATTCTTCGATACATTTATCTCATATGTAGTTGATAGAAAGTCCTATCAGGTCATAGATCCTTTTACTCATAAATCTAGTTCCACTTTCTTTTATGAAGTAGATTAAGCACCGGCCATAAGATTTAATGTCTGAAGCTCAAAGAAAGAATATTTGTCACAGGTTCCTCGAATAATTACGTGTGAAATATTATCTGAAATGATTTATGAAATGGCTTTGGAAAAAATAGGTGGAAAACAATCGATTTCATAAAAAAAAAAGAAATATTAGGATAGAAGGTCATATATATCAGTATAGTCATATTTTTAAAAGGGGTTATAATGTTGTTTTTTCCTTTTTAATGCGAAAAATATTTATGTGATTAAGAATTAAACTGTATTTATCTTCATTTGCGTGTAAGTGAGTAGTCATTGTATTTCTTTCATTAATGGTTGGATTTATTTTTAGCAAACATAATTAACTATAACGGACTAAGATTTAACTAACATAATACGAAACACTATTTTAACACAAAATAATATATTATATATTTTATTTAACTATGAATAAGTTAATCGTATTAAAATTAGAAGAAAATATTAAACGAATGAAATGGTTACAAATATTACTATTTGAATAATGGAACTTGGAATATTCGGAAAAAACGTGGAATTATCATATACATTGAGGAAGTACGGTGGCGAATTTGTCTGTTTAAAATCAAGAGTAGAATTCATGTTCTAATCTGCAGTCTAATCTGCAACGAAGCATTAAAGGGGTAGAAGACAGAGAATTCTAAAAAAACTGCAATTTTTATTATTGGCTTAAAATGAGTACAGAGTTTTTAGAGTTAAATACCGTAAATCTCAAGCTTTTATTATGGTTAGATTAGAAGATATAACATTGTTTGTGTTGTGATGCCACGCCAGACCCGCCCTCTGACGGAATCTCTAACTAGACCAAATTTTTCCTAGATTTGTCAATTTTTAAAGAATATATCTAAAATTCTTTATAAGGGATAGGTATGAAATTTCCATGTGAGTTTCTGTATTATATTTCTAATAACATGTCTTCAGGATTTTTTATTTTGAATGAGAATTGTGAAGATATGCTAAATAATTCAAAAGTCACTCCTGAAAAAACTTAATTTTTTCACTTAAAAATTAATTATGAACTTTATAATTTATATTTAAAAAAATCCTGACGTCAAAATAAATGTACATATTTCCTAATCACAATTGTGAAAAAAATTATTCAAATCAGGCAAGTGGTTCAAGAGTTAAATCAAAAATGAAATATGTTTAAATTTTGAATTTTAATATTTTTTGTAAACAAATATTTTAAAATTTCTTGATTTTTTTCCCATGCAATATTTGCATTATATAAAAACAAATTAAAAAAAAAAATCATTCGAAAATATCCGTAATTAAAAAAAAAAGAAAAGAAAAGAAAGAAAGAAGAAAAAAGTAGGATTTTGTGTCCAGGAATATAATTTATTTTCGGTATTATATTGAAAGGATTAAAAATATAATAAAACTCAAGATGAATATAGGTTTTTAAATTTTATTCTAATAGCTAAAACTCTGAGTAATATGTAGTTTATCAAATTTTACAACAATAAAAAAGAACAATAAGTGTCACGAAATGTCGTTTTAGCATTTCGCCGTTGACAGTCGAGCTGGGAGGTACGCCTCTCTGTCTCTCTGTTCCCCTTTAATCCACAGTTTAAATTTAATTTCATCTTTAATTTAAGCACTCATGATGAAGTGGCTTCGAAACAGCTATATGCGTTTCATACATACTTATATTTGTGTTTTTCAATGTTGTCTCTCTTTCTTAATTTTTCTATGTTTTTCTAATAAGTATGACTGATCTATAACGAAATGAATCCCATTAAAAAAATGGTTAGTTTAAGAGGAAAAAAATTTAGAATATATATATATATAAATTTATTGGTTTTTTATTAAACATAAAAAAAAATAATAATAATAACTATATTACTGGAATGCGACTCTTAATTTTATAAAATGTATCTGAAGGAGTAAAAAAATAAATAAATAAATAAATAAATAATAACGAGTCAATAGAAAAAAAAAAAAAAAAAAAAAAAAAAAAAAAAAACCGTTGACGTCTTGGCAGTTTGATGCCACTAATATATTGAAACATTTTACGTATTTCTAACCTCATTCCTATAATTAATTCTTGCAAAGTATACTAGAGACCATTTAAATGACCATTTAGTGACCACTTAATATAAAAGTTAGAAGCATACATTTTCGCCATTTTTTGTCAAATAAAAGGTACCAAGTTCCCTTAAAGTTTATAAACCTAAGTTCTATGCCGAATTAGCATTTAAGAAAAGGAATATAAAAAATAGGTTCAATTCATTTCAGGGGTTTTAAACTGTTTTTAAAGTTGCATGTGATGCAGTTAAATGCATTTTATTTATTAGAATAATGTTACACAAACAAGACTATTTATAATGTTATATGAATAATAAATTCCTCAATAACTTACATTAACTTAGAATCACCGGATAAAATTAACAAGATAAAGGCGCGAAATTGTTCAAAAGGCTGTTTTGAATCAAAAGTGGGGTATGATTCATGTTGCTTGAGTCAAACCCACAAGTAAGTCTTAGAAAGTGAAATTTGTTCATAGGATTTTCGAAGGATTAAAAACGGAGTAAAATCCAAGTCTCATTTATATTAAAATGTACCGAAAAGATGGAATCTCTAGATTAAACACAGTTTAACAAATTACATAGCAATATAAATTACAGTAAAACTACAGTGTGTAGAATATATAGTGTGCCGTTCGACACTAAAAAAATGACCGGGAAAGTAATTCTCCAATAGATGGCACTGACTGCAGTACAGATAAAATTTCCGAAAGCAGATCCGATAAATTAATGCTTTTTAGATACTTATTTTAATATTATATAAAAAGACATTTAAATATAGAAATTGATATTTAGATGAAAACAAGTCTGAAATATTTCAAAAATAAATATATTATTTACAAACTTTTAGAACAGACATATTTTTTAAATAAAAATTATATGTGTGAAAAGCAAATAAATTCAAATGTTAAATTCGCTTTAGCTTTATTTACAAATATCAACAGCTGTTCACTACTTTAAAACTGTTCAAACATACAATGAATATTTAAAAATAAACTCCCAATGGTAATATTTACTTTGTGTTACTTTCAAAACAAAGCCCCATTTGTTAAATAAATCTTTCTTACACTTGAAATCCCATATTAAAATTATTAAGAAAAATTATAAAAAATAAATTTCTTTATGAATTATGTATGAAAAGTAAATGATTTAAAAAATAAATTCAAATGTTAAATTCGCTGTAGCTTTATTTACAAATATCAACAACTGTTCACTACTTCTTAAACTGTGCAAACATACAATGAATATTTAAAAATAAACTCCCAATAGCAATATTTACTTTGTGTTACTTTCAAATCAAAGCCCCATTTGTTAAATAAATCTTTCTCACACTGGAAATCACATATTAAAATTCTTAAGAAGAATTATAAAAAAAAAATTCTTTATGAATCTATGTATGAAAAAAGTAAATAATTAAAAAAAAAAAAAAATAAATTGAAAGGTTAAATTCACTTTAGCTTTATTTACAAATATGAAATATCAACAACTGTTCACTACTTCTAAAACTGTGCAAACATACAATGAACATTTAAATATAAACTCCGAATAGCAATATTTACTTTGTGTTATTTCCAAAACAAAGGCCCATTTGTTAAATAAATCTTTTTCACATTGGAAATCACATATTAAAATTCAAAGAGAAATTATAAACATTTGTTTCTTTATGAATAATGTATGAAAAGTAAATATTTTTTTTAAATAAATTGAAAGGTTAAATTTGCTTTAGCTTTATTTACAAATATGAAATATCAACAACTGTTCACTACTTCTAAAACTGTGCAATCATACAATGAACATTTAAAAATAAACTCCCAATAGCAATATTTACTTTGTGTTATTTTCAAAACAAAGGCCCATTTGTTAAATAAATCTTTTTCACATTGGAAATCACATATTAAAATTCTTAAGAGAAATTATAAACATTTGTTTCTTTATGAATTATGTATGAAAAGTAAATATTTTTAAAAATAAATTGAAAGGTTAAATTCGCTTTAGCTTTATTTACAAATATGAAATATCAACAACTGTTCACAACTTCTAAAACTGTGCAAACATACAATGAACATTTAAAAATAAACTCCCAATAGCACTATTTACATTGTGTTATTTTCAAAACAAAGGCCCATTTGTTAAATAAATCTTTTTCACATACAATGAATATTTAAAAATAAACTCCCAATAGCAATAATTATAAACATTTGTTTCTTTATGAATTATGTATGAAAAGTAAATAGTTTTTAAAATAAATTCAAAGGTTAAATTCGCTTTAGCTTTATTTACAAATACCAACGACAGTTCACTACTTCCAAAACTGTGCAAACCAGTGTTGAATTCAGACACTTTTCTCCGGGAGGGATTTCTGTGGCTCTAAATGGGAAGGGGGGGGGGGGGTTGAACTTTTGTACATTAAGTATAAAATCTCAAAACTTGGGGGGAAGAGGCACTTTAATATTGCGGGGGAGGATGTTCATCCCTCCGTCCACCCCCTGAATTTAACACTGGTGCAAATGCAAACATGCAATCAATATTTAAGAATAAATTCACAATAGTAATATTTAGTGTTATATTCAAAACAAAGGTCCATTTGTTAAATAAATCTGGTACTTTTCGGTTAGCCGGGCGCCAGTGTTATGTATACATATATATGCATATATGCATATATGCATATACATATATATGTATTATTGATGCAACGAATAGTGTGGTTTGGCCAAATAACCGAATGCCGAATATTCGGCCAAGTTACAGCCGAATATTCGGCTGCCGAATAATGAACTTATTTTTGTCTAAAAACAAAATATAGTATGCACTAGATGCACAATTCTTGTATATTTCACAATTAAAATGTATTGTTTTCTTTTAAAAAATTATTTATATACAAATTTTTAATTTTTTAAAGCATTATTTTACTTTGAAAAAATATTCGGCTATGTTCGGCCTAAAAATTGCCTCAATAATAATATTCAGACCCCCCCCCCCCAAAAAAAAAAAAACAATCTTAGCAAAAGTTCCTCATCAGGTACTGTCTAGTTACATTTTAATAGATATTATGTGTGTTGTTGTTACATTTTAAAATAATGCAAAATTTTAAAAGTACTAGGAAACATAAGTTTCAGCTTTCAGATGAAATAAAATAAAAAATAAGAAATCTTAATATCTTAAAAAAAAACCGCTGATAGAAAGGGTGAAAGGAATATCCTCTAAAATGGTGGAAAGAAATCATTGTAGACTTTATAAAGCTCAAAATTTTTATTTATCTTTATTATTTTTTGTCTTTGCCGTCAGCAGTGAAGCCTCTATAGAAAGTGACCCTCAATGTGAAGAAGTAAAAGAAATTAGTAATTTTCTTTCCCAGCCACTACTAGAAAGACAACAGTGTCCTTTGGAGTGGTGGGCGAGAAATTCGGAAGACTTTCCAAACCCTTCACAATTAGCCAAAAAGTACCTTTCTGCAACAGGAAGTACCATATATAGTGAGAGATTATTTTCAGAAGGTGGTAACATTTACGAAAAAAAAAAAAAAAAAGACTATCACCTGAGAATGCTGAATTATTATTATTTCTGCATCACAATCTACATTTATTTAAAACATTTTAACTGTGTTTTAAGACATTACAATGCTATTCTTGAAAAAAATATCTAAAACGTAAATGCATAATAATTAAAAGAATTTAATATTTAAATTTCTTTCATTATTTAATAAGAAATAGTAAATTTAACTTTTAAGTGTATTTTACAAAAAAAAAAAAAAAAAAAAAAAAACCTTAAGTATTGCAACATATACGACTTAAATATCTTATACATATAGGGGAGACCGGGGATAGTACGCGCAGTTTTTAGTAAATGATTTTTATTAATTTTTTGTTTAAGTTTTTTATGAAACTTTAACTATACTTTTAAAGAACAGGCATTGGGCTATAAATACCCGGAGTTTTGAGTTTGTAGTTTATGTTTAGCGGGAGCCTAAAATAAAAAGAAAATTGTGCGCCAACTTACCCCGTCACGGGGCAAGTTGCCTATAGCTATGGGGTAACTTGGCACACGCTTTATAAAAATTTAAAGAAGACATGCAGTTAAGAGCAATCAATTTCCTTATTACTAGTAGGTTTAATCAAAGACGTTATCGCCGTATGATGTAAATTCTAAATTATACAGACATAAACATAATGAATAAAACATTAACATTGAGTAACTTCTATCCTACTCGATAACATCATCAGAGTGTCTCCGTTTGGGCAAGCACCGTGTGCCCAAAATCTTGCATTGCAACAACTTTTTTTGGTGTTTGTTGTTTTTCAAGCTACCAGCATACACCAGACACCGAGCCAGCTTGCCCCGTGTTCAATGTGCCTACTAGCCCCATAATAAATTCTTCACACAAGGGACACGTAACCATCTAAGCATAAATAATCAAAGTAAATCTCATATGGGGTAGGTACAGTTAATCATACACTAAGAAAAATTGCACAAGTTAAATCTCAATTATTAAGATAAGTATTAGGAATTAGAAAAAGAATGAAGCAACAAAAAATTACTTATGAGTGCAAAAAAACATAAAAATCGTAATAAACGTCCACTGCACGTAGGTAACGCTGCAAAACTACAATGAGGATTGTAAAACGCAAGAAGAAATGTCTCTGTGACTGGTTGCACAATCTATCCACAAACAGACGATTTATGGGGACTGCGCCTACTTACCCCTGTAGCCAACTAGCCCCGGTCTCCCCTAATACATCTATATCTAATCAATCATATATTTATGTTCTTTATAGGTATAATTCAAAATATTATTGAAAGAAATATTTTTTAATGTAACAAGGGTTCAATGTTAAACTTCCCACTATGATAAAAAAAAAAAAAAAAAAAAAAAAAATGAATTAGCTTGTACAGCTGTTTTAAAATAATTTTGAATAGATTAATTTTAAATTTAACGGATTATGTTAGCTTATTACAGATATTTTTTGTACTTACTGATACAGCATATTTTTTTTTTTAGCATAATTCCTAAATTAGCCTCTTATATAAAAATGGGTATATAAAACCCATTCGGAGTATGAAAGTTAATGGAAAAAAAATGTTAGTTAATTTCAAATAAAATTTTCATTAAATATGATGAATATAAATTGTCAAATTAAAAAGTTATACTGTGTAAAATATAAAAACATTTATTACAGTATTATTCGGCCAAAGCCGAATAATGGACTTGATATTCGGCCGAAGCCGAATTCGTTGCATCTCTAGTATACATACATATATATATATACATACATATGTACTGTGTATATTACAATATATATATATATATATATATATACGCATATATATGTATATATATGTATATATATGTATATATATATATGTATGTATATAATAATTATATATATATATATATATATATATATATATATATATATATATGTATATTTACATATATGTATATAAATAGGTAAATATAACACTGGCGCCCGGCTAACCGAAAAGTACCATAAATCTTCTCATACTGTAAATCACATATTAAAATTCTTAAGAAAATTATAAACATTTTTTTCTTTATGAATTATGTGTGAAAATTGAATAATTTCAAAGGGTATATTCACATTAGTTTTATTTACAAATTCTACAACTGTTCACTACTTCCAAAACTGTGCAAACCAGTGTTGAATTCAGTCACTTTTCTCCAACAGGGATTTTTGTGGCTACCGGAAGGGGAGGAATTACACTTTTTGACCATTTAAAACAAAATATCAAATCTTCTTGGGGGACATCCTCATTACTCTTGGGAGGAATCTCCTCCCCTTGGGCCCAGGGTTCGTAAATATTATGATATTTTCGAAAATATAAAAAATATCATATATTATATCGTATATCTGATATTCTCAAAATAGTCAACTTACTGAGGCTGACAAATATTTTTAAGCATAATATAAATTAAATACTAAAACATACTGCAGTTATCATGAAAATCTAATCAAACAACATTCTAAAAATGCATTTTCTTTTCTTTTCTTTTTTTTTTTTCAGATACATTTTGCTTTATACACTTATTGAAAAAAAACAAATTATAGGAATCAGTATCAAGAAATCAGAAATTTATAAAACAAAATTTTAAATACAAAATAGTTTTTTAAATTGGAGAATTTTAACATAAATGTAAGTTTTATTTTTTATTCCCTAACATATTGAACTGTTTAGACTCAACTAAACCAAAATCAGAAAAGATTCTTCTGTAATGAAGCTGTATATAGCTAATTATCTAAATTAGACAGTTTATTTTTCAGTGGCTGTTCTTAATTAATTGTCTCACATAATTATTATTTATACATTTAAAATTAAAAGCTTTAAACATAAAGGTTGGAAAATATATTTGTTTTCTTCTTTGGCTAAAAAAGACACTGTCACAGTATGCAAATTATCTTGCACAGTGATATTTTGAAAATAAATATCAAATATACAAAATATCAAAGATCTTGATAGTTTGAAAATATAATTGTTTTCTTCTTTGGCTAAAAAAGTCACTGCCACAGTATGCAAATAATCTTGCACAGTGATATTTTGAAAATAAATTTCAAATATACAAAATATCAAAGATCTTGACAGTTTGAAAATATCAAAAATCTTTATATTTTAAAAATAAATATCGGATATTTATCATATTAAGATATATATCAACGAACCCTGCGGGGCCACCCTCTGAATTCAATACTGGTGCAAACGCAAACATAAAAAAAATTATAAAAAAAGAAAGACATAAGAAAAAATTATAAGAAAAAAATTCTTTTACCTCTTTGTTTTATGTACGGAAAAGCAACATAGGTTTAAAAATTACACATATTCCCGATTCAAAACAAAGTACAGACCGATTGTACATCCAAAGTTGAGTAAACATATATGGTTATTTTAAAGTCAATTTCTGTGTATTGTGCATGAAAAAAACAATATTATTAAAAATGGGCCAAGCAATTAATATAACTATGGGAAAAGTTGATATGCACTTACTGTACCCGTCGCATCTATAAGTATTTAGCTTTTTGTCTTTTTTCTGGGCGATTTTTATTTATTTGTTTAACATAAAAGCGCAATCGAGTTATGATAAAAAAAATTATGATTTTGTGAGAGCACTTTTGTGTTCAGCACAACCAATCATATAGCTATCCTTAAAATCTAATCCACTCATTACGTCTAAGATGCTATTGTGATGAGTGGATTTTTGCTGAAGCATTCTGTAATAGCAGGAGAGCTGTTGAACATTTTTGAGTAGGTATTTGAGGCACCCTGAAAATTTGTGCAACACATCTTTTCTAATGCCTGAATACAAAATAGAATGTCTGGCTGAAGGATCGTGGCCCAAAAACCGTGCCAGACACGTGTCAAGTGCCATTTGGCACTTGACACGTGTCTGGCACAGTTTTTGTGCCGACTAAAGTGTCTGTCACTTTCAAAATATTTTTTTCTAAGCATAAATATTATTCTGCCTCAATCTCAGCGTGCCTCAAATACCTTTTTTGGGGTAGCCAAAAAATGGCACTTGACACGTGTCTGGCACAGTTTTTGGGCCAACTAAAGTGTCTGTCGTTTTCAAAATATTTTTTTCTAAGTATAAATATTATTCTGTCTCAATCTCAGCATGCCTCAAATACCTTTTTTGGGGGTAGTCAAAAAATGGCACTTGACACGTGTCTGGCACAGTTTTTGGGCCACGATCCTTCAGCCAGACATTCGATTTTGTATTCAGCCATTACAACAGACGTGTTGCACAAATTTTCAGGGTGCCTCAAATACCTTCCCAAAAATGTTTAACAGCTCTTGGACTATAGATTTATTTTCCAATTCATAAATAAGTTTAAACAAAGATTTAGATGGATAAAAAAGTCCACCCGTGTCACATTTTTCTGTAAATTCTGCATCTTCTGGAAGATTTATTTTATCAGATTTCAGTTTACTGTGACAATCGATACATTTGGTTTTAGCCTGAAATTTCCGGACTACATATCCTGCGGTGTGATAAATTAATCTTGTGTCACTATGTTGGAGAAGACTATCAAAATAATCATCTTTTAATTCTCTTACGAAATTATCAGCAATAGATAATTTACCATTTTCAATTAGATCATCTATAAGATCAGATAATGAAGGAACCTTCTTTTTATTAGTATCCAAAGAAATATTTTCGGGAGACATTAAGTCATTTATTACATTTGCACATGTATTTCCACCCTTAGGTGGTCTAGCTAAGTTGTAAAATGTTAAACATTCTACAATGGTCAGGAATTCCGTTGGTGTTGGATGGTCATTACAGCCTTTACATTGCCTTATTATACTAAACAAGTTCTCCAATTTATCTTGGCTTAATCTACTTGTTAAAAAGTATTTATAGTTGATAGAGGATAAGTAATTCATTAATGACAATGTGCTTTTTATAGTAACCTTAAAGCCAACACTTGTGATCTTACTGATGTATCCAGCCCCATTATTTTCTTCACAATAATTTTCCCATTCTGTAAGAAAGTCTAAAAATTCCAACAAAATTTTTTTCCGATTGTGAATTGGGCCGTAAGGCTTCATTAGGACAATGGGCAGTCATAATTTTTATCAGCCTATTTATTTTATTAATAAAATTTATAGCTTCTGTGGAATCGCTGAACTGTTGAACTTTTTCTTCATAAAAAAGTAGACCTTTGATCATTTCTTCACCAAATAGCTGAAAGGCCAAATCCACTCGCATTTTTTCAAAATTATTTGGGAAAAATTGCACTTTACAAATTTTTGGCATTACTCTTAATATCAGGGGATTTTCATCCTCTTTCCAAGCAGCCTTTAACTGTTCTAGAACAACTTTACCATATGGAGTACGAATATCGCCAAGCTGTAATAACGTGTTCCGTAAACATTTTATTAAGTGAGGGAAATCTGAGATGAAACGAAGTACTCTCTTTTCATCATATGGGACATGGAGGCACAACCTCACATTGTATTTCACCTTCTTTTGTCACACCTATTCCAAACTCTTTCCACATAGATCTATTCCAAGAAGCTCCATCTCCAGTTACGGTATCAACAAATAGACCACTTTGCTCAGTAAGGATAACAGCTTCAAGAAGAATTTTTGATAACATAATGCCATCCATATTATTTTGAGTAGCAAAAACTCCAATAATCTGTATCCAATCAGCAACAAATGGTTGAAATATTATAACCATTCCATGGTCACATAGTTTATTTTCTTTTACTTCACATGAAAAAGATCCATAATCAACATACCCTTGTACATAACCATCTGAATTTACTTTTAAATTTTCTGAAAGTTTTAATTCATCAAACTGAATTGATCCATGTCTCTGAAAAATACCAAGTTCAGCCACTTTATCTTTCAATATCTCAAAATGTCTGTCGACAAATCCAAAACCATTATCAGAGAAGGATTTAATTGATTTTCGAATGCACGTCTTGCCAGGAAATGTTAAAATTTTATTAATTCACATGTACTCGTATAATCTAGGGATTTTCATGCGCATTAAAATGCATTCTAAGAGCCATTCTTTGTTATAGGCCATACCTTTAACATTTCTTCTTTCGGAAGCTTTAAAGCATTCACTGACTGCTAATTGTTGTTTTCTGCTTAATGTTTTTAATTTCATTGACATTATATGTGCAGCATTCTGTGAAAGCTTTCTATTCATGCCTTTTATATCTGATTTTAATGTAGGTACCCTTTCTTTTATGCGTTTATATGACCTTTTGGAAAAGCTAGTACATATATTTTTATTTTTCACTACTGTTTTTTTGTTTAATAACTTTGTGTTGAGCACATTCTTCCTCTTAAATTTGCAAGACAGGCACCTGTTTTGTTGTGAAATTGATACGCCAGCACACTTTTGACTATAAACAATAAAATTTTCAGCTGTTACAGATTTGCGTGCTGAAAGTATACCACTGAATTCATCCATATGTCCAGCACCATGACACTGGATAAAGTTTTCACTGTCCTTTATAATGGTTTCTAATTGAGATACTGAGTTCACTGATTCATGTGTTTTAATTATTTTCCTTCCAACACGAACAGTACATTTTATACATTCACTTATTTCCTCAACAATTATCATTTTATTTGGACTGCTCAGCTGCAATGTTGATGGAGTTGTACCGGAATCATTCCATATACCAAATCCAATACAGAACGGGTTATTTCTGAAGCATATTTTGGTCCAAAATTCTGGCAAATGAACATTAGAGAGTTCACTAATTGATATAGTATGATTATGTTCATTATCAGTAAGTAATACTTGTTCATTTTCCACAACTGGAGACGGTTTAATTTTTTTCTTTGGTGGGGAGATTAGGCGATCTTTAGCAGGTAGTCTTTTGAGAGGATTAAATCTCAGATAATTTGGCAGGTTGGGAAATATTGATGGTATGGCATCAGGATGCAAAACTGGTCTTTCTCTTAGAATTAATATTTCCTTTCCATTTATTATATGACGAAAATGACGTTCAATGAATTTGTCACAAAAATGTAATTCACAGACACTGCAATGTTCTCTAAAAGGCTTATCTGCTCTGGGAATGCACTTTTCCCAACGTTTCCTTTTTTCTCTCATCGGATGGAGCTTTGAATAATGAATATTTAGGACTATTTTTAGCTCCAGAATATCCCGTACGATAACCAGGTACAAAACAATACCTTTGTTGATATTTTTTGCTAGTTTTTACACTCATATTTTGTTTCTTAAACAGGCATAATTAAAACTTTAATGGAAAAACTCGCGTTTGTTTACAATATTCTTCACTGTCACGGCGCTAAAAGCTTTCAAAATTCCCAGTGGGTGATAACATGCGCGCCACCTTACGGCGTCCTTACTTTCACGACCAAAAAATAAGCGTCGGTAATCAGCGAACGGCACACTATCTATTCTAGGCACTGTACTTACAGTATTTTAATAATCAGCCGAGGAAGTTCAACCATATAGACGTTGTTTTTTTAAAAAGAAACGTAATTTTTTGACAACCTATCACAGCAAAGTGAGAGTTATGATTGAGTTAATACACGTTGTTTTAGGAAATAGAGATTAAGGGGCATTGTTCACAAAAGCTAAAACTTAAAAAACACCAACAGTTTTTTATAAAATAGCCTATGGCCCAGTTACCTCGTGTTTCCAGTTACCCCAACTAACCTTAATTGCGATGCCTGTAACATTTTCATTATTGTACCCTCGAAAAGTGTATGAAGTTATGCATAGAATTGAACCAAATTTTTTGTATACGTTTCTGGCTATGGCAAGCAAGTCCTCCCTGAATTTGACAAAAATCTACAGGAAGGGGGCGCTGTAATAACGATGCCTGTGGCATTTTCATTATTGTGCTATCGAAAACTGTATAAAATTATGCATAGAATCTAACAAAATTTTTTGTGTAACGCTATGGTCAGTAGGTCCTCACTGAACAAGAAAAAATTCCGCCAGAAGGGGCGCTATAATTACGATGGCTGTGCCATTTTCATTATTGAACCACATTTTTTGTGCATGTTTTTGGCTTTGGCTAAAAGGTCCTCCTTGAATTTGGGTATATTGCGCGGTAAAGGGGCTCTGTGATAGCGATTTTTCTATAATTTTCTTGATTTTTCGTAGTTCTATTGTCCATCGGCGGCTCGTGCAGCGGCGGGAACTCACTTCCTACTAAACCGGCTATTCGGAAACAGCTGATAACAACAGATTAAGGAAAAACTATTAATTTTAACAAACATATAATACAGATTTACTCGTTTTTAGTCCGTTTAATTGACTGAAGCAGATATTTAAGAGGAAAATCAAAGTTGGTGTAGTATTAAACTAATAATATTGAAGTATTAACATGTGTAACTTCTTTTTAAAATATTAAGATGTATAAGAAAATTCATAAGAAGTCGTATAGAAGAACGTTTTGGGATTGACAAATCCAACTGGGTTATTTCAATTCCATATTGATAAACTATTATTTTTTTAAGAATTCAACTTCTGGGAAACATCTTCAAAAAAAAAAAAAAAAAAAAAAAAAAGAAAGAAAGAAAGAAAAGAAAAGAAAAACAGATAAGAATTTATTTTTCCTGCCTTCGATTTGCAGCTTTGCTATGGGCAGCAACTACAGGTGTGCGCCGGGTAAAATTCCTCATCGGCGGCGGCGCGAGACAGCATGATTTTAAAATTTCTAAAACTGCTTATCACTATAGCTAATTAACATTAAGATTCAGTTTGTACATGCTATTTGCCTTCTTGGTTGCCTTTCTGAAATAATAGTTTTCACTTCATATAGTTTTAACATATTTTGTTTGATGTAATTTTCATACATCGTACAAAATTAAACTTTAGTGTTAGTTGTAAGTGTAACACTAGAATCAAGCTGAAAGCGCATTAATTCTAAAATTAATATTTTTTTATTTATCAGGTAACAAAATCGAAGCTGTACAACAAAAATATATTAATCGAAACTCATGACTAAATATATACTAATTATTTGCTAAAACTGAGTTCCCAGCTCGGACTTGCGCAGGTAAATAAAGTGTAAAACTGTTAATTACGTTTTTTAAAAATTCAAGGATTATTTTTATTTATTTTTTATTAAAATCATAAATCTTTAGAAAATATAAAAATTGTTTTCAATCAATTTTTTATTTGTTTAATAATTTACATTCTTGCTAGAAAATTCGATAAGCAATACAAAAGATAAGTATAAAACGTGGAGAAATTACTTTTATGTGTTTTTTTTTTCAAGTTTTACATAATAAAATGAGAGAAATAGTACATTAAACTTATTTTAAATATATCATATTTTATAAATAGGAAAATGGGACATTAAAAATTCTAAAATCATTTCAACTGCCCCTAAGACACAAATTTATTAAAATCATTTTTTTATAATTAATTTTACGAAAAAGATGTTGGAAATTGCGTGGCAATGAACGTCAAATGTGGCAAATGAGGTGCGTTCGTACTATACCTAGTTTTATAACTATTTTTTGCACCGCGTACTGTACTGAATGTACCTATTTAGTGCACTTCGTAAGTGCATATCAATTTTATTCTGTTCGAGAGGCTGTAACATCATTAAAATGTACTTGAAATAATTTTTTTTTCCATTGGCCGTAATGTAACGAAAACTTTTGACAGTCTCTGTATTTAACTCCCTGATTGACCATTTTTTCATGGAACGAAATTTGTCCCCATAGGCTCAATATTAATTTTACCTCCATTCCGTGACCATCCCAGTTGAACTCCCTCCATGAGCGAGCAATATCTTTGAAGAAAATGAAACAAATTCCGTTTTGACCTGGTCGCTTGAAGAAGGTTTTATTAGGATAATAATTCCGGAGAGCCCATTGTTCATCAAACTTCTGAACTAATTTTAGATTATTTTTAAACCGGTAACTTTTAAGTGTTTAAACCCCTTTGTGCCTTTTTAGGCAATTAATTTCACTCGAATGACAAACTAAGAATGACGGCCAATAAACTCCCCCATCCTATTCTGCCAGGAAACACTCAAAGAAATAGATAATTTAATGGAATCGACATTATCTGTTCCCGTCCAAAAAAAAAAAAAAAAAAAAAAAAAAAAATCGCATTTATTTACTGAACTTCGAAAGGACTTGGAAATAAAAGTTGTAAAAGATAAAACCGTCAAATCAAAGCAAACGTCAATGTATTCATTTTTGTAAACTCTGCAGTAATTAACTTATGTAATTAACTTTTGTTTTGATACTTAAATTTTCATATTTTTTTCCTAATGTGAAAAATAAATTTTAGTAACGTTAATTGTTACCTTTTTTTCAACAATTAAAATCTAGATTTAAACATGACCTCCATTAGGAGACCACTTCTCGGAGCGACCAATTTTTATTGGAACGGAACGTGGTTGCTTCAGGGAGGTTTTACTGTATATGTTTTCATCAATTGGAGAAATTGAATTTCTAGTTACCTATAACCGTACTCTTATTAAATAAATATACTAGCTATAAATTATAGATTTCTGTCGAGCGTGTTCTGTTCTCGAGTTTAAATTGCTTCTGCTTTGGAAAGGAGAAAATCTTATCCTACATCCATACTTATTTTAAAACAAACGCACATAACTTGAAGGTATAAAAGCAGCTTCATAAATTAAACTAATTTATACGTAGAAATCAACACCCATTAAAAATCAGATGCGCTATGTAATTAGTATTCATTCACTGCTCAAGATGATTTGAAATATTTTGATTTCTAATACCATTAGATTGAACAAACAGAATTACTAAATTTAAATTAGAAATGAATTTAATAAATGGAATGAAAGGTAACTGATAGAATGTTTATTTAATTTGAGCATAATACAGTCCAATTCTATTTTCAATACTAGTCAATGAGTGCATGACACCTTTTAGCTAAAAAAATATTTCACGTTTTCGAGAAACAATTAATATAAGAAAGACCTGTCTTTTACTCAAGAACAGTCTTCTTTGCGTATCAATAAAAATTTACAACATTAGATATATTTTAGGTTTTAAGTATAAAAAAATGAGTCATTGTTTTGGACTTTAAAAATAGGTATTTGCCAACCAACTGTGTATTTAAAACCAACGATATAGGCTATACTGTAAAGATTTATCTTCATGAATTTCACAGGTTTCACGTTTCTTTTAATTTAAATCAAAGTTGGGAGAGCTTAGACGAAAACTTCACGATTCATGTAAAATCACATTAAAATAATTAAGCACATTTCACAATAAAGTGGCGCAGGTGTTGTTCAGTATAGGTAATCACGGGAAGATTAAAAAACTTTGATTATTCTATTTACACTTTTAAATATATACAGTATATACAACGAAAACATTTGAATATAATTTGTTATTCCTCGCTGGGAATCCAAGATGATCATATCAAAGTATCAGCAATTCTATTCTTCTGTAAGCCAAGAAAATAGCATGATTTAATATTCGAAAATAAATTTTCCTTTTCAAAATCAAAACATCATTTCTCCTATAAAGACCATGACAAAAAAACCTATACGCAGCTTATTACTTGCTGCGTTCAAGATTCACATTCACAATAAAACTAAACTAAAAAAGGAACAGGAAAGAAAAAATGTTTTTCAATATTAATTCTCTAGTGAGACCACGTGATCCGGCGCCGTCTGGCTAAGAGAGTCCCGCTAGAGAGGGTTGCAAAATATTCCACATACTGTAAGAAAATACAATTGATTGTTAGTCTGCAATAATACGATATGTCGAGAAAAGGAAAATATACGATAATCTCTTCACAACTACCCACGATTCCGAAAAGAGTTTTTTCATCTTTAGAAACATCAGAAGCCAATAAACTTTTGAGATTTAAAGAAGAATTTACAAAAACAAAGGTTCTTGTGCTGGCACGGACTTAGAAAAACGTTTTCGAGTAGTTTATATAGTGAAACCGGGATATCTGTTTTAAGGACGCTATTAATTCCCTAAATATTTTCAATCTGTGACTGAATTCATACATGAAAGAGTAACAATGTGCTATCAATTTTAATGTAAATTTTGTTAATTTATCATGTTTGCCCGTAAAACAAGTTTTTATTAAAATTTAAAATGCTTGTTTGGGAATTGATAACATGTTATGTTCCTGTTGGAGAAAACTGACTATACAGGCCGCCAATGATGCGAATATTCATGCACAGGTGGCCGGTTTTGTTATTATTATTATAGTTATTATTTATTATTTATTTTATTTACTATTATTTTTATTTTGTTATTTTTAAAAATTTTTTTTTTTTTTTTTAAATTACTATACCTTTTGGCGTAATCGCTCTAAACTGGTAATTGTTTGAATATAATTATCGAATCTATATCGAATTTTCGATATCAAATTTCCTTATACTAAGTATGGTGTCTTACACGGCCGATAACATTTAAACATAAATGACGAATAGGTGCGCCAACGGCTTTTAAGAAGAATTCTAAAACAACGTCGCGTCATGAGAAGTAATGTTGGACTTCTAGAAAGTGATTTCTGTTAAAATAGTTATAGGTTTCGAAACGTTTTTTCCACAATTAACTGCAATATTTACTTATATTCGAAAAAAGTGTATTATATTTATAAAAAAAATTTAAATATACAATATGCCCATTCCAATTTAACTCCTATTCCGCAAAGCTTTATTTATCTTTAGAGATCTCCAAAATCAATGTATTTTCATAATTTACAGAATAATTTATAAAAACCAAAATTCTATTTGAGATATTGATTTCTTCAAAAATGTTTTTGAATATTTTTTGAGCGCATTAACACCATACAGACCACTGACGCATTTATACTTTTTTTTTTTACTATTTACATTTTTTAGTACTTGCATTGTAGTTTATTTTCCAAGTATCACAAAGTAATTTAACCCTTTCGGGTCCGATTTTTTTTTCAATTATCAGAACAAAATTACTTTTAAGTTAATAATGTTATTCGTAGCTATGCAAATACCTTTACTGAAGTTTAAAAAATAGCTCATTGTCCGAAATCTGGAGAATGTAAAAGTCATTCAGGGTAAATTTGAACCGCATTTTCACTATTTTCATATGCCACACTCTTATTTTAAGAATATTGTTGCAACTAGGGGCAGAAAAGAGAAGAAATGATCCTAAATTATTGTATGACTATTAGGGTGCCCAATTTTTTTTTTTAATTGTGAACTCTCAACCTCAAAAAATGTTCTTCCTGTGAATATAAAACACCTTGAATTGCTTCAGAATTTAAAAGAAATATTTAGAAGTCCCCAAGATCAATGAATTTACATAAAATGGCCAAAATAATGTGAAATGCTGCTTTTTTATTACACTGTTAAAATACTATTCTTAAAAATAAGTAAATTGTACTAATTATTGAGTGCTTCCCGATCTTAAAATAGCTCCGAGTACTTAACTCTTGAATTTGAAATTCATGTACTCATTTTGTTGAGTACATACAGGAACTCGAAAATAAATATGTATAGAAACACACTATAAGGAAAAAAACAAATTACAGAGAACCGACAAATCACCATTTTTAATTACTGTAATTTTGAATTGCGAAGAACTACAATTTTTGGAATAAAGAACACGGAATTCACTATTTTAACTCTTGAAATTTTGTGTATGAGCCGGCCCGTGATTTGAACCCGAGTCCTCCAGGTGGGAGATCAGTATTGTACTGACTATGCTATAAGAGCAGCTACCAGCTGCTTCCAAGTGACACCTTTTATGAATCAGTGACCGAGGATCGCTAACAGCAGAGATGAATTTTCCCTTTCTTAAATATTTTAATTTCTAGTAAAACAATTTTTAAACTAAATTTTCTTCTTTAACATTTCTAATGAAATTGTAAATAAATTTGAAAAGTGTGTATTATAAATTAAAAATTATAACAAAGATAGACATTACTTTAAATAAAAGCTTGGAAATTCCTACTGTCTATTCGGTATAAGAAAAGGGTTTATCAGAAACTCATGTTTTTGAGCACATAGGATTTAAACAGGAATATTAAGACTTTAAAATACAAAATATATGTATTCATTTCTGCATACATTTATAAATCAAGTATAAGTATACACAACTTTAAAATATCATGTGCTCGTTTCTGAATTAATTGTACTTAAAAAAATCGAGTACAAAGAAATTTTCATTTTTAAGTAGATTAATGCTCCTTTTTGAAGCAATTGTACTTAAAAAATATGAGTACGTAGAAATGCTCATTTTTAAGTAGATTATTTTTAACAATGTACTTCTTTTTGAAACAATCGTACTTAAAAAAATACGAGTACATGGAAGTTCTCATTTTTAAGTATTTTTTTTTTTTTTTTTTAGAGTGTAGCTACATTAAAAACTGTTAATATTCAAATGACAATTTTTTCATTTATGAAAGCCTCTTATGTACTGTTTCAAACAAATTGTATATAAATTATGTTTTTTTCTCTGGTAGGAATACACGTAATGTATTACTGAAATCAAGAAAAATTGAATTTTCCAGACATTTCTACATTCTGTATAATTATGCACAAAAAGTGAACTTAGGTAAACAATTTTCTTTTAATTGGTAAATAAAACCAATGAAGAAGATTGTATTAAAGCTATCACATATTTATTTACACATTTTCTTTACACATTCACACATTTTTTATCAACTACATTTCAAAACTATTTTGGCGATTGCACTTAATAAATTTCTTACTGTGCATTCCTATCTCTACGACTTGTAACAAAAATTGTTATTGGTCTTCGTTCTATGTCAAACAACTAAAGCCATATATGAATACAACAACTTGTTCAGCAACATCATTTACATAAGGTAAGTTTTTACCAAATATTGCAGCATTTTTATAGGATGGCGCTTCGGGCTAATCTTTGACTGGTACACCGAGGAAACAATCTTCAATTTTAGCGGTTTCAAAGAAACTGTTAGAAATACACAAATTATCCAATTTGAGAGAAAGGATTTCTAATATATGTGAATTAGAACTTCTTTCTTTTTTCCTGTTCAAAACTATCTTTGATTTTTGCTCACCAGAAAGAAGATCTGAAAACAAGCTAAGTGTTGCAGTTCTCCACTCATATACCATGAATTACGTAACATCGTTTTAAATCCAATATTGCTTAATTGCTTGTCATAATATTTTTTCAACCTTTGAATCAGTGAAACATCATTAGGAGAAGCATGAACAGCAGATCAGCAAATAAACCAATACTGCAAATATACGCACACAACAAACAGATTAAATCGCTTTATACCTTGAAACTATCGAGCAGTTAATACTATTCTGTGTTCATTCCCATTAAGGGGTCTCAGGACTCTTAAAATTGGAAAAAATGAAAAAAAAAAGATCATTTTCAACATTTAATATCTTAAAATGTATTTGATTTTAAGACACAATTTTAATTGGAATAAAATATATAAGTATGTTCTTTCATTTCATGTATTTAAAAAATTATAAGATGCAGAATTAGCATTTACAAGGGGCTCCAAACTGTTAGATATTTGACGAGCAAAAAATCGGCATAACAGCTTACGCACACGATTACAAAATAAGTATTGCAACTAGAGTGAAAATTTTGGTGCCTACATATATTTCAGATTATAATAATTACCCTGAACCTAAATAAATTTGTATTTAAAGCTTTTTTATATTTTTAATACAAAGTTATATTTAGCTAATGCAAAATTAAGAAAATTTTAACAGTATAATCACCTAAAAAATATTGTTTTGAACAATAAAAAGGAAATTTTAGGTTCAGTTTATACATACTAACATGAAACATATGTTTTGAAAATTGCATGAAAAAATATTCAGAAGTTTTTGAGATATAGTGCGCGTTATGCCCAAAAACGTCATTTGGAGAAAAATGGCTTCAAAGTTTCCGAAACGACGCTTCAGCTATTGAACGTGTATACATGTAAAAGCCATAACTTCAGTTCTAATAGGAATTTCAAGGAAACAATTATATCAAATTGTTCAGAAAAGATAGGAGTTTAACATCTAAAAAAATAAAAATTTCGAAATTTTTAAAGCTTTAAGAGTCCTGAGACCCCTTAAACAATAATTTCATTTTCAAGGAGCAAATGGCCTTTGCCATCCAGCGAGCTCAATGAAGAGTACCTGGTTTCCGAATGGTAAATTGAATGCCTAATCCAATCATTAATGTTGCAATATTTAAAATTTCTTTGTAATCATCCCTAGGTAGTTTTGTAGCAATTTTTACCTGATTAGAAGTAAAAGTTTTTAAACCGTGTGGTGCTGCTATGATGGGTAATGATTGCTTTTTTGGTTCATGGTGGTAGAGCTTAGACCAGTTTTTTCGGAATCGCTTGAATAAAAAGATTTCAGGCCCAGTAGATTGTCCAAAATACACACTAAAGGCATCAGAAAGTAGAACCTCAAACATGTGATGCTGACATGCACCAAAGATGCCTGCCTATTTTTTGCTCAAGTACGCACATGCTCCTTTGAATCTTCCACTATTTGTATGGGTTGTTTCGAAACACATGCCAATTACTTGAGATTCACTTTTTTCGGAGCTCGAAAATAGCATCAGCTGCTGCTTTCCTTGTTCCACACAATAACTTAGAAAATTCAGAAGCTTAGTACTTTTATCTTGCAAAGAAAAAACTAGTACCGCTAAATGATCAATCTTTCCTGTGCTTTTTGATGACAAATTGGCTAACAGTTTTCCAATTCAATGAACAACCCACTTTGATACTTCAAACTGTGTTTTTAGTTGTTGAACGGTTTCTTAGCGAAGATATTGGCGTTCCTGATGAATAGTACTTTTTGAAAGCACTATGGATATTACAAGCGGGTCAAACATTATGGTAGAGGTAGAGTAACTTATTACAGATGCTATAATCATTTTAGATCTTCTAATGCTGGTACTAGTTCAATCTAAAAAAGCAGCAACTATTGGAGTAATAATGGATCTGCGACTGCAGAGTTTAGATGGGTTTACCTTTGGGTTTTGTATTATCATCTGAATGCATTTTTACTGCAAATTCTTCAAGAGATTTATTGGCTTCATCGATATCCAATACCGTAGACCGATAAATAACCTATGAATATTTCCTTTAACACCTACTGGAGTTGCCATCTATTATTAATATTAGAAATTATAAACAATGTATTACACAGCGCATGTTTACCAACGGGGCACATTCCCACCAGTAAAAAGAAACAGAAAATTTTGCGTCATTCAAGGAAAAAAATTTACATGAATAGGGCGTTTAGATCAGGCGAACATTTCTTTTAAAATTTATTGGTGTAAGTGCGTCCCGTTAGAAAATAGGCCCTGGTAGTACATGATATTAATTTGATGAAATCCAAAAGATTAGTAAAGATTGAAGGATATTACAAGTGTAATTAATTACAAAAATGAAGTATGGTCCTTGTATAAATTCGTATATAGCTATACGTTTTTATTAAAAAATTTAATAAAATCATAACATCAAATGAAATTATTGTTAAACATGATAAAGTTTTCTTAATCAAATCTTAGGATAAAAAAAAAAAAAAAAATTGTAAGAGAAGTGTGGTAGAATTCTGCTAATGAAAAATATGAATATCAAATTCACAATATATCTTTACTTAATAGGTGCTAAAAATACAAATGTTAAAAACATTTTAAAAACAATGCAGATGTTGAGAACATTGAGTCACATGATGTTTAAAATCCGAGCGCTTTCGACTGAACCATCAGTCGTCATCAGGGAAAAGAGCACTGCCGAATGAAAGACAAACAGCTGGTTAAATATCAAAGGGCGAAACCAAACGAACCACAAAATAGGAGGGTGGGAAGGATGGAAAAACAGAGAGGAGCAGCCAATCAGAAAAAGAGAGAGAGGGGGCTGGCGAGAGGGGTGAGACAGGGAGGAGGGAAAATGGTTAATCAAAACCAAATTCCCCTGTAACCCCTAGAATTTTAAACCAGATTCTTGGTATGTTATAGGATAGAACATCATTACAGGTACTCTTGCCTTTTGCTAAAATTTCCAACGACTCTCTAATTATACAAATATTATAAAATGAAGCGTGTGCGATGATTTTAACTTCTTTGAATAAGATATCAATGTCTTTAACTTGACTTAGCCGGGATAGAGCTGTGGATGGTCTACCCTTTTTTAAATCTGTCATATGCTCCTTAATCCGTTCCAATAATTTCCGAGTGGTCATTCCTATGTAAGTATACTTTTTTGAACTGCCTCCAATCCTAAAAGGGACAATATAAACTCCGGATTTATCAAAATTGTCTATAGGATCGACCTGTCTGTATACCAGTTGCTCTAATTTTGTCGGTGGTTTAGCGATAAGTGTAACATTATATTTCTTTAATGCATACTTAATTCTTTCAAAAAGATGAGGAATATATTTCATACTGCAAAATTTAGGTTTTTCTTTATTTTTGCTAACGCTTGTAGATATTTTGTTACTATTATATTTATAAATGAATTTGTTGATAAATTTATTCGAAAATCCATTTTCACAAGCTATCTCTTTAATTTTATTTAATTCATCATTTAGGTAAACTTCCGAACAAACTTGAAAAGCCCTTTTAACATAAAAACGATATGCAGCAGTTTTGTAGTTGAATGGAACATTACTGTCATAGGATATTGTATTGTTTGACCTGCAAGGTTTTCTATAGACTTTCATATCGATGCTTTTTGTTGAAATGTTTTTAATCAGTTCTACATCTAAAAAAGGTAACGAACCATTTTCTTCTATTTCACAAGTGAACTTTATATTGTTATCTATACTGTTAGCATGATTCAAAAACTCAGTTAATGTAGAGTTTCCGTGATTCCAAATTATCAGAATGTCATCGACATACCTAATCCATAATGCGGGTTTAAGGGTGGAAGAAGAAATTATATAATTTTCCAGAGGTCGTAATTTAAGTTCGGCCAATAATCCAGAGATTGGTGAGCCCATTGGGGCCCCTTCTGTTTGCTTGTAATACTTTCCATTAAAAAGGAAGACATTATTGTTTGTAATTAAATTTAAGCTTGAAATAAGTGTATTTTTAATATCGTCGTTATATAATGGGTTATTTGAAATGAAATCTTCAATAACAATTTTAACTTCTTGAACATTAATGGAGGGATATAAAGATTTTATATCAAAACTTACTAGTATGCTGTTATCTTCTAATTTATAATCTTTTAGTATCTTAACTAGATCTGCAGTAGAGTTGATAACGTGTTCAGATGGGGGCAATATATCTTTGAGTAGAGGTACAAACACTTTTTCAATAGTGTACGTAGGTCCTAAACACTTTGAAACAATTGGACGGAGGGGGAAATCTACTTTATGGTCTTTCAACCTCCCGTGTAACCGGGGGGTGACTGCAGTTTTATTGATGGAGAGCTTTACTTTCATGTCACCTGGCCAAACACCATGTTTTATAAGATCTTGAGTTTTCCGGTTGATAGTAGTATTAGGATCTTTATTTAACTCAGTACAATTCATATCCCTAATGCAGCATTCCAATTTATCTGTATAATCTGTAGTAGACATAATTGCTAATTTATTCGATTTATCTGTTTTTATGATAATAATATCTGACCACTCTTTAAGTTGCTTTAATGCATTCGTAGGATTATCACGTTTTTGGATGGAATTGTGTATATGTTTATGGACATTATTAAATAACATACTTCTAATTTCCTCTTTACTATTATGATCCATAGCATTGACTATTGTTTCACATTCTGTAATAACAGTTTTGGGGTTGAACTGTCTTTCGAACATATGTTTAGGGCCCAGTGATAAGATATTATGCAACCGTTCATTTATATCATAGTTCGTAAGGTTTATATATTGTACCGGTTGTTTTCGAGGTAAATGATCTGCAAATTCTTTAAGACTGTTGATTTTTCTATACATAACTGCTTCTTTTCTGACTCTCTGAGTGATACGGTAGATTTCTATCTTTCGAAGAAATTCATCAAAGTCTGTGTGACTTAAAGAATGAACTAATGCATTGTACAGGGAAAAAACTTTATCCGAAAGAAAATCAATAACCTTGAATTTATTCCTAATGTATGCTTTAAGGGCCAAGAAATCCAACTTAGTTCCAACATTAGGAATGACATTACGAATGATGTGATTCTTGTTCTTCAAAAATGTGGGAATAACTTTGTTACTTTTACATAACTGTAAAAACCTTATATTAATAATTTCACGATCCAGCCGCAGTCTTTCAATTCTAAATCTCTTCGCCAAAATAGTGCGTTCCATAGTATCCAGTATCGATAAAATTCAAATTAAATAAATATAGAAAAACTATATTTTCAAAGAACGACAGATTCACCTTAATAATATAAATGAAAAATATGAATATCAAATTCACAATATATCTTTACTTAATAGGTGCTAAAAATACAAATGTTAAAAACATTTTAAAAACAATGCAGATGTTGAGAACATTGAGTCACACGATGTTTAAAATCCGAGCACTTTCGACTGAACCATCAGTCCTCATCAGGGAAAAGAGCACTCCCTTATTAATATAAGGTTTTTTACAGTTATGTAAAAGTAACAAAGTTATTCCCACATTTTTGAAGAACAAGAATCACATCATTCGTAATGTCATTCCTAATGTTGGAACTAAGTTGGATTTCTTGGCCCTTAAAGCATACATTAGGAATAAATTCAAGGTTATTGATTTTCTTTCGGATAAAGTTTTCTCCCTGTACAATGCATTAGTTCAATCTTTAAGTCACACAGACTTTGATGAATTTCTTCGAAAGATAGAAATCTACCGTATCACTCAGAGAGTCAGAAAAGAAGCAGTTATGTATAGAAAAATCAACAGTCTTAAAGAATTTGCAGATCATTTACCTCGAAAACAACCGGTACAATATATAAACCTTACGAACTATGATATAAATGAACGGTTGCATAATATCTTATCACTGGGCCCTAAACATATGTTCGAAAGACAGTTCAACCCCAAAACTGTTATTACAGAATGTGAAACAATAGTCAATGCTATGGATCATAATAGTAAAGAGGAAATTAGAAGTATGTTATTTAATAATGTCCATAAACATATAAACAATTCCATCCAAAAACGTGATAATCCTACGAATGCATTAAAGCAACTTAAAGAGTGGTCAGATATTATTATCATAAAAACAGATAAATCGAATAAATTAGCAATTATGTCTACTACAGATTATACAGATAAATTGGAATGCTGCATTAGGGATATGAATTGTACTGAGTTAAATAAAGATCCTAATACTACTATCAACCGGAAAACTCAAGATCTTATAAAACATGGTGTTTGGCCAGGTGACA
Source organism: Maratus speciosus (assembly GCA_963932465.1). Taxonomy (NCBI): domain Eukaryota; kingdom Metazoa; phylum Arthropoda; class Arachnida; order Araneae; family Salticidae; genus Maratus; species Maratus speciosus. Next base: position 277,434,019 of record OZ010793.1, read on the forward strand.
TGAAAGTAAAGCTCTCCATCAATAAAACTGCAGTCACCCCCCGGTTACACGGATGGTTGAAAGACCATAAAGTAGATTTCCCCCTCCGTCCAATTGTTTCAAAGTGTTTAGGACCTACGTACACTATTGAAAAAGTGTTTGTACCTCTACTCAAAGATATATTGCCCCCATTTGAACACGTTATCAACTCTACTGCAGATCTAGTTAAGATACTAAAAGATTATAAATTAGAAGATAACAGCATACTAGTAAGTTTTGATATAAAATCTTTATATCCCTCCATTAATGTTCAAGATGTTAAAATTGTTATTGAAGATTTCATTTCAAATAACCCATTATATAACGACGATATTAAAAATACACTTATTTCAAGCTTAAATTTAATTACAAACAATAATGTCTGCCTTTTTAATGGAAAGTATTACAAGCAAACAGAAGGGGCCCCAATGGGCTTACCAATCTCTGGATTATTGGCCGAACTTAAATTACGACCTCTGGAAAATTATATAATTTCTTCTTCCACCCTTAAACCCGCATTATGGATTAGGTATGTCGATGACATTCTGATAATTTGGAATCACGGAAACTCTACATTAACTGAGTTTTTGAATCATACTAACAGTATAGATAACAATATAAAGTTCACTTGTGAAATAGAAGAAAATGGTTCGTTACCTTTTTTAGATGTAGAACTGGTTAAAAACATTTCAACAAAAAGCATCGATATGAAAGACTATAGAAAACCTTGCAGGTCAAACAATACAATATCCTATGACAGTAATGTTCCATTCAACTACAAAACTGCTGCATATCGTTTTTATGTTAAAAGGGCTTTTCAAGTTTGTTCGGAAGTTTACCTAAATGATGAATTAAATAAAATTAAAGAGATAGCTTGTGAAAATGGATTTTCGAATAAATTTATCAACAAATTCATTTATAAATATAATAGTAACAAAATATCTAGAAGTGTTAGCAAAAATAAAGAAAAACCTAAATTTTGCAGTATGAAATATATTCCTCATCTTTTTGAAAGAATGAAGTATGCATTAAAGAAATATAATGTTACACTTATCGCTAAACCACCGACAAAATTAGAGCAACTGGTATACAGACAGGTCGATCCTATAGACAATTTTGATAAATCCGGAGTTTATATTGTCCCTTTTAGGATTGGAGGCAGTTCAAAAAAGTATACTTACATAGGAATGACCACTCGGAAATTATTGGAACGGATTAAGGAGCATATGACAGATTTAAAAAAGGGTAGACCATCCACAGCTCTATCCCGGCTAAGTCAAGTTAAAGACATTGATATCTTATTCAAAGAAGTTAAAATCATCGCACACGCTTCATTTTATAATATTTGTATAATTAGAGAGTCGTTGGAAATTTTAGCAAAAGGCAAGAGTACCTGTAATGATGTTCTATCCTATAACATACCAAGAATCTGGTTTAAAATTCTAGGGGTTACAGGGGAATTTGGTTTTGATTAACCATTTTCCCTCCTCCCTGTCCCCCCCTCTCGCCCCCCCCCTCTCTCTTTTTCTGATTGGCTGCTCCTCTCTGTTTTTCCATCCTTCCCACCCTCCTATTTTGTGGTTCGTTTGGTTTCGCGTCTTTCATTCGGCAGTGCTCTTTTCCCTGATGACGACTGATGGTTCAGTCGAAAGCGCTCGGATTTTAAACATCATGTGACTCAATGTTCTCAACATCTGCATTGTTTTTAAAATGTTTTTAACATTTGTATTTTTAGCACCTGTTAAGTAAAGATATATTGTGAATTTGATATTCATATTTTTCATTTGTATTATTAAGGTGAATCTGTCGTTCTTTGAAAATATAGTTTTTCTATATTTATTTAATTAGAATTCTGCTATCCTGCATATTAATTAGAAATTCAAATTTTCCATTGAATTTCCTATTTTCTATTAGCTTGGGGGACCCATAAACATTTGTGGAATGACTTGAATTTTTATGTAATAACATATTATCACAGAAAGAACATTTTTAAAAGGTGGCATTTTAAAACTTTTCATTTTTTTGGTCTCGTCTGGGACACCCTAATGACTATAAAAAATTAATGAACGATAATGATAAAAGCAATAAAAATGAATTTTTAACCTGGTTCAAAGTTACCCAGCCATTTAGGGTAACTTTGCACCATATGATAAATATTATCCAAAATAATTCATTATTTTAAAAAAGTATTATAGTTAGGACAACTTTGAACCCCCAAAAATGCTTTCAGATATGTAAAGACTCCGAATTTACATTTCCCAACATCACAAGATTTGTATAATTTATGATATTACAACAAATATTATGCATGAGAAAAGTGGAAGAAAAGAACCATGAATATTTAGATATTAAAAGAAACTGTTTATTGTTCATTTAAAACTTAAAAATGCAATGAAAAACAATTTTCAATGTTTTAACTCAATAATATATCCCTAGATACAGTAATACATACTAGTACTAATATTATTCAAACAAGAATAAAAAATGTCGAATGTATGAAATGTCATATTTGATTAGTTCCGTCCCGAATAACGCCTTTAAATGAATTATATGTATTTTACAAATATTTGTGAAAATATTTACGTGTTATATCTAATGCACACTTCTCGGCATTCATATAAAATATACGAGCAAATATGGGAAATTTTTGACAGTAGCAGATATAATCAGTAAATTATAAATAACAGTTTAACTTTGAGCCGGCTCAAAATAACCCTGAAAATGTGGTAAAATGTTAGTGTCTTCTTATTTTACATTTTATTAACTATTAATAAATAAATAATAACAAAATATTAACACATTTACAACATTTAGATAAAAATCTGTCTGATAAATGAGCATATTGTTACTTATTATGAAAATTTAGTTGGAGTACAACAACTTAAAAACAGAATTCAAAATTATCTTGAAAACAGTACTTCACAAAAATAGTTCGATGATGCTATTAATTGCGCATAATGTTGCTAATTTATTTTCTAAAATAAAGAATAGAAATCGCAGTTTAGAACCTTGCCAACAGAGCACAGTTCTGGAGTTTATTTAGTCTTTTGGAGTCAAAAATATTGAAAATTAGGAGGTGGTGCAAAATTACACCCCATGGTTCAAAGTTAACCTGAATGACTGCAATTGTTCTGCGTACTTTTCACTTCAAATTCAATGATTTGAATTGACAATGAGCGAAGGAAGAGCTTTTAGAAACGTTTGGAAAATATCGTATTACAGCAGTATTTAAGTAATAATACAAATTTCTAATATTTTTTTGCATTTTACTGCACATAATTCGTTCAGAAAAGTAACCTGTATTTTAAATTAAAAGAGTGAAATATATAACTAAAATAAATGAATCTACAACGGAACTAAGAGAAATAAGCAAACTTATATTAAAATTATTATTAATATATGTCAAAACATATATGAAGTCATAATAAGAAATAGATAGATAGTAACAAAAGTAATTGTTAAGCCAAAATATTATTCGATGAAGACATATGTATAATTAATAGTACACCAGACCCGAAAGGGTTAATATTAGGAAATCCAGGAATTACATCTGAAATCTTTCAAAATTACTTTGTTGACTGACTTCCGATAAGTATCCGAAAGCAATGTACATGAATATGTACAACAATTTTTAACATGATTTTTTGCCTTATTTGATCGCATAGAAATGTCTCAAATCCCATGATTAAACGAAGTTTTTCCGAATTATGCAATTAAAATATTAAATAAAATTTTACAATCTCAAATTTTAGACTTCATGGGAATTCCGAGGAGTTGAAATTAGAAAAAAAACCATATATGAGTTCGAAATTTGATATTTGTTTTGAAAAATTCAAATCATGCTACAATTTACTCACAAAGACTACCCTTTTAGCTTTGGCTTATCCATAAGTTAAATATGACTTAAATGGCGATTAAAAGTCGGTTTTCCTTTTCCTCTGCCTCAGTTTTGGAATTAAATATGCATCTGATGTGTTTTCTTTTTTACAACAAATATTCTACATTTAACGTCCTTTTGAGATATCAGTGTTTCTACATAAATATACTCTTCTTTTAAGAACACTTAATATCTAAGTATTAGTTTAAAAATATAGAAATTTTTTGCGATTATACTGAAATTATGGGAAAAACATTAAAATGTGTTAAAAGACATTTTTATATTACAGGTATTTTTTCAGTAGCTTTGTAGGGAACTTAGTTACAACTATGCGCATTAGAAATCCTAAACAAAATAACGTAATACATAGAAGTACACAAACAAAATACATAGCAGTAAAGGTTTTTAAAACATAGGAATTTTTGATTAAGTTTTAGCGAATCCTAGCCTAACTTTTTTATTCTGGAATATCATATTTCTTTTTAAATTGAGAATAAATATGGATACATCTCCAGCTAAAATTATTTTGAAAATCATATGGATCATATATATGAAAAAGTTAAATTATTATCAAGAGAAAAATTACTAATGAAAAAAGGTATATTTTTATCACCAGAATATTTACTGAAAATTTTGTTATTAAAATTTTTATCTTTAAATGTTTATTACAACTCTTTCACCGTATTAAGCTAGGCTATCTCGACAAACCATCTTGCTGATGGTTTCTTATTTGATCAATTAAACTCTTCAGATCAGGGATCACTAACCGTTTGTATGTAGACTAGTGGTTCGCGAGATAATTTTGATCATTTACAGAAAACAAAATTATATAGTCAAGAAGGGTAATTATGACCACTTTTTAGATTTTCAACATTGTTATTTATTTGCTTATTTCTATTTGGAAAAATGGTGTTTTTAGTACATAGGAACTTTGATCCTTAATTTTCATAGCTGTTTCTGTTATAATTACCCCACCAGAAACTCAAAATCACATAAGATTGGGGTAATTAAGACCACTAGTGGGAAAATTATGACCACTATATATTCTCATTGTACTTTCCAATGCACATTTGCTTGGGGTAAATGTGACCAGTTTGAACTCCAAAGTGACAAATCCGTTTAAAAAAGGGTTATAGACTTAGTTTCAAATTGCTATTCAGATCACAAAAAGGCTTCAGACTAGCAATAAAGAATATCTAAGATGAAATATACATTATGAGGTTAATATCTAAGCTTGAAACAAAATTTTACCATACACAGTTTTCTCCAATATGACGGCGGTCATGATTATCCCCTGGTCATAATTACCCACCAGACCCTATATGCAATTTTTATATTTTATTAATAATAAAAAAGGAAAAAAAATCAAGAAATTCTCGTATTTATAAAATATAAATTATAGCAGTTATTAAGATCCATGGTATTAATTGCTATTTTGTTTGAAAAACATGTAGATTTTAATTTCTAAAAAATCAAAGGAAGCTTATACATTCTCAAACATTAGACGCAATAAGTCTCGAAGGTTTAAGTTACTTTGAAATGGTTTCGTGGTATACTTACCTCCTTTCGCATTCAGAGTACTGTGATTGTAGATGCGAGAATTACTCGACCCACAATCGACTTCAACTAAAAAGGCTTATTAATTTTCCATCAAAATAATTCAAAAAATTCAGAATTCTGATCGCATGATTTTAATGGACATCAAAGCTTGCATACATGGAAAGCATTTTTTACTGTTAATATAATTAATTATACCACTTCACGAAGAATTTCAAAATGCTTTCAATTTTAGTAAATAGATCCTATAATAAAATGAATCTTTTCGAGAAAATACAAAAAAAAAAAAAAAAAAAAAAAAAAAAAAAAACAATTGTGATTGCTGATTATATTTACAAAGTAAGTAGGTAATCTGTCGTCAGGATTAAATGAAAACAAGTGAGTAAGTGTGATCATAGATCGCACAAAGAGTTTCGTTTAATATTCCTTTCAAACATGGTTAAAAAAAAGCATGTGCCTCCATTTTAATCTAAGTATTATATAGAAATGAAACAGATTAATTAAATAATAATCAATATCTCAGCTTCTACTTAAGCTAGCTCTTTGAACTGGGCATGTATGAAATCTGCGAGAGATTTCCCGTCCAGATGTCAAAATATTTTATCAAAAATTTAATATTTAAAAAGTTTAAATTTCGTATTAAAATAAAAACCACAAGTGCGTCGTCATGTCTGAGATAAAAAACCCTTTGAAAGAAAAGTTTTAAAGCAATGATCCAATTAATGAAATAATAATTAATATCTCAGCTTGAATTAAGATAGGAGTTTGAACTGGGTATGTATGAAATCAGCAAAAGTTTTTACGTCGGGATGTAAAAAAAAAAAAATAATAATAATAATAATCTAAAAATTTAATATTTAAAAAGTTTAAATTTCGTATTCAAATAAAAATCACAAGTGCGTCGTCATATCTGAGATAAAAAAAACCCGTTGAAAGGAAAGTTTTAAAGCAATGATCCAATTAATGTAATAATAATTAATATCTCAGCTTGTAATTAAGCTAGGAGTTTGAACTGGGTATGTATGAAATCAGCGAAAGTTTTTACGTCGGGATGTAAAAATAATAATAATAATCTAAAAATTTAATATTTAAAAAGTTTAAATTTCGTATTAAAATATCATCTGCTTAAATTTCTCCAGCGCGGATATGTCTGAAAGATGAAAACGCCTGCTTTCCGCTCAAATGAAATCTCTTTTCATTGTCTTTTCAAATACAGAAATAAAATTTTTATCGATAGATTTTTAGTGAATTTTTTCGTTATACCCAACGCAGAAATTTGAATTTTATACTAAAATAAAGTAGAATTTTTTCTGCATTCTTTTACGAATTTGTAGGACCAATACTTTGGAAGATGCGATTACGCTTTTTAAATGTCCACTTTATTTATTGCTTAATTTCCTCCGTGGTAACCATACATCCACTGATTTTACCGTGCATCCTCTGAATTTACTGGCAACCCTTAGGAGAAACTCCGCTGAGTTGGAGAATGTGCGTTCGTAGTTGCGTTCAAAAGGTTGATTGGTTAATTTTAGAAGTTAATTACCGACTTTTTCAAAATTTTATGATTTGTTGTTTGATGTGGAGTGTTCAACTATAAGTACCCAAAATTGCAAATCTCTAACATGTACAGTTTCTGAGAACGGGCTCTGTGACGGACAGACAGACAGACGGACAGGCAGACAAAGGAGTGAGACGAATAGGGTTTCGTCAGATGAACGAAACGCTAAAAAGAGTAAAAATTACGTAAAATAAGACGCAATCGTTGATTTTTAAAAATTGATTTTTCAAAACAAGCATTCTTAAAATTCAGGGCAACGCCGGGTACTTTAGCTAGTAAATAAATAAATAAAAATAAAATAATTAAATGTCAAATTTAACAGATAGTTGATTGAAGAACACGCTTAACACTGAAATAATCAAAATTAAGGAATAAACTTGAAATAGTAAAATATTTACAGCTATTTACCCCTCATGCGAATAATACAAAACTATCGCTTTAAATAAATTCTATAAGTTTATTTAATCGTGTAATTGCTTTTTTTCATATAAAAATGCTATTTGATGTAGTTACTGAGCAGTCTAAAAATACATCAAATGTAAAAAAAAATCTATTTTTGTTTTTCTATAAAAATAAGTTTCGTGTTTCGTATGTCAGGTTTGTGCAACATGTCCTGAATGGACCTTTAAACCTATAACAATGAATCGGTTGTATACTTGGAAGTGTATCCTGTAACCCAAGAATACCGAGTTTGTATATCCAAGCGTAAAAAATATACATTTCAAATCTTTCTTAAAATTCAAACTATTAAAACAGCAATGTAATGCTTCCGGTTTTTTTATAAGCTTTGTATCAAAACGTTTCTTTAAGGTTATTGGTAAATAAGCTATACTTGCTATCCATATTATAATATTCTCAGGCTGTGCAATAAAAATTGCAGAATTAGTGAGTAGTTGATAAAATATCTTGTTATACATAACTTTCGAAAATTCATTTTAAAAGCATTTATCATTTTCCTTTAAAATCTAGATTTAACGTTTTGTGAGTCTAATAACTAATTCAATTATTCATCATATCTTATGAAGCAGTACATAATTTAAGAAAAAGAAGAGTTTTTTCCGATGAACTGTAAGTATTTTTTTTTAAAACGCCCATTTTGTAAACATGAAAAGTTTGTATTTCTTTTCAAGAGATTTCGAACAACATATTTAGGAATGTTGTTGTTTGTATTTTTCTTTTAAAAAATGTATTTTAGTTTAAAACATTATATTCCAGTCCATTTTTGTGTAAAGCAGCAATATCGTTGATCAAATATCTCCTCTATTAAGACGATAATTCCAAGAATGTAGAGCAGAACCTCTTAAAAACTACAGCAAAAAGTACAGGATTTTTCGAAAGGTGGTCAGTAGTGTAAAATTATTTTAACTGTTCAAAATAAAGTGCTTTATATTTTCTTAACGTATTTAGAATTCTCTGTGGATTCTTCACTTTAAAAGGCAATTTTAAAATATGTCTCCTTCCATAGTCATGCTCCATTGACAGCCTTTTAAATTATAGCTCTGACTTCAATTTTAAAAGAAGTCAGTAATAATTAACATTATAAGCCAGTTACAGACATACGATAACTGTCACCATGAGGTAAGATTAATTGCTAAGCATCAGTTTGATTTGAAGATTTTGTAGTCAACTACAGGTAAGATATTAATTGAAATATTTATACATCATGAAGTATTTATAACAGTACACAAGAAATTTACTTCGGCGACGATACTATGAAATATAAACATAAATAATAAATTTTGGAGCTTCTTTGACACATTTATTGTGTTGTGAATTCAGAAATTATACATGAAAGATAGTTAAATCTTCAGTTTCTTCGAAATGATAAAAACAATCCAGGTAAGTCATTTATTATTTGGTTTACTTCATCTATAAGCTTCTTGAGCAAATATATAGCTTTATAGCCTATATACACCACTATGAAATTCTTTCTGCTAAAATCCACCCAGAAATAAATACACTATAAGCACATTGTGGAAAATCCTTGTTATATCACGATTAAAAAAATTTTTCATTGTTTTAATTTCTTGTAATAATACATACTAGACAAAATAATTTTATGAAACATGCTGTGTACCTTAACTGATATCTGATGAAATCCTTCATTTTGAATATAAATGTATTGTTTTAAATTTCAGGATAACTAATTGTGCTAAAAATACATAGTCCATGAGAATTCATTATTGTGGCTACTATTTATAAAATCATTTAAAGTGATTAGATTTAATATTTTTTCTTGGAGCATATTTTTTACAGTTTTTTATTATGTATATTTTACTACATAAATATATACTTTAACACTTACATACATGCGGTTTTTTAAAACTAAAATAACAGAAAATACCAAACAATCAGCAATTTCTTTAGTTAACTTCTTGATCGAAAGCTTCGTTTTCATTCAGTTGTAAGCTTGTTATGTAAGGCTTTACCTCTTTCGATCTACTGAAAATCGCTTTATATATAAGTATACGTTTTGTGGACATTGTGTTATCTCTGTTATATAAATAATATATAAATGTTAAAATTGTTAGATCCTTCTTATAGGAAAATTATCAATATAATATATAATAAAATCAGATGCACGCCGTCGGAGAGAGAATTCCCCCTATATTTACTTATTATTCTCAACTACGCAGTTTTCAAAGATATCTGGATTATTAATTAGTTAATTAAGTTTTCTATTGGAGATAGATTAAGAACAAGTTAAATTAGACAATTATGGAAAAGTTTTTAGCGAAAGAATTTACAATGCTTAATATAAAATATTTTTTGTGGCTAATGGTCTTCCTGTAAAGCTTGTAGATATGTCCATTCTTTTAAGGGAATCTTGGACCTTTATTTGAGAAAAAATCGATCCCAAAATCGACATTTATTTTTGTGTATATTACTATTATCCAATTTGTACTGCGTCATTTGAAATGAAAATCAAATTTCAAATTTCAAAGTAATTGCTTAAAAGGCGCAAAGGCCAACATAGTGAAAAAGATTCCACGCCGGGACTCGAACCCGGGGCATCAGTATAGCGCACTGACGTTCTACCGACTAAACCACTTTGAACGATACCTAGCTCGGAAAATTTCTCACTATTATATGTTGGCAAGGCTACAAACGCAGCACAAGATGGAATATTTATCGGTAGTCACCGACCTGGGACAAACACGAAACATAATTAAATCCAGCATCGTGTTTTGTGCAATTATGTTTCGTGTTTGTCCCAGGTCGGTGACTCACGATAAATATTCCATCTTGTGCTGCGTTTGTAGCCTTGCCAACATATAATAGTGAGAAATTTTCCGAGCTAGGTATCGTTCCAAGTGGTTTAGTCGGTAGAACGTCAGTGCGCTATACTGATGGCCCGGGTTCGAGTCCCGGCTTGGAATCTTTTTCACTATGTTGGCCTTTGCGCCTTTTAAGCAATTACTTTGAAATTTGAAAATTGATTTCCATTTGAAATATTCTATGCAAGGCGAATGTTTCTCTCTGGAATAATTTCCATGTATTAATATTGTACTACGTCATTCGTGGAAAACCGCATGAAGATGCGAATATTTTACGCAAAGTTACAAGTGTTTTTATTTTGTTCACAAACAATTTTTTGGTCTTTTGATATACTTTAAATCTGTTTTTTCTCAATACTGATGTTTCAGCTTTTTTTAATTTTTGAAATGCTCCTTGTCACATAATTTTTTTATCGAAATTCATGAAACTGATAAGGGAGAATCCTGATATTGCTTAAAAAGAAACTGTGTATGCATTTTAATATTCGACTTCATTAAGACAATTAAATTTGATTTTTTATCTTATAGTCCAGGGGAAATGTACATTTTAACTTGCAAAAGGTCGGGTAAAAGATTTGTTTTTGAATTATTTATAATGATGCCAACATGGAAAAACTAAGTTTTCTAAAAAAATTTCTTAAGACTAAATTTTCTATAGCCAAAAAACAACAAAATTTTGAGACCTTTTCTTTATATTTGTTTTTTAAATATCTCGGTGACTAGTTGCCGTAGCATATTATTTGTCAATTGCAATACTAAAGAAGAGAAAATTCTCTACAACTTTCATATTTACAACTTTTTAATACACTCAATAGCAAGCGCAGTACGCCACTTCAAATATAAGACATTTTTTTCAATTTTCTTAAAAACGGTGAAAAACGTAGTTTTGCCTCGCTTATTCAAATGTTCCCCGCGGATTTAATCGTGTATGTCGACTTCTAACAATTGATAGCAGTAAATTATTTATTATTTGCACACTCACGTCTTTATTTTCATCTCAACAGACATTTTAAATTCAATAAATTTATATAATTTTAAAAGTAGGGCAGAGTGAAGGTGAATGAGACAATTTCCATATTTAGAGAGTAACTTTAAGTGTGTACAATATTAACTTCAAAGCATTGTTTAAAAGAATGCTTCAATATTTAGTAACTTATTTTCACGATAGTTTCAATTAAGAAAGAATTCTTGTTTAATTTTAATAATTTGATAATTTTTATAATGCATACATATTTTTCAAGGCATCAATGGGATAGGAATGAAAATTTTCGAAAAACATATTTTATTCCATACTACAATGGTATATTTTATATACTAATTATTGATACCATATGTTTTAATGTTTTAAAGATAGCATATATTGGATGGTAGTTCCATATAAAAGGGGGACTCAAAAAATAAATATATTTTATATAAGAAATACTTTTACCTTATGAAATAGCTACAATAAAAACGACAACAGATTATTTAACTAACTAATTTTATGCATTTTTCCTTGTAAAATTTAAAAGTCTGTCAATAAAATATTTGAGATCACTGGTTTCATAAAATTATTCAAAAGATTAGTTTTAAAAAAAATTGTCAATATTTTTCCATTTATATCAATAAATATAACAAGAGATTATATCATTTTAGCATGTAAAAATATATAAAAATTTTAAGATTATCTATTAATTGCTTTAAAGTTCAAACAGAAAAACTTATTTTGGTTGTTGAAAAATATACTTTGAGGAATATTCCAAGCTTCTGTAATATGTACTGTTTTGAAACTACATCTGTTTAATGATCTCAGGGATAACATTTATCAAGTGAAATACCAATTTATTTATGATTGCAGACCATATAAACATTTTTGTTTTCGCAGTGATCCCCTGTCTCATTCAACTCCACTTTCCCAACACAATAAAAAAAAAGATAAGTAATATGACTGCATTCAGCTAAATGGAAAAATGTATTTTAACAATAATATCTCCTACAGGGCTATTTAACAATATATTTTTTTTCTCTTTGATGGCGCTGTCGTAGGATTATCAGCATCCCGTTTCGACTATGAAATACGGAATACGAACGCCAAATGAAGTTTTTACTTGTCGATTAATTATATGTATATATGAAATATGAATAAAAATGTCTCGCAGCCAGAAAACTAAAAAAAAAAAAAAAAATGTAATCAAAATGGAAAACCACAATAACGAAAATAGAAAAGATAAACACTAATCCGGCTATAATTCAACGTCAGCAATTCTAAGCCAAAAAAAAAAAAATCATTTAAAACTATTAAATTGCGATCGAGAAACTGTAAAAGAACGCTCCCATAGATTTAACATTAGCCTTATAATGTCTTCGCGTCACTAGTGTAGTCTCACGCGAAAACATTTGCACGCTAATGTTAAACATATGGGAGCATTCTTTTCAGAATTCTTGCTGGAATTTCAATTTTTAATTTTTTTTTTCATTTCTGAGGCTGATATCCAACATTATGCGTTTTTAATTTTTCGAATTTGGTTGCATTTTTTAAATGAGAATAATTTAAATTTCAGAACAGGTTCCAAACAGTTTTTCAAAAATGAAAGTGTCCGAATATTAAAAACAAAAATGCAACCAAAACCGAAAAAGCGCAAAAGCACAACATTCGATATTGATCTCAGGTATCCCATAAAAAAAAAAAAACCCAAGAACTTAAAAGTAATAAAATGCAAGCGAGGTATTTGTCAAGAATGCTCCCATATGTTTAATATTACCTTGCGAATGTCTTCGTGTGACTAATTTAGTCTCATAATTTATATAACTATGACTTTAAACGCCTCAATACTACAACTACCGTAAAATCTTTAAAAATGAAATCTGTATATACGGAATCCGCTCTTTAAAGAAAAATTTATATATTTTCAAGATAGAGAATATGAACAATTATATCTGCTAAGATGGAAACATGTTTAAAGCGGAATAATTTCGGTTTGGTTTTCAAGGTTTTAATGAATCAATATTTGGCAAAACTGATTACGTACTTCAGATTACGTATTTAATGATTATACACCTATAATTTTCAAAATCCGGCTATTAGATATTTATTAAAATTTTCGTGGCAAATTTTCTTTTTAAGCGGGGAAGGGGAGGGGGGAATCCATGTTGGCAACGGCCGCAAAAAAGGCTAGTTTTGGCCCTGAAAAATTTAATTTACTGATACCAATATATAGAGGTTGACATACACGATTAAAACCGGAGGAAACATTTGAAAAATCGGGCAGTACTAAGTTTTTCACGTTTTTTAAGAAAATTGAAAAAAATGTCCTATTTTTGAAATGGCGTACTGCGCTTGCTATTGAGTGCATAAAAAAGTTGTAAATATGAAAGTTGTAGAGAATTTTATATGCTTTAATATTGTAACTAACAATTAACATGCTACGGCAACGAGTCTCAAGATATTTCAAAAAAAACAAAAATAGTCTCAAAATTTTGTTGTTTTTTGGCCACAGAAAGTTTAGCCTTAAGAAATTTTGTTAGAAAACTTGTATTTTCCATGTTGGCATCATTATAAACAATTCAGAAAAAAAATATTTTTCCCGACCTTTTGCAAGGTAACCCCCTTTTTTTGGTACATTTTCCCTAGACTATTATTATGAGGCATAATTTTGATGAAAATCGATATGGAATTCAGAAAAATATCTCTAAAAAATAAACTATTTAAGTAATTTAAAAAATGATACACATATTCGTTTTTAATGGAGATTTACGTGATTAAAATCTAAAATCGAGGAAATATCTAAAAAATTGAGACGCAAGGAGCAATTTAAAATTTCGTTTACAAATTTTTTTTTTTTTTTTTTAATCTTAAAATTAGAATAAGATTTGGAATATATTTTAAGGTGCTCTATGTACTTATGGTGAAATGTACATTTGCACAAAATTTCAAATCTTTGTTATGATAGTTATAAGAATATTTTTAAACGTCCACCGTCCTCTTAAGAGCTTTGATTGAATTATTATACTTTTCGTGATTCTTGAATAACTTACAGTGGTCATATCTTTCGACTCGACTCAAGAATTAAAATCTTAATTTATAAGAAAACAGTTTTCTTCAAGTAAAACACCATAGCTTGAAAAATAGTCCGGTTTGGGTTTAATTACTCAAAATATGACATTCTATAATATATTAATTAGAAAAGTTAATGGGAAAATTGCAGTGTCAGAAAAACTCGTCAATTTTCACATAATTATTTCTCATTTTTTAAGAAATAGTTTCCGTACTCCTAGGAAACATATTTTGTCTGTGAATAAAGTGTGAAAAAGAGGAAGAAATTCCGTTCATTCCCAGCACGCATGCGCTCTATTAATGGTAAAATCTGAATTTATCTAAAAAAAAATGAAAAACGAAAAATTCTATACATTAAGATTTCTAAATTAATTAAACAAGAAAAAAAAATTTTCGAATTTAAAAATTAATAACAATTGCTTTACTCATTCATTCAAAAATATTCACAATTTATTTTCGAAAGTTTAATAAAATTAATAAAGTTAAATAACGTTGAATTTATAAAGTTGTTTATAAAAAAAGTATTCCCATTTAAAATATATTTTAAATGAACACATTTAAAAGGTATTTTAAATGAACAAATTTAAAAGATATTTTAATTAAAATATTAAATGGAAAAAAATCGATTCTACGCAAAAAATGAAAACATCTTATTGAATAAAAATATAATATTCATATATTACATCTAGCAATCTACTTAAAAATATTAAAATTCATATTTTATCAAAAACTGATACTAAAGTATTAAAACCTCATACACAATCTGAATAAAGACGAAATATTCCCGAAATCATCTTCAAAATTAAAAGCTTTTTAAAGAAATTAATCAAATAATACCCATCTGAAGCAAGCATATTTACTTCAAAGTGTTTCGTTACTATGTAACAGTATCCCAATGGTTAGTGCACTCGTCTCGTAACTCTAAGATAGCTGGTTTTCTTCCAGGTCAGCAACGTTTAATTTTTCACCACTTTCTTCAATTCACGTATATTTTACCTCTTGTAACTGAGAAAAAAATAAACGGATATTAGTCAATTAACGGTAAAATACTAGGAAAATTTTCGTGATTTGAAGTAAGTATTTCTGAGATTGTGTATACGACGATATAAAATACTACTCATTTTAATTTAAATAATGAAAAATATTTAGTTTGGACGAAATATTTAATTGTTTTACGCATACGTATTTAAACGTTGAATCAGATTAATTTATGTACTTATGTTTTTATAAAAAATTAATAAACAATTTTGCACAAAATTTATTTGAACTATATAGTTGGGTAATTCAATTTAAATATAATTTATAGTTATTGAGCATTTGTACTTTTAAATGTACAGCTGCTTACAATATAGAAGAATCACACAAATGACAAATAAGATAATAAGGTACTTCAACCAAATAATTTTCATGCTCTTAATAAGACCATCATCCTATATCTTGTAGAGAATGGTCTTTGGCCAACAACTGGCAGCATATATCTTACAGTTAATGTGCCCTTGATATGTCTGGATAGATTCGACCGGAACCCATACCGGCTTTGTCGTCCCTTTCGGTCCCCTGAATCTTTCAAATCACGCATTATTAAATATCTTTCAGAATGCGCATTGAAATATTTTGTATATTTAAATGTGTTTGTGTTTGAAAGTAAAACATGCGAAAAACAGAAATCACCTAATAAGTCAGGTCAGTGTAAGATTTTGTATTTTTAAGAGATACTTCATTTGAATCGCATGTTATCATTACGAAAACTAATTTAAACTCTTTGTGTATCAATATTTGTAGAAAACAATGGAAGATATCAAATTGGTGGAAAATAGAGCTCGATAGGGTTAAAGGTAAATCGAATCTGCAGAAATGGCTGTTCGAAATGGCATTCCCAGAGCAGACACAGATTATTGCATTCAAAGACAACACGTTATTTTGGGTTTGTTTTCCACTCTCCTTGCCAGAATTAAAGAGCGACAGGAATATCTATGCTAAGCAATTGAAAAAAATATATAAGTATTACAACCAACTACATTTAAATGTTAAATCTGTTTTAGCACAAATTATTATGATCTCAAACCTTAAAGTCACTTTATTTGGTTCAGGTACCATATTATAATTGCATTTTATTTTTTCAGTTTGGTTAATTGATAACTAGATGTTGCAGTAATGATATGTTGAAAATTATCTTAAAAAGAGGTTTATTTTAAAATTATTATTCGTATTTTTTTTTTAATTGTTGTATGTTCACATTAAATGAAGCACATTTCCGAATGAAAACTCTATATATCAGTTATTCAATGTTGATTCCAAATTAAAATCGCAGAGAAAAATTGCATTTTGATATCTTTTCTAATATAACTAGAACTTCGCACAGAGGTATTAGTCAGAGCGATATTGCTGAGAACGTAGATTTAGTAATAAATTGTGGAAGCAAAGAATGTGAAACATTATCTTTAATTGGTCATATACTGCGATAAATTGAAATGATGAAAATAAGCACATTGAATCGTAGAATTACAAAATATTATATATAAATTCGGACACACTATTTAAAAAACTGGGGGAAAAACCGTGTAAGACAGCGATGTATGGGTATAAATTGGAAGTACGCAATATATTAAAAGTAAAACAGAAAAAACACCACTAAATTATCTTATAGAGGAATTTTGACTCTTTGAAATGATGTCTAGAGCATGAACAGATGCTCCGAACCAATTTGAGCAATTCTAAATGACAAAAAATTTGATGTATGAAGAGAATGGACTATATTTTATATAGTGTGTGCTCCCACGGAATAGTTAATATTGTACAATATCTGTTCCACAGATGCAATGTGGTTGTAGATAAGAGTAAAGAAATTCTCTCTTCAAAAAATGATATAGAAAAACTGATATACCGAACACATCAGCAGTGGCATGCAATGCGCCGTTAGAGTGTGTTTTAGGTATGCTCGATCGGATTTAAATTATGAGTGCATGCTGGCCACTACATACGCTGTATTATTTTGTTTTCAAACATATTCGGCATAAGTTGAGCTGTATTTAGCATGTATTAAATAAAAGAAATCGGTAATGATTGCAGCATAAAGTGTGACACAAGATCTGAATAGATCATCTGTATAAACTTTGAGCTGTCAAAGTGTCATTTAAAGTAATTTACAAATCCATATATATAGTTTCAGCAAATCATGCAAGCTAAAATACGTCAAAATGAACCCGATTATGAAATTTCACTAGAATAAATTAATATATAAAAAATCTGCTAATGACAATTGAGTATGAGCTTATGATAAAATCTCTAGAAAAGTGAATAAGAAAAAAAAACATATCAAATTTAAAACGGCACTTCCCTCAGTTAGTGGCCTTGGCGAGAGAGAGAAAAGCCTAGAAAAGGAACACTTTAGCAATTACTTTAGGGCAAACTATTCACTGTTTCATACAGGCATTTATTCAATATTTACACAATTTGTTTAATGCTAGGTGGGTATCTATCCGTTTCGTTGCATTTAAATTGCATGTTTTGTGGAGGAGATGCAGTATTATTAAATATTTAAAGTTCCTATACCTAATAATTCCAAATTAATGGTAATTGAGAACGCTTTCCGTTCATTTCAAATTTTTAAATTTTAAATTTTTTAGAAGCCATTCATAGAGACAATTTTATATTTTAAAACTAATACGAAGCAAAATTTCAAGTTTTTGGGCTCAGTAGTAACACGAAAATAGATAATTTTCTAAAGTTTTTTGTTCTCGCACTATTTTATATAGCGACATTTAAAAAAAAATGCTCTATTGCGTGAATTTACGTCATGAAAAATACAGTCATGTCAATTTTCATGCTTATACTAATTACAACAATTCCATATACTTCGTTACTTAGATCATTTTTTGGTCTTTGTACGCTTTATTTAGTCTTCCGATTTTTTAGGACTCATTCTATAACGAGTATTTACTACATCTTATAAATTATTGCCATGCCAAAGTTCTAGTTTCTAACCCCAACAGTATCACAGAAATTGCAGTATTCCAAATAAATCATAATTTAGAATCTTTCTAGAAATGTTTACGTTAAATTTGTGAAAATGAATTATCGAATATTTTAGAGAGCGTTCATAACGAGTATTTACATCTTAAAAGTAACCACCACACAAGAGTTAAAGTTTCTTGCTCAATCAATATTACAGAAATTGCAATTTTAGAACATTTTTGCTCCTCCACCGATGAAGGTTGTTGCCCCGACATAAAATGTTGTCTTCTTTCTGAGCAGAGATGGCAACCAAAAAGTTTTTTAATCGGCTATGCAGTTTCGGAGATAACACCTCACAAACGCACAAACATTAATAATATAAACACTTTATAATATTATAACTATTCTAATATTTTAATGCTTCATAATATCAGCGTAGATGTACAGATGAAGAAGCCATTTATCAGTTACTAACTGAAGTGCCCGGTGTTGCCCGGAATTTGAAGAATGTTTGTTCTGAAAAATAAATTTCAAAATTTAACATATAACTTAAAACAAACAATAAAATGAAGTGTTGTACACATGAATCAAATGAAAACACAATATAAAAATGTATAAATTTATATAACAGACGCAAAAGAATACAGTTATAAATGAAGTTATTTCAATTTATCATTAGAGCAATAATGTTAAAATACTCCAATGTTTCTATAATCGGGTTTTCATCGCTCTTCAGTACATTTCTTCACACTCATATGACGTTGCACCATATTGACCACGTCCTTTATATTTCCAATATGATGTAATATTCCTTTAAAAAAAAAAAAAAAAAATTCGCCAATCTATTTATTTTCTTTTCCTTTTTCACGTGGAAACCTTGAAATAGAAAAGTTATGTCGTAATATTCACTTCCATTTAAATTTGTCAAACTTTTTATTTCATTTTCATTTTCCACGTGAATATCTTCCAATAGAAAAGTTAAGACATAATATTCACCTTTTTTTTTAATTCGGAAAACTATTTATTTCAATTTCATTTTTTCACGTGGAAATCTTTCAGTAGATAAGTAATTGTTGTAGTAAGAATTTTACTGTGAATTTTAATTGTTGGCAACTGCTATAACGAAAAATCTTTAAATTTGATACGAAATTGCTGTTAAATTGGTGGTTTTTTATTAATTAAAAATTAACTATAAATTATTTCTATTCCGGATTACTATAGTTGCCTCGGTCGTGTTTTAATACACATGTACGTAACCTTTCACAATTTTGGCTTCCAAACTGTGGATTTGTATAGAATTATAGACAGATAGACAGATTTTCATTTTTATGTATTAGATTATATACAAACAGATAGACAAATTTTCATTTTTATGTATTAGATTATGTACCAACATAAATAACTTATCTATTATGTGTTTGCAGATGCATTTTTAAATATACATATATACATAAACAAATATAATACTTATTTAGTTTTATTTTCATATTCATTTACATCCTTTGGAAAAAAAATCTCACTTTCTTAAACCCGATTTGCGGGCTTTTTACAAAAGCGCCAAAGTCCATATAGCAGCGAAGTACAATGAAAAGCATTAAATGCATGGTAATAAGGCACTTAGCCGGCATAAGTAATAAATCGCCAAATATTGTTCGACTCGCCCTTTTTTCGAAATGCATACATTCCGTATAAAATACATAAATTTTAAATAGATATATTAAATATATTTTAAAAACACAGCTCATTTAAAATTCAACTAAATAAATAATAAGTAGTGCCAAATACTCTGCTGCAATTTTTTCAACTTCTAAGCATCTCACATTTTAAATTTTTATACCGTCGTATTGGGGAAAAATATTTTTAAATGCAATTTGTTTGAAAACTGCATCTCAATATATTTTTGAAATATTATTATTATTACTTTTTTTGTAGTTTTTAGCGCCTTATGTTTCATTTTGGAAACTCATGTACTCCATTTCTGTAGCAAGTACGGGGAAAATAGTTGGAAAAATAGTAGGGGAGGTAGGGGAGGTATGATACACCTTTTTTTACTAATTTTTTACAACCCTTAGAAACCTATATTTAAACAAATATTTCTTGCTTTTTTATAAAGTGACCTTTTATTCATTTATTAAAAATATTGTGAATTTAAAAAATAATCATTCAAAAAATATATTCCAATTATTGTGAATGGTTACTACTGTATCAAATCTCCCTATTGCTGGGGAGGATTGATACACTAGCAAAGGAGGTTCGATACATTGTTATGTAAAATGTAAAAAAAAAAAAAATGCAGACAATTCAATTTATGTGTCATACAATTTTTTATGATAAATCTTGAAATATTTAAGTTAAATTTAAAAAGAAATGACATTGACATATTTTTGTGTCAGAAATGTTTTTTTTTTCAAAAATATTTAAACAATTGCTATTATTTAAACAATCCTATTAACACACTTTTTAGAAAATAAATAATGAAAAAGAAAAAAATCCTACCAAGAAAAAATGAAGTGAACATTGCTGATTTACAAACAATTTAACATAAATTTAGCACATTTAAGATTTCTTTAAACCTTTCAAGTCAAAGCATTTTCAATGTTAAAGTGTTGAATAAATGAATGGTACCGGAATTTACCAACAAATTTAATTGGAAATAAGAAAAGGGCTATATTTCACTTTCATATTAAATGGAAAATATTTTACAAAATGCTGGTGCCAATGTGGCGTTTGGGAATTAAAATTAAGTGGTTTCATAAACGTACCCCCCCCCCCCCCCTGAAGTGGTTAAAAGAAAAACTAATAACTCTATCATTTTGGTAAGTAAAATTGGGTGGATTTAATGTTTTTTTTTTATTAGTTTGCCCTTCATCAATTATAGAAACATCTTCCTTTTCAGGCCATTTAAACTTTTTTCCTTCTACATGACGAGCAAAACGAACTAACCATCTATCATCGCACTGGTTTTCTATGTAACCTACATAATGTCTATGAATAGTCTCTTTATTCTTCCTTGCCAATTTCAGTAGCTCTTGCTGTAAAACAATAATGAATATTACAGTCCTATATTAGTTTACGACTTTAAAAAATTATTAAATTTCAAATATACAAGTCTATCATTTCTCCCCAGCACTAATGTATCATTTCTCCCTATCATGCCTTACTGGATTTTCAATCACTTTGTATAAATGCTGTTGCAAAATGCCAATCTACTTTCTGGTAAAATTCACCCTAACAATGCGAGTTACAAAAAAAAAAAAAAAAAAAAAAAAAAAAAAAAAAAAAAAAAAATTCAAGATATTATCTTCACAATAATAAGAGTTATAAAAGAAAATCAATATTTAAAAAAAATTACATTGACATTCTAAAGGTCTTCAAAATTAAAAGAAAAAAAAACGTTGTCAGTTCTTCACTGCTAAATCCAGCTAATGATAACCTCTGCTAATAAAATAAGACTTTACATCTGTTACAATGGCTGTTAATACCATTTGTTGAGAAAAATTGTCAATGTATCAACCCTCCCTATGTATCAAACTTCCCCTACCTCCCCTAATTATATCTTTTTGTTGCCTTTTCCCCATAACAACTTGAAAAAATGTAATTATAATACGTGCTATTTTGAAAAAATATTAACTGATTGATTTCTGATAAAACATGGAGCTATTATAAACACAATTTAATTTTAAGTATTTATATTATTTACAAAATAAGGAAGGCATATGAATCAAGAGATAAGGGATTTTTTTTTTTTTTTTTTTTTTTTTTTTGTAGAGTTTCTTGAATGACAACATCTCCTTTTTTGGATTTCTGTATTATTCAGTGATAGTGACGTCCTATGTGTACTTAGACGTTGTTTAAGACTGGGTCGATAAATGAAGAATTCTTCAGCGGATGCGGATGATGTCATTTTATATAAAATAAAAGCGTGTGTTTTACGGCTTAAAACTGAAGTATGTTTTGTACTATCTATCTGTCTATCTATTTATCTATCTATCTATCTATATATATATATATATATGAGTGTATATTCATAGGAGGCGACAGTAAATTCTGAAAAAGCAGACTTCCCGTTCCCTAGTTTTTTTTTTTTAAATCTTTGTGCAGTTTTGGCCCTCAAAAAGTGAGATTTTTTGGAAAAAAGATATAAACAGCTATTAAAACAAACCTGATGAACGTTTATACTTAATTTTACAGGTAAATATGGTACAGATGTCATATACGCACCGAGGACCTAATTGGCGCCAAAATGGCGTTTCTTTACCTGACATGGTAACTATATATAATGTTATTATAAATTGTTTTTTCAAGAAATATATCCTTTATTGATTGTTATTTATTTTTAAAAATAACAGAAAATGTTTTATTTATCACTTTATTTTGTTTTCATATTGAAATAAAAAATAACGTGCTATCATAGCACGCTGTATATGACTGGCATTCGAAAACTATGCTTTCGCGAAATTGGCATAAAAAATCTCGCCAAAACCCTTGCTATATGGCATCTGTGCCATAAATATAAACATTTTATTTATATATAATAATATCATTGTGTTTTTTTATATGCAATTTACCTTTGTTTGTATATAAAAATAGGTAAGTCGTTTGTTTACATTGCATAAATCTTTAAAATTTTGCTTGAGTATATGAAACAATGAATTGGTTGTCAGAAAATATGCATGAAAAGCTTACTTGTTTCACCAAACCCATTTTCTCTACCTTGCCAAGGGGCCCTTATAATGGAAATGTACTAATTTCATTTAAAAGACTAAAAATAAATAAATAAAGTGGATTTTTTTTTTAACATGCTTTTATTGAAATTCACAAAAATTTAGAAAATACAGTCGGACCTCTATTTAACGAAGTAGCTAAATCCCGAAAAAAAGTTCGTTATATGGAAAATTCGTTAAATAGAGAGTCACATTTTAAAATACTTTAAACTACATGAAACATATTTTAAGTCCATAAACACTAAATATAATTAAAAAAGTAATTAGTCACACTTTTTTTTTATAAATTATATCCATTTGTTTTATTTATTTTACCCATCAAAAAGAAATCTGCAAGGGAAATAAGAATGAAACAAAACATTATCTGGAAATACATTGTATTTTAAGTTAAAATAATTTTACATTAAAATCACGATTTTTTAAAGAGTTTTTGATAAGCTGTTTGGAGGAATACCAAATTTTAAAGCAGTATTCTTCTTCTTCAAGCCTTTATCCACCTCATCAAGAATAATTTTTTTTTCTTTGATGCTCAAGCACTTCCGCTTTGACGTTTTTGAGCTACAAGAACCGAAATTACCAACACGATTGATCATGATCAACAATCTAGAAAACGGGAAACTAAAGTTTAAGGACACGGGGCAGCTCCATTGAGATATAAAAGGGGATAATGAATGTTTGCACTTCTTGGATGGAAAGCAAAAAATCACAGCGATTTTACTGCTCTCGGTGAGTTAGGTGCCTGGTAAGACCTGTTCATGGTCATTGATCATCATAAAATGTGTTAATAGAAAGAATAAGTTTGAAATGTCCAGTAATATTTTAAGAAATGGGGAGAAAAAAAATTTAGATACCAAGGAAAAGTTCGTTAAATAGAGAATGCACTTCTCTATTTGGAGGTCTTTTTACGAAGAAATTTGAAAAATGTTCTTGGTTCCAAGTAAAATTTCACAAAATAGAGAAATTCGCAAAATAGAGGTTCGTTAAATAGAGGTCCGACTGTATATATGTTTTTAAATGCTATAAATAGTAGAAAAGTCTTTAGTTAAAAAGTTTAAATGCGTGAGTTTAAATTAAATTCGATGAGTTCAAATATGGAAGATAAATGGATTTAAATTGGGAATTTTGCCAAATTAGCCAGCTATCTCCAAGTTGGCTTCATATATATAAACTTTTTTGTAGCCAAATTTGGCGATATTTTGCCACATTTGGCCAGAGTTTGGCGATATTGTGGTAACACTGTTGTTAGTACTTTAAAAAAAAAATACTCATTGTTGAAGCTAATGCTGATTTCTCGTTAGAAAATCAAACGTAACCATTAAGTAATTCACCACCTCCCCACCGTACCCCCCTTAGGGATCGAATTTTTTAAAATCGATGTCCAATTCATGTATTGCCCTCAGGGATACCTATACATTCCAAATTTCAAAGCTCTGTGTCAACAGGAAGAGAGTGAAAAATGAATCCCAAGATTTGAGTGCTATAAACAAACATAATTATAAGTAAAAAAAAGAAAAAGAAAATGAAATGATGCTATAAATCCAAATATTTTATTAAACATCATATAATTGTTTCTAATTTTCTATCGTGAAATATAAAAGATACTTTTGGCGATTAAAAAATGCTATTGACAGATTATCAAATAAAAGAGTTAATGCCTTTTTTCTTTTAAATAGAAAAACAGAGAGATTTCTTTTCCTGTTAGATTAAATTTAAATATGTTTTATTACACTTCAATATTACTGCGTGCGTATTTTTTTATTTGCTTCCTATGTGCTAATCCGGTTGTCTACGAAAATATTCACCGATAAAAGTGACGTACACCATATTTCTGTGACGTATGCAGTTAATTAAGCTTTTTTATTAGTTTTTTATATAATTTTTAAACGGTTTGAAACTTATTTTTAATAGTAGGTGCATACAGTAGGCGAACCTCATAGGTACCTTCTTTTGCAATCAGAAACGAAATCCGACAAATATTTTTTGAGACATGCTTGACGAAAGGAATTTGTTAGGCTTTTTTAGTAGGCCATGGCTTCAATATCCGTCGTAGCTGTATGTGCCCGGAAAGTAATATTACGCTGAGTATTAGCCTTCGCTTCGCTCAGACAATTAATGCATAAAACCGATTTATGCTATTTGCCATGTTCTGCATAAGTGCAGTAGAACTTCAGTTATCCGAATAAATTGGGACCGGACCACATTCGGATAATCAACAATTCGGAAAATTGGATTTTTTCCAAAAAAAGATTCTATTTCAATTAATTGCTGTACGTATGTTGAAAATCGAAAAAAAAAACTATTTTTAAAGAAAAAGAGCTTTTAATTAATTAAATGGAAAGACAACACTTTTATATGTTAAGCGTACTTACAAGTGCTGTACATTAGTACAGTATATACTTACCGCACTGTAAAGGAAAGTCATTGCTCTCTGAACATCTCAGGCAAAATGAGCTGTTTGAAAGTCTTCATTCGTTTTCGAGCAGACAAGTGGTGCATCTGATTGACAGTAAGTAGTTGCATGAGGTCACACTCGGGCTGACGCCCCACCACTTCAACATAGTTTCAAGGCCAGCAAATGCTTCAATGGCTGATGGTCCCGTATCTGCTTCAACTTCGGCATCAAGGTCATTTTCTTTCTTGGCATTTTCTTCTCTCACACTTTCAATAAGTTCATCATAATTTAGAATTAGAAACCCAGGGTCTGCCGAATCACACACCATCCACTATGTTATATCTTCAGCACTAACTTCTGAACATTCAGGAATTTTCAAAAGAATGTTTCTGAATTCCTCCAGTGGCACGTCATTCTCATCTTCTCCTGTCTCTTCCCTTTTCTTTTTTTGTTCTTCTTTTTCTTTTCTTTTTAATTTTCCTTCTCTTCTTCAGTTGATATGACTTTCAACTTGTTCCACGCATGTCATAGTGTAACTGTCTTAACCAAGTTACAAGTTTCCGCCATCATGTATGCGCAATTTTTTAATTTTCTTTGTGGTTAGCCAATACACATTCTTCGTCTTCTCCCTCTACCAAAAGTTTCTTCTAAAGTTGCATCCTGTAATGGTCTATCATGGTTTCTATAACAGACTGGTCCATTGGTTGCAAAAAGGTTGTGATGTTTGGCAATGAAAAGATTGTTTTAATCCGGCCATTCCCTCTTTCCGACAATTCTACGGTGGGATGACGGTGTCCATTCTAAGGTGGGTACCATCAACCAAAGGCATTTTACTGCCTTCATATCCAAGACATTTCTGGTGCTTTTTCGCTTCAGGGATGAAAATTTCGTCATACCACTCGGTAAACAATGCTGCAGTTATCGATGCCTTGAACTGGTTTTTATAAAAGTGGGGAACATTTTTCCCATTTTTATATGTTCTTCGGCTTTTTGATTTCCCTATCAACAGAAAGAGTAATTTATGACTTCCCGTAAGTTCGCACAGTTAAACACCATAACACGGTCTTTATTAATTTTAGGTCCTGGAGCACTACACTCCCTTTTAGATGCTAAAGTGGTTTTAGGCAGAGATTTCCGAACAAGACAAGTTTAAATGGCGTTGTACAAAAACTGAGGATCGTAGGAGCCAGCTCCATCTTTAAATTTTTCAATAAAATATTCTGCAGCTTTGGAACCTAATGATAACTTCTCGCCACTTAAATGTAACACACGGACACCGTGCACGGACTTAAAATTTCGTAGCCAACCATTACGTGCTTTAACCGCTTCGGGACGAGCCTCTTTTACAGGATTTTTAATCTTTAATCACCGTTTTTTTAAACAGAAAGTTTTGCCTAATTGAATCGGGAAAATGCTCGGATTAAATAAGGCTAAATTTACAATAAAAATTTAATGATGAGAATAATCTCCGATTCTGAGCACCTTGCGTGACACGATAACCGGTCGCTTAACCCCAAGGGCTTAAAGAATGAATAACCATGCTTCTGGGCAAAGATCTTAGCTTTTTCGCAAAGAATCGGGCCCGAAATTGGGTTTCCCATAGAACGGTGCAGCAAAAACCACTTGAAAACGGCATTATCTAAATCTTTGTTTGTTACTGCCTTCATTGATTTTCTTGAGGAATTCCCATCTTCGTTTTCCAACACTGACACGAAATTTAAAAGTGTTGGTTTGCTCATTTTAATATCTGAAATCGTTGATTATTTAACACCGTACATCTCAGCCAACTGTTTACTGTCAGCCAACGGATAATTCCTTTATCTCATTGCTTTATGATGTTTAGTTTATCCGCTAACGATAACACAGCACGTCGTTCTTTAGAAGCCATGATGAACGACGAAACGCACTTACAAACAAAACAACGCACCAACGCGAAAGAGTACCGTCACAGTAGCAGGTCACCTCACACTGGCTAACTAACAAAAGCGAACAGTGACAGGAAGGCCGGGCCTGTCACCTGATGACGGACGACAGCCAATAATCGAACTGTACTATGAGATGGTGACTCATCATCCTTGTAATGTTCGCGCAGTGCCTACACTAGCTTCACGGAAGGAAGGACAGTAGCGTGCATTGATAGAATCATTATTATGCGAAAAGCATCTTGATTTTTTTTTCTGAAATTATGAAAGCGATTCGGATAGTTGGAGTTCGAATATTTGAAGTTCTGCTCTATATGCTACAATAATATTTTATATAAAAGCTTGGCACATTACCAATGATAGTAGACCTTGTTTGTTAATTTTTGAAACGTGCATAAACAAATTCTTGCGATCCCTGTCTTAGAACCTAATAGTCCTGTCTTATACCTAATGACTAAATATATGCTTTCTGTTTCTATTTCGTTAACCGTCGCAAAGGTTCGGTTAAATGTGTAGATTAAATCGGTTTGAATTCAAGACACAACATCACATTTTTTTAACATTAAATTAATTTTTTTTTCTGTTATATATTTCCGGTATTACGTACAACTTTCTTTAAAATTAACGGAACCAAATATAAGTATGTGTTTTGCAATTATCCACTACTAGCAGCCTTCACCCGCTACGCTGGTCGGTTTCTTCAAACGAAACTTTAATCAAATGAAAGATATATTGGTGTATTTGATATTGTGTTTTATAGCAATATATACATTTACCTCCGATAATCTTCCGCATTGCTATAAACTATATGCACACAATTACGGTTTTAGGTAGCTTTCATTACAAAAAGTTACCTATTACAGCCGTTCGGAGGAAAGCGATTTCAGAAAATTTTGGTATATTTTCATCGATCATGACCCCCCGACCCCGAAACCACCCTCCGTTCAAATGTTGATATATATATATATATATATATATCCAAAAACCAAACCAAAAATTCGAAACCACGGAACTGAGCCGAAGATAAATAAACTAAACCAAATGACAACGGCAAAATAATTAAAAACAATTAACTTCAAAAACAACATACTTTAAAAACGGCAAACTTTAAAATTATTCAAATTTTATTAACAAATTTTATTAACAAATTTTATTAAAAATTATTCAAATTATCCAAAACCAGAATAAATTGAATCGATGGAGACAGGCTGCATGCACTTGCGACATGCTCTGCGGGGTTAAAACCAGTTTTATGCGCACAAATATATATATATGATCTTTGTCACACTGTAACTCTCGTATTTATGAACCGATTTGGATGTAACTTCGTGTATGCATAGTACATAACAATATCTCGACCGAGTTCGTTGGCCAGCTTCATCCGCCATCTTGTTTCAAAATGGTGGCCATTTAAATTTAAAAAAATTAAAATTTGAAATGTGGTACTAAAAAATTGAAAAAAAAAAAATAAAAATTATGTGTTTGACCTTGATACAAAGATTCCGGAGCAGTTTTTGTTTCGTTTATATCTTAAAAAATGGCTCAGTAATAGCACTTTGAATTTCTAGAGTGGCTGACATTTTGAAATGACCTGATTTTTGTCACGCGATAACAGGCGTATTTATGAACCGATTTGGATGTACCATAGTGTATACATAGTACATACCAATGTCTAGACCGAGTTCGTTGGCCAGCTTCATTCGTCATCATGTTTCAAAAGGGCTGCTATTTAAAAAAAAAATAATAATAAATTTAAAATTAGGTACCAAGAAATTGGAAAATGAAAAAGATTTTTTTTTGTATGTGTTTGACTTTAATACAAAGATTCTGGAACAGTTTTTGTTTTGTCTATATATCTTAAAAAATGGTTGAATTATTGCAATTTGAATTTTTAGCATGGCTGACATTTTAAAACGATCTGATATTTGTCACGCGATAACAGGCGTATTTATGAACCGATTTGGATGTACTTTGGTGTGTACATAGTACATACCAATGTCTCGACCTAGTTCGTTGGCCAGGTTTATCCGCCATTTTGTTTAAAAATTGCGGCCATTTAAAAAAAATTTTAAATTTTAAATTTAAAATCAGATACCAAAAAATTGGTTGGTTGGTTGGTTGTGTGTATGACGGTCAATTATCAACACGAGGGATATGGGCCCTAACGGGGAGGAGTACCCTTCGTGGGGGTCTTTCTAAGGGAACCTAACCCGTATTAACGCTTGGAAATCCAAGGTTCGAAGAAAACCACGAAAACTCCGAACGATTAGGCCGACGGGCGCGATTGGGCTCGAACCCAGCACCTCCCGTCTACCAGCTCCGAGAGCAGAACCTCTCAGCCACTGGTGGGGCTCCAAAAAATTGGAAAATGGAAAATATTTTTTTCTTATGTGTTTGACCTTGATACAAAGATTCTGGAACTTTTTTTTGTTTTGTCTCTATCTAAAACAATGGCTGAATTATAGAATTTTCAATTTCTATTGTGGCGCTACACTTTAAAACGACCTGATTTTTGTCACGCAAAAAGAGGCGTAATTATGAACCGATTTGGATATACCTTGGTGTATACAAATACATACCAATATCTCTACCGAGCTCGTTGGCTAGCTTCATTCGCCATTTTGTTTCAAAATGCCGCCATTTAAAAAAAAAATAATAATTTAAAATGTGGTATCAAAAAATTGGAAAATGAAAAATATTTCTTTTATGTGTTTGACCTTGATACTTAGATTCCGGAGCAGTATTTGTTTCGTCTATATCTTTAAAAATGGCTGAGTTATAGCACTTCGAATTTCTACCATGGCTGACATTTTGAAACGATCTGATATTTGTTACGCGATAACACGCATATTTATTAACCTGTTTGGATGTAAGAAGGCATGTGGATAGTATATAGCAATGTCTAGACCAAGTTCGTTGGGCAGCTTCAACAACCATCTTGTTTCAAAATGGCGCCATTAAATTAAAAAATATATATATTTAAAGTGAGGTGCAAAAAAATTAGAAATTGAAAAAGGTATTAAGTATTTGACCTTGATATAAGGATTCCGGATCATTTTTTGTTTTGTCTTTATCTTAATGGCTCAGATATAGCAGTTTGATTTTCTAATGTGTGTGACATTTTGAAAAATCTGATTTTTTGCCTGCGACAGCACTTGTATATATCAACCGATTCCGATGTGAGTGAGCATGTGCACAGGAATTACTAAGGTCTCGACCAAGTTCACTTGTTAGCCTTATCCACCATACTGTCTTAAAATGGCAGGAATTTCAAGATATCCTCGAATTTGGCAACCAAATATAAGTTAATTTAAATAAAAGCAGCTTAGATAAATCTGATTAATTTCGCAAAATTCTCATTCTTAATGATTTAGTAGTAAAAAAAAAAATATTGAATCACCTATAATCGGTTTCCTCTAAATTGAGCTTTGTGCGTTTGAATAATATAAGCTGGCTTTTTAAAAATAAGGAATCCTCTTCCCCCGGCACTGGCCGAAAGGACTTTTATATCTTTTAATGGCTCAGACAAAATTTGGACTGTTAAGAAGCAAATCTTTTAGTTGATTATTTACAATTGAATATAGAAAAGAACGGCAGAACAATATGTAGCATATTAAAATCATCCCTGAAAATTAAAAATGAAAATCTCATCAAAATTCGTTCAGTAGGACCTTCTAATAAGACTAATTTTTCACAATCGGGTTCACAAGATTATAGACCATTCACATATAATTGAATAGCAAAGAAATGTAGAACAATAAATGTTATATTCGCACATAACTAAGCACATAACTACTCCATAACTAAGCAACGCAGAATGATATGTGTTACATACGAAACCCTTTCTTAAAAAAATTCTAACTAACAATGCAAGTCTTCTCAAAATCCATTGAAAAGAACTCATTTATAAGTAGTCGGACCGAAATTGCTCTTTGTATTTTATATGTGGAGTAGATAGTTAAAATATGTTTTTCATAATCTGGCTAACGTGATTGTAGAACTTTCAACAATGTAGCGTTGCCTATACGCCGTAGACCTTCTGAATTTTTTTAGAAACTCTACATAACCTCCATAGCTATAACATATAAACTCTCTAGTATATACCGTCTGCCTGTAGATATTATCTAACTTTTTTTTACAATTATACCACTGAGAACTTTCCTCATAGCTCCATAACTAAAAATGTAGAATTATATGGTAATAATTGAAACAATCTCTGAAATATTACCTACTTGTGTAACTCCAATTAAAATACGTTCAGTATAACTCTAAATAAAAGGTAATCTTTCGCAAGGTAATCTTTTACCGAGTTTTGGGACTTTCTCTTGTAATTTGATTTTCTGCAGTCTAATTTGTTGACAAGTTTGTGCTTCAGAAAAAACAATAACCCAGAAGAAAACTTTGCTATAGAGAAGTACCATCCATGCAAGAAGTACCAATCATGCAAGAAGTAGTAACCATCCACAAAAATTTATCTAACTAACAGTGTTAAGTTCCAGCAAAATTCAAATTATAAACGGGTGGAAGGAAAGACTAACTTACATTTTATATAGTTTCAGTAGATATATCTTTAATAATTGAGTTCTCCTTACTCTATAACTTTTCCAATAGTTCTATAATTAAGCAACATATAATGAAATTTTATATACTAAAACCATTCCTGAAAAGTTATGTAACAGTGCCACTTAGATCAAATTTTGTTAAATAGAATTTTTTTTTAAGTCTAACCTTTAATTATGAGGTTCACTTAATTTTTATACTTTTTCCTTTATCTCTATAACTAAGCAACGTAAAACAATGTGTATACACAATACCCGTTCCAAAAATATTACCTAACTAATAGTGGCATATGCTTTCAAAATATTATAAACAATACGAATGAAATGCCAATTTCCGTTTTAAATATGCAGTAGATGATGATGATACGATTTTCTGTAATAGAATTTATCGTGAAGTTTTAGCTTCATACGTAACGATGCTTTCAACATTGTAGCTAATACACCGATTAGCGAGGTCTCCGATAACGGAAGATTAACCAGGAATCCCATGAACAACTACCAAAAGAAAAGTGAATATGTGGCTTTTATGATGCTTTTATGTTAGCCGGGCGCAAGTAATAAGTCAACAAAGATTGTTTCGATACCTTATTCTTATTTTATTATTTTTATTCAAAATATAAACGTTTCACTCATTTCATTTCAAATACCTTTAAAATAGATGCCTTACACTAATTTCATTGAAAAACTGAAAAGTAAAACAATAATAAGAAATAATGCCATAACTTGAAACAAAGAATTGTTTTTAATTTACATACGCGAATTGTAACAACTGCTATTGGCAATCTAATGCTAATGGCGCGATTTAGACACGGCTAACATAAAAGTACCCATTTTTTCTTCTTATCCAGGAGCAAACGATAAATCGTGATGTATTATTTCTATTCCAATTTCAGCTATTGAAAAAAGTGGTACTCACGTATTATCTGCACCATGAAATAGACCGCCAAAAATGGTTGACAATTGCCGTTTACCAATTGCGTTCAAAACAATTAACATTCTTAAATACATAACCTTGTTAAAAATGGCAAATTGTTTAAAGTAAATAAAATATGTAACATAAAACTGAATACTATAAATTATAATTAAAAAAAAACTATAATAATAAAATAAATTTAAAGCTGCAATAAATAAACTATCAAATGGACAAATATAAGGTTTGCTTTAATTAGTGTAATTCTCTTGTATCTGACATGGTCCGGATGTAAGTACTAAAATTTATTTAGGTCGTACAAACATTGCTTTCATTTTTTAATATTTTCGTATTATAAAGCTAATTTCTCGGTGGATCACTTCTTTGTATTTTAAATAAAATAAATATTTTTTCTTCCTTTTTCCAAGGCGTTTGTATTTATTTATTTCAAACTCATATAGCCGTTTTAATTATTTAACCAAAGAATTAACAAAAAGATTTAATTTGAATTTCTTCTGTTGCTACAGTAATGGATGTACAATATGAATAAATATGGGTGAATTATCACTTGTAATATAGGATATTTCGAGGTTTCTACACCAAAGACATTGCCAAATTAGAAAAATATAAAATATCTCAGGAACTATTGGATTTAAAAGAATTTAGTTAGTACCATTCGATTCAGCATACAAAAATACATTAAAGTATGTTAGAAGTTGAAAAATAACTGCAAAACCAGATTTTTAAGGAATTTTTTAAAAGTTCGTTCTATCCCCCCCCCCCCCCCCTTAGGGGTGAAATTTTAGAAAATCTTTTCTTAACGGCACCCTATGTCATAAGAAGTATTTATACCGCAGATTTCAAGATTTTAAGCTCAGTAGTTTGGGCTGCGCGTTGATTGATACAAAATTCAGACTTTTTTCTATATATATAGATTTACTGTCTGACTCTGAATCCGAAATAAAATATCATTTTTTCAAATACAGATAGTTATTTATATTTCAAGATTTTCCTCATAAATAATGACAGTTTAAGCTTCTAAATTATCAACAATAAAGCATTATTCTGCATATTTAACTTTTTTACTTTTAAATATCTACTTTTAAATATATGTTTTCAATGTAATAATCAGGCGAAGGACACATAATTATATAATATTGTATTTTAACAGAGGCATTTTTTTTTTCAGTAAATGAAAAGGGGTCTAATGATTTTATAGACAAAAACGTCAATAATTAAAATTTGTTTGAAACTCAAAATTTTGAAAAATACTGAAGTGCAATCTATCATAACTTTCCAGTTGCTAGATTTATTTTTTAAAGCTTTACATACAATTTCCTCCGCAGAGCAAAAGAAAATGTATAAACGGCCCGTTTAGCAATACACTATGCGATTTTACAGTTAAAAGACAGTCAGACAGGATGCCATTAAGAAAACAGTATATATTACGAAATACAGTAAAAATAGTTAATAAAAGTAATAGAAAGTTTACATATTATAAACTTTCTATAACCATAACACTTTCATCGCGGTTATGGCGCAACATTGTCCCACCCTTTGCGCTAAGAGCCTGAGCCGCTCTACGCAGTGCTAAAATTGAAACAACACACAAATTCATTTAAGGGGGTCCGGGACATGTTTTAAAGTAATTTTTATTTATTGAGTTAAAATTCTGAATTTTTTGTGATGGTTAACCTTGTCATTTGTAAACAAAATCACATGATAAAACTTCTCATATATATTTTTTTAAATTTAAAATTTAAAATTTATTAAAAAAGTGGTGTAATTTAAAATCGTTATAGCTCGAAATATTATATATAGAATTTCATTTTTTTTCATTTAAATAAACAGAAATATATAAGTTTTAATTTTGATTCAGCATTTTTTAAAATATTAATTTATTAAAAAAATATTTAACCAAAAAATTTTTAAAAAAGTGGTGCAACTTAAAAAAAAAATCATATTTTCAAAAGTAAATATTTTTTTCAAATATGCTGAATCAAAATTAAAGTAAAACAATTGAAAAAGATATGTTCCAAGTTTGAACCCTTTATCTTGAACAGTTCTCGAGTTATAAGAAATTAAATGCGAGAAATGGTGAAAAAGCCTATCATTTTTACAAGAAGTCGTTTCCATGACAGCCATTGCTTTAAAGCTAGATTTTGAAAGCAAACCAAAACGGAAAAAATAATATTTTTGGTTCTAATTCAGATAGAAACATGATTTAAATGTCATTTTAAGCAGGAAAAAAAAAAAAAAACACAGAAAATTTTAATGAAATAAAATGTTTTTGCAAAATTTGAAGATTTTGTGTCCGGACCCCCTTAAAACTTGTTTATTTTACTTTGAAAAATAGTAATCAACATTCTAATGATTTGTTTCTCACTCTAATGATTTGTTTGTCCTTACAAACATAAAAAAAAATGTAATTTAATAAATTACAACGACCATTTGGAATTTTTTTTGACTTAATATTTACTTAGTTTTAATTTTGGGTCATTTCGACAAGACAAGCCGAGAAAGATAAGAGGTTAAAAATCGAAAGCAGTTCCACCGAATCATCCACAGATCACGACAAATCACCTTCGGAACAAAATTTAATCGAAAAATCTAAATTTCGTCTACGAAATTCCGTCGCATCCTCTTCAACAACAGATCGCAAAGATCTAACTTCAGACGACCAAAACTTTCATCAATAAATTCTCCAAGTCCCGTTTCGAGAAGAAAAACAGTTTACAAATCGAAAGCTGATCCACCAAATTATCCACAGATTGCGACAAATTACCTACGTTGAGCTCAGTTTTTCACGGTTAGAATAGACCAATTGTAAAATGCCGTGGCTGTGGATTGGAGCCTCTCGAGACATGGCATTTTACTATCAATCGATTAAACATTAGATTGTTTCCTTTTTCGCGTTTGTCTGTTATTATGTAATCGATTTCCATGGGCTACATAATCAGTTGAACCCCTCGATTTTCATGGGCTATATAATCAGTTGAAGACCTCAATTTTCACGGGCTACTTAACCCCTTAACAGTGTGGCCCGAACTGGATTCGGGCTAGAACACCCTGCTTGCTTCGTTATTAAAAGCATTTTGATACCACTAATTTGTAACTGTAAATTTATCTTTATTGATTGTAAGATATTTTTCGATTAAGTAAGGTAAATATTTTAGTATGGAAAAAGTGGTGTGCAGCCCCATTTTTAATTATTTTGTAAGAAAACAAATGTCACTGTTAAGGGGTTAATCAGTTGAAGACCTCGATTTTTGCTTTGCAAGACGATTTTCATTTCGGCGTCGCTCTTTGGCTTTGGATTTTTCCATATCTGATAATTTGAGCCTGTTTTTCAATTTTTAACGATTTTATGCCTTTCGACTACCTATTCAAACAATTTTTAACGATTTTATGCCTTTCGATTATCTATTCAAATAAAAATTCTTCTAAAAGTAAAGAACATCGTTGAATTTCGTTAAAAATAAAATGCGAGCATCATTTGGCCCCATCCTCGACCGAAAAACAACAACCATTTCCAAATGGTTAAAAAATAATAAAAATTGTCCGTTTTGAAAAATCAATTCGCACCGGAAAATTCTGCCAGGTAATTATTAGACATTAGATATCGGAATCAATGTCTAATAGCAAAGCGTTATAAGTAAGCGTCCTATTTTAAATGGGAGATGTCCAATAATTAAATGACTGAATTTTCCAGTACGAATTGATTTTCCATGATTGATAGCTAATATTCCTGGAAGACGAGTTATCTCGTCCCTCGCTATCAATGTGTTAAGATGATTTGTCCGTAAAATAATCAATTTACATATTTCGTAAGAAATAATGTATCTATACATTACGAGCTCTGTGTTATTTTAACAAAGGGCAGAGCCGGATAAGCATTGGAAACATGCCTTTCAATCAAATTTCCTGATTTTTTTACCACATGTGGCTACATATATAACAATATATTTCTCCTATTATCACCCTATAAATATTGATATTTAATAAGATAAAATGTTTTTTTAATCTTTAAAAAAACTCATTTTCCCAAAAACTACTGCACCGAATTTCATGCCATTAAACGAGTTTATATAGATACCAAAGATGCATAACTGGAAATTCTGATATAATTTTCTGATTATAAAAATTGTGTGAAATAGCGATAAAAAATTACAAAAATAAAAATCATATGTGGATCATCATCATATCATCACTGCAAATAGAAGCGTCTTAAATTTAGACACATATGTGACTGAAAAAGAATTTTAGACACTTAAGTGTCTTAATCTGAAAATTAAGACATTATAGATGCCTTAATTTAAGATACATAAGCGTCTTACTATGACCATGGTGTAAACGAACTGAGAATAATGTCTAAAATATCCGCAAACGTGTTATTTTAAGACACTTCATTGCTTTAAACGTGTCTTAATTTAAGACGTTTTGATTCTTCCGACGCAATAACCACCAGGAAGCATTGCCAGTCGCGCTTGCGTTTTAGATGTCTTCGTTCAAAGTTGGTATACGTTGTAATTCAAACAAAGTTTGTTTTTATGTACGCGTGTATTTTAATTCGTTTTTTGCGGAATGTGAAGTTCTGTGATTTAAATTCGTATTCACTTGGATTATTTATTTATTGAATACATACATCTGACGTGTGTGCTTGACATCAAATGTCTCTTAGAAGCTGTCGTCGATATAAGGGCGGGATAGACACAGAACAGAAGTAGACGACGCTTGAAGATTACACCCGGAAATTCTACAAAGCGTGTGCAATGGACTTAGCGTTAATTCGTATTAATTTATATCAATAATATTATGTTATTCATCTTCGTCCTGTCGAAGCTGGCAAAAAAAGAAACTTTTGTCTGGCGGGTCCTATTTTGAGGATGAAACATTTCATTCTTTAAATATGGCTAGTCGGATATATTATGGGATTTCGTACTAAAATGATGCAAGCCTTTCCCCTTCACTGGGGTAGTTTTTGAAATTTCAAATCGAGGAATTTTTCTTACCTCTTGCAGCAACTGAAGTAAGTGCCATGATTTCTTTATAATACTAAAATTGGTGTATTTTATGATTTTATTTATTGTACTAAACAAAATCCTGCATGAAATTTAATTAGTTTTGAATCTGTTCGCAAAAAAACCCCACTAATTCTAGAAGTATATATTTTTAAACTTATGACGTTGTTTTTTATTACGAATTATATATTCATTGTCAGTTCTTAGTTTCAATGGATAATTCTTATCTCACAGTAAACGACGGCCACAAGGAAGTAAAGAAAAAAAAACTTTGAAAGATGACCTAATGCTTTCTTACTTCCTGGCATAAAACCGCAGATTAAAAAAAGATAAATAAAGTACATGAGACTTGTCTATTATGTGAAGCTGCCTGTAAAAATGTACATATGTATTTGATTTGCAATCAACTCTAATACTCATTTTTTGATTATTTTAATAAAAAAGTAATTTGAAATTTATAATGGGAAAAAGTAAAAATCTATAATTAGATTTCGTATTTAAAATTGTGGTATTTTTATTTATATGCACTTACACGAAAAATACAAAAATCACAGATGTTACTGTACATATTTAAGACGAAAGAAGTTTGGAAACTATAAGTTATTTTTTCCTCATGTTTTTAATATAGAATATGTATTTATTTATTTTTATTGATAGTTGAATAGCTTTTGTGATTACCCTCTGATCTACATAAAAACTTGCCCATGTGGAAATATAAATTTTTTAAAAGCGTAATTTTTTAAATAAGTATTTTCATTTTTTTTTTGGGGGGGGGAGGGGAGGGGATTTTGCATGAAATTTTCGTAAAGCTGATATCTTAAATCTTGCACTGGTTATAATGAAAGTTTTGAACTTTTAGAGTAGGACAAGATTAAACACGCAAATATATTTAACAAAATACCAAAGTAATTTTTTCCCCAATGTTATTAAAGTAGAATATTTATTTATTTATTTTCATTATTCATAGTTAAATAGCTGTTGTGATTATCAAGGGATGTATATGTAAAATTGCCTATGTGGCAATATATTTTTTGAAAAATCTAATTTTTAAATTATGAATTTTCATTTATTTATTTTTATTTTTATTTTTATTTATTTATTTATTTATTTATTTATTTTTTTTTTTTGGGGGGGGGGGGTTGCAATTTTCGTACATCTGATATTTTAAATCTTTTTCGACATTCAACCGAGTATAATAAATATTTTGAACTTTTAGAGTAGGACAAGATTATAATATATATATATATATATATATATATATATATATATATCTGTAGCTTAAAAGACCTTAATAGCGAACACTTCGGGACCGCGGAATTTGTCCGATAGTTGGAGATGCCTATCGGACTGCTATCGGACTTTTATGAGGTAAAAATATACAAATATGTAACTCTGCTGATTAAAAAAGTATTCGTTAAATAGAGGTGTCCGCTATTCGGGAATGTCCATTAACCTCCACAACGGATACTCCCGAATACCGGACATCTCAATTTAGACAACTATAATGCAGGGCTGCGTTTTTTGCAAAAGTACTTTTTGATTAAAGGTTGGGCAAACTGGGAAGTGCCCATGCCCCTACGACTGTAGTGCCCCCAAATTTGATGTGCACTATTTGTGAAGCTTATATTTTAAATCTGTTTCGAAATTGTACTGATTATAATCAGTATTTTGAACTTTTAAAGTAAAATAAGGTTAAAAACAAAATAAATAAAAAAATCTAATATTTAGATAAATATTTTTTGTTTTTTAATCTTGTTCTACTTCTGAAGTTCAAGATATTGATTATAATCTGTACAATGTCGTAAAAGATTTAAATTATCAGCGTAACGAAAATTGCATACCAAAACTGAGAGCACCAAAAAAATCAGGCTGTATTGGGGCGGGGGGGGGGGGGGGTCGAGGGGCAGGACCGCAGCCAAATATTTTTCCAGGATTCAACGTGGTCAAACATGGCTATGTATGATGCTCACAAAAAAATGGATGCCATTCAGACGTTTGAAGTGTCTGACATTCAGACGCAAAAAAGTGTCTGAAAAAATTCAGACATTTTAAAATGTCTGAAAATTAAACACTCCATTTCAGACACTTAAGTCTGAATTTCAGACATTTTAATTTACAGTGTGGTTATCCGAAAATTACCATTTTCTTGTAAAAAATTCCCCATATGTGCCCGTATGTACTATATAAATGCCGAAAGTTTGCGTTGGGTACGTCATACAAATATTTACAAAAATGTATATTAAAATTATTCATTTTAAGGCGTTATTTGGAGCGGAGTTCTCAATTTCAACATTCGCAGAGTTTTTGGAACAAAGTCAGGAGACAATATATCAACTGATGTATTTTAGATTCCTTTAAGCATTACAGTCATATTTTTTAACACTGTCCATACTTTTTCGATATCGAAAACTGATGTTTTGTATCGGAGATAGAGAAATATTTTTGCTTGGAAAACATCAACATTCTTCGATGTTGAAATGTAACGACAGTTTGTATAATGACTTTTATTCAAACATTCTCACCATTTTTAACTAAGGGTAATAAGATGGATAATTTTATCGCCCGAATTAACCTAATGAAATATGGATATTATATATCTAGAGTTAGAACCAGATATGCTCCTTTATTTCTAAGGTATTGTCTGGTTTGGGTGGTAATAGATAATGTTTTATTCAAGATATGAGGACGTGAGTTTCAGAACTCACCTTATCCAAAAAATCAAATTTTGGGACATCGCGGAAAACCTGTCTCCAATTTTGTGTATACTAATAGCTAGTTGCTCTGTGATATAATTGTGTTAAGTTGGAAAATCTAATTTAATTCATTTAATTAATTAATTGGAAAGAAGTTCGGATAAGAAGAGTTTTGTTGCCAATCGTCTATCATACTTGCTGAAAGAAATTATTAGTTTCTATTTTTGGTCATCGAATGATAATAATTTGGATTAAAAAATAAACCTTACGAGATTAAAATTTAGTTTTAAGTTTTATTATAAAAAAGCAAATTTATCAAAAATCAAATAAAACTTATTATAAATAGCTTATAATTAAAATAATATTTTTTTAAGGAATGTAATATAGTATGATCTATATAACATATAATATTATATATATATACACAATCCCCTTCTGTTCTAGTTCCTTAGAAATCATATTTTTATAGAAATTAAGCACCTCCATTTCTGACCAGTTTTCATCAAAATGTTTTTTTAACAGTCCGTGGACATCCTTAAGTTTCTCTTGCGTCACGGGGACTCCCGTCCCCTTTTTTTATAAAAAGAAAGTCCGGTTTTAGATGTCTATAGCACAACTTTTACACTCTGAATTTTGTTATTCCAAGAATTTTCCGAAATACACTTCCACAAATTTAAAGATGGCCATGGTTCTTAGACTTTACATAGTACCTTATCGTAATGCTTTTGATAACGCACTGAGATGGACTTAAAAAAACTTTCAAGATGAAAATTTTACTTTTCTGGATAGTTTATGGAAGGAAAGAAACCTGGACGGTTTCTTGAAGGAGATGTTTGAGATGTGAACTTCAAAATAAGTTATCTTATGCAATTTGTCTTGTCTTGAAAAAGAAGCTTGATGGAAGCGTCATACATCTTGCATTGAGAGAGTTAAATACTCGAAGTTCACTTTGAGGGGAACGGAAATGCCTTAGGTTTATGCCTGAGAATAAAAATTAAATCTTTTAACACCATCTGACAGTAAGAAATATAGAGAGCGATTCTTTAGTGAGCGAGAGTCCATTTTGAACTTACATTTTAATCTTCTTTTGAGTGCATTCCTTACTAGCCCATGTGTTCGTATTTATTTTTCTCTTCTTCGCCCTTTCATTTTGTGGCAACATAACAATGAAAATTAACAATGCTCAATGCAACTAAGTAAATTTTACTAAGCATATAGTGTTATAATAAATGTTTATGACAAAAGAATTTTGGGATGTTGTTGCTTTCCAGAAATATAGCAATCCAAACATACTGGCATTTCAATTTTCACGGAAAATGAGATTCATGGTATTGAACTTTGACATTTTCTACAGGATACAGGAAATTTTTTCAGAGCTTCAAAATTGCACATTACTCATTAAATATGATCTACTTCAACATAAAAATATCAAGAAAAACAAAAAATGCAACTATCGCACTTTGTCTTATTTTCAAAATAATGGCTCTTAAATCCTATCTAGCGTTATTATTTATTTCAAAACTAAACTTAAGTATATCCTTCTCAAATGCAGTAATAATATTTGCTGTATATACAGAAACAATTTGTTCCCTTTCTAAATCTAAATAGCAAAAATCAATTTATTAGAAGTACCAGTTCGAAGTTTAACTTAAAAAATAAAAATAGTTTCTAAAGCTGTAGTATTTTCTACTATCCCGGACAGAAGTCACCATGTTTCGCAGCTCTTTGATTTGGTCAATATTTAATCCCGTACAAAGCTCAATATGACGTTTAGGAATTCCTTCAATGTTTTTTATTAGAGGTAACGTACATTTATGAGTTGTTCCCTGTGATAGCTTAGTTAATTCGTTTTTGCTTAGCTTCGATGTATTAGAAACAATTTTAATAGATTCTAGTTCGCTGTCATAAAAATGATTTTTAATTAAGTGTGTTTTACAACATCGATTTCCAAAAGGGATATATATATTGCGTTTTATATACGTTTGCAATATCGCGTCATTAGGAACAACAACTAATTGTTTTTTTTCACAAATGCAGCAGTAAGCATGTGTTGACACGGTACTTTGTATAGGCGTTTCTAAGAATTCTTCGAGAACGGTGATAGAAAAACTCGTATCACGTACTGTATAATCTGGATCTTCTTCGGTTGGTATCGATATACATCTTTCATCTGAAAATGAAATACAATGAAGAAAAATCATCACTCATAGGTTTTTAAATACTTTCACAATACAAAAATAAAATTTGAGTATCACATCTTATGTTTACATTGCGAAAACTTCGCATTATTTTGTGCAGCTCTGTAAATTCATTTTGAATGCTACTCGTACCATTTAGAGATTAAACAAGCTTATTTGATTCTAATATTGCTATAATGACATATATTGTGTAGTTACAGATCATTGGCGAAACCGCAGAAGGAGGATGTTACGGATACTACAATTTTTAAATTCAATACTTTGCTTTCTTTAATAGGAAAATATGCGATTAAATAATGCAGAAATTATTGACCCTAAATTGTGGTGTCCATAATACTACTCCACCTTTGGGTGCGCTAATGCTATTGAGCATTACTTATGAAAATTATCGAATCATACAAAGAAAAACAAGCAAGCATAGCTTCATAATATACTTCAAATAAGGGAGAAAGTGCTTTTAAGACCAATGCCAGACGGGCGTCTTTTTTGCTGCTTTTTTGCTTAAGTATTATTTGTGAATGTATAATACGCAAAAAAGCAGCAAAAAAGACGCCCGCCTGACATTGGTCTAATGAAGAAATTAAACGCAAGTTAATATTTATAAATGTAATTAGAAAAAAGAAAATAAATTAAGCTTTTAATAAAGGTTACTAATTTATCAATCCGAAAACATATTGACACATTCTAAGAAAAAAAAAAAAAAAAAAAAAAAAAAACTCATGAAATATTCACTGATGAGCATTTTACGCTTATGTGATTTCCAAAATACAACAAATATAAACTGCTATAAACATTAATAAGAATGAAAGAAATATTTGGTGAAGTTAAAACATGTAATGAAAACTTACCTAGTTCGATATTGTTTCTTTTGTAGTAATGCGTTTTTTCTACATTTTGCACATATGGTATTTCCAACTAATAAATTAGTGCCAGTAGATACTGAAAACAATGCGGTTTCTTCCTCTGTTTTTAATTTCTCTGTACCCACGAGATTTTTTCAAAAAACTTCCACAGCAATCACATTTCGGATTATAATTCTTAGATGACATCGTAAGAAATTGAAAGCATTCGCTACAACAAATCTGTTTCTGATCAAGGCGGTTAACTATTAGACTAAAGTATTTAACATGAAGATAACCAAAGCAAACTACAGGTTAAAAAGCTTGAAAATTCCAAATATAATTACTCTTTATTAAAACTGGCGAAAAATATTTTAATTTAAATTGATTGTGATGACTGTCGTTACATTTCGATATCGAATAAGGTAGTTTGTTTCTATGCCAAAAATATTCTTCTCTATTGCAGTCTGCGACACCAACAACAAATTTTGATATCGACAGCGTTGAGAATGTTGCTCATGTGTTCATTAAAATTTAAAATACAGTATTTCTATAAATGTTTATTCCAAAAATTCTTCGGTTGTCGAAGTTGAGTAGCTCCGCCCCAAATAACGCCTTAAAATGTATTTCAATAATTTTATTATACATTTTTCGAAATATTTATATGTAGTACCCAACACAAACTTTCGGCTTTTACATAGAGTATACGGGCACATATGGGGAAATTTTTATAAGAAAATGGTAGTTTTCGGATAACCATAAGATATGATTTTTATTTTTGTATTTTTTATCGCTATTTCACACAGTTTTTATAATCAGAAAATTATACAAAAATGTCCAGTTATGCATCTTTGGTATCTACCTAACCTCATTTAATGGCATGAAATTCGATGCAGTAGTTTTTGAGAAAATGCG
Source organism: Maratus speciosus (assembly GCA_963932465.1). Taxonomy (NCBI): domain Eukaryota; kingdom Metazoa; phylum Arthropoda; class Arachnida; order Araneae; family Salticidae; genus Maratus; species Maratus speciosus. The sequence continues at coordinate 277,478,467 of OZ010793.1, forward strand.
TTTTTTTTTAATCGAAAAAAACATTTTTATCTCATTAAATATCAATATTTATAGGGTGATAATAGGGGGAATACATTGTAAGATATGTAGCCACATCTGAAAAAAAAAATAGGAAATTTGATTGAAAGGAATGTTTCCAATGCTTATCCGGGCGTCACCAGTGGCCGAGAGGTTCTACTCTCGAAGCTGGTAGACAGGAGGCACTGAGTTCGAACCCAATCGTGCCCGTCGGCCTAATCGTTAGGAGTTTTCGTGGTTTTCTTCGAACCATGGATTTCCATGCGTAAATACGGATTAGGTTCCCTTAGAAAGACCCCCATGAAGGGCACACCCCCCTGAGCCTAAATCCCCCGAGTAGATAATTGGCCGTCAAAAATACCAATGCTTATCTGGCTATGGCCTTTATAAGTACAATAAACGGATTGCAGATTCTTGTTTTTTTTTTTCTTTTGTAAAATAAAATATTTTCACTGGTGTCCTAAGCTGGCGGTTTTTTACTGTAAACAACAAATTTTACTATCAAGAAGTATTGTTTTAAGGGTATACGATTGTTTTATATTGATATATATCATTTTCAAAGCATTTTAATATTACAATAAATTTAAACATGATAGACGAATTGTATTCTTCTTTCTATGCACTTTATAAATTCGTATAAATTGAACACAGTTTCTTAGAAACATCCTGACCTGAAATTTTAAATTACATACACAAATGTAGCAACAAACCCTGCTAATATTTGGGGTGAAAGGTATCTGTTGATACATCTTTTTTTTATAAAATATATCATTAAATGCGGAAAACTTAAGGATAAGAATTTGATTTTTCGCTATTCTACAAAAGTACCATTCAACCGAGAAATTTAATTTTCTAGTCTCATACATCACTTCTATTTCCAGCATTGTGTTTAAAAAGTATTAAAAAAAGTAGTAAATTTTGCCAAAATTCTTAGACAGCATGACTTCAGAATAATATTTGCCCCTACGAATACGCTTACCCTCTCGAAACTCAAAGATCCTATTGAGTTTATACAACTCATGGGGTATCTATAGAATTAATTGCCATTGCGGTCTTTCCTATACTGGACAGACCAAACGTGGTTTAAAATTTCGTATTAAAGAACGCCAACAATATATTCAAAAACAGAAAACCAATAAATATTCAATTGCTAAACTTTGCTGGGAGATAAACCACTCTTTTGATTTTAATTCAGCCAAAATCATCCCTAAACCCACTTCTATATAGGAACTTAACTTTTTTGAAGCATTTGATATCTACAAAAATTATGACAATATTGTTAACAGTAATTCTGCTTTTCCCCCTTTATCAGATGGCTGGAAATATTTCATAAATTCCTCTTTTGCTTAATTCCTACATTTTTTACACATTTCCTATTGGCATTTCCTATGCTATTCTCCCATTGGCTGGTACCCGCATTTTCCTGTTTCCTCATTTGTTAATGAACTTTTCAGTTGAATCCGCTTCTCCTCTATATAAATGAGCAAGTTTCCGTTATTCTTTGCACTGATGACGGTACGCTAAAGGCTACCAAAACTAGTCTGCTGAATGTTTGCTTAATCTGGCGTTTTTAACGTTGCTTTTTAAATTTATATCATTCTGATCCAAGTAGCATCTTATTAATTAATATTACAATATTTTAAACATACTGAATTTGATGTACATCACTGCAGTGTACAACAAGGTTCTAACTATAAAATATGGTGTGCATAGAATTTATCGTTTATTTTTGGGGACACACAGAAAAAGTTGGCTACAGAAAAAAAGAGCAATAATTGAGCAATACTGAGAGCAATAATTCAAGCCTATGAATAATAACTCCTGGAAGTACGTTTTCGTTTGTGGTCACATATTACTTGGTGTGTATAAATTCGATAGATCATATGCAGGTCTTCACAAATGTTCACAACAACATCCATTTATGTGGAAAATTGCTGAGTGTAAATTTTCATCTGTGTTAATCGTTTAACTGAACTAACTTTTAGCATAATACTATGTAATACGCATACATATCTGTACTTCATATACAGGCTGCAAAAAAGTATATTTTAACGACTATTCGTGGTAATAGCCGAAATCGGGTTTTCAAATGCCTTATGCGTTATGCGTTTTCCACATTGTTCATTTAGACGCCATATTTCACGTTAGAAAATTGTGAAGATTTGTTAAAATATTTTGAATTTGGAAAGTGTATAATAATTTATGCTATACGCATGATGTTTCATTCGTGTTTTATTCTACAGTGAATATTAAATGAGAGAAATCCGAATTGAATGAACTGATATTATTTTATTAGGTCTGTGAATTCAATTATCAAAATTTTTACAATTCAGATAAAACGCACTAGTTTTGCGATCATTGAAAATGATATCTCAAAAAATTTTAGTAGTCATATTCTATCTGTATTTTTTAATTACTATTTCAGTTAATTTTTAGCATAAAATTTATGCACGAAACTTACTGAATATTAAATATGTCAATTTTCACATTGCTAACTAAATGTAAAACCAACAGAATTAAAGTCCAAGCCGAAAATCGAAACCGGATCTATGGAATAACGCTCCAATGCTCTACTTTTGAGCTTCGAGGATCGTAACCAATCTTCGCATCTCTCACTAATTTATATTGGCAAGGCTGCAACCGCAACACAAGATAGAAAACTCTTCGTGAGCATACAATTCACATAATATAACATAAGCCATACCTAACCATTACATACATATAGTATATGCTCATTTATGCTCGGCTTTATTTCGTCTCATGTTTCGTCGCTCATGTTCGGTTGTGTGCTCATGAAGACTTTTCTTTCTTTTGTTACGGTTGCAGGGTTAAAGACGTATGTGAGTGATAATTGACAGGCTGGGTATCGTCCACAAAGGCTCTAAGGCTCATTGGAGTGTAATTCCAAGGATAGGGGTTGGATTCCGGGCTTAGATATGTTACATTCTGTTAGATTTTTGCTTAGTTAGCAATTTGAAAATTCGCGTATTTAATACTCATATTCTAATTTATAAAATTCTCGAATTAAACTAAAATAATCGGAATTTGTCACAACGCAGTACATTTTTTAATTAAATTTTCATTAAAATTATATATTATTAAAAAATTTTACATTTTTGTGCGAAACATAAAAATATTTTTATATTATTATATGTAGTGACAAACACTGCTTTTTTTTTGGAAGTAAATTATATGCATCGTTATTTCAGCATTATGTTGGAAAGTGCAGAAAGAAAAAAATGAGTTTCGCTTCACACTGCAACATTACGCGATCAAGCAAGAAAATAACCTTTCCCACCTAATGTATCACTCCCTATTGTGACTATAAAAATGAAAAGGAAATCCCGTAGTCGATGGGATGGGGTTTTTTCCTATGTTTATTGATAAATTTGTTTCTGTGGGTTTTTTTAGTGGTATTTTTTTAGAGTTTTCTACAAGTGGAATTTCTTATAAACATATAATCATACTTACAGACACACCCTAATATAATTATCGTTACGTATAACTCTGTTATAACTAAATTTACTCCAACTTTTAATAAAAATATCGGATGAATTAAGCATTTCTCGTCATTGAAAATTACATAAACGTCTTTTACAAATAAACATCTTTTACATTTATTAACTATTATTTTTATAATATTTTTTTAGTTGATAAAATAAAATTTATAGAATAAAGGATGGATAAAATTATAGTTGAAGTAATACTATAAATATGCGTTACTATAATGCTCATGCCAAAGTAAAATGCAATAAAAAAAGAAGAAAACAACACAACAATCGAAAAATCTTGATGTATTCAAAATCTAAGAATTATTCACAGTTCTTTCAAAAATATAAGCATTCGGATAACACGAGATGATGTTGTGCATCGCGTTTTTATATTAACGAAAAGCGCAAGCATTACATCTCATTGTTTAGTTTAAATTTGCGCCTATACTGATCTTAATTCTGTTTACTTTTCCAAGTTGACTTCATTTACTATTTTATAAAGTCACAAAATTGAACATATTTAATTTATAATTTTACAAACGAGTGTAGATAATGATCTCAAAAAATTCAACACAAATATAATTGAGTAAATAACAGGCATTATTAACTTCGTTAATAATATACTTAGTTTACATATCTGTTACAATAGTTCCATGTTAAATATTCAGTATGATTTTAAAGACTGTGGTGCATATTCACATTGTTACGTACACAAACTAATCATTATGTCTGAGTGACATATATTAAATTAAAAGAAGATCCTAGTAAGTTTCCAATACTTTCGTGATATTCCTCCTAAATCTTGTATGGTGCAGATCAGCTTCATTAGAGCAGAATATATCTACATTGTAGCAGAAAATATTCGTCCAACATTGAGAGTCTTTAGATTTTGCCTATTTTAAACCATTTAACAACTGTTTCTTCAAACTTACAAAGAGGAACACACAATCACGGGGACATGATTACAGTTATATTTGTATAACGGAAGTAGGGTAGACCGTGGCTAGTTGGCCATAGGGGCACGTTGGCCCAGTCGCGATATTTTTTTAACTTTGCGTTAGATGACATTGTCAGTCCAGCCAAGTATGCGTTGCTTCGCTTTCCTCCTCCAACATCAGCACCATTGAAGTCGGAACGTCCGTTAAAAAATTATTGAGAATTTTCTAAATTTTGCAAAGGTGAATAAATTTCCTCTCTTATAAATATCGTTTATTATTTGTTTGTAGATTACATTTTAGGTTTGATATATAATAATTCGAAAAAATAATTGTTCGTAGTTATTGTAGGGCATGTTTTTTATTTTATTTTTTTATTGAAATACTTTCAGAATAACTCCTTATAGTCATGAAAAACAAAAATGTCAATACGGGGTTAGTTGGCCCATTTGGCACGGGGCATGTTGGCCCGCCGAGCCAACATGCCCCGTAGGAATTTGGCTATGGGGTATTGGAATTTTGATATATTTAATGAATTATTTTAATAAACATTTATTATTTTTTAATTGGCTTAGCACACAGGCGCAGGTAGATTTCGAAGTTAAGTACCGATTTCACGAAGAATTTAACGGATTAAGGGAAATGTGATTTTTTTCTTATACAGCCTCCCCCCCCGCCCGCACACACACTTTTTTTTTTGTTTTTAATTTATTTTTGCTGTAAGAGTTGCTCTTATCAAAAGCTTATCAATACAAATATTGTAGATAACATTAAGATGACTTGTGATAAATTTAAGTGAATTTGATATCTTGTAAATTGACGAAGTTAGGAATTTTGTTTCTTCTAAAAACCTATTTTTTGCACTCCTTGAAGCCATTTTAATTATATCAAAAATCTGTCATGCATAATTTTTTAGCCCTTTTCCTAGAAGTTTTGAAAACTTTAAACTCAGTGGATATGTTATCTTGTCCATAGAAAAGTAATATATATATAAAGTTTCGAACTGGGGGTGATTTTGGGATCTAGGGATCATGATCGGTGTAGATCTGCAAAAGTTTTTCAAAAATTCCAACATATGGGAGATTGCAATAGGTAGTATTTCTTACGAAATCTGCTTAAATGTTCGGCCTCCTAGTGTTACATACTACCGCTAAAAGTAACAAATCTAACAATCAAAATCTATCCGACTCTGATATTTCTCAATTATTAATAAAATCCCCTTGTTCCCCGGTCCAGAAATGAGTTTGCCACAAATATTCCTTTAATAACATCACATTTTATGAAGTGAAAACCTCTTACCTGGGTACTTATTCGTTGAAACTAAATCATCCTTTCTCTCTTCATAATCCATAAAAAGGGCAGTTTCAGGAAAAAAAATTAATTATTAAAAGCTATATTTTCCTTTAAGAGACATGTTGTCCCTTCCACAGACAGAATAGAACTACACTTCCCTATTCTTTGATAAAGATCAGTAGTTCAAACAAAAAATATAAAAAAATCATATCATCCAACATAATTATATATGAAAATTATTATTATTATAATTATATATAATTATATATATTATATATATATATATTATTATTATTAAAAAATTATATATAAATATTATATGTAAAAATTTTAATTATCAAAAGCTATACCCGTAAGGCATGGTGACGTCACGGCGACGTCGTTGTGAAGTCACACTGTGATTTTGTGACCGTCGATGTGACGTCACGTGACGTGGATGTGACGTCACAGTGACTAGAATGTGAGGTCGTTATGGCCGTTTTAGAGGTCGTTTGTGACGTCACATTGTGACCACTCTGTGAAGTCACGGTGTGACTAATTTGTGAAAAGTGTGTCATTTGTGACTATTTTGGCATTAACTTTGTGACGAACCTGTGACGAAAGTGACAATGTTTTGAAGTCACACTGTGAACAATTTGTGAAATATGTGTCATTTGTGACGAACTTGTCATAAACTCTGTGATTATTTCAAATGAAAATCAAATTTCAAATTAATTGCTTAAAAGGCGCAAAGGCGAACTAGTGAAAAAGATTCCATGCTGGAACTCGAACCCGGGCCATCAGTATAGCGCACTTACGTTCTACCGACTAAACCACATGGAACGATACCCAGCCTGGAAAATTTCTCACTATTACATGTTGGCAAGGCTACAAACGCAGCACAAGATGCAATATTTATCGTCAGCCACCGACATGGCGCAAGCACGAAACTTAATTAAATCCAGCATCGATTGAAACTATATTAATACTTGGAATTTTTTTCAGAGAGAACCATTCGCCTTGCATACAATATTTCAAATGAAAATCAAATTTCAAATTAATAGCTTAAAAGGCAATTTTAATTTGAAATTTGATTTTCATTTGAAATACTGTATGCAAGGCGAATGTTTCTCTCTGGAAAAATTTCCAAGTATTAATATAGATTTAATCGATGCTGGTTTAATTAAGTTTCGTGTTTGCCCCATGACGGTGGCTCACGATAAATATTCCATCTTGTGCGGCGTTTGTAGCCTTGCCAACATGTAATAAGGAGAAAATTTCCAGGCTGGGTATCGTTCCATGTGGTTTAGTCGGTAGAATGTCAGTGCGCTATACTGATGACCCGGGATCGAGACCCGGCGTGGATATTTTTCACTATGTTGGCCTTTGCGCCTTTTAAGCAATTTATTTGAAATTTGATTTTCATTTGAAATATTGTATGCAAGGCGAATGTTTCTCTCTGGAAAAATGTCCAAGTATTAATACTGTGATGATTCTTGTCATAAAAACTACGATAATTTTAAAGTAAAGTTTTGTTTGAAATATAAAATTTTATCTTTTTACCGTACTTTTTAGCAAGATATCGCTATTTTGGAGTCCTATTCTTCTAAAATATTTTTAATTTTCCATTTAAAAAACAATGCTTATTAACTGACATCTTTTTTTATTAAGTTAGCTTGATCTTGAATTCAAGCTTAATATTAAGAATGTGTAAGCTTTTTAATGTGTTATGATTTGTCATTGCTTTTTTAAATACGAACATGGAGTCTAACGGACATTAATACAACTGTTACTTATAGAACTACATGATAAGCCCTATTTATTTAAATTTTTTATTCCCGTATATATTGTATTTTGTGAATATGAGCTAATTAGATTTGGTATGTTTTATATGAAAAGACTGATCTGGGAAATAGAAACAACAAGTAAGATATATCATGCGTTAGGCATAGATTATAAAACACTTTCCAACTCTTCCTAAATGTTTTATCAAGACATCGGGGGAAATAACGTAAATAAGATAACTAAGTAAACATGAAAACGCGTAAAACATTTAAAAACTGATTTACGCAGTTACCATCCACTAAGGTGTAAAAAAAATCATAATTTAAAAAAAAAAATAAATAAAATCGGTTTTTTTTATTTAAATCAGATTTTTTTTATTTAAATCAGATTTGTATGATTTTTTTCCCAGCGTTCAAATACTGAATAGCTATCATGAGTTTTAGGTTTCCAAAACAATTACACCACTAATTGCTAACATAATCTATGTTTTTACACTTTAATTAATAAAATTATAATTGTTAGTTTGTAATTACAGAAATAAAAACTGCAAATTAGTAGTTTCATTAGGTAGTATTATACAATAATGTTATATACATTAATATTGTAATAATTATGTAAAACTTTATAAATACTAGAGATACTTAACATTTATGAAAATTATTAACTGCATTTTATACTAAATAGCTAACATTACTTCAAATTAATTATTAAACAATCAACTCTCTAATTAGGAACATATTATACATTTTTAAGCCTTAATTATTAAAATGATAATAATTCATTTTAGAAAGAAAAAGGGACAGGATGCTAGTTCAAAAAACGGGCACTATTTCATGAGGAAATATATTAGTAATGTGTTTAGTAATGATGTAAGAAAAAAAAAAAAGAATATTTTTTAGCATTATAAGTAAAGTGTCCTTAATTTTTAATAATTTTATGAATAACAAATTGAAAAATACAATTAAATAACATATTTTAATAATATCCTGTTTTTTCTAAAGAAATAAAGTTCTATATTTTTGAAAGATTTTTTCCACATGAATTTAGAATACTGTTGAATGGGGAAGTTTTTTACAAGAAATCTCTGGCTACAACTACAGGTAAATTTCAACTTTTTTTTTTTCTTTTTTTAAGGCAGGGTGCATTTTGCCAATTTCAAAAGGGGCATGGTGTGGCACCATTAAACAAAATGGCCTAGAAGAAGCAGTATAAGTAATTACAGAATTAATAAAAACTGCAAATAAGTAAAATTCATTAGTTAGTAGCACAAATAACAAAACTAACAAATATTATTTGCAGTTCATTTTGCATTTGTATTTAGGAAAATTTCTGTAAACCACCAAAATCTATACTTACACACATGTGGGTTGTTCTCTACAATACTTGCAAATTTGGCCAAGCAGTCTGACTTGAATGATACATACGTAAATTTTCATAAAAAGTAGATAAATGGTAAGCAATTAGCCAATTATTGAAGATTTTAATAGCAGCAGAAATCGTTTTAAAAATTTGACTTAACAAAAAAATAAAATAAAAATTTTAAAAGTGAGGGAATGATGAGTGAGGGAATGATGAAACAGATATGAGGGAATGATTGTTTACAAAACAAGTTAATTAACACATTATTTTTAATATGAATTGATACAATAAAATAGTATTATAATAGTATAAAATAAAATTAAATAGATGAAAACTGATCTATTATCACATGGCAGAGGGGGCTCAGTCTTTCTTTCCCCATAAGATGTGTGGTAATTATGTTCATCTTTTTACTTTCTTCTATCTTTACAAGAAGAAATTATTGAATTCGTGAAAATTTTCGAATTCCGGTTTTCGACGGATTTACATGTTTTAGAGGTCAGATATCCCGAAAAAAAAAATTATTTTACAAAGTCTCTGTCTGTATGTGACAGAAATTTTGCGGGCACTCAATCTCAAGGACTAATGGACGGAATTGAATAAGACTTTAGATTCAGTTAGTTCCCAATATAAATTGGTGCTGATTACTTTTTGGTGTAAATTGCCCTACAGGTGGCGCTGCTATCATACATTTTTCGTGATTTCCACAATAGCTATATCTCTAGAACTAATGCTTGGATTTTCATAAAACTTCAGATTCAGTTAGCACTTGATATAATTTGGTGCTTATTACTTTTTGGGGTAAATCACCCAACAGGTGCCGCTTATATGCTAACATTCATGATTATTGCAGTAACTATATCACAAGAACTAATGCTCGCATTTTTATCAAACTTAAGATTCAGTTAGTCTCTGATATAAATTGGTCCTGATTAGTTTTTGGCGTAAATCTCCCAACAGGTGGCGCTGATACGCATAATTTTTTATGATTTCTGGAATAGCTCTATCTCAAAAACTAATGTACAGATTTTCATCAAACTTCAGATTAAGATAGACTTGACATAAGTTGTTGCTGATAAGATTTTAATGTAAATCACCTAACCGATGGTGCTGCTAAGCTGCATTTTTCAGGAAGTATTAACATGTATGAGTTTTAGGATTGCCACATCTGACTAGTTTTGGTTTGGTTAATTATAGTTTGTGTTTCCCAGATCCATTTCTTCAGCTTTAATAAACTTGTTTCATCCTCAGTAGTTTATAAAATTAAGTTGCTTTTACAATTCTCACACTTCCTTTGAAGGCAGGTTATATTGTTTTTCTCACAACATAATTCTAGTAATACATCAGGTGTTTTAAAATTTATTATTCCTGTTTCATTAAGTTTTAATACAATTATTTTTATGTTGGAATGAGCTTCACAAGCAGCTGTATCTCTTTCTTCAACATTAGGTTTTTTCACCTAAAGTGGTTTCGGGCAACAGAATGATGAATAACTCAAAACATAATTAACTTCTTTGAGAAACTTCTTGTATAAATATTTATGTGTATCTCATAAAAGCCTTCTTTTGTTTCTTTATTTTGCTTTTTGAGGTATAATCTTTTTTTCCTGGACAAAGTTTTTAGCAAAAACTTAATATATCCTGTTTAACTTTATTAAATAGGTAATTGCCTCTCTTACGATAAGTAAAGAGATAAGCTTCGTTGCTAGCAATATTCTTCAAGCTTCGATATCTAAGAATATATATATTTTTTATCATATGTAGCAATCTGTATTTTTTCAAAATACTTCCCTTAAAATTCTGTAGTACACTTGTCTACCTTTTTGACTCTTTCCCATATTGCTAAAAATTGATGCCAATGCTGTGTAAAGAACGTCTCTAAATAAAAGCTTTTTCTAATTTTGGATGATACGTCTTTATTTCCAGTTATTTTTTCTTTTAGGAGTTAACTTTTAGATGTTTAAAAAAAATTTTTAAGTAAGGCTTGGTAATACTTTTTGCATTTTGATTATCTTCTTTTGCAGCTTTACAGTTGAACTTTTAATGACTGATTTTCTCGAAACAGTTTTGATCTGCCACGTCTAATTCTTTTCTCCAAGCACTCTGCCTTGAAAGAGGATGTTCAGCCTCAGAACCACTAAAACTTGCGAAATCTGTCTTACCACTATTTGATGGAGTCTGGGGAGAAAGAAATTGCTCAATCTTCTTATTTTTCTTAATAATTTTTTTAATTTTTCTTCCACTGTTTCCTTTTTTTAACATTGTTGTCTAGAACACATCTCCTTTACACTTTTAACTTGGCCTTTCTCTTTTAAATATTTCAGTTTTTCAAGCTTCAAAGGATTATTTTTCATTTTCTCTCTTAAGATTTTTTAAAACTCAATGTATTTTAATCGCATAAAAAATGTAAAATGCTAATCAACACTATTCTACGTATATGCATAATTTTTCACCAAGCTACTCTGGCGTATTTATAAATTTCTCCAAGAACAGTTTAAATAAAATGTTTTGGTTAGTTTGAGCCACATAAATTTAAAAAATAACATGCTATTAGTATAAATTTTAAGCAGGAAAACTAAATCCATCATTTAAACAGAAAGCACATCATTCCCTCACTCATCTTGTAATTCCCTCATAATGGTAAATGTGAGGGAATGACAAGTGAGGGAATGATGAAATAAGACATTTTTACTAATTGTAGGAAAAAATGCAAAATTATGAAGAAATCCAAACTGTTTCCTTGAAGAGCAACACTTAATATATAATGTATGATAAAATTAAAATTTTTAATATTTACAAAAAAATTAGTATTCTGTGTGAGGGAATGACTGCTAATAAAAACGCTTCCAGATATACTGACTGAAAAAAAATTCTGAAAAATTAACAAAATTTTACACCACCAATTTATGTTGCTGGACTGACAAGTGCTCAGAATGGCTTCTTCTCTGTGAAGGATGCTAGACTGCTACTGCTCTTTAGTGGTAGATATTTGAGATAATAGCAATGTGTGAGGGAATGATGGTCTAACATGGGGAAACATATAAGTGATTGAGTAGACTATATAATAATTGTAAAAAAAATATATTTTTATTATTTTTTGTAATGTACCAAATAAGAACTTTATTTTGCTTAGGGTATTTTTAATTATTTTTATTTCTGGATGGAAAGAAATAGGCAATAAAGTATGGTAGTACAGGTGGGGGAAAGGTGAGGGAATGATGTTTGCATGATATATATTACATTTTTAAATACTAAATTTGTTTATTTTCAAATTTTACTTTCTGTCCCTAATAAACTATGTTTAGATCTTCTAATAAAAATAAAAATAAATAAAAATGTAATGAAATTAAGAGCATTTATATGACAGGGAAGCACTTTTTGCACTATTGCAGAGAATAACCCATGTACGTGTATGCTAACCAAAAAAAAAAAAAAAAAGAAAAAAGAAAAAAAAAAAAAGAAAAAAATGAAAATGAGTTAAACCCATTCATATAGAATAAATATAAGTTAGCCACTAATATCTGAAATCTCAAAATATTTAAGTAACAGCATTATTACCTCTATTAGCTTTCAATGGTTCAATTTTTTAATATATATGAGTTACAAAAAAAATAAAATAATAATAATAATAATAATAATAATAATAATAATAAACATTTATTCAACCTATGCCAAAGAAGCTCTTGCTGTGCTTAGCATTTTTATACCAATTATTTCTTTTTCTCTTATGCATTCATTTACAATTTAGCTGCTGAGCAGATGTCATTCTTTCATTCTTCTTTAATTTGAGATTGCTATTAATTACTATTTATTCTTTTACTTGTAGAAATGTAATTACACTTCCTATGTGTATTTTATATAAAATAATGCATAAATTGATTACCTAAAGGAAATTATGACATTGCAAATTATGTTAGATTTAAATATCATTTTTAAATGAAACTGTTTTAATTTGGATAAAAACTTAAAAACAATGCTTTTTACAAACTCAACTGTTTTTAATTTTTTACAATACTAATGAATTAAGCTTAGAAACAATTATTTAAAGCTCTTTTTTTGTTTATTCATAAGTCAAAATACCTGTAGAAACTTTCAAATTATGTTCATGTTAGATTTTAATACTTTTTTTGACATTTTAAACATTTAGAAAATTTTTGATTTTAATCAATGATTTTTTTAAAAAAATCGGTTGATTAAAATCAGGATTTAATCGCTGATTTAAATCAACCGATTAAAATCGTTGACACCCTACCCTCCACAGCCAAATATGTTTTCTAATTCTTTTAAACAGTCCTGTATTTGATCTGTAGATTGATATATATATACTATATAATGGAAAAATTTAGTTTATCAAGGAAACGCATAACAGGTTGAAATTCTCTTTCAGCAATTTATACTAATATATGGAAACATACTTAAATAATTTTGTACAACACTGTAGTTTACCTAGAACCTTTATTACACGCCACTATTTCGTTAAAATTTTATTCAAGCTAAAACACTCTTAAAACTGCTGAAATTACATTTCCAGAAATTATAATTCATAGATGGCAACGTATCCAATTCTTTGCGTGACTCTGTATATCATTTTATCTATATACTACAAACATTTCTTAGTAAATTAAATACAGTGCAGCGTTAAAATGCATAACTTATTTAAAAACCTCCTTTAAGCAATACCCAGTAACCCTTTCGAATACTTTTGTATATTCCTGTATATGAATTATAGCATATATATATACACCATATACTATGCATAAATGTAGTGAATCATAAAAGTGTATATCATAATTAAAAATGTATTTCCAGCAATCATCGCTAATGAACAGTACTTCGGATACAATATAGTATCTGAAATATTTTGTGTGTCCCTGTAAATGCTATATACGCTTCGTATTATACATGAAATAATTCATAATATGTAAACCTCAACGACGTATATCAATTTCATTACATATCAAATAGATTAACATAAATAAAGTACGCCGCAAACAATTCCCTCCACCCCTATATCATTATGTATTGGAATTTCTTTTTTAGCCCTGTAAATGAACAATAACTATTCTTTGCATCGCATATTCTATGGAATGCACATTTTAGTGCGCTTCATAAATGCATATCAATTTTATTCTGTTTGAAAGCGTGTAAAATCATTAAAAATCATTTGAAACGATTTTTTTCCCACAAGCCGTAATGTAATGGAATACCATGCTACAAACTTCATTACAAATAGGGGTCTTGCTATGGTGAACGTTAATAACATCCAAAAATTTTAAATAATTTAATTATCTTTAAATGTCTATTAATTATGTTAATGATTGGTGATAATACTTGTCCATATACTTTTATATTTATGCCACCATGTGGTTTTAACCCAATATTTAAATAAGAAAATAAACCAGATTAAAATGCAATTTAAATCACTAATTTTAATAATCTGATCAAAGCTGTTGAAAAGGAAGTTAGATATTTTAACAAAATAAAAAATAAATGTAATGAAATATTTGTGTTCTATAACATGTTTATTAGAAGATAACTGAAATCATTGTAATTAAAAAAAAAAAAAAAGCAAACAAGGAAAATAATATTTTAGATATTTCAGCAAAATAAAAAATAAATGTAATGAAATATTTATGTTCTACAGCATGTTAATGAGAAACTAACTAAAATTGTTGTAATATAAAAAAAAAAAGCAAACAGGGAAAATAATATTTTTACATACCTAATTTCATTGACGTTGTACGTGATACTTTGATTTTGGGGAACCAATTAAATCCGATTATAAGTACGATAGCAATGACTTGAATCATCTTCAACAAGTCAAAGCTACCGTAATTTTCTCGGGTTTATATTTTGTTAGCTGAACTAACTTGGATCCTGAGAACGTTCTTGTTTCAGTTTTTAAATCCGTGTCAACACATCTATGCTGTCCAGTGTCCACAGAACTGTCCAGTGTCCCGCGTTTATTCTAAAAAGTTTCACTGTTACTTTTATCCGTTATTCTGCGGTCGAGTGGTAACAACTGAAATAGTGCAGGTGCAGACGATTTTTAAGTTTCGAAGTTCGAAGCAGATGTTTCTTGGTTTTATTTGTTTTTCTATACCACAGTTTCGGAAGGAAATTAAATGCGTAATAATTTTGTCAAATTGTCTCTAATTCAATTTCCTGTTTGAAAATGTTTTATTGTATTTCACCTTTTATTTTTATCAGTTTTATTGAATTGTAAAGTTTCATTTACGTAAATTATAATAATAATATTATCCATAATTAGAGTTTACTAGATAAAACATTGCTTAAATTTTCAAAATGTATACAAATTAATTTAATGGTAATAATGATGACTCCCTCCTTGTTTTTAAAAGTAAAATTTGTATCACAGGTAATATATACAAAATATCTTCTTAAAAAATACAACAAGATTATCGAGAAGAGATGAGTTTTTCTTTGTCAATCTGTCATTCTCTTAATATTAATTTTCTGTAGAATAAAACTTGTAAAATAATTTTTAAAGATATATTTTGAAAACAAAAAATAAAACATGAATAATTAATTATGTCGTGGGCTTTGCCTAAATTTTGTACATTAATTTTATATTCGGAAAATGTCAATTCTATTTTAAACGTTTGAAAGAAGTGGAATAAAAAAAAAATACTTAAAATAGTGAAACACTAAGAGGAAAAAAAATGACTTGAATGCAAATTATAAAGCAAGAAATGCATATATGACTGAACTTTGAAGACGCTTTCTGCGTGCTCATTAAAAGCTGCAGCCTTAACTGTAATAGAAAGTTTTTAGTTTGAAACGACAGAAATGTTTCGACTACTCTTTGAGAAACTTCTAGTATAACAGATGATCATTTACAAAAATCTTTATAAAAGATAAGTCGAGGTCTGCTTACCTAAAACATTTTTTTAATAATATGAAATTCTCATAATTAGGAAATCGTTTTGTGTTGCTGATGAATTAATTACATTTTATGTTATATGAAAATAAAAAGTTTTTGTTAGAGGCACAGATGCAACTTGGACCACGGTTTAAAAAACTTGTTAATCCGGCAGAAAAATATATTTTACAGTAAATAACATGTTTTTAATAATTTTTGTAATTTTTTAAAGTTTTCTAAGAAGTTCACATCTCAGTCACAATGTGACATCACTGAGTGGTGGCATTTTGGTCACAAATGTGACGTGACCACAGTGACTTACAGTGACGTCACAATGACGTCACTGTGACCATGCATGCTATGAGGGTATTTTCCTTTAAGAGACATGTTGTCCCTTCCACAGACAGAATAGAACTACACTTCCCTATCCTTTGATAAAGATCAGTAGTTCAAACAAAAAATAAAAAAAAAATCATATCATCCAACATAATTATATCAAGCACATTGCTATATACTAACTTATTAGAATATCTAAATCTCATTATACCAATAATAAATCATGAGTGTAATCAATAATATAGCTATTTCATGATAAACAAACTGTGTTTTTTAATACTTGATTAGGAATTAAAATTTTATATAAACGAAAATTATCATTATTTCACAGAAGCTGGCATTAGCCAAAGCATCATCAAGAAATATTACATTTTACTGACAGAAATTTGAAGGGCATGATTCGCTAGAGAAACATGCGTTAGAGAAACATAATAAACGAAAGAAAAGAATTATTGCACTTAACAGATGTACAGAGGCCTTGATACAATTTATTTATCATCTGGTGTTTATAATAAATCACCTAATTAAGGATAATCACCTAATTAATGATTTTTTAAATTAATGTACTCTAAGATTTACGGTGTTTTAACACCTAGCATGCCTTTATTAAAATTTATTACTGTTCCGCAAAATATTAAAGACATTTTTTATGAGAAAATAAAATTATTTTTTAAAACAATTTTTGGTCGAAGTTAGTAATTTGAATAACTCACGGTTTTTAATATTTAAAATTTTTATTGTAATTTAAGAGGCTATATTGTGTTTTCGTTCGCGAGAAATAAAAATTAAGATTTGGTAAAATTTTGATCATTTCTTAAGTTTCTACACTATCAGAACATTAAAAAGTGATGTGTGCCAAATTACCCTGCAATCGGGGCAGGTTGGCCCAAGCGACTTGGTGTCAGTTTGAGCTTCTTAACTAGTACTTATTGTTAATATTTCCAAGTTTTATTATTGTGACTTCTTCCTGAAAGTACACTGATAGTGGTAACATAAAAAGAAATTCAAAATGTTGAATTGTAATTTTTTTAAAATTATTAGAAGGAAAAGCTGGTCAACTAGCCCCGGTCTACCCCACATAAGATTGTCATTTAACAAGCGCAGGTCAAGAAATAAAGATTCAAATTTTGTGTTTCAAACTTTAATATCTTCAGAATTTCCATCTTTATATAAACCTTATATTCGATTTTGCATCTTCTACGCAAAATCATATTCAAGGAAGAAATACGTTTAAATGATACGGAAAATTCTTTTAAACAAACACATTCCTTTCAGATTGTCATTAAAAATTAAGAACACGCTCATATAGAATGTACGCTTAGATTAATAGCAAATAATATTTTGGCGGTAGAGAAAATTCTGCGGGATTAATGAAAATATAGTATTTACATTATGTGATACAAATTTTGATAAAATCTTTACATATCGGAACTTCCGGTATGACAGAATTCCATTAATGTTTGATTCAATACCGCAACCCGATATTGTTCTAAACGCGAAATCCGAACACAATTACAAACTTCCACTATCTGTGATTATTTATTTATAGACAAAATCTGTTTTGCGAAATTTCATCATATGGAAGGAAATAACATTATACTATTTTAGACGAAAACGAACAAAATTGGCAAAAACAAATTCAATAGTACCAAGGGAGCCAAATTTTTAATAAATGAGTAAACTTGTAAGAAATTTATGAAATGCTTGCTTTGTATGTAAATAGATTTAAATGGTTTAATCAAAATTCTTTAGAATAATGAAACAATGCAATATATTCAATATCAGAATTCTATAATATATTTTTTTATTTATGAAATGATGAAAAAAAGGTATAAGTTATTGAAACTATGATGACTAACTAAACTATCACTACAATTTATACTTAATTTTTTTAATAAATTTCAGACATTTTTCAAAATGCTACAGCAGAAATTAATAATAATCTTAAAATGTAATTCCTTTCTTAGTTTTCTGAGGAATAACAGAACAGAAGACATTTAAAAATGCCTTTGATAAAATCATAAAAATAATCTCTGGGAAACCATATGAATATTTGATAACATTCAAAAGAATGTTAATCTTAAGCAGCTGATTCATCGCACATTCCTTTCTGGATCATCCACGAAAATCCATATTCAAAGTCTCCAATATGTAAAACTTATATGGAAATTTCCTATTTTAAACAAATGCAATACTTCTTTCAGACTGTATTAAATAACATCGTGGAACATCCACAGACACTTGAAATAATCTCTAAGTCTCAAAAGAAATACGAGTAAGAAAATAGTACAGAAAATGCGTTTGAAAAATGAATTTGTTGCAAAAGAGATGATAAAATATGTAGGATAGGATACATTTTGATGGCAAGAGAATATTTTCTCAGTTTCTGGTAACAATGCTTACGGAAAATTTTATATTTTTAAAATGGAATTGTTTTGAAAAAGATGATAGAATTTGTCTGATAAAAAAAAATATGAACAATAATTTGAATTAAAAAATAATTTAATCTTTTTCACTACATTTATATAATATTCTGTACGCCTTCATTCTTTCACAACTCATGTGCAAACATATGCAACATGTTATAAAAAAACATGATATTTCCACTAAACAAATTTAATGTCTCTTTCAGACCTTTATTCAATATGAAAAAAAGAAATCTACGTAACGGAACTTGCAATGCCAGTATTAGTAAAATTGTTTCTAAAGAGAAGCAGCACAATATAAAATAAAAGTGTTGGAAAAATGAAACTATTTAAAATACGATCATAAAATTTACAGTTTGTATGGATATAATAAAATGATTTTTTTTCCTAGTAAAAATGATTAATTTTAATGAAGAAATTCAAATATAAAAATGGAGAATAAATATTGAAATTGAAAAATTTTTTTCTTGTGTTTTTTTTTCTTAACTCTAGTGCATCATTCTTCAAAAATTATATGAAAATGTTAAAAATGCCTGATATTTTTTTTCTAAAAAAAAATACAATTCTTCTTCAAGACCTATTTTACATATGAAAAAATCTGCATAAAGGGACACTTACAGACAGAAATACTTTGTAAGAAAGAAAGAAAAAGATGTGTAAAAACAAAAACGTGTTTGCTAAATTGTCTTAAAAAAGACGGTTAAATTTTCTGAAAATAATTAATTATATTTAATAAAAAATAATCTATTTTATGTTCTACAAAAATTGAAATTTATGAAGGATATATCTATTTAAAAAGAAAAAATTAAGGCAAAATATGATTGAAAAATTATTATTATTTTTATACAGAATATATTTTACCTTTTCTCCTGAATTATTCTCAAAAATGTATGTACAAAGTTCCAATATGTTAAAAAATCCTGATATTTCCACTAAAGAAATATATTGTTTCATCCGGACATTTATTAAATATAAAAATATCTGTCCAAAGGAACACTGATGCAACAATTTGAAAAACTAAGTATCTGAAAAAGAAATTGCAGCTCTGTAGAATATGAATGTCTTTGTAAAATGAAATTGGTGTACAAAAACAATTTAATTTGCAGGATGAGATTGATATATTCTAATGAAAAGGTATTATTTTTTATTTTCTACTTAAAACTCATTCCAATATTTAAATATATATATATATATATGTGTGTGTGTGTGTGTGTGTGTGTGTAAGAATAAAAAAGATTACTAACATTAAAAAACATATTATTTTTATCCAGCGTATTTCTCAAATATTCCCTTCTGCATCATTCACCAAAATTCATATTCAAAGTAGCACTATGCAAAAGGAAGCCTGAGGTTTCCATAAGCATATAAAATATTTCTTCCGGATGTATATTAAAGTTGAAAAAAAAACACTGTCAATGGGATAATTTTGTTTTTAAAACTGCTTCTGAAAGAAAAAAAAAAGTAACAAATCAGTGTGGAAAATAGTGGCTGAATCTATTGTTAGAGAGACATTATTTCCAAAATGTGACACATTCTAATGTTTCTTTTATTTCTTCTAGCTTAATTTTATGAAAACATTTAACATTATAAGATCTAATGCGATTCTATGAAGTATTTTATTTACTTATTCTACATGTGGACTACTTAAAAAAAAAAAAAAAAAAATTCTGATGTATTGTAGTTCCTCATTATATAGCTCCTCAATGTGCTGTGCATTATAGCATGGTGTTTTCTGCCAAGTGTCCGGAGTTTAAGTAATGAAAGTGTTATGAACTAACTATCTTTGCCACATTGTTTCAATAGTTGAATATAGATTTAAAGAAATGTACGTGCTATTCTGTGTTGTTAATTGGTTAAGAAATTCGTGATATTCGGTAAAATTGATGTTTGCAGACAAATATAAAATGTTTGCTCGTATGTAATACTTTTTCTTAATTTTTCTATCCCCTAGACTACAGCGAGCTTTCTTTTTCTCTCCTGAAACGCGCAATAACTGAGGAACGGCTGTATCCTGAAGAAATGTAGAATAATCATTTCCAATTTGCGTATTTTAATTCACAATCACAGATCCAACGATTTTTAAGTTACTTAATTAAAAAAATTTTTATTTATACTATATATTGGTCTTATGTGCTTAAAGAATTTTTAATTCCAAACTAACAACAGAAAAATATAATAACAGAATTTTTAATAAGCTAAAGTATTTTTATATAGAAATATTTTGAATGCTGGTGAGTTACAACTCAAGTAAAACAAATGTCCTTGTCAAACGCCAAGAAAAATAAATAAGCAGAACGCATGCTTTGCGGTTAATGATAATATAAGGAACAAAAAATTGTCTTCAACAGTATTACAGAAGAAAACAAATAGCTTACTTTAATACTTCGTAAAGAAATATATAGAGCATTTAAAAGCATATAAGTTAATAATAATCTTTACATAATAATATTACAAAAGAAAAAATATGCGCAAAGTATAGTTTATGAAACACATCTCGATACTATTAGAATACACTTACGAGACTTTTTTAACACGAAATATTTTTATTTTACGAGACATTTTCATTCACGCTTTTGCAACAACCAACAAATTTTGTTTGGAAGTAATAGCTATCGTACTATTCTCAGAAATTTAGAAGCTATTAATCAAAAATTTAACAAAGGATTAAAATACAATTTAATCATTAATTTCCCTGGTTGCTTTATAAGTGTATATAACAAAACAATAATTTTAATTTTTCGAAGGTGTAGATAACTTATTTTTACCCTTTTGGCACATAATATGCAGATGATATATTGATTCTAGTTTGCATCTTTATGATATAATTAAGACAGTGGGTTATAAAATATAATAAAGATTGACAAAGAAAGAAAATACACAAGCTTTCCCTAATGATTAGTTACACCATTTAGTAAAAGGAGTGAACAAATCTTCATTGGTGTTAATTACCCACATAATTGTTCACATGTTTTTTTCTTCCTCTCTTCCACGTGCTTTTGGAAATACAGGAGCGCAATAATGAAGAATAGAATATAAAGAATGTATTAAATGTGTACCCACTATGACCAAAAAAGAATATTTGATTCGAAAGGGTGTAAATAAAAGATTTTTACAACCTATTTATTTAAAAAGTTTTTGCAAAAATATATCTTTTTATTGTAGTTATTCCCAATCTGCACCTTTAGGGCAGATTTAACAAAAAAATAACAAAAGAGATTAAGGACTTATAAAGTAAGAAAATATGCACTGTTTCACATCGCTTTAATTAGATCATTGATGAAAAGGTGAGCATAAAACTCTTTGGCTGTCATTTACTTAAGGGATCTTCTGTTTAGACAAGGATGTTTTACTTTTATTTTCTTTCTGTTTCACGACTTTTAGAAATACTCGGGCTACATAAAAATAAGTAAGTAATGCGGCACATCCACATCCTTTTGATATCCAATGTTGTATTAGAGATTGAAGAAAACATAAACAAGATACCTTTTGTAAAAAAGGCTACAAATTTTCTTTCACATGTTTGATTAAGTTTAATAGAAAGAATTATTATTTAAATAAATATTAAATTTGTGAAACTTAACATTTTTGAAGATGGTTAACAGTATACAGCCCGGTGAACCTTAATTAAATAAAATTAGTTTTCAACTTTTCATATAATACCTACATATTTTTTAATACATTTAATTTTAAACCAACAGATTTCGCTCTAATTAAGCCCTCCTCGTCAAGTTCATTTTCTTTTACTGAATCTATTGTAAGCATACATAAAAAAATTTTTGTTGAATTGGAAATGAATATTTTTTAACGTTGAAACTAAATGAAATTTAGCTAACCATAGTTTTCTGTAATCATACATCTTACTAATGTTTCTTGTACAGTTTATAAAAATATTTTTTTCTTGAGGCGTACTAAAATATAATATAACCTTTTCAGAGTAATGAAAGATTTTGAAAATATTTCATTCACGAACAGTAAACGTATCTGAGTAATTTTTACAGTGTATTAATTATTTTTTTTTAACTCGAAATCACAAAATATCTTTTCTTTGACGCTGTAAATTCAAAAGTAAACATTATAATATTTAATAAATATGATGAATCATCAGCGTTACATTAACATTAAAATAAACAGCATGAAAATCAATATTATATTGTTACTCTTGAATGTATAAATTCTGTTACGCATATAGAAATGTTTAATAAAAAACTGGTGATATCGAAAAAACCGATATTTCGGCTTAAAAAAGCTGATTAATACTCTATAAAGCTATTCTGAGACGTTTTCGAAAATTAGGGCAGAATGAAAAGCACTGATTCAGAAACACTGCCTTAAATTTCAGAAAACTATTTATTTCAGAGGCTTCTAAACATAAAATAATTCTTTTTGGAATTACTAGCAACTGGGAAGTGATTATATTATATTTTTGTAAACCTTTATAAAGATAACAGCTACATTAACAAATATATATTTTTCTTTTTTTACAGAGTGATATATATTGAAAATACTATACTAATTAAAGGTCTAATATACAAACTTTGCACAATTATATACAATGATGCATACAAAAAAATATATTTCTTGTTAAGAAAACTGATTAATGCAATATATAATCTAATTAATAATAAAACTACTCGGAGAAGTATCCGAAAATTACGAGCATCAAAATAAACTTTCATTTCAAACTTGCTTTACCCAAATCTCAGAAATATGTTTATTTCAGTAGATTCTAACGATAGCAATAACGTTTTTCGGATTTACGCGTAGCTTGAAAGAGATTAAATTATATTTTTGTAAACATTAAATAGGATAACAGCCACATTAAGAATTTATTTCACAGAGTAAAAAATATATTGAAAATACTATATTAATCAAATGGTTAATATAGAAACTGCACGGAAATGTAAAGTAATGCATGTGGCCTTCATAAACCAATTAACATCAGATTTTGTTTACAATATGTCGCACATTTAAAAGTTAGTTCGGAGTTTAGTGGAGTAGCACTGCCGCTGGGTATCCCGCTGTTCAAATCACAATATACGGAGAATTTCGAAAAATACTTGCGTTAAGAACAGGACACCTGGCAATGTGCATGTTACAGCCGCGCAATTTTATTTATTTTCTCGGTAAACAAACATGACAGAACTAGTTTTGGTGAATTTTTTTTCCTTTTAAAATTAAAAATTTCGGAAAAAAAAATTCTCGAAAATAGTTTTATTTTCCTATTTTTCTCAATAAACATATTTCTAGTAAATTTTACATTACTTAAGATAAAATAAAAGAAAAAACAGGCTGCAATTTTTAAGAGCATAATTCATTTCTAGTTTAAATATGTCAAATGTAAACAAAAAAATTGTAAAATATTTAATTAAACATTCTAAAATATTGCAAAAATATCATATATTTAAAATGTTTGAAACCACAAACTGAAGTCCCAGAATTGTCTCTAATTAATCACTTTCTAAGATTGGCATAAAATTCTCATGACTTTTCAAACTTCCCAATGGGAAAATATGTAAGTGGTTATACGCTGAAAATACCAAAAAGCCGTATTTGCCTCATTATGCTTATTGACATAATGTATCATATGTTAGTTAAAACAACTCGCTTAACATTTGACATCCAAACCAATATAATCTTCTAATTCATAAAATATCTAATTTTAACTCTCTAACAAATCTTTATATTAGTTTAAATTTATAGAATATCTAGTATTACAGATATTGCTGAAGCAAAATTTTATCAGAGAGATTTGTAACAATTGAATTTGTTACACATAGGTTTACGTTTTGGCTTCATATCTACAAGTGAAACAACAAATCTAAGTATTTTAGTGTCAATGCTATTTAATATTGGATGTATTTATATATATATATATATATATATATATATATATATATATATATATATATATATATACATACATATAAATATAAATAAATAAATAAATAAATAAATATATTTATTTATTTATTAGGAACAAATATAGCAATAAAAGAATAAAAAAAATATTTAATAGTTCTCCAAAACATCTCTATAATAATAGCCTAAGTCATGTAACTGTAATCAAGAATTCCGGGGTGACAGCTTTGTATTCTAGTAACAATTTTGGTCTTTAAGTTTAGCCTACGCAGGTCATAAGTCGCCAAATTCTGTTCCATCGCCATTATTTCATTTATATTATAATAGACAAGTCACGTGAGTGTCATAAGAAAATGCGGGCTGATATCTTCGCTTTTCAATAGGGCATTCTTAATCAAAATTATTCTTTCGAATAAAACAACATAAATGTTTCCACGATGACAAGTAATTCTTGGTACTTTTATGTTAGCCGAGCAGAAATCTCGTCAAAAGTATTTTTAATATCGCCAGTTAGCTTTTTTAATTTTTAACGATGTAAATTAAATCAATGTTTTGATGCTGAAATTAAATGTGATGGTTTATTGTATTATCTATAACTTATCTTACTTTTTCTTTCTTTTTTCTTTTTTCTAAGAAATAAGTGAAAGTCATGAATTTTAAATTTTCAGTTTTAAACTCAAGTTATGTATTTTAAATAAACTTAAAGGATTATATTATAAATGAAATTAATGAAGCAGAAAAAATGCGACAAGAACAATATTTGGCGATTTTTCACTTGCGCACGGCTAAAATAAAAATACAGAGTTCTTGATTTTTCTATCAGAAACTTCCCATTTGGCGAAGGATTGAGCAAGTAAATTAAATTATGAATAAAAGTAACATGACAAAATACTTTTAAGGCATTTAATGTATGCATTTAAAAGAGACAAAACTGGCTTCCAAGGGCAGCTAGTTTTGATAATATTACAGTTTAAAGAGAGTGACACTTTTCTTCCCGTAAAATGGTGCGTTTTGAGAATAAAAATCCATTCAGTATCCATTATCTGGATAACCCAATGGGGCAAACGCATTTAAAGACGGTAAGCAATTTAACACAAACAGCGGGCCACATTAAAAAAAAAGTTAATTTATGTTATTAATATCTCAGAAAATAACACTGCTAGATACAAAATACAACTATGTTAAATAAAATATTCATGAATCGTTCCAACGTCATCATCATTCGTAGTTTATTTTATGAGTTATTTTACATATTTTACCTTATTTATCGAAATAATATTTGACAATTTTTATATTTCTGCCAATATTAACGTAGTTTTCACCGAAAAAAAAATCTACAAACTTTCACTGAATTTTAAATTGCATTATTTAAAATCTTATTTCCACTTGGTGTTTTCTGAGCCTTAATCATTCTGCACATATACTAATCTGTAAATATAAAACATTAAACACATAGCTTTCAACCATCTGTTTTATTAAAACATACACATTACATAAAATACATATTTAATTTCATCCATTAAATATCTTTTCGGCTTAGGGTATGTTTATTTGACTTTCGAAAATGAAGGTTACAAACTACTACTTGTCGTACTAAAATTAGATACTGAGCATAGCTAAAATATACTTAATTTCACATTACATTTAAAATATATATATTCACTTGTAAACAATTACAGAAATTTGTCTGTAATTGTCGCTACCATATATCAATTTCTCAATAAAGAATCTCTGACTTTAGATTATCTGCATTAATAAATTCTAAACATAAAGTACAATGTCAATGATTAGAGATTAAGATTAATTGCAATTTTTACTTAAGAACGTACAATTTGAAACTTTTGGAAAATTCATTTCATTGAATTTCATTCAATAATATAAATGAAGTATCTATTTCAAATTTATGAATGAAAATGCTTCTGGCATTACAATTGCCTCTGGATATAACTTTATTTTTACAGGTCGATACTTTCTACCAAAAGTACCGTATAATTCAGTGTATAAGCCGAGTATTGAACTTTTCAGTGAAAAATGAACCAAAATCGGAAAACCGTATATAAGCCAAATTAGCACATTTTTCTGCATAGCTAATAGAATCAAATGTGCTTTTAGTAATTATTCATCGCACCTTCTCTGATTCGGCGCACCAATTGTCTGTTGACACGTCTTGGCGGTCTAATTGTTTTCCGCTCATTCTATTATGATTTACTTTTTCATAAAGAAAAGAACCTATCTCCCACTTTATTAAATAGGAAAACCTTTCTCTTCTTCACGTGATTGCTAACTGTTACTTTGATTTAAGGGTACAGTGCACTCTCAAAACTAATTTTTTTTTAACCAATGGATTTTTAAAAAACTTTCTTGAACTATTCATAGTATAAATATAATCTATTTCACAAATTTTTGTTAAAATATATTCAATAGTTCCTGAGATACAGAAAATGATTTTTAATTGGCAATATTTCAAAATGCTCTATGCGCATCCAGTTTTCAAATACGTGTACAGTATTTTTCCATAATAGCCATTTCATACATACAAATAAAATTTCTTCTTACATACAAAACAAACAACACTAGAAATTTTTAGCGTACTACTTCTAAAACATTGAAAAAATTATTATAACTTAATTTTTTTGTATTTTTTCATTAAAAATTCATTAAAAATCTATATAATAGAAAATTAAATGCCTCTAAACAAGTTTATTTTTAGTAACATTTGTTAACACATACATAGAGAGTATTGTAAAAAAAAAAAAATCAGGAAAATTGGGCATAACGTAACGCGCATGGAAAATTTTGAAATCATGAAAACGACAAAAATATTCATTCTCAGGACAACAGGTTTTAGTAAATACAATGACTATAATTGCTTAATATTTATCTACTGACACAGTTTTAGTTACATATAAGGGATATAATATCATATCTAGCTTATATGTAAGATCTTTATGTTTTTCATGATAAATTCACATAAAATGCGAGACTTCGAAGATGTGTGACTTCCAAAAATGTAGTACTCCAATAAATACAGTCAGTCGAAATCAAAAGTTTTTTGAGTATCTGTAGAAGGTAAACAAACGGTAAAGGAAAAGTTAAAAGTTGAAGTTTAAAACACTTAGTAATAAATTTAAAGACTTACAGGGTTTTTTTTATTACATTTTACGCTAAAAAGATTAGTAACAACATGCCACTTGCTCTAAATGCGTTGTAAACAAACGTTAAAAGAAACAGTTAAAAGATACAGTTAAAGTATTATTTTACGAAATCACAGAATTAATAGGTATTCAGTGCAAAATAATAACATTGAGTCAGGTCAAACGAAAATCTATGATAAAATTTAAAGCTGCGAATTGGCGAAAAACTAAACAAAGGGGCGTGGTAGAAAATTGCTGATTGGACAAAATTGCAGCTGATTGGACAAAAATGCTTATAACTCCACTAAAAATAGTCGAAATCGAAAAATTCTTTTTGCGTTCATTAGCAGGGAGATCATATATTGTTATAATGCTAAAAGTGAAAACAATTGGAAGATTGTTTTCGATTTTGAAAGTCCACTGTACCCTTAAGGAAAGATTATTGGACAAAAATTGCACGGCTTATAAAGCAATCTTTAAATTAAAAGGCATCAATTTTGTAGAATATTCAAATAACTCAGTGTTTGCTAGTATTTTCATGCTCAATGAAAAACAAATGCTAGAATGGAGACAGAAAAAAAGAAGAAATTTCAGAAATTCCAAAATTAATGAACCTGCATATGGACGCAAACCGACATTTCCTGCACTTGAAGAAAAACTGACCGATTTTCTGCAAATGTTTCTGCGAAGCAGGATGAATGTAACCCGTACAAATATTCGTATCATGGCCCTGAATATATAAAAAGATCAAAATTTACTGTCATTTAAACCTGCATTTTTTTGCATCTGTTGGCTGATTAAATCATTTTATGGATCGATATGAGTTGTGCATCCGAACCCGTACTAAAATGGCCCCAAAACTTCCGAAACAACAGCTATAAATCAAAGTTTAAATTTTTCTAAAGCATGTCATGCAATTGACAAAGAAATATAATTTTCAACTTTCGCGATTAGGAAATCTGTATGAAACCCCTGTATGCTTTGATTCCCCTCCAAATTGCACAATAAAGAAGAAAGGTGAAAGGCTGTTTTCATTAGAACAACTTTTCATTAAAAACGCGCTTCGCTGTTGTTTTAAGCTGCATTAGGCGTGGACTGCGTTTATCTTCAATGATAATTTTTTAAAGGGAATAATTGCTTAAGTGGATACATTTCCCTTGTGGAATTATTATCCTTGCAAATCCGACAGATTGAAAGGATAAAAATGAAATTTTAAATTGCCTTTAAAATGTATGGTAGAAATGGAGCGGTTTTTAAGAAGCCTTCTCTGCTAGTTTAGGATGCGTCAAAACTGCACCGCACATAAAAAGTAAAACAAATTTCCTGTGAGGTGGGAACTTTGGTAGTATTGATTTCCAGTGACCTTAGTTATATTCTTCAACCACTAGACCTGTGTCTATGGTAGCCAATTAAACACAGATTCCGCTTGGAATTGGTCTGAATGGATGTCATCTGAGAATGCAACTGTGACAAGTGACGGTAATTTAAAAGATGTTGACATCGTCTTTTTCTCTGAAATGGTGAAAGACGTCTAGGTTGAATTATCACCAGAAATGATCTTCCGATCTTTTAAAAAAAAATGTTGCATCGGTAATGCGATTGCATCGGAACTGATGATGACGTCATTTTTGAAGAAGATGATGATGATGCTAATGAGGATTACACACTGACAATATTAATCCTGGTGTAGCAACGGGAATGCTAATTGTTGACATTTTTCATTGTAAAAGAATGGAGTATCAAATTATTACTAGCCCTTTAAGACCGGGAGCTTTTTAGTAGAAATGAAAAGTTTTGATGGTTTACCCTAATTAATAGGACCATATTTGATTGAAAAAAAATATGCCAAATGAGGATCCACACATTTCTGTCGGTACAAGCTCGACTTTAAATCGCACAAAAAGTGGAAAATATGTACTCGTTTTTTGTCCCATATTTTTTCACCTAAAAATGTATCTGTCAAAATTTGCAAAGTAATAAAGTTTTACTTACACCTATTTCATATGAAAATTAGCAGATGAAAGCAAACAAAAGAAATTGAAACAACACAAAAACAGAAACGTATTAGGCATTTAAATTATTCCTGAATACAATTCCGGATAGCTTTTGTTCTAATTTAGAAAAAAAAATGGAGATATTTACATTTTTTCATCGTACTTTTTTATTTGATCAAATATCTTATTCATCAAAACATGACCTATTTTAGCAAATATAGACTATCTCAAATCATTGTTATGCTTACGTCTTTTTGTTTGTCTCTTTTTTTTCAAGAAGCTCACATATAAAATGTTTAAAATGGTGTTATTACTGAATATAACTTTACTCAAACAATGTTAGTAAGGCGAAATGAAATTACATAAATACACCCAAAAGGTCAATTGATGCAATATACTTAACCTAACTAAATATTATTGAAAAAGAAATAAAACAATACCTCCTTCAAGTACATGACTCTCTAAGTCACCCATCTTGTGGGATAAGTAATGTTTTTTCATAAAAAAATATTTTGAGTTATCCATAGAGATAAATGTGGCCTTTTTTTACAAGGAGTACAAACATAAAATTAGTTACATTTTGTTTTGTTGAATGGGTACGTGAAATGAAAATTAACAGTTACGCTAAATACTACACAGTACAAAAAGTCATTTATTTCTTAATCTAGAAATAAAATTAATTTAATCACGAACGAAAATGCATAAGAGCGTCTTCTGAGTTACACGTGATTCTGAAAGTGTTCTTTGTTTATAGTAATGCCATTAACATAAGTTCAGCATACATAAAAACGAAGTTTCTTTTGTGGCCAGTAGTTTTCGAAAACTTTTTCGACTAATTTTCATATTGTTTAAATCCATTCTGTACACGAATATAGGTTTTTCGGATGCTATTAAATCTCATATAATCATATTAATCTACAAAAACATGTTTTTCAGAGAAACATGATAAATTAATAGCATTAGCTTTAATATTAGCGTTATATTTCCCCCTTGCAACTATAAAATCAGTGACGCAACTGAAAATGTTTACTCGAGAATTGACATTACCTGAAAAACTTATATTCTGATTTGAGAAAACTGATTAATACCGTTTAAAGACTATTCGAAAACGATTTCGAAAGTAATTTGCAAGAAAAAAAATGTTTTTATAAATGTTTCCTTAAATCTCGAAAATATATTCGTAAGTGAGGTTTTTAAAGGTATAAAACGCTTTTCGGAATCATGGGTATCTATCTGTTACGGGTAACTTTTGTCTTCAGATAAATCTATTTTAATAAATATTTCTTTTAAATTGTTTTATATTTCATTTAACTCTTTAATTTTCTAAAAATATTCTCAAAGTTTTTTAAAATTACTTAAATTTGTCTAGAACATAAAAAAAAAAAATTAACAAATTACAACGACCATTTGGAAAATGATTTTTTCAAAGACTAAAATTTAAGACATAAAAAAATCGCACAGAGTTGATCATACATTATGTACGCCTTGAATTAAACATTAATAGTGTTATTACACGTAAAAATTCCAAGCGACAAAAATCGCCTGCGACTCGTATTTTGTGTGAAATATTTATATGTATTCATTCCTGTCCTATTTATCTTTTTTTTAAATTTTAATTGGCTTATTCCATTTTTTTTGCACGTGAAAATCTTACAAATTAAAATTAACCATTTGGCAGAAATTGTTATTCATTTTCTTTCATTTTCATTAATTATTATCCACCTGAAACTTACGTATTATCCAAGCATTTCATTGGCTGTTCGGGAAAAGGCTTTTCCATCGTCAGATTTAAAAGAAATCTGACTACCAATTTAAAATTAAATTTCATTCTTAAACTTCTAAACATCCGACACTATTACTTTTTACACCGTCGTATAGAGAAAAAAAATTTACTTTCAAATGCAATTTGTTTGAAAGCTGTATCTCAATTTGTTTCTGAGTTATTAATATTTTTTTTGTAGTTTTTATTACTTTTTTGTCATAGTGGCAACAGAAGGTATCCATCTCTGTTGAAAGTAAAGGGAAATACAGATTACTGTATAGACCAATCAGAAAACGAATAAAATGCGGATTAAAAAATAAAAACCTTCAGATATGCTTTTGATTTCCTACCCTGACGAGAACAATAACCATTTTTCCAAATGATTAATAACATGTAACTTAAAATGATTGTCAATCGGGGAACATTGATAGACGTGTTTTTTAAAATTATAGTTACTCATTCTAATAATTATATATTTCACTTGAGGATAATTTCTCAGTAAAACTTCAATCTGCACAGAAAAGAAGAATGAAGCCCGGCTTCATGATACACTTGACAAACTAAAGTCATGTATTGCACCTTACTGAGTACTATATGCTTAAACATCATTTTGTGTTTCGGTGGAGAATCTTTCCGCACTGTTAAAAATTTGCAGCATTCTGTCCAGTCATTTGACCGTTTTTGTCGAAAACGGTTACACAATCGTAATTTAACACTATTCTGACCATATTATTGGTCATTTTATGGTCAGAATACAGTTAAATTACGGTTATGAAACCGTTTTTTCAAAAAATGGTCGATTGACTGGACAGAATGCTGCAAATATTTAACAGTGCGGAAATAGTGCCTGACGCAAAAGAAATAGACAGAAGAGAAACTTGAGATGGCGCTTACAAAGAAAAGGGAGAAAATATTAGTATAAAGTTACGAGGGAATATATGTAAACATATGTTAAAGAATCTGTGCTACGAATCTAGATTAATTAAAACTTTTAAAACGTTATTTTATTGTTAAACGGTTTAATATTAAATATTTTCAATAATTCTATTTTTAATTGACTGTAATTAATTTCTTAGCTTAACTGTAGCTTATAACATCACTTATCATAATAACATTATTTGCATAGCTTACGAATAAATGAATAAAACTAATAATTGTAATTAATTAAGTGAAACAAAGAATAAATGAAAGAATTTTATTTTTTATTTTTAGAGAACTGCTCATCCATTTTAATTCTTAAATTATACATTTTGTAAAACATCTTTAACTGTTTGCTGTTTTAAATATTGCGAAAATATTGTAAAAATAGTACGTATATTTATAGTTAATAAATAATAGATTATATTTAGTTAGTAATGGATAAAAATGTATTATAGTGAATAAATATGATTAACTGTATGACGAAATCATGCGGGCAGCCAGCTTGAAAAATCACCGTGGCACAGAGTCCAAACTGAGCAACACGTTATTTAAAGAAATAAATAATCGTACGTTCCAGTGAAACAGATAGTTATAGCTTATTATCATCACTTATCATAACAACATTATTTTCATAGCTTACGAATAAATGAATAAAACTAATAATTGGAATTAATTAAGTGAAACAACGAATAAATGAAAGAATTTTATTTTTTATTTTTAGAGAACTGCTCATCCATTTTAATTCTTAAATTATACATTTTGTAAGACATCTTTAACTGTTTGTTGTTTCAAATATTGCGAAAATATTGTAAAAATAGTACGTATATTTATAGTTAATCAATAATAGATTATATTTAGTCAGTAATGGATAAAAATGTATTATAGTGAATAAATATGATTAACTATATGACGAAATCATGCGGGCAGCCAGCTTGAAAAAAACACCGTGGCACAGAGTCCAAATGTAGCAACTATTTAAAGAAATAAATAATCGTATGTTCCAGTGAAACAGATAGGTATAGCTTATTATCATAGAAAAAAATATGCTTAGAACTATACAACTATCAGGAGGAATGCTTGCTTTATACAGTGAAGAATCTATTCTTATATAATTTCTGAAGCAAATTAAATAAATCGAAATTCAACTCGATATTGATTTAACCTCTTGGCACTTAAAAGCAAAAGGCAGAAAAGAATGGGATAAAATTACAAGGAAAGGTATGGAAACATATAATAAAGAACTTCTAGATTGGTTTAAACTTTTAAAACATTGTTTTACTGTCGAATATTTATAGCTTAAATATTTGCATTTATTACAATTTTTAATGGCTGTAATTGATTTCTCTTTTTATGCAATAGTTTTAATCTCATAGATTAATGATTGAAATCAATGATTGCACATATTTTTTATAAAGAAACAAATGAATGAAACAATTCCATTTGCTAATTTTAGGGAAAAGAACATGTGTTTTCGATTCATTCTCCGAAAAATAAGATATATTATACAACATTTTTTATTTCACCATACATGTAAAAAAGAAATATTTTAAATTATTAAAGTGAAAATTTTGTAAAATTTCTATTCCTGTTCCCTATTTCAAATATTGCTATCTTTGGAAATAATGATATTGTCGCTAAAAATTGTACGTATATCATTAATATAATCGACAAATATTTATGAGCTTTTTCATATTATGTTTTTAATATCTTATGTTGTGAACGAACATTTGTATGTGCGCAGATGGAAAAGCAGCCTTATCTCAAAAATTTACAATAACAACAATTTATTTAACACAGTAAATAAGGATAAATGACTGTCCAGCGACAGTTTTAACTAACAGTGATTTAAAGAAATAAGTTTAAAAATCCTTAAAAGTGGATAATGCTTTCTTTTAGAAACTTGCTAATTTAAAACTCTAATTTAAAACAAAAATGGCAATGTTGATCAGTTAACGGAACCTAAGAAAACTTTTCTTCAGCTTACTATAAAATGTCACTTCTAAAAACTGTAATAGCAATATCGAGGGAGCGATCTGGATTACAATATACTTTTATCTGAAATACAAATTTTCAAATCTTAACCACGGAAACGAATGCTTCAAAAACGGCTCACAAGAAAACCTCGCTTGCTGCACAACACTTGGAAGGCTCGACGATTCATGCATCTGATATGGGATACAGCACTGTACAAAAAAATCCGTTAAAATACGGAAATTCTACTGTCAATCAAGACACCAGTACTACAATGGTGTGCAAAAATTGAGAACGAGATGTTTTTTTTAATGTACGCCGTGCAGAAGTTTTAACCGAAATCATAGCATTAGCATAAGATCTCAAAGATGCGAAAATATGAAACAATTGATCAAACTATTTAAACAATCCGTTCTGTTACGTTGTTCGGATTCTAATTTATCTACTTCGTCCTTAATTTTTACACGCCAGAGTATTTCCACATTTTAACGGAATTTTTCCCCGTAAATTTTGTGAAAAAACGGATTTTTTTTTCTGGAATTTACAGAAAAAAATTCCGTTAAAATACGGAAATAGTACTGTCTTCTTGATTGCCAGTATAATTTCAGTATTTTAACGGAACTGTTTTTACAGTGCGATTTACGATTAATGAAGATTTGCATCAGAAAAAAATTATAAAATTTTATTTTTCTAACCTTGGTGGAAAAAAGGTAGTAAAATTCCTTTGCCTAATTTTGCAATATATTTTTTTTTGGAATATTCCGGTGTGAATTCGACATTACACAAACACAATTTCTTGCCCCTGAAAGGGTTAAGGCGAGATGCGACAAATTCCTCTGAATCGAACTAGTGCCGCAGATATATGACAGCTAAATAACGGCAGATAGATAATAAACATATCATTACACAAAATAATCATAAAAATCAGATTACCAGAGATTCAGTCACACTTTGCGAAACGTCAAAGTTAGATCATTTACAATATTACGAACGCACGTTAAAACTCACTGGAACATACACTAACTACATAAAAGAGTAACAAAGCACTCATTCAAAAGTGTTATCTTTTTAAGATATATTGCGTAATATTCGATGATCCAGACCATAATACTTAAAAAAATATATGTAAATAAGTTTTGTTGAATAATAGCTAAATGACGGTTTTTTTTTTTTTTTTTTTTTTTTTTTTTTCAGTATTGTGATTTTTTTTTGCAGTTTATAGGAAGCTGTGTTAGCTTAACCTATGTTTAAAACGTTACTGATTTTTTAAAAAACCGACATTCTTAAAATAAAATGTGAAAATATAATTTAAGAATTTTTTTAATATTTCTGGTAACTATGTGATTGTTAAAGATGTATGTATCATTTTTTTTTTTTTTTTTTTTTTTTTTTTTTTTTTTTTTTTATCATATAAGGCGTTGCATAATCGTCTCATAATTCAGCTTGTTTCTTTACTATTTAACTTTCAAGGTAGGTAATACGAAAGCGAAACTTTCTTAAATTACTTTACAAATTTAATTTATACGCAGCGGTGGATATGAAATTTAAAAAAAAAGATAGTTCAAAAGTTTCATTTTTCGTTATATTAAAATAATAAATAAGAAAAAAGATAATTGGATATAATTGTTGCATAAAAGGATAATATATATCAACAAAATATACATTTCATCAACATAAAAAATACAAATCTGGTCATACATAAAATATGGAGAAATGTTATTATTTTTAAAAAATGTTATATCTTTTTAGCTTTCTGACTAGATAGACCTGGATGCGTTTAACTCTTTATGTACTGAATTATATATCCATGAAAATGTTGTCTTTTAAAGCAGTTTTAGTGAATTTTTTTAATCTACATTAGGTTATTTACATAATCATTTAATAAATATTAGAAGCATTTTACATGAATGAAAGGATTTAGAAGGATTAATTAAATTTGAATTTATAGGGATTTTGTGTAATATTTATAACCCCACTCAAATCTTTTATTTAAAATATTTTTTTAGTATTGTGTAGAATTAGGAAATGTACAAATATACTCTTACAATAGAAATATTAGAATAATTCTTACAATAGAAATATAGAAATATTTCCGAAATGAATTTTGAAAAATCCCCCTACCCCACAACGGGAATAAAGCTGAAAAAATGCAAAGGCAAAAAAAAAAGTATCCTTTTAAAAATATTTTTGTTTGTCTAACCAATAATGCTTTTGGAACAAGATAAAGTAATATATCTATAACTCATTCTAAGCTGTATTACAACTAATCGATGTATTAAATGAATTTTATAACAAATTATTTTAATGGTACTTCTAAGAACCGTCAGTACATAAAGGGTTAATAAATCTGTATGCCACTTCTGATCCATACTCGTTCGCCAATGAAGTTTTAAATAAAATTTCTGTAATGCAAAGTCACGGTATGTGCAACAAATCAGATAACATACGATTTAAAATTAGTTAGTAATCGTGCAAGATAAGTTGTTACTATATATTTAATAAAAATAGTTTTTTTTAATAAGTAAAGCATTTTGTTAAATGATTTAAGGGTTTTAAATGTTGAATTTGCATTTTTGATAACATATTTTATTTTTAAAAAGTTTCATTTCGAGCATAACAAAAGGCATTAAATATATTTTTAAACGAACTTTTTGAATTGGAACAAAATAACATTTTTCGAAAGTTCGGTAATGTGAAGAAACAGTGTTTCCATATGTAATTTCGAAATAAGGTACATGGGACGTTTATTTTTTAAGAGTTATATGCAAAATTAAAGATCCATACCTCACAGTACTGGATTCTCAGACATCAGCTACCACCAATTTTGAGCTTTAATCGTCTTCTTGGGGGACTTGGTGCATCTCCTTTAAAAATAATCCTATTCTCTTACAATTTTCTTTAACATAGTTCTGGGGTCATCCGGTTACATTATAAATTACTAACTTACATACCTAATTATTTTGTTTCCATATTTATCTTTCTTTGTATAATGCAATTAGCGGACTTGCCCGGCGTTGCCCTGGGTCCGTAAATAATAACCTTAAACAAAACTGAAGTTACTATGATTTTATCTTTTGCAATTCTTTTAAAAGAACCTAATTTCGGAGGCACCCATTGCCTTCCGCAGCGTCTATTGTGTATCCAACAAACTTCTTTCCGAACGAACCTGTAATCTGGGTCAACGTTAACTAAGGCAGCATGTGCCGGAAGTGCTCCGCACGTGCCGGAGACAATTGGAAACCAAGTTGAGTGAGCCAAACCTCGTAGTAATAACTCCTATAGAATCCAAAAAAGAGTGCATCGTTAATGTTAGAAAATGTTAGTAACTGAAGTCTAAGATAAAATTTCATAATAAAGAAAGTAGCTGAATTGTAATCCATGTTGAATGAACCAAATCCCGTTGAAATTAGGACTCTGGAATCGGAGGAAAGAATGCATCCCCAATCGGTGGAAAATGACCTCTACCCTTTAAATTTCATGAATTACTATTAACATTAACACGATATTTAATATAATGATGAAATTCATTATCTAAAGTTCCTTGAAAGTAACGCGATTTTTCATTTACAGCTGTAGTGAATAAACGTAAGTTGATGCTGAAAAAGGAAATTTATGTTCGAAAAAATTGATAGCTGATGTATAAAGAAAGACCGGACCCTGTGGGCCAGGGTCTTAAGTGGAATGTAGTTGAGTATAAAATTTTTAGTAGTTTTAAATTAGCTTGAGGACGCTGAAACTATGTTGACGCTGAAAAATGTAATGGAATTGGATAGTTTTTAAAGAAGCTGCAACAAAGGGCCCAAGAAAGAGATTAATATTTGACCGTTTTTAAGGGACCTATAATAAAGGGTCCTAAGAGGTGAGACCGATAATATTGAGCAAGGCTCTAACATGAAAACTTTTTAAAAGGTCTAAGTTCTAGCACTTTAGATCTTGAATTAGTCGAAATTAAGCATACTGTATGAATTAATCATTAGAATAAAATTTTAAAGAAATAGGCATTAATTAGGGGGAAATGCTTAAAACAGGTTCCTAGGATCCAGTAAAAATAAGATGGTGTTGATCCGAAGAGAAGGGTGTAAGACTCAATTTTAAAATTTTGCATTGATAATGCGAGAAAATTAGGTGATGAAAAATACATGCCGCACAAAAAGATCAAGTGTCTCCGGATCGGGCCCTATGGAACCCTAGGATGAAAAAGGATTTTAACTGGAATAAAGGAACGGAAGAATAACTAAATGGAAAAATTGTTCCAAAAATGAAAATCGGATTGAAAGGAGGCAATTATTGACAATTTATGGTGCAAAAACTTTAAGGGGCACTATACCCGGCCCTAAGGGGCAGGGACTTGAGTGGCGTGTAGTTGCGTATAAAGGTACTTTTTAGTAGTTTTTAAAGTAGACAGGTGATACTAGAAATGTGTTAAAGAGACTTGCAAGCAATTCCGATCATTTTTAAAGAAGCTGCACCAAGAGCCCCAAGAAGGCGATTAATATTCAAAACAAGTGGTGGTAGCTAGAGTCTGAATTTTTTTCTTGTCGTTGATGCAGTAGCTGTCGGACCCAAGAAGTTGTTAGAAAAAAAAGCTTCTGAATCGGACCATTTTTAAGGGAGCTATAGTATGGAGCCCAACAGGGGCAAATTGATAGTTAACAACAGGGCCCTAACATGGAAACATGTTACAGTGTTTTAGTACTTAACGATTTACATCTATAATTAGTCAAAACTAAGCATTTTTCGTTAGAATAACATTTTAAAGAAGTACAGAAAAAATAGGGTAAATGCTTCAAAAAAGACCCTAGGGCCTCGATAAAAACATGAAGGTGTTCGTCTTGGAAGAAAAGACCAATACTCAACTTTAAAATTATTCACTGAGGAGATGAGAAAATAGGGAGTGAAACATGCATGGCACACAAAAAGTTTTTGGGACCAGGACCGGGCCCTACGGGACCATAAGGAGCACCAGGGTCTTAATTGGAATGTACAAACGTGAGGATAACTAAATGAAAAAAGAGTTCCAAAAATGAAGATCGAATTAAGAAGGGACAATTTATTAAAAAAGTATGGTGTAAAAACTTCAAGGCGCCCTGTACTGGGAACCAAGGGGCCAGGGTAACATAACTGGCATGTAGTTTGGCACAAAGATATTTTTAGTAATTTTTAAAGTAATCGGAAGACGCTACAAGTATGTTAAAGAAAATTACAAGCAATTCGGATCAGTTTTAAAGAAGCTGCACCAAGGGTACCAAGAATGCGATTAATATTCAAATTTGGTGGTAGCTGATAAAAAATAATGATATAAAATATGACTGATAAAAAATTTTTGTCGCTTATGTAGTAGTTGGGGGACCTAAGAAGTTGTTAGATAAAAAAAGCTTTTGAATCGGACGATTTTTAAGGGAGCTATAATAGGGGGCCCAAAAGTGGCCAACTGATAGTTAAAAATAGGGCCCTAACATGCAAAAACATGTTAAAATGTTTTAGTACTTACCGCTTTAGATCTTCAATTAGTCAAATTCAATTAGTCAATTAGAGAATAATATGAATTATTCGTTAAAATGACATTTTAAAGAAATGCACAAAAGGGGGTAAATGTTGAAAAAAGGACCCCCCCCCCCAAAAAAAAAAAAAAAAAAAAAAAATGAGGATTTTGGTCTGGGAAAAAGAGTCTAAGATTCAACTTTAAAATTATGCACTGAGAAGATGAGGAAAATGGGGGATTAAAAATGATTGGCACATAAAAAGTCCAAGGGGCCATGGACTGGCCCTACGCATCCCAGGTGGGTCCCTGGGTCTTTTTTTAACTGGAATGTAGAAACACGAGAATAACTAAATGGAATAGGGATACCAAAAATGAAGATCGGATTAAAAGAAAGCAATTAATTAACAATTGATTTGCACAAAAACTTCCAGGGTCCCTGTATCGGGCCCCAAGGGGCCAGAGTCTTAACTGACAAGTAGAAACACGATAATCACTAAATGTAGATATATCCCCCAAAATGAAGACGATGGGATGAAAAGGGTGCAAGTTATTAACAATTTAGTGAATAAAAACTTAAAGGGGCCTAGAGGCCCTTACCCTTAAAAAATTAAAAATCTGAGCCTCAGGTGCATCGGGACCTGTCTTGTACTATTCACATCTAAATTTTCAGACTTCTACGTGCAGTAATTTTTGCTAGCCATCGCACACAGGCAGACAGGCGGTCAGACAGAGCGATTTGTTCTTTTATTAGCATTGATTAAACAGTCTCCAAAATGTTAATTAAGATCCATTAAATGTGGATCATTAATTATATAAAATACTAAAAAGATCTTTGAAGAAAAGAAATTATTACAAAGACGAGATAAAGATTCAGTGTTGTCAGATTGGGGACTTTTTTGTCCTCAGATTGTAGATTGTCACCGCTCTTTTGATAGGAATATTCGTCTTATTCAGAGAATAGATTAAAAATTCTGAAAAATAAGGCAAATTATACAATTTTTAAAAAGTGGTGACAGTCAAATAATCTGAATTAAAAAAGTCCTTCCGGCCAGTGCCGGGAGGAAGAGGTAGCTTTCATAATCCTTATTTATAAAAAGCCAACTTATAT
Source organism: Maratus speciosus (assembly GCA_963932465.1). Classification (NCBI taxonomy): domain Eukaryota; kingdom Metazoa; phylum Arthropoda; class Arachnida; order Araneae; family Salticidae; genus Maratus; species Maratus speciosus. The sequence goes on from OZ010793.1 coordinate 277,519,202, forward strand.
CATGCAAACACACGAAGCTCAATTTAGTGGAAACCGAATATAGGAGATTCAATACTAATTTTTATCAATATAATGAATGAGAATTTCGCGAAATCAGTCAGCTTTATCCAAGCTGCTTTTCTTTAAAGTAACTTATATTTGGCTGCCAAATTCGGCAATTTCTTAAAGTGCCTGTCATTTTAAGACAACATGGTGGATGAGGCTAAGCAGTGAACTTGGTCGAGACCTTAGTAATTGCTGTGCACATGCTCACTCACATCGGAATCGGTTAATATATAGGAGTGCTGTCGCATGCAAAAAATCAGATTTTTCAAAATGTCACCCACAATAGAAATTGAAACTGCTATATCTGAGCCATTTTTTAAGGTAAAGACAAACAAAAAATGCTCCTGAATCCTTATATCAAGATCAAATACTTAAGAAAGAAACCTTTTTCAATTTCTAATTTTTTTGCACCTCACTTTAAATATAAATATATTTTTTTAATTTAATGGCCGCCATTTTGAAACAAGATGGCTGATGAATCTGGCCAGCGAACTTGGTCGAGGTGTTGATGTATACTATCCACATGCCTTCTTACATCGAAATAGGCGAATACGTGTGTTATCGCGTAACAAATACAAGATCGTTTCAAAATGTTAGCCATGCTAGAAATTCAAAGTGCTATAAATCAACCATTTTTTAAGATATCAACAAAAGAACAAATTTTCAGAAACAAAAACTGCTCCGGAAACTTTGTATCAAGGCCAAACACATAAAAAAAATCTTTTTCATTTTCCAATTTTTTAATACCTCATTTTGAATTTTAAATTTAATTTTTTTTAAATGGCAACCCTTTTGAAACAAGATGGCGAATGAAGCTGGCCAACGAACTCGGTCGAGACATTGGTATGTACTATGTACAGACCAAGTTACATCCAAATAGGTTCATAAAAACGCCTGTTATCGCGTGACAAAAATCAGGTCGTTTTAAAATGTCAGCCACAAGAGAAATTCAAAATGCTATTACTCAGCCATTTTTTTTTAGATATAGACGAAAGAAAAACTGTTCCGGAATCTTTGTATTAAGGTCAAACACATACAAAAAAAATCTTTTTCATTTTCCAATTTTTTTGGTATCTCATTTAAATTTTTTTATTTTTTTATTTCTTGAATGGCCGCCATTTTGAAACAAGATGGCGGATGAAGCTGGCCAACGAACTCGGTCGAGATATTTGTATGTACTATGTACGCACCAAGGTACATCCAAGTCGGTTCATAAATACGCCTGTTATTACGTGAGAAAAATCAGGACGTTTCAAAATGTCAGCCACGCTAGAAATTCAAAATGCTATAACTCAGCCATTTCTTAAGATATAGACGAAACAAAAACTGCTCCCGAATCTTTTTATCAAGGTCAAACACATACGAAGAAAATATTTTTTTCAATTTTCAATTTTTGGTACCACATTTCAAATTTAAATTTTTCTTAAAAATTTAAATGGCCGCCATTTTTAAACAAGATGGCGGGTGAAGCTGGCCAACAAACCCGGCCGAGACATTGGTATGTACTATGTATAAACGAAGTTACATCCAAATCGGTTCATAAATACGCCTTTTATCGCTTGACAAAATTCAGGACGTTTCAAAATGTCAGCCATGCTAGAAATTCAAAATGCTATAACTCAGCCATTTTCTAAGATATAGACGAAACAAAAACTGCTCCGAAATCTTTGTATAAAGGTCAAATACATAAGAAAAATTATTTTTCCATTTTCAGTTTTTTGGTACCACATTTCAAATTTTAAATTTAAAAATAAATTTTAAATGGCCGCCATTTTGAAACAAAATGGCGGATGAAGCTGGCCAACGAACTCGGTCGAGAGATTGGTATGTACTATGTACACACCGAATTACATCCAAATCGGTTCATAATTACGCCTTTTATCGCGTGACAAAATTCAGGACGTTTCAAAATGTCAGCTACGCTAGAAATTCAAAATGCTATAACTCAGCCATTTTTTAAGGTATGGACGAAACAAAAACTGCTCCGGAATCTTTGTATAAAGGTCAAATACATAAGAAAAAAATATTTTTCCATTTTTAATTTTTTGGTATCCCATTTCAAGTTTTAAATTTTTTTAAAAATTTTAAATGGCCGCCATTTTGAAACAAAACGGCGGATGAAGCTGGCCAACGAACTCGGTCGAGACATTGGTATGTACTATGTACACACCGAATTACATCGAAATCGGTTCATAATTACGGGAGTTACAGTGTGACATAGGTCAGATATATATATATATATATATATATATATATATATATCAATTTTGAACGGAGGGTGGTTTCGGGGTCTGGGGGTCATGATCGATGAAAATATACCAAAATTTTTTGAAATCGCTTTCCTCCGAACGGCTGCAATAGGTAGCTTTTTTGTAAAGAAAGCTACCTAAAAGTCCCTAATCTGGCAACACTGCAAAGACCAAAGATATTAATAGACCTATCGATCGGGCTGAAAATCAATGATTGCTGTTAATATACAATATTAAAATGATCAGCTTTTAAATATATATTCTAATCATTCATCTTTAACTGTATTACTGAACGAAAATTCTATTACAAATTCATTCATTATTTTGCTAATAATATTTATCCTCAAAATTAAAAAAAAAAAGAAATTAATCGTTTACGCTTTATCCATCATTTAATGAATTAATTAAGCTTGCATGAAAAATGTAAAAGTACTTAGTGATTTAATTAAATTTAAACCTGCAAAAATGCCCTGGTAGGTAAAACCTAGTATGTAATAAAAGAGGAATTCAATTAAGGCTATTTCATCAAGTATCTCAAGTTGCTTTCTCTAATACTTGATAATCCTTCATAAGTATGTGAAGTATTACCATAATTAATTGAATTTAAACCGTACATACAAAATATCTGTACTTATGTGCATAAAGGAGGATTAATCAAATTATTTTATAATTTAAAATTATCAGTTAAATGTTAGTGTAAAACACGAATGACAAAATAAATTTCAGAACTTATTAGTTTATTACATTTTTAATGCAATGATTCTATCACTCTGAATAAGTAAAAAAGTTATTAAAATACTCTTATTTGTTACTTAGTTTTTAAAATATATTTTTATAGGACATAATGCGTGTTCGTTTCTAATAAATAGTCTTATAAATCTAGTTCTAATAATAGTCTAATTAGTCTTTTAATAAAAAAATATTTTGATTTCTCTAATAACTTACTTTAACGTAAAATTTTTTTTCAAGAATCGCAAAATTTACAAATCTCAAAACACATGTAAACTAATGTACATAAAATACAACTATTGCACCCCGCGCGGATTCGATTATTCACATTTCGATTTTTCGATCCACCCTATTGCGCATTCAAATGTTCTATGAGTTTTCTAAATTGTTACTTAGAAATGATCTTTCACCATATTATACTGGTAAGTTTTCCTAGAGTAATCTAAATTTGTTGAAAAGTGTTTTGTAATCTATGATTCACGCATGATACTGTAAAAGCACTTATTTTCGCGAGGCTTTAATTTTCGCGATTTTCGAGAGCCCGTCGTAATCGCGAAAATTTAAGCCTCGCGAAATAATATATTTTTTTCGCCTCAAATAATAATAATAAATCAGAAAATTTTCCCTTATCCAAAATTTAATGATTACAGTTACTTAAATAAGAAATAAGTACAAAAATTTCTTGAATACTTACAACTATTCCTTGACTACTATACAACTACACATACCTTTACAACTACTTCTTGAATAAAAACAATAATACAAGTAATAGAATGCAGCTCATTCACTTACAATATGTACATCAGCTTCTTTGAAGCGATTCATTTTTAGAGCGATGGGGAGGGGGGGGGGGGGTGAAGAACTTTTCGGATAAAAGGAAGTTTCTTAAATTGCCTTATGCAAATGGGTTCTATTTAGGTAGTTTCGGAATTTTTCAAATTTCGGTTCAGTTCATATAAAATTCCCGAAATTTTCAGCTCGCGAAATCACCGATATCTTCATTTTCGCGAAAATTACGGCTCGCGAAAATAACTGCTTTTACAGTATATTATTTTGTTTTAAAAATTGCATTAATACACTGCAAATAGAAGCGTCTTAAATTTAGACACATATGTGACTGAAAAAGAATTTTAGACACTTAAGTGTCTTAATCTGAAAATTAAGACACTATAGATGTCTTAATTTAAGATACATAAGCGTCTTACTATGACCATGGTGTAAACGAACTGAGAATAATGTCTAAAATATCCGCAAACGTCTTATTTTAAGACACTTCATTGCTTTAAACGTGTCTTAATTTAAGACGTTTTGATTCTTCCGACGCAATAACCACCAGGGGGCACTGGGGCACTGCCAGTCGCGCATGCGTTTTAGATGTCTTCGTTCAAAGTTGGTATACGTTGTAATTCAAACGAAGTTTGTTTTTATGTACGCGTGTATTTTAATTCGTTTTTCGCGGAATGTGAAGTTCTGTGATTTAAATTCGTATTCACTTGGATTATTTATTTAATGAATACATGCATCTGACGTGTGTGCTTGACATCAAATGTCTCTTAGAAGCTGTCGTCCATATAAGTGCGGGATAGACACAGAACAGAAGTAGACGACGCTTGAAGATTACACCCGGAAATTCTACAAAGCGTGTGCAATGGACTTAGTGTTAACTCGTATCAATTTATATCAATAATATTGTGTTATTCATCTTCGTCCTGTCGAAGCTGGCAAAAAAAAAGAAACTTTTGTCTGGCGGGTCCTGTTTTTAGGATGAAACATCTCATTCTTTAAATATGGCTAGTCGGATGTATTATGGGATTACCTTTTAAACTGATGAAAGTCTTTCTCCCTCACTGTGGTTGTGGTAGTTTTTAAAACTTCAAATCGAGGAATATTTCTTACCTCTTGCAGCAACTCAAGTAAGTTTCTTTATAGTAGTAAAATTAGTGTATTTTATGATTTTATTTATTGTACTAAACAAAATCCTGCATGAAATTTAATTAGTTTTGAATCTGTTCGCAAAAAACCCCACTAATTCTAGAAGTATATATTTTTAAACTTATGACGTTCTTTTTTATTACGAATTATATATTCAATGTCAGTTCTTAGTTTCAATGGATGATTTTTATCTCGCAGTAAATGACGGATACAAGGAAGTAAAGAAAAAGAAAAACTTTGAAAGATGACCTAATGCTTTCTTACTTCCTGGCATAAAACCGCAGATTAAAAAAAGATAAATAAAGTAAATGAGACTGGTCTATTATATGAAGCTGCCTGTAAAAATATACATATGTATTTGATTTGCAATCAACTCTAATACTGATTTTTTTAATTATTTTTAATAAAAAAGTAATTTGAAATTTATAATGGGAAAAAGTAAAAACCTCTAACTAGATTTCGTATTTAAAATTGTGGTAATTTTATTTATATGCACTTATACGAAAAATACAAAAATGACAGATGTTACTGTATATATTTAAGACGAAAGAAGTTTGGAAATCATAAGTTATTTTTTCCTCATGTTTTTAATATAGAATATGTACTTATTTGTTTTTATTGATAGTTGAATAGCTTTTGTGAGTACCCTCTGATCTACATAAAAACTTGCCCATGTGGAAATATAAATTTTTTAAAAACATAATTTTTAAATAAGTATTTTCATTTTTTTTTTGGGGGGGGGAGGGGGGGATTTTGCATGAATTTTTGTAAAGCTGATATCTTAAATCTTGCACTGATTATAATGAAAGTTTTGAACTTTTAGAGTAGGACAAGTTTAAAAACGCAAATATATTTAACAAAATACCAAAGTCATTTTTTCCCCAATGTTATTAAAGTAGAATATTTATTTATTTATTTTCATTATTCATAGTTAAATGGGTGTTGTGATTATCAAGTGATGTATATGTAAAATTGCCTATGTGGCAATATATTTTTTTATATTTTCATTTTTTTTTTGGGGGGGGGGGGGGGGATTTTTGCAATTTTCGTACATCTGATATTTTAAATCTTTTTCCACATTCAACCGAGTATAATAAATATTTTGAACTTTTAGAGTAGGACAAGATTATAAAATATATATATATATTTATCTATGTACCTTAAAAGCCCTTAATAGCGAACACTTCGGGACCGCGGAATTTGTCCGATAATTGGAGATGTCTACTTTTTTGAGGTAAAAATATACAAATATGTATGTCTGCTGATTAAAAAAGTATTCGTTAAATAGAGGTGTTCGCTATTCGAGAATGTCCATTAACCTCCACAACGGATACTCCCGAATACCGGACATCTCAATTTAGACAACTATAATGCAGGGTTGCGTTTTTTGCAAAAGTACTTCTTGATTAAAGGAAGGGCAAACTGGGAAGTGCCCCGTCCCCCTACGACTGTAGTGCCCCCAAATTTGATGTGCAATATTTGTAAAGCTTATATTTTAAATCTGTTTCGAAATTGTACTGATTATAATCAATATTTTGAACTTTTAAAGTAAAATAAGGTTAAAAACAAAATAAATTTTAAAAAATCTAATATTTAGATAAATATTTTTTGTTTTTTAATCTTGTTCTACTCCTGAAGTTCAAGATATTGATTATAATCAGTACAATTTCGTAAAAGATTTAAATTATCAACGTAACGAAAATTGTATACCAAAACTGAGAGCACCAAAAAAATCAGGCTGTATTGGGGGGGGGGGGGGGAGGGGCAGGACCACAGCCAAATATTTTTCCAGGATTCAACGTGGTCAAACATGGCTACGTATGATGCTTACAAAAAAATGGATGCGATTCAGACGTTTGAAGTGTCTGAAATTCAGACGCAAAAAGTGTCTGAAAAAATTCAGACATTTTAAAATGTCTGAAAATTGAACACTCCATTTCAGACACTTAAGTGTCTGAATTTCAGACATTTTAATTTAGAGTGTAGAAAGGTTTTTGAAGGTACAGTTTTATACCTGGAAAACCTCTATCGTGCTTTCAAATTTGTAAATTTGCATTATGCAAGATCATCTTGATTAAAACAACCATATGTTATGTCTTTCTTTCTATTGTATTCTATTTATTCCGTACGTCACTTTTTCATTCATATTTTTAATGAACTTTTTCTACCTGTTCTGAATGTACTATACAATACGTATTGGCTAGCATGAAAAAGGATTTCATTCCATTTCGTGTTATTCATTATAAAAAGTGGATTATTTTAGTTTAATAAACACTGAGTGGAGCCGGATTGAATTTAGCGTGAACATTTACGAGCCTGTGTCCGTTACGCAGAAACCATCGCAAGCTAATGGTAAACCAAGAATAGCGTTAATTTGAAATAAGGATACCGTGATCGATATATAATTCTATTCTGATGTCAATGTAAATGTTCAACAAGTTCTTAAGCGTTTTCTAAAGAAAGGTGTTATACGATTTGTTTGTATATTTTTTTGCAGTGTATGTGCAGGCATTTGAACGGATGGTCTGAGTCTTCTATTCTTTGTTTTTGCGTAAAAATAGTTTTCAGTAGATTGTCCCGTTTCAATAACATTAGTATATAAAACTGATGCATGTTTATGCTTTTTTTCACTGTTTCTAAATTTATAGTCTTTAACTTTGTAAAAATTGACAAAACTTCACGAAATTTGAATATTGTTTTAGGATGTAAATTCAACTTTTTTTTTATATATATAATTGCCATATACTGTCTATTTTTTTTTCTTTAAAATAACACTTCAAAATTTTAATACATGATCATCAATCGCTCTTTTATATATTGTTGACAATCATATTTAAAACGATTGTCGATTACAGTTCTGCATGAGGACTCTGGAAGATGACTTTAACTATTTTTGAATAGAGTATGTTTCTGGTTTGTTTTGACTATTTCTAGTCGGGTTTGGTAACCTTTCGTTATTTAAAAAAGAAATTCCACAATATTATTTATAATGAACAAAACTATATATTTAAATATATAAGTGTATTTTAAATCATTTCCTTAAAATGCAAAATAAATATAAAAATCGGAATTTCAGCGTATTTTTCTTGCATTAAAATATGAATTAATATAATTTTATTTGAAATTTCTAATTGAAATGGGTCGGATTCGAATCGGGTTCGGGTAGAAGTCAAAATATTTCAGATTTGGATCCGCGTAATCCGATCCGCGGAGGACTGTAATATGTATAATATTACAGCATTGTTACAAAAACGCAAAGGCGGAAGCAATCTTTAGAAATCGGCGTTATTTTACGTTGAAAATGAAATCTTTTAATATAAGTTTATGATATTTTTTTTTTGTGTGAAACATGTATTATATAAAAATACATATTGTATTTTTAAATTGTTAACAAATAAAAACCGAGATTACAGTTTTGAAAGTTCAAGAAATCCAAATGATATCAATGAATAATTAGCATAACTACAAAGTTATGCGAATTTTGTTGTGGATAAAGAAAAAAAGTTATACTTGTAGATGACCATATATTCAGAAAAATATGAAATTTGAAACGGTGAAATTAAAGTGATAACAAAATTATACGCCAGACTGAAAAGCTGAGAAGATCTTTCGGATGCTGTTACGTGTATACGTTAGTCAAGAATGAAGTTTTCCCTCTTGTTATACAGAAAAAGTTAAAATGTGGATAATTTAACCATTTTCAAACCACCAAAAATTTCTGGCCATAATTTAACTATATTCTGACCATAAAATGGCCAATAATATGATCAGAATAGCGTTAAAATTACGGTTGTCTAACCGTTTTCGGAAAAAACGGTCAAATGACCTGCCAGAATGCTGCAAATTTTTAACAGTGTATAAGAATTTCTCTATTTTAACCCTTTGGGAAAGAATCATTTGCGGTGGTCTTTAATTATATTTCACAATTTCAAAGAGATTGAAATTTACATGTATCACTAATGTACAACACAATATGCTTACTATAGAATATGGTATGCATAGCATTCGTCGTTCAGTTACAGAGACTCTCAAAAACATTCCGCTACATTACGGCCTCACTGGTGGAAAACGTTTGTGGTGTATTTTATCGACGTTACACTGTTTCAAACATATTGAAATTGATATATATATATATATATATATATATATATATATCTTAGATGCACTACCGGATGCTTACTACTGAATACAGTTTGCATAGCATTCATCGCTTAAATACAGGGACACACAAAATAATGCGGTTACAATACTATCTTTGAAGAATAATTGCTGGAAATACGTTTTCCGTTGTGGCATGTGTTTAATTATTGAACTTTTTTTCTGGATATTACTTAGTGTGTATAAATTCTAAAGATCATATACAAGGTCGGACAAAACATCTAAAGTATATTTTCGTTTTATGATAGAAATTATTGAAGGGGAATTTTCATCTGTTCTATGTGTTTCCTAACTGAACCGAAATTTAACCATACTAAGAGAAATGATTCGATACAAATAGTTCACATTTCAGGCCTTATAATAAAGGGATTTTTACATACAACATATTATTTCATAGTACCACGTCAACGTGGTGAAATTCTGCCATTGAAGTTATGAACCTAAAGAAACACTTCCTAGATCTACGTATCCCATAACAATCAATAACCTTTTTAAAGACTAAATGACTATAGGCTCTAAATCAATGTATTAATATTGAAATAGCGGCATAAAATCGGCATAATATTATGTAAGTCCTGTATGGAAAAAAATCCCGACAATTTTGCTACACTTTCAAACCAATGATTTCTTTTTAATTTAAATGTATATCATTTTCATTTAAATTAAAATATTCCTTCAGATTGTATTTGTTAAAAAAAGTCTATTCGCAGAAAACTGTTTCCTAACGTGTTATTGTACACTTTTGAAGCTGATTTTCACATATTTTGAAAAGATTACGACTTATTTTTTAAATATTTTTCCACTATTTAATTTTTTAGAACTCTGTTATAATAGGCAATGAAGAACTATTAAGTTTTATAATGTTTTGTTTTTACGCATTTTTGCTTCCATTTTATATCTGATATTGAAATTTTCAATAAAATCCTTAAGTATTACATGTTGTTGAACTTGTAAAAATATTATAAAAATTTTATTAAAAAGTCCTTCCATACATTGTTCGATATTGAATCAAAATTAAACCAAAAAAAGCTTGAAAACTTTCATTCTGGGAGTACAACTACGATTATAAAAGTTTATTTCAAAGTTGAATGCTTAACTTGCTTTATAGATGAGTGCATATATATTATTTCCAAAATTTCATTTACGTTTTGACATTTTCTGACAACATATTTTATGAACGAAAGTTCCCATAATACTACATAATATATATATATATTTATAATACATAACATACACAAACACAAAGCCAATGTCGATTCAAAATGTAATTAATGAAATAGTGAAAAAAATATAAAATGTGTTTTTCTTTTATCAATTGCGACACATTGATGCGGTGCACAGGGCTAAATAAAAATATCAGTAATTAAATAACAGAACAGCAAACTAATGAGTGAGCGATTAAATTAATTTTTTAATATACTACTGCATTGTTTGTTATTTTACCAATAAAAAAAACTTTTTTTTTTCAAGATAGAAAAATATAGATTTAAACATAATTTCATATCGATTTCTTCAGAAGTAAGATAAATTAAACAAAAAAAAAATCAATAAATTTACATTTTCTGAAGCTTGAACTTTTGATTTGTTTCCAATAGTTTCCTCATTAGAATAAGTATACAGTTTTTTCAAAATAAACAAATCTCCCGAAGCAAATGTAGCCCATTTATAAATCGATAATAAACCATAAATTACTTCAGAAAATAAAATTTGAAATTTTTAAAGTAGAGCTGCTGTAAGAAGGAAAGGTGGAGAACAGGTTATATTAAAAGGGAGCTGATAAAAACTGCGTTTCGAGAAGTCAAACTTAAAAGAAATGTAACACAAAATTTGAAAATTTAAGATGAAGACTGAATATATACATGTATATAAATATATACACTGTATATACATGTATATTTTATTCGATCCTGTTGTTATTCAGTTATGCGGAGTTTCACGATTAATGGTGTTTTTCGTGTTAGACGCATCTAGTCGATTAGACGTGTACACCTTGGTACATTTCAAAATCCGCATCATATCGTGTGCTCATGAAAACTCTCATCATTGCAATTCTCCCTTTTGATTATTTACAAATAATTTCCAATACATAAAAATTTTCATAGTGTCCTACATTTTTTCCTTAACACAGCGTTTCCCAAACTATGTGTGGTGATCCAAAAGTTAGACGCGGACAGTGTTTTGGTTTGGTGGATTGCGCAATGACCAACTGTTGCATCAGGTTTTCAACGGATAACATCACATTCCTTGCAAAATGAAAAAAAATACAATTTTGTAATCCCTGCTTTTGTTTATTTAAATATTTTCCGAACCACAAAATTTCACATATTAACCAATACAATGCATTTTTTTCAGAAAAAAATGTTATATAACCTTTTAAAATTTTCAAAATCCATTTTTTAATTTGAAATTATTTTCTCGTAAAAGACGGAAATTTCATTTGCCCCTTTTTTCTACAGCATTACAAGAAAATTATATTGTATTTCATTTGTGGACCAATAGTTTATTTTGAATACAGTTTAACACATTAATAAGAGTTGCAAAGAGGAAAAATTGTATATTTACCTAACTACAATTTTTAATAAAGGTTGTTTCGATACGTTAGATGAACTGTCTAAACCTTCACTGGAATTTTATTATGTTGATAGAATATTATAATGCCAAATAGGTAAATCTAGATTAGATATCACATCGGGTTAGGTGCCCAGTTCACTGTATTTCAGGTATTGCACATATGGCGGAGTTAGTGAAATTTTTCTATTTCAATTGCTATAAAACAGAGTAGTATACCGCGTTACAGCGATTTACTTTTTCAAATAAAAGTTTATTCACACAAACAAGGCAAATATAGCTGTTGATGCATTTCTTGTTAGATACAAGTAGGAGATGACATATAATGTTCTTACCAGTGATGAGTACGAGTATTACTCGAGCTCAGAGGGTTCCGTACAATAAGTAATTGAATTAATAATATTATATATTTTTTTTAAATCGTCGGTAAAAGAATAACAAGACTTTGTAAAAAACTATACAACGTAGGGTTGGGTATAGCTGTATATAGTAGAGAAGTAGGAATGAGTATACCAGAAATATGATGCCTACATAATATCAAATATTACTATTCTGTATAACTCTTTTTACTTTCTGCTATCTTCAATTGAAGAAAGTATTGTAATCGAAATTTTCTTCGACTTCCGGTTCTCGACGTATTTACACATTTTAGGGGTCAGAGATCCTAAAAAACATGTTTATAGAAAATATCTGTCTGTCCGTGTGTCCGTCTGTCTGTCGCCATTGTACCATCATAAAGCATATGAAGTTATGCATAGAATTGAATATTTTTAAAAGTTTTTGGCGATGACAAGCAGTTCCTACCTTCATTTGGAAATAATCCGCCGGATGGGGGCGCTGTAATAGCATTCTTTGTGTAATTTTCAATGTATCACCCTCGAAAAGTGTATGGAATTATGCATAGAATTGAACCGAATCTTTTGTGCATGATTTTGGTCATGGCAAGTAGGTCCTCCCTGAATTTCGATAAATTCCACCGAAAGGAGGCGCTGTAATAGCAATTTTTGTGCCATTTTCAATAGTGTACCATCGAAAAGTGTATAAAGTTATACATAGAATTGAACCAATTTTTTGTATGTTTTTGGCCATAGCAAGAATGTCCTCCCTGAATTTAGAAAAAATCCGCCGGAAGGGGGCGCTTTAATAGCATTTTTTGTGTAATCTTTTTAATTTTTCGTAGTTCTATTGTACACCAGCGTCTCGTGAATCGACGGGTACTTCCCATCCTCATAAGTAGACTATTCGCGAACAGCTGATACACAACAGAATAGCGAAAAACTCCCGATTTTAGAAAATATCACGATTGAGATTAATTCGGTTTTACTGCGATTAATTGACTGAAGCAGGATTTAAATTGAAAGTCAAAGTATATATAGTATTCAACTAATAAAAATGAAATATTGACATTTGTAACAGCATTTTGAAATATTAAAATATATGTGATAGAAGGAAGTTTTGGATTGGCACATCCAACTAGTTTTAATCTTATACTAATCTAATTATAGTGAACTTAATTCGATACTGACAATAAAGTAGTGTATTTTTAAACTTCCTTTGACATTTCATAAAACTAAATCCAGCGTAGTAATAATATTTTCTTTTTACAGTGTAGCTAAAACAAAACCATTGTTCAAAGTTTAAATTTGGCGCGCTTCGAAAGAAGGTCGAAAAGTTGCAAAGTCGCTTTGGGCCGCATTTTTTCTAGATAGAGTTTTAATAATCTTTTAAAGATACAGGGGCCTATTGAGAGATCCACTGAATGCAAACAAGTCGCAAATCCCATAGCATTTATGTGATTATGTTTAATTAAATTAGTCTATTTTTAACAATTGACGTTTATGGCCCAAAAACGTTTATATAAATGCTAACTGTAATCGTGTGATTTCGAAACTGTGGTTGCTCTTTTAAAAAATGAATACATAATAATTAATTGACAAATATAATTTTTTTAAACAATTTGCATTGTTATTTTTGTTGTTGTTGTTTTTACAACACAAACATTGACTATAAGAAAATATTTTCCATGCGAGAAGTTTTAAATGTATTTTCGTGAAACAAACGCGATAGAGAACGTGTATGTATCACGCGTGTGAGGCGATTTGTGATAACTTCATCCGTAACGACATGACATTCAGTTTAAAAAGGGCTCGTGTGGATGCAAATGCATACAAAACGGATCAGCGAGCTGTAATTAAGTTTTCAGTGGATATTTATCGCAGAACGCTGGCTGTGTACGGTGACACGTGTGTGTCAAAGCTCACGGTGACGAGGTGGGCGAGAATGTTTAGCGACGGCCGATAGGAGATTTACCGCGGCCCGGTCAGGCGCACAAAGTTGTCACTGAGAAGCTGATTACGAACATTGACACTTTATCACATCTTTGAACCGCTGAAGAAAAGCCTATCGAGTAAAAGATTTCACTCCGACGAGGACGTGAAGGATACATTTCTGAACTGGTTCTATGGTCAACCGGTATCGTTCTTCGCGGACGGAATTCGTAACCTTCCTAAGAAATGGGACGTTTTCCTAAACGCCATGGGTGATTTTTTTAACAAACTTTAGATGCATTTCACTCATTAAATTTTGTTGTTTATATCTATATATCTCTCTTATTTCTGTCTCTATGCACATAATGGATACACACTTAGAATCACTTTAATTTGAACACCCCTCGTATAAATGCATGCTGTGATGACTAAAATAAAATTCGTTTCTAAATTTCAAACTGAATGTTCTTGTAATGATATAAAACATTTAATAATCAATATATTGAAATTTTATAAATCAGAAAATCTCTTTTTTACTTCCAATAGTTTGTGCAACGCATTCAGTAATAAATTTTATTGACAGTTACGAATAACAATGAATACCCAAAACAAAGATATCATGCATTTATTCTTTAACATTCAGCGAATATTTTATGTAAAAGAAAACAGCAGAAGCAACATTTATTGATGAGAACGAATGTAATTTTAATGAATTTAGTTAGATTTAGAACTTATTAAAATTTTACTATGTTTAAAAATTGTAAGCGCTTACTGTTTTATCACCGAATACACATTGATACACTGGAAGGGTCTACTCGTTAAATTTGTATAAACAATAAGCTGAAATTGTAAATGGGGAAGGGCATATTCTCATGATATCCTGACAAAGTTTGAAATTTGCAATACAAGCAGCTGATTTTGAAACCATATTTGAATTTTCGGTACTTTTTTTAGGGATACAAAAAAATATATATACCATTATTTCACGAAGGTTAGGCATTATGTAAAATTTTGAAATTCTAATGTTAACTTATTTATTATTAGATGTAGAACAACTCGCAATCAGGCAATAAATTTGACCACAACTCAAAAACTACACAATTGAATTTTTGGTTTCCCATTTATGAAACTTCTAAAAATCGATCTTTGTTACAAATCTTATAAGTTACAATACATGTGATTCTTGAATATTATTTTCCTATTTTTTAAATTCTGAAATTAATAATTGAGTGGCATGCGGGATATAATAATATTAGAAAAATATACAAAAGGTATTATTATATTTTTATAATGTTGACCGACTTGACCCAAATTTAATATTAATCATATAGACTTCAATCCGTACCTTTTAATGTTTTGATTTATATTTGTTTTAAATATAATTTTTGAAAATTAATAACCAGATAAATAAGACTTGAATGTAATAAAAGAGAAATATAGTAACCAGAAATATAAAAATAAAGATTATATTAAAAGAAATATTTTACAAGGTGCGCCGCAATCCCTCAATCTAAAAGGATGAAAATGTTTCAGGATCTTATTTATTGTACAAAATGTGTAACAATTCGTTATGTAAACATATATATCAGAGGAATCATTCTATTTTTATTTTTAAAATTACTTAATTTATTAAAATAAAATATATAAAATGCTTAAACCATATGTTTCATATTTATATTGATGAGCATTTTTCATTTACAACTTTTAAAAAGCCGCAAAATAGGAAAAAATATCAAACAATATAATGTTTGGAATACAGCGAAGTTCAAATAATAGCGAGTATAAAGAGAAAAAGAACTGAATAAAAAGAAAAGAATATGAAAAGAATTGAAATACTTTTTAGTGCTTCTACCTGTATACAGTAAGTTCGTTTTTTATATACAATTTAAAAAATGTACTGTAACCATATATTTTTTTCTTTCATTTTGCTTTGAACTATTTAAATTATTCATAGTAAAAATGTTATTAAACAAGTTGGAAATTGTACGTCAAACGTGGCAAATGAGTACGAACTATAACGAGTTTTATAAATAATTTTTGCACTGCATATTGTACTGAATTTATATTTTGGTGCACTTTATAAGTGCATATCAATTTCATTCTGTTCGAAAGGCTGTAACATCATTAAAATGCACTTGAATTAATTTTTTTTTTCCCATTGGTCGTAATGCAACGGAAAAGTTTTGACTGTCCCTGTAATCATACTATGAATTCGATTTTTATAAAATTTGGAATAACTAGACAAAATTTCGCAAACAATTATATATTTTAAATTTCAAACCATTCGGTTTGGAAGATTTTGCTCCGTTATATGCGGACGGATGGACATACAGCCGGACAGACAGACAGACAGAGAACCGGGCCGAAAGACGGCTATAGGTGCTACGTATTTATATAATCACGAATGCATCTAAAAAGATTTAGTTGTTTTAAATATGTATTCATTTACTGATTTTAATGAGAAAAAAATACACATTTTTTTCACTTTTTTTTTCCTTTAATAAAAATGCATTTCTAAAAAAAATAAAAAATAAAAAGATTTCAAAGAATATTGTTTTCTTGTATGCTTCCAATTTTCCAGATGTTTTTTATGGTCATTATGCAGTAAGTCTTTTTTTCATTTTATATTCTAAGTTAGAAAACAAAATATTAATTTATTATTAGTTTTTTTAATACTCATGTTATTTCAATTTAAAAAAGCCCTTCCGACCAGTGCCGGGAGGAAGAGGTAGATTTCATATTCCTTATTTTTAAAAAGCAAGCTTATATTATTCAAAATCACGAAGCTCAATTTAGTGGAAACCGATTATAGGAGATTCAATACTAATTTTTATCAATACTAAATCATTATGAATGAGAATTTAAGGAAATCAGTCAGCTTTATCAAGGCTGCTTTTATTTAAAGTAACTTATATTTGGTTGCCAAATTCGGCGATATCTTGAAGTTCCTGCCATTTTAAGACAACATGGTTGATGAGGCTAACGAGTAAACTTGGTCGAGACCTTAGTATTTCCTGTGCACATGCTCACTCACATCGAAATCGGTTTATATATAAAGTGCTGTCGCATGCAAAAAATCAGATTTTTCAAAATGTCACGCACATTAGAAATTGAAACTGCAATATCTGAGCCTTTTCTTAAGATAAAGACAAAACAAAAAATGCTCCGGAATACTTAAACCATGGTCAAATACTTAAGAAAGAAAACTTTTTCAATTTCTAATTTTTTTGCACCTCACTTTAAATATATATATTTTTTTAATTTAATGGCCTCCATTTTGAAACAAGATGGCTGATGAAGCTGGCCAGCGAACTTTATGGCGACTTTACGATATACTATCCACATGACTTCTTACATCGCAATAGATTAATAAATACGCGTGTTATCACGTGACAAATATCAGATCGTTTTAAAATGTCAGCCATTCTAGAAATTCAAAGTGCTATAATTCAACCATTTTTTAAGATATATACGTAACAAAAACTGCTTCGGAATCTTTGTATCAAGGTCAAACACATACAAAATTTTTTTTTCAATTTTTTGATAACTCATTTAAAATTTAAAATTATTTTTTTAATGGTGGCCCTTTTGAAACAAGATGGCGAATGACGCTGGCTAACGAACTCGGTCGAGACTTTGGTATGTACTATGTACATACCAAGTTACATCAAAATCGGTTCATAGATATGCCTGTTATCGAGTGACAAAAACCAGGTCATTTCAAAATGTCAGCAGCAATAGAAATTCAAAAGTCTATAACTCAGTCATTTTTTAATATATAGATGAAACAAAAACTGCTCCGGAATCTTTGTATCAAGGTCAAACACATAAGAAAAAAATATTTTCTATTTTTAATTTTTTGGTACAACATTTTTCAAATTTTAATTTTTTTTAAATTTAAATAGCCGCCATTTAGAAACAAGATGGCTGATGAATCTGGCCAACGAACTCGGTCCAGACATTGGTACGTATTATGTACACACCAAGGTACTTCCAAATCGATTCATAAATTCGAGAGTTACAGTGTGACAAAGATTATATATATATATATATATATATATATCATCATCATCATCAACCGTTTTCAATCCACTGCTGGATGTAGGTCTCCCCCAGATTTTTCCAATGTTTTCTGTCTAGTGCTTTAGTCATCCAATTTACACCGGCTACTTTTCTGATTTCATCACTCCATCTTACTTGAGGTCGTCTTCTTGGCCGTTTTACATCTCTGGGATACCACTTTAGGGTGTTTGTGCTCCATCTATTGTCTTGTATTCTTGCAATGTGCCCAGCCCATTTCCATTTTAGCCATTTAATTCTTTCAATGATGTCAAAAACTTTCGTCTGACTTCTTATCCAGGTTATTCTTTTTCTGTCTCTTCTAGTTATACCTAGCATACATCTTTCCATACTTCTCTGTGTTGTTTGTAATCTTTGTACCATCCGTTTTGTTAGCGTCCATGTTTCTGCTCCATAAGTTAGCACAGGCAAAACACATTGGTTAAATACCTTTCTTTTCAAACAAAGGGGCATGCTACTCTTCAGAATAATATTGTTCTTCCCAAAAGCACTCCATCATTTCTTATTCTTCTATTGATTTCATTCATGATACTATTATCTGATGATATTTCCTGCCCAAGGTACACATAACTTTGCACTTCTTTAATTTCAGTGTTGTTGTAGACAATTTTCTTTTTTGATGCAAATGAATTGAACATCACCTTAGTCTTTTCCAAGTTTATTTTTAATCCCACATTAATGCTAGCTTCTGCCAACTCTTTTAGCATATTTTCCAATTCTTCAGGACTGTTACTGAAAATTACAATGTCGTCAGCGAATCGGAGATGACTTAAATATTCCCCATTTATTCTAATCCCTTTGTTTTTCCAATCCAGCTTCTTGAAATTATTTTCTAAGACAGCCGTAAAAAGCTTAGGCGAAATGGTGTCTCCTTGTCTTACCCCTCTTCCAAGCTTGATCTTTTCTTGTCCTTTGTCCAAGCGGATGGTTGCTGTTGCTTTCTTGTAAATCTTCTTTACAATATTGATGTAAGGTTTGTCTATACCAATGTCCTCCAGACGTTCTACTACTGCTGATATGTAGACCGAATCAAATGCTTTTTCATAATCAATAAAGGCAAGTCAAAGAGGTAAATTATATTCCTTATGTTTTTCAATGAGTTCCCTTACCGTTTGGATATGATCCATTGTGCCGAATCCACTTCGGAATCCCGTTTCTTCTCTAGGTTGAGCTGAGTCCAGAGCTGATTCAAGTCTTGTCGTTAAAACTTTGGAGAAAATTTTATAAATCACTGATAGTAAGCTGATCGGACGGTAGTTTTTAATGTTTTCCTTCTCTCCTTTCTTGTAAAGTAGCACCATCACAGCATTATTCCAATCTTCTGGCACATCTGACTTCTTGAGACATTTGGAAAACAGTAAGGATAGCATTTTTGCAAATTCTTCTCCTGCTTCTTTGATAAGGTCGATTGTAATTCCATCTTCTCCTGGGCATTTACCTTTTTTCATAAATTTAATGGCTTGTAAAACTTCGTCTGTCATCACTGGGATTGTGGCTTCGGTTTCTGTTAAGTTTTCTCGTGGATCATATAGGTTGATTTCTCTTTGGTCTTCACATTTATATAAATCGTTATAGAATTTTTCGACAATGTGTACTATTTTTTATTGATTTTGGTGATTGTTCCATCTGCCCTCTTTAGTGCAAAAATACCTTTTCTTCCAACACAAAGTTTGCGCCTAGCTGATTTTAAACTTTTGTTATCATCTAGAATTTTCTTGACAAGATCAGAGTTAAATTTTCTGATATCTTCTGTAACACATTTTCTTACCGTTTTACATAATTCAGCATATTCAACTCTTGATTTAGGATCGTTTTTCTTTATTTTAAATTCTCTGCGTTTCTTCATCAATCTTCTTGTTTTTTCTGTTATTTTCTTTGTCTGCTTTACTTGTGCAGCGCCGGCTATCTTATTTGCAATATCTTGTTGAGTATTGGTTAGTTTCTTGTTCACTACTGTAACATCTTGCTCTTCTTCTAAAGTTGATTGAAGTACTTGGAAAGGTTTTTTAAGTTCCAAATGGAATTCTTCCTTATGTTTCTGGAGATTATTTATATCGATTGATTTCTTTGAGTGTTGAAAATGCTTCATTCTTTCCACTTTAGTATTTAACAGCAGTTTGCATCTAACCAACGTGTGATCACTTCCTGTATTGAAGTTATTGAGAACGCTGCAATCCTGAATAAGATGCTTTTTGTTTGTTAAGATGTAGTCGATTTCACTTGTTGAGCCATTTGCACAACGCCATGTCCATTTCCTTTGTGGCTTTTTCTTGAAAAATGAATTCATGATATACAACTGTTCACATTCTGCAAACTCAATCAATCTGTTTCCTCTTTCATTTCGCATCCCATATCCATGATTTCCTACTGATAACTCGCCTTTCTCTTTTCCTCCAATTCTAGCATTCCAGTCTCCCATTATTAATTTTATGAGCATTTTCCTTTTTGATGCATTGAAGCTACTTCTTCATAGAAATCCTCAACTTCTTCATCAGTATAGCTTACTGTTGGTGCATAAACTTGGGTAATTTGCAGCTTGTATCTTCTGGACACATGTATTACTAACCTTGCAACTCTATCTGATGCACTATCATATTCTACGATGTGATTCTTCCATCTTTTATGAATTACAAATCCCACACCACTTGTTCTTCCATCTTCTGTGCCTCTGTAGTATAATGCATGCCCGCTGGCAAGATCTATCTTCTCTTCTCCTTTTCTTCTTACTTCACATAATCCTAGGATGTCCCAGTTAATTCTTTCTAATTCTTCTTCAAGTTCCTGTAAACGATTTTCCGAAGATAGGGATCGTCCATTATACGTAGCCAAGGTCATCAACTTATGGCAGCCTAGCCGAGCCCGGTTATTCTTAGCACCCTCTGTCTTCATGTCTTTCTGATTGCTGCCGTAACCAGGAACATTCAGACCACCGGGAATTAAGGGCCGTGATTTATTTTGTGAATTCATGGTAAAATAAGGGGGGTTGTTGGCCAAATTCCTCCACGCTGGCCAAGCGGGTTGGAGGAAGCCCATCCGCGTTCGTTCCCCATGCACTAGGCAAGGTTACTAACAGGCTGCACCGGTGGAAGGTGCGGATTGGACATGAGGTCTCCGCTCCCAGTCGATTCCTTTAAGTCCTCCTCGAAGGCAATTAAAGGGTCTTCTCCTGGTTAATAAGCAGAGGCTATTAAACAACCCACATATATATATATATATATATATATAGGGGAGAGTAGCCTAATTTTGGACCACTTCACTTATTTTCAGGTGTAACTCACTTCATTTTTGGAATATCTGCAAAAGAGCATTACACAAGGTCAATCTATTCATCAATTAATTAAATAAATATTTAGATCAATTTATTTTTGAAAATCTTAAATTTTATTTTGAAAAATTTGTCAAAATTGGTCCAAATTCAGCAACTGGTCGCCTAAGCTGGACCCCCAGTCTCCTAAATTGGACCAAATAATATCAGGTTGTTTTAATGCCTAGGGGATATAACTAATTTTATTAAAAGCAAAGTTTGCAATTAATGAAACAATCAAACAAAATAACAGCAATGAAATATAATGAAATCAAATGCCTGAAAATAAGAGTAATTGTTTTAAATCAAAATGTATTCAAAATACAAATCAAAGTTACCAGTAATAAAGAATAGAAATTATCGAACTAATTGTCAGTTACTTGAATATTATGGAAGGAGTGATGCAAAGCTTATACATGGATTTTGTTTATTGTTTTTGTTTTCCAGCGCACACAACATAAGAACAGTATATGGCTATCTGAATACTGAATCATTTCTGCTATTTTATTTTTCTTATAAATTAGGCAAAACCAATCATCGCTGTCTAGATTTTTCTTTTTAGATTCTGAATTATCAGACTTTTTTTTGCAACAGAAGTTTTCTTTACATTATATTTGTAGTTCTTCTCTTCCATCATTTTCTTGCTAATTGCATTATGCCTATTTTTAAAACTCGATGTTCTAATTGCTTTTGTGCTGTGAAAGCTTCCTTTTGTATTTTTTTTTCTCAAGGTTTAGTTCATATGGCGATGATGTTAACACAACAGTTTGTTGTCTCCCTCTGTAGTTTGATTTAACTGAATTTAGCAAGGGAAATAATATTTCTAATGATTTTTTTTTTTTTGCTTTTGGGTAGGATTTGTAGTTGCAGCCTTGTTGCAGGCCAATTTCTTCACAACTTACGGTCTGCTTTTTGTTTCCTGTATCTTTAACAGCTTTTTCTGTAGCGGGTGTTTTTCTTCCAGACAGTTTGTCTACGTCTTTTTCAACATTTTCATTTTATGCGTTTTAATGGCAAAAAAGTATAATTCCACCCTCGAGAACTGTAAAAAGTCTTCCATCACAAATATCCTGCAGGAGGAAAATGTTTGAATCCAACTCTGAAATCAAATATGCCGTAGGAATAAAGAATTCAAAGAAAATAAATACAATTACATAAAAGAAATTGCAAACAAAATTTATTGTATACACATGTAAAAATATTTTTATGTTTATATAGGCCTAAACTGTATAAAAAATTAATCCAGATATACAAAAAAAAAACTTGCTTGGAGATAGTAATCCTTTATAAATTATAACAAAAAATAGGGTACAAAGCGTACCGTCCTCGAAATTAATTACTTAATTTTCAAATTTATGATCGCTTATCTCGTCCAATTTAAGCAACTTAAATTGGCACAATTACGAGAACTACGCCATTTTTTTAAAAAGTTAATTTCAAAACTAAGAACGAAAACGAAGTCAAACAAATCCGCGTGAAAAATATGCGCAATAAACAGATGAATTCATATATGTATATGAAAATATAACAACTTTCCGTAGTTTAAAAATATTCACTTACATGTAGTAGGAAAAAATTAGATCAAAACAGCTAACATTAGGTTTTTAAAAATTGTCTGAAAACAGCTCGTGGTAGGCGGCTGCTTCTTCTAATCATGATTGACATCTTTCTGATGAGTAGGATTTCTGTGGTAGATGGAGTCTCTTCCTGTAATTAACGGCAGAATGGCAACGGTCCAATTAAAGCGGCGGTCCAAATATGGCTACTATCCCCTATATATATCAACTTTTTAACGGAGGGTGGTTTCGGGGTCTGGAAGTCATGATCGATGAACATATACCAAAATTTTTTGAAATCGCTTTCCTCCGAACGGCTGCAATAGGTTGCTTTTTGTAATGAAAGCTACCTAAAATGTCACTTTATATATAAAAAAAAATGTTTTTTTCCCTTTTATCCTCGATAAAAATATTAATACAAAATAAGCAACACGTACTTCACAAATTGTTTTCTTGCAGCATTTGAAACAGTTAAACTTAGTTAAGTATAATGAGTATTAAAATGTATATTAAAATTAATATAACGTGTATTAAACTAGTGGTTGTTTAGAGACAAACACTATAATTTTTCCCATGCTTTGTTAAAAATTTGATTGAATATTTCATCAAAATAAGATGTTAAAAATGTAGCAGTAAGGGATGTTGAAATCATGTTCCGTTTGGTGGTATATAGGAATCCTATATTTATTTAGGTTGTAACTTGATATGGTAAAACGTTGAACTTGTTACAATATAGAAAATAGATTCTGTACAGATGACGCAAACACCGAAATTTCTTTTTTTTTAGCGTCAAAATGGCGATTTTTAGACTTCTGTGACAACCCAGATATTCTGCGAGAATTTTCTCTATTTAGCTACCCAGTAGATAAGATCGTGGGTATGAATGATTGTCCTCTGGTACTAATAGCTGAGTATTTTGTATTCTTGGCATTCAGTGTGTTTTATATTCAATTAATTATTGTGTGTGTTTTATATTAAATTAATCATTGTATGTGTTTTATAATAATATAATTTGCACGTGTTCATAATACAATTCATTTGTATTAAAAAATATATATATATTTGTGTTTTATAATAGATGTTGTATGTTTTTATAACAGTTTGTGTGTGTTTCATAATTAAACAAACAGTTTCATAAAAAATAAAACATGCTATTTTCGCACGAGAGGTTTAACAGCAATTAAAAAACGGTACTTTCCCGCCAAAATGGCGAAAAAACATTTAGTGGCAACCGCGGAGGGGCTCGGATGTCTGTTCCAAATATTCAACCATGGGGAAGTTAAATGGTTAATCTTTGATCATGAACTTTACTAACAGTCGAATTCGAAATACTACAGTATGTTGTTATCCTATAAATTTTTAGCAATTATTTGTACATTTTCAATATATCACATATCATCAATATTTAAATTTAATAATTTTGTATGCTAAAAAAATATTTTTAATGGATTAAATACAATTTCTGTTTAAATGTTATCGGAAAACTTGCCGCAATCAATTAGAGGGTGATCGAAAAGACGCGCAATCCATGATTTTTTTTTCTTTTACTTAAATAGAAACATGATTCAAGTTACAAACATAAACTAAATTGAAAAAGTAAGAATAATGAGAACAAAACAGAGCGAAATTTAACATTGTTGCAGAAGACATTGGAAATGTGACCTTTTTCTCATATAGAAAGACGTATGCGTTGTTTCAAATTTGACGATACTCTTCTCAATGTTGGAACTCTTCTCATGTTCAATTATTGCTTTCAGGTCAACGATGGGGTGTGGAATGCTTTCAAAAACATCCGCTTTTAGGCGAAAATAAACCTAACCTGTCAACGAATATTGAACATGAAATTCAAAAAATAAGAATTCCAACAAGTGAGAAGGGCGGCCTCAAATTTGAAAAAAAAGAAAAAAAAGAAAAAAAAACACATATGTCTTTGTATCTGAAAAAAACGGCATATTTTCAATGTCTTCTGTAACAATTTTAATTTTCGCGCAGTTTTGTGTTTCGGTATTCTTAATTATTCAATTTAGTTACGTTTGTAATTTCAATCATGTTTGTATTTTAATTAACAAAATAATTTTCTACGGTTGCGTGACTTTTTGACCACCCTGTATGATACCCATTACAACATTTTAGTTATACTGATTTTTTGTTTAATTTATTAGTTATATTTGAATTTATTCATGATTTATACACGCGATCAGTGAACTAATTCTAATGTATTTCTTCGTAAATTTAAATTGTATTTTTTATTAAATGTCTGACTTACAGAAACATATTAAATTTTTCAACAACTGGTTTTTGCTAACTGAAATTAGAGAAATTTATTACATTAATTTTTCAATAACTGCAATGAAAAAATAAACTGATAGCTGAAATTAAAATAAAGTAATTGTTTTCTAATTTTATTCTAATTAAAATAAAACAATTGTAAGCTAATTGTATTCTTGCACGAATTTCTTGAACTGACATACCCAAATTAAAATTCTATTTTTTTTTATCCAATACGTGTGACTTAAATAAATCGAATAATTAATATTTGTCATAGTAATGTAAGGCAGCAATTAACCTTCTTTTTTCAATACTGTATTCGTATATTGTATACTGTATTTGTTTTTCTTTTCTTCTAATTTCAAATAAACACAAAAAATTTCTGATAAAATAATTATTTAATTTATGATGAACTTGCAATAAATGTTTCATTAATTTTTTTTAATTCCCTTTTTCGTGATTATTGTAATACTTTTTTTATTTGACAATATTTTTATTATAAAAAATGGAAAATAAATAGAATTTTTAAATTAAAAGGCATATTTTAAAATTATCATTTTGAAGTAATAAAAATACGCTTATTTATACTTCAAGCTATATACGTATATATTTGTGAATTTTTTGAAAGTCTATTTATATCGCGTGAAAGTCCATAACGAAAGATCCCTCTTTCATTTAAAACAATATAGATCGTTTAGCACTTGTTCCATGCTAATAACGTTTAATGAAATTAAAGTCTCATTAATGAATATATAATATAAAAACAAATTTAACACACACATAATCTAAGTATGTAATTAAATAACTGAAATAATTAGAATCAGAAAGCCTCGATTTCGTCGGCACCTGTTATGCGGTTAACACGATACATATGCAAAGTACATAAAAAATAAATAAACCTTTAAATCAATATATAACTTTTTTTTTTCATATATAAATACTTTTCCCTTGTTTTTAGTAAGCAGTTTATGAAAATATATGAATATTAAAAACTCTATTAGTTTTCAATTAAAAAAATAGTTTTGACCGATGTGCAGTAACCTGGGAAGCCTGGGTTTTAATAGAAAATAAGGTTCGTGCCCGATAATAATAATAATTATTATTTTAAAAATCTGCCCGTTTACAAAATGAATGCATATTTTTTTCAATAAAATCTTTTAAAGTAGATAATTTATAAAAGGGGATTTGAAAGAAAAAAATCAGCTGCTTGGATCATTAAAAATCTGAAGTAAATCTTTTTACATTTTTTTTTAAATTATTGTTAAATTGATTTTATTAAAAGTGTTTAATGCATTCATATTATAGAACATTTCTTTGAGGAATTTTTGGATGGAAAAACATGAATAATGCAATATACAATCAAGTGTATTTACGGTTTCAGGATAAGAAGTCAAAGTAATGCAAACAAAATAATTCAATGTTTTATTACTCTGAAGCATATTGTTAAAAAAATGTCTTGCAATTTTATTGTGCTAAGTATTTTGATTTGCAATTTTTGAACCATTTAAACGACTCTTTTTTTTTCTTTTTTTTTTACATTCTGTAAAAAAAATAAAAGAAATATATACAATATATTGTACTGTTTCATAAACAAAATTGTACAGGAGAAACGAGATAATTAAAAAACTTGTGAATTGTTTTTTAATATGGAAATATTTCTCCCGCCTTCTAGCTATAAGATGTTGTTTTATGTTCTCTTTTATACCGAGAAAAGGTTTATTTAAATTTTCTTTTCTATTGAACAAGAACTTTAGAACTTGCTACTTTTTGTTTTTATTGATTTAGCCTGGAGCTGATGCATGGGAAACATTAGAAATTGATAATTCGCATTTTAAATTCGAAAGAAGATTATTATTATTATTTCTTTTTTTTCAGTTAAGTGCTAAACTCATATGTTTCATATGCAATAATTTTTCAGATAAAAATATTTGTCTGCTAAAAAAAAAAAAATAAAATAAATAAATAAATAAATACCAGATTTTTTTTAACCATTTGGAAAAATGGTTATTGTCCTCTGTCAGGGTAGGGAATCAAAAGCATATCTGAAGCGTTATTAGTTGAATCCGTATTTTATTCATTTTCTGATTGGTCTATACAGTAATCTGTATTTTACCTTTAATTTCAACACAGATGGATACTTCTGTTGCCGCTATGACAAAAAGTAATAAAAACAACAACAAAAAAATTAATAACTCAGAAACAGAACAGCTTTCAAACAAATTGCATTTAAAAGTACATTTTTTTCTCTATGCGACGGTGTAAAAAGTAATATTGTGGGATGTTTACAAGTTTAAGAATGAAATTTCATTTAAAATTGGTTTACGAACATTAACGTTTAATCTATGGCGTACGTTATGAATGACCAACTTCGTAGAAGTTAAAAAAATTACAGTACCGAAAAATGCAATCCATGGCGTACGTAATGTATGTTGTACGTATGTAGCGCTTCATGCGGCACGTATACGTGTCGCTCGTCCCCAAGGGGTTAAATTGCATTATTATTTTTTTTTTTTTTTACATTTTCAATCTGTTAGTTATCATTATTTAATTATTTAGTTTTTCATTTTCTCACATGAAAATGAGCTAGTTATGAAAACCCGGTTATCAAATGATTCAGGCATAATTTTAGTACATTTTTTGTTTTATTAATTTATTTTGAAAATAAAGTTATATACAGCATGTTTATCATCCACAGTGTGCACATATGACATAAAATATATGGAATTTAATAAACGGGTTGGGTTGTTTTTTGACGGCCCATTATCTACACGAGGGATATAGGCCCGGGAGGAGTGCCCTCCGTGGGGTCTTTCTAAGGGAACCTAATCCGTATTAACGCATGGAAGATCCACGGCTCGAAGAAAACCACGAAAACTCCGAACGATTAGGCCGACGGGCGCGATTGATTTAATAAACGGAAGCACGGTACCATTTAACTTTGGAACATTTTCCTAAATCATTCATACATGGATAACAAAAGTTAAATGAAGTTTCGAAAGAGAAGGGTTTCTAAGCTTAAGTTTTATCACGAAAGTGCCTATTGTCATAGCAGCTGTTTTTCTTCGTTCATAACAAGTGATAGATACATGAGTTTGCTGTAGTCTAGAAAATTAGTTCGTTATCTGAAGCATGTTTTTAATCATGTTTTTACGCATCTGACGCATGACTTTTTTTTTATAGCCAGCAAACAGTTTAAAAATGAAACCTGTCATTTTTTCTGTTTCATTGACAGAACCTTCGTGTTTTTTCTCTTTAAAATATATAGCAGTTTTCTCAATATGATATTATTCAATTTGATATGAATCGTTGTATTATTTGTTGTGTTATTTGTTGTCTTATTTTCTGCCTTATTTTTCAGCGACAACTCTCTCTCCCCCCAAATTTACCACTTTTTACTCACTTGTACTCTATAAACTTTTACTCATTTATATTCCTCTTGCGCACACTGAGTTTCAAATATTTTTTTTTTCCTATCTAAAAAAATCTCAATATTCTTTGCACACTAATAGCAATAAATAAATAATAATCTAAATTATCCGATCAACACATCCCCATGTTTAGGCTTGGCCTATTTGTCCACGCAAGCAAATCGTCAAAAATCTAAATTTTACATGAGAATATCTCCCACTCCATTTGTTGCTCTCTAGACATATTGAATCACCAAAATTTTACTTCCTCACGCCGAAATATTTGCTTCCGTTAACCCTGCCAACACAAGTAGACAGAGTTTCAAATCTTTATTCATTATATTAATATAATATATATATATATATATATATATATATATATATATTCTAAATTTCAGGAATATTCATTATTTTCCTATTTCTTAATATTATATATTATTTATTCCTATCTAATTTCCATGTAATTTAAAACGCGTATATTAATAATTATTTTATTCAAGATCTTAATGTAAAGCTTTTAATCTCTTCATAAATGTTTGTCATTTACCCAAGCTATAATATTCCAAGAGAAGCTAGTTTTTATTTTTGAATATTTTTAAAAGCCATTTTAATATTTTTATTTCTAATATTATCTCCATGAATCTAGTTTTCCGCGTCTTTGTGACGCTAGATTTTTTATATCGAATTCATCATCTTAAAAGAATTTTTCTTCTTATGTGGTAATTTATCACCGTGTTACGTAATGATTTTCTTGTATTTGACTATTTAATTTTAAACAAGTATTTTTTTATTAGTGAAAACCACATCTTTAACTGTTAGCAAGCATGATGACGGTGACATGACAGCATATCACGTACATCACTTCATTTCTATTACCAAATTATTAACACCCGAGTATAATACGACTTAAAGTCCAATTATTCGTGTCTCTTCTGATAGGGAAAGGTACTATCGATATTTTTGAACTGTTTACCTTACATATATTGAACTAACTTATTCTTTTGAGAATATTTCATGCAGACAATTTTTATTCCCTATTTTCTCTGTTCATACACAGAAATATTGCCACCTTCTACTAAGTTTATCAAAATACTTTATCCTTCAAATACAAAACAGAGTATATTTGAAATGCAACTAAAGGAAGAAATTTTCTCTATAAAGCAGGTAGCTTGTAGGATTATTTTCCGCCGTTGGAAATGAAAAACTCTGTTTTGTTGAAAAAAAAAAAAACCTTAGCTTTACTTACTTATTCTTCAATTCCTAGTAGACACTCGATTTCTACATACCGGATTAGGTTAATACTCAAAAGAATTTCTAAATGCAATATGCAATTCAATTCCGAAGAGATTAACTTAATCCTGTCTATCCAGTCCGGGCACGTGATTAATGGAAAATGAATACATGAGTACGTGTCACTATTTTTTCTTAAGCATGCTCATTTTCTGCTATGTTAAACTGAGTGTCACTGCTTTATAGATTTGTTTATTTTTTTAATTTTTAAAGGTTTTATTAGGTTAATAAAGTTTTTATGCAGTTAAGACAATTTTTACTTTTGATTAATTTTTTTTTAAATCTTATAAAAATCGCAAGAGCTCCAATAAAGTAGCAACATACGGATGATAAAATAGGATTGATAAAGACTATTTCTGTAAAAAAAAAAAAAAAAAAAAAAAAAAAAAAAAAAAAAACAGACTTGGGAATAATGTGATCCTTTTCATTATCACCAATCATATCTCCAGATATTGTACATATACAGGATAATTAGAAGATATTTTACAAATTAAGACATACGATAATGCCTAAAGATTAATAATTTTCAAAAGACTAGCATTGCTTTTTTATATGTGATGACATCAGCAGAATTAATAAAATTTCAAAAACAGTTAATTTATCTACAACACGTTATATGTTGTCAATTGAATTCTGAATTATGGAGCAACTAGTCGAGGATATTTATCGCTTTATATAAAGAAATAAAATAACAATCAAAATAATTTGTAAATGTCATATGTGATTCAATTCTAAACATATTCTAAACTTAATTCTGTCTATTCATTAATGGTACGCGAGTAATGGGAATTGAATACACGAACACTGTGTCAACATTTCTTTCATAAGCATTATCATTTTCTTCTCTATTAAATTGAGTGTTACTGCTTTGTAAAATTACATTATTAATGATTTTTACAGGATCTAATAAGTGCACAAATTTATTATTGAGAAACACGCACACACATATATGTTTTTTAATTTTATAATTTTAAATCACATAACAATCGGAGTAACGTTCCAAGAAATTAGTAACATAGAGAGAATAAAATATGATTAGGAAAGAGGATTTATGTCAAGAAGACACTTAGCATTAATGTGATGCTTTTCACCATCACCAATCATCTATTCAGACATTTTATTTACATCATGTGTTCACAAACACTTTTTATAAGATAGAAAATAATCAATATGAATAATCTCAAGAGAACTAACATTGTTTTTTGTGAAATGTGATGGCATCACGAGAATTAATAACTGTGTAAAAAGTGTTAATTTATCTAATATCTTTGTCACGGACATTCTGAATTGTCGAGCACTAGTTCAGTGTTGTTTTTTTCCCGAATAGTGTCCAATTATAGAATTCTCCATGATGGTATCAAATTTCACACAAAACAGAATTATTCTTTACTCTAATCTCAAAGTACTCTATAATAAAAATATTTTTATCCCGTGTAAAAGTGGTTGAAATAAAGACTAATTTCTTAAGGCTAATTTCTTAAAGTAAAGCCGCGTCTACGGTAAATGCACTTTATGCACATCTAGATTACAAATTAATTACAATATCTTAAAAATTTAAAAATCTTAAAAATAATCTTAAAAATAATCAAAATTTTTAAAACAGAGCTATAGCCTCCTTACATTCCATGAGTAGACGCTACAATCTTTAAAAATGGACTCATCACTCCAAAATTAGATCCGCAACTCTAAGATTTAGTACACAACTTTTAATAGAGCATATTAAAGATGCAAGGATACGTCATTTACACGCCTATGTACAACTATAAAACATATGTACAGACTTTAGGAATGTCAGAAGAAATCCACTGATTCGAAAAATAGTTCATCATTTCCCGACTCTCAAAAACTCCGGGGGAAAAAACAAGGAAGCATCTTGTATTTTGAACACCTCTACATTGTGCGTCTCAAAACACTCTGCGGGAAAGCTAATCCGCAATGAATCATGGGGAAAAACCTATTTGGCAGCCCGCTAAAATTAGGGAATGTCGTGTGCTGCCATCTAGTGTAGAAATATTTAAATTTTTTTTTAACAGAGCTGTAATAGCAATTTTTCTAGAAGTTTGTCGTCTGTACAATACAAATATTCTTTTTATTTTAAACATGTATATATTAAATTCAAAATATGTATTTTTAGAACTTTATAAATTGTACAAATTTATATAAAAAAAAGATGATCTTTATATTTTTCAAATATGAACATTGAAAATTACAGCTTATTTCATATTATAATTTTCTATGATTTCGATCTATGCTTTAAAAACCATCGACATTTCAATTAGTTTTGCAACAGTTGGAAAGGAAATTAACATTACTAGTTTCAAATATTAAACCTGCATAATTCTAAATTAGGTTGATGGAATACTTTCTTGTTAAGTATTGGAAAGTAAAAGATATGAAGAAAATTAAATAAGATCTCGATATGAGGAGTTATATTGAAATTTTAATGTTGGCTACATTTACTTTTTGTAGACGAGACTTGCACAAAATTTTAGAACAAAATTAATTAGTAGACAGTATTAAAAATCTAATGTAAACTGTCACAGTTTTATACGATGATTTGCAGTAATGTTAGTTTAGGAAGGTGGATGCTATAGTATGCTTTTTGCACGACCGTACTTTGGGAAGTGTTAATCATTGAAAATGGTTCATAACTCCTATTTTTCTACGGCCATTAAAATGAACGCTATTACTTATTTATTAATATTTTTTTTTTTGTTTTTGTTTTTATAATATTTAAAAATATAAGTTGTTATTTACTTTTACTGCAAAACATGATTTATAGCAGTTAAATTTATTTTATTTAGATATTTATTTAGAAAAAGAATCAAGCTTTTTCATTAATTTTGCTCAGGTGAGATAGTCTCAAGACCACCCCCCCCCCCCCAAAATAAATAAATAAATAAATAAATAAATAAATAAAAAAATCTTAAACTAACGTTAATTTTCACACTGATCTTCATTAAGTTTGATTAAAAAAAAAAAAATTGTCTAATGTAGTAACGTACGTGCATACGACTATATTAAAATTAAAACTTTATAATAACTTTATCCAATTCCATAATACTGATTTCTGTTGCGTTGGTAAAAAATGATCAGTGAATACGTTAAATTTAGGATTGAAAAAAAAATTCACATGCGTTAAGAGGCCAATCTACAGTTCTGGGCATTCAGTTTGGAGACTTCCGTGCAAATGATAGATTTTCTAATCAGTTTCATTTCATTTTCTTCCACATCTCAAAGTTACAAAATAAAACCTAAAACACAATTTTCGCAAATTTGGCATAATATATGAAATTTTTCAAACACCGGATGCTACAGTATTTTTTTTTCAAAAAATGGAAATCCTAATCCAGTATTAAAAACTCCTTCCGGCCAGTGCCGGGAGGAAGGGGTAATTTTCATATTCCTTATTTTTTTAAAGCCAGCTTATATTATTCAAACGCACGGAGCTCAAATTATTGGAACCCGATTATGAAGATTAAAATCTAATTTTTGTCAATATTGGATATAATGAAAATTTCGCGAAATTAGTCAGTTTTATCAAAGCTGGTTTTATTAAAGTGATTTATATTTTGTCGCCAAATTCGGTGATATCCCGAATTATATTAATAATTATATTAACCCGCCATTTTAAAACAACATAATGGGTGCAACAAAGCTCACCAATGAACTTGGTCGACACCTTAGTAATTCCTGTGCACATGCTCACTCATATCTAAATCGGTTGATATATACGAGTGCTGTTGCAGGCAAAAAATCAGATTTTTCAAAATGTCACACACATTCGAAATTCAAACTGCTATATCTCGGCCTTTTTTTATATAAAGGCAAAACAAAAAAAATGATCTGTAATCTTTGTAACAAGCTGAAACACATAAGAAAAAAATCTTTTTCAATTTCTAATTTTTTTGTACCTCATTTTAATTTTAAATTAAAAAAAAATAATGGCCGCCATTTTGAAACAAGATGGCGCATGATGTTGGCTAACGTACTCGGTCGAGACATTGGTATGTACTATGTACACACCAAGTTATATCCAAATCCGTTCACAAATACGCCTGTTATCGCGTGACAAAACTCAGATCATTTCAAAATGTCAGCCACACTAGAATTTCAAAGTGCTATAACTCAGCCGTTTTTTAAGATATAGACGAAACAAAAAATGCTCCGGAATCTTCGTATTAAGCTCTAACACATAAGTGAAAAATCTTTTTCGATTTATAAATTTTTTGTTCTTCAATTTAAATTTAATTTTTTTTTTAAATTTTTAAATGACCGCCATTTTGAAACAAGATGGCGGATGAAGTTGGCCAACGAACTCGGCCGAGAAAATTGCTATGTACTATGCACATTCCTTGTCACATCCAAATCGGTTCATAAATACGTGAATTATCGCGTAACAAAATCAAATCATGAATGTCAGCCATGCTAGAAATTCAAAGTGCTATAACTCAGCCATTTTTTAAGATATAGACGAAACTAAAAATGCTCCAGAATCTTTGTATCAAGCTCAAACACATAAGAAGAAAATCTTTTTCAATGTCTAATTTTTTTTGCCTCATTTTAAATTTTAAATGTCCGCTATTTTGAAACAAGATGGTGGATGAAGCTGGCCAACGAACTCGGTCGAGATATCGGTATGTACTATGTACACACGAAAAGTTATCCAAATCGGTTCATAAATACGAGAGTTACAGTATGACAAAGATCAGATATATATATATATATATATATATATAAATTTTGAACGGAGGGTGGTTTTGGGGTCTAGGGGTCATGATCGGTGAAAATGTACCAAAATTTTTCGGAATCGTTTTCCTCCGAACGGCTGCAATAGGCAGCTTTTTATAATGAAAGCTACCTAAAAATATGTTCTCTTCCGTTTTGTTGGTCATCATATCTTTCAATCTCATCTTTAACTAATAGAAAACTTTTAGGGAAGGTATTTGAGGCATCCAAAAAATTGTGCAACTCTTCTTCTGTAATGCCCGAATACAAAATCGAATGTCTGGCTGAAGGATCGTGGCCCAAAAACTGTGCCAGACACGTGTCAAGTGCCATTTTTTGACTACCCAGAAAAGGTATTTGAGGCACGCTGATATTGAGACAGAATAATATTTATGCTTAGAACAAAATATCTTGAAAATGACAGACACTTTAGTCGGCCCAAAAACTGTGCCAGACACGTGTCAAGTGCCATTTTTTGACTACTCATA
This sequence comes from Maratus speciosus, assembly GCA_963932465.1. Taxonomy (NCBI): domain Eukaryota; kingdom Metazoa; phylum Arthropoda; class Arachnida; order Araneae; family Salticidae; genus Maratus; species Maratus speciosus. The sequence goes on from OZ010793.1 coordinate 277,554,271, forward strand.
AAAGGTATTTGAGGCACGCTGAGATTGAGACAGAATAATATTTGAATAGAAAAAAATATTTTGAAAATGACAGACACTTTAGTCGGCCCAAAACCTGTGGCGAGACAGAATAGTATTTACGCTTAGAAAATAATATTTTGAAAATGACACATACTTTATTCGGCCCAAAACCTGTACCAGACACATGTCAAGTGCCATTTTTTGACTACCACAAAAGGTGTTTGAGGCACGCTGAGATTCAGACAGAATAATATTTATGCTTAGAAAAAAATATTTTGAAAATGACAGACACTTTAGTCGACCCAAAACCTGTGCCGAGACAGAATAGTATTTATGCTTAGAAAATAATATTTTGAAAATGACAGACACTTTAGTCGGCCCAAAACCTGTGACGAGACAGAATAGTATTTATGATTAGAAAATAATATTTTTAAAATGACAGACACTTTATTTGGCCCAAAACTTGTGCCAGACACATGTCAAGTGCCATTTTTGACTACCCCAAAAAGGTATTTGAGTCACGCTGAGATTGAGACAGAATAATATTTATGCTTAGTAAAAAATATTTTGAAAATGACAGACACTTTAGTCGGCCCAAAAACTGTGCCAGACACGTGTCAAAGTGCCATTTTATGACTACCCAAAAAAGGTATTTGAGGCACACTGAGATTGGGACAGAATAATATTTATGCTTAGAAACAAATATTTTGAAAATGACAGACACTTTAGTCGATTCAAAAACTGTGCCAGACACGTGTAAAGTGCCATTTTTGACTACCCATAAAAGGTATTTGAGGCACGCTGAAATTCAGACAGAATAATATTTATGTTTTGAAAAAAATATTTTGAAAATGACAGACACTTTTGTTGGCACTTTCTACTTGCCAGACAACATAGAATGTTAAACGCGAGTGCCAGTAAAGCTGGACTTGCGGTGCCACGCCTAAGATCCATTTACTGACTTACGATACAAACAAAGCATAAATCGTGTTGCACCCCTTTTCCCCCTTTATCCTTAACCAATGAACCCCCAAAACTAATCAGGGAAGTTCCTTAACATAATAAACCGGCATACCAAATTCGGGGCAAATCGGAATATTCTGCATGATAAACCCATTTATCTGAAATAAGGGGAGGTTGGACTAACGCCCCTTTTCCCCCTTTATACTTAACCAATGAACCACCAAACTAATCATGGAATTTCCTTAACATAATAAACCGGTATACCAAATTCGGTGCAAATCGAATAATTCATGAAAAACACATTTATCTGAATTAAGTGAGGGGGGACTAACTCCCCTTTTTCCCCTTTATCCTTAACCAATGAGTCCCCAAAACTAATCAGGGAAGAGGCATATCAGAATGAAACAAGAAAAAAAATCGAAGCAAATGGGATGTTTCTATCAAGAGTTATCGCGTTACGTACATACAGAACCGGCGGGCACATAAGCTTTCAGGCTTTGATAGCCTGTGAGCTAAAAATAAAATATTTTCGATTATTTTGCGCTAAAAGACGAATGTGCACGTGATTTGGCGGGTAAAACTTTTCCTCAAAAAACGCGAATATTTTAATGCATCTGAAAATTGCTTGTTAAATGATTATTCGAATGCGCGGTACTTAAGGAATTTAAACTTAAACAATGACATATTTTGTTATTTTTTCTATAATCTTATGTAATATATACAAGTTGCGCGTTGCTGAAGTTATTTAATTTTCGGACGGTTTCACCGGCTGGATAAATTTAAGTGCACTTTAATTGTAACTGTCAGATTAAGAATTATTTCATTATATATTTCGAAATTAAATAAGTTGTTGTTTCTATGGCAACAATACTTTTCTCATGTTGTCTCCGACACTAACACTATCGAACACAAATCGACAGTGCTCAGAAACGGGACCTTAACTTTGAGTTTAAAGCAATTTTAATCAGTTTAAGTTTTGTACTAACCGTCATTAAACGATCGTTAAATTTCATTACATATAAATGTATATGACAAAATCATAGTTATAAAAGTATATTTATATACTTATATATAAATATACTTTTAAATATACTTTTAAAATATACTTTTAAATATACTTTTAAATATACTTTTAAAAAGACACCGGAAGTCCAGCTTTACTGGCACTCGCCTTTAACATTCTATGTTGTCTGGCATGTAAAAAGTGCCAACAAAAGTGTCTGTCATTTTCAAAATATTTTTTTCTAAGGATAAATATTTTTCTGTCTCACTCTCAGCGTGCCTCAAATACCTTTTTTGGGTAGTCAATAAATGGCACTTGACACGTGTCTGGCACAGGTTTTGGGGCGACTAAAGTATCTGTCATTTTCAAAATATTTTTTTCTAATCATAAATACTATTCTGTCTCAATCTCAGCGTGCCTGAAATACCTTTTTGGGGTAGTCAAAAAATGGCACTTGACACGTGTCTGGCACAGTTTTTGGGCCACGATCCTTCAGCCAGACATTCGATTTTGTATTCAGAAATTACAAAAGAAGTGTTGCACAAATTTTCAGGGTGCCTCAAATACCTACTCAAAAATGTTCAACAGCTCTCCTGCTATCAGCAGAAATTGTGCTGACCCGTTATGTTATTTTTCGGCTTGACCTGTACAAGCACATAAAACATTTAAAAATTCTCTTGAAACAAGCCTATTAAGCACAAATATTAGTCCAGTCATGTTCTAGCAGAGTACACACTTTTATAACGGCACTCTGGTAGAGCAGCGAGTTTTTTATTTTGCGTCACAAAAGACCTTGTGACCTTCTTCCCTAGAAGACACGTGTTTACAGTATTTGATGATGGGCTGTTATATTTTCCAACTCAAAACGCGTCCTATAAATTTCTTTTATTTGATGGTGATTTAAATAAAGTTTTATTATTTTAACCATTTCCGTTTACCAAAAAATGGGAAACGTGTTTCGATTACATAGTTTCTGAATAACAACACCTGCTCATTTCATGCATTTCCGAGAAAAAAAAATGAGTTAAAAATGTATCGGAATGTAACCCCTTTGGATTTGAGAACAATCTTAAAATATTTACTCCCCAGCTCAACTGCGCAAAATTTCTTGACTCATTTTTAAACAAAACAGCTTGACACTGGTAGGCATGGTTATTGAACTGATTTTTAATCTAAGATTTTGTTTTCCTTTTTTGATAAATTACTTACATTTCGAGTTATGAACGATTGTAATTTTATCGCGGTATTTTTTCTCAATCTTCTGCGCTTTCGCGCATGCATATTTTGTTCAAAACGACAACTTTGTCATCATTTTCTTAAAGTTATTCTGCCTTTACCGAAAAATGAAAAAAAAATCGATTACATCGTTTCTTGTCACTTTCATGCATTTTCATGCGATATCACAAATATCATGAAATGAATTTCTAAATACATATCTATGATTAATGGATTTCGTAAGCGTTATTTTTGGATTGTTGAGCAGCGCAATAATGCATACTGTTCTTATTGACAGCAGGTTACGTCAGTGAATTGTGTTAATCAGAATTGTCCGGGATATCTCTGTTTTTGTAAGGCTTTGTCGCATGAAGCAAAAAGCCCCAAATTCAAAATTTTGACCGGACAGTTTTAAGTCTGTTTGAATGAATATTGAACTGTTGTGATACTAAATAGATTGAGAACTCTACTGCGGTAGTATAAAAAATGTTAAAGAACTGAAATATCCCTTTTTAGTGCACAAATGAAATTCATATATCGTAGAAAAATATTTCGTAACTAACTCATTGTGGTTTTATTTAAATTAAAAAAAAATAAACACTTGAATTGGTTAATTAACTCCGTCTTTTGTGTATTAATTGCGACGAAATTTCAAATCTATTCCGAAATATCCCTTGTTAGTGCGCAAATGCAATTAATATATCGTAGAAAAAATTTCGTAACTAACTCATTGTGGTTTTATTTAAACTTAAAAAATACACACCTGAATTGGTTAATTAACTTCATCCTTTGTGCATTAATCGCGACGAAATTTCAAATTTATTCCGGGGATTCCAAAAAGAACTATTTATTTAATTATTTTTTTAAAGAAATATCTGCTATGTAATCGGAATTTCTGAATTAAAAAAAAATAAATAAATAAGTAAACTTGTTCACGATATGCACTTGTGATTGATTCAGAAGTAAAGTTTACTTTACACGAGTCACATTAGTGATTAATACGAAAGAAGACAAAGCAAAAAGCCTGTGAATATTACTGAAAATCAATTCTTGTGCTATTCTTTAGATTTTTGAGTCATTGAATTTTTACATTTTCTGTTTGTCTTTGATAACGCTGTATAAACTTTTATTAATGCCTAAAAACATATATGTCAAACCTATAAATGACTGCTTTAATAAATGATTTAAATTTGCGAAAAAATGATTTTAATTTTTTTAAGTAATTAACATCTGTTACATTAAAATTACTTTCATTTCGAGAAAAAAAAAAGGAACTTCAATTTGTCAAGACCAGCTGTTATTTAAAGTCTAATTAAAAAAAATAAAAATAATCTATTTCAAAATTTTATTTTTTTAGTCAAAGATTTGTTACTGGTATAAAAGAAAACCTTGTAATCAATAAAGCATTAATTAATCGTAAATAGAACTATCAAAATATTCGAAATAAAATTATTAATATCACTGCCAAGTTTTTTTTTCCTTTTTTAAGTCAGAAATAAAGTTAATTAGCAAACTCACAGAAACTTAATTACTTTTTTTTATCTCATTCTTTGATAAGCTGCGAATAAAGAAAAAATGCAATGAATAAATGCACCAAATTATATTTATAACCTTGTGTTAAAGTTAAGTTTTTAATTACTGTTCATTTTTCGATTTTTTGTAAGAATGTTTTCAATTTAGCTGCAAGCATGTTAAAAATATATTTTAACACGTAATCTGTTTACGAAAGTGTTATGTATCACATTTTATAAATGACAATTGTACATTATTAATATAAGGAGAAGTAAATTTCTATTTGCCAAGTGTTTAAAAAGTCTTTTTTTTATTGCTAAATATTTAATTTTATATTTTACTACTTTTGAAGAACATTTCTTATTTAAATATTTTCATTTTAGAATACGTTACAGGAACACATAAAAAATACACTAGGCTGCACTGTAAATAATAAAAGCCATAAAATATATGTTTATGGCAAATTGATTTGAACAAATTACTTAAACCATGGTTAACTAAAATACGATAGGCATGCTAATTCAGGTACCCGAAAGTAGTACAATAAATTATTGTGGAATCGGACACGTTTTTAAAATTACACTACCACCTTACCTTAGGAGCTTAGAATTGCCTTACACAGAAAACGACTGACACATTTGCTTATACAGTTTTATTAGATATTTTGAAGACTTAAACGTACTTGGTAGCCTTTATTTCACGAAAAACGTCGAAAATATGATTTTTTTTCTATTTTTTGCATAAACTGCATTGAGATATCGCCAGTACATTATCGAGAAATTGCATAAATATCTGCTGATTATAAATATGCGAAAGAAGCATTCTGTTTCATCCGTCTCCGTTAAATTATTCGGAGTTGCTATAATCAAATTTATTGTTTTCTATTTATGTTTTTTAAATATATCAGTTTGATCAAAATTCAGAAATTTTGACTTCTTTTCATTTGACTCGCAGTTATTACGGTAGGTTCTTCAGGTGCATTTCCTAATTTTTATATAAATAGTTGTTGTTTTTATATAAATATATATGCTAAGTGAATAATTATTTTTACATTATGTCATGACATTTTATTTACATTCTTTAAACTTATTACATTGAAAGCTTGATCCTACTATTATAGAACAGATATAAGAAAAACAGAAAAAAAAGAACGAGTTAAAAATTGTAGGTAAGTATGTTTCTAAAATTTCCTTCTGTTAAAAAAAAAAAAAAAAAAAAAAAAAAAAAAAAAAAAAAAAAAAAAACTTAGTCTTACCTTAGGAATAGTATTTTTTTTCTTTATTATATCAATTTCCGTCATAAAAAAAAAATTAATGTTATGTCAGAAATGTATAAAATACTTTTAAAAAATCAACAAATGGTACTAAAACCCATTAATATGAAAACTTTTTCAGCCAATATGACAATTCGAAATTTTTTAGCCAACAAGTATCCTTCTTTATAAACATTTAAATACTTGAATCGATGGAATCCATACCCGTAAGGCATGGTGACATCGTTGTGAAGTCACACTGTGACTTTGTGACCGTCGATGTGACGTCATAGTGACTAAAATGCGAAGTCGTATGGCCGTTTTAGAGCTCGTTTCTGACGTCAAATTGTGACCATTTTGTGAAGTCACCAAATGACAAATTTGTGAAAAGTGTGTCATTTGTGACGAAATTGTCATTAACATGTGATGGTTCTGTGACGGCAGTGACAATGTTGTGAATCACACTGTGACAATTTCATGAAAATTGTGTGATGATTTTGTCATTAATTTTGTGACGAATATGGGACTACAGTGACAATGTTGTGAAATCCCACTATTGCACACTTATACATGTTGTAAAAACATTTACATCTATAAAGTTATTATACTTTGGCGATACATCGCAGTTAAAACTTGCATCTGCAAACAAGATTATATAAAAAAAAAATACTGAATAAAAATGCAATTCCCCTCAGACTTCAACCTTTGCTGCACCTTTTTTTTTTATATTATAAAGCATGAGAATATAGAAGATGATTGATTACATATTCGATATATCAGAATTTTTTTTTTTCAAAATTATCTATTTGTTCTACTAAAAAGCATTAAAATTATAAAAGAAACATTCTTCTTTAAATATTTGAAGCTTTGTCAATTTAAAATGTAATATAAAAAATATAATATCATATAATATATATAGTACATTTTATATTCTTTAAAGTATAGAAATATGGAATCAAAATAACTTATCCCATTTAATACGCTTTAACCCCTTAATTCTCCCTCCCGTGATATTCACGGCTATATCTTTTATTCAGATTGTTTGATTCCCACTAGTTTTTTTAAAATAGTGTAATTGGCTTTTCTATGGTATCATTTTACCCGCCATTAAACATGGTGAATATTTCTTTTTCAAAAAAGTGGTGCCATTAAGTAATTTGAATTTTTAAACCGCAATTTAATTCGACCGTTAAGAGGTTAAGAACTCTAAGTCACTGGTGAAGGGGATTTTTTTGGATTAATGCAACATCTATAAAAGAATTGAAAGATAAAAAGGAATGCCGATATTAATTATATTTTATATGTCTTACGATATTGATTACTATAAAAAAAATCTATGTATGAATTTAATTCAAACAAGTTGGGGCAGAAAAAATGGTTTCTTTGTTATAGAGGCCCCTCTTAATTTGATTATGCCAAAGTTGCAGTTACGATCTCGCTAAGAGCATCGTGAAGATTATACATGTGAGTCATATATATGTATATCATAATATATATTCTCCAAATGCTTACCATGTTCCATATAGTCATTATATACGTTAATGTTACGTCTTTTATGCCACATATATATACTATATTTAGATATGTCATGTACATGCGCAGATATATATCTATATATTTCATGTACATCCTATACACATGTCATACATATAACTGATTACAACTGTACATTTTATCTCTCGAAATGTTGTTTGTATTGTATCATATATTATTATAAAGTCACATATGCTTTATAATTTGGTTATTCATAATCAAGATCCACTATATCACAAAAGTACCTGAACAAGTTCAAACTATTTCGATTCTAAAATATACAATGATTTGTCATTCTAGCGCTTTATTCTGGGGAAAAAAAGAAAGACAACAAACGCTGCTTGTGTAATTGCATCGTAAACTTTTAACTACATAAAGAAAACAATCGTATGTAAAAATATCAAAATTGGTAGTTTTATAGCAACACTAGCTGACCCGCCAGGCGTTGCCTGGGTCCGTGGTAATATTTATAAAGTAACCTTTAATTTATATGATTTTATATCTAACTCGAATTTTGTCTGAAATACGTACCCGCTCACTGTGTGAAAGTTTGGGAGAAACAGTTGCAAACAGTTGAGATGTTATCCAAATTTTATTCATAAATTTTTGTAAAACTGTATACCATAGTCATGAACAAATTAAAATTTTAAAACATCATCTACAAATGAAAAAAATGAGTTAAGAAGAGAGGAATGAGTGATTAGTAATGTACAGGCCAAAAGCTTTAAAAAGATATGTCACATGAAAAAATCCATTTCCACCCCCCACCACCACGGGGAATGCGCCCAAATAGTCTCAGATCAGTAATAGACACCACCAATCAAGAGGCTGTGAAGAGTTTCACGTTCGGTCAAGCCTTTAAATGAAGTTGAATCTTGTGGTAACTGAATTAGGAACAGAGTTAGAAAATTGCCCCGCCACACCGGCAGGGAGGCAAATTTGAGTGAAGGGTGAAGAAAAGTTCATAGTATGAAAGAGTGATCTGAGTGTTTTCAGATGATACTTCACATGAGGGTTTCTGAAAAAGTTAGAAAATGTCCTCCACCCATGGGCCCACTTTGGCACCCCTGGAATTTACCCATCCCCTTTGAAAATTTTATAGTTAATAAATATTTATTGGAGGTCTCTGACAGAAAACAACATATAAAGGATACTCATTGTAGAAAACGCTACATTTTTAGGCCAATTATTATCGCCCGCCTTCCAAACTCGAAATTCAACTCTCCCACTTTCTTTAAAATTTTAAAGTGTTATCAAGTATCTCATTCACGTAAGGTAATTTCAATTGTATTCGTTCTTTGTGTTAATGGCGATTGACATGTGCATTGTCGCCCAAGAATGGAATGTGTTTGTTGAACTTACTTTCTATGAAGTAAATAATTTCCATTCTTGAGCGATTAACAGTCCATTCACGTGCGATTCTTTATAAAATTCATAATATATCGCAAAATGCACACCATATGAAGCATTTCATGCACTCAAGAATTTTTCACTCAGTTCTTACCCCTTTGTTAATATTCTCTCATCCTAATGAAAATATATGTTATACTTTATTGAATGTTTTCACATTGAAAGGACAGTGTAAAGTTTAGGCATAATTCAATAAAGCGAAAATTTTGAGTGTTTTTTGTTGGCTACATTTTTAGACACCCAAGAACGGTGAAAACATAACGTGCGATAAATTGTCACTAATTAAAAAAAAAAATCACAAATTTTGTCATAGACCGTTGAAGAAATTGTGAAATGATCATAAAAAAAAAAAAAAAAAAACTAGTTTCATCAAAAGAACTTGGAAAAAAAATCATGAATTTTGTGAAACAAACGAAGAAAAATATTACAAATTTCACCAAAAGATCGCCAAAAGACATGCTGAATTTTACAAATCTGTCACTGAGGGATATCGGGAACTTCGACAAATGGTCGCGGGAAAAAAAAAAAAAAAATTGTCACAGATCATTGAAAAAAATCATGAAAAAAAATTTCCCCAAACAATCTTGGGAAAAAAATCGTGAATTTTGTGAAACGATCGCCGAAAAAAGCCCTCGAATTTCAGTAAACAATCGAAGAAAAATATTCTTTTGCTGCAAATTTCAGCAAAAGATCGCGGGAATGCATAGCAAATTTTGTCAAAAAAATGCAGAAGCATATGCCGAATCATGCCAATCTGTCACTGAGAAATATCGGGAACTTTGGCAAATGGTCACAAAAAAAAAATAAATAAATAAAATAAAATCACAAATTTCGTCATAGATCGTTGAAAAAAAAGAAAACGCGAATTTCGTCAAACGATCTTGGAAAAAAAAAATCGTGAATTATGTGAAACGATTGCTGAAAAAAATCCTGCGAATTTCAGTAAGCAATCGAAGAAAAATATTGCAAATTTGATCAAAAGATCGTGGAAATGCATTGCAAATTTTGTCAAAAAAAATGCAGAAGCATATACCGAATTTTTCAATCTGTCGCTGAGAAATATCAGGAACTTCCACAAATGGCCTCAGAAAAGAAAAACAAATTTTGTCACTGATCGTTGTAAAAAAAAAAAAAAAAAAAAAAAAAAAAAAAAAAAAAAAAAAAAAAATGAATAATAATAAAAAAAATTGCAAAAATGGCAAATTTCGTGAAACGATTTGGGAGGGGGGGGGGTGCATTTTGTGAAACGATTGCTGAAAAAAAAAGGTGAATTTCAGTAAACGATCGAAGAAAAATATTGCAAATTTCATCAAAAGATCGCAGAAATGCGTAGCAAAGATTATCTAAACAGTGCAGAAGCACATTACGAATTTGCCAATATGTCGCTGAGAAAAATCGGGAACTTAGACAAATAGTCGTGGGAAAAAAAAAATCACAAATTTCGTCACAGATCGTTGCCAAAAAAAAAACGCCAATTTCATCAAACGATCTTGAAAATAACAATCACTATTAAGAAAACACAAATTTCGGTAAACAATCGGAGAAAAATATTGCAAATTTCATCAAAAGATTGCGAAAATGCATAGCAAAGTTTGTCCAAATTGTGCAGATGCATATGCCGAATATCCAATCTGTCGCTTAGAAATTTTGGGAACTTCGTCAAATGACCGTATAAAAAAAAACAAAAAAATCAATTTTATTTCACAAATCGTTGAAAAAAAGTGCAAAAAAGGGAATGTTATATATTCCTACGGCCGTCATCTTGGATTTTTTTGGCGTAAAAACCCCTTTTGTCCCAAGTAGTAAATGTCGCCAAGCAGCGACTTAAGTGCATGTTAGGCTTCATGGGGCTGCCAGAACACGTCACTCGTCGGGGTTGCCTTATCGATAAACGTCAAAAAAAATCGCAAAGAAATTCATGATGGCAGCCGCTGGAATATATAAAATCCAAGCCAAAAAATTGCAAATTTCATGAAACGATCTGGGGGCAGGGGAGAGAATCATGAATTTTGTGAAACGATCGCTGAAAAAGAAAACACAAATTTCAGTAAACGATCTAAGAAAAATATTGCAAATTTCATCAAAGGATTAGGGAAATGCATAGCAAAGTTTGTCAAAAGAGAATTTTGCCAATCTGTCGCTCCAAGTGTCTGTGACAGATACTTCAAAGGCAGAAAATAATCTGCTGGTAAAATATTATACAATTGAAGCATTAATTAAACAAACAATCACTTACCTGCGATGTCTTTATCCATTTTATTCATTTTTATAAATAATAATCTTAGATTTGTATTAAGTAATAAAGAGCTAAACATAATTATAAAGCGAAATAAAGGTTGATGATAAAATAATCTGTAAAAGAGAAAAGAAAATCTGTGACGCCAGTCTCCCATCTTGAATTTTCTGCTACTGGGCCTGGCACTATAAAAACATTCAGTAAAGTGCAAGATATGTTTTCATTACGATTTATTATCAGTGGGAAAGTGGAGAGAAAAGATTAACAAAAGGAAAAGAACTGAAAATGGAAAATCCCGAGTGCATGAAATAGTTATGATGTGTATTTTGTGACATGGAGTTTCATAAGAATCGCACATGAATGAACTCTTAATCACCCAAGAACGGAAATTATTTACTGAATGTTTTAAAAAAACATTCTGTTCTTGGGGCGAATAAAAGTGTTCTTAAATAGAATAAAAATAGTTCAATAACAAATCTTAATGAAAACATACAACTTACACTTTACTATAAAACGTACAGCTCTACAGTTTATCTCAGCACGTTGTAAAATATATGTTTTTATTGTGATTTCTTATGAAACTCATATGGAGAAATGTGGCTAAAAAAGATTAACAAAACAAAAACTCAAATAACCTCATTCATTTCCCCTGAAGCCAAAATTATTTTCCCCATTCGTAGGTGACAGACATGTATATTCTCATGAAACCATTTCAATTTGTAAGCATGAAGTCAATAAAATCACCATTTTTTGACAAATATGGAGTTTCAGAAGAATCGCCCATGAATGGACATGCAGTCAGGTATAAAATGTACGTTGTCATCGCCCAATGATGTCAACAATAATAAATCAAAACATTGAAGATTGTATATGAAGCAAACTGAGTTCAATAACAATTTTAAAAATGCAGAATCAAAATTAAAACTTATATTTCTGTTTATTTAAATGAAAAAAAGTTTAAATTCTACATATAACATTTCGAGTTATACCGATTAATAAGTTTTATCATGTTATGGTTAAGCATCACAAAAAATTTCAAAATATTAACTCAATAAATAAAAATTATTTTAAAATAGGTATGTCCCGGACCTCCTTAAAGGAAACAGAGTTCAATAACAAATTTTAAAATCAAAACATACATCTTATACTTTACTATAAAATGTACAGTTCTAAAATTTATCGCACGTTATTAGTTAACCGTTCTTGGGGAAAAAATGTAGGCAAAACAAGTAACAGGAAGAACGACTGTAAATAACAAAAAATCAAAATTTTCGCTTCACTGAATTAGGCCTAAGCTTTGCGCTGATATGGATGGCGCTATGAAATCATTCAGTAAAGTGAAACGAATACAATTGAAAGTGCAACTTACGTGAATTGTATTAAATTAAGAATCGCGCAAAGGTATTTTTTTTTGTTTAAAGTAAAGATGAAGAGAAATAAACAGCAGCATTTTTCGACTCGCAATCGCTGGTTCTAAGATCGGAAATGCGGTCGCTTCGCTTTGCTGGATCTCATATTTAATGCCTGCTCTCATTGGCCGGCTGGTTCATTGCAGCGGATTGGCTTAGAGCTGTAAATAGCCTCTAACCCATAACGTTTTATTTTTTTTTTAAATATCTAAATTGAAATTTTAAAATCCGGCGATGAAGTGCACTTATAGATGAAGTCCGGTAATAGCATCTACACATGACAAAAATTTCAGAGGCCTAGGTGTTATAATTTCGGCGCTTTCCACGGTCAGGCAGGCAGGCAGACAGACATCTCTTATTTTATATATATATAAAGATATATTGATAAAAATGTTGAAACAGATTTTAAATCGAATAATTATTTTAAGAGCTGTTTAATGTCGAAATTGCTAATATTTACTCTCAATGTTAGAATATGTAATTTTAGGTGTCTAAAAAATGATATAAAATATAAAAATAATAAATTGATGATTTTTTTTTTAATATTTGAAATAAGCAGAAAATTTCATACACACAACTGACATACAAACGCTGCTGCTTCTGTAATTGCATCGCAAACTTTTAACTACACACACACACAAAAAAAAAAAAAAAAAAAAAACTATCGTATGTAAAATTATCAAAATTGGTAGTTTTATAGCAACATATATCACAAATATGTTGAAACAGTTTTTAAATCGAATAATCATTTTAAAGGCTATTTAATGTCGAAGTTGCTAATATTTACTCTCAATGCTAGAATATGTAATTTTAGGTATGTAGATAAAGGATTTAAAACATAAAAATAATAAATTGTTGATATATTTTTTTATTTGAAATAAGCAGAAAATTGCATATTTCTCATTTACAAATACAAAATTAGATAATATATAAGCTTACCTTTGTAAATATCTATTAATACAAAAAACCCTTAACGGGTTAAAAGTTTCTGACGCAGCACTACGTCTTATTGCTATAAGAATTTTAAATATGGAACTTAAAAATAATGATATCAAATTTTAAGTGACGCTATGCTGTTAATTAATGTATATATACATAAATTTATATTATTTATTTCATCACTTTATTTTTGTTTTATTTATAATTGTACGTGTAAGAATTATGTTAAATTTAAAAGGATATATAAAAATTTATTCATTGATGCTTTATCATTCACATCTTTCATAAATTCAAAATATGAGTTTTAAAAGATATGATATCAACATTTTAGTGACCCCTTGATGTAGCTTTAAACAATTTGTTTTAAAATTCAATTTTAATTGTTTTCGGTTTGGCTAAATATATTTACACTTCTAATAAAAACTTTTAATTTTCCAATACACAGTTAAAAATATCACTCTCACTGAACCTATACAATGCACTGTAATGTATTTATATCAATAAATTGATTTATCTTTTGTGCCACGCAATCCAAAATCAAAAGTAAAATTTATGTAGACGATTTCTTTGCATCATAATATGCATTTGCGTACATTTCACTTAGTTTGGATACAATGACGCAAATAAATCATTTACATAAATTTTTCTTTCAAAAATAACGTAATCGAAAACACAGCTGTCAAGCCGCAATATTATACAAAAATTTACAATGTCTTTATAGAAGAGTAGTGACATACAATGTGCATGTTCAGTTTGGAAGCATTTGTTCAAAAATAGTAATATATATTAAAGAGCTTGATGATTATCACCTGGATGAATTCAAACAAAATTCATACCAGCAAACAATGAGGATCTTGGCAATAATTCAGGTTTAAAATAATGTCAGGTTCCCCAAGTTTTTAATCAAAATTCTCTCGACTAGTTAAATTTTATTGCTATTCTTTTAGATATCCTACTATAACTTTATCGAAATAATATAAGATGCTTGATGTAATTTTTCATAATTTTCAGTTAATCCGAATTATAAATATGGCTTCTTACTTACAATGAAAATGCTGTGACCCAAATTTCAAAGGAAAAAAAAATCTTGAATTTTTAGGAATTCATGACTTTTCTTTAAATAATAGTTTAAGAAAATCTACCTGGATTGAGAATTGAATGATATAAAAATGATATAACTCTATGTCGGCGTATAATATTTTACTTATGATAACTTGCAAATTCTTTGGTATTATACCCTTTCAGACAATTAAAAAAAAAGTCATGATTCAAGTTTACAGAGAAAAACATATTTTTTATGAATTGCTACAAAAATACAATTTGTTTAAATCTGTTATATTAGCAAAACAGCCACAGAATATTCTTCCATCTATAGAATTAAATATTCTAAATGTTTTCTCTGAGATTAAATAATGTTCTCTAATGCCATACGTAGTTTTCAAGAATTACAAAATTCGTATTATTTTTATAACAAATAATATTATAGTGTTACAACTAATAATATTATATAGTTAAATAAAGAATCTTTCTTTAGTTTTCCACCCTATTTGGATATTCCTTATAATTATCCTATTGATAAAAATGAGTAAATGCATGTTTCAAGTTTACGTGAGAAACATAAATTTCATTAATTCTCTCAAAGTTACAACTATCATATGAACTTCTTAAATATATGATTGATTACTTAAGTAAACACTACTTAAAACTTTCGCCAGACATTCCAAATTAAGTGTTCTCGATAGCCTCGTACAAGCATCCGTCAGTTTTTTTTAAATTCATATACAGTTGTTCCTAATTCTGAGAGTATGGGTTAATTTTAATTTTCCAGAATTTTAAAAGCTAGAGAATGAAATAGATCCCACTGTCGAACTGTCCACTTAATTATAAAATGCAGATGATAAGAACGAATACTAGATTGAAATTTATACAAGTATGTCGCTGTGAATGAGGAAATATAATTATCATTCGAATGCAAATTTTCAATTTCATATTTTCCATTTGTTTCATCCTAATTTTATTAAATAACTTTAGCATTTTCGCATTATATTTCTGCGTTATCTATATTAAATCGTTTTTATTCATTTAAAAAAAATGATAATTTGTACTGCATGTGAAAATCTTGCATTTGTTAAACATAAATCTTAATGCTTAAATTGTGAAAATTAAATTTGGGTGGATTTAAAAAATGCATGGGAATAAGTTCTTTGTTTATCTAAAGCTTTTCTTGTAAATTTTCGAAACAATATTAGAAATTTTAAATATTTATTTAGGAAATTTTAGAAGTATTTCAGAAGGATTGAAATATTTAGAAGGATTAATTGAATCTGAATTTAAATGGATTTTGTGAAATATTTCTAGCTCAGCTCAAAAACTTTTTTTAAATATTTTTCTTAGTCTTTTATAGAATCACGAAATGTACAAATATAATGTTCTTACAATATAAATATAGAAATATATCCGATTTGAAAAATCACGTCACGCCCCCCCCCCCCCCCCCCAACACCAAGAAAGCTGAAAAGGTTCAAAGACAAATGAAATCATCCTTTAAAATAGGGGTGCACAAACTTTTTAAGAGAAGGGCCACTAACAAAAATGTCTGGGTTGTCGGGGGCCACATCGGTAACACGGAGAGAATTCTATTTCGGGAGATGATCTGTGGCCTGTAATCAGATAAAAAATATGGTTTCAGAGAGGGGGGGGGGAGAGTGTTTTACTCCTCCAGGTTCCCCTACCCAGCCAACATATCCTATTCAGTTGGCATGAACATGTCAACAGTTTACATTTGTATTTATGACAGAGATATAGCAAGGATTATTTTCAAGGAGTGATAGTATTCCCTGACTATATTCGGTTGGTTGGTTGGTTGTGTTTATGACGACCAATTATCAACACGAGGGATATAGGCCCTAAGGTAGGGGGTGCCCTTCGTGGAGGTCTTTATAAGGTAACCTAACTCGTATTAACGCTTGGAAATCCAAGGTTCGAAGAAAAGCACGAAAATTCCAAACGATTAGGCCGACAGGCGGACTTTATTCGGGGGTGGGGTAGATTTTATTTTACTAAAAGTGATAAAAAACAAACATAGGCATGAAATTGGCAAAAAAAATGTGAACTTTATGAACGAAGGGGGTGGGGGGGAGGAGGGGGGAGGAGCCGATCAAACAAATTCGCAATTTTTCCGCATTTAATCGACAAAATTCGCCATTTTTACGAAGCTGCTCGACAAAATTTGCTATTTTTCCAAGCCCGATCGAAAAAACTCATGATTTTTTCGCGACCGATCGACGAAATTTGCGATTTTTCCGCACTGTTCGACAAAACATGCGATTTTTCCGAAGCCGATCAACGGAATTTGCGATTTTTCCTCACTCAATCAACGAAGTTCGCCATTCTTAACCTACTGAAGATATTTACAATTTTTCCCGCGGCAAATTGTCGAAATTCTCGATTTTTCCTCGCGACTGACTAAACTCACAATTTTTTTCGCAGCTGATCAACAAAATTTGCAATTTTTCCACGCATCATAAAAAAATTGACGATGTTTCCGTGCCCGACAAACGAAATTCGCTATTTTTCCGCGCCTTATTTTTAAAATTCTCGATTTTTCCGTTCTCGATCAACGAAATTTGCGGTTTTTCCTGGCGTCATCGACAAAATTCGCTATTTTTCTGCACCTGAAACACGAAATTCGCACTTTTTCCGCGCACGATCAACGAAATTCGCGATTCTTAACTGACTGGAGAAATTTTCGATTTTTCCCGCAACAAATTGACGAAATTCACGATTTTTTTCTGCGACCATATGAACAAAAATTGCAATTTTTTGCTATTTATAAATTGACGAAATTCGCGGGCCACACGTTAACCCATCGCGAGCCACTTTTGGCCCGCGGGCCACAGGTTGTGCATCCCTACTTTAAAACATATTTTTGTCTTGTGTAACCAATAATGCTTTTGGAACAAGATAAAGTAATGCATCTATAACTCATTCTAAACTGTATTACTATTAATCAATGTATTAAATGAATTTTATAACAAGCTATTTTTATGGTACTTATAAGTACCACCAGCAGATAAAAGTTGAAAGGAATGTTAGATTTGTAAACTGTTGAGAAATGTATTTGTTAAAACTAATGGGTTCCAAATCAAATACAGTCGAGCTCCATTAAGACGCGTTTCAAGGGAGTGGAAAATAATCGCGTATTAAACGTCATTTACTTAATGTTGCAGGATCTAGACTTTCTAATTCATCTAATTAGCTAAATTAGTTTGCTTTATATGTTTACGGCCGAAAAATGTGTCTTTTACACACATTTAGAATAATTTTTAATTGTATTCTACTTTAAGTCATGATATCTTTTTATAGGTCCGACTGCAATAATAACTGAAAATAAATATACATTCTAATAAGGCGTTATTGACGACAAATGCATTACAAACAAAAGTAAAACAAAAATAATTTTCCAGCTAGACTAATTTTATTAGCTTAAAGAAAAAACCTTGAATCTTTGAAACACAATTCAGTTTTTAAAATCTTATTGAGTACTGTTGATAATGAATACCATTCTAATCTGTCCTTCATTTTTAATATAATTAGAAAAAAAAAAACTATCCTTTGTGTAAAATATATTTTTATCATAGAAAAAAAAAAGAACAGAGTAAAGGCAAAATAATTGTAAAACAGCAGTCTTACTTGTTTAATCTTTATAAGTTTCATATTTTTATCGCCTATAAAGTACACTATAAAGCATAGTAGTAATATGAAGTACATTTAAAACCTAACTAACAGCAAGTATAATCATCTCTAATCAGAGTACTTTTATGACATATCTGAGTATTCTGAATTAGTAATTCTTTCACTACTAAAGTAAAAATATACACGAAGCGAGAGATAAACAAAGTCAGGACGCGTTAGCAAAGCAGAATTGCTGTGTTGCTAATTTAGAAGTTTTTAATTAATTCAAATAGACCACTATTGCACTATTTTCGATTAATAATTTTCGCCTTAATTAATTTGTTAATAAGAATGTACACAATACTATTCGGAAACAGCGTTTTTATCTGAAAAAATATCCGCTAAATTGTCTACACTGGACAAAAGAGAAGGAATTTGCATTTTGATCAATTAATTCGCGTCTTAAGCATGATTTCATTCCTCAAAAAATTATCACGTATTAAGTGGTATCGTGTAATAACCGCTCGCGTATTAAATGTGACATTTTCCCTTTAGCCTTATGGGCTTACTAACCTTATTTTTATCAGTTATGTAGGACGAGGCACTACAAAAATGATATCAGTATATTACACATGAACATATTGAATTATTTGCATGATACGACGAAAACAGAACATAGGACACTGATTAATAGCACTTAATATCGGTGTCATTATGATTTAATATGAGCAATCTATGCTATATCTAACCGCTAAATGTCATTTAACAGCATCAAATAAAAATACTACTATTCCTTTTGCACATCGTTCGACAAATTCTATTTGAATTCGGTCTTTAATCTAGAAGAAGAATTTTTCTTATTACCTCACGGTATTAGCGCTGTTTGCACTTCACTCATTATGCAGTTGCAGCTCAGAACCCCACGGTTATGTCTAGACCATAACGGACATCTACCTAAAAACCTTAGTTCATTTTCTAAATAGTTCATTATTGTAGTTCACATTCACAATTAAAATTGAAATATGTGTCAATAAAAAAGAACATTATAAACGTTTAAATGAGGAAACATTTTATGAAATAACGTGTATTAATAAATGTACATGTTTTTCATTTACATTAACTTTATTTTTACTAAGCTTTTCATTTTTAATTTATTGGTAACATCTGATTTCCGCTCATTTCTTTGTTCAATGTTTATTAATGCAGAAATTGAAATCTTTTTTCCCGAATATTATGTTATTTGGATTTCTGTATGCACACAGGCGTTTACAAATTTTCTGAATCGCTTTATCAGAAATCGATAGCATATAACCGTAGGGTTTTCACTAACGAAGCGTACCAAATGTCAAGATTTTTTTTCAACGAAAGTCAATCTTTTAGATTTGAACTTTTCCTGTTTTCTTTTTGGTAAAAGATTTATTTTATAGCTTCAGGGCATCAATGCCGTTACGCGGCAGAAAAAATAACTTAAGTAACTCTTTTTGTATTTTAATTTTGTTTAACCATCCTTGTCTTTTTATGTACAAACTTCTGTTTTCTTCAAAAAAATTCTTTCAAATTTGTTAAAGGTTGCATTGTACAATTACGATGTATATTTGCATGGTGGAAGGGAATAGCTTAATTTTGTTTTCAAATTTTATTAATATATTTTTTACAAACAATTTGTGCAAATGTTAAATGCAGTTGGTATTTTAAAACAGTCACGAAAAGATTTTTTATCAGCTTTATCATTTTTCAGTTTTTTAAAGTAATTCGCATAATCAATATGTATGCTTGCTAAGCATAAATATTCTGTCGGGCTTAAAATTACATCTATTTATCTTTTACAATGCGAAGTTTAAATTTTAAAGTTGGTTTATGAATGCTTCTTTGTACATATTGAAACATGCATGAATACTACCTTTATAATGAATTATATTTAATTGTATATATTGATTTTGTACCAAATATTACTTTTACCTTAGCTGCAGGTAAAAACGATTGTTACTTGTACATATTATTTGTTAGAGTAAAACTATTCCTCAATGTATTTTGTTACAATTAATATTTTGGCAATATATCTGTATAGTTTGTAATATTTTTTGTGTATCACGTGAGGTATTTTCCCTTGTAAATGTACTTTAAAAATAGAAATATCTCAGTATTAAAACATGTGATATATCAGTATTTTAGCATGTATTAGCCTCTATACATATCACCAATGTTCGCTGTCGCTGCATAGTGAACGCTGGACAAAAATTCTCTATTTATGTTTAGAAACTAATGAAGCATACATTGTGAATGCTGTACAATTTTTGAACTAACTATAGATTTTATTCAAATAAACTCCATTTGAGATGTTTTTCACCATATTTTCCTGGGCATTGTTTTTCAAATAATGTATTAAAAATCCAGATGAACATGTTATATGGAGTACACTTCATTCACAGAACCATAAGTGTTTTAGAGATGGTCCCAAATGAAAAAGGCTCATTTGGGAGAGGAATACATGGATTTAAACAAAGGATTTAGTGGCAGCTGTATAAACATTTTTAAAGAAAGATGTTCATTTCATTCTGTTTTCAGCGACAAAGATACGAAACAGACAAAGATGCGAATTAATTTATTAATTATACTTTTCGTCCTTTCATAATAACGACAGATAAAACCTAAATATATCACAATATTAAAAAATATCTGAAACAATTATTAAAAATAACGGATGAAGTAGAAATTGTAGTACGGTCTTTGAACCTGTCATAGAACGGGTATCGCATATGATGTATGACTTTATTTGTTTTCTTCGTTAACTTTATTTGTATTGTATGGCTTTGTCTGTCTTTTAAAGTTGTCTTTCTTGCAAAAAAAAAATTGAAAATGACTTCTCAGAAATTCATGAACTACTCAATATACAAGAACGCAAATAGAAATACATGTTGTATTAAGATATACATTGCATGATTTTCAAAAATGTATTTCAATATGTTTAGAAAACCGAACGTCAAACTTTAACGTTCCTAATTTGAAAATTATTATCTAAAATGCAGAAAAATATAGATGAATTGAATAGAAAGTGTGAATTACACCGTACAGTTAAATAAGTATTTGGTGTCCTACAAGGTATTCTGTAATTTAAAAAGAAGAGTTTTTGATTTATTGCTTCGCTATGAACTATAAGTTTTACATTCACCCATAAAATGTACTTTTCCTTAAATAGAACGCAATGAATTGTTGTTTAAGGAATGTTTTTTATGATTAGACTATATGGCATCTTTGTCATAAAAAATGAATGTGAAATGTAGCATGCGTATCTCAGTATTTCAGAATTTCGCTGCGTCGCTATGAACTTCTAATTCCACTTTCATCCCTTTAATTAAGTCAGAACACGAATAGAACACAATTAATTGTCGCTTTAAGAAAGTTTTATTATGATTCGATAAGATAGCATTTTTGTCATAAAATGATGAAAATTAATATTAGCATTAAGTTTCTGTGAATGATTTAAACTTTGTAAATATCTGCAGAAATATGTAAATATGCAAAGGTAGTTATTTCTATTACCTGTTTTATTTTATTTTTATTTTAATTTTTTTTTTTACAAAATTAATCCATGGATATCTAGAATATCGACTTAGATGTAGTGATGTGTAAATTACTTATTTATTCGATAAAATGGTATTTTAGATGATTTTTGATTTTTTGACTTTCAATATATCTGTCGATATTTTGATTAATATTGACTATAATTAACAAAAAAACATGAAAGAACACTTAAAGATTTGTCCAAAGAAATGTTATTTGAAAAAAAAATGGTTTTTTACTTTGGCCTAAAATGGATTAAGAGACAAGATACAAGAAATTATGTGTCTTATCCTCTAATAAATATAAAATGCTCTTGCTATGTTAATGAAATTTTATGCATAAATGTCTTTGTCCATAATATTTTGACTGAAGGTGTTAGACATACGTAAATTTTTTATCCTTGGAGAAAAATTCAAGTATTAATACCGCAAAAGAACGGATGATATTACATATGAATTTTAATACTCTTTAAAGTACGTTTTTGAAGATAAATATACCTAAGTACGCACAAGCCAGTAATTCGAATTATTCAAGTTAGAATACATGGAGCCAATACTGTAATAATTATCCATTCACTGTTTTAGTTTATAAAAAACGGAAAAAACCCATAATGATTTTGTTCCCCATCTGTTCTTATCTTTAAAAATATGATTTTCTATTTAATGAGACAAGCAAGAAAGGCATTTATAAAAGTCTCATCCTCTAAAAAAAAAATTGCAGCTATGATCAAACAATTTTATGCATGAATAAAATCTCTTAATAAATATCTTGTCTACGAAGGTGTCAAAAATACCACTATATTTGTCATAATTTACTATTAAAATTTGTCTAAAATTGCAAACAATTTATAGATACATTTTGCATTTCAGTAATAAGAAATAATGACTTAAAAGACATTCGTTTAATTGGTATAAACATCATTCCATAAATGTATTGATAATACATAGAGCTTACGGTGCAGCAAGTTAAAGTAACAAAATATGTACGGGGTAAAGTAACAAAATATGTAACTCACAATCTTTTGACTTTTAAGTCCCTGAATAATAATTTTTATTTTAGTACATATTCTTGTGTTTTTTTTTCTATTTCATATACTGAGGAACACCCCACTGCATGATTGCATAACAATATTAACGAGGTAAATAAGTTTCGGACGATGTTCGGGGTCCAAATACCAGGAAACTCCCATACCGTCCCGTGGCCCTGATGCTGATTTTTAAGTTTGGAGCTGTCTGTATAAAATTGTTTCAATAAAAGTAATTCGATGTAATTTTTTCCGAAACTGAGACAATTGTGTTACATAAATACAGTCGAGTCTCTATGTAACGAAATCCATCGTTCCAGTAAAAAGTTCGTTATATAGAGAATGAGTAAAAATTCATATTTATTGTGTAAATTTTGAACAAAAAATATTTTTGAAGTGTTTAATTAAGAATTTGAACTGTTTAACTATAAATATTAACCTAATATTGTGTTTCTTATTTATTTAAACAGTTTTAAAAAAGAGAACAGACATTTATTTGAAAGCATAACAGAAATCACATGAGGAAAACATTAATTTTAGATGAAGAATTCAGTAATTTTTCGCTGTTTTGATTTCAAAATTGTTACACTCTCGAAAAAATGTTCACCCTTTAGCAAGGAATGAAAAATTGTATTGGGAACATTTCCCTCCATTTGAAGTCCTCTCCTTATAAGATCAAAAGAACTCATCATTTCACTGCGTGATTGTTTTTTCTCTTGTACGTTTTCGTTTTCATGCTCATTGTCACTCTCACCATCATTGTTCATAAGTCTGCTTAAAATATCTCTATCAGTAGGATACTGCGCAATAGTGATATTGTCATCCACTTCCAAAAAATCAGAGAGAGTAACATTTTCTTCGACATTACCGCATTCCTTAATTAATTTCCATTTCTCTTTTAAGTCTGCTAAAGCCACATCTTCTTCGTCCTCAGAATCAGCATTATTCTCCAGTTTAAAAAAACCGGCCTTTTTGAAGCAATTGTAAATTATTTTTTTAGTTGCATAAATCTCCAAGCTTTATAAAGTTCCGCAATACACTTTCAAAGACAAATGATGTGTTCGGTGGAATCATTTTTTTTTTCAGAAGCTATGATCAGTTCTTTAAGAATTCATTTCTTATAACGCATCTTTAGATTTTTTATTATCCCCAAGTCCATGGGCTGCAGATTTGATGTGCAATTGGCTGGTAAGAAAATGACTTTAACATTTTACAGTTTTTCTCCACAGTTTTGTGTGTGAGGTGGAGAATTATCAATAAAGCAAAGCAATTTTTCGGCGTTGTTTTTTTCTTTGATTTTCAAGTGCTTTCAACCATTTGTCAAAAATTTCAGTGGTCATCCAGGACTTTTTATTAAAATCATAGTCCACTGAAAGATATCTTTCCTCGAGTGAAGGGGATACTGACGGCGAGACCGTAGATAAAGAAAACAAATTCCTAGAAGAA
This sequence comes from Maratus speciosus, assembly GCA_963932465.1. Classification (NCBI taxonomy): domain Eukaryota; kingdom Metazoa; phylum Arthropoda; class Arachnida; order Araneae; family Salticidae; genus Maratus; species Maratus speciosus. Next base: position 277,578,448 of record OZ010793.1, read on the forward strand.
GAAGAGAAAAGTGATTTTGACGAGCGGATGTGCATAATAAATGGTAAAAATAATTAGTCGGTTAACTTGGAAGATAAAATAACCTATGCAAATAATGAGAAAATATTACTAGAAAAAATAATAACGGAAAAGTAAAATGAAATAAATGGTTACAAGGACATGTTAACTGAAAAAGAAGAAATACTTAATGAAGAAAAGATTAAACAACAAGAATTGGAAGAAAAAATGAATGTACTGCAAAATAGATATGAAAAAGAAAAAGAAACTAACTCTATAATACTAGAAAAACTAATTAAATTAGAAGAAAAATTAACAGAAAAACAGAATGAAATAAAAAATAAATCTACAAAAATTGACAATCTACACAAAGAATTACAACAACTACAAAAAAATAAGACTAATAAGAAGCAGCTTCATAATAAAGAAACAATAACAAACCATCCAAAAATTAAAGAAAAATATACTCAAACAACCAAAAACTCAAAAGAAGACAAAATAAACGAGCAAGTTAGTAATGAGACACATCTGCGAGAAGCCAAGAATGATGTAACCTCGGAACTCGGGGAAATACAGGATACAAAAAGTGAATATTACTCCCAGGAGGAGCAGCATAGTATAAGCCTAACAAAAGAAACAGAACTTACACGGATTGAAGAAAAGCTTTATGGATTGGAAAAACTGTTAGAAGAAACAACATTAAAAATAACCAATAGCTATAGAGAAGAAATAACAACAGATAATTCCATAAGGGAACAGGACAATTATACAGAAGCAGCAATTCTCATAAAGGGTCTTGAAGGATCAAAAATATCAGAAATCCAAGAAATAATTACTGCAAAATTATTGCAAGTAGAACAGTTGCCATTATTCTATAGAACATCTAAAAATAGAAAAGCTATAATTATAAAAACCCAACAAGAATCGCAGTTACTAGAAATATATCAACATATAGAAAAAATACAAGATATAAAAAGTATCACGGAAATACAATACAGAAAACATAACACTAAAAGAATTATCATTATAGGTATTCCAAAAGATACACAGGGAGAATATCTTATAAATCAAATAAAGCAACATCCAAACATAAAGAAAAGTTCATACATCCAGATTCAAAAAGTAATACAAAAAACTTCGTCAAGATATTATCAACTGCTCCTCGAGGTAGACAAGACAACTTCAGACACACTTTTGAGCATGGAACTTATAAATGTGGGATTACGAAACTGCAGGATTCATCCTTACAGGCCAATCATCAGGTGTGCGAACTGTCAATTGTACGGACACTCCGAAAGTAATTGCAGGAGAAATTCAATATGCGCATTCTGTGCGATGGGTCATCAGACCACTAGTTGCACGAATATAAACAAACAGGATCTCAGAAACTGTGCAAATTGTATAAACTTACCAAATTATTATAAACACACAGCGAACTCAACACAATGCCCCACCTTTATGAATCAGATTAAATACAGGAATGACATTTCCAGTCCAGGCACTAGTGGCCCTGGTGGTGGTGGCTGGTTTTGATGGGACTAGTTATAACTACAAGGTGTATGAACTTATACATGAACTTATATGAACACTTGACTTTAAAAAGTTGTGGGTAATCTATAAACCTTCGTTTGTACATAACAATATTTAGAATAGTTATAATTAATCTTAAAACTTATTTGTTTCCAAAGGGTTCCGCAGGTAGTAAAACTTTTCCCTACCCTGGGCTTGGGGGTTACACCCAACCATAAGCCAAAAGCGGGTTCCCAGGGTGGGTGCTTACTTACTTACTTACTTCTAAGGGGACCCTGTTCTGTCTCCAAATAACGCCAAGTTTGTCGCCAACATGGCGATATATAGCTAAATTTGGTGACCAAAATGAGTCGCCAAAACTGACGCTAACTTGGCGATATCTCTAATATTTCGCCAAATTCCCATAGACTTCCATTGTAAACCTACTTGCTTATAGAAAATCAGCAAATTAAAATATTTTAATTCAACAAAAACTAATATTAGCTTAAGGGATTATAGTAAATTTTTCTTTGATGACCTAAGTAAGAATTGACTTTAAAAACAAAATTTTTATATTACTTATTTCTAGTTGTGGCTCAAGAGATGTTTCATTATACATTTCCGTTTGTATATTTTGATAATCAAATCAGTAATATTTTTACGGTATTTTTTTTTACTTATTTTTCAATATTGAATTTGAAATGGAAACTAACTCCGATGTAAAAGGTGTCCCGAAACTGTTAAAACATTCTTTATTTTTTTACCTGATGAAGTTAATGCCACCCGTAATTTAAACCTGTATGGATTCTCTATACGTAATAAACATTTCACAAGTGTTCAAAATTTGTTAGTACATAAGATTGTGCTAACGAATAACAAGTAATATATTAACTATATTAATTGTGTTAATATTATTAACTTTGAAAACGATACTCTTTTTAAAATTTGACACGACCTTCCTTAGTCAAAATTGGTGAATTACGATTTTTTTCTCTTCCTTTACTAATTTTATAATAACACCATTATCTTTCAAAATTAAATTATCTATGCTTAAAGTAAAATTGAGCAATATGAATGGGGGCTATATATCAAATTGGAAATATGAAACTTTGAGAAGAAAGATGTTTTACGAATAATTATTCATTAGGAAATCTTTTCAAATTCTTCATGGATTCTAAATGCATTATCGTATTCTAGTGCAGTTTTAAGGATATGTCATGTATTTTTTATGGAAAAATGTTTGCATTTGAGTTTTAACTTTTTTGTATTAATTTTGCGCAGCTGAATTTCAGAAATTTGAATTTATATATTTTTTCAACGTGTTTTAGTTTTATCTAAAGTTTTTACAGCAAAATAATTTGAGCAACATATTTAAAACAATGAAATTCGACACATTTTTGTACTCGCGTGCTAAATGCAGTTAAGTTTAGATAAATGTAATGTATATTTGTAAAAAAATATCATCGATGAACTCCAAAATAGATTAAAAATCTTAATGTAATGTATTAAAATTAAAGCAAAATATTTTGTACTGTATTTATAAGATTTTATACTACAAGAGTCTCCATACATGTGTATATTTTATCGATTTTTTTATTACTGCTAGATTAGATTTAAGTAATATGTTAACCCTTTATGCTCTGACGGGTCTTTTAAGTCCCATTAAAGGAAATGCAATATAAAATTTATTTAATTCGACTATTAATAAATGTATACTGTATTTTCATACAAAATACTTTGCTGGATCACAATCAGAAAACACAGCGAAAAAGTCGAAGGTAAATATTTTTTATTGTGGTTATTTTCTTAACCATTTACGTCGATTTAGATTTTCTCCTAATAAGAAAATGTTTTATTAAAAATGTGCAACTACAAAACACTTCTCAGCTACAGATAAGATCACAACACATTTATTTTTATTTTTATTGTAAGAATTGTGCTGTTTGCTTAACAGTATTTTTAAAAAATAATATAATTTTTCTTGTAAATATTTCTTGTATATACTGATTATTAAATGAGTTTTATTTAAAATCCATCTGAAAATCAAATTGTTCTTATATTAGATGTTTTGGATATATTCATACATTATCGAAAATAACTACTGAGGAGGAGCAAATTTCTGATTTATACTTCAAGGCATGTAGAGGTCTCAAATATCATTCATAAATAAATTTTAAACATCAGATAAATAAATTATTTATGTAAACATTGGAAAGATTTATATATCTACACTTGTCGAATATTAAAAAAATATATTTCTAACTAAATTGTAGTAACTTTTTTACTTATGGGATAAAGACATTCCTTATATAAAGATTAGAACAACTTATATCTCTACAATTAGTACTGAAAATTGTAAAATAAATTATTAAACATTACATTCCTTGCATATAATCTCGTTTACAAGAATATTTCAGTTTAATCCTAATACAACTTCTGAAACGGCTGAAAGTTAACTTTAATATATAATTTTTTTTGAAGAAAATGGTATCTAGATAATACATATATTGAAACAATGATGCCGTCATTAATATATATATATTAAAAAAGACACGAAATATCTCAAACGGCTGAATGAAAATTACTTTCATATCCAGAATGCTGTTTAAATAAACATAATCAGTCGCTGTATTTTTACGTGCAAGTGTAACAGACATTACACAACAACATATTCTTAATGGCTATTGATATAAATGCATAATAACGGGTAGAAATTTTTATACAGATATGGAAAGTATAGGTTTAGTTTTCAAATCTACGCTAACGTATTAAGATGAAATTTATTAAGTATTAATAATTAATGAAGAACGTATTAAGATGAAATTTAAAATTTATTTCTTAATATGCATTTTGTTCCATATACTTTCTGAAAAGACGAAAAAGTGTTTCTTTTAAATTACTTTGCCCAAGTTTCGTCTTTCTAGTTAGCCTTATTTTAAATACGCCTCAATCTTTGAAACAATGTTAAATAATCTAAATTTCACTACAAAGCAAAAGTTTGCATTGAAAAATTTTCATATTTATCAATCATCTTCATATTATTGCTAGAATAAGATAATTTTTCTAGAAGCAAAACACAATAAAGTCTCCAATTAAGAAAATAAAAATGTCATAAGTCCCTTGAATGAAATGAAAATTGCAAAAGAAATTAAATTATTCAAAAATACATAAATATTTAAAAAAGAAATTAAGTCAAATGGTTATGTTAAAAAATGCCTTTTTATTGCATGCCTTATTATTTTATATGCACTAAATTTGAATGCGAAAAGTGTTTTCAGAGAAAACTCATTTGAGAATAAATAACATAGAAAAATATGAAAATATTTGTTTCACGCACAGAATTTTATACAAATTACGTTTCTTTTGCGTTTTCTAAAATATAAAATTATGAAATAGTTTTAAACAAGATTTTAATCATTTCAGACATATTTAAATAATTTAAATTTCATTACGAAATAAAAATTTGAAATGAAAAATGTATTTTATAATTTACAAAATGTACTTAAAATGTAAAGATATTAAGAACATAAATTATTCATACATATATAAATATTTAAAAAAGGAACTTATGCTAAAACGTTATTTCAAAAATATATTACTTTAATTCTTATTATAATAATCTACGAGCTGCATACTTACACGATGGGTAGTATTAACATTTCATGAGATTTTTCGACTGCAAATTGGAAAAAAGAAATCTAATTATATCGTACACAAGGAAAAAGATGTCTGATATGCATCTTTTCAATATTAACTCTCAGGTAAGACATCACGTTTACAATGTACGTTCATACATTTTCAAAAGAAGTGTGCGTTTTCAATGGCGTATCTGTCCAATGTATTTCTTTTTTTTTAGATTAGGCTTATAATTTTGAAACTGCAGGAGAAAAAAGTGACAGCATTTTAACAAGCTTATACAAATAGTCCAGTCAATCTAGGATTCTGCCTGGAAAGTTTTGGAGAAGTTTTTCTCTCTTTCTTCCTTTATGTTTTTCAGGGTGCTGAAGACGATTGCCATCTCGTATCTGGACGGCTTAAAAAGCTGTAAGCGAAAAACGATGAAAAAATCGGGTTTTCCATTGTAGTCACTAGAGGGTTAATCTTTTTTGAAAAAACTGCTGCACCAAATTAAACTAGAAAAAAATTCCTACATTTTTCTAATACAATGTTTTTTTCTAAGATCAATAGTTGTGGCAATAGCAGCAAAAAGAATTCTAGGGATATATTCAAATTCCATCATCGGAGGACGATAACACAATACAATCACAATGCATCCATTTTCAATCACCAATTTGAAGCTTCTTACTTAATTGTAGTTGCATTCCGTATATGTTAACATTTGCTTACCAAGTTTTAAATCGCAAACATTCCGAACAGAGGAGAGCACCAATTTTTATTTTCCTACCAAGCTGATTATGACTATTGTATGAGTATAACTGTACAATTATAACTATTATAAGTTTAATATAATAACATAAGAAGAAGATTGTAAACGCGAAAGAAAGAGAAATGCAGATTTGTTCTCGCATTAATGTTGTTTTGGTAGCATTGAAAGGCCTGGTTGACGTTCTTCGAAAGGAGGCTCATAGTTATCTTGTTTGCTCAGGTTGTGCCTTCACTTGGCTTAAAATATACCAAGAGAATTGGCTTGTCAACCTCTATTCGCAAGTCATTTTCGGTGATGAAGGAGTTGAGATTGTCACAATGGCCATCGCAACTCAAACGAAGGAGCGAATAAAACAAACCTCCATTACTATAGCTACAATTTCCACTTCAGTTTGTATTGAATTTGAATTTGTTTTCCGCAGAACAGCTTCTGATGCATGCGGTTGACAGTTTTTATTGGTATGGTGCTTCTCTTGGTTTTATTCCAGCTACATTTACACTACACGCTACATTTTACTTTTTTACAGTTACCTATCCATAGCTGTACTGGTGGTAAACTATTAATAAGCATTTGTATGTAGTTGTATCTTCTATTGGAGGAAGCGACGATATATTTGAAGCGGTCTTAAAAGAAATCTTTTTCTTACTGTAGTAATAATGCTATGAGCTAGTGCAGTACTCCTGTTCTAGCATTTTTTAAGGTCTCCCCTTTTCTTTTTCTTAAAACTAGTGTTTGTATGAAGATTTTTATGGTTCCTTTCAAAACTCGTCTGCAGGATGATATTGAGTAGATTTGTAAACCTGAGACCGAATACCTTCAGCCACTATCTTCGTCCGTAATCTGAACAATACGCCGCCTTTCTTCCTGGGTAAATGAGCATCGTTGTAGATATCAAATATCACTCAAGATCTTATGACACGTGTCCTTGAAGCAAAGAGCAGGTACCTTGTTTGCAATGGTTGATATAACAATATCTTCTTCACACTTGTTTAGAAGACGTGATTTAACTGTTTTGACTGAAGGACAATATTCACCTACTTTAATCTGGTCTGTTAATTCTTCTATAGAAAATTGGTATTGTTCTTCATTTTCCTCCGGATAAAATAAATGACTTGCATAGCTGTGTCTATGTCCGAGGCGAGAGGACTTTTCTACGTCTCTGTGGGTTTTGCGAGTTGATAGGGCTTTTTCAAACATTTCAAAGGATACTGCCTATCAGCAGTAACGAGGTTAGTCACATAATCTAGTCCGTAGATTATAACAAGCCCCAGCAAAAGGACTGCCAATGTAGAATATATTTCGTTTTGTTATTATTTTATGAATTATTTTTGCCTTAAAGTACGGTGGTATTTTTCCTCCAAACAAAAAGTAACCACTTTGAAACGAAAACTGTAGTACTGTTCAATGGTTGATTTTCTACGTGTTTAGAAATCCTCTTCGAGTTGCATCAGTGTGTCTTTCATTTGTGTACAGTTTACGGCCTTTTTTATGGATCCTTAGAAACTCCTTGTTCAATAAATAATTCCTTTCCCCATCTTTTCGTTTTTTACTTGCTAATCTGAAGGACTCCACACATTTTCATTTCACTTCTGTTACTTTAGTTTCGCCCAAACACTTCTCTGCACCATGAATATTACTTCACGTCTCACAGAATCGTTTTAAAACACATTATTTTTAATTAAATACACGCTGCACAAACATTAAGTCAAATACATAACCGACCGTCGAGACATTTAGAAACAAACTTACAGCTGAGCTTTCAGTTTCAACAAGAGCCAAAAAGGCACTGATGGAGAGGGGGAGGAGGAGAAATGTGAGGGGCTTCTTGTAATATCGTGTGTGTAGCGCTATGGAAATGTTTCAAGGACACCCAAAACTCGTTTTGCATTCACAAAAATATTACATTAAGCGTTTTAGGCATCCGATTATAGAATTTGAATATAAAATCCCTTTTACTCGTACTGCCAAAACTATTAATCTTAGAAAGAAACATTGTGCAACAAACAAACAGCAAACTTGATACTCATATCTAAGAGTTTACCACTAGTACAGCTATGGTTAGGTAACTGTAAAAAAGCTAAGGAATGGGCTGGAATAAAAAGAGAAGCACCACACCAATAACAACTGTCAAACTCATGCACCAGAAGCTGCTTTGCGAAAAATTCCTGCAAATGCAAAACAAACTGCAGTGAAAAGTGTTACTATAGGAATGCATGTTTGTTTCCTTTGCTCCTTCATTTGACCCGCGGTGGCCATAGTGACAATCTCAGCTCCTTCATCACCGAAAATGACTTGGGAATAGAGGTTCACAAGTCAATTCTCTAGGATACTGTAAGCCAAGTGACGACAAAACCTGAGCAATCAAGATAACGATGAGCCGCCTTTCGAACAACATCAGCCAGGCCTTTCAAAGCTACCAAAACGACATTAATGGGAGAACAACTCTGCATTTCTCTTTTTCCTTGTTAGAATCTGCCTCTTATGTTATTATATTAAACTTATAATAGTTATAATTGTAAAGTTATAATCATGTAATTGTAACAAGCAGGTTATTAGGAAAATACAAATTGGTGTCTCGTCTGTTCGGAGTGTTTGTGTTTTATATTTTTTTCTTAAATACCGATTTCAATTAATTTTGTAAATAAATATATAAAAAGCTTAAAACTTGATAAGCAAATGTTAACATATTCGAAATGCAACTACAATTAACTAAAAATCTGCAAATTGGTGATTAAAATGGATGCATTGTGATTGTATTGCGTTTTCGTACTCCAATGATGGTATTTTAATATATCGAAAAGATTCTTTTGCTTCGCATTGCCAAAAGTATTCATGTTAGAAAAAACGTTGTGTATGAAAATTGTAGGCTATTTTCTCTAGTTTAATTTGGTTGAGCAGTTTTTTTTTTCAAAAAAGTTTAACCCTCTTGAGACTACAATGGAAAACCTGAAAAAACCCCGATTGTTTCATGGTTTTTCGCTTATAAGTTTTTAAGCGGTCCAGATACGAGATGGCAAAGTTGAAAATCGTGTTCAGCACCCCAAAAAACATAAAGGAAGGACGAGAAAAAACTTATACAAAACTTTCCAGGCAGACTCCTTTTTTGGTCTAATTCTACTGGACTAAAAATCGTTCAAATTTATAGCTTTATTTTAAGTACTTAAAAAATGTTATTTTTAATCTCTGAAACATTTTGTTAATAGTTAGTTGAAATTATAGTTAAGTTATTAAGATCGTTGTAATTTTATTCAAAGTTTCAGATCTGAAGTTTCATTTTTAAGTCCACGTTATGAGAATGCGTATATAAATAAATACAGCTGCAAGCTTAAAAATCATTATAAATTTCGGTTATAAAATACTCAGTTTATAAAAATAAAATGTATGATAAGAAATATAATTCTTATAATAATAATTTATTGTATCTTTAGTTTCGATTTCGCCTAAAACGAAGAATTAGAATTCAGTACAGAGTTTCTTGAAATGGATAATGTACTGCTTACTAACAATGTATTTCCAGAAACAATTTATGTACGTATTTAAAAATATATTGTGTTTAGCTTTAAAGAATTTTGAAGGAAAAGCTAATCTACGATTAAGTCCGTAAATTCCCTGTTGAGTTTCATCAATTTTGGTGACATTTACATCTTTAAACATAGAAAAATTCCAATAAAGCAATTTATTGCTTCGGCACATGAAATATACCATGTAAAATAGAAAACTTATAAAATATTACAATATCCTATTGCAAATTAAGAGTATCATTTGTAGCTATTCATGTTCGATATAATACTCTTTTTTGTGTTTTTAAAATCAAGTAATCTTCATAATAAAGGGCTATAAATTGTACCAATCTATAAATTTAAATGATATCTTTTAGAATTCAATCATAAATATCTCAGATTCAACATTTTACTTAAAAACTCATATAGCACATATTTTTTGACATAATAAATAATACATGACATAATAAAATGCATTTTTCTGTTTATTTTTAATTTTACCCGAAGGACTTTAGGAATTTTAATAGACAAAAATGTCATACAATTATTTATTTTCTTTTTTTTTTTCATTTTGTGACATTGAAATATATATGAAGAACAGAAGATAACTATAATTATGAAAAAAAAATTATTTTATGCATTTTTCCATTGGTTTCCTTTGGTAAGAATGTGGGCATTACGAATACCATTTTCATGTTGCATGCAGCAAAGTGTGTCTAGAAAAATAATATTGCATTCAAGAGAGAAATATATTTATTTTTGTAATGTAGGTTTATTTATTTATTTACTTTTGTTATATAAACTCCGTGTATTATCTTCATATTTATATTGTAACGAACTCCGCAATACTGAACACGAATACAAAATTTCGACATATTTTTTTTCCTTTTACGGTACATTTTACATTACTAGGTATATCAAACTGAAGTAATTTGGACATTTTTTTTTTAATATAAAGGTAAAAATCAATTTAGTACTCTTGATACTAAATTAATTTAGCAGTACTTCACGGAATGATGTGTAATTTTAAATACACATATTTGAAATTTCTATAAATCAATTTCTCTATAAAAATTCGTACATTACAATTGATAATACTTTCGATATTTTACTGGGAAAATAAATGAATTTTCAGATAACATTTTAAAACAAATATAAAAAGCTGTCTAGGAATGTTTTATACAATTCAATTTTTTGGTGCTTTAAATATACGAATCTAAAACTGCAACAGTTTCCGCCAAGTAGTTCTTGAAATATGCCAAAACAAAATAATAACCAAGTTGCAATTTGTTTTGCAGCAAATACAAATGAATGTAGCATTAGGAGTTCCAAGCGTTAAACCTTTATAATTTTTACTGTATTTCACCGAATGACTTCCGGTTTAGTATCTTAAAATATTATTCACTGATAAAGCGAAATAAAATATAAGAATGAAGTATTCGTTTTGAAGATTTCAGAGTTAGGTGCTGTTTCAGTGTGAAAACGATAGTAAAGTTTTTTTTTTTTTTTTTTTTTTTTTTTTTTACATAAAGTTTTAGAAGACAGAATTGCCAGCCGAGTGGATATCCGTTTTGTAATTGGGAATTTTAGAGATAAAGATATATGGCGTGCCCCGTATTAGAATACAATTAAAATCACTAAAAGTAACGTGGGTTTCAAGATGGACACAAGTGAAAGTTTCAAGTTCACTGAATAAATATAATTGAATTCAAACTTTAAGTAGCTGTAGAAAATGTCTATAGCTTGATACTACCGGAATATTAGAAAAGGTAGTCATATTGAACTACATTTTTTAATAGTAATAACAGCTGTCATTTATTGAGAAAAATTCTTTAGTTTTATTAGAATTTAGCATTCGTTTATATCAAAACATACTCTTTCTGCGCTATAAAATTCCTCGTGCTGAATTTTGGTACTATTCTTTTTGAGAAATCGAAGCTGCACGCACAAACTTACGTGCCCAAATTTGGTTACTTTTGGCAAATAGATTACCCGACAGAGAAATCTGAATATTGCATTATTTTATAAGCACGCTTGCATATAGGAATTTTAGTTAAAACGGAGTGTTTAAATTACTTTAACCCTTACCAGCGTGGAGTAATTCGGTGTATAAACTAATGAAATAATGGAGACACCGGAATTTATAAACGAATTCAATAGAAAATACGAACTTGCTTATTTTACCATAGTTCTTACAACTACAGCTATACCTATATTTAAATATACCTTTAACTTCTCTTCAATTTCTTAAACTTAACTTTAACTTTTTAATATCTATAATTAAAGCATTTATGCTAGTATCTATCTTTAATATTTTCTCATTTATTATGTAGTTTTATACACCTACACCTTATCTCTTTCCCAATGGCTCATTAATTTGTAAGACATCATATCTACAGTTTAGATGTTGAGTTGTCTGACAACTAGGGAACCCCCCAACGCTGCTCCACTGTTCAGCACTGTTCAGCCACTACATTATAATAGGAAAAATTTAATTAAATATTCTGGTGCCGTTTTTCAGTTTTGTAATTAAAATTAGGTGTCCTTTTTTAAGGACACCGCCCTCGAAAGTGTTAACAGCTAGTATTATTTTTCTTGGTCGTAAAACATAGATTATAGACCAAAATAGTCTTAATTGCTTTAGTGTAATAGCATTTAAACTGTAACATAACCATTATCTGATGTAAAATAAGTTGTGTTGATATATTACTATTAGTTGCTATGTTTTAAATGTTACAAATGGAGATTTTAATTACACTTGAAAGCAGTATTACAAATTATTGTTATAATACTACAGAATTGTGCAGAATGTTTTGTATGAAATAATACAATATGCAGCTAAAAGTACTTGGTTTTTATCAAATAGTTCTGCGGTAATAATCCTAAAATGATAATGATACGCAGTATGAAATGATACACACTGTGTATCGGTTAATCCATTCCAAATCACCCAGGTAGTTGCGCTCGACTTTTTCATTTTCTTTTAAACAAGTTTCTAAACAGTTTTCTGGGTTTAAAAACATGATTAAACATTTTTTTGATTATATAGTCTTTCGGAGTTGGTTATTTCTACGCCCTAAGCAGACATTTTTGTGTACATGTTTTACGCAAAATGCTGCAGCTGCTTTATTTTTCAACCTATCAAGATTAATAAAACACCCAAATGTTCAGCATAAAATTGTCTACATTTTATCTAACTATGAAATTTTCCTTTGACTTATAGTTCAGGCAATAAAGACCGTATAGGGGCTCTATCTAGCAAAATTCATGGTGGTTCAGGAAATAGGCTTATTATATGGTTTTTGGGTTGCTGAATCCGAATTTTTAACTTCCCACCAAAATTTCCCTCGGCAACCCCCCAAAAGTTCGGTAAAATGACCCCCAAAAAAGGTTTTTATTAAAAAAATCAATTTTTTTATTGTTTTAGGGAAAAAGTATCTAGAAATTCAGAAAATAGACAAAATTTGCAACAAATTAGATATATGACATTATGACTTAGGATGAAGGGAAAGTGGGGATCTGCCTCGGACCATGCGCGCAGTGCTGCGTGAACAAAGTTGCGCAATTCCACTTAACCACTCACACGTTTACATTCGCTCTTCCATCTCCCCTCCGAACTTTCTCTATAAGGTTTATTTTAAGTTTTTTGGGTCGCTGAATCCGAATTTTAAACTTCCCCCAAAATCCCCCCCCCCCTGAAAACCCTCCCAAATAGTTGTTTTTAACTTAAATTTCTTATTGTTTTAGGGGAAAAGCATTACGAAATTCAGAAACTAGTCAAAATTTGAAACAAATAGGATATATGACGTAGGATGAACGGGGAGGGGGAGGGATGCCTCTGAACATGCACTGCGGCGCTACGTGCACTAAGTTATAAAGTCCAGGCAATAAGGGATTTTACCTGGAAAAATTAATACTAGTTCTGGATTTCGACTCACTTTATGTTTTTTGGGTCGCTGAATCCGAATTTGTAACTTCTCACCAAAATTTCACCCGAAAACCCCCCAAAAAATTGATTTTTTGAAAAAATTTGGTTTTTGAGAAAAGCGCGCGGGGAATGTTCCGAGGCAGCCCCCTCTCTCACCGTTTATCTTACGTCATAATGTCATATATCCTATTTGTTGCAAATTTTGTCTAGTTTCTGAATTTCTAGATAATTTTCCCCTGAAAGAATAAAAAAATAGATTTTTTTAATAAAAACCCTTTTTTTTGGGGGGGGGGGGCTTTTTACCAATATTTGGGGGGGGGGGGGGTGGCGGGGAAAATTTTTGTGGGAAGTTGCAAATTCGGATTCAGCGACCCAAAAAACATAAAACAAGCCGATTTCCAGAACTACTATTAGTTTTGCTAGGTAAAATTCCCTATTGCCTGGATTATTAAGGATGTAGGTCAAAAATATGTTTAAATACCAGAGAAATAAAAGATCAAATACCACATTTCGCTGCTATTGTTTTTTATGAAGGAGACCAGACACAGCTTTTTTTTTTCTGACACAGATATCTCATAGGACTACTTCCTTTTACAAAGTTCAATCTTGGAAACCTTTTCCTTTTTTTCAAGGCTCATCAAAAAGTTTCGTTAAGTCTGATTTTGGTAACTTTCCTTAATTAATATCTCAAAAGAGACTGAATAAAAAAATCTGAAAATTTAGGATAATAAACATCATTGTAATGCAAAGTTAAATTGGAAATTTTATGATTGAGACTTAACTTGTTTTTGAATAACAGTTCACTTAAAATGCACTACAAACTCCGCCCCATTAAGATACTTTTTGCTTAGGTACGTTCAAAATGACGATAAAGACAAATATTATCAAAATTTCACCTTGATGATTTGAAATGGATTGACCGTATGACACCAAAATGCTAGGGTTCTTATTTTGAGATGAAGGTGGGGGAAGATAAATTGGAAAAATAAACTTCCAATACAATTTAATATGCAATTAAATTATTTGTGTTGCATTAAATATTCAACAGAATGTAAGAAAAAAAAAGACTTAAAGGAAAAAAAAAACGTGAATTTTATTAATACAAACAGAAGGTATATTTTTTAAAAATTAAAATCAGGCGAATTTGATATTGGGCAGGTGTTAAGGTAAGGGGCAGGGCACTTTTTGAAAACTTTGTTGAAGTGCTCCTGCTTTTAATTTTATTGTGCACAGCTGAGGAGCACCTGATACACTTTTACTCTGACATATATTTTTGAAATTAGCCTAAGTACTCCATAAGAAGCTACTTCACTCAAGCGAAAACACTAGCTCGCTAATGAAATTTTATAAAGTATCTCATTTGCATACGCCCCGACCCTTTCCTTACCCCTTACCAAGTATCATATTTGCCATTAAGATTTTTGGAAATACATTTTTTATTCGAATCAGCGAAATTCACATTTTTTCTATACACGTTTTCTACTTCTTGTTCTTCTTTTAACGTTCTGTTGATTATTTAATGTAACAGAATTAAATTAATTGCATGTCAAATAGTATAGAGAGCTTATTATACGACTTAACCACTCTCTCCCAAAATTTATTTATTTTACCAATGAATCATAACTTTTTTTTATTATTTACAGTAGCCTCCCTCTCAACCTGAACTCCGCTTTAACCGGCCGACTTTTTTTTTACCAACATCAGGCAAAATTCAAGGATGACGGACACAGGAACTCAGTGTACGTTTTCGAGTTGAAGTGCCATCCCGAGGGGAAGGAGGCAAGATTCAGAAAGGAGAATGCCGGTTTAAATGGATACGCGTTGACCTTCACCAGTGTTGAATTCAGGGTGTGATCCGGGGGTAACAGTCCCCCCAAGCACAATAAGATTCCCGCCCTATAAGATTTGAGATTTTGTGTTTTTTATTGTCAAAAGTGCAGTCTCCTCCGCCCTAGCTCTATAATGTCTAATCTATATGCAAACTGTTTTGTACAAACATTTTAAAAGCTTGAGGGATGCAAACAGATCATCGTATATGATGTATAAGAGTTGTTTAAGTCTGATAAAGATCTCAAGCATGAAACATTATTTGACGAGAATATAATTAGGACTGTAACTGCTGTTATTCAATACGAAGAAGATCCTGATGATGATCAAGTTGAATTGGACACTGCTAAAATTCGACATACGGAAGGGGTAAAAGCATTGGGGTTAGCGCTATGCTATGTGTAGCAGCAACTAACAGCTTCCTTTGCTAAACTTATGATGTTAAAAAGATGGAGAGATTATGCTGCAAAATGTTGGGCATCTTGCCTTCAATAGAAGATGGTCACTGATTTCTTTATGGTTGAATAACTTAAATATACATAATGTAGAACAATTTCAACTTCTCATAAAGATGTGTGACACGATTTTCGATAATTTAAATTTGTGTTAAATAATTTTCATTGTTTGTTATCAGTGATCATTTTTCTTTCAATTTAGTTAATTATAACGATCACTCATTTCACAAAATATAGAAAATATGTATTTTTTTAAAACTACACAAATTGAAAAACTAAATTCATATTACAAGTTGAATTTACGCAAATACTTATTTTTTTTTTTTTTTACTTCCCCGCTTTAACCGGTTTTTCTCTTAACCGGCTAATCCTCGGTCCCGTTTAGGCCGGGTAACCGGGAGGCTACTGTATTAAAAAAGTTCCGTACGTTTTTGAAAATATTTTAACATTCATTAATTTTATATTTACCAAGCAATAATCCGTAAAATTTATCTTTATCGTCATTTTGAACGTACCTCGGCAGAAAGTACATGTAATGCTGTATGTCTGAAAAAATGTAAAGGAGGCGACGTTTTAAGTTCACTTTTAGCGAACTATTATTCAAAAACCAGTTAAGTTTCAGTCATAATATTTACAATGTAACTTCACACTATAAAGATGTTTTTATCCAAAATTTTCAGAATTTTTTATTCAGTCCCTTTTCAGATATTAATTGGTGAAAATTGCCAAAATCAGATTTAACGCAGTTTTTGATGATCTATGAAAAGAAAAGAAAAATGTTTTCAGTACTTAACTTTGTAAAACAAAGTAGTCCTGTAAGAGATCTATGTCAGAAAAAAAAAAAAAAAAAAAAAAAAAAAAACTTAAGGTGAGGCTATTCTCCTACATAAAAGATAATGTCCCCGAAATGTGGTGTTTGATCTTTAATTTCTTCAGGTTTTAAACATGTTTTTGACTTACATCCTTACGTCAAATGAAAATTTTGTAATTACATAAAATGTCGACAATTTCATTATGAACATTTGGGTATTTGATTTATCTTGATAAGTAAAAAAATAAAGTAGTTACAGCATTTTCCATAAAACAGGTTTTCCTCCCAAAAATAGCTGTGTAGCTAGTTAAAAATAGCCACTCCCAGAAAACTATACGATAAAAAAATAATGTTTATAAATTCAGAAAACTATGAAGAAAACTTGTTTAAAAAATTAGGAAAATTAAAAATTTCGAGCGCAACCACCTGGGTGATTTAGAACCCGTAGGCATCGGGGCATCGGGATTGACCCGTGTGCCTTCTCTTTTTTGTTAATTACTATGATTTTGAAAAAAAAAATTTGTATAGATTCACACTGAGCATGTAGTTGATATAACATGCAATATGATATAGATAAATTAAAAATATCACCTATTTTCATAAATATTATTATTGTAACAAATTCACACTACCCAAGCATAGAATATATCTTTTTTTTCTTTTGTAATGAACAGAGGAAAAACAAGAAACAACAATCAGATATGAAAATTGAAATTACATTTTTGATTTTCTCAGCTGAGATTTATTATGTAATATAATGGTCTCTTGTTCATTCAAAGTAAAAACAAAATGATCTTCTGTTAATCTAAAAAAGGGATATCAGTTTCTACTGAACTAAATTACTAATGATTTCATTTTTCATTTTTGTACTAAAGGAAACGAAAAATGAGGCTAATCTTTAATTAAAGTTGTTTCTTCACGCTGTTTTGTCATGACACAAGAAAATGTATGATACATGTATTTGGCAAAAAGCAATTTTCTTTTATCGATTATGTCGATTTGAAATGAGGAGATGATTTCATGACTCCTTTTTATATATATTTCTAAATTTTACGAAAGTGAAGTTTATTGATATATTTTAATAAATTCTGATTGATTGCTTTATTAACAACCAATACGCACAGTCGTGGAAAAAAAATTAAACACCCCCTACTAACTCCTCAACAAATTATCGCAGATGAAAGTTACTGGTACCAGACGATTGGAAATAAAGTCTATTTTTAAATGATGTATATAAAATTTGCTTAGGGGGCAATCTACATATTAAAACGACCATAACTTTGTTTTTCTTCAATAGCAGTTCACAATTCTGACAACATAAATAAACTTTACATCCTTCAATTAGCCTAAAAATAAAATTTTATACAATTCGTACCATAAGTTTCCGAGAAATTAATTATTTAAAAACGAGGGTATTTTAAGGGCTGTATCCAAACTGAAGTTCGGTACTCGATTGTTAACCGAGAGAGTCTCCTTCTTGATCAAGGCACCCAAAGCACCACTTGAGCAGACAATGAAATCGGTTAGATTACAGGACAGCAGAAGAAATTTCAAAATATCAACTCACTTCTATCATAGACGGCCCCTTAAACCATCATTTTGCCGTTTTTTAAGCATAATTTGAAAACTACTTGGAAGAAAAATGGTAAATTTTGGATTTCCATAAATCAGGACTTAATAAATCTAAATCCATCCAAAAACTTGTAGGTTGCAATTCATAATTTTTTCGAATATTAATTTCATAATTCATATCATAAAATTATAAAAATTGCAAAATCAGCGTATTTATATTTGGGTATATTAGAATTATTGCTACATAAAAAATTAGCACATTAGGAGTATAATTTCAGGAGTTATAAATAAAAATATGAAAATGTAATTTAACATTAGAAGCACTAAATTTTGAATGTTTATAATAAAAAAAATTACCATTCAAATGACTTGAAATTTCGTGCCTAGGAACCTAGGTTTGACCGAAGATTTCAAATATCTCGCTAAAATTGGGTATTGCCATTGAAAAAAATGAAGCTTGGATTCGTTTTAATATGTGCATTCCACCTAAGCAAATTTTATATACATCATTTAAAAGTAGACTTTATTTCCAATCGTTCGGTACCAGTAACTTTCGTTTACGATAATTTGTTGAGGAGTTAATAGGGGGAAGTTTACTTCCCCCCCCCCCCCCACGACTGTACATGATAGCAAAGGATACTGACCAGATATCACTCGAATATTGCATTCATTGTAAATATTTAAAATACAGTGCGAATAATTAGCAATTCTCCTTATGTTGTAAATGTTTCCTATAAAATATAGATGTATTTAAAAAGTATTTGTATGACATTGGTAATGTAAATAACAAAATGCTATAATTTCAGGAACATTTTTTTGTTACTCCGGAGACTTGACAAAGTAGGATAGAAACAAAATGCTTCAATTTAGAATACATATATATATATATTAAATATTTAATGAAATATTAGCATTTGTATCTGTTTCCGAGCTAAATATAAGAAAACATAAAAGAGACATTTTGCAATATCGTCAGACCACAGCACTGGCTAAATTTTATTTCAACAACCCCATAGTTACATAGATTTTGATAATGCTAAAATAATAATTCCATGTAATACTGCAATAGATGGCCTTTAAAAAAGAATAAATAGAAATTATGATTAGAAATGAAGAAGTTTGTAATGATAACATATCAGTTAATATCCCTAAACTTTGGTTGCACATATTAAAATAATCTTTTGCTATTTATTTTATTCATCTTATATTTTTCAAAGTCAAGTATGCAGTACTATTTTTGGTTTTAACAATGTTTGCCTCTTGCGTTTTCAGTTCTGAATTTATTTACATTGCCTTAAAATAGATATGGCCACTGCAGGCCAAAATTGTTCATTTGATATTGTTTTATTCCTTTTTCATCTCATAGACGGCGCCATATTATAAAGCATTCAAAATTGTAGTCTACTTTTTGTTTGATAGATGGTGCCATTGCATGTTTTCTAGATTGTAATTGGATAAGGTGACTTTTGACTGAATATATAACGAACCTTTTGAATTCAAGACTGTTTTGCTCTAATTTTAGAAGATATACGACAACGTTCCTGAAGAAGGTCACAGAAGGATGACCGAAACGTTGATATTTTAACTTTATTTTAATGTTCGCATAAGTTTGTTTTTGACTTTGCAACAGTTTTGTACACCGTGTCGTAAACTAATGATATTTTTTCTTGTTTATATATAAGAAAACGATTTTTGCATAATATTTTAGTATACTAAATAGATCAAATTAAAGAAAAAGAGCAATCGAATATCATGATATTTTCAATGACAATATAGTGAGCTGCATATCAGTTGTCAACCGAAAGAAGGCGGAAGATAAGCAGTCTCCATTATAAGTTACTCCCTCCGTCCCAAATTAGTTGCTACATTTCAGGTGGTTGGAGTCATAAATGACTTCCAATGCAGTTTAGCAGATCGACGCCATTTTGTAAGAACTCTACCACCAGTATATTATAAAGATCATTTTCTTCCTAAATAATTAACGATTCATTAGTTAGAAGGTAGTTTTTTGCGATTACTGGAGGAACAATCCTTACAAAATGGGGCGTGGCTTAAGAGCGTGTGAACCCTGGATATTTTAAACTTATTTGGTACTTATTTAAGGAAAGACGGAAGGAATGCTTGGTAAGTAAGTGTCGTTAATTGATAGCTTAGCATCCTGAAATCTCTGAAAAATGTTTAAACATAATCATAAAATCATCAGTATCAATAATCAGTGCAAAAGTTATCAAATGTATAAGGGACATTCAAATGAAACCCGGTCACTACTGTAAAGTAACGATTTTATTAACACACACAAATGTAGTTATACACAGCACACAAACTCAAAAATAGTTGCCAAAACTGTTGGCACATTTATCCCATTGCGACACTAGCCGGCCGATTCCATATTTGAAGAAGCGAGTAGGCTGCTGTCGGATCCAGGCCTGGACCCAGTCTCACACTTCGTTGTCAGCTGTGAATCGATGTCCGCAAATAGCTTGTTTTAGAGGTCCAAAGACATGAAAGTCACACGGGGAAAGGTCTGGACTGTACGCTGGATGTTGCAGCGTTTCCCACTCAAACTGCTGCAATGTCGTCTTCACTGCATTGGCCGTGTGTGGGCTCGTCCACAGTTATTCTGTGGTTGGCCAAGACTAAATCATTCACTTCCGAAATCATTTCCGGTATGATGACACGATGAGCCTGTCCAGGACGAGCATCGCCTTCCAGCAACTCGCGCCTGTCCAGGAATCTTTTGCGCCATTCCACAACAGTTGAACGACTCAGACTGAACTCACCGTACACAGCTTTCATCCGTCGTAACAGTTCACGGCCTCCAACTCCCTCCGCCTTTAAAATTCGAATCACTCCTCGTTGTTCCTGCTTACTCGTCTGCATGTTCAGTAGTGGACGATAACTTTTGTGACTACATTCTCTTCGGCGTGCAACCACACTGTCGCTATGCAACGTGAAATGTTGCGCAAGCGTCTGTCTCTTTACCAATAGATAGTGTCGCCATACACGTAGTTACGTTGCTTCCTCTTACGTCTAATGCAAAGTTACACGCACTGACTGGGTTTCAGTTGAATGCCCCTCACAGTAGCTAATGTGGGACAGAGGGAGTATTTTTTTTATAAAGATACTTAAAAAAAGTAGTTAGCATATTATAAAATTAAACAAATATTTTGAAACAGCTGTTTCTATGTTGAGATTTTTTTTTCTGTTGAAAAAGGCTCGTTTTGGCGATTTCCCAAGAATATCTAAAGTATCAGTAAGAACATCAATAATATTTTTTAACTATTATTGAGTAAGCGAAACATTATTGCTAAGTAAAATTGACAATTTGTGGAAAATATAAACCAGCTACTTTAATGAAACAACGTCAATTCAGCTCATTTCCACATAGCACTTTTAATTTGCAGCAAATTTTCAGCAGTCTTGCTTTGAAAAATTGCAAATTTGCAGCAAGCTCAGCATGACAAGATTGAAGGTTCATAACTAGATTGAAGCAAGATAACGCAAACGCTGAAGTCACCACACTTTGAACTTGCAGCTACCTTATCGTGCAAGTTAAATTCATGCTGTATCAAATTTATTGCAAATTAACGGAAAACAAATAATCAAAAATGCTGCAGACTTACTGCAAAGTCTGCAGCCTTGTAATCTTTCCATGCCCCACTATTTGCTTACAACTGTTACAGTTTAACCCCCTCAAAAGGGCCCACAGACCAGATCAGGTCTATTGATGCGAACATACCACAAGAAGGTGGACACATCGTCTTCTTCACCATGAAAAAGTTAAGGTAATATTTGTACATTTCAGCACGAGCCGTTTTGGTATTTGATAAGTATAGCGTTTAGAAAAAGCGGTGCCAACCGAATAAAATTTCTGCAATTTCTGCATATGTGCTAATTGTCTGTTCTCTCAACGGAGGGATTTTTTGCTTTCGTCACTTTTGTGAATTAAAGACAGTCTTGGCATCAGTTTCAAAACAATCTACTCATGCAAGTGGGTGTCTGTGTACCTTGCGGGAAATTTGCTGCGAATTTCTCAATTCAAATTTGTCGCGGCAAGATGATATCAGAAAAACTCAAACTTGCTGTTAAATTTCATGCTATCTGGGTTATATCACCAATATCATTCTGAATTTTTACAATATTCGACTGACTATTCATCACGAGTTCCCCTTAATTGTAGGCAGTTTAATTACGAAATAAACTTTCGTTATCTTTAGCACCTGCGTAGTTAAAAAGTATTTCATGCAAATGCTCTTTTTTATTAAATATTTAGTGTATTAATATTCTTAATGTAATATGTTGTTTCTGTTGTAGTTTATCTAAGTTCTTCAAGTGGTTTTAAATTGTGACAAAGAAGCTTTCAATATATACATAACAAAAAGCTTTTTTTAAACCTTTATTTCTCCATGAATATATGTGCGGTTCTTACACAAATAATAAAGAATGCTGCACAAAATATATGCAACTCTGTGGTATATTTACCGATCATTTCAAGCATTTTATTTGACACAATAAAAAAAGTTATAATTTTTTATTCAATTTGTAAATTCTCTTCTAATGGCCCGAGTAATCATACTTTCGCTTAATATATATAGGGTCACAGTGCTCTTTCTATTCTGAAGGCCTATAATCATTCTCCAAGATCGTTCTCTGTATATTCGACAAAACGTTTATAATTGAAAGAGGTCAGTAACTTTTTTATAAATTAGTGTGTGAGCATGATTGCATATAAATTTTAATCTTCTTAAAAAAATACATTTAAAACACAAAACCGGAAATAACTTACGAAAAAGTTAAATGGCATTATTAAATGTGTTGCGCTAGAGTAAAATTTGTAGATAATAATTTGTTTAGTCAGGGAACCTAATTGCGTTTCGTAGCGCAGTTAGTTTTTACGCAATTTTTAAAGAAGATGCACGACGATGCGGAAATACAAACTACATTTATAGTTAACTCGGAATAATGGGAATTCTGAATTAAAGCACATTTGTCAGCAGAACCATTTTCTCTTTAGTTTTATATCAGGGATGAAAACGTACTCCTTAGCGAGTTTACACTAATTTACTGGAATCTGTTTCTTCTGGGAAATGTCCTATGGAGCATTTTATGGTGCTGAAAAGGCATGTTTTCTTAAGTTAAATTGGCAGGTTTATTTTACTATCGGGATTTCTCTGATATAAAATGTGTTCTGTATGTGTAACTTGTATCAAAAGGGATATTTCTGGAAATATAATTAAATGCGCGTGTGTAATATGATATGACAGTTAAATATATTTCATAAATTATTAGATGAATAAATAATATAAATTATTTTATGAATAAATAATATGCATTATTTCATGAATTAATAATATACATTATTTCACAAAAATATTTATATTTTCTGACCGCATAGTATGTTGTAATCATGATGTATGTGTTTACGTGTAAATTAGCACATTAGCTTCTAAACAGTATTTACGATCAAACTCCCATTTGGGAATATGTTATGGCCCACTGTCTCAAATACTGTATAGATTATCTTACTTATCGGCAGAGAGATTATGTATTTATACAATTATTAAACATCTTTTAAAACATTTTGTAACCGACTCACTTAGGGATATCCCATGGGAATGTGATACTGTGTGCTTGGCGTACTGAAGTATTAGTGATGATATGGCAAAAACTCCATATGCATTCGAATGTAAAATCTTCTAATATGTCATAAATAGCAAAATATTCTATAGTATACAGGAAAGAATTCTGAGAGTCATAGTGAGGTTTTTTTTCTCTTTTGTTAAGGTTTTTGTATATTGGTTAAATTATAATTATCTTTGGTTGACGTGTTTGATAGTAGAAAGGTCCCTTAGAACTGTTTGTACGTTGTCATGAAAGTACGTGTAAAGTATCAGTTTTTATATTTTTTACAGATTCATCCGATTATAATGAGTCTTACAGTGGTTACTTAAACAGTTTACCAAATTTAAAATAGGGTTGTTAATGTTGAATGTTTAGTACCAGTAAGCTATGAATTGATGCTATATTATTGTATATTATATTGTTTTGCATAGTATTACTGTAAACTAGCTCCACTTTTCTGTAAAAAAATGCCAGCATAATGTCAAATATAATTTCATCGAGAATTAAGAGAATTTCTCATAGTTTCCGACTTTTGCGGAAAAGCACAAAGTTTTGTTCGAGGAGTCTGCGATATCAGAAGTTTTTCCAGGGCACGTTTCCATATTTGTAAACCGCATTTAGTAGTTTCCTGACAGCGAGGGATATAAAATAACAGATTTTTTTGTTTCGGTAGAACATGGCTGTCCCGTACATAATGGCAAGCGCTGGAACAGCGCCATCTGTGAAAGGGTGAAATTGAGGTCGAGCGTGTAAACTTCGAGGAATTGTGAAATTTTTGTTGAGTTTGTGTGAGTGAAATACTAAATATTTATGAGTAATACAGTCCTAGAACATAAAGTATGGTGTTAGCTTATTCTGTGTTACGACACTTGGTCCAGTAGAGCCGGTGAAATTATTAGTATTACGGAACATGGAAATAAATGAGATTAATTTTTCTTTTCGATGTGTAGAAACGTTCTACAAAAAAAAAAAAAAAAAAAAAAAAAAAAAAAAAACGTGTCTTATTAAAGGGATTAAAATCAAGTAATTAAGTAGGTGCATGAGCATTTCTGGTCATTTACCCCCTTAATATAGTTGTGTAATTCTGTTATATATATTATTATTTTATTTTGAGTTAAAAGAGTTAATTGTTTGAGTTTTGTAATTTGTTCTTAAAATGTTTAAAGACGCGTGAAAAGTTGATTCGCAGTAGTGATGGGCGATTCTGGAAAATTTGAGAATCGATTAAAATCGACATCGTATGAAACAGAATCGATCGCAATAAGAATCGATTCCCAAATTCTAGAACCGATACTTGAATCGATATTTCAATGTTCACAGATTCACACAGATAAGCTGAAAAATAGTGTAATTCCAAAACGTAGCGAATCAACAGGACCGTAACGACTATCCCTCACCTCCATTTATGTGGGCCATAGACAATGTTAGCGGCCCAGAAGTAAGCTACTACAGACCTTTGAGTCAAAAAATAAGGTTTTTTAACTTTTAAAATTATTATTTTTAAGATGTAATTTTGATAATAATTTATATTATATTTAAATTTATCTTTAAAAAAAGATCTCGGTCAGATAAAAAAAAAAAGAAAGAAATGATTTTTTTTTTTCATCCGGAAAAGATGTACTTTCTACTCTAACTCTTATTTCCTTCAACCAAACAGATGGGTACTTTCTTCCTATAAACGTCATTCTTAAAAATGCGCAGATGAGCGAAATTTTGAAGGCTCTAAATTTATTTAAAAAGTTAAATGGTTTTTCAGTCTTTTTAGGGTCTTCTATAAGTGTGGGGGAAATGCAAATATTGCAAATCTTCTTTTAAAATAGCTGTGATGAATGTAATTAACCAAGTATCACACACTAATTATCCCCCAATTAATAATCCAAATTCTCCTTTTAATAATATATTTAACTAAAATTTCTTTCCCTTTTTAAAATATATATTTCCTTATCTCATTTACAGTTTATAAATATCTTTCTGTTTAATGTTTACGAAATATTTAGCTGTTAAGAAAAAAAGATAAAAAAGTTCTCATCCTAGAGCCATTAAGAATGAAATAACATACTTTTCTCTGGTTAACAAATAAATAAAAGTACATTCCTTGATTATATGTTTTTTTTTTCTTCCCCCCCCCAGCAGTAATCTAAAAACCATAAACAGTTATTGACTCATTCGCTGACATGCAAAGTGCACTCACTGAAACAATAATAAATAAAAAAGAAAAGTATCGAGTTAAACTGATGGCATTGAGCTCACAGTCTATTCATACAAATTGTATTTTATACTCTTACTTCAAAGAATGCCTTTCGAAAAATAAATTAAGGGGGAATCCCCCCCCCCCGTCACATCTCTATACTTAAACAATAAGTCCCCAAATCTCATCAGGGAAGCGCGTTATCAGAATAAACTAGTTATCAAATTTGAAGCAAATCAGATAGAAAAACCCATATATCTAAATTAAGGGGGGTTAGCCCCTGTTCCTCCCTTTATACTTAAATAATGAACCTCTACATTTAATCAGGGAAGCGTCTTATCAGAATTAACCGGTATACCAAAATTGAAGCAAATGTGATAATTCTGCATGAAAAACCCATTTATCTAAATGGGGGGAATAGCCCCCGTACCCCCCTCCTTTATGCTTAACCAATGAACCCCCCAAACTAATCAGGGAAGCTCCTTATGAGAATGAACCTAGAAAAAAAAATTGAAGCAAATCGGATATTTCTATCGAGAGTTATCACGTTACGTATGTACGTAGATACATACATACACAACACATACAGAAACTGCGGGTACATTAGCTCTCAGGCTTTGATAGCCTGTGAGCTAAACAGAAAAGTGCCCAGTTAAACTGATGGCATTGAGCTCACAGGCTATTCACACTAACTGTATATTATGCTCTTATTTCAAAGAATAATGCCCCTCGAAAAATAAACTAAGTAGAGGGTGGGGGGGAATTGCCCCTCCCCATTTCCCCTCTTTATATTTAACCAATGACCCTCCAAATGTCATCAGGGAAGCGCCTTATCGAAATAAATCGGTATACCAAATTTGAAGCAAATCGGATACAAAAACCCATTTATCTAAATTAAGGGGGTATTAGCCCCCGTTTTCCCTTTTATATTTAACCAATGAACTTCCAAATCTAATTAGGGAAACGCCTTATCAGAATAAACTGGTATACCAAATTTGAAGCAAATCGGATAGCAAAACCCATCTATCTAAATTAAGAGGGTATTATCCTCTCGTTCCCCCCTCCCCCCTTTAGACCATAACAATGAACCTTCAAATATAATCAGAGAAACTCGTTATCAAAATTAACCGGTATACCAAAATTTGAAGAAAATCTGATAATTCTGCATGAAAAACCCATTTATCTAAGTTAAGGGGGGACTAGACCGCGTTCCCCCCTTTATACTTAACCAATGAACCCCCCAAACTAATCAGGTAAGCGCTTTAGCAGAATGAACATAGAAAAAAAAAATGGATGCAAATCGGATATTTCTATCAAGAGTTATCGCGTTACGTACATACGTACAATACCGACGGTCGCATTAAATCTCAGGCTTTGATAGCCTGTGAGCTAAAAAGTGCCAAGAGCGTGTAACAACGGAGGGGGGAGGAAGGACAGAAAATAAAAGAGGACGTTAAAAGCTTTCCAACAATATGTTACACGAGATGGTTTGGAAGAAACAATAAATATGCCCCCCCGGGGGGCAGGTAAGTCTCAAACGGTGGGAGGAGCGACCTCAAATGTATCTTTGGTCAAGGTTTCAAAATGTGGATTTATAATAAAATAGAACGAGAATTGGGCATTTTTAAAATAGCATGCATATTTTGAACGGCCCTGTAAATTAAGATTGGCGAGGAAGGGGGGGGGGGGGGAGGGCGGAAAGGATTAGAAGGGAGGAACTTGAAAAATACAACATAATAAACTAGTAACCCGAATAACTAGGCTTCTAAACAAAAGTATAACGATTTAACCTAGTATTGAATTCAGGGGGTGACCCGGGGGAACATTGGAATGTCCCTCCCGAAAGTTTTTAGATTTTATGCTTTTTAATGGAAAAATGTGCATCCCCCCTTACGGAACTCTAAAATCCCCCCCCCCCCCTCATTCCGACCGGAGCAGTCAAGAAATCAACCCGCCATTCAACACTGAACCTAGAAAGAAAAAAAAATGCTCTTATACAAAATTTTACAGCAATTCTGCTACTAAAACAGTAAAATTGGAGGAATTTATACAACCCGAATCGTGGATCATGCGCGATGCGATTTGAATTGAAGTAAATCAAAATATAACGATTTCAGCCGCATCTAAAAATCGGCATCGAATCTGAACTGAATCGATTCGCCATTTCTGATCTTAATTTACGGGCAGAATCGATGCGGTCATTTTTTCTTGCTTTCTTTTGTCTTTAGAAAAAGAAAGCGTTGGGTTCGTGAAAAATTTCGACTTCCGGATTTCAAAGGATTTATAGTTTTAGAAGATCTTGTCTGGAATACGATTTGACTATTTTTATACATTGTCTGTCTGTCAGTCTGTCTATTTGTTTGTCTCTGACAAAAAAATTGTGGGCGGTCTATTTCAAGAACTAATGCATGGAATCTGTTGAAACTTTAGATTCAATTAGACTTTCATATAAATTGGTGCTGATTACTTTTTGATGTAAATCTACCGACAGGTGGCGCTGCTATGCTGCATTTTTTCGATTTTCGCAATAGCTCTATCTCAAGAACTAATGCACAGGTTTTCATCAAACTTCACATTCAGTTAGACGTTGGCATAAATTGTTGCATATTAGATTTCGGTGTAAATCGCCCCACAGGGGGCGTTGTTATGCAGATTTTATCAGCAGTATTGAATTCAGACAGTTTTCTCCGGGAGGGATTTCTGTGGATCCAAAGAGGGACAGTTCAGAGGGGAAGGGGATTGGACTTTTGTACATTAAGCATAAAATCTCAAACCTTCTGGGGGGACATTTGAATGTTTCACAGGTGTGTGTGTGTGGGGGGGGGGGGCGCATGTCCCTCCGGACTACCCCGAAATTCAACACGTTTTTCTGGATTTAAACGATTTTAGGGATCATATCTCAAGAACTAATGAACGGAATTTCATCAAACTTAATATTCTGTCATAAGTTGTTCATGATTAGGTTTTCGGGTAATTGATATAACAGGTTGTGCTGCCATGCAGCTTTTTTTTAGCAGTGTTGAATTCAGACATTTTTCTCCGGGAGGGATTTCTATGGTTCTGGAGAGGGACATTCTAGAGTTTCGGGGGGGGGGGGGGTGTGGAATTGGACTTTTGTCCCTTAAGTATAAAATCTGAAATCTTCATAAGGGAAATTTCAATGTTCCACCAGTACCAGCCCCTGAATTTAACACTGTTTTTCAGAATTTACAAGATATTAGCGATAATATCTCAAGAAGTAATGACCGGAATTTCATCAAACCTAATATTATGTGTCATTGACATAAGTTGTTCCTGAGTTTTTTGTGGTTATCATGTAACAGGCTGCGCTGCTATACTGTTTTTTTGCATGATATTCGTGATAGCCATATCTCAAAACTAATGCACGGAATTTAATCAAACTTCCTATTCTGTTACACTTTCAGATAAATAGATCCTTATTAGGCTTGGGTGTATACTGCCCAATAGTTTCACTTTTATGCTCTTCGAATTGGGATTTTCCATTGCGGACATCTAGGCTAATACCAGACGAACGTCTTTTTGCACGCTTTTTTTTCGCTCTTACACCGTGACTACACATGCTAGCGAAGGTGTAGGGAAGGCGTAAGAGCGAAAAAGCGTGCAAAAAGACGTTCGTCTGACATTAGCCTAAGAGGGTGTGAGCCGAAATTCAATGACTTGTTAGGAAAATGCAATGCTTATATTTTCTTTTAAAAGGCACATACTTCAACGAACCTATGCTTTTTGAATCCTCATGATGCACATATGTTATCATTTAAATTTGACACCGTGATAGCGAATTTTGAAGTTTTAACATTTATGAGGCAGATGAAAGTTTTGGGATTGGCACATCCAACTACTTTATCTTCAATTTTTGAAGGAAAATGAAAATGATATTACCTTATTTTGTCTTAGAGACATCGATTAAAAAATTCATAGTATCGATTAAATCGAGTTGGCCATAGTATCAATTAAATCGATTAAAAAAATCGAAATCGCCCATCACTAATTCGCAGCTTGCTGTTACAGAGTTAGGTGAAGTAGTAACCGATAAAGTTACGGAACCAAATTTATTTAATATTATAAAAATGCTGAAAAATTTAAAAATGACCCTAAATATTTAACTAATCTAATAGACGGTATAATTGAGGACCGAAAAGAAGAATCGGAGAAAATAGAGAAAAGTAAACAATTAGAGTTGCTGTTTGAACAAATTAAATTAGAGAGAGCTAAGGCTGAATTAGAATTATCTTGTATGCGAATAAATTCAAAAACTACCGGCGGCGATTCAGAAAATAAAATTGATTCTCTAGATTCTCTTATAAAAAGTATAAGAACTTTAACGATTAGAATTCCTAGTCGACCAGAAGGGGGGGGGGTGTATTTTTTGCTTATTTGGAAAGATGATTTATAACGAAAAATGTACCGGATAAATTTAAAGCAGTTATTATTTTGAATTTATTATGTGAGAAATCTTCCAATGTAATTTCTTACATAAGCGATAATGAACTGAGTGATTATGATAAACTACTGAAAATTGTATATAGAGAATTTGAACCAACTTCCCTATGTTGTCGCGAGCCATTCAGAAAAACTATTAGGCAATCTAATGAAACTCATGTGCAGTTTGCGTCAAGTTTGACAACTAGCTTTGATTACTATTAAATTTGCGAGAAGTGTCTAATTTTAAGATGCTGAAGCAATTAATTGTATCAGACAAATTGTTTCAGACTTTAGACAAAGAAGCAGCAGCTCATATTAGTTTTAGGCATGCAGATTCATGGTTCGATCGAATGATATTAGCAAAAGAAGACGATCTGTATTTTGTGTCACGCGGGAAATCATTGAGAAAAATAATCAAAAATCCCCGAGAAATATGGCTAGAGTATTTCTGTCTGATTGCAAGGGTATAAAATGTATTTTTTGTTCCGGAAACCATCCCTTATATAAATGTAAAAAAATATATAACGTTGCTTGTTTCTGAAAGGATAGAAGTAATTAAGAAAAATAATTGTTATTTTTATTGATTAGAAAGCTAATTGGTTAAAAATAGTAAATCAAATTTTTCATACTCCTTGTGTAAAAGAAAAGCTAATGTCAAGAGACTTCATTTTTCATTACATTTTCCGAGTAATTATGGAACATTGCGCAACGCAAATGCGAACGAAGCAGGTGGCCAGGAATTGCCTCCCCCTCTTGCTGCAAAAGTAAATGAATCTATTCTGACGCTAACGTGCCGGCGTTTCGATCTAATCAAAACATTAATACAGCGAAACAGCACCGAAAACTGGCGATATGAAACTATTAAAATAATAAAGCTTTGTAAAAAATCACCATAAAATAAAACAAAACATAGGACGCGTTTCGAGCTAAAAATATTAACAGCTCTTCATCAGATACAGTAAACACGTGTCCGAAAGGGGACAAGGTCAAAAATGAACTGAAAGGTAGAGAATACAGCTTGCAAAGAATGCGACAGATGGCGCTAGCTGAAAGGGTCACATGCAGAAGACGAACTTGTTGTCAAAATGATAGAAGAGAAATTCGTAGGGAAAAATGGAAATAAAAGAAATAAACATTATTATTATAAAATAAAAGAAGTAAATTAAAAAATATAAATATAAATAATAACAATTAATAATTTTTGTTGAGGAGAATGATTTGAAAAAAGATTTCTTAATTTGCTTCTCTTTTCAGCTTGATTTGTTTGATTTGCTGATATGCTTGATTAGTTGCTGATTTGCTTGATTTCTTGATTTGGTTTCAAATCATCCTCCTCAACAAAATGTGGCATCCTTTTATACTATTGTTTTAGGGAGTTACGCGTTTGTTCTGACTCATCTGCTCTGAATATTGAAATTAATTATCTCAAATCTCTTGCCCTTGCTCGTGGTTATAAGCACACTTTGATTGATAAAGCTCTGTATAAATTTAATAAGCCTAAACGTCCTTTTTCTGATTCAAATAATGCTCCTAATTTTAAATCTACAGTTCTGCCCTTTTATTCTCTTCTCTCTGTTAAAATTGCTAAAATCCTTTCTCGTTTTAATTTTAAAGTTATCTTCAAACATATGAATAAAATTAAAGTCTCTTCTCTAAAAGATCCTATTCTTACTGAGAATCGGTGGGGTGTTTACTTTATTCCTTGTTCTGGCAATTTAGGTTATATTGGTCAAAAAAAGAAAGCTTTAAAATACAGATTAGGCGAGCATCAGAGGTATATTGCAAATCAAGAAATCTCTAAATCTTCGATTGCTTCACACTGTTGATCTTCCAAGCATTGTTTCAATTTCTCCATGGCCAAAATTATTAAGAGATGAGCATAAGAACTACACTTTAGCGTCCGCAAATCTCGAGAAGCCGATTTGGCTCGCATGAGATTTTATATAAATTTTAAAATTGGTTTTAATAATAAAAAATATACTTGATTTCGAAAAAAAAAACAACTTTAAACCAAACATGGTGTGTACTAAGATTCTTACTTGTATAGCTTAAACTTTAAAGTCATCAATAAAATAAAATGTTGAAAATGTTCTAAAGTATACAGGTTGTCCCAAAAACGACCGCATAAACTCTGCACAGCTAGATTCCTCGTTGGGAATACACAAAAACTACCCAAAGAAGCGTTTCTGTACGATCCATAGTTTACGAAAAAAATACGAAAAACAAAGTATGACGTCACTGCGCGTGCAAGAAAAATACACTTTATTGGACAGATCAACAACAGTAGTTGCATATCTTTCTAGACGATAATGTTTAAAACGTTCGCCGCGCATATCGCGTCATGCATGCGCGCGCGCCATGGAATGACGTTAAGCCGACGTTGAACTCGTATTTTTAAAAGGCTGCATCTTGCAGCTACCGGTAGTCTTCCTATGGTGGCCATGTATTTTGTTCGTAACTACAGCGAGATGTACCTGATGTACGGTTGATGTAATGGAAATGCCTTACGAACTGCTAGGGAGTATGCCCGTCGATATCCATCCTGCGTTGTTGATATGTCCAATAAAGTGTTTTTTTTCTTGCACCGGCAGTGACGTCATACTTTGTTTTTCGTATTTTTTTCGTAAACTATGGATCGTACGGGAACGCTTCTTTGGGCAGTTTTTATGTACCCCCAACGAGGAATCTAGCTGTGCAGAGTTTATGCGGTCGTTTTGGGACACCCTGTATTTAAGGAACTGCTAAGGAACTTTTTCACTTTGTGTACTACTTTTTTGGCCTGAAATAATTACAAGGCTAAATCGATTTAAGATAAAATATGTGGCACATATAAAAGTTAATATATTAAGATATCACACATATTAGACTACTTGTAACTCAAACATCAATAATGTATCAATAGAACATGTCACAGGTGTTTAATTATTATGATTTGTTTTCATTATGAATAAACGTCTTTTATGAAAACTATGCGAAAGAAATGAGGGATGTAAAACTAAATTCCATGGTTAAGCTGTCATGGGAAAATGATATTTTCCCTTACCCATTTGTTTGTGTTTACATGCTTAAAATAAAGTTAATTTTTTAAACTATAATCTCTTTGAATATTATATACTAGCTTCTTTGCAATACGATTTGTTGCATTTACATTGTACGAGATCATCTAATTTCTCCGGAAAATTAAAACCAGTATTTTTGAACATCTAAATAAAAAGTATAACATTATAAATATGATAAAGTACTAAATTCCAAGTAAGAAATCATGTTTATAATGTAAGTGAAGCAGAAATTGCAAAACTTATAATTTGAAGAGTACATGACTTGTGATGCAAATACTTATCAAAAATATAATGTTGTTATTTTTAGATTTGATTTCTACTTTGGAAACCTTTAAAAAATCCATTGACGCCATTTTGGCAAACTTATAAATCTATATTTTAGTTTTTTAAATTTAAATAAATGCCTTACATGAAAAAAGAAAATCTTTTTTACCTGATACATTTTATTTTTAGCGTCTTTGGGAAATGTTTTAAATTCAATATTTCAAAAATAATTAATTGAAAATAATATATGATTTTATTTAAATTCCATTGTTATTAATAAGTATTAATAATTGTCCACCTAAATGGAAGAAGTTTAAATCGTCCATCTTGGATGAATGTAAAGCATACCCTCCGAAAAATTTATGATGTAATGATTTCTAAATGTAAATATGTGAAATGACGTTTTGTCTGTTTGTAGGATAAATTGATTCCTGAAACTAGAATAAGTGAAATTGAATTGTTTTTAATTCGGCAAATTTCTCTGGGCAATTAAATTTAATCAAGAATTTTTCACCATATATTTAAAATCATTTTTTTTTTACTTTAATGACAAATTGACGTCATAAAAATATAACAATTCTTATCGTCTTCCATTTTATCTCTTTTATCCACAAAATTGAGTAATTTCGTTACAACCGTTACACAAATGACATTAAAAATTGAATAATAATAATACTAACTGATAATATTTCTGAAGCTAACTCAAATTTTAAAATTCTGAGATCTTATATGGTATCCTCGGATCGTTGCAGATAACTTGTGTTAATTTTATTCCAGCATTCCATATTCTAGGAGGAGGACTTTTGAAATACAAATATAAGAATCAGATTTTAATATAATAGATTAATAAAAATCATTTTGGAAAATATATTTAAAACGTGATTCATAATTTGAAATGAGTTCAATTTCACGAATTTAAAACATAAAAAGAGCATAAAAATGTTTAAAACAAAGAACAATAGAGCATTTAATCATATTAAGAAGCGTGAATTAATTTCTTTTACTTCTAAAATTCATCGGTTTTACACAGCTACAACAAAATCATTATAATTTTCACTTCTAACTTTAATTTAAAATTATTTTAAGTTGTTCTTGCGCCAAAACTGTCATTATGAGTTTTAAGTACTTGGCTTCATATTACTCAAAAGGAGTGATACTTATGATGTGAAAAGTTTTATGAGTAGTCGTTAACTTTGTTCCTCGAGTAATAACTTGGATAAAATAAAACAAAAAATTATGGTTGAATTTAACGATGTGTTCGAAAAGAGGAAAATTATGAGTTTTATTTAACCTTCTAATTTCCACTACAATAAATTGCAAAGGAAAAAAATGTTTTTTAGTCCTATTTATGTTATTATGAGTCAAACTTGAAATATGAAAAAATACAAATTTATTTTAGTTTATATAAATTCTGTATGGTATCATATGAGGGGTTCACTACCATACTAGAATAAGTCCATTTTGAAAAAAAAAAAAAAAAACAATGAGATAGTCGAACTAGGAGGTGCATTTTATAAATTATATTTTAAGAATTTTACAGTAAAACTATTATATAAAATTTTCTATACGTTGTGAGTTTCTGTTATATACTAGGTCTTATAATTCTAACTCTAGACACTCCGTTGAATTCTAAGCCATTTTATACTACTAAGCTATCTTAGCAAATATCACGATGTAATGGAGGAAAGAATTTAAAAATTTCGCTATCTACTTAAATTTCGTATATTTGTTTGAAAGATTTTCTTTAATTTATTGTTTTTGGATACGTTTTCGTAATCAGAGTTCATGACAATGGTTAGTGGCAAACACAATCCATGTCGGCATGTATATGTATGAAGACTAACGCCAGACAATATAATATAGTTAGATTAGAAACATTGTAGATATTACGAAAAAAAAATATTAATTTATGCATAATTATAATACAGTCAAATAATAGCAATTCAATTGATACAATAAAAATATATATGTAACATTAATAATATATATATTAAACGGAAAATAGAAATAGAAGCACATATTTCGTATTTTATAAATTTTTATTCCGCTGTGGTTAAACTTTTGCTAAAAAAAGGTATTTTTTGAAGAATATTAAAAATACAAGCTTCCATTTTTTTTTTTTTTTTTTTTTTTTTTTTTTTACTCAGAACATAATTAATAAATAAAATGTACTGTTATGCAGAACACATAAACGAAGCCTGATTAACTCTGAGAAGACCAGAAACCGCATTTAACAAAATAACAAAATATAGATTTTTTAGCAAATTGAAAAATACACTATATGCGAAAACATAATTTAAAACTGGAGATCGCAACCAATATTTTATGCTTAGATGAATAAAATGATTTCCCAATCATTAGAAACGACACTTCCATCTGCATTTGTCTAGGACTAAATAAACTGTATGTGTAAGTAAACATATTCATACAATTGTGTTTTGTTTATCTTTACAATATGTTCCAAATGCAAATGCAAAAACCTTCAAATAAGTTATCGTTGACGTCGAACGCAAATCTTTTTTATACATTTCTCAATAAAGAAGAATAGCTTTACTTCCGTGAAAAGAAAAAAAAATATGTTCTGTGGAAACAAAAAGAGTTCTTTTTTCACAGATGTGACCTTTATTTAGATAAACTGTTATAAAAAGGAATTTTATTTCAGTCATACAGAGTGTTTTCTTTTTTTTAAGCGCTGGAATTACATTGATATTAATAAACTTATTAACATATAAAAAATAAAATAATTACAATATATGTTAGTGGGGAGATTTTTTGTCTTTATTTAGACTTTTTTTTTTCATTTCCTAATTAGATCACTTATATGGGTTATATATTTGCAGTTTTTAATCAAATAGTTATCAGAAAGTTCGAAGAAATTCTGCATTATACAAACTCCCCTTTTGTATTTTAAATCGTTATATTTTTAAAAATTGATTGTAATATTTTCCGTATAATTTTGTAATATGTTTGCGATTACAAAATCTGTCAGCATATGACGATAACATCTACCAACGAAATAGATCCAATTATAGCTGCATTGAACTCTTAAAAAAATTGGCCTAATAATACATTTTGGCTGAAAATTAACACGATTTTTAAATAATAAGATGCTCGTTCGTCCTAGGAAGTTTTCTGCTTCCAAGGTATAGCAAGTGTAAGTGTTAACTCCTTATTTCACCAAATACTTCATGGCCAATTAACATTGCAGGGGAGATCGTGAATACTTCCTCAAAATTGTTTTCTTAATGCTTAACTGTACATACATAGCAAGGGAACTAGTAGCATCTTAAACTAGAATAAAACGAGAAATTTTTGCTTTCATAAAAGTTTATGATTTTTATAGCTATACATTCCATGCAAGTTATGCGGGGTCATTTTGTGCTGTCCGGGCAGTCTCTGAAGTCTTAATGTTGTTTCGACTTTCTGTATAAACTTAGGTAGAGAAGAAGGGAACAATTTTTTAAGCGGATCAAAGGCGTTCTTTGGATTATGGTATAAGTTTTTTTTTTCTTTGCGAAGACGTTTTTACAATGTAGACAGTTAGGTGTGATAAATTTCGTGAGAATACAACCTGTCTATGATATAAAATAAAGCAAAAATTATGAAAAAAGAGGACTAAATTTGAAAACATATAACCACGCCTAAGAATGTTACAACAAGATTACAAATTTTAGGAAGGGGGGGGGGGGGGGCTGTAAGAAATAATCTCTATTTCCTCAGAATAAGTTCTCAGTAGTGATTTCATTCAAAGTAATTTTGACACCCAAACATATTATTTCTTACCTTCAAAATTTATATTTTACTACTTTCACTTTTAAACCCTCATCACATATCCCTTTAAGAGCTGACCTATTCAATTGTGCAGGTGCTTCTGAAGGAAATGGGAAAATATTTCCCTCTTTTTGTGCAATTTAATGTCGAGCCTGCACCCACAGATTTACGTGGATCCTCCATTGGCATAGCCTGACATCGGATATTTTTCTAAATATTTCTTTCAATAAAATATGATCCTATTAATTATGAGAAACTACCAAAACTTTTAATTTCTACCTAAAATTAATTAAAAATGATATTCTAAAATCTAATAAAATAATGCTAATAATTTATTTTTCTTAATTTTTACATGAGGTTACCCAAGCAACTTATATTGTAAAACTGTCAAAACAATTCTTGGTATGAAATTGTTGTTATAATTTTGTTTCCGGAAACTGTTTATCGGTAACGTTTTCGAGTTGTTTTATAGTGTAACTTAAAGCTTTTCTAAATCGTGATATTGCTTAATAGGAATCTATTAATTCTCAAGTAAACATTTTCAGCTGCGTAACTGAATGTATTACACACGAGTTTGAGAAAATAATATTAATTTTCATGTTATTAATATATCATATTTTTTTGTAAAACATGATTTGACGCATGAAAGTATTTACATGAGAATTGATAGCATCTCAAAAACCTGTATTACAGATTTAGAAATCTCCCTACAAAAACTAATCCGAAATGTGTCTAAAAATCCGTAGTAGCCAGAGAAATTATGACTACATAAATGCATTTTGTATTTCGAATATATACTGACTGTTGCGGTTTCTAAAGATAAAGATCGCTTTTTCTGAATTGGGGATAACTTGGAAGATGTTAGTGTAAATATTCCTGTGTCGAAATATTACATTTTCCTAGATTAATAAATATTCATTTTCTCTCTATATATAGAGAGAGACAGAAACATCTCTCTCTCTCTATATATATATAGAGAGAGAGAGAGAGAGAAAAGATAAAAATTTAAATAAAAAAATAGTATATATTTTATTTGATGTTTAAAATAGTACATAAACTATAATAAGTTTTCTATTAAACTCTATTCCAGCATTTCGTGCTAAACAACTGGTTTATATAATATGGAAACTATACTTTTTATTTATGTATATTTACAGAAAATAATGCTGAATAACAAAACAAATTAATTAATTAATTAATTAATTATATCTCCGATATTGATTCCCCGTTTTCGAAATCAAATTCAAACGATTTGCGGTTTTCTCCACAAAGTAAATCATACAAAAGAAAGATTTCAATTTTAATGCGTCATCAGCGATAAAAATTACAAAAAATATTTAAGTCTTACCCCCCCCCCCCCCGCTCTAGCTATATATAAAAAAAAAGATGCCATCGTTATCAGAATTCTCCCACCCAAATTTTACAAATTAACGCACATTATGACACATCTACCAAGTAAAGAAATGCTATATATTTTTTTCTCCTGTGCATATGCAGATGTGTTATTCTATAGTTGTGTGGGGAAGTTTGTATCTTCATTTGATTTATAATATTGGAAGAAAGCGATGGTTATAAAAGAAAAAAAAAACGGAGACGAAGTTTCTTTAATAGTTTTTTATTTATACAGACTGGTTGTTATCCCTTTTGAAGTTGGTGCTGTATATTCGTTGTTTCTTTTTTTATTAATGCAGTATTTTAACATAAGAATAATGGCTGTATTTATACAGCTACATTCATAAATTTAATTACTTGCCACAAATTCCATGTTACTAGAAAGTAAAATTTACTTGTAAAAATAAGGCAGTATTACATAGACACGATTTCATTTGTTTTGCAAAACTTTGCAAAAAAATAAGATATCCGAAGAAAACACAATATTTCAAGGTATTTACAAACGGAAAGCAACTAGTTAAAAAAATAATTGAAAAGAATTTAGATAGGTCATTTGAATAATAAAATTTATAGAATAACTTGAAGTGTAAAAAACGAAAGTCAAGGGCTAGTGAAACTCAACAATTAAATTGGATGTAGCATTTGATTTTTACAAGCTCTTGTGTAAAAAAAAAATAATTCGATTGATGTGTTTTAATACTTTAATAATGCCATTTATTATTTCTAATTCATTAGTTAATTGTATTTTTGGCACACCAGATTTGTATTATTAACGTTTAATTAATTTTAATTTATTAAATTAAAAATATAAAACATTACAAAAAAATTACATAACAAATTTCATTCAATATTTAAATTAATTAATTAACAAAAAAATCAGCTATTTTTATTTTTTATTTTCTTTAATTCTAAATTTAAATTATTTATAATTTTTTCCGATTATTTAAAACTAATATTATTATATTATTTACTTTCTTATTAACACTGTCAATAACACTTTTGAAAGTCTTTATTTAAATCCACTTTTTGTTTAACGAATTAAATTATTAAAAAATATATTTTTACAGTAATAAATAAATAAACATACATACATACATATATACATACATAAATACATATATATATATATATAAAAGAATTTTCATTTATAATAATGGTTTTGAGACTACATTACATCAGATAATGTAAATTATCACTTTTGGCTTCTTATTAATTCCCTAGGATACTACAAATTTCCCATTTTCGATATTGTTTTATTAAATTGCTTTTATTTCTCTCATAAAATTAATAATTTCAAGCGGTAATTGAGAAAAGTATGCAAATAATATCATATAATCATCTTACTTCATAATTATACGTTTAAAAGAATGAGTTAGCAATTTAACGCTTCCTATATAAATTTCAAGATCAACATACAGGGTGAACCAAAAGTTTTACCCTGATTATAATAATTCATTACAAATCGACCATTTGTATAATAATATAACCTGTTGTATAGGTCAGTTTAAGAAGTTTTTTTTTTCTTTTGGCGCGATTACTTCAATGGACCGACTCAGGGAAGGATGATTTTGTAAGGAAGATATTTTCGGCCGAAATGGCGTTCATTCAAGAAAAAGCTCAATGTGCGCTTTGGTTTCACGAAACTTAATCGTCCATTAATGTTCGGAGAACATTTCGACGTTGTTATGGATGCATCCCTCCTGATGTAAAATCAATAAAGTGATGGAATAACAGGTTTAAAGAAAGAGGTAGAGTTGTTGATCTGCCCAGAAGTGGCAAGCATAGTGTGTGTAAAGCAACTGTTGAAAGCGTTCGGCAATCGTTTTAGCGGAGTCAAACTCAATCAACTTGTAAACTTCAAATATCTGTTGCTAAAGCTGTGTGTACTGTAACAGAAGACATTTTAAGAGCACTTGGCGGGAGCACGAATACCGCTTAGACATTTTCTGAGCTATCAAGGGGATACATGTTTGAATTTACTGAGGTACGTGGCGTTATAAAAAATTATAACAGTACTTA
Organism: Maratus speciosus; assembly: GCA_963932465.1. Lineage (NCBI taxonomy): Eukaryota > Metazoa > Arthropoda > Arachnida > Araneae > Salticidae > Maratus > Maratus speciosus. The sequence continues at coordinate 277,619,192 of OZ010793.1, forward strand.
CAATGTATGCAAACAAACATATGTCTAATTATAATAGTTTGAGAACAATAAATATTTATAATCAGGGCAAGACTTTTGGTTCACCCTGTATTCCATTTTTACAACATGCACTGTTAAGGATTTTTCCAGTAAGTTTTGCACTCATATGGTAGGGATTTTTTTTTTTTTTTTAATTTGTGTTATGAGTAATTTTTGGCAGATAAATATTTCTTGTGAAAAAGAAATCACATGAGAAAAAAATTGTTTTCCTTTACATCAGACAAGTTAACAAATAAATTGTTTTCGTATAAAATGTCCTCGAAATACTACCATAAATCATTTAATACTATATTTCACTTTAATTACATGACTCCTTGTCATAAATATATTTTCCGCTGAACCTAAGGCATTAAATGTTCCTACCGTTGCACAACCTCCTTCACAAAATAAAATGATTCGAGATGTATGAGAATAACAGGATCTTTGATATCAACGGGCTTCTTGTCAACTTTTTTATAAAATTAGTGTTTCTAACGCAATATAGAAAAACAATGCTTATATTTTTACATCGGAATTAAGTATGTAGTTACATTTTAAACATTTCTGAAATATTTTCAGTAAATATATTAATTTGGTTATTTTATTGCTATAGAAAATCATATTACTACTATTTAACACAAATAAATTATATACCATTTTATACTTTAGAACAATTTTCGTAAAAAAAATATCGTGGTTATTGGCTTTTGCATTTAAATTTAAAAGGATTATTTTAAATAATTATTTACTCGCTATATTTATAAAACACCAAAACAATATTTAAAATGCTCTTGTGATAGTGCACTTAAGGATTTTCCCTTAAAAGTAGCTAAAATGGATTCTTCAGTCTCAGAGAAATATGAGTTTTGACACTTTTTTTTTTTCCTCTGGTTGTATTTCATTAAAGTTCATTAACCCTTTCGGGACGGGAGCCTTTTACGAAATTTTTAATCTTTTGTCACAGTTTTTTAGACACAGAAATTTGTGTCTTCTTGAATCGAGAAAATGCGCTGATTAAATAAGGCAAATTTTACAGTAAAATTTTACTGGTGAGGAAAAACAAGGATTCTGAGCGCTTCATGCGGCACGTATACGTGCCGCTCGTCCCCAAGAGGTTAAAACAATAACATTTCCGTTTGATTTCAAAATTTCCTCAAAAGACAGAAAATTCGTAATCTAACTTAAAAAAATACACGAAATTTTCCTATTTAAACAAGCATAATCGCTTAATAACAGGGTCTGGTGTTTCAGTAACTCTGCTGCATAGTACTATCTCGTATTAAATACAGATTTTTTACGTATGCCTCTTTTCTTTAAAATACTAGAATTTTGTGAACATAATCTCACAATTTACTGAAATTATCCAGTTAACTATTCAATGGTGATGTGATGTTTTTTACGTAAGTGGTGAGGTGGGGTGTATGTAAGCCCCGAATTTGATATTTTTGTGCACTCCACAAAATTTAGCGAGTTAAAAAAAACAAAATTCCTGTGAATTTTGCATTCTTTACTTGTATAAAACCAACTGAAAATGTACTGTAAGTGTACAGTCCATCTAGTAATATAAAATAGCAATATTTCCTAATTTAAATTTCTTTGAAGTACAAAACAACCCACCTCACCAGTTAAGGGTTGAAAGACGGATTATTTTTCAAATAACAGAAAAGTAACATCCAAGTATAGGGTGCATCAACTTTCTGCCTTTACTTTTAACGTTTTTTAATGAATTAATTTGATTTCGGGAGGAGCATTAAATATTATAATTAAATTTCTTTACAGCAGTTTTCTTCGGTACATTAAATAACAGTGTAAAGTGTATGTGCAGTATTCTTCGCATTTTTAAAAAATTCTCTGTATTGGGCCAAAATAATAAACTAATGCAATTATCAATATCCAAAATATCATTATTAGCTTTTACATTTTTTTTCTTCTTTCCACTTGCAACTATTTTTCAGGATTTTGCTGTGGATTAAGCTGACAGTTATCAAAGGGTCGTGTAGGATTATTATAAATTCACATAACGCATGTTTAATGCATTCCCTTCATTTAGATCATTTCTCAGAAATCCGATCTTACACTTGAAATAAGTTTTACGTATATACAAACTAATATTAGTATCCATTTATTTATTGCCAACAATCACTTGCAAAAGGAACATAAATGCTCACTTAATATTGAGTTAAACTCGAAGGATAGTATCAATGAATGCATTACAGTTTTCACAGTTTCGACAACTACTAACTCTAAACGAACATTTTAGTTTTATATATCTCTTTAAAATATTGTGAAAATCAACTTCATAGTTAGATTATTTTAGCAATAATTGTAGAAATCTACCATGGTTACCTTTTTTCGAAAATATTGGTTGCTAAAAACAAACAAGGAAACAAACAGCAGCAACAACTTCAAACAAAAACCACTGCAAAACTTTTCAGTCGGGAATCATGTTCAAAATTATTAAAACATATTTTTTGTATTGCTCATAAATGTGGATTCCCCTTATTTTGCGAAATACGATATTTTTGTTGTACGAATGTTTTCACGTCTTACAATTCAATTGATTCTTTTAATTAACATAGAAACTACGTTTTAAAGTACCAAAGTTAATGGATACATGTGTGTAGTAGTTTCAACAGCGTGATTAGATATTGTTATAAGTGAAGAAAAAAGAACTAGATTAAAATTTGCAGTTTTTAGCTCCCAGGCTATCAAAGCCTGAGAGCTATTGTGCCCGCCTATTTTGTATGTATGTGCGCAGTTAAAAATATTTACGGGCAGAGGACGGCAGTAGAGATTCCAGTCACATCCTGTAGAAAACAAAACAATCCGTGCCCATCATTCTGTGTCAACGTGTACACACTAACAGCGTAAAATGTATGGGGCCGTACCGTATTTGATGGTTTTGGTTGAACTGTAAGAATATGTGGATTGCCCTTAATTTTCAAAGTATCTAAATTATCAGTGTAAAATTACGGTCAGAGGCCGGTAGCAGAAATTCCAGTCATACCTCGTAAAACAAATTCCATGCCCATCATTTTGTGCAGCCCGTATAGTTACGGGGCAAAGATATAATGCACTTCAAAACACAATAACACTTTACTTACTGTTCCGTAGCACGCAGCACGTTAGATAATCATCATAGAATCGCTTTTTTGGCGGGTTAAAAAATATGTTACGGTCGCGGTTAACTGACATTATTTTTCGAATACCGACTAAAACGAAGGGTTACACCCTAGCGGAGGAAAATGTATGGGGTCGTACGTAATTTTTTAGTGAATGAGACTGTTTTTCATCAAATAAGGCTGTTGCCCGTGAAAATTGAACGCAAAGGTTCATATATTTACATTTTTTTCTGACAGTGTATCTACGTATGTGCGTAACCGGATAAATCTTGATAGAAATATCCGATTGTCTTCAATTGTTTTTTCTTGGTTCATTCTCATAAGGCGCTTCCAGATTAGTTTTGGGAGTTCATTGGTTAAGTATAAAGAGGGAAACGGGGGGCTAATCGGCCCCCTTAAATATATAAATGGGTTTTTCATACAGATTTCTAAGTTTTCTTCAAATTTGGTATATCGGTTAATTCTGATAAGGCGATTCTCTGATTACATTTGAAAGTTCATTGTTTAAGTTTAAAGGGGAGGGGACGGGGGCGAATGCCCCCTTAATTTAGATAAATGGTTTATTCTAACCGATTATTTTCAAATTTGGTATACCGGTTTATTCTGATAAGGAGCTTCCCTTATTATATTTGGAAATTAATTGGTTAAATATAAAGAGGGGAACAGGAACTAATATCCCCTTTATTTAGATAAATGGGTTTTTCTATCCGATTTGCTTCAATTTGGTTTTATATTGTTAAGGCGCTTCCTTGATGATATTTTGAGGCTCATTGGTTAACTATAAAGAGGTTAAACGGGAGCGGGTATTATCCCCCACTTAATTTTTTCTCGAGGGGCATTATTCTTTGAAATAATAGTGTAATATAAAATTAGTGTGAATAGCCTGTGAGCTCAATGCCATCAGATTACCTGGGCACTTATTTATTAGTTATTATTTTCAACTAAGTGTTACATTACTTTTTTCTTTCATTTTGTTGAGATGTGGATATAAAATTATCTATAACAATTATAAAAAATATCACAACGCAATAATTCTTCTTTATAAATTAAACACAATTAATTCATCATTTTATGAATTCGTATCTACAATGTAGTGTTTATAAACTAAAAGTAATTTGTTTTGTTTTTATTGATTTCAATTTTAATCTCAGTCTATTTATTAGAAACATTTCGATTGTAATGTGAATTATTTCTGTAGGACATTTTAGGAAATGATCTGCGTATCTTTAATTCAATCTCTTCTCTCTTTATATTATGCATTAAAGCACGAGTTGTTTTCATTTCGAAAGAATCTTTTTTCTAAAAAAAGGAATTCTTTGTATTATGAGCAGGAGATTTTGGAGGAAGAAATCGATTTTTTTTCTTTGCAAATGGAAATTTATTGCTTTCCGATAAAGGGTACTTTTCGGTTAGCCGGGCGCCACTGTTATATTTACATACATATATATACACATATATTTACGCATATATATATATACATATGTATGCATATATTTATGTGTGTGTGTGTACATATATATATGCATATATATGTATATATGAATGTAAATATAACACTGGCGCCCGGCTAACCGAAAAGTACCCGATAAAGTTTGACAATTCAAAACTAAAATACAAAACAAGAAAGTATCGAATTTGTTTTAATTCATGTTAATAACTTTTAATAACGAAAATAACCCTACCGGTATTTTAAAAAGCATTACTTATAATAATGAAATAATAAATATATTTTTGAGTAACATAATTTCTTTTCGTTCTCACTATTGTGCTGCTGTAATATGCCGAATAATATGCAACGACCTCTCGCTTAATGCGGGTTCAGTTGGCTATATAAACTTTTTTAGATGCCTTTTCAATTACTGTGAACAAGATTTTAATTAGTGCGTATTTTCAACTAATTAAAATGCATGTAATTTTGAAGTAGACAAATTGTATTACAATAAATTTTGAATATATTATGTATGCATTAAAAAAAAATAACCTATCGATAAAGAAAGATATAGGTATCAATCGCCTGGGAATTATATATATAATTAAACTCTCTACACAAATTATGCTTTAAGGGCTCTATATATTAAATTTCGTTTTTACTTTCAATTGTAAATTATATCAACGACTATTGAGTGTTTGTATATTATTCTAGTTTCTTCAACGAAAGCATTCGAGGAACTTGTATAAATCTACGCCGCTACGTCGTGGGATAGACGGTCCGAGCTCCGCAAGCAAGTACTTTTCTTTTTTTAAACACTGTGTGCTACACTGAAGAAATTAAATGATAAATTCTATAAGTTTGATGTATTCACTTATTATTAGCATTTGGGTATAGGCAGCTTTATTTAACATCTAGCTTTTTTCCTCTTCCGACTGGATCGTGCATGTCAACAGTGCTGAACAGTGTAAACCTATAATTTTCTTTTAAATTCACTTTTTATTTATCATTTAGTCTTTTTTTGTCATAATTACTTCTATTTAAAATTATATTCTATAAATCTCTTATAGTTATCGTAATTTTTAGATTATACTATCTTTAATCGCTTCGGCTTTCATTTCTCGAAATAAAAACGCGTTTTTTCTCATTTTCTCTCCATTCCTTTTCATTATAATCTATTACAACTATTGTACTACAGCTGGACAAAATATTTATGGCTCCTTTCAGATGTGTTGCACAATTACTCGCAGACAAGGAGTTTAGTTCCTTTGAAACTAGGTATACCCTGAAAGTATTTACTTGTTCACCTGTTCACATGTTTACCTGTTCTTATTAGCTTCACCTTCCATCTCAATGAGATAAAGACATTCCTTTTATATTTTGTCTCAATCTGTTTAACTTTTTATTACAGTACTATGGTTTGACTGAATTTTCATGGCTCCTATAAGATTTATTTACACAATTTCTCATCAGCAGGGAGTGGAGTTTCATTCCAATTAGGAATCCCATCAAAGCATCCTCTGTTGACCTGTTGTTGAGATAAACAATATTTATAAATAATATAAACAATAACTTATATATACTTATAAGTTATATAATACTTATATAATACTTATAAACAATACTTAAAGATAAACAATACTTATAAAGACATTAATAGCATCTAATTAAAATTAAGGGTATTGATAATGTCTTAAATCGCTTTTGAAACGTCCAAATCAGATTTTATTTTCTCACTTTTAATAGTCTATAATATATTAGAGTGAAAAGCACATACATAATATTATTGTATAACTTTCAGTATTTTATGCGCGTCTTAAGGGGTTTTCGTAATGCAGTTTCGGTCTTAGTCTTTTTTTTTTCTTTACATGTTATGAAGAGCCTTAAAACAAATGTTTTAAATTTAGATCTAGATTTTGGTATCGGCCTGACTGTATTTTTCGCACGTCTAGTCACATTTCCCACATCTTTTCTATTGTCTAAATTTCTTGAATCAGCATTTTCGTTAATAGATTTATTTTACCGCTTAACACTTTCAGGGGAGATGTACTTCTAGTCGTAAAATTCTGACATCATTGACTGACACCAGAATTAATTTTTTTTTCAAAATAGGTAAAAGCTTTTTTTCCCGTACATAATAAAATAAAATTTTTATTTCCAAAAGTATGGTTTCAATTCAACATTTCGCCATTTAAATTAAGTGTTATATATTATATCCCACAACCCTTCAAGTATTTAAGGGGGCACAGAACCTGTGAGGTTTGTCGAAACGATCAAAAACATACCTTTTTTCAAAATACCAAAAGACAAATACATAATTTAGATCTTTTGTAACAGATGTCATACATTCCCGCGGCCGCCATCTTGGATTTTTTCTTGGCATGAAAATCCCCTTTCCGCCAAGTAGTAAATGTCGCCAAGCAGCGATTTATGCACATGTTAGGCTTAAACGAAAATATATAAAACATTGCCAAGAAATCTCAAAACATCCAAGATGGCGGCCGTGTGAATATACAGCATGTAAGCCGATTTTTTTTTTTTTTACTTTATGCCTAAAGTATATATCCTTAACTATATTATCCAGAAAAGAAGCGTTGTATATAAAAAATAATATTTAAATTTTAAGTTTAAAAATTCTGTCTTACTAATGCGTGAATTAAAATCATTAAGAGCTGCGCGCGTGATAAAACTCTAAATTATGCATAAAGAAAACAGTTTTCAAACAATATAGAATCAAAACACACCTACTTCTAAATTAAAACTAAAATATACGCTAAATATTTGTAAAAATTCATTTTAATAAAAAAAAAAATTCGAATTTTTCCAAAAAAAATTCAAGTTTCTCAAGTGGAAAAAATGAATAAACAAAATATGTGCATTATTTTTGGTTTTAGCATGAAGACTATAAACCATTTAAGGATATTTTACCATATATACCATTAAGGATATTTTATTAATTTTGAAAAGCTATATCTTATATCGTTTACAAGTAACAGTGCGCGCAAACTCCACATTTACTAATCTGAAAAAATGCGTTTTAAAGTTACAATATCTACGGAGCTTAAATTGTACTACAAAGGATTATAACTCAAGAAATAATGCAGATTTTTAAATGTTTTTTTTTTTTTGCATAATGTTGAGAAATTTTTAAAAATGCAAGATAAAACAAAAATCGATTTTTTTTTAAATTTGAAGGTCCTGTGGCCCTACGTAAGAAACCCCCAAAAATATACAAAAATGACTCATCATTTTACACATTAGACATCTGCTGGTGTATTCCCAAAAGGATTTCGTGTTACCATTTTCTATTTACATATTACTGAATTTCCTGGCATTACTTGAGTTTAAATCAAGTTTGGTGAAATGATTTGAAAAAGGACCTTTTTGGCACTTTGTATGATGTATACTATCCCATTCTGAACTGGTGACTGACAAGTCTATTTTGTCTGTCTTTCCATTTGTGCCGCGAAATAAAATTCCAACAATCTATTAAAAAAACTGTAAATGTCTCTAAATTGCTACGTGATTTTAAAATATGCTACGAAGAAAATGTGGCACAATTTGGTAGAGGAATGACCAGAAAATTAACTAAGCATATCGCGACGTTTTTTTTTTTTTTTTTTTTTTTTTTTTTTTTTTTTTTTTTCTGCGAAATACAACCGTTTTTATGTTTACTATATTTTAATATAACCCATTAAAATTTTGTTTAGATTTTGTTATTTTGTTAAATTAAACTGTTAACTAAAAAGGTGCATAAAAATTTATTAAAATATACCGTTACAAAATGAACTGGTCTTTAAAAACTTAAAAACCATTGATGTTAAAATCATAATGAAACAGAAAAAGATGATTCCTGAGATCTTTCGATCGCTAACGCGATCATTTTCAAAGGATACTTTCACTGGAATGTCGCATTCACTGAGCCATTTATACACCAGTCTGGGAAAAAAGGGTCAGTCTATTGTTTGTTGGGGGTGTCTATGAAGTTGTTTCGTTCCAATGCTGAAGTGTTAGATATTTTCAAAATGTTAAACCAAATATGAGGTATATCACAAGATAAAACATCGTTACATACATTATTTTCTTTACTTAACATTTCCAACGATTCCCTAATTTTCAAAGCATAATGATCAGATGTAGGTAAAATAACTCTTGCGTTTTCGAAATCTATTTTTAAATTTTGGCGTTGATTTAATCTGGAAAGTGCTGTAGACGGTCGGTTAAACTTGATATCTCTCATGTGCTCCCCCAATCTTTCTTTAAATTTTCGAGTGGTCATACCTATGTAGCTTAACTCCTTCTGATTTTCCGTTTGAAATGGGATAGAATAAACACCTGCAATTTCCTTATTAGGTATGGGATCAATTTTCCTTTCAATTAGAGCTTTTAGTTTTGTAGGAGGTTTGGCTATTAAATTGATATAAAATTTCCTTAAAGCGTATTTTAATCTTTCATATAATCTTGGTACGTAATCGAAGGTACAGATTCTAAGTTCTGTCTTGTTTATGCTTTCTTTTTGATTTTTCCGCTTTATTTCATAAATTAATTTATTTATGTGCTGAGGGGAAAATCCGTTTTCTACTGCAATGTGTTTAATTGTATTTAATTCATTTTGTAGGTACTTTTCACTGCAAATATCAAATGCTCGTTTTACGTAAAATCTGTAAGCCGCAATTTTATATTTCAAAGGTGAGTTACAGTCATAAATTGATAAGGAAATTGCAGGTGTTTATTCTATTCCATTTCAAACGGAAAATCAGAAGGAGTTAAGCTACATAGGTATGACCACTCGAAAATTTAAAGAGAGATTAGGGGAGCACATGAGAGATATCAAGTTTAACCGACCGTCTACAGCACTTTCCAGATTAAATCAACGCCAAAATTTAAAAATAGATTCTGAAAACGCAAGAGTTATTTTGCCTACATCTGATCATTATGCTTTGAAAATTAGTGAATCGTTGGAAATTTAAAGTAAAGAAAATAATGTATGTAACGATGTTTTATCTTATGATATACCTCATATTTGGTTTAACATTTTGAAAATATCTAACACTTCAGCATTGGAACGAAACAACTTCATAGACACCCCCAACAAACAATAGACTGACCCTTTTTTCCCAGACTGGTGTATAAATGGCTCAGTGAATGCGACATACCAGTGAAAGTATCCTCTGAAAATGATCGCGTTAGCGATCGAAAGATCTCAGGAATCATCTTTTTCTGTTTCATTATGATTTTAACATCAATGGTTTTTAAGTTTTTAAAGACCAGTTCATTTTGTAACGGCATATTTTAATAAATTTTTATGCACCTTTTTAGTAAACAGTTTAATTTTAGTTATTTTAACGCAAGGTGAACTTGTGATTCCACCCTGAGCTCATTTGAGTTCTATGTTTTTTCAATTTGTTATTTTGGTTAGAAATATTAATACATTCAAGATACAACCCTGAAATTACTTAAAAAGTATATAGAATGCAACCTTTTATATTCTATATCGTATTTTATACGGTCAGTGACCAGTGACTGACACGGCCTAAACGGAAAATCCAGTGTCAGTCACAGGTGACTGATGTGGAAATCAACGTGTTAACGTCCAAAGTATCTTTTTTCAGATTTTTCTTATTAAATAACTTTAATTAGTAGGGTGTAAGATAAAAAACATTAATCACAAGACTTCAGTTGCCTCTAGATTTTTTCATAACTATACCAAATTGTACACATGTTCATCAAGCGAACAGGTATGCAGTACTAATAAAATCCATATGTGCAATTAGGCTTATAGAACTGTACTTCCATTAAGTACATTCCTCTATTCGAAAGTCACCATTCTTAGGCTTTATATTTAACGCCAAACATTGGCATAAACATATAATTATTTTTCAAATAAACGTAGTTACTTAACTCATATTCTCTGCTTATATTTACAGTAATCGATGCTTTGTGAGCCAACATGTTTTTTTCATTTTGTCTGGTAGTCAAAAATATCAGCAGATACTAAATCTCTGATTAACCCCTGACCGCCGAGCAAAAAGGCAAAATTGTAATGTTGTTTTCTTTGTATTTTTTTTTTTATGTTAAAAAAAAGATGTTTTATCCAACATGATATATATATATATATATATATATATATATACCGGGTGTCCCAAAAAGGACTGACTGATTTTAAAATTCAATAACTTGCAAACGGTGACAGATATTAAAAAAATTCTTGCATGAGGGTTATGCATAAGGTCAAAAGTTTTATTACAGTGATTTTCAATTTTAGTTCGATTTACAAACAATAGATGGCGCTGAAAGCAATAGTCGCTAAATACAGGCTCGATTTTTGGTACTTCGTGGCCCGGATAATACATTTCCATCTCCTTTTTCTGCATGGAACAAGATAAAGGAACGAAAATCGAGCCTGTATTTAGCGACTATTGCTTACAGCGCCATCTATTGTTTGTAAATCGAACTAAAATTGAAAATCACTGTAATAAAACTTTTGACCTTATGCATAACCCTCCTGCAAGAATTTTTTTAATATCTGTCACCGTTTGCAAGTTATTGAATTTTAAAATCAGTCAGTCCTTTTTGGGACACCCGGTATATATATATTATTACGTATAGGTATATAAGCCTTGAGAGTATTAAGCATAACTTAATTTGTTAAAACTTGATTATATCAATTGAATTATATTAATTTAAATAATGTTTCTATTGCAGAGAAACCTGCAACTTATTGAACGGATATATCAGTTCGCGGCGGTTGGAAGGAAAGAGACTGTTCAGATTGATTGAATTGCATCTTTGATATTCCTATTGATATTCCTATGTGCGGCGCGTCACTCCAAAGGCAGACTTGTACTTATGTAGTGCGTATGCGAAACTGTAGAATTTTAATTTAAAATTACTGCTAATTAATAAATGTTTCAACAAATGAATGCACAATAATAAATCTGTAGCCAAATATCTTTCATTTAAAAAAGATTGGTATAATTTGATGCAGTAGTTTCGGTAGTTTCTTATCACCGACTGTCGAAAGAAAACTCTTGGCGTTTTAAATATATAGATTTTTAAAAAGTAAGATCTACTGAGCAATTGTGTACTTAATAATAAAGATTGGGGAAACGATTACCCTTTTACAAATTACAATTTATATTTCACGATAGAGATATTTTAAAGTAAACATTCCTGATTATCACTATATGCATAATAATCATATAAACATCTAAATAATTGAATTCTGAGATCAAATCCAAATAAAGAAAGAATAGTTTTCTGAAAATGATTAATTGCCAAAAGGCGATACATAAATAATCTATTTAGAAGAATACAATAATGGCGCGAAGAAATATGTAGTAATTTATTGTAAAAGAAAATACTCTCCAAAAGTATTATTAGATGAACACCAGCATTACTTGAGGATAAATAGAGAAGAATGAAAGCTAGGACTCACCCGGACCTACGTACATTCTCCTTGATATTCCTATGAGCGTCTCTCATACAGTACCGGACCTCAAATCCGGACTGGTCGGGACCGCGGCCGTTCCGGATTTCGGAATTTTCCGGATTTTAGGTCCTCAACCAAAACAATAAATAAACAGATACAGTACATGCCCTTGGCAAAATTTTACATGCCATGAAGCAATCTATACCGCGAATTGCCATGTTAAGCTTAGTGTAAATAAAGCCAAAAATACAAATTACAAAAAAGTAATTCAAAATAAAAATAAGTTTAAAAAAAATACTATTACTGCATATTCTTAGAAATTTTAAAGCATATTTTAGAAAATGAAAATGCGTTGTTGCTCGCGAGTTAGGCCTAGGAATCTATATCGCGGATTGCCATATGAGGTATAAGTAAACAAACATAAACATAAATTAAAAAAAAATAATTTTAAATAAGGATAAGAATTTTTTTAATCCTGCACATATCACATTATTAGGAACATAAAAACATTTTTTTAGAAAATGAGAATACATCGTTGTTTGCGAGAGCCGAATTAGGCTAATTGACGAATTTCTTTCAAATTTTCAGCAAGTTACAATAATAGTGAATTTGCTTGTGTAACAAATTTTTATTAAATTACAAGTTATTAGAAAGCTAGGGTACCTCTAAACAAGTGGGTAAGTGTGATCATAGATCGCACAGAGGGTTTCGTTTAATATTCCTTTAAAACACTTTATCCTTTTGTGAAATCTGTTAGTTCCACATTTCGCAACCAGGGGCGCACTCTATTCTACACAAACCTCTATCCAAAGGAAACTCCGTTTTACAACCTATTCGTAGGTATATTAGTCGAGGGGATCGGGTCTATAGCACCCGAGATAGGTAGGCGCCCCAGGAAATTGCACGGAACACTCTTTTATAAGCTTTTTATTATGTGTTATGAACTATGTCAAAGTTTCCAGCAGATCGACTTGTTAGATTTCATAATTTTAACAAAATTGCGTTATGTTAGTTGCAAATTCCACCACCAGGGAGCGCACACTATTCATAACAAAAGTGTATCAGATCGAAACTCTGTTAAACATCCTATAAGTGGATGTGTTACTCGAGTTGGTGGCGCCCTTAAGCGAGAAATTAAGAAATTTGCTGAAAGTACTATTCGGAAATAGTGGTAACTAAAATTTTGACATTTTTATATTTCATAAGCAGCACGTGTCTGAGTATATCATAGTGCTCAAAAAACGACACCTAAAAAGGTCGTAAACGCTAATTTTTAAAAAAGAAATCCAGCGCCCCTCCCCCGCCCTCCCTTCACAGGAAATTGCATGCACCATTATTTTATAAGCTTTTTATTATGTGTCATGAAGTATCTTAAAGTTGCAAACGGATCGCCTTGTTATATTTCCTAATGACAAAATCGCGTTACGTTAGTTCCGCATTCCACCACCAGGGAGCGCACTCTATTCTTAACAAAAGCATATATGAACGAAACTCCTTTGCGCAATCTCTCCGTAGATACATGGTCGGGAGGGTGGCGGTGCAGTCTTAACCAACAATTTAAAACATTTTCTGCGATAACAAACGCTAAGATTTAATAAATAAATCTAGTCCCCCCCCCCTCCACTCCTCGAAATATCACACTCCATTCTTTTTTACACTTTTTCTTATGTGTTATAAAGTATCTTAAAGTTTCGAACACATCGAGTGGCGGTCTTAAACAATAATTTAAGATATTTCCTGAAATTGCTATTCGGAAATAGTGGGATGAACACTTATAAACCTATAAACTTTTTCATATTGAATAATTAATACTTATCTCATAGCGCGCCGTCGAAACACCCCACGCAAATTGTTAGATTTCCTAATTTAAATGAAATATCCGTTAAAAAAGGTACGTGCCTCTATCTTAATCTGGCATTTGATGGAAATAAAAGGAATTAATAAAATAATAATTAATATCTCAGTAATGAAGCAATCTCTTTGAACCGGGTATGTATGGAATCTGCGAGAAATTTCCAGCCCGGATGTCAAAAAATTTAATCGAAAAATTTAATATTTAAAAAGTTTAAATTTAGTATTAGACTTCCTCCCCTTAAATTTCTCCCGCGCCGATATGTCCAGAAATGACGACAGCTGCCTTCCGGTGAATGGAAATCTGTTTTCATTGTCTTTAAAAACACAGAAATTAAATTTTTTTCGATCGATTTTTAGTGGATTTTTTGCGTTCTATCCTACGCAGAAATTTGAAATTTATACCAAAATAAAGTAGAATTTTTTCCGCGTATTTCTACACCTGTTACGAATTTGTACGACCGATATTTCGGCAGATCCAATTTTGCTTTTTAAAGGTCCACTTCATTTATTGCTTAAAGTACTCCGTGGTAACCCTGCACCGGCTGATTTGAAGGAGCATCCGCCGAGTTTACTGGCAACCATTAGGAGAAACTGGGGAGGATTTCGATAACGTGCATTTTCACCTGCATTCAAAAAGTTGATTGGTTAATTTTATAATTTAATTAGCCCGTAATTAGGTTAATTACCAACTTTTTCAAAATTTTATGATTTGTTGTTTGATTTGAGGTGTTCAGTTATAAGTACCCAAAATTTCAAGTCTCTAACATGTATAGTTTCTGAGAACGGGCTCTGTGACGGACAGACGGACAGACAGACAGAGGAGCGAGACGAATAGGGTTTCGTCAGATGAACGGAACTCTAAAAAAAAGGCCACTAGATGAAAAGAAAGTAAAGAAAAACCACATATCTATCCGCTGTTTGTTTTGCTTATTCAACATGTTTATTTAACTGCGTGAAGTGGAAAGTCAACGTTATCAGAATGAGATCATTAGCTTTTGATGGACAGCTTGTTTTGTTATGGAGAAAGGAACTTTGCATAGGTTTTTTTTTTCTCTTTGAGTTAAAGAAAAGAAATTTTTGGTACGGTGCTTACAAACAGAATTTTTTCGAAAAATTAAATTTGTTGAATATATTAAATGTGGGGGGAGGCCGTTGTAAAATATTTTTACATATAAATATTATAAATATATTCTACGAGCCTTTTTAAAAATAATTCTTTCTTGTGGTTATTTATTTATTCTTTTTACATTTTCTATATAAATGAAGAAAAGGGTTTCTTTTTAAAATAAATTTAAAATGTGTGCACACACTAACTACGATAATTCTGTTAGAAAATTTGGATTAAAACTAATGAATGAAAAACATTCCAATAAAATAAAATTGCTGAGTCTAGTTTGGCTCGGCACTGTGTTACGCGCACACGTAGCGCCATCTATGGACGTTTTTACGAAATATTTATTTGAGATCATCGCGGAATTTCAGTTTTCTTTTTTCCATTCCGGATTTTGGGTCGTCCGGATTTTGGGATTCCGGATTTGAGGTCCGGTACTGTATTCTGAATTTTGACTGGATAATATTGTAGTAATTATTCTTGTTTCAGTCTGATGTATTTTGGGACTTACGTTCTGACTTCTCAGAGCTGCCTGAACTTGGCTTTTTTACTGATCACTTATCATAATTTTCCACTTTATCTTACAACTCTAATAATCTTTCCATCTGCCACTATCTTAGCGACTGATGACCAAGAGAGAAACTGAATCTCGTTGCTGGGTCTAAGCAAGGATGGGGTCGATTTTCTTGATTGGCTACAAAAACTGATGCAATGATGCTGCGCCTGACAGTGTCTTTCTCATATTCAACTAAATGTCCTGTCATGTAGGCGTCCAAAAGTGTGGCCCATAAGTTTAAATAATGAAAAAGAATGCTACATCTGAAATATAAAAAAAGAGAAAAATAAATTAGAGAAATAAAGGTACTTAAATTTACATTAAATATTTTGAAAGATTTTAAAAGTTATCTTTAACAGGGGTGAAAGCTCTCCGATCCAAATGACCGACTGCTACCACTAAATTTTAATATTATTTCTTACCATATTTAATGATAGAATTTTTTATGTTAATAAAGTAATTAAAGTCATTAACTATGTAATGAATATTATTAAAAGTTGGTGGAGAAAATTAAGCATTTGCATCGGATCGCTCTCATCCATGCTATATTTAAAAGAAATTTCCGTAAAGAAAATACTTTTTGACATTAACTGATAGGATTTGTTGGAATCATTTTCAACAAGATACATAAAGATTTTCTTTTTTTTTTTAAACATATAACCAGTAACGTAAAAAGAGCAAAAAAAAAAAAAAATATAATCACTAGTATAATATTTTGGCTCTCCACACATCAATTAGATACTAAATCTGAATACTTATTTTATTGTACATCATTATTAAATCTCATACACGAATATATTCTATGATCTATTCCAATCCTCAAGTTTTACTCCAAAATAGGTAAACTTTATCTTGTAATTGAATGTGTAACATTGCACACATTTATTTATGTTTAATACTAATTATTGGTAGAAAATAAACAAACATTTTTCATTTAATTCAAATCGACCATTGTAATTGAAATCTGTAGTTTATAATATCACTTAAATATCATAAAATTTCAGATTTTGACAACATGGTATGCGATGCAATATTCGCATTGTGATTTTAATAAACTTCACTAACAAAAGTTTAAAGAAATTTAATCTTGAACAACATAAAATATCAGAAACTTTATTTTTATTGTAGATCAGTGTTATTTTTTTTCTATTTTTACTATATTCTACATTCACAAGAATAAAAGTTGATGTATTCGAGAATTTTCGATTTATGCGTTTGATGAATTTACACCTTTTGGGATGTCGGTATGATTGCGTTACTGCATATAATGCACAGATCACACATTTAAAAAATGTAAATATTATAAACAGCGGTGCACAAAATCTTTCAAATACTTTATGATCTATAAACCATGTGTTTTCTGTATATACTGTAAATACTGGCAAGTAAATACATGATACATAATGAGGGAAGGGGTGTCGACGCAAGACAAAAAAAAAAAAAAAAAAAAAAAAATCCTCACTTACAAATATGTTTTCGACACAACTATCAATCTAAATATAAAGAAAAATGTTCAATACCATTAACGTTAAAATATTAATTTCAATATATAATTATTCGCATGTCTTTTAACATTAGCATTTGTAATTTTGCCTTTGCAAAAAAATGGGCTTTTCCTACATTAACAATTTTAAGATGAAACAATCTAATAAACTGTGTTTAACATCAAATTTGAGACATCGTTCGCGAAATGAAAACAGTTTGTAAGAATCAGTCCGGTATTCAGGATTGCCTAAAGAATTTTTGGGGAAAAGAAAACAAGGGCGGTCACATTTTAAAATGGCTAGCATATGTAGTAAGATCGTTTACCGTTCACCCCGGTGATGACATTAAAAATTCCAGGAGTATAAAATTATTGCTTCTAAAATTACATACATAGGTGTCTTTAAAATGGTAAAAAGCAGTATCCGAAAATAGTGGTATAACTGGATTAGCGCAAATACTTGATCTAAAATCAAAATTAAAAATACGAAAAAGCCGGAAATTTCATTGCTTACACGATTGGTGATATTGAATCCAAACTGATTGATTGAAATATACATGATCTCAATATCAAAAGTTCATTATGAGGTCATTAAAAATATGAAAGAGGAAGATGAAACCGAGAATTGAACTACCGATGGCATAAATAAATTTAAACTCTTTGGGGAATGTTGAATTTCACATAGGTTCCATGTTTAAAGATTCCAAAAACGAAACAAATGGTGCATAACTATTGCTGACTAACCAATGTCATAAAATGCATCTGAACTGTTTGGCGAATGCTGAATTTTATGGAGTTTCCAATGTTAAAAAATACAAAAGAAAAATTTAAATTTTGATTGAGTTTATAATCTTAAGTATATTTACATATTGATTCAATATATCTGTGTAAATATTAGTAATTTGTTTTCTTTTCAAGATCTATTTATGCAAAAGTTTTTGTTTTTGTGATTTTAACAATTCTAATAACATATATAAAAAGTATACAGGCTTGACATATGTACAAGACTTTTTTACTATGGGTAGTGCGTGTATTTATATGCGAGTTTTATTATTTCTATATGAAGAAGGAGGATGGACGCAAATATACTTTCACTATATATATATATATATATATATAGTTTCCCCAAAAGATTCTATGATGTTTCATAATCTGTGCGTAGGGAATTTTTTTTATTGCCCTTTTATCCAAGCTGTTTATGAGAGACAGCAAGGTTGCGTGAACTTCTACTTACAGTATATGGCTATGTAGCTTACTAGAATTCAATTATTATAAAAACATTTGTTGTTTACATTTACTGGTGTTAATTTGACTAAATTATTGTTTTTATTTTTCAATTTTAATTCCATATTTGCTTTTTAGGGTTTCATTCATCTAACGAAAACCTATTCGTCTCACTCCTTTGTCTGTCCGTCTGTCTGTCCGTCCGTCACAGAGCCTGTTCTCAGAAACTATACATGTTAGAGACTCGAAACTTAGGTACTTATAGCTGAACACCTCACATCAAACAACAAATCATAAAATTTTGAAAAAGTTGGTAATTAACAGAATTACGGGCTAATTAACTTATCAACCTTTTGAACGCATCTACGAACGCACCTTCTCCAAATCAGTGGAGTTTCTCCTAAGGGTTGCCAGTAAAATCAGCGGATGCACGGTAAAATCAGCGGATGCATGGTTACCACGGAGGAAATTAAGTAATAAATGAAGTGGAGATTTAAAAAGCGAAATCGCATCTTCCAAAGTATTGGTTCTACAAATTCGTAAAAGGTATAGAAAGACGCGAAAAAAAATCTACTTTATTTTGGTATAAAGTTCAAATTTCTGCGTTGGGTATAACGCAAAAAATCCACTAAAAATCGAACGATAAAAATTTAATTTCTGTATTTGAAAAGACAATGAAAAGAGGTTTCATTTCAGCGGAAAGCAGGTGTTGTCATCTTTCAGACATATCGGCGCTGGAGAAATTTAAGCAGAGGATATTTTAATACGAAATTTAAACTTGTTAAATATTAAATTTTTAGATTAATTTTTTTTACATCCCGACGTAAAAATTTTCGCTGATTTCAGACATATCCAGTTCAAACTGTTAGCTTAATTACAAGGTGAGATATTAATTATTATTTCATTAATTGGATCATTGCTGTAAAACTTTCCTTTCAACGGGTTTTTTTTATCTCAGACATGACGACGCACTTGCGGTTTTTATTTTCATACGAAATTTAAACTTTTTAAATATTAAATTTATTGATAAAATTTTTTGACATCCGTACGGGAAATCTCTCGCAGATTTCATACATACCCAGTTCAAAGAGCTAGCTTAATTAGAAGCTGAAATATTAATTATTATTTAATTAATCTGTTTCATTTCTATATTATGCATAGATTAAAATGGAGGCACGTGTTTTTTTAACCACGTTTGAAAGGAATATTAAACGAAACCCTTTGTGCGATCTATGATCACACTTACCCACTTGTTTGATATTCGTAAGAATACAGTGTGAGATTCGTTAAATTTTACACATCCATATTTGATTGTATTATACGATTTAGTATGTAGTCTATATATCTTTAATATATATTTTTTAATTTTTTTATATGTGATTGTATGTAACGCAGGTGTTCTGCCGGCTGCAACTCAAGGAATTTCGTCAAACTTTATTTTAAATTAAATTAGATATTGATATGTATTGCTGCTAATTAGTTTCCGGAGTAAATCGATTTACTTGTGGAGTTGCTATAATCAACTAATACATAATTGTGGGGGCAAAGTTTGCAAATTGCAGAGTCCCGTGGATGGCGAACAATATGAAATGTCCGCTTTGTCGTATCATTTGTAAAGGATCAACGATTCATACCTTTGAAGACTCAGCGATCTATCTCAACGAATGACAAACAATGTTTTTCTACAAATTTGTAAAAGTAAATTATACAAAAACAAACGAAAAAAATCCAAAAATAATATTGATGAAACTGTTATCTCTTTAGATACACGGGATTCTAAAAACGAGGTTCAATTTATGATTATTTAAGCAGGATATAAACAAATTCGGCTGATCTTTAACCTTTAACTGGTGAGGGTGGGGTGTTTTGCACCCCCGGGAAATTGTACATGAGCTCTAAGTTTGCAAGCAAAATTTTTGTGGTATTCTGTTACGTGAATTTATATGTATATGTATATATACTTACAGTACCTTTTCAGTTGTTTTTATACAAGTAAATAATACAAAATTCACAGGAAATTATTTTATTTTAATTCGCTAAATTTTAAGTAGTGTACAAAAAATCAAATTTTGGGGTTACATACAAACCACCTCATCACTTACGTTAGAAAAAAAAATCCTCTCACCACTTAAGGGTTAACCTTTTCAGGGGCAAGGCATTTCTGCTCAAAAAATGTTCAAATAATTAATTCACACCGCAATTAACGATCAAATTTACTTGGAAGTAATGAAAAGCTTTTTTTTAATTTTTCCCACGTATATTATGAGATAGAAATTGAACTAAAAAATTACTGGTGCCATTTTGAAATCTAGGCATTAAAATTTACTGTTTGCAGACTGCAAACGGCGCCCCTCAAAGGGTTAACATCTTCATAGGCAATTAACTGGTAAAGTGCTTATCTTTTAAAGTAATTTGTCTCAGAAGTTACAACTTGTTAAAGTAAGTGTAAAATACGCGACAGGTCGAATAGACTACTTTGCATCCAAATAATGATGAGTGTAATTGTGATCTTTCAGATTACAACTGTGTATTTTACCTCAAAAAGTTGTACTAGATAACCAATTTTTATTAATAAGGTTTCTTTACATAATGTGCAGTAAGATGATAAACATGGTGATTTTATTACATTTCTAGGTATAGGAAATAAGTGAACTTTTCAGAAGGATCCCTGGTGACACAACTAGACTATTTCTGTCATTTAATAGTCTCTATCTTTCACCTATATGTATATCTTTAATCAATTACACCAAAATTGAAAGAGTTCGAACAGGAACCTCTAGGTAATTTGACATGGAAGAACCCAGATGTCTGCACGAAAAAATGCAAGTGTCACCACGAATCGCATCAGAAGGTGTTCTTTCAGGATAAAGAAATCTTAGTTTAAAAACACACTTTTTTTAACATTAATTATGGTACTATACTTTTTAAATCGATAGATGAAATGAATTTTGGAAAAGTCTAAGTGAATTCCTTTAACTTTAAAATATATAAAATGAAGCAATGAAATAAAATTACAAAATATGTCATCTGTATAACATTACTTATCTATAAATTAAGAAACGCATACTACAATTAAAAGCACACTTTCAATAGTTATTTCTCATAGAAATTACGGTAACAGTATTCTTTTGTGTATCCCTTAAAATGAACGATAAGTGGTATGCACACCATATTCCATAGTATGAATTTGTAACGCACTTAAGTTTTGTATATCATTTTGAGTATGCTTGAAATGATATGTTATCAATAAATTGTACCTTAATCCATATTTCCGCATAAACCAAAATGCAACGGAATTATTTTAACCGTCCCAGTAAACGAACTGTAAATGCTATACACTTAACTTTCAATACAGTGCATTCCAGGGTAAACCTCAATGTAGTGCCTTATTACATGCTTAAATAAATATATTTACGTGAGTTTGAGAAAGGATAGACAAGCCGAATTGATAAACACATCACATCTGTGTTGGAAATTGTTATAAAGTACTGTAATATTAAAATTTTTGGTAAAAGAACGAAACACTTTTTCGGTATAAGGTAGCTCAAAACTGGAAAATGAGTGTCTTAAATATTATTAAAGAAGAAATAAATTGTTCATCAATAGATAACACAAATTAGGTGAAGGCTCAATATTTGGTTCGTTTGGGAAGATTTTGTAACGATGTCAATGATTTAAAAATAATAATATTTACAATTAACCTAAAAAAAAATTGTGGCCATTTAGTGGCTGCCATGATGGCCTGAGTTTAAAAAAATACTTATATTTACAGAAAAAAAAAAATCTAAAATTCCTTTCTGTAATTAGTCAGACTTTTTTTCCTAGCATATTTCACAAAGTTATATTTCGAACTTTTAACCGCAAGTAATATTATCTAGGCTTCTAAGGAACTTTTGGTCAGAATTAAAAGCCATTCTCTAAGACGAGGTCTCCTAAGATTGTTTGTATATGTTTTCGTTTTAAATTACAACATTATATAAATTCGATTTTCGTGTGAAAAAAAAAAACAGACTGGAGTGGGTGTAACACACCGAGTGTACGCTGTCGAAGGCAGTGCGGCCTAAGCACTTAGATCGATTGGGAAAAAATTCGTTTAAAAAATGTGCAATCAAAACAAATGCTTTCATGCTGAGAAATCCCGGTGTATGTTGTCGAAGGCAGTGATGTCCTGAACTCCAGGTCTGTTTGGATAGCTTTTCATTTGTAAATTTAAAATCAGACAAATTCTATGGTACATTCGTGGAAAAAAACAGTAACCACCCTCAACTAACTCTGGAACTAATTATAATAGAAGAAAGTTGTTATGGATTGTAAATAAAGTCGACTTTTTATGATGTATATAAAATTAGCTTAGTGGAATATCTGCAAATCAAAAGCACACCAATATTTAATTTTTTCAATGGCAACACCCAAAGTATACAATATAATTTATTACGATTTTGACAATATATTTTAAATCTTCGGTTAAAACTATGCATAGAAACTAAATTTATAGTCATTTGAATGAATTATAAACATTCAAAAAATCAGAACATAAAATACATAGAATTTGTAATTTTAGAAATTTTATAATATGCACTATGAAATAATGATCGTAAAAATTGTGAATTGCAACATACAATTTCCTTGATAGATATATATTTTTATTATGTCCTGCTTTATGCGAATTCTAATTTTGAAATTTTCTTTCAAGTAGTTTTTGAATTATCATTAAAAATCATCAAAATGATGGTTTAAGGGGCCGTATATATTGTGTAGAAAAGCATAATTTGAAAATTTTTATTTTGCTCATTTTATTGAAACATTTGGGCGGTCAATAGTAGAAACATATTCAGCGAGTGAAATGGTAAGATTGGCAAGAAATAATACATTAATAGAAGTGACATTGTCATTCTGTATTTTTTCAACAATCGAGTACCTAACTTTAATTAGGATACAGCCCCTAAAATATGCTCATTTTAAAATAATCAATTTCTTGGAGACTAATCGTAAGTATTTCATGAAAATTTCGAATTAAACTAATTGAAGTTTCCAACTTGAGTATTGTTACTGGTAAAAACAAAGTATGGGTTCGTTTTGATTTGTGGATGGCTCCCTAAGCAAATTTTATGAACATCATTTACACGTAGACTATACAATCCGTCTCATAAATATAAAGACACAGATGTTTTTGAAATTACATTTTATTAATTCATTTAAAAGAAATTAAATTTTATACATCATATTAAGAACACTGAAATGAATCTCTTAGAGATGTTTTAATTTAAATAAAATAATTTCGTCTCGAATAATAAAAATAATAAAAAATTGCGCTGTCTCATAAATATAAAGACAAACTTGAAACTGCTTCATATGCAATTATTTTTTCGAATGTGCGCGTACAGAATGAATGCGCACGCGCAGAAATACACTTTAACTTACCCAAACGAGCAAAAGTTGTTTGACTTGTTTCAATTGCAAAGATGACGTGGAACATTGAAATTTCTAAAGATGAAATTTGTAAAATACGTGAATTTAAAGTTAATGGCTTAACAGTCTGTCAAATATGTAAAAAAAAACTGGGAGAATCAGAGCTGCACTTTATATAATTTTATCAGTAACTGACAATTTATATTCGAGAAAACGATCTGGCACACCGAGAAAAACTAGTGAAAGACTCGATCGCAAGATCATGCGACTTGTTTCGTCGCAAAAAATGTCACTCCGATAAGTTTCTCAACGAGTTTATGGTATGGTCCCAAAGGATACAATACATCGTCGTATAAAAGAAAGAAAAAACATTGTATGCCGACATACGTGCAGATTTTCTTTACTGAAAAAAGAACACAAAGAACGGAGGTTAATCGTGGTTAAAGATCATACGCACTGGAAGGACGAATGGATGCAAGACATTTTTTCAGATGAAAAGAGATTTAACTTGGATGGCCCAGATGGTTGGAATTCCTACTCGCACTATTTAAGACGTTAATCTCGAACCTTCTCTAGTAGGCAGAAAGGGGGAGATTCTGTATTGGTGTGGGGTGCCTTCTCTTTTAATGCAACTACGGATATTGCTTTTTTGGAAGGTAAACAGACATCTAAAGATTATATCGAACTGATTGATAGTCAGTTGTTGCCAATTGCTGAAAATCTTGATGGTGGGAATTATCTGTACCATCAGGATAATGCATCGATTCACACATCAAGACTCATAAAAAAATGGTTTGCCGATAGCAATGTTCATGTGACGGTGTGGCCCGAACGTAACCCTGATTTAAATCCAGTTAAGAATCTTTGTGGCACTCTCGTTCGCAGTGTATATGCATCTGGAAGATAATTTTCAAACGTCATTGAGGTGAAAAAAGAAATCGAACGAAGTTGGTTTGATATAAGGCCAAAATAGCTATACAACTTAATAAAAACCATGCCAGCTAGAATATTTTTTGTCATTAATAAGAATGGATTATTTATTGGACGGTAATTCAAAAGTATGTAAAATGTCTTTATATTTATCAGACAGCAAATTTATTTGCATTTATCAATTTTCGAGTTGCAATTATTTAATTCTAACTTAATTTACTGTAAAATGTTTTCTTGGCACATACTTTTCGTTATATGCATAAATATAATTTTGAATACTGATTTATTAAAATATTATTTCGAAAATATCAGTGTCTTTATATTTATGAGACGCGCTTTATTTCCAATAGCTCGGTACCTGTAACTTTCTTCTACAATACTTTGTTGCAGAGTCAGCAGTGAGTGTTTACTTTTTTTCTCCCACGACTGTACATGTTGTCGATGACAGCGGAGTCTACAACATTTTATTTGGAAAGATTGGTTTATTTGAAAAGATTTTTGTTTAAAGATACGAAGTCATTCAACGCTTATATTTGGTATATTTGAGACATTTATTACGTGGGTAAGACACGCCGACGGATCAGTGTGGTCAGCGTCTGAATATATATGTGTGGATATATGTAATAATAGAAATTTTCGCCCTATTATCTGAGTTAAACTATTCCAAATTACAGTAGAACTTCTTTTATCCGAAACTCTTTTAACCGAATCTCTCGGTTAACCGAAATCCATTTTTAAAGCTTTTTTTTACTATCACATTCCTTGTGTGCAAAATCCATTTTTTAAAGTTTTTTTTTTTTTTTTTTTTTTTTTTTTTTAACTATCACATTCCTTGTGTGCAAGCGTTCGATTCCGAACTACGAGTACATATAAATATTTTCTATCCCCTTTTTTAGAATTCCCTTGAATTTAACTTGATCTCCCGTAAGCTGCGGGGTGGATCGAAGAAAACGAACAAATTAGCAATTCTTAAGCTTTTGAATGTTTTGCAAAATGCTTGGCATGACTGATGCAGCATAAAGACCGTGATACTGGTGAACTTATAATATTAAAATACTCCGTGATAGAGCTTCAAAACAAAGATAATCGAAACTGCGACAAATAAAACCTGTTTTTCATGCCCTTGCGATATATGTAAAAGGTACTTAATTTCAAAATTAAAATTCAGGTAATTTATTCTTGTTTCTATTTTGCTATTTCTTTATTTTTATTAAGCACTTGTCACCGTAATAAGAAATATTGCATATATTTCTCCTTAATCTTAAAATTGAAGCATTCTCGATTATCCGAAAATTTCGATTTTCCGAAAGAGGGTCGGTCCCAATTACTTCGGATAATCGATGTTCTACTGTATTTTAATATCTACCGTTTTTACCTGTTTTTAATAATATCTTAATTACCCTTTTTATTTTATGCCTTTAATACAGCGTATTTATTTATGTATTATTCTAAAAACCTTAACTTGTTCTTAGCTATAACTTCTTATAAAACTCACTAAATACTTCATTTCTTTCATTTTATTCTGAGACTAAATTCTTTTTTCTTTCTTATGTATTTAATATCATTTGCTCTATTTGTTCCATAACCCATAATACCTTGCAAGTTGCCGCCAGGATCCTGATTACGTTATAAAGCTACTGCTGGAGGATATTAAGTTCGACCATCTTTGTCATGCACCCCCCCCTCTTTTATAGGACTTATCCTATCGCTAAGCGAGTTCTTCTGTACCCCCCCCCCCCCCTCGTCTTTTCACGGAATTGGTTCAATGCTATGTAATGTAACCGTTTGAGTCTTTTTTTTTAGTATTTAACCTTTTACATTCACGAGAGCTAGATATTACCGATTGTTGTATTGCTGAGAAAATCCGTTGTCACCTGCAAAGCTGCTTTTCCTGTATTTTCGTCAAGCTGTTCTAATTTTTAACATCTATCGGTTTATGTTTACGACATAACAAAGACCCGAACATGTGTAGTACGATTACTAGTGGAATTGGCACATTTTATGGTCATCTAATAAATAATTGATGAATCTAATGGCTTCAGTTAATATTTCTGGTTAAACTACCAAGGGATGTAGGCCTGATATTCCACTCCGACCATGATTTCACGGCTGTAAACTTTGATTTCACAGTTGGAGATGTATGCCGAGTGTACTGTTGCGGCTTAATACCGATATGTTTCTCTCCTACTATTGAAAGCATATCAATTAGCCTCATAGGATTCTTACGCCTGTGGAAATAGAATAATAGTTGAGGACTGTGGCGTTGTCAAGGTTAGAATAAAACCAGAGAAATTCTGGTTGAATGGATTTCCGTTGCGTAATTTTCGTCGAATATGTTACATCTACATTCTATAATCCAATATAACTGCGGAATTTTCATGACTATTTTGCACCAATGTAACTGCGGAAATTTTGTCGACTAAGCACATCTACAATCCCATATAACTACGGAAGTATCGTCGACTATGTTGAGTCTCATATCCAATGTCCCCCCTCGGTATCAAATTAGAACACTTGATGAATACATCTACTAAATTACGTCTATCTAAAGTGAGAAATGTGAAACTACGTCCTCGAATAAATCTCTATTTTTATTTTGAACTAATAAAACTTTATGTCATCACCTGTCAGTATTTCTGGAACTTTCATGTCTGTAAGTTACATTTATTTTGTTATTAATGCAAGATTAAGTACATTTTTACTGTTTACTATATTTACGTCGATTTCTTATTATTGCAATGTTGTTAATGTTATCATTGAGGATTGAGTATTTTATACTGCTCTTATTATTTATCACAGAAATTATATTTACATTTGTTTTAGAGTTATTTTATCTGCGTTTATTATGTTTATACAATTGAAGTTTATTTTTTTGAACACGCAAATAAATGAGTTCTCCGTCTTTTATATTGTTAAGAAATAGATATGTTATACGCTCTAGTGCAAAAATGAGCGATAGGGAAGTAAATATCATCTACTTTGACCCAGAGTTGGGGATGCATATACAATCCTGGATGACGCATTTTCAGAAAGCATGCATTTCTGATAAAAAAAGATGAAAAGTGGAAAAAGCTAAATATCTCTAGATTTTTGAAGAGAGAAGCTTTAAAAGTGTTCATTAACGAGTGTATACAGTCGTGGCCATAAGTTTAGGACCACCACTGAAATTTAAGATCCAGACAATAAATTGCATCTGCGACATTTATTACTCAAAGTTCAAAAGAAAAGCGAATACAGTAACTCCACTGTCTGACGGAATGACGCCATCTGACGAAAATCGATTTGATTTATGACGTTATCAGTGGTTTCAATTTTAAAAACGCTAGTTTCTGCACGGTGATCCTAAACTTTTGGCCACGACTGTAGAATGTACTACTTTCAGTAAGATTGCTAAAATTTTTGTATGAATAGTTCATTAAAGTACAGGTTCCTCGATTTTCTGATTTTGCTTCTAGGAAGTTAAGTGAACTAAATGAATTAGAGAGTTATATCGGAAAAAAGGTTGAGATAGGTAGACAACTTCATTTATGTGAAACAATTATAGTCCAAGTTTTGACGGATGGTTTGAAGCCAGAGTACCAAAATTATATGATTATTAATCCTCCAGAGAGCACCGTAGACTGGGACAGAATGGCTAAACAACTAGTAGCCATTCATACCTCTCTTGTAAACAACAATAATGCCACAAAGTCATGGATTATTTCAGCAACATAATAATTCACCTAGGTATTGGGTTTGCCCAAACCAGAATTTTCAAAGACCAAATTCAAATTTTCAGCCACAAAACCCTCTTAATGCTCAAAATTCTAGATTTGTTAGCCTTAGATTGCCTACTGCTCCTTTTCAGAATAAGTATCCCAGTCGACCATGTTGAATATATATGAATAGGGGTATACAGGATGTTTTCCACGGGAGAGACTTGCATTTTTAATGTTGAACCTATACAGTCTTATGTTCCTCATCTTATTCAGCCCCAACAACCTAATCATAATATTTGACAGTTAATTGTTCCTTGATATGAAAATAACAAGGAATTTCCTTGTGTTATCGACTTTGGTTCCACAGTATCAATTTTACCTTTAAAGTTTGTTAAGTTGTTAAATGCTAAAGTTATAAATATTCCACCCTTTATTATTGGCCAAGCCAAACGAACTGTTGTAGTTAATCAATCTTGTAATTTTTTGTTTGACATAGGTAATGTGCAAAAATGTATTAGATTTATGTTATGTAAAACTGATTTAAATTATGCAAGCGTGTTCTAAGTTTAACTTGATTATAGATTGTAATAAATGCGAAGTATTACAAGGAAAGCTTGTACTAAATCTATCGCAGGGCATATCCATAAATAACTTAAGGTTACTTTATTTTAATGTCCATGAAAAGTACCAAACAGTGCAACCCGATTGTGGAAATGTCATAGCTCCCCAATCCTTTGAAGAAATTAATCCTAGTGATTCTAAATTACTTGGAGAGGTAAATGCTATAAAATATGAAACGTTAAAGGATAATATAAGGGATTATTTAGACATTTTTTCCAAAAAATTAATATGATGTTGGAAAAATTAATATTGAGCCGCAGCGCGTTTTTCGTAATTCTGACCTACCCTTATCTATGAGGTCATATTGCACTTCTGCACTGGACGAAAAAGAAATTTCAGATCAAGATTAATCTTTATTAGCTGCTGGTTTAATTAAAGAGAGTTATAATCCTTATTCTGCCCCGGCTACTTTAGTTAGGAAACGCGATGAGGGTAAAAAAAAAATTAGAATGTGTGTAGATTACCGTAAATTAACAAGTTCACGCCGGCGTGCATCCCCGGTGGGTCACGCTCGACTGTCCCATCAGGCGGCGTTCACCAACGGTGGGTCGCACTCGACTGTTACACAGAAGGCGTGTATTAGAGGTAGGTCACACTCAACTATGCTATAGACGGCGTGCACTACAAGTGGATCACACTTGAATATTCGAAAATTCAGTTGTAAAAACAATTCATTATTATATACTTAATACATTCACGGCGGAAAACGAGAATTCTCGTTTTCATTCAAAAAATATCATTGACTAAGGGCATGGCTTCTTCCTTATAGAAATACATTTATAAAAGGTTGTTCATATTTCTTTACATTGTAAGACATTTTATATTAAATTCGTACATATGTAGTCAATAAAATCATGTCTCTAAGTTCATGTCTCATGTTTTGCATTTTCAAATATAAATCTTTTTGAATTCCTTAAAAATAAAAGAAATAAATTCATAAATTTTCTTTTCCAGAAACATTTCATTAGATAAAGCATTAGTTTGGATATCTATTAAATCATACGCAGTAATAGTTAATCTTTAAATTACATAAATTAATTTAAATTCTCTAATTTATACATTATGTTAAAAGAGTGCAAAATGCGTTTTAACAACAGAAGAAAATCCACCTGCAATTTATCAGAATAATCCTTATATTTTTTTCCGAGATAATTTTACACTAGAATAATGCCTTACGATATAGGTAATATCGATAATTTTATATGTCGTGATATCGTTATTCATAGAGTTGGTTGGTTGGTTGATTTTTGACAGCCGATTATCTACTCTAGGAATATAGGCCCGAGGGGGGAGTGCCCTCCGTGGGGGTCTTTCTAAGGGAGCCTAACACTTATTTACGCATGGAAATCCCTGGCTCGAAGAAAACCACGAAAACTCCGAACGATTAGGCCGACGAGCGCGATTGGGTTAGAACACAGCACCTCCCGTTTATCAGCTTCGATAGCAGAACATCTCCGCCACTGGTGGGGCCGTTATTCATAGGGAAAAATATCTTTTTTGATAAACTCTCTTCCACTGTAGCAAGTTGTGTGTTTATTTTTAGTCAGATGCATATTGCTACCCTTTTTTGAAATAAGATTATTCTCCATATTTATAAAGGTATTAATTAAGATCAGCATTACTATTTACAAAAGAAAATAAGTAGAAATACTAAAGATATCTGAATAAAGAAAAAAACGCCCAACTGCCAACACTACTCTTCTTAACATTCACAAATTATATGTTGGATCCGTCTACGATTAAACTAAAGCACAAACATGGTAACAGTGATAGAAGCGCATTTAAAGTTTTATAAATACCTCTTATTCTGATCTACATGTTTTGCCGCATAAATGTCGACTACGATTTGTCTACGATTGCTATCTTATTAAGAAAATATTTATTTTTCCTTTCATAGATAAAAGAATAACGCGCGAATTTAAAATATCATATAAAATAAAGTTTTATCCAGAAAATATGTACGTATAGGAATAAAATCGCAGTGTAAAAGAATTTAGAATGCTTTCAAATGATACTACACAAAAGATGGACTGTTTTATTTCTTACAAAATTTCTCAAATTATGAACATGTTTTTATTTGTAAACAAAGGTTTTATATTAGGAAAAAAATCACCTTAAAGGAAAATAAAACCTTGTATTTTTCCGAAGAATAACATAAGTAGGAATATACCGTGGGGCATGCCAAACAATAACACAAAGCATTCTTATTATTCTGCGCTAGTACTTCCGTTATTGATTAAAGAGGTGTCCACTCTGTAATAAACTGTCTATAAAGTACTTACTCCACTGTTATTTGTTTCATGAATGTTGTTCATTTTGTGTTTAATTTTGTATTCCATATAACTAAAAAAAAAAAAAAAAAAAACGTTTGAAACAAATCACGCAAGTTTATCTGGCATTTCGAAATGTAATTTTTATTCATATGGTTAAAAAAAAGGAGATTTTTTTTGTTTCTACAAAAAGGATATATATATTTTTTTGTTTCTACAAAATATTCATGTAAAAATGTACTGTAGCACCTTAGGGACTGTGCATATATAACGTTATAACGTTATTATTTCATATTAACGTTATCTTTTTTTTAGTCTGTTATCTGTTTCTATGACAATAAAATGTTATTATTAAAATATTTTAATGAATATAAACTTATTCAATTCCAAAATATGGAATACCCTAACGTTTGATATTGCTATTATTCTGTCATATGTGTATGCATATATATTATATAATCATCTTTTGGAGAAACCATATACAGATTATGTTTAAAATTATAATCGTGCTTACTAGTAAATAAAAAGAAACAATGTTGTCAACCTTTATTATTCATAAGAAGTTCTGCCTTCCCTCCATCGTGCAGGGGCAATAGCAAGAAGAAGGCATTATTATTGTTGAATGCATTATGCAACAAAAATATATTATTAAATTCTTTAAAATATTTAACTATTTCTTCTAAGTGTTATTTGATATAGAGTTATTTTAAATATCAAGTGATATTTTATTAACTTTATTTTGAAGGCGAAAAATATATGTAACCATATTTGCATATCACTCTAAAAAAATAATATAAAATCCAACAATCAAAAGACTTTTTAGACATTGATAACGATATCATAAAATATGATAAAATATCACCCCCTCCCGTAATGATATCTTTAACAATGTCTAAAAATTATTTTGTTTGGTGGATTTTTTGATTGGTATGATATCGTAAGAGAGGGAGGGGGTCCAAAATTACCAAAAAAATGATAACGTTATATATGTACTGTACAGCTACTTAAGTATTCCAAAATTCTTTACTTACTGCATGATAATTTTCAAAATTAGATTTAATGTTCTTGCATATTTTTACTTTGAAAAACTAAACTATTATGAATTTCCCGTACAGAGAAATTTTAATAAACTTTTTAATAATTTTAATTAATAATTAATAAACTTTTAAGGATAACTATCAAGCAATTAATTTTTTCTCTCTATTAAATTTATTTTACAAATAGAAAATAAGGTTAAAATTTCCATTAAATACATACTCAGTATTGCCACTTTTAGAAAATATTTATTCGTAAAATTTCTCATATGTTACATATTTAAATTTAGTTAACTGTTGTAAATTTACGCGAACTCACACTTCGTTAATTTTCATTTTTGTTTGGCTATCGATAATAATTCAATTTTTGCAATGAAAAATACTCCTGAGAATAAAATTTTTTCTCGGTGCAGTACAATATAGTAATACAATTTTCGCAACAATGTGATATGCAGCTTTAGTACTAGAAAAATTTAAGTTATGGCAGACTAGTTTCAATAGCTTTCAGCGTACCGCCATCAGTGATGACGTTACAGAAGAAACAATTCCTTTTATTTATTTATTTTTAATTACATATTGGAATTCTAGTATGTTTTTTTTTTTTTTTTTTTTTTTTTGTAGTGGTATAAATGTATTTGTGCGTGTTATGTGATACATAAAGAATTTTTTTATAACTCCACGTTCTAATTTTTAAATTCGTAAGATATTTGGCTATCATTAAGGAAATATTGAAGAAAATATAAACTAAATCAGAAAATTTTAATACATAGATGACATTAAATTTAGGACAATTATGAGTCTAATCATTTTAATCAATTTTGCTCATTCTAGATATATAGGAAATGTAACAAAATTTTAATGTACAAACGCATTAAGGTCATCGTACCTAAGTGTGATGACCTCTAAATGCGACAATGTTCTTCTTAATATCGTAATGCAAAAATTGTAACTGAATGCTAAATAATGCGACATCTGAACTTCAGGAACAAAACCCGAAGCAATTCTGTGCATTTAAAACGTTTTATTACAAAACATGACAAAATAAAATAGACATATTTCATTATAAAGCACCCCATCTTTCCTAAATGAGGCAAACGATCCCGAAAGCTGTTCAAGGTTTTCTCCTTTAAATTTGAAGATCAAATTACTCCATGGACGTAAAGGACAGCGACTTACGTTTACCAATTTTAAATTAGAGTAGAATTTTCTTCGCATTTTGGTATTTATTTGTTCTTCAGATACGTATTAGCGACAAACTGTATGCCCTAAATGCGGGTAGACTTTTACGGGGTTAACGAGGTAAGTTAATACAGTATTTTTACTATATTCTATTAAAATAATATGTAAAGCAGAAGTGGAGTTTAATTAAGCTGCGTTGAGTTAGTAAATTAGGAATTTCAGCATGATTCTCCAACAGTATTTTTTTTAAACAGATATTTAAATGTATGTTCAAAGTGACCAAAACAGAAAAATACATGTCTTTAACATTATTAATAAAACATCTGGCGTAAGAATAGCGGTGTATGTTTAAAAAAGACAATATATAGATATGATTACGGAATTGGCAATAGTACTTGTATATGATAGAAATTCTGAAAAATCTTGTATAGATTGAAAACACTTAAATTATGTCAATGCAATTAAGTAAGTTAATTTTTAAATATAAAAACGTTCGATAGCTTAAATTTCGAATTTGATTAAATTAAGATTTAGCTGAGTTATGCCTTTGTTTGGAGGCCAACAATTTTTGTTTCACACTTTTCTTAAATCTGATATTTTAATTCTGTTTTTAACTTTTACTTATTATGATAAGTAGTTTCTATTTTTAACTCTAAAAAGACCGGGAATTTTACTCAAGTTTTATAAAAATATTAGTCACCAGAATTTTTATTCAAAACTGTTTAACTTATTTCTCTAACATTTTTTTCTTCTTATTTGTCTTTTAGACTTATTTTATAAAGAAATTTCTGGTTTGAACCGAAATATATTCATTTGTTAGGGGTTAAATGACCCCTCAACAGTCCTTTTAGTGTTAAATTAGAATAAAATTAAAAAAGAAAACTGTTTTTATCTAAATAAGTATTTACGTTCTACGTATATATTCTAAAGAATAGAACATGTTTAATATGTAAGGAAAAGAAGGAAGGGTGCAGGCAACACAATTTCAGGCTATGGTCCTCTCTTTGGCTTAATCAATCCGGCACAAATCAAATTGTTAGAAACGTTGCACGGTTTGGTCTGTTTATATCTAATAATTTTGCATGTCATATTTTATAACATGAGTTATATGTAATAAATATTCTTGTTAACAATGTTAAATATCTAGTAAATACTCTTTTAATCCGTGAACTCCACACTAATTCAAATTCCCTCCGATCCAAATTTAAAATGTTGGCGTTATTTAAATCGTGCTTTAATTAATTCGTATTTTTTATTAATAAAATAAGATTTTTTGCTAAAAATCAATATTTGATTCCTTATTAAATGTTGTATAGGAATCATGTGTTATATCACTACCACTATATTGATAACAAAATTCTCTCTCAAATCCCGCGAATTTTAAACGACGTTTTCCGCGACAAGTGTTTAACCCTTAACTTCTGTTAACGGTCTTACAGACCTGTCTTAAAACTGTCTCGGAATAACTTGAAATTTTCAGTTTAACTATAAGTATTTGTGAAGTTTTGTTTCGTTTGGAGTTCCAGTATTAATGCTAGAGACTTCTAAATAAGCTGTTTTAAATAGTCCTGTACATAAAGTTTTTTACAGAAACAGTATATCCTATGAGTTAATGAAGTTTTTTATTTATCTTTCATTAAGCGGCCTCGGAGACGGTTCACAGTAGCTATGAGTCAATTTCTGTCACAGCGGTTAAGGGTTAAATGAATATTTTTAGACAAATTTGCGTGTAAACGCATTGTCACATTTAGAGCTTGGGACCTCTCATTTTATTGGAAATGTTTCAAGCATAAAACCAATATTTTTGAAATATTAGCAATGTTTCTAATGTAAACTAACATTTATGTATCATTGGGAAAAGGGATTTCTATACGGAGTTTCTTATGCTTCGTTTAGTTTACACAGTAACATTATAGGAGGTATGCGAAGGTAGGATAGGAGATGTAAGAGGTATGACCTGAATTATCGTTGTGGTCTGAAGAAATTATGAAAACGTACATGGTCACACCGCACAGGTTATGTTATCGAGTCAGTTAACTCTGGTCCAAAATCCATCGTTTTGCAGCCAGTATGCAAAAACATTGGTTTGTGTGAGTATAGCTTAGTATTGGCAACTAAATAGAATATTAGTATAGTATTTTGTCATTTTTGCTTTCTTACTAGGGAAGGAATATCCTATTTATTTTATCAATACAACAACATTATTAGCGATATAGGATAATTTCTACTATAATCTTTTTACGATAATGTTTGCCGATCCTAGTTCCTTTTACTTACGTTGCAACACCGACCACTGTTTGACACTCGACAGGTCAGAAAGAAAATTTTGAAAATTGAAACTGGATAAATTGAAGAGGGAAATTTATTAAATTACTGTAATGCAGCCTTGCATTTCTGTTGAAATTTTTTAAGTATGCCCTCTATTCCCAATGTTACAAGTTATTAATTTGCCCTAACAGTTGTCTCCCATCGTCTTATGTGTGCAGGATATGGGACAAGGGTCCGTCCCAGGCACCTCGATTAAACTGTCTTCTATCGTGTCGAATCATTTACAAGTTAGATTTCGGTTTCAAATCATGGATTCGATATGAATGCCCGGAGAGTTTCAAAAGTCACTTAAATCTGTCGCACGCTACAAAATTAACGTAACGACCCTAAACTAAACATCCGAATAATGCACGGTTTTATAGAGAAATTTAATGATAGATAATATATTTATGGGAACTGTTGTATAAATGATTGAATTTCATTAAGATAGGTTTTCATTACATAGATTTCAAAGTTTCTGAATTGCGAGTAATAAAAGATTTATGAAAAACATTTCAGACTAAAGAAGATTCAAAAATACATTCATGTAATCTAAGACAAATCAACATATGGATAAATATGTATAATATGCTAATACTTAAATGCCCTCAGTGCACATGGTCCATTCAACATTCAGTATACTGATTTGTGATTAATGTACAAATAACTTTATCCATTGAAATGATAATCGATAGTGTAACAAATCTTTATGTATTAAAAGCACGCTAATTCTAAAAAAATTAAACATTGTTAACTCTGTTTTAAGTTACAAAAAAATCATCCAAAACATTTTCTGTTACATTAAGATGAAATAAATAGACGTATGAATGATAAATGAAAAGTAACAGGCCCATTCTTTTTTTATGTGGAATTTTCGAATAATAAAAAAAAAACACTTTATTTTTATTTTTTCATATACCATGCCTTCATTGAATGCATTCAGTATTAATAAATTTCCAATCATACCTCTAAAGTTTTCTCTTTTTTTTTTTTTTTTTTTTTTTTTTTTTAATTCAAAGTCATTTTTCAGACTTTATAATAAGGATTCAGGGAATTGGTTGTATTATTTTTTTCAGCGGCTATGCATCATTATTTTTAATTATAAAAATATTATGTTCGGTGTCCTATATTAGAAGAAGCTATGCGTGCAGATGAAAGTTTGAATTATTTTTAGAATATAAATTTTCTACGAAGAGTTTTGATGAACGATATGCTTATATCTGAATAAAGATCATGGAAGACGGTAGTATTCCGAGTGACGCAGCCTTAAGCCTAAAATCGTATCGTATCGTATCGTTAAAATCGTATCGTATCGTATCATAGAATTCGTAGATGGCGGAACTCATATATACAGCTAACTCGACATCAAAGAAAACGCGAAAAGCCGCCTTTTAATAACTCAGCAGATATAAGTCTTATTGTTCTGAATTTTCTAGAACAGTCTTATATCTGCAGTCTAATCGTATACTGAAATTTTTACATTTCTACGTGCAGTATATTTTGAGATATAAATAGCAATTTTTAAAGTGAAAACGTTGGTATGGTATCGAGGAAGTTCCTAATTTGAAAATCTCGAAAACGGTTCTAACGATTATTTTTAAATTGATACATAATATAAATGTGATTAAGGCGAGGCGAATAACACTTTTCTTTTTTCTGGGAAAACTCTCGTTCGTTAAATAATTCGATTTTTTTTCTCTCGAAAATGATACAGGCGATTTTTTAAAAATCAAATAAATATGTTTCAGATGAACCAAATAACAATTTACTTGTTTCCAGCAAGACTCTTGTTCGTTTTATAATGCGCATTAAAAATCGGACTATATTTCTTCGCCATTCTATGGAAATTTCACCGAAAATGCATGACACTGTATTCATACACATGCTTTCTTTTTAACCACTTTTGGGGAGAAAAACTTTGTCTTCCCACTGGCTGAGTGGTTAAAGGCCATCGTCTACTGATCTTAAGATAGGCAGTTCGATACTCCCTGTTACGTCTTTTCACATGTAAATGTGTTTTTTTTTTAAGTCTGCTAGTTGACCATTATTCTCAGTTCCTTTGTAATTTTTTAATTGCTATTAAGTTAAATAAAATTACAATTATAATGACGCCAATTTGATGATGATTATTTCTTGGCAATTTTTCAACAATACAAATATTACCATAAATTTTTTAAATATATTTAATTTCAATCACTTTACAAAAAATATACATTAATAATTATTATTTGAATATAAATCACACGATCAGAAACGTAAAAAAATAAGTTCTTCTTTTTATAATATCATTTTTTATTATTATGACGGTCAATCAATATATAATCACTGACATCCATAGTATTATTATTATTATAATTATTATTTTCCTTGCATAAAAACTATTGGGATGTAATAATTCTTTTATAATAAATAATTTAGTTGAAATGTTTTATTTATAAATATCAATGAAGTTTGATAACCCCGAGACAATTGTTTTTATTTAACTTTGCAATATTTACAGTTTACATAATAAGCATATCAGAATTCTGGTGTCGCCATCTTTTGACGCAATTGCGTACTACATTTTGTCTCTTATTCGGAAAAAAAAAACTAACGCTCTTCGCCGCTTCGAAAGAATCTCTGGTGACTAGAGGTCTATTTCGCAAATATTAAGAAAATTACTGCATACAAAAATATTAAAATGGGTAGTATTATAGAGAAATGTTTGATAAAAACGTTGAAGTAGACAGTTTTTAAATCGAAGAATTATTTTAAGAGATATTTAATGTTAAATCTGGATAAAATTGTCTCATTAAAAAAGTCTCATAGGAAAAAAAAATATACATGGGAATTTAATCATTTTCATTCAATTTAATCATTCAATAGAAACTCGAAGTTTGCAGAGTGCATTTATTATTTTTAACTTGCCTAATTTTTTGACGGTTTATTTCAATTTTAAATTAAAATTTTCAGAATTTCCAGAGATATTTTTTACATATTTTAGAAAAGGTTATTTTAAATTGTT
This sequence comes from Maratus speciosus, assembly GCA_963932465.1. NCBI lineage: Eukaryota > Metazoa > Arthropoda > Arachnida > Araneae > Salticidae > Maratus > Maratus speciosus. The sequence goes on from OZ010793.1 coordinate 277,657,873, forward strand.
GCCAATTGTTAAAACAGCGCAAAGAATAATATATCCTTTAAATTAAAAATTTATTCACACGTGACTATTATAAACAGAAAAAAACCCTTTTAAATTAGAATTAAATGATAACGTGTTAAAAGTAGGAAAATATTAAACATTACGTCATAAAAATTGTTTTTACACATGCTTACTTAAAATGAAAGAAAATTATAAAATAATCAATTATTTTCAAATTAGAATTAAATGATTACGCATTAAAAGCAGGAAAACATTGAAAATTACGTCATAAAAATTATATTTACACGTGAATATTAAAAGAAAAAGAAAATTTTTAAATAATAAATTCATTGATATGTGTTAAAAGTCGTAAATGGAGGAAATTACGTCATATTGGCCAAAGTGGCCAAATAATAATATTGCAAAACAGTTTAAATTAAAAAATATATTTATATGAGAGACTTATTTCAAATTTCGAGATGATATTTTTAACTATAGTTGCCAATTTGAAGGAAGCGCAAATAATAATATTATCTTTCTAATAATAAAAATATTTTCAGTTGAATGTTAGAAAGAGAAAGGAAAGTTTGGTGAAAATTATATCAGATTTAAAACGTTAGATTTAAAATATCTTATTTAAAATCATTTTCTTATAGCGTTGTTAAAAAATACCATAAAGCAAAGACTCTGTTGACTTAGTTCCTTTTATATTTGGTAATTTTCAAATGTTTAACTAATCTTATTTAATCAAGCACGGAAACAGCAACTAACATCAGCTGATTCGGTCTTTAAATCCCTCAGTAAAAGGGAAACCCGTTTACAGTAAGACCGCCATTGATTTTTTAATTATACAGAGCAGCCTCGATTATCCGAGCTAATTGGGACTGTTAGTAAATCGGAATCGGAAATCTCGGTTAATAGAAACTGTGTGAAAAAACTCGCCGTGCTTGCGAATTTAACATCTCTTTTAAAAAAATATATAGAACGTTTTTTAAATAATAAAAATAAATATATGTAAAGTTCTGTTTCACAGCTTAACAAATTTAAAAAGAAAATCAACTACTAGTAGTAAATTTTAAAATGCAAATTGAAAAATTTACGAAAGTTCACACAGCTACTGGAAACAAAGCATTGTTCGCTATTGACTTCCCAGGGTCCAATGTTTCTTTGGAGTTGAGTGCTTTTGGGGGCAGAAGGGCCTGTATAGCACGGACAGTGAGCTAAAGAGTGTGGTTATTTTTAAGGCTCATTCAAAAGGGGAAAAAAAATCAGACTTTGTTATCGGCTCGGTTAACAGAAACCTCGATTAATCGAAGCTCGGTTAATCCAGGTTCTACTATAATTCAATCTTCCGTAATCTTTTTAAAGCAGATCAAATTAATGGACTTTAGCACAAAGTCACATAGCTGATAACTGCCATGCTTGTTGGCCACCTTTTTTTCAAAAAGTTTGCTTCACCTTATTCAATTAATGAGATATCTCCAATAAAATAAGTCACATTTTCCCGTTCTAAAATACTGGTATCCAAAAATCGTAGCATGTAACTGACACTACAAGTACTCATGGAACTAGATTATTTTAAGTCTGATTTTTATTATAGACTATATAAAATTATTAAAAATATATATTATGATAGGAACTAGCGGGCTTCGTCCGCTATTTACGTTACGGATATAAAAATCATGTTTTTTTTTGTTTTTTTTTTAGGGAAAAAGAAATAAAAACCTATTTGACGATAGGTTTATAAAGACACATTTTGTATTTGTTATATTTCCGGGGATGAGGAGGCGGGGGACTATTTTGATTAAATATCGCAATTAGTCCACATGGCAGATATAATTATGATAGACACTAGCGGGCTTCGCCCCTCTATGGCGCCTTATGGGTCCAGCTTCCATAACTCAGAAACTACCTTTCGGACATCAATGCAACAGATTCCAAACGTTATAATTAACTTTATAATCACCCTATATAGCATTAAAGTAAATTTATGAGTACTGCATACTATTTTTTTTATCGTAATTTCTGAAGAGAAAAAATTATTTCGGTTCCATTCTTAGGTACTGGTCTGAAAAATTTTGAAAAAGGGGGGAAGGAGGGGACATGAGACTGCTGTTTGTCAAACAACACAACGGGGTCTGGCTTATTCAACTTGGTTTTTGATGACTTCAATTGGAAGGTGGTTTGTTTAAACGAGTGCGTTCCCTGCCCCATGAAAATTGGAACTATTGGTGCACCATCTATGTAAGGATTTAATAATTATAAATTAACATTTTGGATTTATTAATTTAAGGATAAAGTGTTTTTAAAGGAATATCAAATGAAACCCTCTGTGCGATCTGCGATTATACTTACCCAGTTGTTTTTATATACAAACTGCTATAAGGAAAATTGTAATAAAATAGTAAAAATTAAATCTGCATTAAATTCCATAAGTATCTTTTTTTTAATCATTTTATCACTAACCTCAAAAAAGTAATGATATCAATGCAAAAACCCTTGACGGGTTAAAAGTTTCTGACGCAGCACTTTATCTTATGCTCTAAGAATTTTAAATATGGAACTTAAAAATACTGATATCAAATTTTGAGTGACGTTATGCTATTTCTTAAAAAATATATTTGTATTTATTTCATCATTTTATTTTTGTTTTATTTATAATCGCATGTGCAAAAGTTATGTTCAACATGAAAAGCTGCATAAAATTTTATTCGCTGTTGCTTTATCATTTACATCTCTCATAAATTCAAAATATGAGTTTTAAAAGATATGATATAAAATTTAAGTGACGCCTTGATGTGACTTTAAAAGGTTTGTTTTAAAATTCAATTTAAATTATTTTTGACTTGGTTAAAATATTTTTTTACATCTACACAATACTTTTAATTTTCCAAATCACTGTTAAATATATCACTTTCATTGAATCTATACTATGCATTGAAATGTATTTATTTCAATAAATTGATTTATCTTTTGTGTCACGCTATTCAAAATTGTGAGTAAGATTTATGTAAATGGTTTATTTGCGTCAAACTATCGTTTTCATACATTTCATGTAGTTTGGACACAATGACGTGCTACCGAAAAATGGGAGATGCCAATATTTCAAAAATTGTATGTATATTCTTTGAAAAATATTTAATAATTAAATTTCAAAATGTCAAGTTAATTAATAAAAATTTGGCGGATCACGATATATATCCAATTTTGAAAATATACTTCTGAAGAAAAACCTCGCTTATAGTTTTCTGCGCTGATTTGAGCTATTTAAAGGGAAAAATATTAGGACACTTGGTCATATCTCAGCAGTCGTTTTAGTTAGGAGAGATAAATTCAATATAACAAACTTACTAAAAAATTAATTAAACATGTATTTTACGAATTTAGAAATCCCCCCTAAAGGGTTAAATTGGGGATGGAAAATTTTAGAACATTTGGACATATCCTAGCAGTAATTTTATGTAGGAGCTTAAAATTCAAGATAATAAACCTATTAAAAAATATAATTAAACATGTATTTCAGCGATTTTATAAATCATCTCCCCCCCACCCCCTCATTAGATGATTAATGGGAGGGTCGAAACTTTTAGGTAATTTCTCCATATCTCAGCAGCAGTTTTAAGTAGAGGCATGCATTTCAGGAAAACTAATACGCTAAAACCTACTTAAACACGTATTTTCCGATTCTAGAAATTCCCACCTTAGGGGGTTTGGTGGGGTGGACGCAAGTTTTAGGTCATATCTCAGCAGCAGTTTAAAAAAAAAAGCGGAGAATTCGACATAACAAAAGAACTAAAAAATAGCTAAACAGAGCTATTTTGTCTACTATGTTGCCAATATGGACTTTGAACTGGATAATGTAATATTATACGAAAAAGACAATAATTTTGGATATCTGATTAAAAATAAAAAAATTTCTTTAAAATCTTATCTTTGGTAGATATATTTCGTTTGATTCAAGATTCTTTTAGAAAAACTAACCAACGTAGCGGGCGAAGGCTGCTAGTTTTTATATAAATCTAAAAAAAAAATATAGAGTGAAAATCTTTGTTTCTGGTAAAAATACCGTCTTCTATTCTAGGCTATTTTTCAAGTACGACAAAGTAAACAATTTATACACAGTGGCTCAGAATTGATCAGACAAATTTCAAGGAGGTGTGGAGTGTACTACAACATACATCTTTTGTACATTAAAAGAAGTTGTAAATTCATTGATTCATTCAATGATACAGAATATTTCACCTCACTAGCCCATGTTGTTCATAATTTTAATAAAAATTTAGGATAAATTTCTATAGGCATACCTTAATTTATATAATATGCACTGACATAATGAGAAAAGATGAAAGTATACTGCATTTAACAAAGCGAAACTGTTCATGCTGTGTAATAAATCAGAACGTGTTATCGTCTGGCTGAGTACTATTTTAACAGGTATCTGACTACGTTGAAAATGCAATTTTCGACCAAAGTTGTCAAATTTATTTAATTCTATTTTATTAAAGACCAACGTTTTACCTTTCCAAAACTGTATTTGTTTTTATTGTACGATAAATAGTTCCGGAGTTATAGCGGTTTTAAAACTACTCAACAGCTGTCACTCAAACCGGAAGTGCTGTTTAAAAGGCTTTAAAATTTAAAATTTTTAAATTTTTAAATTGCTTTTAAAGGGTCGTATGTTTGGAGAAATTTCGCGATTTTGGATGCGTTTGTTTAATAATAAGAAATGTAAATAATATGCTCCATGAAATTTAGATGTATATTACTATAAATTCTTGTAGTAAAACATAAATCTAAACTTTAAATTCATTTTTTGGAAAATGTAATTTTCGGTGAAAATTCCATATGCAAAACAGGATTTCTCAAAAAGTTATTGGAATATCACTATAAAATTTAAAATGTATGTTATTTACACTATTGTAAATTGCAATGAACTAAAGATTTAAATTTAGAATAAATATTTTTTGTTTTATGGATGTTTTTGTGGAATGGCATCGATGAATTTTATGAAAATTAACATGTAAACAGGTGCGATATGCTATAAGTTTTGAAATATTTAAAGAATCCCTTAGATTTTAGTTCATTGCCTTCACCAATGTCATAAATATGAAGTGTAAAAAGGAAATTAAGATGCATACAGTAGAATTTCCTTTAGAGCGTTTTGCGTTTCGGGCCAAATTTCACTAAATTTTACTATAAATTCTTCCATTTACCAAAATTTTATCAATGGATGAAATATTTTTTACTTTTTTCACATTTTCTAGTCCTAATCTTACTAAAAATAAGTTTAAAAAATAATTAAATAGCTTTTTTGGAAAAAAAATGTCCGTACGTAGGCAGACGCCTTAAAAAACATTCGGGGTACTTCTGGCACTTCTTTAATTATCGTTACTTTTCACACAAAAAAAAATTAAATATATTGCAAATGTGGATAAAGTACTATCATCATTGTTAAAATTATTAACAATAATTCGAATTTTTATTATTGTGACGCACCCTGAATATTTGATTAAATAAAGTTTCATGGCTGTTCGATTTCTATGGAAAAACTTTATTGTTGTAAGCTTTACTCCCATTAATCTTGAAGCGGTCAATCTGGAGTAGTCTTGTATACATTATTTCACATCAATGCTCATCACATGATCACGCTCACAACATTCAAGCTGTGCCTCTACATTGTAAAAAAAAAAAAAAAAAAAAAAAAAAATCTGGAAAGTTACTAAAGCTTTTCTAGAAAACTGGGATTCCTGGAACTTTTTGTGTAACGGCAACAAGAAAATTTCCTGTAACAGACTCTGTTACAGGAAATTTCGTTGTTGCAGTTACATAAAAAATTCTAGGAATTCCAGTTTCCTAGAAAAACTTTAGTAACTTTACAGTTTTTTTTTACAGTGTCATTACTATCATCGATATTAAGATTTTTATTGAGAGTTATTTTTATGTAAATATCTTGAGAAAATAAGAACACTTCCTTTGTTTACTTCATATTATATGCTGTTTTATATTCATGCATTATCCTTTTATCAATAAAAGGAAACTGATTTTCTGATCATGATCACAAAGTATGCCCAATCAAACAAAGAACACGTAGGATGTCTTAAAAGAGGGTTTATCACAGAAGGGATCCACTGTAATCAATAAATAAACTATGGCGCTAGAATAATAAAAGCGTTTTTAGTTGTTATTCTCCGGTGTGTTTCAAAGAGTTTTCTTAGCCGCAGGATGTTTTTAGGAAAATAATGAGAGTTATTTTTCTTGGAAGTTAACTGTGATTTCTTTCTACCATAGATTTTTTTTTTACTCTTTTAATAAGTGTATCATATTTTATGATATTTTTTATTGAAGAAAAAAAGAATCAAAATATACTGTTTGGCTTTAATAATTTTTTTAATGCTCTAATACTAATGGCATATCTTAGAAAGGAAGAAAAGTTTTTTTTTTTTTTTTTTTTTTTTTTTTTTTAACATAAAAATTCAAATTTGTTTACGCGTAATGTAAATTGTGGATTTTTTATACAATACAAAAGAGACATTATCTAACAAAGCACATGGCAGAATGTTATATTGGCTGATATTATTTATTTTCTATGTGAGAAATGTTTGATCAGAGGAATCAGATTTCTAATTAAAAAGCTGGCTTTTAAAAGTGTAGATATTCTAAAACAAACTATAGCTTTTTTATTATTTTATGGAAAATTATTCTTAAATTGTAAAATAATTTTTTGAGTTTCTCCAGAATTATGTTCAGAACACAAGACCTAAATTTTCCTCTTAAAAAAAGGAATGATTAAACATACAATATAATTTAAACTCGGTAGTTGATACTAGCTTTAAATCAGCCTATTCGTGAATCATAAATGTTTTTCTAAATCGTCCAAATTAGGCGGAAGCTACGAAAAGCATTACAAATATATCGAACGACTTACTCTGATTTGTGATACACTTTCAATGCTGCATGTCCTAGAAAAATGCGACTTTTGTAACCAGTTCATAGTGTTCTAAATTTTAAATCTATTGATGTATTCTGAAATAATCTCTTTATATTTTTACTGAACTAGTATCTATTAATTATAATTTATACTTAAAAAAATGCATATAACACCAGAAATCGGAAAATGAAGGTATAACATGTATTAATGGAACTTTAAGAACTTCTCTAGCTTAAACATTTTTATTTAAATGGGGAGAGACTGAGACTTATGAGCCCCTCTTTTTTCAAATGTCGTTACATATTCTCATATTCCTTATTTGTTTTACAGATTGTCAGAATTTTCTAAATAGTCATTAATATATAGAATTTAAAGTTTTTTATTACTACCAGAAAAATTTGCAAGACAAAAAAATAATACATAAATTTATTAAGTTATGCCCATGAACATCTTCAATGAAAAACAGTGGAACATCGAAGGATTCTTTTTTGCTTTCTGACCAGTTTGATTAAGAGTATCATCAAAAATAAACATTATAAACAGGAAAGGGGGGAGGGTGAAAAATATTAAAAAAGCAAAATTTTTAATGTTTAATTTTTTTTTATAAACAAAAAACTTTGAAGGGTGTCCATTACACTGTAAAAAAAATTTGTAAGGTTACTAAGAATTTTGTTGGAAACTGGGATGCCTGGAACTTTTTATGTAACCACAACAAAAGTTAATCATGTAAAATTACAAAAGTTTCTTCAGTAACTGTTACTAAATATTGCTTAGTAAACGTACTAGTGATTCTTTAGAGAGTTTCTCAAAAAAAACTCTTGTAAATTTACTAAATATAGTTTAGTGAAGTTACTAATGCTTGTTTAGGGAGTTTACTATATAAGTTTTAGTAAATTTATCAGTGAATATGTTGTAAACGTACTAACCATTTTTAGGGCGTTTATTATATTTTTTTTGTAAATTTACTAAATGTTGTTCTGTAAATTTACTAACGGTTTTTCAAGGGAGTTTCTGTAATTAGTTTTTGTAAATTTTCTAAATATTTCTAAGTAAACTTACTAGTGATTTTTTACGGAGTTTACTAAAGAATTTGTGGTAATTTTTCCAAAGATAGTTTAGTAAACGTACTAAGGATTTTTTAGAGAGTTTTCGAAAGAATTCCTTGTAAGTTTACTAAATATTGTTCAGTAAACTGACTAACGATTTTTTAGGGAGTTTACTAAGGAATTTTTCATAAATTTACTTAGGATTATTTAGTCAAGGTACTAACGATTTTTTTAGGTAGTTTCCTAAAGAATACTTTGTGAATTTTCTAATGATTTTTTAGTACACTTACAAAGGATTTTTTAGTACATTGACTAAGAACTTTTTTTGTAAATTTGCGAAGGATTTCATAGTACATTTACTATGAATTTTTTTAGTATTGCACCCAAAACTTTACATATACTTTAGCAAAAAAATTTTGGTAACTTTATTAAAGTACCGTCAAAAAAATTACCAATGATTTTTTAGTATTGTATCTAAAACAGTTCTTGTATTCTCGTCAGAAAGTGTTTTGTAACCGTGCAAGAGATATTGCAGTAAAGTCAAAATCCTTCGATCAAAATAAGTAATATGGCCTGACGTGTTTTTCAGCAATACCACAGCAATTGCCAGAAATATTTGTATGTTATGCATTAAAAAACTGAAGCTTCACTGTAGATATTCAAATATGTACAAAATAAATTCCATGTTAAATGGGCATTATAACAACAGCAGTAAATAAGCAGATAAGCAAAAGCAGATCTTACGGTTTTTAGTTAAATTAAAAAAGCGAATAGAAACAATAATGAAAGTAAAGTATCATTACTGAGTTTATAAAGTATGCCCAAATTTTTAAAAAATGTTATCGATACACTGTTGAAAATAAAGTGTGATGTTTCACCAAGAAAATGGTGAAAAGTCGCAGAAATTTAGCTGCAACCACGATATTGGCGATAAGTTTTACCAGTTTATTGGTGATTTCTCAAATACCATTATATTAGTGAAATGTTAAACAATGATTCAGGTTTTTCATAAATCCAATTTTCTGGTGAAAGGTTGAACCATAAATCAGGATTTTTTATAAATCCAATTTTCTGATAAAAGGTTTAACTATAAATCAGGTTTTTTTTTTTTTTTTTTTTTTTTTTTTTTTTTTTTATCCAATTTTCTGGTAACAGTTTGAACCATAATTTAGTTTTTTTTTTTTTTTTTTTAATCAAACTTTCTGGTAAAAGGTTGGACCACGAATCAGGATTGTTTTTAAATCCAATTTTCTGGTGAAAGGTTAAATCACAATTCAAGGTTTTCTCTATTCCAATTTTTTGCTAAAAGTTTGAATCGCGATTCAGGATTCTCTCTCATCTTTATGGGGAATGGTTACACCGGATTGTAGCTTTCTTTTTCCCCCCTCACTGTGGTTTTCAATTTATCATTTTATGGTGTAATAATAAACAAAATTTCAGATTATGCGAGATTATCTTGCAGTAGGAAAGCTTTTTTTTTCATTAAACCGAAAATTATTTAAATTTTAATTATTTATTCTATTGTCTTTGAAATATATTTAAAAAACAAATGTAAACCAATTTGATCCAATTTCACAAAATAATTGCATCCCCCCCCCCACACACACACACAAATATTGCCATTCTGTCCTTTTACATTTTGGAATATTTCTTCGCATTCAGTTACACTTATAGTCCATTTAGTGTTTGCTTATTCACAAAGAAAATATAAAAATAATAATAATTTTCTTTAGATTTGAATACATACCCTGTTTTTATTATTGTTTTAATTTAAACAATGGCTGAATAAATTTCTTCAAGCAATATTAATTTTTGCACGAGTTTGAAAAGGTTTTTTACATAATGCACTTAGCTGCTACTTTCATGATCTGTTTTTTTTTTTTCTTTAATTGTTGTGAATCTATAGATGCTGAAATTTTCATATTATACAGTTTTCAAATTTTTACCTTCTTTTCGCAGAATAAAAAATAAAATAGAAATATTTTTAAAATTTATATTGCAACACAGCTCAGTTATGCAAAATTAACTGATTTGAATATGAAACAACAACAAAAAAAGTTTAGTATTTGTTTCTGTTTAACATTCAATAATGAATATAACACTTTTGAATAAATAAAGCACAAACATAACGAATACATAATTAAAGTATATGCGTAAAACCTGAACTAATCAGCATTAAAAAGGCAGCTATAAGTAGCAGAATCCATTTAACCTCTAATATCAGCTAATACAAAAGTATAACTTTAAAGCTTTTTTTAAATACACAATGTATTTCTATAGTATATCAAATACTTACTTTGAAGGGTTAATTTAATAACAGCAGTGTCGCCACCAAGCGACTAATTATTCTTACATATACAAGTATTTTTTCAGTATTCCTAAATGGTAATCTATGACGACGATTTATTTATTTTTTAACAATACTCGTAAAAAAGAAAAATATTCACCAACATCAGCCTTGCAATAGCTGAAAAAGAAATTGTTACACACACTGTTAAATAGCAACACATTTAAGTTGGTTTGCGGTATGCCGCTTCATTTATTGAAAATACAAATTATATAATCATTAAATTATATGTATAGTATGTCAGACTAATATTTACTGTAATATAATATCATTTTACATAGAGTTTCTCTCAGACAGTTTTAGGAGGGTGCTGCACCCTCTCTGACCATTCCGGTCATCAAATATAAAGAATTCTTGAAGCTTAGTATGTTCTGAATCAGGATTTCAAGTCAGGTAAAATGGAATAGATCCAAGCATCAGGTTAATTTCTCCACCTGTTTTAAATGAAAGAGTAAATATTTTAAGACATAAAATATTTCTTGTGCAGACATAACAATAATAAAATTTCACACAGGGGAATTAATCAAAAAATTAAACAGTATATCAATTCAAATCTCTTTTACAAGGAAATCTTCAGCATTTTAAAAATCAATCAGTGTTCGAAATCATTGGTGGTCCGCTGGTCCAAGAACACCAAAAATTCATTTGGACCACTAATTTGAAAATTTTAGTGGTCAGTTGGAACAGTAACCCCCCCCCCCCCCAAACACAAATCACACAATTTTATTTATTTTAAAAAATAAATAAAAGTGCATTAAACCTTAGTCAATTGAAATATTGGAATTAAAATGTCTAAATTAATAATTTTATAGTTTTTCTTTATGTGCTGTTTATTTAATTTTTAGTTATAATTTTATATTTTATTAGGCTGAAAATTTTGGATAACTGCAAAGAAAGTTTGTAAGAAAAAGCTGCAAAATTCTCCATGTGTTAGGTAGAAGGAAACTATTGTGAAATTCTTAAATCAAATGTGGAAAAATATTGCAAAAAGCGTCAGTTGGTTGAGGGAAAAAATTCGTCAATCAATCGTGATTAACAAAAACTAATGCTTGCCATTTGGCTGCAATAGGGCGTTCACGATTTTAATCAACTGATCTTTTTTTAGAAAATTTGTGATTTTAATCAATAATTTTTTATGGTCTATTTCAATGGTCTGTAGGGAAAAATCATTTGTAGTATATTGGAATAATATTACACTATTTCAAACATATAGAAATTGATACACATCACTGAAATGTACAAAAAGATGCTTACTATAGAACATGATGAGCATAGCATTAATCGTTTATTTATGGGGGGGAAACAATCGAATTCGCTTATAGTACTGTATAAATAGACAATAATTGCTGGATGTTCGTTATCTGTAGTGATAAGAGCTTTTTTTTTAAATTTAACTAATTTGATTTACAGATTTTATACATACGAAGTAACTATATACAGGGCTGCAAAAAAGATTTATACATTTCCGTTTATTAACGAAATATGTTGAAGGGGAATTTTCAACTGTGAAAATGCGTTTCTTAAATGAACTAATGTTTAGCATACTATATGGTATATATTCAAATCTATTGATCATATGTAGCGTTGCACAAAGGAATTCGGATATTTTTCCGATGACTGATAATAATTGCTGAACTTTAATTTTCAAATGTGTTACGTGTTTTGTAATTTGCTTACTTAGCCATCCTATTTAACTTTATTAAACGTTGATTTTTAACACATAACTCTGAATGTGTTGGAAAATTATAATCTGTCGTTGAAGCTTGATTATTTTACGTTCTTGTTTAAAAAAATATTTTTATTTTGTATGAGTGTGTATATATATACGGGCGAGTTGTAAAAAACAGGGTAGGTGGGTTAAACCGGGTAGCGCAGATTCCTCCTTCAGTTGTACTTCTGTCTATCAGCCAACACGAGAAATTACTTCTCGGTAACCATTATGTCACTTACAGCTAATTGAAATGTTACTGTGTGCGGTTTTTTTTGTGTGTGTGTGAAGGAATTAGTTTCAATTACTCTTAAAAAATTGTTTTATTTGATTCTAGATTTTACGCGTATAACCACCTTTTTCAGCATATTAAATATTCCTGAGTACTATATCTAATTCTTTCCTTTCCTGAATTTTTTTTTAAATTTTTACTGATCTTTTGCTTATAGGATTAAGAGTAGTGACGCCATGTTTTAAACTCTGTCATGGGGTAAAACCGGGTACTTAAGAGTGGGTCAAAACTGGGTATACCCGATTTTGTCCGACACTCATAGAATGTTATTTTAGTATAGTTAATAAATTAGCATAGAATTTTAAATTGCATCCTTAATGCTGTTAAGTTATAATATAAATCTAATCCCAACAAAATGTTTTCGGTAAAAAAAAAAAGCGCCAATTTCTCCTTAATGTTTCTGCCAGAAAAAGTAGTGATATCTGAAGTTCGCACAAGGGCACAAGTTAAAAGCCAAACATCCCAAATCTTTCATTGAAAATGGCTTCCTGCGACTTGGCCGTTAATGCCTTCTACAGCATTTCAAAATTAATGATTGGAAATTTCGCATTTATGAATTATTTAAATATTAAAATTAATATTAGTATGTAAAGAGGCAAATTCACATAAAGACATTACAAGTAAAAGATTTCTGATAAATACCATTCAATTTCAACAAACAATAGTTTTGATTACAGATCATTTAGTCCACATGTGGTTTAATTGACATTTCGTACGGTCTAAAGCTAAAGTCATTAACGTAAAACCTAAGAAATAAAACAAAATTTACTTTCTTCAAATCTCACAATAAGATGCACAAGATTTCAATATTACATTATATTATATTGTATAATATTGAAATCTTGTGCATTGACGAAAGAGATTTTTTTCGTTTGAACATTTATTATAGTTTGTTTGCATACATTAAGAGGTATTCGATTTATAAACTGTTAAAAGCTGATACTAATTATGTTTTAGCAATTAGGGATATTACCTTCTGAATACAAGTATTTTGTTATATTTAACTTCTAAGCATTTAAATAGACTGAAGTGGTTTAAATGCTTTTTTTAAATGTGTATTTTATTTCTGTACTTTGTGCCACAAAATGCCTAAAATAATCAAATAATGTAGTTGTCATGTAGCTTATTTGTACATACTTTAAAATTTGAAAAACCCTCTCGAAGGCATTAACTGCCAAGTCGCAGGAAGCCATTTTCAATGAAAGATTTGGGATGTTTGGCTTTTAACTTGTGCCCTTGTGCGAACTTCAGATATCACTACTTTTTCTGGCAGAAACATTAAGGAGAAATTGGCGCTTTTTTTTTTTTTTACCGGAATCTTTTTGTTGGGATATCACTACTTTTTGTATGTTTTTTCTAGTTTTTTTCTAAGCTATATTAATATAAAAAAATTTAAATTTCAGTACTTTTATGTTAGCCGGGAGCAAATCTCCTAATTGCATTTTGTTTTTTCGCCAATAGTAGTTTTCATTTTTCACATGTGTAAATTAGAAACAATGCTTTGATTTTCAAATAAAATATTTTGGTTTATGTTGTTATTTGTTATTTATTTATTTATTTATTTATTTCTATGTTAAATATTCTATTAAATAAAATGAGGGAAATGCATCTATTTTAAATGAGATGACTGAAAAGTTTATATTTTTAAATGAAATGAATGCAATATGAACAATAAGTTGGGGACAGTATTTGGCGATTTGCCACTTACGCCCGGCTAGCATAAAAATACCTAAATTTATTTTATTGAGCTTTACAAATTCATACTTTATCTCTTTTTATATTAAAGTACTAGCCGCCTCTAGCAAGCAGTATATACTCTATTAATTGCATGTTTAACGTTGCATCATGCTACTGTTATTCATAATTTAATTTACTTGTCCATTCTTTCGCCAAGTCGGAAGCTTTTGATAGAGAAATCAAGAACTCTTTACGATCATATAAGCACATCATATATTTTGTGTTGTTATGTATTTCATTCTTTCATGACAAATATCTCTTAACTCACTTATGCATGTTTCCTTATCGATTCGTTACGATTCGTTCTCCAATGCGGAAATTTTTAATCGTGTTAAGTAATCTTTTCTAATTGAGCTTACTGCCAATTATTGTATTTTAACTGATACGATTGGGTACAAGTGAAATGATTCTTATTAAATCCATTGATAATATCTGCATTTTCATTAAACCACATTGATGCTAATATCTTTTTGTTTCATGCTAACCTTTTCAATAGACTCGATTACGGAAGAATAGAAGGTCTACGGGCTCACTGCTATGATCCATTTGAAAATCTATCATTCTTCTCATCTAATCGTGTTGAAGAACTAGCAAATTTGCCATGGTTTTAAGTTTTTAGCTATTTTTATTGAAACCTGAAAACTAAAATGTGAGGAACCGGATTATAGAAGATTCCTTCTAACGATACATATCGATTAACAGGTTACATATATTATAAAATTATAATAATCATAAGGAGAATTGTCAGTTTCGGTGCTTTAATAGTTTCCGTAAATTCGATTTATATAATACAGAAGTTTCAGCAGAGTAAAGATTAACAACATAGTCACAGTAAGTATAATAACAGTACAATATATTAACAATAGCAGTGACGAAACTTCTGGCACTTTGGAAATATTCGTACGTTATATTATTTAACTATTCAGATGATATGCGGAAAAATATAAATAGATGGCTCGCATTAATAATTAACTCATTGAAAAATAGGCACAAACGTCAAATACTCGCCAAGCTTGGCGACATTTAGCGAAGCGTCACCAAATTTGGTAATATATCATGTCAATTCCCAAATTTGGCGACAAAAAATGTTTTGTTTGTTCTGACGTCATAATGATGCATATGTATTATTTATTATACACATACCTATAATATGTATGATGCGAATGTATTACGTATTATTTGCATATGTATAAAGTTCTTTAACATCACTAAAACGCACTTAAAGGAATAGTGTTCCATAAATAGTAGGGATATTTGCCAGATTGACCAGAGTGCTATTGAGATTAGAATTCCGACATTTATAATAGACCGGGAGGCGTCTGCAGACACCATCACCTCATCGAGTCTACAGCTGAAATATTAGGATTAGTTAAAACTAGATTAGTACATTAAAATGCAACTGGTCTGTTAAGTCATATATTGGTAGAAACAACGTGAAGACCTAATTTTAGTGGGTGACTGATAGGTTTACTATTATATTTTCCTGCATCCAAAAGTATGGAAACATGGAGGAATGGGTGCAGGAAAACACAATGGAAAATCCACCAATTAACCGGTAAAATCGGGTCTGTAGGTGGTTTCCAGAAAGATATGACTTGGCAGACCAGTTACATTTCAATACACTAATCGATATTTAACTAATCCTAAAATTTCAGCCGTCAACTCGATGAGGTGATGATCTGTGCAGACGCCTCGCGGTCTTTAATAAAATTTGTTTTAAGGAAGTAAAAGATAGAAATATGGACAGATAAACTGAAAGATTTGCCTTAAGATTTTTGTAAAAGCATATAAAATTTCATTCAGCTTGAAATCATGTATTACCTTTATAACTCAGGCTAATTTTCTATAATCGAGTTTTGGCAACCAACATATCTGATCTATAACTATAATCTTTCTTTTACAGATTTAAAATTAACAATAAATTAAAGTAAGTAGGCTAATAATACAATATAATAACATTAGCAGCGGACTTCGGACACCGCATCTGTCGCACATCGTTAAAGACAGCTTTATTAGTTACACATTTCATTTAATTAAAAGCAGATTTTTAAACTTTCATATGAGAATTAGGATATTTTTCCACTATAGGGACCTTGGCGTTTTTTAAAAATCTTGGGACAATTCGGACTTCAGAAACTGAGATATGTTGCCAAATGATATAAACAATTGTGAAAACAAACCTGATGAACTTTTATGTAATTTATATATGTTATATATATATATGTATATACATATAAACATTTTATTTATACACGTATAAAATATTGTTTTTTATATACAAATTATTTATGTTGGTATACAAAAATAAATAAACGGGTTCCTTACATTAAATAAATTGTATACATATGGGAAAAATTGCTTGTGTATATGACACAGTAGACAGGTTGCCATAAAATACGTTATTATCAAATTTCTTTTCTCGTCAAGGCTATTTTCTCTATTTCGCCAAGGCTACTATATCGGAAAAATACCGAATTGTGGTTATATTTTGTTAAATGTTTTATTGTTTTAATATCGTGAATATATAATAACCTATACTGATTAAAATTTTTAGGTATATTCATTTTTTTCTATATAACAAACATCTTTGGAAAAGCATATATATAAAGTTTTATTCGGTTTGAAATTACGTGACCCCTTCAAAACTCTGTAATCGAGTATTGGTGACCAACATTGGCGCAATTAAATGTGAAGGAACTGTTTACGGCCAAATCAACACCCCCTGTTTTAAGGGTTTAGAGGCGGAAATTCTGTGTTTTCAGATTTTTCTGGTTAATTGTGCTACAAACCCGACTTATTTGTGAAATTTCATGATTCTACGACTTTTAGAAGTACCTTAGTTATTTGATGATGCGAAGTGAGTCAGTGACAAAAAAGCGCTTTTTCGGAATTTAATATTTTGAAAACTACTAAATACAGAAACATGAAATCGTGGAATCTTAGTTCAGTTTGATCATACGAGCATGTGTATAAAAGAAAAAAAATCTATATCTCTCCCTAAAACGACGTTATGAGGGGGTGAAAAGTATGCCGAAATGGTTCAAGAAAAGGTAGCTTACGGCTTGTGCGAACTAGGCGGACGCACTGCCGTGCTCGCAGAATCTATCTAGTTATAATGAAAAAAATTTAATTTTGATTTATATTAAAAAGTGGGTCTAATTTTTAACTTACATTTATAAAATTAATCAATTTGCAATTATTAATGAACAAAATAATGGTACTAATTAAGACATAATCACATTTAATCCATAAAATCTCAATCCTATATAACTACGCTATATAATCTATAACAGGATTTTTTTTATCAAATACTAAACAGGCAAGAAAAAAAACCTCTTGATGAATGAAACTTTCCCAGACTCATTTGCTGTATATAATAGGAGTGGACGGATTACGAAAAGGTCTTTATTTTATTTGGTTAAAAAATGTATAGATTTTTCCAATCCTTGTCCTGAAAAGCCCGTTCTTTAAATCCTTAATAGGTGTTCAATTCATATAAAAGAATCCAGTTAATCTAGTAAGAGAAAGCAATGTATTTATATATGCTTCTTTCCTTACGCAACGCATCGATTTCAACCACTTGATGTGTCATTCATGGATCTCTAAGCTCATACTAAGAACAAGAGGTGAAGAAGTGGTTATTTTCCAACTCTGCGCGAACTGTAACAATTTACCAAATTGGAAAATTATTTAAAACTGCATTTTCGAGAGTAGCAGTTGTAAATACTGCAATCAGAAGGTTCTAGAAAACAGGCGGTTTCCCTACAATAATGTTTTTCCAGACCATCTTTTTGCTCCTTCGGAAGTGACAGAGAAACCCATGAAAGTCATGATAACACACCTAGGTATATGCAGCCATAGGTTGGCATAGCTGCAGAAATAAATATTTCTGAAACATCACAGGATAATGGAGCTCAACCTTCCGAACATAAACGAGTTGACAACATCCCAGCGTCTTTCACGTCGAGCTGCTTCCAGATGCAGCAGTTAACATCACAATCACAGACGACCTCACTCATTCAAAATGTCACATCTACAGAATACATTAGTAAAATTATCCATTCGACATCTTCAGACTATGTAGCCCAGCAATCTGTATTTCCAATTTCGCCTAAAGTGTTATTAACCCCCTTCTAAGGAAGGCTTCAGAATTGAGAAAAGAAAGCGAAAAACTTATTTTGATTTCTTCTCGCTATAAATTACAGATCGAAACAGATATTAAGGAGAAAAAAGCCAAACAAACTGCAAGACGAAAAAAGAAGTTTCTTTAAAAGAAAAAAAAAAGGAAACCAAAAAAAGATTGCGAACACATCTTCAGAAGAAGAGGATAATGAAACCTGTATGTTTTGCTATGAACTTTACTCAAATTCTAAATCTAAATACGATGTTTGAAAAGCCACGGATAAGCACACGAAACATGTAGTAATGCAGAAGAATATGATGAGAAATTCATCTGTGATTTTTGAAGCTAAAAGAACTCTAAAACGTACAGTGTAAAGTAAGCAGGCCTATACAACGTAGACAATTTTCCAACGAATTATTTTTTTTTACACACGGAAGAACACATGTGCAATTTCGTTTTGTTAAAAATAATAAAAAAGGATTTTTTACTATATTAAGCAAGACCTTTTTGAGCAAAATGAGTTTTCCAGTAGTTTTAAATGGATACCCAATTTTACCCAACCAGCGAGGTAAAACCGTATTTTTGCATACGTTTGAAAAAAGCTATATTTTTATATAAAAAATTATATATATATTTTGTTTGAAAAGAATGTTTTATTATAGCCAAGGATTCATTTTACATTAAAAACAGTGTTCAAAATTTGTTTTCCCATTTCACAGCATTTGAGACTAACAAACTTTTATTATATTAACACATGGAAATTATTCCAGAGAAAAATATTCGCCTTGCATACAATATTTCAAATGAAAATTAAAATTTCAAACTTCAAAGCAATTGCTTAAAAGGCGCAAAGGCCAACATAGTGAAAAGATTCCAAGACTCTAAAAGTTCAAATCTTCTAATTAATGATGCAATTGATTTTTAAAAACATGAGTTTTAACTCTTTCAAATACATTGGTGAGCGTAGGTCACTTCGCGCCTCACAAAGACTATATTTTTTCTACCATAAAACTAACTAAACCTCCGTATTTTAACCCAATCTTTTTAGAGCAACTCAACAGGGCAGATTTACATTTACCTACGAAAACTTCGAAACATTCGGAAAAATATAAATATTTTTCACTAAATAAATTGTGCAAAAACTTCGACAAAATTAGTAAAACCTAAGTTACATCGTGTTAAAAATCTTACCAGCCTTTTTCCCACTAAATATTAATATTTTTCACTCGGGCTACGAAAACATTATGTTTTTAACATCTAAAAATTTCAAAGAGTCTATATGGTAACGACAAACTTTAAGAATTTGAAATACTGGAAGAACCTTGTCCCTCCCCCACCTCCCTTTCCAGGCATATTTTTCAAAATTACACATGACTCCAAAAATCAAATTATGCAGAATATTAATACCAAATAATAATAACAATACCAAAAAGCATATACTTTCAATTCTCTTTGAAATACTGCAATACATTTAAAAAAAATACAAGATTAATTTTTAAAAAAAATTCATTGTCCGAAGTCACTTTTCTGTTTTTCTGCGAATTTTACTGTACGACTCACATTACGTATATATTATTTTAAAATACACACATAATGTTATACAGTAGATTTGAAATGATCGAGTATTGATTTGGCTCAGATATAAATGGATTTAAGGGTGAAAAAAATTAGTTTGAAAAGGAAAAAAAAAAACACCAAGATTTTGATATGAAAATAAAAATCTATATCTATCTATACTATAAAAAACAAATATATCTGTGCGTAACGCTGACGTCATTTTACAAATGGCAGCACTTTGAAATCTGGAATGAAATTTAGGTTTTGCAATTTCAGTGTTCAGCTCGTCGTCAGCTTAAAATTCCGAGTAAAATGAGAACTACATTTAATATTTTTGTTGAACATTGTCACAATTCTATTTCAAAGACCCGTGATCGGGGGATGTAACTCACAATTATGTGGGTGGGAAACTGGAAATTGTTTTAATCCCTTCCAGGTCTAAAATGAAAGTACCAAGTTTTATCCCACGTACTATGTGAACATTAGAAAATATGTACATATTTATAGTCGAAAAACACTTTTAAAATTATCTTAAGAATATCTCAGAACAATTAATTCTTTCAAAAACATTGTCAATACAAATGTCTTAGAATTTGAAATTCTGAATAAAATGAGTACCCATACTAATATTTTTGCTGAACATTAAGGTCGCAATTCTATTTCTAAATTTTGCCTTAACCGCTAATCAAGAGAGAGGCAGAGTTATCAATCCCCCCTGCCTCCGTTTATTACATACATGTATTTTCTTTAAGTTGTTGAGGCCTTCGCGATGTTTCTGCAATTATGTTAATGCTTTATTTTGTACATTTTGAGGATTTTAATTTAGTAGTTATCGAGAAAGATGTACAAAATTGACAGCCGTTTTACATGCCATTTCTTAACTGATATCGTCAACCTTAAATCTTAGTTTAAAAAAAAAAAAAAAAAAAAAAAAAAAAACGTAAAGCTTATAATACTTTTTTTTCAATATTCCGAAGGTTTTAAAATTTTATGAATTTAACTTAAGATGCTCGTATACTAGTCGAAAATAATTTTTATTAAAACGATCTTAGTCCTTTTTGTAAAATATCGAAGTTTAAAATTGCTATTGGTTGACCTATAATTCATCTAGCGACAAGAATCCTGCACACTCATTTGTTCCCTCGCTCCTCCCCACTATTTTCGACCTCCTTAAATGTGATGCATACGCACTGTTATTCACTATATATGTCAAATTAAATACAACGCATAATTCAAATACAATATCAAAGATCATAAACAATATTTCGCATCATTTACAAATCATTTTTGAAATATGCTAAAAATCATGAAATAATGCACTTTATAAGTTATCTATTTGTTCGTAGCGGCAAAGCCGCACCAAGTATAGGGCGGGAAAACTTAGTACGTTTATTTCTGACCTATGTCGAAAGGATTAAAACAATTTCCATCTTTTCCGTATTTAATTCCGAATTCGGCCTTTTTTTTCATTTCCTACCACTGGTCTATAATCCGTAATCAAGAGTTTAAGCCATAACTCTGAAAATATCCAAAATAAAGCCTAAAATAATTACAAAATCCTCAAATACCTCAATAAATTAAAAATATATATATATATTAGAAACAGGGTGAACTGATGATTTCGTCTGTTCTGGCTTCAATCACTTGATTAACGAATTAGGCAAAACTTTGCATTATAATTGTAAAAATTCAACAAAAATATTAAGTACACATTTCAATCAGAATTTTAACCTGTACAACATCTGTATTGACAATGTTTTTGAAAGAGTTAGTTTTTTTTTAGATATTGTTATGGTAATTAATAAAAATGTGTTTTTTGACTATAAATCTGTACATATTTTCAACCACTCACCTAGTAAGAGGGGGAAAACTTGGTACATTAATTCTAGACTTAAAGTAAAGGGATTAAAATAATTTCCAGCTTTCCCCTAATTAATTCCAAATGCGGCCCTTTTTTCCTCCCCTACCACTGATCTATAAAGCGTTTTAAAACTTTAAAATTCTATGTGCTGTAAGTTTTTTTGGTTTTTTTTTAGGGGGGGGGGGGATGCCAATTTCGAGTAGGAAGAAAAATCTTGATTATTTATTATGACAATAAAATGACGGAGAACAGTTTTTTTTTTTTAATTTAAGCAGTTTTAAAGAGTTTTGAAACTAAGTATTATTACTGTGAGAGGTGAAGAAAACGGGGAAACGAAATTTTGAAGGTGAAATTCAGATAAAATTTTAATGAAATGGATATGATGGAATGAATAGTTAATGAAATTTAGGACCGATTATTTATTCACTTAAAGTAACAAATACAGTAGAGCATTTTTTTTAAACTTTTAACTGATGTCAAAGAAACTGTCACATAACTAGTGTGAAGCGGTTTGTGAGACTGCTCCAACGAAAGATGAATAAAAGCCGCGATAAAATCATAGGATGTTGTTTTTGTACTAAACTTTTTGCGCAGGAGTGTTATAATTAAAATTCACCTATTCAAAAGTCTCTGGTGTTAGTACTAAAGTTTCAAACGAAACAGAATTTCAGTACCCAGCTAAAAATGAACTGCAGTTTTTCTACAGAAGTGGAGTATTTTTGAGGCTGTTCTATAGTCAACTATAGATTTTCTGTAGTGCAATCTCGACTGTGAAAATACTTTAGAAATTCTGCGGCTAATGTGGCGTAATTTTGTAGTACTTTGTTTTAAAAATACTCTGTGCTATCAACTTCAAAAATACTATAGTTTATCTGAAGTCATCATAAACTTTTAAAATAATGAGATTTTGCGTCTGTAGTAATGCTGCAGTATTGAAGTAATTTTATCTCATAATTTTACCAGTTCGTCTTTTTCTCTTAGTGTTTAATTATTTTAGTTGTCCGAAAGGAATAAATTTTATTATGTGTTAATCAGAGAAAAAGAAAATTTAGTTAAAATTAAATTTCAAAGTCCGAAAGGGAATGCCGTCCTCGGGTTACAGCTCCGCCCCCCCCCCCCACCAAAAAAAAGAACTCTTTTTAACCTGACTTTAAGATAAAGCTTAAATACATAAACATAAAAAAAATCGACCGAAAATTAACTACCAAGAGTGAGATATAGGGGGGTGAATCTCTCCCCCAACAGAAACTTCTTAGTTTCTGTTTAATTTTAAGTTATTCGGAATAAATAAATTTTACTATATTTTTCAAAGTCAGAGAAAATAAGATATTTCCGTTAATTAAATTTCAGACTTCAGGGATGGCAATGGGCCTTCCACCCCCCACCCCCCCTCCTTAACGGAATTTTTTTATTTCTTTTATTTTAAAATACTGAAAAAGAATGAATTTTACTATGTATTTCATAAAAAAAGAAAATTTAATTACTTAAATTTCAAAATCCTGGGAAGGGAAATGGCATTTTTTCCTATCCCCCTTTCCCCCCCCCCTCCCCCGCGCAACTGATATTTCTGATATACTGCTTCTCTTTTATTTTAAGTTTCTGCATATAAATAAATTTTACTATGTACAAAATCGTAGAAAAAGAAAATTCAGTTACACATATGTTTCAAAATCCAGGGAGCAACAATGACTCCCCTAGGCTCCCCTCTTTTAACGGAAAATTTGGGTTACCTTAATTTTTAAGTTACTCGCAAAGAATAAATTTTACTATGTTTTTCAAAACAGGAGAGAAAAAGTTGGGTTACTTAAATTGAAATATCTAGGGAGGGGTAATTGGTCTCCTATGCCACCTTCCCCTAAACGGAAATTCTTGTTTCCTTTTTTTAAGTTACTCGAAAAAAAAATAAATTCTTCTATGTTTTCAAAATAGGAAAAAAAGAAAATTTAGTTCATACAATTTCAAAATCCAGGGAAGGGCAATGGGCCTCCTATACCGTTCCCTCAACTGAAACTTTTTAGTTCCTCTTTTAATTTAAGTTAGTCGAATTAAATAAATTTCACTATTTCAAAACCGGTAGAAAAAAAAATTAGTTACTTACATTTTAAAATCCTGGGAGGAACAAATGACTGTTCTATAACCTCCCCCCCCCCCCCCCCGCCTCCTCCTAACGGAAAATTCTTGGTTTCTTTTTTTTTTAGTCAGTCGAAAAGAATTAATTTTATTATGCTTTTTCAAAATAAGAAAATAAAATTAGTTACTTACTTGAAAATCTAGGGAGGGATTAGTTGCTCTCCTATGCCCCCCTCCTCCCGTAAACGGAAAATTCCAGCTTCCCTTTTTTTAAACATACTCGAAAGGAATAAATTCTACTATGTTTTTCAAAAGCAGAATTATTTTTTTACTTTAATTTCAAAATCCAATGAGGGGGCATCCCCCCCCCACTTTTTTCTTTTTCATAGCACACCCGGACCCGGATTTACTAAATGCACAATTTGCCCTTCTCCCCGAAAATACATGACTCCCATTTCGTATGAAAATTTCTTCTACTTTATAAAAACGAATGAAAAAAAATAATTCTTATTAAATATTTTATTTTAAATTTACATTGAAATATTTGATTATTGTTCACGCAGCTGAGGCTGCATTTCTGACTGTAAATAAATATTTATTATTTAAATTAATTTTTAATTATAATTGATTTAATAATTATTAATAATATTTATAATTAATAATTATTGATATTTAATATAATATTAATTATATATTACATAATATGAATAATATAATTTAAATAATTAATAATTATTATTTATAATTAATAATTATTAATAATATATAATAAATTAATATTATTTAAATAATATTTTTTATTCTAAATTCTGTCCGGGATGCAGATACATTTTGCGCTGTTAGCGAAACGAAATTGACCAATCAGAAGCTCACATTTTGCGAACTTTTCCCTGTTTTAAGGAAGCAAGCTTTCTGATTGGTTGATCTCGTTTCGCTAACAGCGAAAAATCTATCTGGATTCCGGCGGGTGAAGCAGTAGTGCTCGTACAACTCAACTTTCGATCTACGCGGAATGTTTTATTTACAATACATGTGACTCGCGAGTCGCGATTCGGCTTTCGTCTTTTTTTTTTCATAGCCCCTTTTGTTCGTATTATGCTTTCGCGTTAATTATTATTAATTATTATTATTTTTAAATGAATGTCAATAACCATAACATTGCGAATATTATGTACCGAGCTAATTTTTTAAAGAACTGACACCATGCCCGTTCGGTTTTTGCGTTCGTATAATATCTTTTAAATCTGATTTGTCCGTATAATACTTTGATTATTCTTTTAGAATGGATATGTAAGATTGCTAAATTATGTACCGAGCTAGATCTCTCTTTTTGAAAGGACTATTATTCAAAAAAGTGGGCCCTTTTTAAAAAATTCGGATATACTATTCAACAATAGAAAATAAAAGTCGCACCAATAAAATATTTCGGAGGAGGATTTGTAGGTGCAAGATACTATTTATATATATATTTTTTGGTTTTTCTTTAAAGAATAATAGAGGTGTAGCTAATTAAAAGCTAGTTAGTGTAAATTTAAGTAATTTATTGTTACTACAGAGGAAAAGAATTCAATAATCAATTTAAGTTTTTTATTGAATAGTTTTTTTTGTGTGTGTATTGTTCGGGTTATTTAATGTAACTTTTCAAGTAGTGCTGCTGGTTTTAAACATTTTAAAATAATGTGCATGACTTATTAAATTTTGGAATAAAATTAAATTTTAAAAGTAAACAGAAAATGTATGTTTTCAGACAGTGCAAAAATCTTACATCTATTTTTTTTTTTTTTTTTTTTTTTAATCTGCCTACCCCCAACTGCTGCTGAAGATTAAACTTGAGGCCACAGCGGTCGTCCAGTGGCCTGGAACTAACCCTTCCCACTTTTCAATGTTTTTAATTTAAGCAATTTTTCTTTTAAATTTGTCCGGTAACTTGTTTTAAAAAAAATTCTGCCTCCAGTCGAGTGGTCCGTATTGATTAGAGTGTGTGCATGAATGTTTCTTCCTTACTATACACTACTACTTGGTATTCGATGCTCAGCAATTCTGCAAAGCAGCACTCAATAGACTGCCGTGTTTACTTGTGTAATAGTCTCACCCCTGATTTGAAGCAGAAAAAATCGTCAAACTATTTTCTTTTCATAAATTGAATGGATGAAAAAATTATGAAAGATTGGGTTCGCAACGTTTGGAAGAAAAGGTCATGAGCATTGCTAAAAAAACCAGCCATGCTGGTACTTGATAGTTTCCGAAGACATTTTGTTGATGATGTAAAGAAAAACTTTCAGAAGGCAAAACAGATCTTGTGATAATTCCCGGAGGAGTCACAGAGATTCTGCAAGACAATATAAGACGAGTATATGGATATTGGATAATCAATGGGAAAAACGAGAAAATTCCCAGTGGAAAAGTAAGGCGCCCATCCCTGGAACTAATGTGTAGTTGGACATTACAAAGCTTGACTTTAATGACAAGCGATATAATTTCAAAAAAAATTTAAGAAGATGGGTATCTTCGACGCTTTGGACGGAAGCGAAGATGACATTTTATGGAATGACGGAGATTCTTCAGACACAGATTCGCATTACAATAGTGATACTGAAACCTTTAGTAAAAGAAATTTATTATGATAATTTTTTGTTCAAATTTTCACAAAGATTATTTGTAAATTTTACATCTATAAAAATATTATCATAAAAAGAAAATGGTATTTAATAAACATCACATAATCTGGAAACATTTGGTAAGTTACTAATTTTATTATGTGTTTTTTTATACCAGTAATGTTTCAGCATTTCAGTGTACAATATTATGCAGTAGATTTCTCCGCATAATAATTGCACCTAGACTTTCACGATAAAAATTTGGCAAAAAAAGTGCGACTATTATGAGAGTAAACACAGTACTATACAGTATGAAGTCGATTTTTGCAAAGAATCTCCACTACTTAAGAGTTTACTTCACTCACATGAAAACGCCTGCCCTGTAATTCTAATCTTATAAGAAATTTTTTTTAAGGTATCTCATTTGCATTTCCATATTTTGAAATTATTCTGTTTGCCAGCATGCCAGCTGAGGTCGATCTTTACAACAGCCGTTTTTTACTTTTTTGATTTTGTTTGCAGGTTTTTTTTCTGAGGCTATTTTTGTCTGAACAAGATTAACGTCCTCATTTAAAGAAAAAAAAAAAAGGTGTATTTTAGAGATCGTCTTTAGTTACCCAATGCAAACAAAATCATGTAAAAACATGGGAATGCAAACGAGATATTTAAAAAAAAATCTCCAAAAGATTAAGATTAGAAAGTGCATGTACTTGCATGGGCACAGATGTCATATACGGGCGGGGGTTTTTTCCGACGCCAGTTTGCAGAAAGTTCAAGACTGGCAGCGGTCGTCACAGATTTTCTTTTCTCTTTTGCATATTCTTTTTCATCAAGCCATTACTTTGCTTCATATTATTTTTAGCTCTTTATTATTTAATACAAAAAGTTGAGATTATTATTAATAACAATTCATAAAATACCTAAAAACACTACAGGTAACTGATTGTTTGATTAACGCTTCAATTGTTAAAATTTTGCAATATTTTTTATGACTGATTTGTGAATTGAGTATTTTCATTCTGTGACAGAGTCACAAAACTTGCATTTTTTCTCATGTCTGACTGAAAAAAATAATTAACTTTTGATCTGCGACTGATTGATGAATTTTGAGATATTTTCATACAACTGGCTGACAAATTTTGCAAATTTTCTTTCGACGGAAAGATTTGACATTTGTTCCCCCTTAAATTACTTATAATCTTGACATTAATGTAAACATTACCCTTAATCTCTGATTCATCTGATGTAAACAAACAGCCATTTATTGTGACATTAGTTGTAGATTTGTCCCCAAATCACTAATTTATAGGCATTTTAGAATTTTTTCAATTAATAATATAGAATTGTGTTTGCTTGATGTTTATATATGAAATTATCTAAAAATTAGGGAGCTTCACATTACTTTTCTCCTCAAGTGGGCACAAGAAAAATTATATGTGACATTTATCGTACATTATGAAATTCATATTTTCAAACTTGCATTGATAATTTCAGTTCTGTTCAATTTAAAAAATTTGATGTATTTATGTTTACTCTGTTTTTTTTTTTTTTTTTTTTAAATTGTACTGAAATCTATCGGAAAAATTTGAGTAAAATATTTTTATAAGTGTCATCCTTCAATTTAAGTATAATACATTATTAGCATTATATCTATGTATATATATGATGTGGGAACGCTGCATCGCCTGACTGAATTTATCCCTGTGCATTTGTTATGGTGAATGCTTTTCATTATGGGTGTTCTCAAATCCAAAGAGGCAACTTTATCACATACGTTTTAAATTATTTTTGTTTGGAAACGCATGAAACTAGCAGGTGTTTGTGTTCAGAAACTATGTAATCGAAAGATGTTTTCAGACGTTTTACTTTACTGCAGAAACGCGGAATTCCGCTTTTTCAGCCTTGAATTTTATTATTCCTGAGATCGATGCAAATATGCATTAAAATTTTTTAACATTTTTAATGAGGGGAGGGTTGTAGTGGGAGTGTAGGAAATATAACAAAAACGCGACTACGAACCGCACTAAATTGAGCACAATTGTCAAAGGATCATGGAAAAAATGCAATTAATGTCAACGGATCATGGGGAAAATGCGATTTTCGTCAAAGGATTACAGGAAAAAATGCAACTCCCGTCAAAGGATCGCTGGGAAACGCAATTTTCGTCAAAGGATCACTGGGGAACGCGATTTTCATCAAAGGATTGCCGGAAAAATGAGATTTTCATTAAAGGGATTCACGAAAAAGACACGATTTCCATCAAAGAATTGCAAAAAAACGTGATTTTCGCCAATAGATCGTGTAAAATATGCAAGTTTATTCAAAAGGTCGTGCGAAATGCTCGAATTTCATCGAAAGATCGTGTATTATGCGAATTTCTTCGAAGGGTCGTGGGAATTTTGCCAAAGAATCACAAAAAAATATGATTTTTGTCAAATAATCGCAGAAAAAATGCAAATGTCGTTGAAAGATCGTGGAAAATATGCGAATTTCTTCGAAGGATCTTGCGAAAAAAAAGGATTGTGTAAAATATGCGAATTTCGTCGAAAGACCATGTAATATGCGAATTTCTTTGAAAGGTCACGGAAAAAACACGAATTTTGTCAAAGAATCGCAAAAAATGCGATTTTTGTCAAATGATCACGAAAAAAATGCATATTTCGTCAAATGATCGTGTAACATGTGAATTTCTTTGAAAGATCGTGTGAAATATGCAAATTTCTTCGAAAGATCATGCGAAATATGCAAATTTTGTCGAAAGATCGTGTAATATATGCAAATTTCTTTGAAAGGTCGTGGAAAAAATGCGAATTTCGCCAAAGAATCACAAAAAATATGATTTTTGTCAAATGATCGCAGAAAAAATGCAAATGTCGTTGAAAGATCGTGGAAAATATGCGAATTTCTTTGAAAGATCTTGCGAAAAAAATGTGATTTTCGCCAAAGGATTGTGCAAAATATGTGAATTTCGTCAAAAGACCATGTAATATGCGAATTTCTTTGAAAGGTCATGGAAAAAACACTAATTTTGTCAAAGAATCGCCAAAAAAATGCGTATTTCGTCAAATGATCGTAGATCGTGTAAAATATGTGAATTTCTTCGAAAGATCGGGTAATATGCAAATTTCTTTGAGAGGTCGTGGAAAAAACGCAAATTTCGCCAAAGAATCACAAAAAAATATGATTTTTGTCAAATGATCGCAGAAAAAATGCAAATGTCGTTAAAAGATCGTGGAAAACATGCGAATTTCTTCGAAGGATCTTGCAAAAAAATGTGATTTTCGCCAAAGGATCATGTAAAATATGCGAATTTTGTCGGAAGACCATGTAATATGCGAATTTCTTTGAAAGGTCACGGAAAAAACACGAATTTTGTCAACGAATGGCGAAAAAGTGTGATTTTTGTCAAATGATCGCGAAAAAAATGCATATTTCGTCAAATGATCGTGTAAAATATGTGAATTTCTTCGAAAGATCGTGCGATATATGCAAGTTTCTTTGAAAGATCGTGCGAAATATGCAAATTTTGTCGAAAGATAGTTTAATATGCAAATTTCATTGAAAGGTCGTGGAAAAAACGCGAATTTTGCCAAAGAATCACAAAAAAATATGATTTTTGTCAAATTGCAGAAAAAATGCAAATGTCGTTGAAAGATCGTGGAAAATATGCGAATTTCTTCGAAGGATCTTGCGAAAAAATGTGATTTTTGCCAAAGGATTGTGTAAAATATGCGAATTTTGTCGAAAGACCATGTAATATGCGAATTTCTTTGAAAGGTCACGGAAAAAACACGAATTTTGTCAAAGAATCGCGAAAAAATGTGATTTTTGTCAAATGATCGCGAAAAAAATGTGTATTTCGTCAAATGATCGTGTGAAATATGCAAATTTCTTCGAAAGATCGTGCAAAACATGCAAATTTCTTCGAAAGATCGTGCGAAATATGCAAATTTTGTTGAAAGATCGTGTAATATGCAAATTTCTTTGAAAGGTCGTGGAAAAAATGCGATTTTTGCAAAAGGATCGTGTAAAATAAGTGAATTTCTTCAAAACGTCATGCGAAATATGTGAATTTCCTCGAAAGATTGTGTAATATGCAAATTTCTTACCACTTATTCATGTTATGCACCTACGATGACCCTCACTTTACATTCACACCAGGGGGGGGGTACTTTTCTAAATTTTGCCGACATGCGTCATGTGACATATCTTTGGAAAGGTGTGTGGCTGCTTATTTGTATTAGCACCTTCGTGTCCCTCTCCCCGATTGCCCCTCCCCTTGGGAGGGCATTTTTCTAAATTTTGCCATAGCCCCTCATGTGACATATCATTGAAAAGGCCTGTGACTGCTTAATCATTTTATGCACTTCTGGTGCTCTGCCCACCACTTTGCCCCCCCTGGGGGGTACTTTTCTAAATTTTGCTAACATCTGTCATGTGACATATCGTTGGAAAGGCCTGTAACCGCTTAATCATTTTATGCACTTCCGGTACTCCTCCCCCCCACTTTGCCCCCTCCCAGGGGTGTACTTTACTAAATTTTTCCGACACTCATCATGTGACATATCGTTGGAAAGGCCTGTGACTGCTTAATCATTTTATGCACTTCCAGTACCCCGCCTACCACTTTGCCCCCCGGGGGGGTACTTTACTAAATTTTCCAGATACCCGTCATGTAACATATCGTTGGAAAGACCTGTGACCACCTAATCATTTTATGCACTTCGGTACCACACCCACCACTTTGCCCCCCAGGGGGGCACTTTACTAAATTTTCCCGACACCTGTCATGTAACATATCGTTGGAAAGGCCTTTGGCTGCTTAATCATTTTATGTACTTTCGGTACTCTGCCCACTGCTTTGCCCCTCAGGGGGGCACTTTACTAAATTTTCTCGACACCTGTCATGTAACATATCGTTGGAAGGAATTCGGCTGCTTAATCATTTTATGCACTTCCGGTATTCCGCCCACTACTTTGCCCCCCTGGGGGGCACTTTCCTAAATTTTTCCGACACCCGTCATGTGACATATTGTTGGAAAGGCATGTGACCGCTTAATCATTTTATGCACTTCCAGTACCCCGTCTACCACTTTGCCCCCCGGGGGGTACTTTACTAAATTTTCCAGATACCCGTCATGTAACATATCGTTGGAAAGACCTGTGACCACTTAATCATTTTATGCACTTCGGTACCACACCCACCACTTTGCCCCCAGGGGGGCACTTTACTAAATTTTCCCTACACCTGTCATGTAACATATCGTTGGAAAGGCCTTTGGCTGCTTAATCATTTTATGCACTTCCGGTACTCCGCCCACCCCTTTGCCCCTCAGGGGGGCACTTTACTAAATTTTCCCGACACCTGTCATGTAACATATCGTTGGAAGGAATTCGGCTGCTTAATCATTTTATGCACTTCCGGTATTCCGCCAACTACTTTGCCCCCTGGGGGGCACTTTCCTAAATTTTTCCGACACCCGTCATGTGACATATTGTTGGAAAGGCATGTGACCGCTTAATCATTTTATGCACTTCCAGTACCCCGCCTACAACTTTGCCCCCCGGGGGGGGGGGGGGCACTTTACTAAATTTTCCAGATACCCTTCATGTAACATATCGTTGGAAAGACCTGTGACCACTTAATCATTTTATGCACTTCGGTACCACACCCACCACTTTGCCCCCCAGGGGGGCACTTTACTAAATTTTCCCGACACCTGTCATGTAACATATCGTTGGAAAGGCCTTTGGCTGCTTAATCATTTTATGCACTTCCGGTACTCCGCCCACCCCTTTGCCCCTCAGGGGGGCACTTTACTAAATTTTCCCGACACCTGTCATGTAACATATCGTTGGAAGGAATTCGGCTGCTTAATCATTTTATGCACTTCCGGTATTCCGCCAACTACTTTGCACCCTGGGGGGCACTTTCCTAAATTTTTCCGACACCCGTCATGTGACATATTGTTGGAAAGGCATGTGACCGCTTAATCATTTTATGCACTTCCAGTACCCCGCCTACCACTTTGCCCCCCGGGGGGGGCACTTTACTAAATTTTCCAGATACCCGTCATGTAACATATCGTTGGAAAGACCTGTGACCACTTAATCATTTTATGCACTTCGGTACCACACCCACCACTTTGCCCCCCAGGGGGTCCACTTTACTAAATTTTCCCGACACCTGTCATGTAACATATCGTTGGAAAGGCCTTTGGCTGCTTAATCATTTTATGTACTTTCAGTATTCTGCCCACTGCTTTGCCCCCCCCCCCCACTGGGGGGCACTTTCCTAAAATTTTCTGACACTCATCATGTGACATATCGTTGGAAAGGCCTGTGACCGCTTAATCATTTTATGCACTTCCGGTACTCCGCCCACCACTTTGCCCCTCAGGGGGGCACTTTACTAAATTTTTCCGATACCCGTCATGTGACATATCGTTGGTAAGGCCTGTGACCGCTTAATCATTTTATGCATTTCTGGTGCTCCATCCACTACTTCCCCCCCCCTTTTGGAGGGCACTTTCCTACATTTTGCTGACACCCAAGCCTGTGACCGCTTAATCATTTTATATACTTCCGCTGCTCCGTGCACTACTTTGCACCCCTGAGGGCACTTTCCTCAGGGAGGCAAAGTAGATACTCAGTAAAAAAAACTACATTTTTGAGGTCGATATAACTACAAAAAAACTGCAGTTGGAGAACTGCGGTGATTTGGCCGATTACACTACAGAATTTTTGCGGTCAATAAAACTGCGAAATTACTGCAGAATTTTTAATATTGATATAACTATAAATTTTCTGTAGAATTTTTGTGGTCAATACAACTGCGAAATTACTGCAGTTAGTAAACTGCGGTAATTTTGTAGTTGTATTGACCGCAAAAAATCTGTAGTGGAATCGGCCAAATCACCGCAGTTTTCCAACTGTCGTTTTTTTATAGAATTTCTGCAGTTCATTTTTAGCTGGGTAGTGTTTGTAGATAAACTGAAATTTGCAAGTTAAACTATGAAAAGTGAAAAAAGCACTGGTCTGTGAGACCGGTAACATCAGTTAAAGGATAAAAAAAAGTTTTAAACAGTTTAAACTTTGGTATTGTGGAGAAGGATGTAAAAAGGGGAGGTGAAATTTCGGAAGAAAGGTTAGCAATGGCGGTTTTATCTTTATTTTTTAAATCGGAAATGAAAAAAAAATGCAGAAGAGTTCCAACCCCAATTAAGAAATAATATGACAGTAAAGCACTTTTAAGGACTTTTAAAAAATTTCGTATGAAAATAATCACTTTAAGCACAAAAAAAATCCTTTTGAAAAATGAAAATACTTTTAAGGACCGTACAAATCCTGATATATTGAAAATTTCCCGACTTAAGAGCACGGGTCAAGTTGCACCAGACACAAAACCGAATATTATACTTAAGTCAACCCGCAACTCGAACCGAACCCTCCAAAAATATTTCCTCGATCCGCAACTGGACCAGAATCAGCCAAAATAATTTTCGGCAATCTGAAACTCAACCCAGACTTATTTCAACCCGAACCCGAAATAAAAGGAAAGGAAATCGTGTTTTATGATATTATGAAATGAAATGTACAATTACATCTCTAATAACAATTTATGTTTCATGTAGAAAAATGGACAAATGTATATACTTTAATATTCAAACATATGTGGGTACCATGCCCACAAGTATTTGAAATGACCACAGCTTGTTAAAAGCGCCATCATGGTTGATCTCAATGGCGCTTGGTGACAAGTTGTCCTCAACATGGCTGACAATCACATGGCACACCTAAGAGATTTAGGATAGGTGGGGGCTAAAGTTACGCACTTATCATTAATTTTGATTTTTAACGAACACATTCATCTAAACTTATGTGACGACTGATTAAAATGTTGTATTAAAACCTTAGGCACGTTCCACTATCAAACGACGTTCTGTTAAATAATAATTCCGTGAGAAATTGTAATTTTTAAAAAACATTGGTTGGGCTAAAAGTACATAGTGATGAGGCAAAGATACGCAGTGCGCATTTTTGCCCCCTTACGGCCGGATTTTGTCCCATTTTCATTAAAATGAATGAGTAATGTAAAAGCATAGGTACATTTCATTAGTATTTAAACTGAAAATTCTAAACTAGACCATGAGAAAAACAGCGGTCTGCGAGATCGCAAATAGCAGTTAACCTCTAACTGTTGTGACAAAAATTGTTTCATAAATACTGTAAGCGGTCTCCGAGACCACTTAATCGTTGATTGAACAAAATGGTTGACTGACTCATAAGAGGCGGTTTCTGCGCTAAACTTTATGCAAAGGGCTATTATAGTAAAATTTCCCGCATTCAGAAGTCTTCAGCTATACTTCTAATTTACCAAACGAATCAAAATTAAACTAACATAACTACTTAAATTGAAAATAACAAGTTAAACTGTGGAAACTGAATATTGCAGCGGTCGGTGAGAACGTTAACAGGAGTTAAGGATTAAGGTTTAAAACAAAAGCGATTCATGAAACAATATTGATTTTTAAAAGTAGGTAGGTAGATACCTACGTTCTATATTAAAAAAAAAACAACTAGAAAAAGGAAAATGTAGTTTAATAACTTATATTAGTTAAGCAGCTATTATATTTTATATAATACAAATTTAGAAATTCTGGAAAGCTTTGCATCTAGCTAAAACGATAGGGCAAAGTCCCGTATCTTAAACATGTGCGTATCTTTGTCCCAAGAAGGATGCGTACTTTTACCCTATTCTGCAGTATTTTGCTTAACCGGCTACCCATAATTATAAACAAATGTGATCGGTGTAAACTACGGCATTTAGACGCTAAAAATCTTTCGATCTCTAAAGAATAAAGTGAAATTTTAAAAATATTAGATCAAAATTCGAAAATTTAAACTTACCTCATTTTCTTAGCATAAATTGCTACTTTTATCAAAGGTTTAAACAAATGACTAGTACACTTGAAACAAAACTGCCACTTATTGGTCATAAGAGCCGAAATGTTGATTCATATGAAATCAAAAGGTGCATATTTTTGACCCGCTCGTATCTTTACCCCTACCTACCCTATATCTCTCTGTGCATGAGAAAGTAAAAACTCGGCATTTTATCGCTCAAAAACTCACGTAAAATTAAAATGCAAAAGTTTATATTTAGGTGTTCTCCAAGTCTAAGAATTTCACAAAAAGTTTGAGCAGAACAATATTTCAGATAAAATAAATACATATTTCAATATGAATGAGTTATTAACTTTACTCCTTAACCTTTAACTGATGTCACAGAAATTGTCACAACTAGTGTGAGGTCAACTAGTGTGAAGTTGTCTGTAAGACCGCTTTAACGAAAGGTGAATAAAAGGCACGATTAACTCATAGGATGGTGTTTTTGTACTAAACATTTTGTACAGGACTGTTATAATTAAAATTCACCTATTCAAAAGTGTCTGGTGATAATACTAAAGTTCACAACGGAACAAAGTTTCGGTAGTGCTTGTAGTTAAACTGAAAATTGCAAGTATATAAAAAATTGCAAAACTATAAAAATTTAAAAAAGCTGCGGTCTGACAGACCGGTAACATCAGTAAAAGGTTAAGAAATAAAAAGTATATAAGAAATGTGATAAATTCTTTTTATTTAAGGCACAGTTAAGAACCATTTATTCTTCTCTAGGAATAGGACAACTATTATGAACATTTCATTTTTCATATACACGCAAACACATGTATAATATTTCTGATAGTTTTAAAACACATACCCATGATACTTTGGTATAGATAGAGAAGTGCCCAGTATTCAGAGTTAGAAGCATAGGAGAGAGTATGGAGGAATGGGACACCTTTTACAAAAATGAGAAAATGAGCAATATTTCAGTTTATAGAATACAAAATGAAACACTTTCTAATGTCCTTGAACAATATAGAAACATAATTTTCAGAAACAATTTTATAATTAAAGAAATTGCAAGTTTCAAAATTTGTCCCATTTTGACCCATGCTTGAAGGCTTAGTTTATATTATGAATAATATACAGTATAATGTTCCATAAATAGGGGAACTACTACATCTATGCATAAACAAGTCATTAATATTCAGAAAGCATACAAAGTATATGAAGCAAAATTACTTCTGATTCTTGAAATAATCTTTTACTTTATACAGTTGAAATCTTATGCAACTTTTTTCAACTGCAGATTGGGCTACCATTTCTTCATCTAGTGTGCGATTGATGAAATGTCTAGAATGATCATATTCAAAAATTTTTATTACTACCTAAACAAAAACAAATTTTGCTGGAAATTTTGCAGGAGAGTAACAGAATATATAAAATTTATTAAGTTAAACCAGCTGTTTGCATGTTCGCCAACATAAATGAAAAACAGTGGAACTTCGAAGAATCACTTTTTGCTTCCTAATTGGTTTGATTAAGAGTATCAACAATAACACAGATTATAAAACATGTGTAAGCGGGGGGGGGGGGGAGTGAAGAAAATTTTTAAAGTAAAATTTTTATTGTTTAATTTTTTTTATAAACAAAAAGCTGAATTTTATCCATTACTGGCACATCTGCCTATACCTAGATTTTCAACCTGAAAAAAAATATTTTGGACATTCTTTTGAAAAATCAGTCAACCCGAACCCGACACACAAGATTCAAAACCCAAACCGACCCGATCCGAACCAAAATATTAAAGTAAACCCGACCCGATGCCGGAATCTAGTACAATAAATACCGATTACACGGCACGACCAATATTAAGAAAGATAATTTTGGTATACATTTTAAGTATTCTGCAGAAGAATAGTGGAATATTTGGCCTTCAATATCAGGCGAAGGGGGGTGGGGAGTACTATTCATTGCATCACTAATTAAAAATAACATATTTAATCTGCTAACCATATTGCAATAAAATTTTATTTATTACATAAAACATGAGAAATTGCACGCATGTAATAAACTCTGATGTAAAGAATAATCAATTGACTGAATAATAAATATTTAACAATAAAATAATAGGATGATTACGCATTAATACCTGCTAAAATCATGTTACATTATAATTCGAAATCAAACGGTCTTACTGTGTAGTTCATTTTTACTTATTAGGAATCAAGGAGAATGGAAATATAACAAAATTTAACTCATAAAGAAGAAATATTTACTTACATCCTAATTTGAAATCATAATCAAGATGGATGCCTTGAACACCTCTGTGGCTGCGTGAATAGTCATTACGTCATCATTGAAGTCCTTTCTCATTGCCTGACAAGTGAGACTAAGATATTTCATGTATTTGTACTATGCGAGTGGTAAATATTATACCCGGTTACAAATAAAATTCTAGTAAACATGCAGATTTCTGTAGTTTTATAAAAATTAGTTTTGTAGGATTACAGATTTTTTTTTACAGTGTACTGGAACATCTGGCGTTTACCTAGATTTTTAACCTGTAAAAATATTTTGGACATTCTTTTGAAAAATCAAGTCAATCCGAACGAGAGCAGCAAGAGTCAATACCAAATCCGAAACCGATCCGACCAGGAGCAAAAAAGTCGAAGTAAACCCTACCCGACCCGATTCAGGCATCTAGTACAGTAAATACTGAATGTTCTGTACGGCTGTAATATTGGGTAAGATTATTTTGCATTGCAATTCTAAAACAAACACGTTTAAATGCAAAATAATAACACTTAAAAAGTGAATTAAATAATTAATAACCAATGAAAACAAAATTCGTACTTCATTCAAAACGGAAGTTTATTTGTGGTATACATTTTAAGTATTCCGCGGACGAAGAGTCGAATATTCGGCCTTCATTATGAGTCAAAGGGGAAGTACTATTCATTGTATCACTAATTAAAAGTGAAGAATTTAATCTGCAAACGACATTGCGATCAAATTTGATTTATTGCATAAAATAATAACTAGTATTCGTCAGGCCGAAAACTTAAAAGATATCCTTTTATATATATAAAAAAGTTTTGATTTGGATATGGATCAATGAAAATCTGTATAGATATTCCCGGTAGATCGACATCCAATTTGAATGCTTAAGCATGGCCTTTCTTCGTTAATATTAAAAAAAACTGTTGCATACAAAAATATGAAAATCGGTGGTACTATAGAGAAATGTTTGATAAACACGTTGATGCAGACAGTTTTCAAATCGAAGAATCATTTTAAGAGATATTTAATGCTAAAGTTGGACAAAATCGTTTCATTAAAAAAGTTTTATTGGAGCAAAAACTACACATGAGAATTTAATCATTTTTAGATCATTTTATACGTTATAAGTTCCCGGTGTGAAGGTTGCATTTATTTTTTTATTTGACTCATTTTTTGAGGTTTTATTTCTATTTTAAATTCAAATTTTCAGCATTTCGAGAAATATTTTTTATATATTTTAGAAAATGCTATTAATTTAAACTGTTGCCAATTGTATAAATAATGGGTAGAGGCTCCTAGTTATTTAAAAAAAAATGTTTTATTTTCTAGATTGCGTTTTAATAGTATAAAAGTAAGTTTGAAATAACAATCGTCGATACTTCATTTTAAAGTGTTTAACTCAGTTGCCTCGGGAATGCACAAATTCTAATCTGTCAGCAAGTGCTCCCATACTTCTAATTTGGGTAAAGTCTGTCCTTAGCGAAAACTGCTTCCATTAGAACTTTCTCTAAATGACAAACTACAGTAAAAATGACATAAGTTGTTTTATGTGACAACACCTTTAGATGGATATCCACAGCAGTTTTTGACAATGTTAAACTCAAGGTTCTATGTATGGTGACAAGGTATGCAACAGTTAAAGGTAACTAACTTCGTGAGAATGAGGCTTTTTCTTCTTTCCAATATTTACAAATAGGTTTGATAAAAAAAAAAAAAAAAAAAAAAAAAAAAAATACAGTTAGAAATGTCTCATGATACTAAACAAAATGAACTATTATGGCATGTGGCAAACCTCGAGGTTGAAAACGTGGGCCATAGGCAATATCATTTATCGTACTTACTTTTACCAATTCTCACTCCGTTCTGATATTGGTATGTAGCATAATGCATAACCCTGCATACAGCTGCTGAGGAATGTCTAGACTGAAGTCCAGACGCGTGATCATCTTCACTCCATCTTGCTATTTAATCATTGTGATCTTCTAAAATTTTTGTTCATTGGCCCCCTCTTTGATTTAAGAAGTACTTCTTGATTATATTCTTTAGCTTGCTTGGTTTTGAGAAAAAGACATATGGCACCTTCAAATCATTCAAGTTAGCTGAAAGCAGTATATCTTTGCGTCGTTGCATAAGGGGTGAGAGGTAGTCAAAAACTTGACTCATGCAAAGTGAGTTCAGAGTCTTTCGGATCTGTGTCTGCTGATCGTCGTTTTGCTTCAATGAATTTCTTAATGTGAAACATTTTTTAAAAGCTCTAAACATTTTTTGTCCGAGAAGAATCAAAATGACTTTTAAAGAATGTCACTTATATAGAGGGATGTCTTTTACGCGATGTAACTACCTAATACGTGCAAGGATTTAAACAAATAGGACTCTAAAAGGCTAAATGCTATCTATTTTACCTTCACGACATCTTTGTTCAAGGTCAGCCATAAGAAGACATTTTATCACTGAAAATTCGTCAATAATGAGAAATAACACTGTATCCATTCTGAGCTGTAGATTTATTGCTGACTTTTTAAATTAGCGAACTATTTAAAACACGTTGGTTCTTTAAGCACTGAGTGAGTTACCTTGTCTTTGACATTAAATGCAGCAGTACCTGTTTGTGCCAAAAGAATGATAGCTTCGGATCCTAACTGCTCTATGATTGTTTTACTAATTTCTTTGATTTTTGTACATTTTACAGCTCTTCCTTTTCCAATAATAAAAGTTGATTTAGGGAAATTTGTAACCTTTGTTTGCAAAGACAAAAGCTGTTCAGTGCATAACTGAAGGCACCATACTTTGTTGTTCCTTAGAGTAATTCAGAAATGTTAAATGTAAAGAGAAACCATTGGATAAAAGAATCTACGGTAAAGATAAAGAATTACCTCCGGATGTATTTGAGAAATTTTGATTTTTTTAATTTAGCTCCGATCTTTGAGAACTTGATCCATCGAGTTAGCGGCAGAAAACTTCAAAGCTCCTTCAAAGACTTGCTTGTCTGCCACAGCCCACACTTAATTAATATGGCAACAGGTAAAAATTTGTAACACAAACTGATAGATAGTCTGCTATACTCCTCTACAAACTTGATACCTTTATTCATTTGAATTGTTGTTATATCGTTATTATGAAAATATTAGGAAGCATCTGGGTTATTTTTATGCGAATTTTCCACATAGAATTAAGCTGAATAACTCTATACATTTGAATTACTTTCTTTTAACCGTTATTTTCGAAACTTCTGTGTATAACGTTGCACATATAAAATATGTATATTTCTTAAAATGTACGCTAAATCTAGGCAGCAGATTAAAAAAAAAAAAATCCCTACCGACTCGGGCCTACAGGTGCAGGTAGATTTCGAAGTTAAGTACTAAATTCACCAACAAAACTCAAATCTAGATTAGAGATAAACCCAGTTCCTTCACTAAGAATGAGCTCTAGGGAGCTAAACATTTTGTGAAAATTCTAATATACAAGAATACATGCACGCATGTATATGGAATAGGTTTAAAAATGGCTAAAGCAAATTCAGAGAAACTCAAAGTGTTAAAATATGCTAATATTTCCATAGTCGGGTTTTTTATCATGTTTTAATACGTTTCTTCAAACTCACATGACGTTACATATTCACCTGCTGAGGTCCGTTTTATTTCCAATATGACGCACTTTTAGGTAGATTTCGTAAGAAATACTACCTATTGCAGTCGTTACCATGGTGCGACTTTTGAAAAATTCCTTCATAACTTTCATTATAGGACCCCAGGAACCCAAAACCACCCCCACCTAAAAAGTTTATATATATATATATATATGTATGTATGTATGTATGTATGTATGTACTAAATTTTGTCCGCACGATAAAGGGCGCAATTATGCACGGATCGTCTTCAAACTCGCCAACAACTTTGAGATGGCTAATATCTCGGCGGGGATTGAAAATGGAAAAAATCGACCCAAGGGAATGGAAATGGGGAGGGTTCAAAATTTTGAATACCGTCTTAACATGATTCTGATAAAACCAGCTCTTTCACAACAATGACAGAAAAAAAAAATCCCTGCCGGCTCGGGCCTACAGGCGGAGGTAGATTTCGATGTTAAGTACTAAATTCTCCAACAAAACTTAAATCAAGATTAGAGATAAAACCCAGTTTCTTCACAAAGAGCGAGCTGTAGGGAGCTAAACTTTTATTAAAAATTGTAATATACACGAATACACACACACATATATATGGAATAGGTTTAAAAAATGGCTACAAAAAATTCAGAGAACCTTAAAGTGTTAAAATATATTAATATTTCCATAGTCGGGTTTTTATCATGTTTTAATACGTTTCTTCAAACTTACATAGCGTTGCATATTCACCTGCTGAGGTCCATTATATTTCCAATATGACGCAATATACATATTTTTTTAATTCGTCAAACTATTTATTTTGAGTTTTCATGCTGAAATCTTGCTCTAGGAAACTTATGACGTAATATTCAATTTGTTTTCAATTTGTCAAACTATTTAATTTTACACGTGAAAATTTTGCAAAAGAAAAGTAATTGTTGTGGTGAGAATTTTATTATTGTTTTTTTTTTTTAATTGTTGGCAACTGCTATAACGAAAAACTTTTATTTTTTTCCTGCCATTGTTGTGTAAGAGCTGGTTTTATCAGAATCATGTTAAGACAGTATTCAAAATTTTGAACCCTCCCCATTTCCACCCTCTTGGGCCGATTTCGCCCATTTACAATCCCCGCCGAGATATTAGCCATCTCAAAGTTGTTGGCGAGTTTGAAGATGATTCGTGCATAATTGCGACTTTTATCGTGCGGACAAAATTTAGTACATACATACATATATATATATATATATATATAAACTTTTTAGGTGGGGGTGGTTTTGGGTTCCTGGGGTCCTATAATGAAAAGTTATGAAGGAATTTTTCAAAAGTCGCACCATGGTAACGACTGCAATAGGTAGTATTTCTTACGAAATCTACCTAATATTTTTCGTTATAGCAGTTGCCAACAATTCAAAAAAGCAATAAAATTCTCACCACAACAATTGCTTTGCTATTGAAAGATTTTCACGTGAAAATTAAATTAAATAAACAATTTGACGAATTGAAAACAAATTGAATATTACGTCATAAGTTTTCTACAGCATGATTTCGGCATGAAAATTCAAAATGAAATAAATAGTTTGACGAATGAAAAAAAATCAAAATATTGCATCATATCTATATTATAAAGGACAAACATATCTGTGCGTAACGCATACGTCATTCTGCGAATGGCAACACTTTGAAATTTGAAATGAAATTTTGGTTTTGCAATTTTCTTTACTGCAAAATTCAAACTTCTAAACATCGCACATTTTAAATTTTTACACCGTCGTATAAGGAAAAAAATGTACTTTTAATGCAATTTGTTTGAAAGCTGTATCTCAATTTAATTTTGAGATATTAATTTTTTTGTAGTTTTTAATACATTTTTTGTAATTGTGGCTACTGAAGTATTCCATTTCTGTTGAAAGTCGTGGAGGGTTGAAAGTAGAGGGGAAATAATCACGGAGAAAAGAAAATAATATATTACTGTTCATTTTGTTGCCATTTTCTCACAAAAATTGAAAAAAAAAATTGAAATTATAATGCGTGCTATGTCAGCGATTTTTTAAGTTTCCAAATATTGCACATTTTCAATTTTTACACCGTGAAATAGAGAAAAAAATCTACTTTCAAATGCAATTTGTTTGAAAATTGTATCTTAATTGACTGAGTTATTACGGTTTTTAAAATAACTAGCCGCCTGTGGTGACCAGTTTGGTCTCCCTTAAATGTATGCTAGGCATTATATCATGTTACTTTTTTTTTCATAATTTAATTTACTTGCTTAATCCTTCACCAAATCGGAAGATTGTGATAGAGAACCCAGGAACTCGGTATTTTTTTTTGTTAGTCGGGCACAGGTGATAAATCGCCAAACATTGCACCCGTCGCATTTTTTCATATTTCATTATCTTAGATTAAAATATAATCCTTTCACTCATTTTAAAATGGATAACTTTAATTTAAAACTGAAACATTTCAAATTCATGAATTTCACTTAAAAAAAATTCTTTAAGAAAAGAAAAGAATAAATACCATAAACCATTTAATTTCAACATCAAAGCATTAATTTACCCTCGAAAAATAAAAAATGCTGCTGGCGAGTTGAAAAATGCTATTGGCGAGAATTGCGCCTAGCTAACATACAAGTACGAACTTTTTGCGATCATAGCAACTTTTATGTAGTTTTATTCGAAAAAAATATTTTGATGAAATACGTTGCCAAATTTCTTTTCTCACCATGGACCTTTTCTCTATTTCGCAAAGTACCTATACTGAAAAAATACCTTTATTTATTTAATTATTGTATTTTAAATGAGATGAATAAAAGACGGCACACATGTCATATACACACCACGTTGGCGCGATTTTTTTCTGACGCCAATGTCATACACGCACCGGAGTACTTAACTGGCGCCAAAATGGGGTTATTTTGCTTGATATGGTAACCCGGATGTTGTTGTTTATTTATTAATAAATTGTTTATTTTATTTTTTTATATAAATTGTTTTGTTCTATAGTTATTAATTAAACTTTTTTTTTTTTAGTGCTATTCCCTTTTTAAAAATATTACACAATAACC
Source organism: Maratus speciosus (assembly GCA_963932465.1). Taxonomy (NCBI): domain Eukaryota; kingdom Metazoa; phylum Arthropoda; class Arachnida; order Araneae; family Salticidae; genus Maratus; species Maratus speciosus. The sequence goes on from OZ010793.1 coordinate 277,701,958, forward strand.
AATGATATGCGTTTCATTCAGGTGTTTCCATTAAACAATTAACAAATAATTGCGATTTCTGTGCTACGTACGATTGCATAATATATATAGATTTTCAAGCATGAATTATTTTTAAATTTATCTATCACGTGTAGCTCGATTACGAAAGATTAACCGCTTGCCATTAAAACAATATAAAAAGTTCAGTATTTGTTTCCGTCTAATGTTCTATAACAAAATTAAAACTTCCTCTATAGAAAATAAATAAAATAAATAAAATAATGTAAATAAGAAATAAATTTAACAGACATGTGATTGAACCACGCGCTTAAAGCACTGAAAGGATCGGAAAGACTGCCGCAAATTTCAAAATCTAGGGCTAATAAATCCTGGCATGCGGTGACATGTGAAAATATCGCTTTTAATAAATTTTTGAAACTTTATTTGATTGCATAATTGATATTTTTCAGATAAAAATTCTTTTTGATGTTAGTGGGCAATCTAAAATATACATTACATGTAAAAAAAAAAATAATTACAATTAAAAAAAAAAGAATGATTTTCACCTATACTCTGTAACCCGAGGAGCTCGGGTTCGATACCCTAGTTAGAAATATAATGGACCTCAGCAGGTGAATATGTAACGTCATGTGAGTTTGGAGAAACGTATTAAAACATGATAAAAAACCGACTATGGAAATATTAACATATTTTAACACTTTGAGGGTCTCTGAATTTGCTTTAGCCATTTTTAAACCTATTCCATATACATGCGTGTGTGTATTCGAGTATGTTAGAATATAATGAAAAGTTATGAAGGTCAAAAGTCGCACCATGGTAACGACTGCAATAGGTAGTATTTCTTACGAAACTACATAAAATCAGGGCTTAATTTATGACTTTTAGTGAACATGATTTCTCACGAATTATTTTTCATTGTTGTATCCATTTCTCCGATCATAAGCATAAACGATCATAGTCATATACATTAACGTCGTATTTATCGCTAAGCTTCGCACCATTTGGACGAAATATCGCCAAATTTGGCGACCAGAAATATGTCGTCACAAATTAAGCCAATTTATCTGTATCTGACTAATTTGGCGAAATTTCCATTGAAATTCAGTACTGATGATTCTTCTCTAACCGGGATCTTTTTGCATTTTAACTTCGTGCTCTCCAGTAAAATTAGCTAAAATCTTAAAACCAAGAAATAGGGAAGCTACCTTTTCCAACCCGACCAGGAATTTTTTATTTTGTAATCTACATATTACTGTTTTCTAGTGTACATCTTGACAAAAAAAAAATGCTTATCTCGTTTACTTCTGAATGTTCGCTTGCATTTCAGTTGAAATATATTCACTTACGATAAATTAAAAAAAAAAAATTAGTAATCGTCAGTAATTGAGACAATTGCAAGTAATTGCAAATTATTAAATTTGCTCATGAAACAATGCTCGGTAAATTATGAATTTGTCTACAATCCCGATTACGAAAATTTCCCAATAGAAACATACATTCATCTGAATACAAACATACATACATAAGAATGCACAAATATAAGTAAAGTAAATCGAGAAAAATACATGATAAAAAACCGACTATGGAAATATTAACATATTTTAACACTTTGAGGGTCTCTGAATTTGCTTTAGCCATTTTTAAACGTATTCCATATACATGCGTGTGTGTATTCGAGTATATTAGAATATAATGAAAAGTTATGAAGGTCAAAAGTCGCACCATGGTAACGACTGCAATAGGTAGTATTTCTTACGAAACTACATAAAATCAGGGCTTAATTTATGACTTTTAGTGAACATGATTTCTCACGAATTATTTTTCATTGTTGTATGCATTTCTCCGATCATAAGCATAAACGATCATAGTCATATACATTAACGTCGTATTTATCGCTAAGCTTCGCACCATTTGGACGAAATATCGCCAAATTTGGCGACCAGAAATATGTCGTCACAAATTAAGCCAATTTATCTGTATCTGACTAATTTGGCGAAATTTCCATTGAAATTCAGTACTGATGATTCTTCTCTAACCGGGATCTTTTTGCATTTTAACTTCGTGCTCTCCAGTAAAATTAGCTAAAATCTTAAAACCAAGAAATAGGGAAGCTACCTTTTCCAACCCGACCAGGAATTTTTTATTTTGTAATCTACATATTACTGTTTTCTAGTGTACATCTTGACAAAAAAAAATGCTTATCTCGTTTACTTCTGAATGTTCGCTTGCATTTCAGTTGAAATATATTCACTTACGATAAATTAAAAAAAAATGAGTAATCGTCAGTAATTGAGACAATTGCAAGTAATTGCAAATTATTAAATTTGCTCATGAAACAATGCTCAGTAAATTATGAATTTGTCTACAAACCCGATTACGAAAATTTCCCAATAGAAACATACATTCATCTGAATACAAACATACATACATAAGAATGCACGAATATAAGTAAAGTAAATCGAGAAAAATACATGATAAAAAACCGACTATGGAAATATTAACATATTTTAACACTTTGAGGGTCTCTGAATTTGCTTTAGCCATTTTTAAACCTATTCCATATACATGCGTGTGTGTATTCGAGTATATTAGAATATAATGAAAAGTTATGAAGGTCAAAAGTCGCACCATGGTAACGACTGCAATAGGTAGTATTTCTTACGAAACTACATAAAATCAGGGCTTAATTTATGACTTTTAGTGAACATGATTTCTCACGAATTATTTTTCATTGTTGTATCCATTTCTCCGATCATAAGCATAAACGATCATAGTCATATACATTAACGTCGTATTTATCGCTAAGCTTCGCACCATTTGGACGAAATATCGCCAAATTTGGCGACCAGAAATATGTCGTCACAAATTAAGCCAATTTATCTGTATCTGACAAATTTGGCGAAATTTCCATTGAAATTCAGTACTGATGATTCTTCTCTAACCGGGATCTTTTTGCATTTTAACTTCGTGCTCTCCAGTAAAATTAGCTAAAATCTTAAAACCAAGAAATAGGGAAGCTACCTTTTCCAACCCGACCAGGAATTTTTTATTTTGTAATCTACATATTACTGTTTTCTAGTGTACATCTTGACAAAAAAAAAATGCTTATCTCGTTTACTTCTGAATGTTCGCTTGCATTTCAGTTGAAATATATTCACTTACGATAAATTAAAAAAAAAAAGGAGTAATCGTCAGTAATTGAGACAATTGCAAGTAATTGCAAATTATTAAATTTGCTCATGAAACAATGCTCAGTAAATTATGAATTTGTCTACAAACCCGATTACGAAAATTTCCCAATAGAAACATACATTCATCTGAATACAAACATACATACATAAGAATGCACAAATATAAGTAAAGTAAATCGAGAAAAATACATGATAAAAAACCGACTATGGAAATATTAACATATTTTAACACTTTGAGGGTCTCTGAATTTGCTTTAGCCATTTTTAAACCTATTCCATATACATGCGTGTGTGTATTCGAGTATATTAGAATATAATGAAAAGTTATGAAGGTCAAAAGTCGCACCATGGTAACGACTGCAATAGGTAGTATTTCTTACGAAACTACATAAAATCAGGGCTTAATTTATGACTTTTAGTGAACATGATTTCTCACGAATTATTTTTCATTGTTGTATCCATTTCTCCGATCATAAGCATAAACGATCATAGTCATATACATTAACGTCGTATTTATCGCTAAGCTTCGCACCATTTGGACGAAATATCGCCAAATTTGGCGACCAGAAATATGTCGTCACAAATTAAGCCAATTTATCTGTATCTGACAAATTTGGCGAAATTTCCATTGAAATTCAGTACTGATGATTCTTCTCTAACCGGGATCTTTTTGCATTTTAACTTCGTGCTCTCCAGTAAAATTAGCTAAAATCTTAAAACCAAGAAATAGGGAAGCTACCTTTTCCAACCCGACCAGGAATTTTTTATTTTGTAATCTACATATTACTGTTTTCTAGTGTACATCTTGACAAAAAAAAAATGCTTATCTCGTTTACTTCTGAATGTTCGCTTGCATTTCAGTTGAAATATATTCACTTACGATAAATTAAAAAAAAAAAGGAGTAATCGTCAGTAATTGAGACAATTGCAAGTAATTGCAAATTATTAAATTTGCTCATGAAACAATGCTCAGTAAATTATGAATTTGTCTACAAACCCGATTACGAAAATTTCCCAATAGAAACATACATTCATCTGAATACAAACATACATACATAAGAATGCACAAATATAAGTAAAGTAAATCGAGAAAAATACATGATAAAAAACCGACTATGGAAATATTAACATATTTTAACACTTTGAGGGTCTCTGAATTTGCTTTAGCCATTTTTAAACCTATTCCATATACATGCGTGTGTGTATTCGAGTATATTAGAATATAATGAAAAGTTATGAAGGTCAAAAGTCGCACCATAGTAACGACTGCAATAGGTAGTATTTCTTACGAAACTACATAAAATCAGGGCTTAATTTATGACTTTTAGTGAACATGATTTCTCACGAATTATTTTTCATTGTTGTATCCATTTCTCCGATCATAAGCATAAACGATCATAGTCATATACATTAACGTCGTATTTATCGCTAAGCTTCGCACCATTTGGACGAAATATCGCCAAATTTGGCGACCAGAAATATGTCGTCACAAATTAAGCCAATTTATCTGTATCTGACAAATTTGGCGAAATTTCCATTGAAATTCAGTACTGATGATTCTTCTCTAACCGGGATCTTTTTGCATTTTAACTTCGTGCTCTCCAGTAAAATTAGCTAAAATCTTAAAACCAAGAAATAGGGAAGCTACCTTTTCCAACCCGACCAGGAATTTTTTATTTTGTAATCTACATATTACTGTTTTCTAGTGTACATCTTGACAAAAAAAAAATGCTTATCTCGTTTACTTCTGAATGTTCGCTTGCATTTCAGTTGAAATATATTCACTTACGATAAATTAAAAAAAAAGGAGTAATCGTCAGTAATTGAGACAATTGCAAGTAATTGCAAATTATTAAATTTGCTCATGAAACAATGCTCAGTAAATTATGAATTTGTCTACAAACCCGATTACGAAAATTTCCCAATAGAAACATACATTCATCTGAATACAAACATACATACATAAGAATGCACGAATATAAGTAAAGTAAATCGAGAAAAATACATGATAAAAAACCGACTATGGAAATATTAACATATTTTAACACTTTGAGGGTCTCTGAATTTGCTTTAGCCATTTTTAAACCTATTCCATATACATGCGTGTGTGTATTCGAGTATATTAGAATATAATGAAAAGTTATGAAGGTCAAAAGTCGCACCATGGTAACGACTGCAATAGGTAGTATTTCTTACGAAACTACATAAAATCAGGGCTTAATTTATGACTTTTAGTGAACATGATTTCTCACGAATTATTTTTCATTGTTGTATCCATTTCTCCGATCATAAGCATAAACGATCATAGTCATATACATTAACGTCGTATTTATCGCTAAGCTTCGCACCATTTGGACGAAATATCGCCAAATTTGGCGACCAGAAATATGTCGTCACAAATTAAGCCAATTTATCTGTATCTGACAAATTTGGCGAAATTTCCATTGAAATTCAGTACTGATGATTCTTCTCTAACCGGGATCTTTTTGCATTTTAACTTCGTGCTCTCCAGTAAAATTAGCTAAAATCTTAAAACCAAGAAATAGGGAAGCTACCTTTTCCAACCCGACCAGGAATTTTTTATTTTGTAATCTACATATTACTGTTTTCTAGTGTACATCTTGACAAAAAAAAAATGCTTATCTCGTTTACTTCTGAATGTTCGCTTGCATTTCAGTTGAAATATATTCACTTACGATAAATTAAAAAAAAAAGGAGTAATCGTCAGTAATTGAGACAATTGCAAGTAATTGCAAATTATTAAATTTGCTCATGAAACAATGCTCAGTAAATTATGAATTTGTCTACAAACCCGATTACGAAAATTTCCCAATAGAAACATACATTCATCTGAATACAAACATACATACATAAGAATGCACAAATATAAGTAAAGTAAATCGAGAAAAATACATGATAAAAAACCGACTATGGAAATATTAACATATTTTAACACTTTGAGGGTCTTTGAATTTGCTTTAGCCATTTTTAAACCTATTCCATATACATGCGTGTGTGTATTCGAGTATATTAGAATATAATGAAAAGTTATGAAGGTCAAAAGTCGCACCATGGTAACGACTGCAATAGGTAGTATTTCTTACGAAACTACATAAAATCAGGGCTTAATTTATGACTTTTAGTGAACATGATTTCTCACGAATTATTTTTCATTGTTGTATCCATTTCTCCGATCATAAGCATAAACGATCATAGTCATATACATTAACGTCGTATTTATCGCTAAGCTTCGCACCATTTGGACGAAATATCGCCAAATTTGGCGACCAGAAATATGTCGTCACAAATTAAGCCAATTTATCTGTATCTGACTAATTTGGCGAAATTTCCATTGAAATTCAGTACTGATGATTCTTCTCTAACCGGGATCTTTTTGCATTTTAACTTCGTGCTCTCCAGTAAAATTAGCTAAAATCTTAAAACCAAGAAATAGGGAAGCTACCTTTTCCAACCCGACCAGGAATTTTTTATTTTGTAATCTACATATTACTGTTTTCTAGTGTACATCTTGACAAAAAAAAATGCTTATCTCGTTTACTTCTGAATGTTCGCTTGCATTTCAGTTGAAATATATTCACTTACGATAAATTAAAAAAAAAAATGAGTAATCGTCAGTAATTGAGACAATTGCAAGTAATTGCAAATTATTAAATTTGCTCATGAAACAATGCTCAGTAAATTATGAATTTGTCTACATACCCGATTACGAAAATTTCCCAATAGAAACATACATTCATCTGAATACAAACATACATACATAAGAATGCACAAATATAAGTAAAGTAAATCGAGAAAAATACATGACATTATATTTTTCCCGATTTCTTTGAGTATCACTCGTAGCCATTCGACTAATGCCCAAAATCATATTTTCCGTATTCGATTTTTTTTACTTTTCTCTTAATTTAAAATTCAAAATGAATTGCATCGATTTGGGAGCTTACAAAGAAGGAAAAGTTCGAAAAAAAAATAGTGGTTGTTACATACGTAGAATGTAAAACTTCTGAAAGGTATGGGGGGGGGGGGGGGTCAATCTATATCTCAGGTCACCAATGTATGAACATCGACTTCAACATTCGACTCCATAATGATCCGTATAATGTTAAAATTTATAATTTACAGCAATGGAGGTAATGTTTTAATTAATAACGGAATGAATCTCGTCGAATTTCGACGAAAGAAATTGTTTAAAAAAGAACTCATACATAGGTTACTACTTAGTCTCTTAAAACAAATATTATTTTTAACTTAATGTTACCAAAATACGAATTCCATGCACTTCGACTGTTCAAAATATTAAAAAACTGTATTATTTATTATACCTAATCAAAATATGTAATTTTGCTTAAATTACCCATTAAGTCTGTTATGTTTAAAAGGCACAGATGTCATATACGCCGATTTTTTTTTCCCTCGCCAATTCGGGGAAAACTTCAACAGCACAAATAATAACATCCGGGTTACCATATCAAGCAAAATAACGACACTTTGGCGCCAGTTAAGTACCCTTTGCGTATAGGAGATTGGCGGCAGAAATAAATCGCTCCAATATAGGGCGTATATGACATCTGTGCTGTTTAAAATTGTCGATTGAAAATTTAAAAAAATAATTTCACCTTAAGTCAATCATGGAATTATTTTTCGCGTAAAATCTAAACTTAATGTTATTTCCACCGTCTCATAATTTGCATACGCATCTCTTATATTTACATTCACCTTTTCAAAAATATTACAATGCGCAATGTGTGATTAATACATATATTTCTAAACTAGAAATCAAGTTTGTCAACTACGACTTTGCATGTGAACATTCGCACTCTTGACTTGTGATTCTAATCTCTGTATCGGTGAGTAAAATTCCAGAAATTTATATCTTTTAGAGGCGTTCTTAGTAAAATATTTGCTTTTATCAGAGAAAATAATCGTTTTCATTTAAATATGATGTCATTTTGCCTCATTGAAGCATTTCACCAAGCGTCTCAAACCCATAATGAAACAGAATTGAATTATAACAGCTTTTTGCGGAAAATATGAGTATTTTAGCATGACGTCAGTTTCTCTTCAATTTTTTCAGAAAGTTTATTTTGAATTTTATGAGAAAACTAGAAGGCTATGCCCGCTGCGCTGGTCAATATTTCCAAATGAACCTTGGATTAAACTAAATGGTGAATTTGAACTTGTATTTTAAACAATATGGATCTTCAGCTTGACCTTGCACATTACTGAAAACGATGCGAACGCCATTGCGATATAATGTTATCTTAAGCGTTGGACAAAATTTAGCAATTAAGAAGTAATTGTTTTAGTTGATTATAAACAGCGCACTTATGGTCGGGTAATGAGACCGTTATGACAACAGGAATTAATACCTCTGTAACTAATCAACATATAATGAAATCGTATATACTAACACCATTCCTAAAATCATGCAACAGGGCCACTTGTAACAAAATATGTTCTGTAGATTTTTTTAAAAAGGCTAAACTTTCATAATCAGGTTCACTTAATTTTTGAACTTTTACTGTTGCTCTATAACTAAGTACCCTTGAACAATATGTATACACTAAAACCTTTCCAAAATTATTACCTAACTAATTGTGGTATATCCTACGAAAGTATTATAAACAATCGGAATGAAATACAAATTTCCGTTGTAAATATATAGTAGATGATGATGATGCGATTTTGGGTAATAGAATTCATAGTAAAGTTTTCGCTTCAAACAAAAACGATGCTTTCAACATTAAAGCTAATACACCAATATGTGAAGTATCCGATTACGGAAGGTTAACTTGAATTATCATGAGCAACTACTCAAAGAAAAGTCAATATGTGGCTTTTGTGATACTTTTATGTCAGCCGGGCGCAGGTAATAAATCAATAAAGATTGTTTTCATAGCATATTCTTATTTTATTATTTTCATTTAAAACACAAACCTTTCACTCATTTAATTTAAAATGCATGTCTTATACTAATTTCATTTAAAAAACTGAAAAGATAAACAATAACAGGAAATAATGCCATAATTAAAAGCAAAAAAATATTTTTAATTTACATATGCAAAATGTAACTACTGCTACTGGGAATTTTAAAAATGCTATCAGCGAGATGTGCGCACGGTTGTTATAAATGTACCCATTTTTTCTTCTTATCGAGGAGCAATTTATAAATCGCACAATATTATTCCAATTCCAATTTCTTTCATTGAGGAACCTATGACCGGAAAAAATGGAAAAAGACTCTTCTAGATTCTTCGGATGACGGCATCTGACGCCATAAACCGAGTTTATATATATGAAAATAATTTTTAAGTCGTTACAAACATTGCTTTCATACTTAAATATTTTCATTGGTACTACTTGTTATCCCGTCGACCAATTTCGCCAAATTATATAAATCGCCAAACCATTCGCCAAATTATATAAATTGACATAATCTTTATTTTAAATATCGAAATAACAAATAAATTAGTATAATATTAATAAAATTACAAATAAAACGTCGAAATTAAAATCACTTGATGACGTAAACACGTGTAGTTTGTTTAAATTCAAGTGAATTTGATATTTACGATCAACCATTATTGGCATTTAATCTTATAGTTTGACGATAGATTTTTGGTCGACGGAATATCTAAGTAGTACCTTTTCCATTTTTGTTTTATAACGCTAAATTCTCAGTAATTTTTTCCCTTTTATTTTACATAAAATCAGTATTTTTTTTTTTAAATTGAGATGCTTGCATTTTTATTTCAAACTCATAGAGCCAGTTTTATTTTTTAGCCAAAAGGGTTGATTTGAATTTTTTCCGTTGCTAGAGTAACGGATGTAATGATAGATATTTTGAGGTTTAGATGCCAAAGACACCGCCAAATTAGAAAAATATGAAATGTGCCATGAACTGTTGGACTTATAAAAATTTATTTGGTAGCATTCGATTCAGCATACAAAACTACATTAAAATATGCTATCATTTGACGCATAATTTTGATATTCGATTTTTTTCCCCTCCCCGTGCAAAAACCATTACGGGTGACACTTTAGAAAATCCTTTCTTAGCAGAAGTTTATGTCATAAGAAGTATTTTTACCACGATTTTCAAGATTTTAGGTTCAGTAGTTTGCGCTGTGCGTTAATTAGTCCCCTAATCCAGACTTTATTTTATATACTATATTAGATATGCGATTTTGCGGTGAATCGATGATCGAAAATTAGTCCAATATCATTTGAAATATTACATAACAGAGGAGAATGTACGAAGAAAGACGAAGAAGAAATGACGAATTACAAAAGACTTGTAATTTTTTTTTTCAAAATGTTGAATTTTTCCATAGTAATAAGGTATTAAAACATAAATTTCTTTAAAAATTATCTTTATTTCCTAGATTTCGAATCTGTGAATTTTCCTATAAATGAAATTGGCGATATGACTTGAGAAAATAGATAATATTTGCTTAAATAAAATGGGTAATATTCGTTGATCTGAGTTCGAGTTTATAAATATCACATGCTTTCGGAATTACGGCAAAAAACATTTTAAAAAGTATAAAATTATTTTATAATATGTATGTGTGGCAGAAATTCACACTGAAATTTAAGTATTCGATTCCATTTTTAAAATATTAACTGATATCTATATAAGTTACAATTGAATATGAAAATGTACTCAAAAAATGATCTCTTTCACCTAAAAAAACAATATTTGTGAGAACATCCTCAAGCTAATGTCACGCTTATGCATTTTTGGCTTAAAATCACATTGTTTGGCGACAAAAGAAAAATAAAAAATTGTAAAGAAACAAATAGTAATTACACATGTGGCTCACCATTACATCTGCTTGTTTTTTCTATAAGTCACTTGATGGGACAATTAGATATAAAAAAAAAGAAAAGAACAGAACAGAAAGAAAATGTCGTTAAAATTTCATCTAATCAAATTTTCAGATTCGTTTCCATATCTAACGCAAGCGATAAAGAGCCAAATATTGCGTATCAAGTGTAATATTTCTTATTAAATTTATTTTTAAGCATTACAAATATTTCTTTCAAGTTTTGATTAAACGTTTCCGTTTTTTAATATTATCATTCATTAAAACGGATTTTCTTCTTCTTTTTTTCTTTTTTTTTTCATTTAAATAAAATTAGTAACAGTTTTTCTTTTATTTTTCGAGGTTTAATAGCCGTTTCAATTTTTTTTTTTTTTTATCAACGATGAATTTCGCCAAGAAATAAAATGGTAACCTTATCGCCCAAAATAACAGAAATTTCCGTCATAATTCTAAAACTAATCTAGGTAGAATGATGTGTTATAGCTTAAAACCTTCCCTGAAACAATACCTATCTAACGGTATAGGTTCTGTAAAAATCCATGCAGTAGAACTTGAAATCTAGGCGTTCGGAACGAAATTTCCGTTTGGATTATATATATATAATAATAGATAATAGAATAGATAATAGATTTTATATATATATATAATAGAATAGGTAATAGATTATGTGTTATGAACTATCTCAAAGTTTAAAACAGATCGCATTTTTAGATTTCCTAATTTTAACAATATCGCGTTATGTTAGTTCCACATTCCACCACCAGGGAGCACACTCTATTCTTAACGAAAGCGTATCTGAACGAAACTCCTTCATGCAACCTTTCCGTAGATACATGAATCGGGAGGGTGGCGGTCTTAACCAATAATTTAAGATAATTGCTGAAATTACTACGAAAAATATTTTAAAGGGGCTCTACGCGGGCCCCTAATAGAGTTAGAGGAAATCGGAAGACGGCAAAATAATCGCGGGGAAAAGTTTGCTTGGGTGCTTTGGAGCTACTTTTGGCGCGAGATCTAAGCTCTACGACCAATAGGAGCCCAGATATTTAAGGAAATATGAAGTAACAAAGTCCAAAATAATAGAATTTTCCGTAATAATTCTATAACTAATCTAGGTAGAATAATGTGTTATAGCTTAAAACCTTCCCTGGAACGATACCTATCTAACGGTATAAGTTCCGTAAAAATCCATGCGGTAGAACTCGAAATCTCGGCGTTCGGAACGAAATTTCAGTTTGGATTTTATATATATAATAGATGGCATTAATAAAGATAAGCAAACCTTATTATTTTTCCTTTCTTTACAACAATGGAAGCAATCCAACTGCTACCATTTTGAAACAAATTCATAGAATTTTTTTTAATTTTTAAATTTAAGTATAAAAATGGGAATATTTAAAAAAATATATTAAAATTGGTGCAAAAAAAAAAAAAAAAAAAAAAAAAAAAAGCTGAAGGTACAAGACTAAAAAAAAGGCCTTATCTTTCAAATATGTAGAATTAAACTCGCAATGTTATCTCTATGGGAAAATTTGAGCCGACATTTCAGGCTGTTAGGGTTGACAATTATTTCTGATTTTCAATACGCGCCGAGATTTTGTCACTACCTACGTCCAGCTCATTTTTTGTGTCGATGCGTCAAATATTTTGGACGCTATTGTGTTAACAATAAGTTTAATTTTTGCAGGGAAGCCGGAGCTGTGCTCCGACAATAATTGTACACATGTAATAAACACCGACGTAAAGAATAGTCATTTGACTGAATGATAAATATTTAATTAACTAAAAATAATAGGTAGATCAGCCATTAAGATCTGCTAAATCATGTTGCATTGTAACTCAAAATCAAACAGTCCTTACTCTGTTGTTGATTTTTACTTTTTATGAATCAAGTAGAACTGAAATACAGTCGAACCTCTATTTAACGAAGTCGATAAATCCCGGAAAAAAGTTCGTTATATGGAAAATTCGTTAAATAGAGATTCACCTTTTAAAATACGTTAAACTACATAAAACAGATTTTAAATTCATAAACACTAAATATTTTTACTAAAAGTAATTAATCACATTTTTTTATAAATTATATCGATTTCTTTTATTTATTTTACCCACCAATATCCATCATCAATCCATTTTTTCTATGTGTTTAAATCCTTGAAATCTGCAAAGAGAACAAAACATTGTCCGGGAATACACTGCATTTTTTGTTTGAAGTAAATAGTTTTACATTAAAATTAACGAATTTTAATAACATTATCGTATTTATTATTATTATAACAAATAATTCTATCCATACATTAACATATGTGTCTTTAAATTTAATTTATGAAAATCTCTATTAATTTTGCCTGAGTTTTTTCTTTTAAAAAGTACTTTCTCTCATAATACGCCTCGCATCTTTGCAATGCACCAAAAACCCCTTCATGCGCATTTTTTTCTAACTATAATCCGTGTCGGATTGTTTCAAATGATTTTAGCATTTCATTATACGAAGTTTTGTTAATTCCAGCATCATGATGATTCCATCATCATCATATTCGCCTTCATCACAATTCATTGCTGTATTGTTTATATTTTTCATACTGTCGAAAATATCCAATTCGGTTAGTTTTTCCGAGGTCTCAATTTTAGAATTAAGTGAAATACAATCATCAATCAACACATCATGGTTAATTTCTTCTTTTTTTCTCATCTGTATCCACATTTGTTTAAGTTACAATAAGGGATTATCATTTTCGTCATCCGAACTTACCGAATTCTCACTGCTGACTAACAAGGCGCCTGTTAAAACCAGTTCAAGGCCATTGAACATCATAAAATGTGTTTAAAGAAAGAATAAGTTTGAAATGTCCAGAAATATTTTGAGAAATGGGGGGAAAAAACAATTTAGATCAAAAGAAAAAATTCGTTAAATAGAGAATACACTTCGCTATTTGGAGGTTATTTTACGAAGAAATTTGCAAAATGTTCTTGGTTCTAAGGAAAAGTTCGCAAAATAAAGAAATTCGTAAAATAGAGGTTCGTTAAATAGAGGTCCGTCTGTATATCAAAATTTAACTCATAAAGTATAAATTTACTTACATCCTAACTCGAAATCATTATCAAGACTGTATTCAAGATGGATGCTTTTTACGCCTCTTTGGCTGCGTGAATAGTTATTAAGTCACCACTGAAGATTTTTCTGATTGGATGACAGGTGAAATTAAGACATGTATTTGTACTATGCAGGTGATGAATTTTACACAACGATTACAGATACAATTTTAGTTAATATGCAGATTTCTGTAGTTTTACAAAAACTAGTTTTACAGATTTACATTTTTTACAGTGTTGTATCGCAGTAAATTTTGGTCTTTAACCCTTTATGCCCCGACAGTTATTTAAAGTACCGCAGTTTTCTAACCCAATTAAACACACTCATTAAATTCATTCGCAACGATACTTTTAGCAAACAATAGCAAATACGTCCCTTAACATCACTAAGAAGCAATAAAAGTTTCTGTAAACCGAAAAATGGTTACCGAAGCCATTTTGGCTCATATGAGTGTCAATTTTGTGTCTATTTTCTTGTCTGACAACGTATCCCTAACTATTTCATGGAAACAAATGGATATAGTCTTTTCTTTCCTAAGCCTCGATTTTTCTACAAGCGTTATGGCACAATGGTAGTTTGAAGTACCACATCAATCGCTTGTCCGTAATTACCAAAATAAAATTAAATCTTTTATTTTTATTGCATTATGTTCTAATGTATCATAGTAATGCAAAGAGAAAAAGCTTCGAAGAGATAGTTCTTTTTAATTCATAATTTTGATTATAAAGGTTTAAGGATTAGAATTTTCCTCTCTTTTATTTGTTAGTACATGCAGGAAGTAAGTTATAGGTAACTTATAAAAAAATATATATGAACACTTTTGCAATCCCTATTATATCATTAAAACTTATAGTTTAGGTATAAACTATTTGACAACGATACAAAGGGAGAGGGATCAATTCCGACTGTCATCACGAATATGTCGAAATTATAATTAACTTTCATCTCACTTCGCACAATATCTGGCACCTTGAAATCCGCAATTAATAATGTTAAATTATTTGTAAATTTATAAGTATATAAGGTTTTTTATCTATGCAGAAAATCTAACTTTTATTAATGTCAAATTTGTCTGATTTTATTTAATTTTCTCTTTCTGAAATGCTATAAAATTCTGTTGATAGGACACTGTAAAAAAAAAGGCAATGGCAGCCTTGCTTTATTAGCACGCTGTGTCTTGCCCTACCTTGTAGCGAAGAAGAATCTCGCCAGTAGATTCGAAACAGCTGTTTGCTGTTTTTCATATATTATTTGTGCATTTTAAACATTGTTTTCTGATTTTTAACATGTTTTGTCATTTAAATGCTGTAGTGTTTTGAGATCAAGTTTTTATTTTATTTCATCAAGGTATATTTTATGTGTAAGATTAACTTTTAGGGAAGAAAGTGTCAGTCCTCCATTCATTTTTATTTTATTTTTTATTGAAGATTTGTCAATGTAGAACTAACTTTCCATGAAATGGAATGAGAACAACTAAGTCTAACTAATAACAGAAAAAAAAATAAATGTAGACAGTATTAAAGGTTACTAAGGTCGTGGAAGTTACATAGTGACTTAACACATCAAAATTTTTGCCCTATTTTATAAGTTTTATCCAAATATATGTCAAAAATCAAATAATTTTTAATCATTTGAAAAAATGGTTATTTTGCTCGGTCTGGGTAGGAAATCAAAAACATATCCGAAGTGTCTTATTAGTTGAATCCCGCATTTTATTCATTTTCTCATTGGTCTATACAGTAATCTGTGTTTTACTTTTACTTTCAACAGAGATGGATACTTCTGTTGCCAATATGACAAAAAAGTAATAAAAACTACAAAAAAAAACTACAAAAAAAAAAAAAAAAAAAAAAAAAAAAACCTCAGAAACAAATTGAGATACAGTTTCCAAACAAATTGCAATTAAAAGTACATTTTTTTTACACCACTGGTAAAAAGTAATATTGTGGGATGTTTAGAAGTTTAAAATTGAAAATTAATTTAGAATTGGTCCAGGAATATTAATGTTTAATCCATGCCGTACGTAATGTATGACCAGCTCCGTAGAAGTTTTAAAATTTACAGTACCGAAAATTGTAAAACTGAAATATATTTTAAAATTTGTTCATGATTGGTCCAGGAATGTTAATGTTTAATTCATGTCGTACGTAATGTGTGGTCAACTCCGTGCGACTTTTTATGTCTTAAATTTTAGTCTTTGAAAAAATCTTTTTACAAATGGTCTTTGTAATTTGTTAAATTGCTTTTTTTTTATTATTTCAGTTTTTGCTACTGCAATATAAATTAACCATTTTTGGATTATATTCAAAAGAATATTTTTGTACTAGAGATTTTGTGGAAGGGGATTGAAATAATATAACGGAGACTGAACTGATGCAATAAGGATTGAAAATTTGATTCATTATTCACGCATAAACTTTATTAGATAAAATATTGCTTAAAAATTTTAACGTAGTAATGTTGATTCCTTTTGACATTAATCATGTCACTGCATAATTAAATCATCGATTTTTTACACTCTGGTACAATGTAACGCCTTGAAGATATAGGATATGGCGTAGCATTCAGTTCGCAGAGGATGTCTGTCACGTTCACATTTTGTCTGTCAGCTCGATTTGGCCAGTAGAAATTGTTACTTGTGGAAAGAAGAGTAGGACAGTATGATTTCAAAGGACTTGTGTACTTTTGATTTAAGTTCTTTAAAGTGTCAAGTAAAAGTATTTTTTGTACTTCCACTTTGTGCTTTGGTTTTTTTTCCTTCTTAGATGTTTACATTCTGCTGTTTAAATCCTCTTCAAGGAAACGCCGCACTGAACCTGCAACTTCGGTTGAAATGGAATTTGATTTCTTCTTTTACACATGGCATCGAACTTTGGAAGCTCGGCTATTACGTTGTTCCTTATATCTTAAAAATAATTTATCCTTCTCGAGCAATCTATATTTCGTTAACATATGTCCCAAAAGTAGCTTTGCAAACATCTGCCTCTCTTTCTGATCAGCAAGTTCCTTTCTATTTTTATTTAGCTGTATTATTAAAGCTTCACCAAATAACAAGCATTTTTTTTACAGCTTTTGATACATTTCTCTTTTTGCCCACAATATCTTTAACCTTAGATTTTGGAGAGGAGTTCTAGCATTTTACTGTCTTAAAGGATGTAAACGTTCGATTTTTGTATTCGGGATTTGCAGTTCTTGTCTGGTTTTCTGAAATTGCGTATTAGTTGCCAATCTATTTGCACAATTTTTTCCCTTCCACATCGTTATTTAGATGATAATGCTCTTCCCAAGTCAATAATTATAGAACTTTCAGGAGTTAAAATATCTGGAGTGTTAGTGGAGTGTTGTCATCAATAAAATTGGTACCCTTGGTAGCAATAACTTTTTTTTTCCTACATCATTTAGAATTAATTTTCCAACGTTTACGTGTCATCCGTTGATCTTTTTTTTTGTTTTTGTTGACTACTTGCTACTATTTTTTTTGCCTTTCTTCGCTACTAGCACTGTCGATCTTTTTCTATTTTTTCCTACCAAAGCTACAGGGTCTTTCTAAATTTTCTCACGCTACTTCCTCTTTTTTTCACATACTTGACATTTCTTTTCCCCAATTTGCTTTAAGGAAATTGTGACTTTCTTTTCTGTTTCATGCAATAACTTCTTTGAATTTCTATAACTCTCAGAATTATTTATATCCATGTTTTCTCTAAAATAGAAAATAACTTTTAGATTCATTTTTATGTTAATTCAACATATAAATAAAAACTGTGGGTATTCAACAAATTAAGCTATTTAACCGTCGTAAAACATTGGCTAAAGAATATTATTTGGTAATAACATGATTATGCTTATGTTAGATTTAATTTAAGAAAAATTCATTTGCAAAATATTAATTGCTTATGTTATAGAATTGTTGCAAATAAAATATCACCTCAGTCCCTTTGCGTCATTTCAGTCTCCTTAATCAGTGTCTAATAATTGGGAGTGAGGTGATGGTTTTGTCTTAACAGCAGCATAGCCATTTTCTTGAATCATTTTGAACACATTTAAATTATTAAATATGCCATGTGACATTTCTATGTTACATAAATAAAGTTGCAATAAGTTTATATATATATATATATAAATTAAAAGTTAAATATGGGTACCTGAATGATGTTATAAAAAAATACTCATCCCTATTCAGAACAAAAATTAGATATTTATAAATATGAAACACAGAGAAGAACAATTTACCTTCTTTATCCAAGGTGGCTAAATGAACTTTAGTAGCTATTTCAATGGGAATGCTTTCATCAGCGCCACCTAGTATCTGTTAACCTAAATGTGTGTTTAGAATGACTGAGATGATGGTCAACCTCAGGGAGAAATATATTTACTACAATATTTTACTATACAATCTGTACTAATAAAGGAGAATTATATTTTCCCGTACTGTATATGTATAGACATAAAGTGTAATAGCAAAAGTTAATAATATTTATAGAAAATTTGACAGCATACATTTAAGGGGTAGATACCCTGTGAACCAATAAAGTGCTTTGAATAAAGACCTCTGTGATAATCGCAGTCACTCTTTAACTAATTGACTTTTAATTATAAAATTGAAAACACATGTTAGAAACAATTTATTTTATCAATTTCAGTTGTTAAAAAATGTATACACATATACAATTTTTTAAAATGTATTTTTAAAGATAATCTAATTTTGAAGAAGAATTATTCTTGCATGCATTGCGCGCATGATTTTTCCAATTTGAATGGCTGAAACAAGCCAAGATTTTTTTTTTTATGAGTACAGATATAAAGTATTTTCAAAATCAACCACAATGAAAAAAAAAATAAAACTTGTAGATCCCGAGAAAAAATTTATTTTTAAAGATATTTGAAATATCGAGATTTTTTTTTATTACAAAAGTAGTCGTAAATTCTAAACTTCTTACTTGAGAAACATAATAATAGGTCATTTTGTGCTTCTGTATGTTTAATACATTCACCGAAAATTTCGTGAAATTCTAGTTAACCTTTTTTCAGAAATCAAGCGCGCAATGATCAAAATCGCTGTTTTGAGAAAATTTACATTAAAAATTAAAATACCCCTTGATCATATAGCAAAATATGAAAGTGTTTTAGACATAACTTCTCTTCTAATGCGCATTTTTGTATGGGGTTTGTTTTTAAATATCCCTAAAGAATCATATTTAATTATAAGCTATTAACAAAATTATAATTTTTTGGACGGTTTAAAGGATACCTGACCCCTTAATATTGGATATTTCTACCTGGGGACAGGGATTGGAATGATGATTTAGTTATTTAAAACTTACAATTAATTATTTATGCATCATTATATGGCCATTTATCATTGGTATTTTTTACAAGTGTTACAACTTGTTACATTTTTCAGTTTTAGGCTTTAGTATAATTAATGAAGTATTCTTGACAGTGGGCGCAACTTCAGATATTGACCCTTAAACTATAATTATCTATCGCTGTCTAACTGAAAATTATTTACGTAGTTTCAATGAGATGAAAAGTGTATGCCTTAAAACTGACATTGATACCAGAAGTCATTTCAATGAACTCTTAATACCTGAATAAACAAATATCTATAAAGTGAAATTGAGAAATATTAAGCATTTCAAGAAAGAGAAATCTATTTTTTTATCGTTGACACTTTATTAATATTTAATGGTAATATTAATAAATAATAATTATTATTATTATAATTATAACTAGAAAACAGGAATTCCGCTTTTTCAGAATTTAGTGTCGCCCCTGATGAAAAAAAAAATATGTATATAGATATAGATAGTTCAGTTTTAAGACTTAAAACACGTGAGTTATTTTATATAAAATGACGTCATCCACATTTGCTTAAGAATTCCTCATTTACGATCCAGTCTTAAACAACATCTACAGTATAATATGCATAGGACGTGACTATCGCTGAATAATACACAAAATTAAAACAAGAGAATTCGTGATTCAAGAAATTCGACAAGAAAAATTGTCTATCTCATGATTCATATGCCTTCATTTGTTTGTTATATTAATATAGATACTTAAAATTAAATTTAGTTTATAATATGTGCTCCTTGTTTTATCAGAAATCATTCATTTATATTTTTTCAAAATAACACGTGCTTTAATTATATTTTTTTCAGTTAATATGAGAAAATCGAAACAACATGATATAATTGCTATATCCAAATATTTTTCCTTTACTTTCTACAGAAATGGAGAACTTGGGTTGCCAAAATTAAACAAACGGTGCTAAATGCTACAAAAAATTAATATCTTAAAAATAAATAGAGATGCAATTTTTAAACAAATTGCGTTTAAAAGTACGTTTTTCCCAATGCGACGTCATAAAAATTGAAAATGTGCGATGCTTAGAAGTTAATAAATGTCAGTAGAGATTATTCCGTACAATGATACATGTGCTTTGTTTTATGGCAGGCTTATACCAAGAAATAGCATGTCGGAGCTAATAATAATAATGAATATTTATACAAATGACAACTAAAAGAGAAATTACTCATTTGAAGATGATTTTAAATATTTTTAAAGGTCTCTCTTTTCATTAATATCAAATACTCAAGTATATATATGTATAGTAGTTCATCACTATATTGGTTATTCGTATGTAAAGCTTATTTTTGCTACTCTCCAGAAAAAAAAAAAATGCTATTTTTTTTAACTTACGGTTACATAATATGATTCGATTCGAAAAACCGTGAATATGGATTTTTATTTTATTAGCAAAATTGTAATATGCACATAAAGCAGGAAATAAGCAGGAAAAGTTTGGAAATAAATTCAAAACATTCTCTTGATCATTATTATATTTCATTATATTTAAATACTTGGGTTCTATCGCGTACTTTCCGAGTCGGCTATGCTCGATATTACGAAAGGTTTCTGTATCGTAAATTGGATTCCTATTCAATGACGGTGCATAATTTAATAAAAGGGCACTTTCCGTGCGCACTGTGTTTTAAAAAGATATATTTTATAAAAAAAATGTAAAAATTTCACCGAATATTTAATACCAGAATTATGCCAGAGAATATTTTAATTTATATATTTGTTTTAAAAGTACATGCAATTCGAGATGTAGTCGGTATTTTAAACCTTTCATGGAATTGCTTCTTTCAAAGGGAATTAAAATATAAATTAGAATTCTTAACTCGTTGACGTTCACTACCGATGGAGTTTGGCGGAAGATTATTATGGATTATAGAGGTGCTTTTTAGCAAATCATGTTATTTAGGAAAAATATCTACACTTCTCTCATGGCATGAGAAGGAACAGACATTGAAAGCATTTTTAAATACATTTTTACTTTCTTCTATCTTCAATAGAAGAAAGTATTGTAATCGAAATTTTTTTCGACTTCCGGTTTTCGACGGATTTACATGTTTTAGGGGTCAGAGATTCCAAAAAACATGTTTATAGAAAATGTCTGTCTGTCTGTGTGTCCGTCTGTCCGTCCGTCCGTCTGTCCGTCTGTCCGTCTGTCCGTCTGTCTGTCGCCCTTGTACCATCAAAAAGTGTATGAAGTTATGCATAGACTTAAACCAAAATTTTGTTTTAAGTTTTTGGCTATGGCAAGCAGGTCCTCCTGGAATTTGGAAAAAATTCGCCGGTAGGGGGCGCTGATATAGCAATTTTTGTGCGATTTTGAATATTGTACCATCCAAAAGTGTATGGAGTTATGCATGGAATTGAACCAAATTTTTATTTTAAGTTTTTGGATATGGCAAGCAGGTCCTCTCTGAATTTGGAAAAAAATCGCCGGTAGGGGGCGCTGTAAATGCGATTTTTGTGCGATTTTGAATATTGTACCATCCAAAAGTGTATGAAGTTATGCATAGAATTGAACCAAATTTTTATTTTAAGTTTTTGGCTATAGCAAGCTGGTCCTCCCTGAATTTGGAATAAATTCACCGGTAGGGGGCGCTGTAATAGCGATTTTTGTGCGATTTTGAATGTTGTACCGTCCAAAAGTGTATGAAGTTATGCATAGAATTAAACCAAATTTTTATTTTAAGTTTTTCGATATGGCAAGCAGGTCCTCCCTGCATTTGCAAAAAATCGCCGTTAGGGGGCGCTGTAATAGCGATTTTTGTGCGATTTTGAATATTGTACCATCGAAAAGTGTATGAAGTTATGCATAGAATTGAACCAAAAAAAAAATTTAAGTTCTTGGCTATGGAAAGGAGGTCCTCCCTTAATTTGTAAAAAAAATCGCCCGTAGAGGGCGCTATAATAGTGATTTTTGCGCAATTTTTCTGCCATTTTGAATATTGTACCGTCGAAGAGTGTATGAAGTTATGCATAGAATTGAACCAAATTTTATGTGTTTATTTTTGGTCATGTCACGAAGGTCCTCCCTTAATTTGTAAAAAAATCGCCCGTAGAGGGCGCTATAATAGCGATTTTTGCGCAATTTTTCTGCCATTTTGAATATTGTACCGTCGAAGAGTGTATGAAGTTATGCATAGAATTGAACCAAATTTTATGTGTTTATTTTTGGTCATGTCACGAAGGTCCTCCCTGAATTTGGAAAAATTCTGCCGGTAGGGGGCACTATAATTGCAATGTCTGTACCATTTTCATTATTGTACCATCGAAAAGTGTATGAAGTTATCCATATAATTGAACCAAATTTTGTGTGCATGTTTCTGGCTAGGGCAAACAAGTCCTCTCTGAACTTGAAAAAATTCCGCCAGAAGGTGGGCGCTATAATTCCGATCTCTGTGCCATTTTCATTATTGTACCATCGAACAACGTATAAAATTATGCATACAATTGAACCAAAATTTTTGTGCTTGTTTTTGGCTTTGGCTAACAGGTCCTCCTTGAATTTGGAAATATTGCGCGGTAAAGGGGCTCTGTGCTAGCGATTTTTGTGTACTTTTCTTGATTTTTCGTAGTTCTATTGTGCATCGGCTGCTCATGCAGCGGCGGGAACTGGCTTCTTGCTAAGCCGGTTATTCGCAAACAGCTGATAACAACAAAATAAGGAAAAATTAATAATTTTAACAAATATCATGATATATATTAACTTGTTTTTAGTCCGTTTAATTGACTTGAGCAGAAATTTAAGATGAAAATCAAAGTTGGTATAGTATTGAACTAATAATATTGAAGTATTAACATGTGTAACTAGGTTTTGAAAAATTAAGATGTATAAGATAGAAGAAAGTTTTGGGATTGGCACATCCAACTAGTTTAAAATACTAGTTAGATTTCATAATGAAATAGAAAATGTATGTTTTTAAATGGGAAAATTTACTTTAAGAAAACACAGACATACACAGACATACATATATATATATACACCACATGTATGTATTCTAAGTAAATGATTATACGTTTTTGGAGATTATATATACGTTACTTCGGACTTATATGTATATTTATACTAGTTCTGGAGAGACATGCGAGTTGACCATTTTCTAATTAATTTCTACCCTTTATTTGCCCCACTGATATTTTTAGCTGTTAAATTTCTGTTATTCTACAAAAAAAAGTAACATTTGGATACATGACATGAGAAATTAGATCTGTTTTTGCAATTCCTACCATTAGTTCACACTCTCCCTACATCTATTTATTTATATATCTTGTTCAAATTTTCAATCGCTAATTAAATACTTATATAATAAAATACTTATATCCTATCAAGTTGAAATAAATTTTTTAAAACATGTACTGGGTGACAATTGATGTCAATACAGATTTTTCAAATATTAATTCATTAATTAAATTTTAATTAATTAATTTGAGTTTTATATGGGAGACAAAATGGCGGCCATTGGTTATTGAACAGTATTTGGCGATATATCGCCAAATTTGGCGACTAAAATCAGTCTACAAAAGTGACGCCAACTTGTTGATATCTCTAATATTTCGCCAAATTCCCATAGACTTCCATTGTAAACCTGCTTGATTATAGAAAATCAACAAATTGAGATATTTTAATGCAACAAAAATTAATATTAGCTTGAGGGATTATATTACATTTTTCTTTGATAACCTAAGTAGAAATTGACTTTAAAAACAAACTTTTTATATTGCTTGTTTAGCGTATAGTAACTGCCTAGTTTTGCTCTGTATTTCGCAGATGAATTTGCATTGAAACTTCTTCTCAAATTAATAAATAAATAAATAAATAAAATACGAATTACAGAAAAGTTTATTAGTAGTGTTTATTCAGGATTGACTATTATTGCATGTGCAACGTTGAATGCGTCAAAAAGCACGTGATACATTTGATTTTAGCTATTTCATTCAAAATTTCAAGAGCAAATTTAAACAAAACTTTCATAAGAAACGGGCATTTAAAGGACATATTTGAGTTCAAACATTTTATTGAATATTCAAGGTCTAGTATACGTCTATTTATCTGAAAAAAAAAATCGAAAAAAAAAATTAGAATACCACATATCCTAAAAATACAGAAATTATTTGTAATTATAAGTAACGATTATTTGTACTTTGTTTTGAAATCTGTGTAATTACTGACGTATGTATAAAATATATATTTACAAAAATGTAAATAGTTCTTCTCAAAATTACAGTTATTAACGCATGTGCAATATATCTAGTATTTTAATCTTTAATCAAAGGTGCTGATCCCGGTTTTTTTATGCATACATAGGTTCATGCGTATAACATAAGAATAATCACAGGATTCTTTCAATTTTATATATTTTGGGAAATATCTACAGAAACGCTTGAGCAATCATCCTTGAACTTCGGGTTGCTAATAAATTGTTTGACCTCATATTTTTCAGTTTATACTCAGTGGGCAATTAGTTGGATATAAAAAAAAATCCTTAAAAATAATATTTATCGCTCCATCTATAAACTATGTAATAGAAAATGGACAAAATGTTCGGTCACTGAACAATACAACAATGTGATACTTTTCCAATATCTGTATGCATTTGAATAATAATAGCACCCATATTCGTAAAGACTTAACCGTTTCTGTAAATAAAAAAAAAAGTTTTTGTTTATAGGTTGCGATGTTTTCTATCCCATAAAAACGATTTTGTAAAAACTGTACGAAGCGCAGTTGAAATATTATACTGCAAATAAATAATGAATCTGTTGAATATTTAATAATAGAAGAGCATTTATATGAATTATTTTTTGTGAGTTGGAAACAGTTTTCATAATTTGTTAATCAACTATAAAAGGCGACTTACATAAAAAAGCCAGTGAATTATCATACAAACTTTTGAAATATTAGTGATATAGTCAGCTGAGCTTCAGTTGTTTATTAAAAGTTGCTGGGTGGTAAGAGTTTTTCTTCAAAGTGCAGAAGAAATATTATACTACAATTAAATAAGGAATCTGTTGAATATTTAATGATATTTGTGCATTTGTAGGAATTAATTTTTATTATGAGTCGTAATAATTTATCATAATTATCATAATTTCGTAATCCACTATAAAAGGAGACTTACGCAAAAAGGCCAGTGAAATATCATAAACGTTTAGAGAAATATTGGAGAGATAGTGAGCTGAGTTTCAATTGCTCACAAAAAGTCGCTGAGATTACAATGTTCTTGATCAAAGAACAGTAAAAATATTATACTGCAATTAAATATTGAATCTCTTGAATATTTAATGGTAGACATTCGTATGAATTAATTTTTATATGAGTCGAAAATATTTTTGTCATAATTTGGTAATCAACCATAAATGGTGAATTACATAAAAAGCCTAAGAAGTATCATACAAATTTAGATAAATATTTGTGACATAGTGAGCTCAGTTTTAGTTTTTACTAAAAGTTGTTGGATGATAAGGGTTTTTCCACAAATTGTCAATCAAGTGAAAAATATATCTACTTTCACTAATTTCTAATGGCGATTTTGTATAAGTTGTCATGTAGATCTAAATACCAAATTTCGTAAAAGAAAATAAAAAAAAAAAGAAAAAAAAAGAAATGAAAAAAGAAAAATACAAATAGTATCTTTCGAACATGTCCAAATAAAATTTCATAAAGCTACTGATACCTCATTAAATATTCAATACATTTAAATTGTCCTTTAAATATTTTAACCACAATCATATGTTTGACAAAATCGTTTAACTCAAACGATTAGTAATTTTTCCATCTGTGCGAATATTTGTCCAACCTTGGACTCGAGCCCAAAACCCTAGTCTCAATGCATTTGCGCCCAGATACTTAATTTCTATTTCCAGTATTTTTTTTTTTCTTGAAATATGACAAGTATTCGAAAGTCGCGTAAAATGATATTCAAAATTGTACATGCTATAAACAGAAAAAAAATTGGAATTTTCTTTACGGAAAGTTGATATTTACGGAATATGCGTGCTATATGTACCACATACACACGTTAGACAATCGAAATATACATTCCATAAAACTAGTAATTTCTCAACCTCAGAGAAAATGTACCCAGGCCAGAACTCAAGCCCTGAACCTTCGGTTTTAATTGCCAATGCTGTCCAAGTGATTTATCTGTACAACAAGCCAGCAAACACAAAATTCCCCTAGGAACAATTTGGTATGGTTGTATGTTATTGGCTGGGATATGTCCGAATCAGAATAAGTAACAAAATAATCTAGCACATTTCAAGTCAATACTTGATAAGATAGTAGATGAAAAACACTTCAAAGATTTTTTTAAAACTCACATGATTTCCACCTACGAAATAATATTTCATCCAACCATTATAAAAATTGTACATTCCCATTGACAATAAAAGGATGGGAAGAAAAGATTAAAATGCAGAATGAAACAACCATATAACTTACGGACGCTATACCACATTCATGTCGAATGTATTTAATCTTTATGCTTTTTTTTATCAATCATTGGAACTCTTAATAGTTGTCAAGATTGTTAAAGGCCACTGGGCAGATAATAGTTATTTCATATATTAATACACTTTATTTTTGT
This sequence comes from Maratus speciosus, assembly GCA_963932465.1. NCBI lineage: Eukaryota > Metazoa > Arthropoda > Arachnida > Araneae > Salticidae > Maratus > Maratus speciosus. Next base: position 277,729,040 of record OZ010793.1, read on the forward strand.
TTGAAAATATAGATTTCATTACATTTCAATTAAACATGACACTGTCATCATAAAACATAACAAGACATTAAATAGTATTTCAAGCCTTTAATGCATGATTTGATAGTATAAAATACTCCTACACTTTATTTTTTTTTCACTCACAAAATTTCCATGCAGTATATATTATTTCATCGAGTCATCAAAAAATTTATCTTTCCCTTTCACGAAAAAATGAAGGGAATGTATAATAAAACAGCCATTCAATTTACCACAATTAAGTTGAATAATGACAGTTTTTGTCTATATTCATCAATCTGTAACTGGAAAGATCAATAGTTCTTAGAGTCGCAAAGATGACATTATTTTACATATTCATTCTTCTATAGATTTTAATCAAAAAGATCACAGTAAAGGCAAAATTTTCAGAGCTATGTTATAAGATAAAAGTAATTTTGAACTGTTTAACGCATTCTTTCATGGTACAAAATGCAATCCTAACAATATATTCTTCTTCTTTTTATATTCACAAGTTTTTCACGCACGAAATATTTTTTTTATTTAAATCGATACATTAAAAAATCTGTCATTAATTTTCTGCACAAAGGATGAATAAAATGTTTAATTAAACATCTGTTCTTTTTACAGAGGCTTTATCTTATTTTAGATGACATATGATTGGTTTTGTGGTTCTTTATCAATTACGGAAAAATTAATATTTCTCAGGTTTGTTTGAACTGTTTAACGCATGCTTTCATGGTACAAAATAGAATCCTGACAAGACATTCTTCTTCTTTTTATGTTCACAAGTTTTTCAAGCACGAAATATTTTTTACTTAAATCGATGCATTAATAAATATCTCATTAATTCTGTGCACAAAAGATGAATAAAATGTTTAATTAAACATCCGTTCTAATTACAGAGGCTTTAACTTATTTTAGATGACATATGATTGGTTTTCTGGTTCTTTATCAATTAGGGAAATATTAATATTTCTCAGATTTGATAAAACATTGCGACTGATAACTTTCTTTAACTGACTTCTATGCGCTCATTTTTATTCTATGGTATCTTAATTAAAAACATCACTGTAACAATAAAAAGAGAAACGAATGAAAGACTTGTTGAAAAGCATCTGGATTGCTTTAAAAACATATATCTAAAGTTCCATTGAAACATTAAGAATATTAATATCCAGTTGATTCCGTGAAAAAATAATGAAATGAGTAATCTTTCTTCCCCAGTTCTACCAGATGCATTATTTGATTCAAGATTAATATAATAACATTTAATCCATTTTCAACAATATTCGGGACGTTTAATAGTTGAAAGGTTTATATGTGCTTTCAAACACATCATTTTTGTCAGTATAATTTACAGGATGTCCCTTATTATCGTTGACCATTTAACTTAAGAGGCTTAGCTTGAAAAGCAAAATTGTTTCAGACGCTGCTCTTCATCATATAATTTTTTTTTTTTTTTTTTTTTTTTTTTTACAAAACTAGAAAACAGGAATTCTGCCTTTTCAGAATTTAGATTCGCCTCCGATAAAAAAAAAAAAAAAAAAAAAAAAAAAAAAAAAGTATATATAAATAGCGCAAAATATATTTCAATTTTAAGACTTACAATATACGCTTTTATTCTATGTAAAATAACGTCATTCGCATCCGCTTAAGAATTTCCACATTTACGATCCACTCTTAAACATCTACAGTAAAGTATGCATAAGACGTCACTATCACGAAATAACACAAATAACGTCAGAAAGATGTCGTCATTAATGGAATTCGACAAAAACAACAACAACAACAACAACAACGGCTGTTTCATGATTCATAGGCCTTTATTTGTTTGTAACATTAATATAGTTACTTAAAACTAAATATAGTTTATAATAACTCCATGTTTTAACAAATATCATTCACTTTTATTTTTTCAAAACAGCATGTATTTTAATTACATTTTCTTTCGTTTGTTATGAAAAAATAGCAACAAAAATATATAATTAATATTTTACAACTATTTTTCCTTTACTTTCAACAGAATGGAGTAATTCCGTTGCCAATGTTAAGCAAATGGCTCCTAAAACTATATATATATATAACATAAGTTTCTACTTGTCATACCTTAAAATAACTTACTATAACACCTTAAAATACCTTAAAACTTAAAACCAGAATCAAAGAAGATATAGCAGACATCAAATACAACATAAGAACCACAGCTTTGCCCAGATTATGCAGCGAAGAACCTTTACAGATCGATTTTTAAAATAGCAAGCTAATTTATACATCAAGATTTTATTTATCATCCATAATCCGAGAATCAATAGAGATATTTTTACGCAACAAGAATATTTGCAATGATTCGGTTTCCCTTGATTTACTTAAAATTTGGAAAGAGATGCTATGTAATTTTAGTAACAATAGTAAAAATTAATCCACGCTCGCAAATAGCCAAGATAATTTTATTTTATTTTATGTTTGGCAATGTTTCTCATTATGCATGTTGTCTCGTGACATTGTTTACCAGGTTATTGTTTTGTTAAACTATATGAAAATTAATCCACGCTCACAAATAGCTAATTTAATTTTAATTTAATTTTATGTTTGCAATGATTTTCATTATGCATCATGTCTCGTGACATTTTTTACTATGTTTATTGTTTTTAATTTATGTGAAAATATTTTCTCTCGTGAATGATTTTGAAAATGTCGTCGTTGGTGCGACGAACGGATCGTCAATCTTAATAAAGATATTTTAACACTTTATATAGCATTATTTAACTTAATCTGTTTATAAGTGATTATTATACATGTCCGTGCTGTAATCAGATTGTAAAAGCTTTGCATTCTTATAGCATTTTATAATCATCATTTACATACCTGAAATTTTCGTACACCTATTTTTAAGCACCACCAAAAATTGACTATATCTTTTTTGTTTATTCTGAATAATACTTTTTAAAGACTTGTCCTGCAGTCTACATGTATACTTCAAATATAATTATCTATCACTCTGTCGCTAAAAGCAGTTTAAGTATTTTCAACCAGATGAAAAGTGTATGCACAAAAATTGACCTTTATATCAGAAATATTTTCCATACAATTCTTTGTACGTAAATTGATATATTCCAAGAAATTTAATTGTAAAATACTTACAATTTTATCAAAAATAAATGTATTGTCTTATCAAGGATATTATATTAATGTATATAAATGTCAATACCCGTAATAATAATAGTAATAATACATCATTTACTAATAGCAACTAAAATATAATAATAAAGATAATTTATAATCGTATATAACACTATTATTTCCTGTCTCTTGAAAAAGTAAAAAGTTCTTTCTAAACATAAAGCTTTTAAAAACTTATAGTTCCATAATTCGATTAATAAAAACGTGATTGAAAATTTTGTATTTTATTAACAGAATTGTTGTTTTGGAGACAATTGCAAAACATTTTTTATTGTAATTTTTTTTTCTTTATTTTTAATTGCTCGACTTAACTAAAATATGACCGACATAATCAGAGTTTTTTGTATTATAAAGTAGTTTAATTTTTAAGCACTAGCATATAATGACGACTGTGCATAAGTTACCAGTAACCGTTAATACCACTGTGTTTTTAAAAGACATACTTTGTATATAAATGAAAATATTTTGATTAATATTTAACATCAGAATTATTTTAGAATATATTTTATTTAAAATTTTCCTTTTAAAATATATGCATACATTCTGATACTAGTGTTACATTAAGTTTTCAAGTTATTACTGCTTTTAAAAAGCAGTTGAAATGAGTAAGATAATTATTATTCCAGGTCGCTACCCTTAGAAAAACATTGCTATGCTTGTGGGAGTTGCATCACACGAAATCGATTTATTTATTAGAAATATTAACACATTTATCATTATATTGGATTAAAAAGATATGGAAACATTTTATTGAGAAAAAAGTAACGTCTTTTCCAAAGATACTAATTTCAAGAAATACAAATTTCATTAAAAAATAGGAAAGCTAATTAGCAATATTGCCCAGTGGTAGGGGAGGGAAAAAAAGTCGAATTCGGAATTAATTAGGGGAAAGCTGGAAATTTATTTAATCATTTTAGTTTAGGTCTAGAATAAATGTACTAAGTTTACACCCTCAAACTAGGCCCCTCAAACTAGCATTAGAAAATATGTTCAGACTTACAGTCAATAAACATTTTTATTAAATACCACAACAATATCTAAAAAAAAAAAAAAAACACTCTGTCAAAAATATTGTCAATACCAGTGCTGTTGAGCTTAAAATTCTTAATAAAATGATCACTTCAATGATCACTTAATATTTTTATTGAACATTAAGCTCCAAATTCTACTTCGAAGTTCTGCCTAAATCGCTAATTAAGAAATTGAGCCAGAACAGACGTGATTATCAGAATACCCTGCTTATAATTTTTATATACTATTTTTTTTTATTGAGGTATTTACGATGTTTTAGTAATTATTTTTAGGTCTTTATTTTGGATATTTTGAGAAATATGGTTTACACTGTTGATTACGGGCTATAGCCTAGTGGTAGGGGATAAAAAAAGGCGGAATTCGGAATTAATTAGAGGAAAGCTGGAATTTTTTTTAATCCCTTCGACATACTGATGTTCTCTCTCCTGCTAGCGAATTTTTGCCGCTATGAACAAATTGCTAACTTAAAAAGTGCATTTAGGTATTATAATTAATTAAGTTTATTAAAAACATATGAGGTTCGTTTTCAAAAATCTTACTAAATCCTAAAGTTGTGATCATACATTGGCTGTATTTAAAAATTTAAATAAGTTTGATTTTTTATATAAAAAAAAATACTTTTTTTTATAACAGATTAAAAAAAATCTTCACAGAAACACTATAGTCGTTTGTAAATTTTAATTAAGCCTTTTTTGATGAGTACAGTAGACTAGGTTAGAGATAAAACTTTTATTTCACATACGGTCAATATTTGTTTTTTCAAAGATCCCGAGTCTGCAATAAACAATATAATATTGCTAATATAACAAGCCAATCTATAATATTTGCTGTGTTTGCAAATTTATCGCAAAAGTGAACATTTTCCCCAGGAGAGCTATGTGATAACGAATAAGTGTAAATTCACTAATGAGAACTATTTGATCTTTCAAGTAAACAGAAATCCGCCTGCTGAAAAACAATATATATTAGTACACCATTCGATGTAACAACAAGATAACACTTAACAAAAACACTTCTCCTTATTCTCATAACGCAGCATTTTCTTATTTGAGAAATACCGATGACGGTTAATTTGATAGTCAATAATTCTATCCTTTTTTTTTTTCTTTTTGATAAATGGTGTATTAGATATTTTTAAAAGATATTCTTTATGTAGTTACAGCGTATTATTGTAGTAAATTGATCATTTATATAATATCTTTAACTGTACGTTTGCCACAATTAACACATTCATTACACAATTAAAACATTGTATTTCATTTTATCATTTTGATATGTCTCGATAATTTAAGAAGAAAATAGTTTTTATTTATGTTTATATATCTATTTATTTATTTTATATTTTTACAGAATCAATGAAAAAGCTTTATAAACTTATATATTAACTTTAATTTTAAGAAACATATTTTACCTTAAGTTAGTTTTTGATTTAAATTTTCTACCTTATCGCAATTTTCATCATAGAACACGATTATTACAAATTACACATAGAAGGTGTGAATCGTTGTGCATCATAAACTACACTTTTTTGTCTTTAACTCGAAAATCAAATATCACACAAAGGGGAAACATCAGTGCTAAAAACATTCATATTTGCTTAATTCTCTTTAAAAAATTAAGCTTTCAACTGCTTTATCATATTTTGTGATAAAACTTTATTTTTTGTATTTATATATATTAGTGAGCTTTTACCCCGTCGAAATTCGTACTCCAACTTCCGGAGCAATAAATGTTGAAATTTTAGAGTAATCTTGCGATTCGCTTATTTTTTCGTTGTAATTGTATTTCGTTTTCGATAATACGCTAACACACATTGAAACAAATATTAATTTATTTTATTATGTATAAATACTTATAATACAGTGTATTGAGTTTTATTCCTTTACAAATATTCCTCCTGTTTGATAACCATGAGAAGGAGTCATGTTTTATGATAAAGTAAAATGTAAACAAACAAAGTAAACCTATATTCGTTTCACGCAAACTTAGTTTTCCATGTAAAAAATCTCTTCTAAATATTACGCCATTTTCTACTGTGTGAACATTTTACTTACAATTATAGAATCTCTATGTATTTCTGTAATAATATTTGTTACACTAGAGTTAAAATTCAACCACTGTATCATGGAAAAAAGGCTAAATTAACGCTCATAGGGTTATGAAGTCACATTTTTTTCTTTTACTTATTGAGCTTTTTAAAAAACACAAGTGTAACTAACATATGTATATTGTTAAGAAAAAAAAAAAAAAAAGTTATGGAAATATATTTTGAATACCCTCTTACCACATGGTGATGAACATAATTGAGCGATTCTGATAAATCAAATGATTTGTACATGTATTTGTTATTTTTATAGTTGAATATGTTTAAACAATCGATCGTGTATGGCGTGGATGCTTAAGTTTGATTTTAATTTATCCAGGCCTTGCTTCAAGCATCTTTCTGTCTTTAATTACAGTTCGCCACATCTCACTTAAGTAATTTAGAATTACAATAAATTTGGTGTAATTATTATATATTTAAGCAGAAAAAATTTCTCATTGCGAAATTTTTAATAGCTAGAATCACTCAAATAATTTAATCATGAAAATTAATGGGAATTAATGACAGAATTAATGTATTTACATAATTTTATTTCTCATCAGTTTGAAACCATTTGAATAAAGATTGCTTAGAGAGGAAAAGTTTTAAACTTATGCGCTTTTCGATTTGATACACAGTTGTTAAACTTTAATTTACTCCCTTCAAGAAAATAAATTAATAACCGCAAAATTAAAGAAATTAAGTTAAATTATAACCACATAATAACGAGAAGTAGCTGTTAAATATTTTTTTCGATTTTAATTACATTATTTGATTTGAAATAAAACTGTAATATTGGCGCCTAAAGTTTATGAATACTGTGCCAAAAAAATCAAGTATAATAATTTTTAGCTAAGTACATCTTTTCTTGAGAAAAATCTAGTAAAAAAGGGTATAGAAAGAAAACACTTTAAGTCAATCATATAAAGCACCAGCTAACTTTATTTACTTTAGCATATTTTTAAACTTAACGTTACATTTTCAAGATTTTTTTTTAAAGACTTATAAATAATTCACTTTAAAATGTATAAATTCTTGTATTTCGGAAGACATTCGTCTTGTAATATGATAATCTTTTGTTTCAAATCGGTAGGAAAACAATACAAAATAAATGTAGTATATCATGTCCAAAAGTCTCGTTACTGTTCGAAACCTTCAGTAAATTTCAGATAACAATGCATTCGAAAGCGATTTCATTCTCATACCTTCAATTTACTGTTCTTTTAAGTAAAATATTTCTATTTCTGTCAATATTTTACATGCCTGAAGGGAGGTATTTTATCCGTCTTCTGAAATTCTATAGTGCCCTTATACAGATGCATTATTTCTAGCTATTTTTATTCCCTTTATTTATCATATTTATTCAAAGAAATATATGGATTAAATACTGTTTTCTTGTAATAATTTTTTAAATAAAAATGTGAACTAGAAAACAATGCTAAAGGAATATTTCTGTAATACTTATAATTAATGATTTAGATCCCGAAAATGACAAACAATTATTTCAATGTACAAAATAATGAACATAGAAATGTTTTTTTTTTTTTTTTTTTTTTTTAATAGTGCATAATACCTCTAATTTAGTTTGCGTTATCATTTCATTTTTTAAAGTTCTATATATTTTTTAATTAATTAACACAATACACGATTAATACTGCGTTTATGTAAATTTATGATTAATAATCGAATATTCACAGATAGTACTTATCTCTAGCCAGAAATCAGCCCTGCCTTCCACTTCAATAATGATGTTTTGTGGTATTGTACGAACACAATAAGTACAAATTAAACTAGTCGTTGGGAGCCACCGTAAAACTTACCCATCATGGATATACATAATATAAAATATGAAAATAAAACATGTGATACATGCTAAGCATTGTATCGTGTTACTTTTATTCATAATTTAATTTACTTGGACTCTCTTAAATATAATTAATATAATCCCTTAAACAAATATCACTTTTTGTTGCATTAAAATATCTCAATTTGTGGATTTTCTGTAAGAAAGTAACCACTATAGGTTTACAATGGAATCTATGTGAATTTGGCGGAATATTAGGGATACCGCCAATTTGGCTTCACTTTTGGTGACTAATTTTGGTCGCCAAATTTGGCGACAGATCGCCACGTTGGCGACAAACTTGGCGATATTTGGTGACAGCTCAGGATTCCCCCTATGGTAACCCCCTTATAGGTATGGAGATGCATTAAATACTTGACATTTACGATAAACAATTATTGACATCTAATCTTATAGTTTGGCGATAGATTTTTGGTTGGCGGGATAATCGTGTAGATCCGAATTGCGTAAAAGAAACATCCTTATAACTCGAAAAATTATAATAATATTAACTAACAGTTTACTGCGTCGGATTAAGCGTCTCATTTCCAATAAAAATACATCTTTGAATTGAAATTTGAATGAAATACAGGGTCATGAAAAATCGAAGAGTGTAAAAAATAGAATTACAAATATCTCGACTACTAATTACCCGATCGCGTTTATTCATGATGCAAAATTTATGTTTTTTTATTGTCTTTTATATTCACTCCTTCAAATAAATAATTTCGAAAATTTTTGTATAGCTTTTATCAGAACGAATAATTCGAGAGTCCGAAAAAAATAGTTCCGGATAATCGAGGCTACAGATATTTAACAAGCTTCTTTCCACTGTTACGTCGTACGTACACACTGAATTTCAAGTCTCTATCTTAATTTTTTCGGGAGATAGAGTGTTTTACAGACACACACACACACACACACACATACAGACGGATGCAATTTTTTTTCTTCTAAAAATATGAATTTCGTAATCTCCAGTGTCTAAAACGTGTAAATCCGTCAATTTTTTTTTCGATTTTAAAAACGATTACAGGACTTACCTTATACTACATATGATGGGTAAGTAAAAAGTATCAGAATGAATAACGTATATGAATGAATAAAGTGCGTTATATTTCGGTAAGAAATTAAGTGTCACACTAAGTAATTTCGTAGTCAGGTATTGTCCCATCCTAGGTTAAAAAACTTCGGAAACTAGAATGATATATCGAAACCGGATTATATTTTCCCATGGCGAGGAGGAATATATGCCGCTAAACTTTTTTTCTTCAGATCTATGTACAACGTTCATCTTTAACAAAAATGGAGGTCATTGAACTATAGTCGTTCACGTTTATCGGAAGTCGAAATGACATATGAAGAACAGCGCGCGAATATCTGGCGGCGTTTGATGAAATCGCGAACAGAAGAATGATGAACAGATGAAATGTTGCTGCATGTGTACGATGAATAAGCAATGTACTCTGCGAAGGTGATTCACAGTTCTATTAATATAAAAATTTTCTTTGAATTCAAACAAGACAATCAGCGAACTAAGCGTCCATCCACAGCAGTTATGAAGAGCAGCATAATAGAGGGAACAGAAATTGTGTATGACATCAAACGAACAACGTCATTTCTGATAACGCAGGAATTTCGTACAGTAAGTTGAAAAACCTGAGATGGCCACATTGAAATTCATCTCGCGTAAAATCTTTATAGTCCAAGAGCTGTTAAACATTTTAGGGAAGGTATTTGAGGCACCCTGAAAATTTGTGCAACACTTCTTTTGTAATGCCTGAATACAAAATTGAATGTCTGGCTGAAGGATCGTGGCGCTAAACCTGTGCCAGGTAAAAAAATGGCACTTGACACGTGTCTGACACAGTTTTTGTGCCGAATAAAGCGTCTGTCATTTTCAAAATATTTTTTTCTAAGCATAAATATTATTGTGCCTTAATCTCAGCGTGCCTCAAATACCTTTTTTGGGTAGTCAAAAATGGCACTTGACACGTGTCTGGCACAGTTTTTGGGCCGACTAAAGTGTCTGTTATTTTCAAAATATTTTTTTTCTAAGTATAAATATTATTCTGTTTCAATCTCAGCGTGCCCCAAATACTTTTTTGGGGTAGTGTCAAAAAATGGCACTTGACACGTGTCTGGCACAGGTTTTGGGCCACGATCCTTCAGCCAGACATTCGATTTTGTATTCAGGCATTACAAAAGAAGTGCTGCACAAATTTTCAGGGTGCCTCAAATACCTACTCAAAAATGTTCAACATCTCTCCTACTATCAAGGGATGGGTTTAGCAACTGTACGCACTCTGGCGGAAGTGCATAGCTACAGAAGGGAAGTTATAAGAAGACATTTGTGCGTAGCACATGATTTAGGTTCGTTAGAGAAATGCTACAGAATGACTATGTCACTTCTATTAATGTATTTCTTGCCAAACTGGCTCTGCGTAATATGTTTCGATTATGGCAAGCCTACACTCTCAGAAATGAATACTCAGATTTCACGAAATTTTCTTTGTTTTTGACGAAATAGTTTCCTGGAAAATGCTCCGAGCGAACATTTCGTCAAATTGATGAAATTAGTTTCTTCACTTGCATGACGATATAAATTTCGTCAATAGTTTCGTCAAAAGAGGGCTGGTGGCGCCATCTCTCAATCAGTTTGGAAGCTCCAGTAATTGACACGGGGAAAGAAAAAAATCACCTCTCTCTTTCCCCGGCGTGATTCGAATTCACGACCTTTCGTATGGGAGGTCGCTGTTCTGCCAACCTGGCTGCTGGGGACTTGGAAGTGTCTGCTTTTAGACTGATATAATGAATTCTACTTTGTGTTTTATTTTTATAACGTAGATTGCAATTTTATCGGGCTGCTATATTTTCTGAAAGTTTTAAGGAAAGCTAATTTATTTTTATGGTTTTCTCGTATCAATGAATAATTATAATATGGCTTGATTAAATAATTTACAACTGAAATTTTCTTTGATCAATGGATGATTAGAATATGGTCTGGTTAATTTGTTGCTCACAAACAATGAATTGTGAAGTGCATATTGCGTGAGGTTTTATCACTTTGAGTAGGAGGATAAGATTTTAACACTTTACTGTTTATAAAAAGGAGAGGGATCAATTATGTTTATTTTTAATTTGGTTGAAAACATAATATACTTCTTAAAAAAAAGATATCCTAGAAGTTTGAAATTTTATTGACCTAATTTTCTTACTGAATGGTTTTGAAAAACACAGGAAATTTATTCTTTTCGAATTAAAACATAACGAACGACAACATATAAATAAAATAATAATAATATTAATAAGCATTCCTAAAAATTCTAACAGCTAAAAAAATAACTAATGAAGAAACAATAACTACCTATATTTCAGTATTTTCTGAAAAGCACTAAGTGCTGTTTTAAAATAAATTATTACAGGACTAACATAAACAAGAAAATATCTGTTTGCTAAAATCGTAGGATTTGAGGAGGATTTGAGGAAATGTTTCCTTAAAATGCATTGAGTCTGACCGTGATTGAGGCAAAACTTTCGTCAAATATTTGAGGGTTTACGTTTCGTTAAAAGTCACGTGATGTTAATAGGAAATGATCGTCAAAAACGACGAAATACAGCTCGAGGATTTCTGAATCGTCAAAAGGGAGAGTTTTATTTCTGAGAGTGTATGTGTTTCTATATCATGATTCGAAAACTACTTGGCAGATAAAATTTGAAAATAAGAATTCCCATAAAGCGGAACATAATAAATATAAATATATCAAAAAATTGTAGGTTGCAATTCATATTTCTTTCGGAAATTAATTTCATAATTCATAATTGATATTATAATTTTATTTTAAATTACAAATTGAATGTATTTATTTTTGAGATGTTTCGTATTATGACTACAAAACAAAATATCGTATTTGGATTATAATTTCAGGAGATTTTACTAAAAATATGAAATTGTAATTTAGCATCAGAAGCTCTAAATTTTGAATGTTTTTTACTCAAAAACTAAGCGTCCAAATGTCTTGAAATTTTCTTTCAAGACGTTGTTTGAACTGTTTGAGTATATAATAAAACACTCATACTACAATATAAAACACACATACACACATAAATAACGCCTGCATTCAACAGTTAAAGATATATATAAATATTATGCAGACATACAAACAATAAATACAATAAACCCAACTGGAGTGAAAAATTAGCCAGATCCAGGAATCGAACCCGGGACCACAGTATACGAGAGCAGCAGTCTTGTATACTGTGGTCCCGGGTTCGATTCCTGGCTCTGGCTAATTTTTCACTCCAGTTGGGTTTATTGTATTTATTGTTTGTATGTCTGTATAATATTTATATATACCTTTAACTGTTTGAGTATAGTTCAAATTATATTGTCAAAATCGGGTTTTGCCGTTGAAAGAAATAATGTTTGGTATGTATTTAATTTTTAGATGGCCCCTTAAGCAAAATTTATATACACCATTTAAAAGTAGACTATATTTCCAATTGTTTGGACCGGAACCTTTCTTCTATCATAATTAGTGTCAGAGTTTATAAGGGGTGTTTACTTTTTTTTTTAACGAATGTACATCTTTAAAATAACCTCAATGCGCATATGTACGTACATTTGACCTTTTTAGAAGTCGTGTAAAGAAATATTTTATGATTTATTTTTGTAACTAAAGAAAACATTTTTAAAGATTTTTGGTGTTTTACTAGATGAGTTTTCTTATGTTTCTGCATTAAATTTTATTTAAACAGAGCAATATAGAGATTTTAATTCTTAATTAAATGGAAATCTTAACACCATTAATAGATTTAATTAAAAAAGTGTTATAAATGTGCAACTATTTCTTTATTAATTTAAAAACTAAGCCTTTTTTATTTCTATATTATACTTATTAAAAATTCATTTAAGTTAGTTGCAAGAATTTTAAGAAATTTTTATGTCTAAAAATGTTATTGACAATTTCTGAAAGAATATTTTCTTTTGCAGGATACATAAAAAAAAGCTAAAGTGATATTAGAAAATTTTCTGTAGAATGTAATAATGTAAACGATAGCTGCTTTTGAAGATTTTACTGGATATGAAGTAACATCTGTACATGACTCTGTATTCCGTAACGCTAAATATGTGATGATTTAAGTCCCAGCAGGAGTACATTGGCAACTAATCTGTCTGTAAGGATAATTGGACCTGGTGTGTAGCGGTGTAGAACGGTAATAGTCTTATTCGAATTGATCATTTGATTATCTTGGTGAAATTATAAATTCAAATATAAAAAAAAAACTCTGTTGGATATTATTTAGTTGAATATATTTTGTTTACTGCTACAGATTGATCAACAAACATAACGGATGTGAAAATGTCGCATTCACAAATGTTTCAAAATTTAAATTAAATAATTGTTTTCAATTCATGTTTTAAAATAATAGCATAGCTGAGATTATTTCAATAGGTAATCACAAACAATAAGATTATAAATTTATTTCACAATATGTATTTGAAATCATACATATGTCCGTCACTAATACTGATTTTATAGGAACGGTTGTAACGAATTTGTTATCAATTTCAATTTTATCGCTACTAGTTGCCATAGCGACCCACTGGAATTACATAAGATCTTACAATTTTTGTTGTTGTTGGAAGTGTAAATCTAGTTATATTATACGTTTGGATAAAAATATCACATTAATTTTATTGAAATACTGAATTTCAACTAATAAATCATATTATGTATAGGTTAAAATTTATTAAATATAAATGCACCATTTCAAAATTAATTTGTATAAAGCATTGTAATATTTTAGGATTTGACTTTTAATTTCGAAACTGCTGAAACACGCATTAAATCATTTTGACGAAATTGGATAAAAATGACGGACAATCGGTGTTTCTTCTTTAATTAATTTGGTCAAAATATAAATAGACAGTAATTCTGCATGTATAAGAAAACAAAAAACTTAAATTTGTTTTTTATCTGCCTCATTGGTTACATATAAATAGAAAAAAAATCTGCGGCATAATATTTGTAGATGACAATTTGTCGGCAGATCATTTTTTCTATCTTAGAATAAGTTGTTTCCTGAAGAGAACGTGCAAAATTTTGTTTTATCCTTCCCTTTTTATTTATTATCCTTTAGTTCTATTTCGTGCTATATAAACTTCAATGGGTAAAAAGAAAACAATAGAAAGACAGAAAATGTAAAGTAAAAAAGAGAATTATTTTAAAAACACAATATTTCCTTTTCTCATTTATTTATTGTTCTATTGTAATTTATAATTTTCTTTATTTTATTATTCATTTTCTAATTTCGTTAAGGAATATTAACTCAAGATATTTTTATTGTTAAAACTATGTATTTTGTTTTAAGTGATAATGGATTATTATTATTCCGTAATTGAGCCTGCACGCGATAGAGACAGATTTTAAAGAAATCATGCTTGAAAATAAATTTAATAGCCATAGAAAATGAGTAAATTGAGATACAGTTTTCGGGCAAATTGCATTTGGTAGTACATTTTTCCCCAACACGGCAGTGCAAAAATTAAAAATGTTCGATGTTTAGAAACTTAAAATATGGCAGTGCAGCCAAAAATTTCAAAACCGAAATTTACGATGTAGTGTTGCCATTCGGAAAATTACGTCAGCGTTACGCACAGAGAGGTTTGTCCTTTATAATATAGATAGATATCTTCCCTTTTAAATATCGCATACTGTCAAATTTTATACATTCATATAGAGGGAAAAATGTTCATTCATTTAAAAATTTATTTCAAAATTAAAACTCAAATTAGGTCTTTTTTCTTTGTTTAACCTTTAAAGTCACGGACAGTTTGGACTTAAAGACATAGGTGGAACACTGTACGAGTCACCAGCTTTTAAAGCCTAAACAACATAACAAATCCTCATCGTCCTTTTAATCATATTCTTATTTATTCCCGTAAGGCATGGTGACGTCACGGCGATGTCGTTGTGAAGTCACACTGTGATTTTGTGGGAAGTCGATGTGACGTCATAATGACTAGAATGCGAAGTCGTTATGACCGTTTTCGGAAATCGTTTGTGACGTCACATTGTGAAAACTCTGTGAAGTCACGGTGTGATAAATTTGTGAAAAGTGTGTCATTTGTGACTATTTTTGCATTAACTTTGTGACGAACCTGTGACGAAAGCGACAATGCTTTGAAGTCACACTGTGATCAATTTGTGAAATATGTGTCATTTGTGACGAACTTGTCATAAACACTATGATGATTTCAAATGAAAATGAAATTTCAAAATAATTGCTTAAAAAGCGCAAAGGCGAACATAGTGAAAAAGGTTCCTTTCTGGGACTCGATCAGTATAGCGCACTGACATTCTACCGACTAAATCACATGGAACGATACACAACCTGGAAATTTTCTCACTATTGCATGTTGGCAAGGCTACAAACGCAGCACAAGATGGAATATTTATCGTGAACCACCAACATGGGGCAAACTCGAAACTTAATTAAATCCAGCATCGATTGAAACTATATTAATACTTGGAATTTTTTCTAGAGAGAACCATTCGCCATGCATACAATATTTCAAATGAAAATCAAATTTCAAATTAATTGCTTAAAAGGCAATTTTAATTTGAAATATTGTATGCAAGGCGAAAGTTTCTCCCTGGAAAAATTTCCAAGTATTAATATAGTTTCAATCGATGCTGGATTTAATTAAGTTTCGTGTTTCTCCATGTCGGTGGCTCACGATAAATATTCCATCTTGTGCTGCGTTTGTATCCTTGCCAACATGTAATAGTGAGAAATATTACAGGTTGGGTGTCGTTCCATGTGGTTTAGTCGGTAGAATGTCAGTGTGCTATACTGACGGTCCGGGTTCGAGTCCCGGCATTGAATCTTTTTCACTATGTTGGCCTTTGCGCCTTTTAAGCAATTAATTTGAAATTTGATCTCCATTTGAAATATTGTATATAAGGCGAATGTTTCTTTCTGGAAAAATGTCTAAGTATTAATACTGCGATGAATTTTAAAGTAAACTTTTGTTGTAAATATAAAATCTTATCTTTTTACCGTACTTGTAAAATATCGCGATTTTAGAGCCCTATTCTTCTAAAACATTTTTAATTTCTCCACTTAAAAAACAATGCTTATCAACTGACATATTTTTTTATTAAGTTCTAAACTTGATATTGAGTTCAAGCTTAATATATAGAATGTGTAAGTTTTTTAATGTGTTGTGAATTTTTATTGCTTTATTAAATACGAACATGGAGTCTAACGGATATTAATACATATATTATTTATAGAACGGTATGATAAGCAATATTTATTTAAATTTTTTATTCCCGTGTATATTGTATTTTGTGAATATGAGCTAAATAGATTTGGTATGTTTTATAGGAAAACACTGATCTGGGAAATAGAAAAAAAACAAGTAAGAAAAATCATGCGTTAAGCATAGATTATAAAATACTTTCCAATATTTCCTGAATGCTTTAACAAGATATCGTAATTTAGGGAAATAACGTAAATAAGATAACTAAGTAAACATTTTAGAAAACGCATAAAACATTTGAAAAAGTGATTTCAGCAGTTACCGTCC
The DNA here is from genome assembly GCA_963932465.1 of Maratus speciosus. NCBI lineage: Eukaryota > Metazoa > Arthropoda > Arachnida > Araneae > Salticidae > Maratus > Maratus speciosus. The sequence continues at coordinate 277,745,777 of OZ010793.1, forward strand.
ATAGCCAAAAATGTTTTCCAATTCTTTTGAACAGCCCTGTATTTGATCTGTAGTTTGATACACTGAAAAAAATCAAGTACTCAAAAATAAGTAAACCGATGTACTCATATCGAATTGAATATTTTTGGATCAAAAACGAACCTATGGTTTCTCTATTTTGAAACATCACATGTTATCAAACCCAAACAAACGAATAATTTTGTACACTGTAATGGTTCATTTCATTTTTGGTGCATAAATGATGTTTATTAATGTAAATATTAAATTATGCACAGTATTTTAAAATGATTTAAAGTGCTTGGAAATATTGCTCTTGTCATAAAAATATTCGATTTGAGTATCTTGTTAAGAATTTTGCTATTTTTCTTAATTAATAATCAATTAAACTTTTCTTGTTAATAACTTTGAACGGGAAATAAATGTCAGTACATTTTTACTTTAAATTTTAGGTTTGTTTTTTTTTGGAGGGGGGGGGGGGAGGGCAGTACATAACGATTCATATTTGATCACAACCATGGAATAAAAATTAGTACATGTGTTTCTCAACTTTGAGTACATTTGTATCGGAGCAATTTTGAGTATGTGACGCATTTAAAATTGTGTACTTTTTACTCAATTTTGAGTACCCATTTTTTTTTCAGTGTATCTATACTATATAATAGGAAAATTTAGTTTAGCAAGAAAACGCCTAACAGGTTGAAATTCTCTTTCAGAAATTTATACTATTACATGGAAACATACTTGAGTACTTTTGCACAACCCTGTAGTTTACCTAGAATCTTTATTACACGCCACTATTTAGTTAAAATTTAATTCAAAATAAGACACTCTTAAAACTGCTGAAATCACATTTCCAGAAATTATAATTTATAGACGGCCATGTATCCAATTCTTTACCTGACCCTGTATGTCATTTTATCTATATTCTATAAACATTTCTTAGTAAATTAAATGCAGTTCAGCGAAAAAAAGCATAACTCATTTAAAAACTATATTTAAGCAATTTGCGCCCATACCCAGTAACACTTACGAATACTTTTGTGTAGCCCTGTATAGGAATTATAGCATTTCTATACACCATATACGTACTATGCATAAATATAGTGAATCATAAAAGGGCCATAATAAAAAATGCATTGCCAGCCGTCATCGCTAATGTATAGCACTTCGGATACAATATAGTATCTGAAATATTTTATATAATGTGTCCCTGTAAATGCTATATACGTATTATTCGTATTATACATGAAATAATATATAGTATGTAAACCTCAGCGACTTGTATCAATTTCATTACATATATGAAACAGATTAACATAATTAAAGTACGCAGCAAACAATTCCCTCCACCCCTATATCATTATGTATTGGGATTCCTTTTTTAGCCCTGTAAATGAATAATAACTATTCTTTGTATCGCATAGTCAACAGAATGCATATTTTAGTGCGCTTCATAAATGCATATCAATTTTATTCTGTTTGAAAGCGTGCGTAAAATCATTAGAAATCATTTAAAACGATTTTTCCCTATAGGCCGTAATGTAACGGAATACATACTTTTGGCTGTCTTGTAAATGAAATAAACATGCTACAAACTTCATTACAAATAGGGACCATGCTATGGTAAACGTCAATAACATCTAAAAATTTCAGGGCAATCCGAGTATATTTACGAGAGTTAGAGTGCGGACAGACTGCTAGACGGACAGACGGAGAGACAAACCAAAATCATAAGCACTTTTAAACTTTGTGTCCTATATTATGTATCCTGTATTATATGAACTTAAAAAATATATATACTAAAGCAGTTTAATCTATAACTTCCTATCAGGCATGAAAAACATGACTTTATTGCCATGCTTAAATATCATATTTTACTTTTTAGTGCCAATAGTTACGTGTATCATAAAGGTAGAAAATGAGTTTATAATAAAAGAAAATTTAATAATCGATTCAAAATGTCTATAATTAAATGTTTGATTAAAATCACAAGTAGAAAAAAAAATGCTTCCATACAATTAAAAAAAAATAAATATACGAATTTGAAAAACACTAAAAATAATAATTAGTATTTATAGTTGTACTATTAAACAACAACAAACTACTATATATGAATTAAATGCATTATTAGATTTAACAATAACTCAAAAATCTTTCCATATGTTATAAGGAATTCTTATTATTTTATAAATTTGACAAATGTTAAATCTGAAAACATTGGTATGAAGATTCAGGATTAAAAAACATAATTTAAAATATTATTAGCATTAAAAGAAAACTCTTTCAAAAGTATCACTACTGTAATATGCAAAAGTACATTTTCCCAGTATAATGCTAATTTCTAATTCGAAACAATTTCGTAATATCATAATAATCGAATATCTATATAATATATAACTGTTAGTAAACAGAAAACAGTAAAATGCCAAAAAAACCCCCTCCAAATCATTGTCTCAACACATTTTCCAACTAATTTTCAATCTCAAGTAACTGAAAATTAATGTTTTCATTAATTTCCCTATGAATGTAATCATGAACCAGTCTCTGCGCAGCTTTTCTTTCTTTTTCAAGCGATGACAGATTAAGATATTTTCCTTTAACTTATCGAATATGAAAATTTTTCTTCTGAAAACAATACCAGATCAGTCTCTTATTAATATAACATAAAACTATTTAACTCATAACACGTCAGGAATATAAGATTTAAATTAAATAAGACTTACGTTTATGTTTCTATAATAATATTCGTGTATCCTAAAATGGTGGCCGTCATTCTCTAATCTTAAAAAAAAAGCTATTGTAGAAATGGCGATGTTCTAAACAATCAAGTAATTTCCCGGCTTCCCGCGTCTTCCTTATAATTTTTTCTCTGGTTATATCTTTCGCAGACGATTTTAGAGCAGATGGTTCTTTACCGCTTATTTGTTTTTGTATACAATAGATTTGAACTTAAATGCGCAATGAGAGTGTCTTTATTTAAAATTTTCTATTTGAAGAATTTTCCAATGTATTTTACCTTTTCTTTTTATCAGTACGAAATATTTATGTTAAATTGTATTGTAAAGTTTCTTTTTTGTAAATAATAATAATAATAATGATATCCATAATTAGAGTTTATTAGATAAAACATTGTTTAAATTTTTAAAATGTGTACGAATCAATTTAATGGTAATAATGAACCCCCAGGCCCCTTTTTTTAAAATAAAGTTTGTTTCACACATTTTTTGTAAAATAAAACAATTTGTAAAATAACTTTTTTTTTTTAAAGTCATATCTCTAAAATACAAATTTGAAATACGAATAATTAATTATATCATAGGTTTTGGATAAATTTTGTGTATTTCTTTTATTTTCAGAAAATGTTAATTTTATTTAAAAAGTCTAAAAGAAGTAGGATTTTTGAAAAAAAAAGTTACTTAAAATAGTTAAACACTAAAAGGAAAAATATGACTTGAATGCAAATTATAAAGCAAGAAATGGATATATGACTAAACTCTGAAGACTCTTTCTACGTGCTCATTAAAAGCTGCAAACTTAACTGTAATAGAAAATTTTTAGTTTGAAAACACAGAAGTGTTTCAAATACCACTGGTTGGGGAAAAAAAAAAAAAAAAAGAAAAGAAAATTCCTCCCTGCAAACTAAATATGGAAAGTGTACAGATTTAATACTCCTAATTCTAAATATGTTATCCAAATTGCTCCAGCACGTACCATTTTTCCGAGAAGCACTTTTATAATAATAACAATCAGTGAAAGGTTATTATCAGCAGCGAACGAAGAGAAAACTGCGCCCGGAGCAAAGTTTCAATTTAGCCCCCCCCCCCCCCCCCCCACCATCCCACTTTCCAAACTTTTCTTTGTGACAGGTGTCACAAAATTGAAAAGTGCAGAAACAGAAACAAATTTTACTGAATACATTTTTTGCGTTTATTTTGAAACTTTAGGTTTAATTTTAATTCAGAAATTAAAAAAAGACTAAATAACATAAGAGAAAACTGTACTTATATTTTGGAAAAGGGGATCTGGAAAATGGATGAAAAAAAATGTATCTAACAGGACAATATAACAGTTTGGAACCCTTTTATATTCGAAGAAAGAAACCCATACTATTTTGAGAGTAATATATCTTTTTGTCACAAGACTCGGAAAAGAGAAGGTTTACTTAAGAGATTAAGACAAATACCCAAAACAAGGTTTGAAAAGAAAGAAGACCTTATTTATAAATTTGTATTTCGGTGTGGGGTAAAGGATAATGCAATAACTTTGAAACAAAAAATGTGAGTACTTCCATTGGGAAAAAAATTCCCAATATGTAAATATACATTTTTTTTTTTTTTTTTTTTTTTTTTTTTACAAAACAGAAGAAAAAAAGAGGTGTGTAGTATAAATTTGGCGCCCCCTCAATTTTCGCGCCCCCTTCGCCCCCACTTTGCACGGCCCTGATTATTATATTAAATTGCAATGCTAGATAAAATTGAAATCAAGAAAAAAGTATTCTTTCACTGTCTTAGATATCAAATTGATAAAATATAGCATGAAAATTTAGTTTATTAATGCTTGTATCGTGCACTTTATATTGTATGTCCACCCCCCCCCCCCTTTCGTGACAGAATTTACCATTTGCTATGCACTAATATATTTTCATTCCTTATGCAGCTGTAACTCGGGACGTTTAGAATAAATACTGTTTAAAATATTTCTCTTCATTTTCAAAGATTTTAAATGTTCATATTTTTTTTAACTACGACTTACAATATGGTAGTTTTTTTGTCACATATGTGACGTGACGTAGGTTACATCCAATGACATAACAATGACGTCACAATTTTTTTTAATTGCTAGAAAAGTATAATTTTACAGTAAATAATATGTTTTGAAGAATTTTCGTAATTTTTTAAAGTTTTCTAAGAAGTTCACATCTCAGTCACAATGTGACATCACTGAGTGGTGGCATTTTGGTCACAGATGTGACGTGACCACAGTGACGTCACAACGACGTCACCGTGACCATGCATGCTATGAGGGTTGCAATGTCCAGTTGTATTATTAAAGTAATAAATACCAAACTGTTTAAAAAAAGGACTGATTTAACTTAAATAAATATAACACAGAGAGTTTGTAGCAACAGACTCCATGTGTCCACTACACAATGCGACAACACCTTTTAGAGCCTAAAAATTAATTTTGGTGCTATAGCAGAATACCGCCTAAAGTTTAGTTTTACTATAAAAGTAATAGAAATCACATTTATAGAAAATAATTTTAATTAAGAACGAAATATGAATAAATTAGACACATAAACGGAGTGCGTAATCCATAAGCAGCATTATAGAGGGAATGGAAATTGCGGATGACATCATACCAACAACGTCATTTCTGATCTCGCATGAATTTCGTACCTTAAGAGGCTATTTCAGTCAGGCGATAAGAACCGTTCGCTAATGCTAATCCTATGGAAGAAATTTATAAAGATATCTCGGTTGCATTTCAATATTTTTAAATAATTTTTTTTGCATTGGATAGCTGAGATTAATCTGTATGCAGCCCGTTTTTTACTTTTTCGATTTTCATTACAGATTTCGTTTATGAGGATGCTTTCACTTTCGAAACCGGTTCCGAAAATGAAAGTGTCCCCATAAAAAATATCTGTAAACAAAATCAAAAAAGTAAAAAACAACCTTTGTACAGATCGATCTCAGCTATCCAATGCAAAAGAAATCATTTAAAAATATTGAAATGCAACCGAGATATCTCCATAAATTTCTTCCATAGGATTAGCATTAGCAAACGGGTCTTTTCGCCTGACTGAAGTAGCCTCTTAAGTTGAAAAACATTGCAATTCATCTTGCGCAAGATCTTCAAGGGAAATGTTTAGCAACTGTATGCACAATGGCGGAAGTGAATGGCTACAGAAGGGAAGTGACAAGAAGACGTTTGTGCGCAGCACATAATTTAGGTTAATTATAGAAATGCTACAAAATGACTATGTCACTTCTATTAAGGTATTATTTTTTGCGAAACTGACCATTTCACTCGCATAATAGGTTTCTATTATTGCAAGCCTACATGTTTCTACATCATAATGCGAAAACTACCTGACTGAAAATTTTGAGATTAAGAATTTGTATAAAGCAGAACATAATAAATGTAAATCTATCAAAAAAATTGTAAGTTGGAATTCATATTTTTGTCGGAAATTAATTTCATAATTCATAATTAATATTACAAAATTTTTGAAATGACAAACTGAATGTATTTTTTTTTTTTTTTAGATTTTTCGTATTATAACTACACAAAACTTTATCGTATTAGGATTATAATGTCAGGAGATTTTACTAAAAATATGGAAATGTAATTTAGCATTAGAAGCTCTAAAATTCGAATGTTTTTAATCCCAAAACTTATCAGCTAAATGATTTCAAATTTTTTTTCTAGACATAGTTTGAACTGTTCGTCCATAATTTAAAATATATTATCCAAATTGGGAGTTGTCGTTGAAACAAACAATGTTTGGACTGAGTTTGATTTTTAGATGCCCCTCTAGGCAAGTTTTTTATACATCATTTATATGTAGACTTTATTTCCAAACGTTTGGTACCAGCACATTTCTTCTGTCATAATTAGTTGCAGAGTTTAAAGGGGATGTTTTTTTTTTCTTTTTTAAAACAAATGTATATCTTTAAAATAACCCTAATGCGCATGTGCTTCTATATTTGACTCTTTTTTAGAAGTCATGTAATCAAGTTTTTTATGATTTACTTTTGTAACTGAAGAAAACATTTTAAAGCTTCTTGGTGTTTTATTAGATGAATTTTTTTATGTTTCTGCATTAAAGTTTATTTGAACAGTAGCAATATAAGAGGTTTAATTCTTAATTAAATTTAAATCTAAAAATCAATAATAGATTTAATTTTAAATTGTTATAAATTTTAAACTATTTCTCTTTTAAACTAGTCTCTTTTTCATTTCTATGTTATACTTATTAAAAATTAATTTTAATTAGTTGGAAGCATTTTAAGAGTTTTTTATGTTTAAAAAAGTTTTCGTCAGTTTCTAAAAGAATATTTTCTTTTACAGGATACATAAAAAAGCAAAGTGAAATTAGAAATTATTCTATAGAATGTAATAATGTAAACGGTAGCTGCTTTTTAAGTTTTTACTGGATATGAAGGAAAATCTGTATAAGACGCTGTATTCCATAACGCTAAATATGTTTATAATGATTTAAGTCCCAGCAGGATTACATTGGCAACTAATGTGTCTGTAAGGATAATTATATCTCATGTGTACTGTTGTAGAACGGTAATAGTCTTATTTGAATTGATCATTTGATTCTATTAGTGAAAAATATATTTAAACATAAAAAAAAAATACTGTCTTTGATATTATTTAGCTGAATATATTTTATTAGCTGCTACAGATTGATCAACAAACAAAACATGCGTAGAAATGCCGCATTCACAAATGTTTCAAAATTTAAATTAACTAATTGATTTCAATTCATGTGTTAAAATAATAGCATAGCTGAAGTTATTTCAATGGTTAAACACAATCACTAAAATTATAATTTATTTCAAAATTTTATTTGAAATCATAAATATGTTCGTCATTATTACTGATTTTGTAAGAATGGTGACAACGAATTTTTTTATGAATTTCGATTTTATCGCTACTAGTTGGCATAGCGACCCGTTGTGTTGAATTTAAATTGCATGAGATCTTACCCATTTTTTTTTTCTTAGGGAAGTGTAAATCTAGTTTTATTATACGTTAAGACAAACATTTAACATTAATTTGATTGAATACAAAATTTCAAGTAATAAATCACTCTATAGTGTATGTTAAAAGTTTATTAAATTTAAATGCACCTTTTTAAAGTTCATTTGTATAAAGTTCATTGTAATCATGTTTTCATAATCATTGTTTCATTGCAATCTTTAAAGATTTGACTTTTTATTTCGAAACTGCTATAAACCGCATTGAATCATTTTGACGAAATTTGATAAAAATGAAGAAATCTAAGATATAAGAATTCTGTGTATAGATGAAAAAAAAATTTAATTTGCTTTTCATCTGCCTCATTGGTTACATATTAATAATTACAAAAAACTGCGACCTAATATTTGTAGATGGTAATTTGTTGGTAGATATATTTTTCTAGTTTAGAATAAGTTGTTTCATGATTTAAAATTGACGTAAAATTTGTGTTATTCTTTACTTTTTATTTCTCATCCCTTCGTTCCATTTCATGCTATATAAACTTCAATGGGTTAAAAAAAAAGAGGAGAATTATTTTTAAAACACAATATTTCCTTTTCTCATTTATTTATTGTTCTACTGTAATCCCTATTTCCTTAATTTTATTATTCATTTTCTAGTTTCGTTACGGAATAATAGCTCAAGATATTATTATTGTTGAAACTATCTATATTGCTTTAAGTGATAATGGATTATTATTATTCCCTAATGGAGCCTGCACGCGATAGAGGCAGGTTTTAAAGAAATCATAGTTGAAAATAAATTTAACAGCTATAGAAAATGAGTAAACTGAGAAACATTTTTCAAATAAATTGGAATTGAAAGAACATTTTTCCCAACACGGCAGTGCAAAAATTAAAAATGTGCGATGTTTAGAAATTAAAAAAATCGCAGTGTCGCTAAAAATTGCAAGACCGAAATTCAACCGATAGTGTTGCCATTCGCAAAATAACGCCAGCGTTACGCATAGAGATGTTTGTACTTTATAATATAGATAGATATTATCCCATCTAAATACAGCATAATGTCAAATTTTACACAATCATATAGATAAAAAATGTTCTTTCATTCAAATATTTATTTCAAAACTAAAACTCAAATTAGGTTTTTTTTTTTTTTCTTTAACCTTTAAAGTCACGGACAGTTTGTACTAACTTAAAGGCATAGGTGGAAAACTCTGTGCGTCAACAGCTTTTAAGGGGTCTTGTACCTTTTAAACGCGATGAAAATTAACGAAAAGTTTGAATTAGTCTATCTTCGAAATCTTTTTGTGTATAGATATAAAATTTTGACTATTGATTAAATAGATTGTGCTTTGTAATATGCTGCCATTCGAAATTTATTAGACTTTTATATAAATTGTGTGTTGTTGAAATCAAAATGCCTCTCATTTTTGCTTCATAAGTCATTGCGCGCACGATATCTTGAGAAAGTATGTATGGATTTTCATGAAATTTTGTAATGATACTAAACAAATATGTGTGTTTAAAATTATCTACTCTTAGGCCAAAAGTATTTCATTAACGATGTCAAAAAATATTTTTGTAAATAAATATGAAAATTTTAACTTTTAATGGATAAAAATACATACCTAAAATTATTACCATTCTAAATACTTAAAAGTAGATTATTTTAAACGCATATGTTTGTTTAGTATCTTTATCAAATTTCATGACAATTCATACATAATTTCTCAAGATATCATGCGCGCAATAACTTATGGAGTAAAAAAAAAAAGATCTATTTTGATTTCAACAATACACAAATTCTGTAAAAGGCTGATAAATTTCTAATGGTAGCATATTACAAAGCAAAATCTGCTTAATCAATATCCAAAATTTCATGATTATACATAAAAAGGTTTTGAAGATAGACTAATTCAAACTTTGAATTTTTTCGTCAATTTTCCTGTCGCGTTTAAAAGGTACAAGACCCTGTAAAGTCTAAATAACCTAACAAATCCTCAGCATCCTTTTAATCATATCCTGGTTTATTGCAATGTCCAGTTGTATTATAAAATGTAATAAATATGAAAATAAATAATAAATATGAAACTGTTTAAAAAAAGACTAACTTATTAAATATAAGACAGATGGTTTCTAGCGACAGCAAGACATGGAGGCTCCCTGAGTCCTTTATACTCTGCGACAACGCATTTTAGAGCCTAAATATTAATTTTGATGCTATAGAAGAATAACGTATAATCTTTAGTTATAGTATAAAAGTAATAGAAATTACATTTATAGAAAATAAGTTTAATTAAGAACGAAATTTGAATAAATTAAATAAATATACGGATGGCGTTGTCCATATGCCAATGGTAATTATTAGTAATGGTAATGGTCATGTAATTATTTTGTAATCCGCAACAATATTTTCACTGTGTAGCGAACTCAGTACGCCGTACATACCTTGAAAGGTTAAATTGATTTTCAAACGTGCTTTTTTATATCTGAACAATAAATATTTCTTTTCTGCAATAATCCAAAGTAACATTTCCAGTAATATAAATAAATATGGAAAACCAAGAAAAAATTGACTGAGTTACCATAATTGGCAAATGATCAGTCATTTTTGGTGAAAGTTCTTTCTTCACCTTCTTCACGTTACAAAAATAATATTATATTTCATAAAATGTAGAAAATCGTAAAATTATTCCTTTGACACTTTATCTACAGTGTGATTCATAAACATCGAAACAATAACCTATTTCCTTAAATGTTGCCCCTAGACACATATTTCCAATTACAAAATTTCATTAAAAAGATGCTAAATTTGATTAGATATGTGTCAACTCCATTTTTTTGGGGGGGGTTGGGGAGGGGAGTGTTGGAGGAAATACGAGAAATAATTTTTTATACGGCCCCGTGTTGTAAAATTTCCATTTAGGACAAATTTCCTTACCCATTGTTAAATTAAACACAAAAAAAAAAATCCATCTTGATATCTGCAAAACTCACAGAGATATGCCGTTTAAATAATTTGTCAGGTTTTAACGGATTAGACACAAACTGGTTGACACAGATGAGTTATCCTCTGGCTGCGTGTTTAACATGCCAAATTGAGACAGTCGGAAAGTAAAATTTGCCTATAACTCGAAAACTAATGATAAGAATGTGCTGTAAAGGCACTTACTCATCTTTTCGCTGACTCTGGTTGATTTTATGTAAAGATTAATGTAGAACATTTTTACTATTTCTTTGAATATGGATTCAGCAACAATTTATATATTTAGAAATACATTATTGAATAAAAATTTTCTACATTATCCGGACATACCTTCATGAAACATATATTATTAATACCAGGTGAAAGATGAACTATATATGAAATATTCGTATTTACATTTCATATCTTCTATGCAGTTGCCGCGTAGTTTTCAGATTACCAAGCTTTAAAGATGTCTTATATTCAGTCATATATGGTAATGTTGCGTTTAAATGAAAATGTTTTAATTTCAAAATACTATTAAATAAGAGACTTTGGAAATTTCCATTAAAAGTGCAATTTAAAATTATTTCATTTCATTATTTTAAATTATAATAATGCCCATGAAGATATTTGTAAGTTGCCAGCATTGAAGTGAAATCCAGAATTCTAATAAGTAGTATGGATTTTAAATGTTGTGTAATTGGAACGCGTATCACAATTTTAATTTTAATTAACGCTAAGATATAAATTTTATATATTTTGCCTTTTTCAGTTCTATTAAACATGTGATTTTAATAGTGCTCATTAAAAATTTCATTTGATTTGATTTCGTGTAGTTTATTCAATTTAATAAATTCTAGAGACTATTCAAGTTTGCGAAAATAAGTGAAATATAATAATATTGTCTATTAATGTAAATATCTCTTTCGAATGATAACAAATAATTCTTTTGAATACGTAATTTAGACTATTTGCAACAAAATTATATTCGAACTCATTCTGTGTACTATTTATAATTTTAAACTACTTCCTTACATGAAATTTTAGTCTTTTTTCTTTCGTTCAAGTTTTTAATGGATTATCAAAATTTAAGAATAGCAATTAATTAAAAACTAATTTATCTGCAGTTCCATGTTTATGTATAATTATTTCAAAGAGTATTTGTAATAACTATTCATAAGTAGTTTTATCATATTTAAGTGAATGAAAAGTGTAAACGACGACCATATTCGCACTTGTGTATCTAAACGCGCTTTAATAAAATTATTTCAGGGTTCGTACTGATGCTTACATTTTTAATTTGGAATACCAGAAACAACGTAAATTTCGCTGTGCGTAATTAAGTATTTCATGTTACAAAATTTACTTCATAGAATTACTGGTATTCGAAAGGAAAAACGTAAGCAGCCGTGCTAATCCTGTATATTGCAAATTAATATTGTTAAATGATTTTTAAAAATAAGTTTCTTAAATATAATATTTCAAACAAGCACACTAAAAATAATTGTGATTTTTCTCGTATAACTGAAAGAATAAATTCATACACTGATCGTAAAAAAATTACAGTAATAAAAAACGTTTTTAGGAAGTTTCTAAACATTTATGGTTTGATGCCTTTTTATTTGTTTACAAGTTTCAAATAAATGTCCGGATATACACAGATACGTTCGAATGTACAAAGCTAAAATGTATGAATAAGTTTTCAGCTATATAATATGACAATGTATTGTCATACAAGAGTGATGGCAGCCCTCCTCCTCCTGAAACATGGTATTTATCGACCCTAGCTTGGAAACTGCTATAATAAAAAAAGAAGATTTCAAATATGAGGACAATCCTTAATACAGAATGGAATGGTAGCTTTAAAAAAAATAACAAGTTTATGAGAATCTCCGAAATTTTCATTTTTCAATGTTCAGTCACCGGCTTATATACCTTACACACCCCATACAGAGATGTGGCATTATGAAGCAAATCCAGATTAAGTGAAATAAATTAACACAAGTAGGGAAAAGTAAATTTATTTTATTAAGAAAATGAAGCTAGGCATGCTTAATTTGTCACCATATGCAGCAACGCATGTGTATGCGTGACAGTGTATTTCTATTATTGCGGATGGTAGACACATCGAACATACTTAAATTGATTATCTTATCTAAATAAATTGTAAATTGATTTCATGCGTATGAAGAAATTGTAATACCTAAGACACAACGTCTTATTTCATAATCTAAATCTATACACTCGTTGATAGTTGTTGTTATGGATGATCCAGCAAGACAACATTTGAAAGAATACAAATAGTCAGTAGGATTACAACCAAAGAAAATTAAGTGGAGCTTTCAGAAATCGGACCCTCTCCCAACGCGATGACCGACAAATGCCTTTAATATCTAGGCTTAAAGTAAAATAATTGAATTAAATTTTAACATTTTTAAGGCTGTTACAGTATTTGTTAAAACTTTGACTTCCGTAGATTAAGAGACATTGATTACATTTCTTTCTCCCATCACTCATATTTTTGACATTGATAGTTAAAATTTAGTTTATAATATTATGATTTGAATAGTTTTTAGAAAAGCATTATTAGTAAAAATTGATGAAATTTATATAATTAAGAATTCTTATAACTAGTATCCGTCAGGCCGAAATGTCGGAGCATGGAGTTGCATAAACTTAACACATAACATTTTAAAATTTAAAAAGAAGTTTAATTTTCATGATTACTGTTTAATAGTACAAAATTAAATCTGAAATAACACCCGTTGAATACTCATTTTCTAGTGTTTAATTCAGTCATCAGTTGCCTCAGGTAATGCTCAAATGCTAATTTGTGGCATGATAATCATCAAAATGAACCATTATAGCCTGTGGCAAGCCTGGGGGTTGAAATTTTGCGTCATAGACAGTACCTTTTACTGTACTCAGTACACCGGGTATCAATCCCCACTCCATCCAGATATTGGTATGTAACATAACCCTGCATCCAACTGCTGAAAAAGTTCAGCCTGAAGTCTAAACACGTGATCATCTTCACTACATCTTACTTTTAATTATTGTGGTCTACTAACATTCTTGTAATTGACCACTTTGATTTAAGAAGTACTTCTTGATTATGTTCTTTCGCTTCTTGATTTTGGAAAAAAGACATATAGCATCTTGAAATCATTAACGTTGAGCCGGAAGCAGTGTAGCTTTCCACCGTTGCATAATGGATGAGAGTAATCTGAAACTTGACCGATGCAAAGCGAATATAGAGTCTTTCCAAACAGTCTTTGCTGATCGTCATTTTGTCTCAATGAGTTTGTTAATGTGAAGCAATTTTCAAAAGCTCTAAGCATTTTTTGTCTGCGAAGAACCAAAATGTCTTTTATAGAATGTCTCTTATGTAGAGGGATGTCTTTTACGCGATGTAACTACCAAATACCTCCAAGGATTTAAACAAAGTACCTTTGCGACATCTTTGTTCCAGTTCAGCCATAAGACGACAATTAAAAATTCGTCAATAAAGATAAATAATACTGTATCCATGCTGAGCTGTAGATTTCTTTCGTCCTGACTTTTTAAATCAGCGAACTATTTAAAACACGGTGTTTTTTTAAGCACTGAGTGAATTAACTTTTTTCGACGTTAAGCGCAGCAGTACCTGTTAGTGCCAAAAGAATGACAGCTTCTGATCCTAACTGCTCTATGATTGTTTTACTAATTTCTTTGATTATCCTGCTTTTTCCAGCTCTTGCTTTTCCAATAATAAAAGTTGACTTAGGGAAAATTGTAACTTTTGTTTGCAATGACGAAAGCTGTTCAGTGCATAACTAAAGTACCTTCTGCTGCCCATCTGTAAATCTGATGTCAGAATTATCAAAATTTTCATGCACGTGATTTGTTGTTCTTTAAAATAATTCAGAAATGTTAAAAGTAAGGAAAATTCATTGAATAAGAGAGTCTACGGTAAAGAGAAAGAATAATCACCGGGGATGTGTTGAATGATTTTGATTTGTTTAATGTAGCTCCGATCTTTGAGACAATCAAAAATTGGAACCGGAACCATCGAGTTAACGGCAGAAAATTTCAAAGTCCCTTCAAAGACTTGCATGTCTGGCATAGCCCAGACTTATTTAATATGGTATAAGGGAAAGGTTTGTAACACGTATGTAACACGCACACATGGGTAATCTGCTATACTCCTCTATCAAGCTTAATACCAAGCTTAATATCAAGCTTAGTTCGTCTAAGTTATTGTTATACCGTTATTTGAGCAATTACTCGTAGGCAGCTGGGTTATTTTTATGTGAATTTTCCACATACAATTACTCTGAATAACTTTTTTCATCTCAACTGCTTTCTTTTAACCGGCATTTTCGAAACTTTTGTGTATAATGTTACACATATAAAAATATGTACATTTCTTAAAATGTACACTACATCTAGGCAACAGGTAAAAAAATCACGGAATGATTTCTGACTTTTAGTGAAGTTGATTTCTCATGAATTATCTTTCATTGTTGTGTCCATTTTCCGATTATAAGCATAAAACTATATAGTCATATCATTAACGTCAAAATTTTCGCCAAGCTTAGAGACATTTCGCAAAATTTCGCCGAATTTGGCGACCAAAAATATGTTGATATAAATGCAGCGCTAACCGCTTCTCTTGAAACATTTGTTGTGTCTTCTTCTTGTCTCTTGTGTACTGTTTAAAATGGCAAAAGTTCAATAAAGCACGTTCATCAATTGGAAAAGAATAATATATACAGAATTTTTAAAAGAAAATCACCCTCAATATCACCATTGGAACCGGCGACACACACATTTGACATCAGAATAACATTAAACGGATTAGTTTTCATATTAGAAAACAAACATAACAAGGTATGTTTTTATCCTTCTTTTAAATATCTAACAATGTTTTTCCGAAACGTAACAATATGTATGAAAAAAATTTCCAATTTGCTAAATATCTTAATTAAGCAATACTATTTATTATTATTATTATTATTATTATTATTTTATAATATATGATTTACTTAAATTATTATTATTATTTTATACTTCATTATTTATGCACATTAGTAACTTAGTTGATCTAATTCTGTTAATAACTGGAGATTATTTTTTGAACAGTTGTTTATTTTAATTTAAATTCATAATCTTAAGTTTATGATTAGTTTACAAATCTTGAATTTTTACATAGCTGTAGAATGATTACTTATTATATTTAACTTTTTTTATAACTAAGAGTTTAATTTTACTTCCTGTGTATTAGTTCTAGAAATTTTGAATTAATTTTGTCATCAATTGACATACCTGATTAGTTTTGGAGTGATAGTTTCAATAATAAACACGGAATAGCTGCATTAATTATTATAGTTATAGATAACTGATATTTTCGTTTAACATTAACCAGAATAATATTTATTAGATCTGGCGCTGTTCATATATTTTTACTGTTTAAATTTATCACATTTCCTACTATTTATTATGTTGTTTAAAATGGAGTGATCGATATTTTGATTAATCGTTCCATATGTTAATTCTGAAGAAAGACTTTTTTCTTTAGTACAATCTTACAGTTAACTGTGGTGGTTAAGTTAAAATTTGTAAATTTTATTCACTCCAATTAATGAAATAAATTTTGAGCTACAACTGTGTGAATTATTTTGAAAATAATTCCTATTTAAGCTTTAACCATTCATTTTATAGAATCAGCAAGTTTAATTTTGTTTAACATTTTAATATATTTTTTTCTTAATTAGTTGATGATCATTTACTATATACGGAAAAAGCATTGTAAACTGTTAAGAAGGATGAAAACTCATTTTATCACTTTAGCTGAAATGAAATGTTTTTTTTTTTTTTTTTATGGTGATGTTTATATTGATTTTAGTGGCTCTTCTTTTTCATTTCTCATCTTTGCTCATAGCTGTCAACTTTTACACATTTATATATACAAAGCTTTCTATTCGAAAAAATTATAAAAATTGGCAGGTACTATTTACATAATTAACCAACATCACTGATTTAACCTAATCAATTTTCAGAATTATTGCATGAATAAATATTAAAGTTGTTTTAATTATAAATCACATTCAATACATATATATATATTTTACTAATAAATATTTTTATGGGGGAGGAAGGAGTTACCTTATATCGTATATATATATATATTATTCCGGTGGGGAGGGGGAGAGAGGAGGAGTTTAAGATATCTTTTTTCACTTATTCCAGTCTTTAATGTACTTAATTCACAAATCTATATAAATTCAACTGTTTAAATATTTTATTGCGAATAAGCTATTTTAATTACTTTTGTAAAAGTTTAGAGGAGAAATTCCAATAAATATTTATTATCATTAATATGAACAAATCGATCGGTAAATAGAAATTTCCCGTGTACGTAACCTATAATATGCAATTATTCTGTTAAATAGAACCCCCACCCCTTCGCCAACAGGAATCGACCTACATATTTGACTGTTGGGAAAAGCGTCAATTGTCAACACGAAGTGCCTGTATGACTACATATTTCAAACGTCTGATAATGCATTCTTTCGTTAACAGATATTTTCTGAAAACAGATACGTTCTGGCAACCTTTTGCTGCCAGAAATTTTCTGTTGTTTTACAAAAATATTTTTAACAGTGTATGAGTTTTAGCAGATTTTAATGCCTCATCGGCACGCAATCCTAAAAGTAAAATCTGTAAGTTAATATATTTTTTTAAGAAATTCTCTTTAATGCTATTTTTTTTAATTTTCGGAAGTAGAGCTTTATTAATTTATTTTGTTTACTCTAGAACAGTCTGAAAGCCTGGAGAATATTTAAAAATAAATGAGTAATTTAGTTTTTTGTGCAATTAAAAGCTTTAGCATTATTAATGTTTAAAATTGTTATCGACGAGATATTTTTTTAATGCATTCAACAAAGAACATAAGTTTTCTTATTATGAAACCATATAAAAGTTGATTTTTTTACAGACTTTAATGTATACATTTTATTGCATTAGTCATGTTTAGTCTTTCATACTCTTCCCATATGTAGTTGCTGTTATTGTACTTTTCATTTAATCATACAAAATATAAAAGATTTTTAATTTGAAAATAAATTTGACTTTTTTTTTTACTATGTTTAAACTAAGTAAACATAACTCATTATCTAAATAACTGAACAATAACTGATTATCAAAATAACTGAACCATAACTGATTATCTAATTTGGAGTAAAAGTATTTGCAGATTAGATTTTATTAGATAAATGATATCTGCAACCAAACTGTGAACCAAACTTTCATAATCAGTTCTTTTAAGAACATACCCAACAAACACCGAACTTATGGGCCACTGATGGGTTCGTTAGCCTTGGCCGAAAGTGTTCGATGGTGGCCCGCTATCAGTGAAAGTTACGGCTCTGTAAAAAAAGTGTCACGCCGGACAGAATAAGGCCACAAGATAATTGGCCGTAAATACAAGAAGTTGCCCACAGTCATGCCACTAACGTTTCGCTGAAAATGTTAGATAGCCTTAAACTGCCCACAATTATTCTTTTAATGGCCACTAAAAATAAAAGCTAACCAGAAGCTTGCCTTTGTTCTGCCATTTGTGGTTGTCATAAATTAAATTTATCCCAAAGCTGCCCACAAAAAAGCCTATTAGGGTTATTTAAAATGTAATCACTTGCCACTGTTGTGCCATAACGATTGTTTAGGAATAAATCAAAATTTATTCTATAAAAAATACTTTTTATCAGCCTAATTAAATGATAAAATATTTTTGCAGGATTAAAAAAATCTTATAATTATTTAGATATACTTTTGTAGAAAATGAAATTCTTTCACTTTGAACTTTTTCAAAAAATTTCCAAAACACAATATTTCACATAGTGCATTAATTTATTTGTTCATTTATTCCCTTACATATTTACAAAATTTATATGCAATGCATTTTTAAATAGTTGCATTTCATAAAAATTTATAAAGTGTATAATTGAAAAAATAAACTAATCAATCATCATTATCAAATATTGTATTTTGAATATTTTTGAAAAAGTTCAAGTTAAATGAACTTGATTTTCTTGAAAAGTATGTCTAAATAATTATAAGATTTTTTTTTTCCCTGCCAAAACATTTTACCATTCAATTAACCTTCTAAAAAGTATTTTCTTTTGAAGAATAAATTTCGAATTTATGCTTAAATAATATACGTCATTTTAATATAGTTTGTTATATATTTTATATAAAAATATGTGTGTTTGTGATATTCTTTTTACTTAAATTTCCATTATATTTTACACAGCTTCGTTGGTAAATCTGTTAAATAATGCTTGTTCATCAAAGTTTTATTAAATCAATATTATCTAAATTTTTGCATCATTTCTGATCATTTTATTAAAATATTACATAAAAATAAGTTTAATTTTTATGTAGTTAACGAATGACAGTATAATATTTCTCATATATTTTAAAATTTTGCTTTTATCAGATAATATTTAACTATTTCTCTTGCAGTTTAATAGCCAAACATTTGAAAAAATATATTATTTCAACTTTTTCAAAATTTTTGAAAATTATTTATAATTATTAGAAATGTAAATAATAGAATCATAAGACGAAACGCAATTTTTTCACCTTGATTCAACATAAAATATATGATGTGAACATTAAAAAGGTCCACAATCTTACTTAAAAGGCGACTAAAGTAATGAAGAAGATGTTACAAGTTTAAAATATACATTTTATTTAAAATTTCTTAGTACTTTCAAGCCTTCCAAGCTCATCATTAGAGAATATCTTAATAACTAAATGTTGTTTATTTATACAAATACATCACTTTGTTTTGAAAATGAGAGGGTCAATAATTACTGAGTAAAAAGTAGCAGTTTCTTGGATTTAATTTAAGTAAAGAAAATATATATTATTATTATTAATTGCAGTTCCATTTATTTACACAAAAATAATTATATCATAAAATAATAATTTAATTATATCCATGGAAAGTGACCTATGAGAAACAGAGTGATGTCATAAGTAAATGGAACTGTAATTAATAATAATAATATATATTTCCTCTAATTAAATTCAATCCAAGAAACTGCTACTGCTACTACTACTTCTACTTTCAACTCTAGTAATTATTGCCTCTCACATTTTAAAAACAATAAACAACATTTAGTTATTAAGATATTCTCTGATGATGAGCTAGGAAGGCTTGAAAGTACTAAGAAATTTTAAATAAAATGTATATTTTAAACTTGTAACATCTTTTTCATTACTTTAGTCGCCTTTTAAATAATATTGTGGACTATTTAATGTTCACATTATATATTTTATGTAAATAATAGTTTAATAGTGATTTAAAAATATATATTAAATTAATCTTGATACTTCTAAATTTCATTTAAATTCAATTGTTTTAGTCACTCAAATTTTCTCGAGTATAAAGTCACATTTTTATAATCAAACTAAAATAAACTGTTTAAAGGTGTCTTGTAACTTTTAAACGCGTCGAAAATTAACGAAAAACTTCAACGTTTTAATTAGTTTATCTTCAAAACATTTTTATGTATATACGTGAAATTTTGGATATTGATTAAACAGATTATGCTTTGTAATATACTGCCAACAGAAATTTATTAACCCTTTACAGAATTTGTGTATTGTTGAAATCAAAATAGCTCTTTTTTAACCCCATAAGTCATTGCGCGCATGATATCTTAAGAAAGGATGTATGGATTGTCATGAAATTTGGTAAATATATTAAAAAAATATGTGTTTTTAAAAAGTATTTTACTTTTACTTTTACTTAAAAGTACTTTTAAGTATTTACAATGGTAATATTTTTAGTTATGACTATTTATATTCATTAAAAATACATATGTTTTTATTTTTTTTTACGAAAATATTTTTTTTATATAGTTAATGAAATAATTTTAGACTAAGAGTAGATCATTTTAAACACATATATATGTTTAGTATCTTTACCGAATTTCATGCTAATCCATACATACTTTCTCAAGATATGCGCGCAATGACTTATGGGGTAAAAAAAAGAGCTATTTTGATTTCAACAATACACAAATTCTGTAAAGGGTTAATAAATTTATGTGTGTAGTATATTACAAAGCACAATCTGTTTAATCAATATCCAAAATTTCATGTTTATACATAAAAAGGTTTTGAAGATAGACTAATTCAAACTTTGAAGTTTTTCGTTAATTTTCGACGCGTTTAAAAGGTACAAGACCCCTTAAAGAACAATATCATCCGATATTTATAATGTTTAAAAATAATTTCGATGACTTCGAAAAACTAAAAATAAACTATTGAAGGGAATTTTACTAAAAATGAAAATATCTTTTACATTTTCTTTTGCAATTATAAAAACTAAAATATAAATATTCTTTAAGATAAAATGATGCAAAAAACAGATATAATGAAATTAATAAATTTGTAATGAATCAACATGAACTAACAAACTTACCGATATATGTGCTACATTTTGAAACCATGTCCACTTATTCCAACGAAGTAAATAACGCGAATGACAAAGCAGAAATGAAAACGCAAAGCTAAAGAAAAATTCTGAGAATTTCTCCCTCTCCCCTCTTATCCTACCGGACCAGAACTTTCAAAACTGCTTAACCTTGAGCCATTTGAAGGTCCCATCATCTATTTGATTTTTCTGGAGAGGGAGGGAGGGAGGGTAGTTTTATGAGCCAATACCTTATTATAATAAATAAAAGTCATTTTTTCATAAATCATATATTTTTTCTGTTAATATTATTTTTAGTCATTTGGAAAAAGAGCTTTGTTTTCCTTTTCTTTCTTTTTTTTCGTTCTTTTTTTTTCTTTTTTTAGAGAAATAAAGATTTAAGATACATTGTTTGAATTTTTAAACTCTCCATACAGTTTTCAGATAACACAAAAACACTTTTTTTTTTTCCTCCGATTTATCCTTTTAATGGCCATTTTATCTCTTTTCTGTAAATTTTTACCCATTTATCTTCGCAATTAAAAATTATAAGATTTAAAAATAACATGCATTCCATTTTATTCTGATATGCTCATAAAAAATATCTTGTTTATCTATATCCAGGCTTATTTTTGACTCAAGACGATTTTACTTGTAATTTATAAGAAATGCCTAAAAATTAATAGAACCTTTTCATGTTTATTTTAGGGCATAAAATATACATATCGCATTTTATTTAATACTTTCATATAATGTCAGATTTTAATGCGTATTCTAAATTTTGCCAGGAATAATTTTTCCAACTGGGTGAAAATGTATCCAGGTCGGGACTCGAAACCAAATAATAATGAACAAAAATTCTTTATTTATTCTGCAATTCTTTACTTAATTCTGCGAAAATTCTTGATTTATTGTGCAATTTTTCACTTAATTATTTTTATACATATGCAAGTTTTATCTGTATTTCTAAAGAGTAAAATAATGGTAGTAAAATCATTAAATATATCTAAATTGTTAGGAATTTAATACAGGCAAGAAATTTTATTTATATTTTCCGTTACAGTGGATTCAGAAACAAAAATTTCTTTTCCAGTATTTTCTTTTACATGGAAATATGTTTCAAATGATATTAAAAATTCATGTTTTAGTAACAGCTTTTAAGTTACCTTTTCTCTCCCCCCCCCACTCCTCGCTCAAGAATAACTGCTTATTGAAACATTTTCTCCTTTTCATTATAACAAATATTTTTTCATGAATGCTGAAAAAAAGAGCATAAATAAATTGACATTTATCAATAAATTTTTAAACATGTTTAAGTAGTATATATGTCCGAAGATTGCAGTATTTTGCTATTAATATATTATTCAAATCAGCGTATATTTTATATTATGCTATCTGATTATCTTTGCAATCAAAAACAATATAAAATAACCATTAAATATAATCTTTTTTATTCCAGTGTGTTCAAAATATATTTATTTAAAGATATTTTAAAGGCAAGAACGTTAAACGCTTTTATGTTGTTGTTTTTTTCCATATTTTTAAAAAATATATAAACAGGGAATTTATGTACATTTTGGGGGCAATTTTTGATTTTTGTAAAATATTTTCAAACTAAATAAAATATGTAATCTATTTTACTGCTTTAAATATAAATCTCACGACATATTTATATTTTTACTAAAACCCAGATTTAAAATAATTAAACTTACTTAGAAAGAAATGAAGAGAAAAATATATTTCCTCTCTTTAATTAAATATTCGGGTTAGGTGATATTAGCCCTCTACTTTCTAAACGATGACGATCCATTACATTTTTGCCAGAAACCGCCCCTTAAGAGTTGCCGGGCAAAGTAAATGCAACAGTTCTCTCACCGCCGAAACATTACCGTTCCGGCAATATCTGCCGGAACTAGCGGCGGGTCATTTACGGTACAACATTGTTTGGTTACGAATGGCCTTAACTCCTTTTGGCCACGACATATACGCCATTCGGCCTTAAGTCGAGTGTTTGTTGGGTAGTGACTTTTAAAATTGCTCACATTTTCACACTTAGGAGTGTGCATGTGTTCTCTCGTTGCGTAAAACGCGTTTATTAATATTCTAAATGCTATTAATAAAAACTTATTCTGCATTTCTTATCACTAACTTTGTAATTTACATTATGTGTATTAACTCTAATCTTAAATTTATTTCAAGGATAGGGGCATCATGAAGTGGATTATTTACTGAATTTTAAAGATGACTTCAGAGTGTCCTAAATAATCGATATACAACTACATTGGTCTAAAGGATAATTGTATCGAGAGATTTTAAATAAGATATATGATATTATTTTCTTCCCAACATATTAAAAAATACTTTACTGATTTTTACTGAACTTAGGTATATTCAATAATAATTTAAACAATATAATGGCATCGTGTAAAAAGTTGGGATACATTAAAAAACATATAATTATAAAATTAACTGTGGAAACATAACAATCCCCTTTGTAAAATACATGACAATTCACCGAGACTTTTTAGATTCAACTGTTTTGTGCAGTAGCTATTCACTGTACGTAAAAGTATCATATTTGTGTCGAACTTTTTTCGATGACCATGTATTATACAAAATTTAGGCCTTCTTACTGTTTAAAATAAATTCTCAATTATAAACAAAGGATTTCTAAAACATAAGCAAAAAAAAAAACTTTAATACGAATCATTTTTTATACAACATGAAAGTACTTTATACATTTTACTTTTCGATTTCACACTTCCAAAGATTTGAACCAATTGTAATTTTTCTCACCAATAAAAATCGAAATTTTCGAACGATCCTAATGTTTAATATCTACAGCATCTGTTCACTTAAATGTTAACTTCTTAATCCCCAAATATGTATTACTCGCTTGTATTTCATTTAATTGGACAAAAATATCGAAATAATTCTACTTTGAATCGAATAACTACAAATTTATTGCAATATATCATGGAAAACTTTTTAAAGTATTGCATTATTTTAAGTCACACTTTCACAAATATTGAATTTTGAGAAAAAATAATCCATATATATATATATATATATATATATATATATATATACATATATAATCGTGAAGTTCAGTTTTGTTAGCAATGGGTTTAAGTGTGGAAATTTATTACTATGAGAGAAAACTGGTAAATCGGAAGTTCGTTTATTTTCTCCAAATGCTTTGTAATCAAAAGCAATAGTTATTTCATGCAGAAATAAAAAATAAAATATTGAAATTATTTTAAATGATGAAATAAATGTACAATTATATATAATTTATTCTCAATAAAAAAAATAGAATTAAGAATATTTTTATCAATTAACACAAATATCATTTTTATTTATAAGCAAAAACATGTCTTTGTGTTACACTGACGCAATATCGACGATGACAGCATCTAAGCAATCGATTTCATTTTTTTTTTCACAAATATCGCATAATTTAAATTTTTTGACTATCGAATACGGAAAAAATATTTCTTCAAATACAATATGTTTGTTAAATGTACCTAAATGTACAGTGTTTTGTAGTTTTAAAAAGAATTTTTTAACCTTTTTTTTTTCATTTTTTTACACTTTCCAACAAGTCTAAAAAAGGGTTGTGACTTTGGATTGTCTGTCTGCTACCTGTCGTCTGTCTCTCCGTGTTCTAACTCACGTAAATATAGTCGGATCGCCATGAATTTGATATATATTATTGATATTCACTATGGCATGTTCGGTATTGCAAATGCTAAACTCTCCTAATGAAGAATGGCCCCACCAGTGGCTGAGAGGTTCTGCTCTCAAAGCTGGTAGACGGGAGGTGCTGGGTTCAAACCCAATCGCGCCCGTCGGCCTAACCGATTCGGTGTTTTCGTGGTTTTCCTCAAAACCTTGGATTTCCATGCGTAAATACGGGTTAGGTTCCCTTAGAAAGGCCCCCACGAAGGGCACTCCCCCTAGGGCCTATATCCCAAGAGTAGATAATCGGCCGTCAAAAATCAACCAACCAACCGACCAACCTAATGAAGAATGTTCTGTATTTTTTATCACTGAGTTTGCTTGGTCAGTATAAGTACTATCTCTCATCTTAACATTATTTTAAGCATAAGGTCATCAGGAAAATAAATTATTTACCATATTTTAAAAATCCCTTCACTGTGTCTAATGTGTAGCAATGGGCATACGACTTCTCAAACGGATAATTTGTTGATAGATTTCAAACAAATCAAAAAAAGATTTTTTTCTTTTTTACAAATCGGCTAATCGGCTAATATATATTCTGTTTACAAGCAAAAATTAATAATAAATTCGCTTCACCCACGATTTCGAAACGTTGATTATATTTATAAATTTCAGAACAGAAATTTATTTCAAGATTTAAAGGGTCATATATAAAAGTAATGATTATTTTGTTGCTGCTGATTATTGGAAACATTTTTGATTTGTATTTCAAAATGTATTAATTATTTTCCTCAAACCGAGATATCGGTTATTATGATGCTATGTATTCCTTCTATTAAATATTTTAGCTATCCGTAACTGAACATATACATACAAGTGTAATATATTGTCATGCTGTTATTTTATCCCGTTTTCTATAAAACATTATTTTTGTACACGAAATTGATTATTTGAGAATTAATAGTTCTTTCATTAGTAAGATATTGAGATGACAGTTTGCCGTAAATTTGTTCAAAGAATCGATTATTCTTTTTTTTTAATATTCAATGAAAGCCTGTTTAATCATGAATAAATTGGCACCTCAGGTGTACCCATGCGGTAATTATATCGCGATATATTGAAAATTTTGTAAATACGCTCAGCGCAATTACCCACACAAATTAAAAATTTAAATGGCTTTTCTCCATGTTCGTACTTTCTTCACTTTCATGTTTTAAAAATGAGAAGGCTTTTTTTGTATTTGAGATAGAGATTTAAACTTTTTTGTGCATTTTCTTTATTATATTTGTGATAAATCTGCGCATGAAATTAGCCTTTGTTATTTTGTATATGTTCTTTGTTATTTTGAAAAAAGAATAAATGCATATGAATGTGTGTTATATTTCATCGTTTTACACTATATATGAGGACCCCAGAAGCCAAAGGTATAAATGACAAAAGTGAAAAAAAAAATGAACTAACAAGGAAGGTCTCCTTACAGGGCATACTCAGAATATGTTGTAAAATATGCTAGAGAAACTACTCATGTAATAAGGGATCAGTTAAATTTAACGGCGGAATTTCAGTAGAAAGTCTGTAAAAGAATAAAACACTTTCGAATATTTGGTGCGAAAATACAAAAGTGACACGGGATTTGGTGAGCTAGATTTTTCCTCGCCAAAAGCAAACGATTTTAGTATTAAATCTGAAAATTGTTTATTAATTGTTTTTTAGAATGCACGATTTTGAATGAATTTAAACTTAATCTATGAAAGAGGAAAAGAAAATCTATATTTTTTATATTACATAATAAGTTGCTTGTTGCTGTAGTTATTTAATTTTATCACTGTAAAAATATTTTCTATACTTTGCAAGTTGCAAATATCTATTTTAAGTTATAGTCAGCTGACATCTGATTGTCATAACACATTTCCATATCGAAGACGAAGTCGTTTCCATAGCAACAAAATAAAATCGACAGTGTTTTATCTGCCATTTTTGAGCTCGAAACAATTTAAATTTTGTTTTAAATCGTAAAATATGATATTTAAATTTTATTATAAATACATATAAATATATATGACAAACTATAGTTAAAACAAACTAAAAATGACAAAACTACAGTTAAAACAAATTAAAAATGATAAAACTAAAGTTATTTAAATTAAACTTATATAAACAAATTCAACATAAAAAGTTTTTTTCCTACATAAAAGCGTATATTTTTTTTCATCGCCAAATAAACGAAAATTTCATTATTTTTTTACGGACGCTCTATCGGGGTTCCGCGAAAAAAATTTTTTAGAAACATATTTATCCATATGAGAAGAACATTCTGTAATTTGTTCACTTTTTTCTGAGTATGCCCGTATGGAGACCTTCCTTGTAAGTGCACAAACGACCTGGAAGTATGCTTTTTTATTTTCAAGTAAAGAAATATAAGTGATTTTCTAATTATGTGTTGTGTTTTAGAGATCAACCGCTTTTTCCGAATAATGATCAATATTGATTAATTATAAATTTAAAGAAAATTGCCCTCTACTTTTTTCTCATTTATTGAAATAAGAGTTCAAAGAAAACTGTGAAACAAGCAGCAGTTTCCTATTTCAATTCAGTCAATTATTATTGATGTTCAACTTTAACGTCAATTATCTTTGAACTCAATTTACTCCAAAGCGAAATTTCGTCACTTGTACCCCTTGGCTTCTGATGTCCTCATATATCAGTTAAAAATTATATTAAATGTAATATTAGATATATCTAAAAGTTCATGCGTAGCCTTGAAACTATATTCAATACTGACTTCAGTTCAATACTTGAGCTGAATATATTCAAGTATATTCAGCTAAAATATACTTGAAACTATATTTGAAAATCTTTAAAAAAAAAAATGGAAGGAATTATTAAATCTTTTTAAAGTAGCAGGGATTTAAAAAAATTCAAATTTTTATAAACATTTTTAAAATTTTAATTAAACATGCAGTTTAATTTTTTTTTTCCAAAAGCAGTTTTAGTTGAACATTGAAGTACAGTGAGTTCACCCTTTGAACCATATATTTTAAAATGATCAAAATTGTTGAAAAGGTCAGCTGTCTTCTTAATACACTATGGAAACTATACAAATATGACTACGAAAGTCACTGGCAGCAAAAGAAATATTTTTTAAATTCTTCTTTAACTTAAGAAACTACATTTATATCTGAGCTTTCTAAAGATAGAGAAAACTTTACGGAAACATGGATAACTCAGAAGATATTTCTGTGTATTTTCACTTGTGATACATTATATTTTAGTTTGAGCTTTTTTTTTACATGACATGCTTTAATGTTTTTTTTTTTTTTTTTTTTTTTTTTTTTTTAACATAATTGAACTATATTAAACAATTCTTTAAGCAATATTCTTTGCAAATTTCATACCTTCTAACTATATTAAAGGAATTGTCACATAGAAAAAATAATTCTATAACATAAGTTACACAAACTTTAAAAAACAGCGAAAAACTCATAATGCAATATAAAAAGAATTTTTAACAATTTAGTTCGTCATTTCTCAATTCCAAGGATTTGAAGTACCAGTTCACGAATCCGCAATAAAAATAGAAATTCCTCCAACGAACACTATTGTGTTATTTCTGCAGCATCTGGCCAATTAAATGTTATCTTTTATAACTGCATCTAAGTATTGGTCTTTCGTATTTCGTTTAATTGTAAAAACTATCGGGAGAATCTCGAAAAGTTCTACTTTTAAAAGAAGTATAATACAACCATCTTGTAACACTACGTCTACAGAAATTATAATTTTTTTTTTAAATTGCTGTTTTTTTTTAAAAAATTGGGCAATATTTTAAGACAGAGTTTTTAAAAAGTCGCATTTTGATTTTAATATATATATTTATAATATTGCTGAGTCCAGTTTCGTTTTTGGAGTTCAAACTTACAAATTTGTTATGAAAAAAAAAACAGAAAGAAAATTATTTGTGTGTTTTATTATTTTGCGATATCAAATAAAATTTTTGCCTCATGCAGAAAATAAATCGTCGATGACTTGAAGCTTGATTACGATGGATTAAACAGTTTATACTTGAAATAATATAAATTTTTCAGCATTTGTTCCCGGATTATTTTCCATAAAAAAATAATACTTTACCTATTAATAGATTAGTAAAATAATATAAATAAGAAGCAAATTTAACACATATGTAATAGAACTACGTTTTTAGAGACTTAAATATTCAAAATAAACAATAAAATATTCATGCGTATGTGGTGTTATAGTAGTGTGTGTTAGTATCTCAAAACTAAATTTAGGGTAAATTGGGTGAAGATGCAGTAGTTTTGACTTTATTGTTTTAAAAATCGCCTGTTGTTTTTATTTGTTATTCATTGATTTCTTGTTAAAGTTTGCACTTAAAACCTTATTTCATTTTACAGATTTTATATAAAGCATCAAAAATTTTATTTTTGTAAATACTTGCATTTCGGCATCTTACCCATACCTATGGGTAAGATGGCCAACTATCTAGAGGTAAGATGCCCTGTGGAGTTTCACCAATTGCCCTTTGTTACGTCATTTGTGCCACAAATTGTACCAATTTTTGTGAAGTAGTTTAAAACATAATGGGACGAATAAAGTAACTTTAATATTTCAGACATACTAATGTTGTTAACTTACTCAATATTAGGAAATTACAAAAATATGAATGTAACAAACGTTGACAATTTAATAAAAGACAAACTAATATTAAAAAAAAAAAAGTTATGTTCTACTTAACATTTAAAAGAATTATGGCTCTTAAGTGTACCTATTTTTAAACATTATAATAAGTTTAAATATGATACAGCCACTGTGATAAAGTACTTTAGAATGCAGCTTTTTTGTTGGTGTTTTTCATATGCCCCTTTGTTCTTTTCAGCTATAACTCAGCTCAGATCTGCTACAGACTTCACATTTGTTCAGGAACTTTGAGGAACTTTTATGTAACCAACAGTTTCACTGAATGCATTTGATCCAATGACATTTTTCAGAGGTTTTATTGCACTCTGCTAGACACTCTGAACACTGATTCTCATCCACTTAAAAAAAATACTCAATTTCTAAATCGTGCAGGAAATTTAATCCGTTATATTTTAAAAGCAGATAAAATTAGCATGTTTTTAGAGTCTGCGATGTCTTGATGCTGGTTGGGGAGCGTAATTCGTAGGGTGCAGAAGACCCTAGTTATCTAAAAATATAATATATTCTACCGATATTTACATTTATTAAAATTATTTATAACTGCATTTAATATCAAATTTTTAACAATGATTAAAATTAATATTTATTAACCAATTATTTATAAGGCTAATAAAGTTTATTTATAAGGCAGAATACATATAGAAAGCTTTCAAATTATGTTTATCTTAGATTTTAATATTTCTTTATGTCATTTTAAACATTTAGAAAATTTATAATTTAAACTAATGGTTTTTTTTAATTAGTCGATTAAAATCACGATTTAATCACTGATTTAAATTATCTGATTAAAATTGTTGACAAGTTAGTTAATATACAAGAATAATTTATACTATCAAGAAACAATCAGGCATTTGACTGCAACGGAAAATAAGCGCCATCTTACCCCAAGGGAAAAGAAACCGGCATCTTACCCCCGAAAATTTTCGTCGACTCACCCCAAAGTATTGGACAAGACGCCGGTACCCCAACTGAGTCGAAGAAGTGAGAACCGACTGCCATTTATGATTTGCAGAAAGGCCAGGAACCAGTACTCTCTAAAAATATCATCTTTATTTCTGCGGTGTTTAAACTATGTCTTATTTAGGCAAATAAAGAAGTCACGTAAAAGATTTTTGACACTTACCAGAAGTGTTTAGACGAAATAGCAATAAAAGGTACCACTTAATAAAAAAAAAAAAAAAGATTGAAAACGGAAATTAAAGTATCACCAGGGTACCCTCTTCCTCACAACTCAGCAAGGTTTCCGTACTGCGCCTGCGGATGTGAAAACTACGTGATTCCACATCTTCTACAACAGAGAATCTCACCTCAAATTACCTTAATAGAAATATTTAATAGATTAAAATAAAGTGGTACAAATATTTATATTATAAAGATCAAACGCGCCCGTGTTTAGTGTTGACGTCGAGAACAACTGAAGATTAAATATCACTTTTACTGCATATTTTGAATTTTCTAAATACCACTATTTCATTTTTACACCGTCGAAAACAAACAAATGTACAAATAGACGTCCAAACAAACAAACCTGTAAAGAAACGTAGAAACAAACACGCATAGAAATAAACACAAAAACAGACGTACAGGTAAATTAGAATGCAAACGAACAGAGAAACAAGCATACAAACGTGCATACGTTTCGTCTTTATAACATTAATATACATTATATGTATGAAATTTGGTTGAATCATATATATTTTAACAGTAATTTTTAAAGCAATTTAAAAAACTTTAGTTACGTTTTTCTGTAATAAGGTTTTTAACCAATTCAATAATACAATAAATTAAGGATTTTGAAGCTTCACAGAATGATTACATATAATCCTAATGTGTTTTCATCCAAATATTCTATATATCTATTGGCAATATTTTTATATAAGACATTTTTCATATCATAAAACAAAAACATACTCCTCAGTAATGCATACGTCATTTCGGCATTGGTAAAAACTGACCAATGAATTTCAATTTTACTGTATTTTTTTATTATTATTATTTCAGAGCAACGTATAATTTTTATTTTTACGCCGTTTAACAGAATTATCTTTTAATTCCAAATGCAATTTGTTTTAAAACAATCGGAAAATTTGCTGATTTTTTATTATTTTAATACAATGTCCAATCCCTAATTTTGATAGTATTAAAATAGTTTTTAAACGATTTATATCTTATGCAGCCTATTATTAATGATTAAACCGTTTGCACTTAAATCCATATAAATAGTTCCTCATTTCTTTCCGACGTATATTCCACAACAAAATTAGCATGTCCTTGATCAGTATGTCCTTGATTTCTGTTCCGTTTGTAGTCATTGCAATTCGGCGAATGTTTTTCAAGGTTCGAATCCCCTGCACAGCTTCTGGTGAAGAATCACCATTTTGAAAAAAAATTACTCTGTAAAGCATTATCTTGTAAATTGCACGACATTTTCCGTGGAAGCGGAATGAGACTGATAAGGGATTCATTCGTCGTTTTATTTAACATTTTTACGCTGCTCGAGCAGATACATCAGGTGAATGCTAAAGTTTACACAAATGCCGAAATTGTTTATAAAAACGGTCTCTGATGGTCACGACTTAAAAAAAAAGTGTTAATATCATTCGAATTTCTTCATTTCAAAAACACAAATGACGTAACAACTTGACCTTTGAGAACAATTCACGCAAGGCAAAAATTGTGCACATTTTTTTCAAAAGTCTCAGAATGACTGTCTTATTAATTTTCCACCAAAAACTGAAAATCACAACTGTATTTCTTCGTTTTTGAGCTATAAGAAAATGAAATATGTGCAGGTGTAATGCAAGCTACAGGATTTCTTTATTTTAACAGTTTTTCTATTGTTAATTCCCGGGATAAAAGTGAAAATAAAATAAGATTATTTTTCTTACTTTAATAATTAACACAAATCACCATTTTCGAAGATGCTTTTTTAAAATTACGGATGAGAGGACTCCGACACAAATGGTTAATTTTCACCACTAAATTTTATCAGTTATCATTAGTTTATTAAATCTCAGAAATTATGCCATTAAATATGGCGAGAAATAATATTAAAATTTAGTGGTAGCAATCGGTCATTTGGGTCGGAGTGCTCTCATCCCTGTAAAGTATATGTTAACACCAGAACGTCATCCTAAAACAGCCGCCGGTATCATTTCGACACCATTAATTAAATTATACAAAATGGATACTATAAATTCTAATTTAACATTGTGTTGGATCATTTTACTTTAATTAAGCTTATATAGTTACATTTTTACAAAAGAACGAGGATTTATTTTACAGAGAAATACATTAAATGAAGTTAAATATCACACTTTAAAAAATGGAAACAAAGGTAATAAAAAAAACAGAAATAAATATGTTAGTTTATTTCACCGTATAATATTTAAGCACATGTTGACATCATGTAAAATGCTTTATATCATATACTACATACATTATTTACAATATTTGCAGTAAGTGGCGAATTTTGCGATACATTTTCCAGATACCATCTTCATGTACGGACAACATTTTCTTGTTTGTTGCTTTGTCGTTACGCCTTTTAAATTCACATTCTTTGCTTTTAAGAGAAATGTTTTGGTTTCATTAAGGTATATAATTATGATTAGTAGGGCATTTTTTATCTTTCGTATAGAACGTAATTCATTTGCTAACTAATGAATATAACATTTCATTGAAATGTGCTTACCTGACTCATATTTGTAAATAATCCAAACATTTATTACTGCAGTGTCTAAATTGTTGTCAAATGATGTACAGGCCAGCTCCTTAATGCGGCTTTTACAAAATATCTTTTAGCCATCTGATCTAAAATGTCCACACCATATTTGGTTTTATTGTAGCATGTTACAGTTCCTGCTGTTTTTTTTCCCTTAGTGGCAATTCTAACGTCTGCTCTGTACAATGACATTCTTCCGCTTTTTTTACTTGATATACAGTAAGTATAGTACCGGCACTTTCGTTTTTATTTACGAGTATATTCTTAGAATAATGAATGTTTTTTTTTATTTTTCAGTCAATCTGGAATTTCTCTTCAAGCTTGGTTTACAGTTCCTACAAGAGTTTTTTTTTTTACATTTTATCTGCTCTTTTGCTAGTTCCAGTAAGGTGAAAAAAATATCAACTGTCACATTATGAAATTATTTTTATGTGGTTCTATTAGTTTTAGAACTACGAATGCCGCTAATCATTTACCGACAATCAAGATGCATTTTTCCTCAAGTAAGGAAATGCATACAAAACGTATTTTGTTTCCAAATCAGAACCAATCCAATATATAGGCCCATATTTATCTGGTTTAGGTGCCAAATATTTGGTAAATGGACATCGTGCTTTACTGGGAAATAATTGTTCGTCAATTGTTATGTTATCTCCAGGTTTGAAGATACAATGACACTTTCCTATAAAAGTATCTCAAATTTCAGAAATCATAGCGAATTTTGTTTACGTAAAGTCAGTTAGAACGGGCAGATATTTTCTCAAATCGCAAATATTTTGATATTTCTCGAATTCAATTCCTTGTCATTGTTTCCTTACAAAAATCCAAAACCCAACAGTTATACCGTAGGATTGTAATTCAATAGTTTTCTCCACGAGCGTATAATATTTCAAGATAAGCAGATATTTCATCGCAGTCCAACAATCGAATTGCTGTACTCGCCTGGCTGCCATTTCTATACACTTCCTTTCTAACGTATGTTTTTCCACAAAAAGAAAGCAGCAGATTATTGCAGATCCAAGAACATTTTGCACTGCAAAATGACTAGGGTCGCTACTTTCACGCAATATATTTATCTGTTATGTATATTTATCTCTGATCTTGTATATATGTCTCTCTGAGAAATTCAACCAGGGAGAGACGTCGCTTTGAATAGCTTCTATTCTGTTAAATCTCGAGCTATATAAGCGTGTAAATCCATCTAGACACTGCTACCTTCAATACTGCTTTCATCAGATTCTTCGGGTTCATTTTTCTGTTGTATAATTTCGTTATCTGAATTTAAGTCAGAACACGAACGATCACCACCATGCCATTCTTTTCCGGGTAATTATCTCAATAGATTAGCAACTTTATCAGGTCTGATACCTTTTTTTATACATAATTCCGAAAACATTAGTCTCTGGAAGTATAAAAAGTCTCTCAAGAAGAAAATGCTTTCAAATGCTTTCAAATATGGTAATAATCACAAAGAAAGAAAGTGACGCCTGGATAGAACTAAACCATTTCTCCACTTTATGAGGGATTTAAAGTAAATAAAACATTCGTAACTGAAAGAGATTGATTTCAAGGTCACATGATCCGAAAAGAAAGACACCAGTAAACTACTTTTTTTTTATATTCTGCTTGGTGTCGAAATAACACCAACGGATGTTCTAGGTGAATTTTGCTATAATTGTTTTAAAAATATAATCACATAATAAAAATTTTGACAGTTTGATTATTACGTAAACTGATTAAAAGTCACTAAATTTGAAAAATATAAATTCAAAAAATGTAATAGAGAGATAAGTATAAATTCATTATTCCGTCGGAATAACGTCAACGGACATTCAAGTGTTAACTGGCATATCGAACTGACTGATATATTGATTGAATATTACTCTCGTTTTCTTACGTCCACGAGCACACGATTTTTTAAAAATTATTTAAATTAAGTGTTTTACATATAATACATTTGTATCAGACACACACACACACAAAAAAAAAAAAAAAATGCTGTACCTCTGTTAATTTCTCTTGTGTTTTATAATTATTTTTGTCAAACACGCTATAGAGAATGTTATATATGTTGTTTTTGGTAAAATAAATTTTATATACCATAAATTTTATAACAGGAACAGAACTTAAAAGCCTAGTTTCTCTGTTAATTAACATATCATATACGCATATTTTTTCCAGAATATTTATTTAGATTATTTGCAACGTAATTATTTATGGTGACGTAGCTTTTTTATCCAAGGTTGTATATAGATACAGGCGAAAACGTTTTGTTTACATTTCGATAGCGTGATAGATAGCATGTTTTATAGCGTCTTATTATAGTTTTAAATTAATTTAAGCCGTGGTTTTCAATACTATAGGCAAAATGAAAGGAGAAGGACCCCATGGTGACACTAACATGACATTTAAATTTAAACGGTGCCAATTTCCTGTTCGCTTAGCTTTCTCCATGATGATCAACAAGTCATAGCGCCAAACTTTTGATAAATGCATTTTTATTTTTATTTTCAACAAAATTTTCAATTACTTTTTTATGTATTAAAATAGTTTTAAATTTCATATGTTGCTTGCTCGGATCTCATAGCGGCCCAACTAAAGATATTTTTATTTTGTTTTCACTAAGTTTTTTAATTAATTCTGTTTCCAAGGTACGCTTTTATTTATATTTTCAACAGTTTTCCATTACTTTTTTATACATTAAAAATATTTGTAAATTTAATACGTTGTAATGATTTATGATAGCACTAATTCTGGCTAGAGTTGACATAAATAGTAGCGAAGCGAGCTGGGATCGCGTAGTGATTCCAATATGAATTGCGTAGCAATTCGTGGGGGTTGGTGAGCGTTAGAGAGCAGGGGGCTGAGCCCCCTAGTTACCAATATTTATTTAATTTATATTTCGAGATTAATCATTTTTATACTCATACTTCATCAATTGTTGCTGTACAAAGTAATTTATGTGAACATTAAAGAAATGGCTTTGTTGTAATTTATGATCCCTGCCCGACCGATCTTTCACAACACCTTCGGATAGCACTGAGCAAAAGGGGTAAAGTTTCCATTTAACATGGCACCACTTGCTTTATGGACAACTTGTTAAATATTTTGAGTACTAAATTTTAGACTTGTATGTCATGTTGAAAGTTTTGTTGAAATTTTCTCGGGAACGTCTTGTCATTATTTTTGTAATAATAAACGCCTTGTTTTATTTTGTCCGCATGATAAATGGTATCTTGTTTTGAAATTCTGATAGATATATAAAGCGTTTTCTTATTAAAAAATAAAACTTCGCATGATCGCGAGTTTTCTTTTTTCTTAAGGAAAAGAAAAAAAATATAGAAATCCGTTCGTTGGTTTTATTCTTTAAAGAAGAAAATGCAAGTACTATAAAAATAAACTTTTCAAGATATAAACCGGTCAAGAAATAAAATCAAAACCTGAGATCTGAAAGATAATTGCATCATCTTGTAGCATTGATTTATGTGCGGTTTGAAGACTTACAAAAATTATAAACTGTCCTTTAAAAGGACGTAAAAGTGCCTATATAATGTAAGCGTAACGTAAAATTAATAATTTTACAGGAAAACTATTGGGTAAAATGTTCTACACTTTGTAAATTTTATATAATATATACAGTAGACGTTCGATTTTGCGAACCTCTTTTTTACTAATTCTTTGTTTTGACGAAGTGATGTACTGGTCCCGACCAGCATCCCATTGAACTAATGTTATTCCCATTTACGAACTTTCAATTTTACGAACATAGCACATGAGTCCACTCTAGTTCGTAAAATCGAGAGTCTACTGTACTAGTTCTCCACATTCTAGCTCTAGACGCCCCATTAACTTATAAGTTATATTATACTAAGGTGTCTTTGGAAATATCACATCGAAATAACGAAAAGTGTTCAAAGAGTTCTCAATGTATTTCCAATTCATGTATTTGTTTGAATGATTTTTTTAATTTATTATTTCGGAGGTACGTTTTCGAAATCAGAGTCCTCGGCCAGGGTAAGTGAGAAATATAAGCCATCTCGGCATGCATATATTTGAAGATTAGCGACAGCCAATACAATAAAATGAAAAACATTGTAGCTTGTACGAAAAAAATATATTATTTTATGCATACTCATAATACAGTAAAATATTAATATAATTGATGCAATAGACAAATTTTGTAACATTAATAATAATAATATTATTAAACGGAAAATAGAAATGAAAGCAAATATTTCCCATTTTATAAAAATTAATTTCGCCGTTGTTATATTTTTGTAAAAAAGCTATTTTTTGTAGAATCTTTAAAATATCATCATACAAATTTTATTTACACAGAAGATAACTAATAAGGAAAATATAATCTTATACATACCATATAAACGAAAACTGATTAACTCTGACAAGATGATAGATTACATTAGAAACTATATAGGTGTTTTCAGCAAATTAAAAAATATATATGTGAAAACAAAATGATAAAACAAGAGATTGTAACCAATATTTTATGCTTAGTTGCATAAAATCATTTTCCGATCAATAGAAGAAAGACTTCTAGCTGCATTTAATTATAATCATATTAGGAAGAACGTATGAGTAAATAAATATATTCTTACACTTGTGTTTTGTTTATCTTTGTAATATGGTCCAGAGACCAATGCAAAAACCTTTAACTAAGTTATCCTTGACGTCAAATATAAATCTTTTTTGTACATTTCTAAATAAAAATGAATACCTTTACTTCCTTGAGAAGAAAAAAATATGTTCTTTGGAAACAAAAATAGTACTTTTTTCACAGATGTGACATTTATTTACAAACACTGTTATGCAAGGGACTTTTATTTTAGTTATTTTAGTACACATAATGTTTGCTCTTTTTTTCTGGGGTTATTTTCATATTATTCAATGGTATAATTAATAAGATATATATATATATATATATATATATTAGACCGGAGTGAAAAACAAAAAGTTTTGCAAATGGAATCGTAATAGTGCGGAAAAGTTGCTACTCGTCAATACAAGCACAGTGAAAAAAAAAAATTTGAAATCGAAGAATATCTTCCGTTCGCGCATCGCGTTCAAAGTTTTCGAATTTGAACAAAAATTGTACAAATATACGAAAAATCGTAAAAAGGTGTAAACTTTTTCCGATTGAACACATTTTTTTGTACATACCATGACCTTGAGATGTAGAATGGAAGGAAAATACCACACACTCCTCCTTTATCCCCTTCAAAACCCCTCAAGGGGGGTGAAAATGGCCAATTTTCGTGGAAAATACCGAAATTACAGGAGATGTAAATATTGACGAATCGGTCTCATTTTTTTTGCATAAGGCAACCTTGAGGCTAAAAGTCGGAAACAATCCCCCTCCCCCCTCGAGAGATCAAAATTGTGCAGCTCTTGGCCCGTCCTTCTGAGGATGACTCAGGACTCACCACGGGAAGGTGGCTGCACTGCGAGTCCCACCCACACCCTACTCAACCAACCAACCAAAATATGAGCGTGGAGAATTATGCAGATGCAGATTCAGGTACTGCGAATTCTGATTTAGTGTCAAATTTTATCATGATAGCACGAGAAGCGAGGGTGGCTCTTATAAAACCATCACATCGCTCATGCCCAGGCACTTTTGAGGAGGCCTGTGTTATCAGCTTAACACTGAGCTCTACGGCTTGCGTATGACATGGTATGTCTGCCAGATTCAAAGGAAGAGTTGGCTTTTCCCCCTTGGAAATCAAGTCTGCAATGTCAGCTGAAGAAATATTTACCAATAGAGGAGGACAGGTAATCTATGTTTGAATTGGTAAGAATTGCCCTGCACTTTTCTTTTTCTCGTCTAATTTTGCTTCTATCAACGATCAGTGATGTATTACTATCAGTAATAAGACCTACGTCTTTTAGCACGCTAGAGGTAATAGCAGCTGTTGTTCTGTCTGACAGACCAAAGCGATTACTTGTCAAAGCAGTAGCTGGAAGCGACATGCGCATTTGTGAAGAGTCTGGGCTCCTTGACAGAGCAGACAAAGATCGTGTGCGCTGAAAATCTAAATCATCCTGATCATCATTCACATCAACATTTGTCTCCTCTCTTTCAGGATCAATGCTGCAACCAGGCAAGCTTTGCATTTGTGTGCTAAGCACATCAAGATGACGAGCCTTTCTTTGAAACCATGATGTAAGTTTTTGGGTTTCCTTTTTATGCACCGTCGGTCCTATTTTACCTGATCTAAGGTGTCTTTGTGCGTAAAGAAACATCAGTTCCAATGTAGGTATTTTCCTGTCCTTAGGGCAATCGCAGCTGACAGCTATAGGATTAGGACAAATACACTTGTCAAAGTTTTTCCCTCAAGTGCATTCTAGTGTCATTTCGCATTTGCATCTGATATGTCAAATAATGTGTTATACGACTGATGGATGAAATCATTGTACTTCTTCTGTTTCCCAGCCGTGTCTTTGTCTCTTGGATATGATTTATGAAGAGAATAATAGGGATCGTGTAGTTCTTTCATCTTTTGAACGACTCTTGTGTGACAAACTGGAGGAATCGAAGCCTTCAAATACAGTGACTCAATCTGTTGAGCTACAGTGTTTGCCACTTCTAAAAAGCTCAACTTCCTTCCAGGTTTAAAGTTACCAGACTGCAATAACATGGCGTATTGCACTTCATGCCAACATTTGACAACGTCAGCATTGGTGGGAACAATTGCCGATGGTAGTGGTTTTGGTGCACCAAAAAATGGGCAGCGAGTATGAACGCTTCGAGTGAGCGCCATAATGATGATAAAAGAAGCTAAATTTTGATCGATGAAACCGTTATCCAATTCAATCTACGGGATTCTAAACGAAGCCGACAAGAAAGTTTTCAGCAAGAGCAGCGCTTCTTTTATAGGCGAGATATATTCTTTTACAAGCCAGACAAGCAGAAACACGCAGCGACGCTGAGGCAAAACTGAGTGATGCACAGCAATCGTTACCAGGTACGGGTACTGTGCTAGCTCCTCCCCCACTCCGTTTCTCTGAATTCCAGCGGTGCGCACGCGCAGCGAGCATTACAGTGCACCGAAGAAGAAAGGGGCTGACGAGATGGAGAGGTCGAGTGACCGGGTGGCAAACAAACCAAAACATAATGTTTGCCGCAAAAAGTCGCCCCCTCGACAGGGTTCAAAGCGTATAGAGGACCTGTCGAGGGGGGGGGGATTGTTTTCGACTTTTAGCCTCAAGGTTGCCTTATGTAAAAAAAAATCAGGTCGATTCGTCAATATTTACATCTTCTGTAATTTCTGTATTTTCCACGAAAATTGGCCATTTTCATCCCCTTGAGGGGGGTTAGAAGGGGATAAAGGAGGAGTGTGTGGTATTTTTTCCTCCATTCTACATCTCAAGGTCATGGTAGGTACAAAAAAAATGTGTTCGTTCGGAAAAAGTTTACACCTTTTTACGATTTTTCGTATATTTGTACAATTTTTGTTCAAATTCGAAAACTTTGAACGCGATGCGCGAACGGAAGATATTCTTCGATTTCAAAATTTTTTTTTTCACTGTGCTTGTATTGACGAGTAGCAACTTTTCCGCACTATTACGATTCGATTTGCAAAACTTTTTGTTTTTCACTCCGGTCTAATATATATACGTTAATTGAGAAAGGTTTTAGTATTTATTTAGATAT
Organism: Maratus speciosus; assembly: GCA_963932465.1. Lineage (NCBI taxonomy): Eukaryota > Metazoa > Arthropoda > Arachnida > Araneae > Salticidae > Maratus > Maratus speciosus. Next base: position 277,786,727 of record OZ010793.1, read on the forward strand.
TTTTTTTTCTTTTCCTTCAATTAGATTATTTATAAGGGTTATACATTTGCTTATTTTAATCAAAGAAATCGAAGAAAATCCAAAGAAATTCTGCCAAATATAAATCATGTTTTTGTATCTTAAAGCATTAGATTATTAAAATTGTTTACAATATTTTTTACAAAATGTTGTAGTATTTATTGGATTAGAAAATCAGTCAACATATCATGATGACATCCATCGATAAAACAGATAAAATTCTAGTCGCAATGAAGTCTTCCCAAATAATGCGTAATAATAAATATGGCTGCAAAGGGAAATATCATTGTTACTTTATTCATAAACTAAAGGATGTTCGCGCGTCATACGATGCTTCCGAGATACAGCAGGTATGTGTGTTAACTCATAATTTCATCAAATATGTCATGGTCATTTATCAACAACTGTCATTGAAGCGAATAACTCAATATAACACCCTTGATTGTTAATTCAATGCTAAACGAAATATCTATAGCAAGAAAACCACCAGAACCTTCACATTAAAATGTAACTACAAAATTTTGTTTTTTGTAATCACTATAGCTTTATCTCCCATGCAAATTACTTGAGGTAAATTTGTTTTCTCTATTGGCAGTCTGTAAAGTCTTCAGGTTGTTTCGAAATTGAGTGGATGACATGATCGTTCTTTAAGCGAATCAAAGAAGTTCTTTTGATTGTGGTTTAACACTTTTATTTGCAAAGATTTTTCCCAATTAGGCACTTTCGTGCTAACATAGCCTTTACATTTTTAAAAGAAATCAAACCTGAATCACAGTACTCATGCTGTAATACTAATTGTTTCTCTTTTATTAAATCCCTGTCTCTAAATACTGTTCGTGCTGAAGCACTTCTATTGGTGAAAATTTGTGAACTCAAATTCATGAAATTTTTATAATAAAATACATATGCATTAAATGAAAAATACACATAAAATGGAAATATTGGGAAAATGCGGGCTGCATTATATATTTCAGGCAATAAAATTCAAGCAGTAATTTTTTTAATGCAATGTAGACACATGAGAAAAATTTTATTAGAATAATGTCTAAAAAAATAACCCATAATAAAGAGATGTAAACAAAAACTGAAGGGTAGCGTAACTTTTCTCTTTTTCTCAGTATTTCAAATCCTCAAATTTCAAATGCCTTTAATATTTCTTTATTACAGGTTTCTTATAAAAAATACACATTTCATAAAAATTTTCCCGCTTTTTTAAGAATCCTAACAATTCATCTGTAACATTTTCGTGAAACTGGAATCCCCTTCTTGTTCTATCGAAGGCTTATTAAATTTCTTCTTTTGAATGGAAATGATTAAATAAATAATTTAATTTTCATACAATCCGCTGAAATAAATTCATACAACATCAACCTGCCCGTTTGATTGCTGTACGTACACGCACAAAAGTGGAATAAACTTCGTTATATAGAGTGTATTTTTGTAATATGGAGATTAATTTACATGTTAATTGTGTTCAAAGTCATGGTTCAGCAGAAAATTAAGTAGAAGTAGTAAAGTTTCGTTAAGTAGAAAACTCCGTTAAAGGGGAGTTCGACTGTATGTGTAATTTGAATTTCTGCTCAAACTGAGTTATAGGTTGGTAGATATAGAGTATTCTAATGTGGGTAATATATATTTGCTTAACATTGTACTAACTCCGTTTATCAAATATTTAATTTTCAAATATTCATCGTTTTACAATTCATCATTTCTGATTGTGAGAAGTTTTCACCAGAGTAGCAGTTGTTGAAAGAAATCCCTATCGGGATGTTTTCATTTTTTCAGTTATTCTGAGGCCGATTTATTTTCAGTTTTGCTTGTAGATATAATGAATGAATCAAGATCTTTCTAAAAAACCAAATAATAATAGCAGAGACTAAAATTAGTGCAGTTATTCTATGAATATTGATGAAATATTTTTAGGACGTGTTAATATACTAATATGCTAGTATTTATTTCATGCGTAGGCTGACAGAATGTCTGATCATCAGAATAGTAATAAAAATAATTACAAAACGCATACTTTATATTTCTTTATACTTTTATTTTTTGTACAGATGTACAAAATTTGAAAACAACCAATTGAATTTTTTTACGTGTATAATGATATTATCATCAAATAAAATGATATTAATAAATAGTAAACTTCACGCAGAGGAATAACTATTATTCTTTTAATATTTCATTATGTACTAATGTCCGATTCCAGATTAAATGCAATCACATTATTAGTGATAAAATTACAAAAAATGTACGATTATCCTTTTTATAATTATTCAAAAATTTAATAACAGTGTTAGGTAAGTTCGTTTCCCTCTGATTCAATAATATATATATTCATAGATTTAAAATAACGACTTTGAGTTTATTTGCCTTTAATGAGATATCCTTAGTGTCTCTTTTATACTATGTAATATATATATATACTCAAGTAACTATACCATGTATGTATACTACTCAAAAGACAATTTGTAACTCATAATATCATTTGGAAATTACCTCGAAGGCTGTCTGATAATTACCCTGGCGTTTCTGAAAAGCTGCACTATGGCAAATGGACAATTGTACTTCTTTGTTTTCAGAAAGATAACATACCCTAGTCTCTAAACAAGAAGCAGCACGTGTTCTAGTATTGCTAGACTGGTGAAATTGAAATTTCAAATCAGCTAAGCAAAAAGGTAAACAGTATTTTTTTTACTAGCATTTAGGAAATTAATTTTGTACAAAACTTTGAAAGTTCTTTGCTACTAAAAAAATACTAAATGGAATTGAAAAATAGTGGATTTAATTAAAAAATAAACTGTTTTGACCAGGCTCCAATTAGCGTGCGTGTATTACGCTGTCTGTTAATGACCCCGGTTTCTTCTGTCTGAAAATTACCCGCAGGCTACCCTATACTCAAAAGTTTATACTTGGATATTGATATTAGTAGTGAAATTTAGTATGCACTTTAAAAATCAGTTATTGCTGAGATATATATTCCTCCTCATATCAGAGGGCAACCATAGTAGATGAAGTTTATTTTGAAAAGAATAATGAGATAGTCCTTTGAAAAGTTGCATAAAATTTTCTTTATCCACTCCCACTATAAACCGAGTCTGTAAATTAATGATAAACACGAGAAAGTATATGAAAAGAGTCTTGGTTCCCTTTGGGAGTGGATAAAACAGATTTTATGCAACTTCTAAATGGACTATACGATTCTTTTTGAAAATTCACTTTGTCTACTATGGCTGTGAGTCCCTAATATCTAAATAACGTAAAACAAGAGCATTGTGCATGCATGGTGATAAATGAAACATTTTAAATTATTACTAATTTTTGTTTTAAATACATTAACTTTTAAAATGAATAATGATATTTGTGCAAATAAATTTATTTTTTATTTATGGGTTTTTGGCTTAAAGTATGGTTTCCATATTTTGTACAGCATAACATATGCACACTGCATGCACCGACATTGGACTAATTTTCTCGCCACTGATAAATTAAAGATGATTACACGATTTGATTCTCGACAAATCTTCATAGGTATCGGCGCTATGCCATGTTTTTCATCATGTGCGTGATAGAAAATAATGTGATAAGTATAAAATATTGAACAAAGCATTTATTTAACAAAATGTAATTTCTACTTTGCGTTTTATAAAATTTATGCTTATAGAGTTTGGTTATGCTTATAGTATTTTTTTACACAGGATGCTGATATTCTATGATTATTGTGAGGAATATTAAAGGACAGTCTCTATTAGGTAGAAATTCAGCAAACATTTCTTTTGACTTCATAATATAAGCATATGCTTGTCCAATATTGGCTTTAAATGTCAACCGGCGTTTTGTGCCATAAAATAAAAAAGTGCTCATTGTAATTCGATGTAAGAATCAAAGAAATGCACTATACTGCATCATCAAAATTTTTAAAGTATAATTATACGAATTATATGTTTATATTGCAATGAGATAGAAGAATATTTTATGATTATCACACCGTCTTGTTTTTTGTTTTCATTTCGTAGTATAATGGAGGAAATTATTTCATTTGCCGTGTTTACGACAATAAATGATTTTTTTTTTCAATTTTGTTTATAATACCTACTTTTTTGCATAAGTGATTGGAAAATTACTAAATTACTGTGTCGTAATCATTTTCGATTACAATGTATACGTATACATTTAATTACGATTCTTCTGAATTTATCATGCGTGAATACAAAAAATGTTCACATGTTTCACACTCGCAGATTTAATAAAAATAGGTTGTTTAATAGACAAAGCTTTTATTTTACGATCGAGCATTTGATTTTTTACCAGATTTGTTTCCTTAATAATTTTAGGCTTAGTAAAGTTCATGTTTACACAAGCACGCTTGGACACCTAAACATTGATTCTTCCTTATTCTGGACAAATATGCAAATCATATATGTTGAAAAAATGTATTACTAACATCACTATTCGACAAACACAAATTTATTGGATATAAAAACATTTGGAATATCCACAATTTGCTGCAAAATTTAAAGCACCAATTGAATAAAATAATTTCAAAATAACTAAATAAACTTAAAAGTCTACCTCGAAAAATAATCGTGAATAAACGGAGATTTTTTTTTTATTATTATTCATTAAAACAAGGGATGATTTTTGGTAAATTTATTTTATTTTTATTTCTAACGAGTTTCTTTTTTCAAAAATTCATATAATGAAATAAGATAGCATCTTAAATATTATTATAGCATCACATATAACAGTAAACATTCATTAAAATTTTACATTTCTACACACAGAAAAAAGTATGTAACTACCTAATCAATATTGCTTTATTTTTATTTTTTGTCCACAAATATAATCAAATTATCTCCATTCTAAGAAATGTAATAATGGTAGTTTAACTATATTTCAATATATAGGTATTTTAATAAAAAAAGATGTACTGTCATTTTAGAAAGTCTACATTAAGATTTTCCTGAAAAATTACTCGACGAAAAATATACAAACATCTGTATTTTGCTGAAATTCAAATAAATAATCCATTCATATCAGCTCGATTATGCGAAATATTGAATAAAAACAGGATGTCATTTTTTTCAGATTTCAAAATTTTCTACTTGGTTCCTGCTGAAAATACATAAAATAGATATTTGGTGGAATTTGAAAAGATCTCACTGAATGCGAATTAGAAATTATGTAAATATTATACCTCTAAACATGAAACAAAACTTGTATATACTGAAGATAACCACTTGCTACGGATTTCAAACTTCGTTTCATGAAATATGACATGTTTAATATAGTTACCTTAAGCTGCTTGAAAAAAAAAATATCACATTTTATGTGTCAGTATTCTATAAATTTTCTTTCAAAATGATACTTATGATTTTTTTTACTAAATATATGTATTATATTTGTTATATCTTCAAAATAATACATTTTAGCTGCTATATACAAAATATAAAATATTGATTAAAAAGACTTGAATCCTTTATTTGAATATAAAGGATAAATTGCCTGTATTGTAACTTTTGGAATTAGTTATTCAAAAAATGATTGTCTGTAATCTAATAAAATTATTCTAATAATTTATTTCTCTTAATTTTACCATGAGGTTACCCAATCAACTTCTCTTGTAGGCTTGTCAAAACAACTGTTGATATAAAATTGTTTTTTAATGTCTTAATAAACTACCAATTTACACTTTTTTTCAGTTAAAAATGATAGAACGTTTCTATATATTGTATATAGAACTCAATTCACGTATAATTCTGAAATTTAATGTAAAGCTTAATAAAATTCTCAAACTTAAGTCGCATGTATACCAAATAACGTAGAATAACATATGTTTGAAATCAACTGCTTATGAAGTAAATTTTGCATTTCTTGAAGGAAGTTATTATTTGCTCATTTTTCTTTAAACCACGGAGCGTTCTTAAAGTGAAGAAAAAAAACTCAAATAGTTTATTCTAAGCTACAATGAACCATAAATTTGCCAATCCAATCACAGAAATACCAAAAAATCTGTTTTATTTCAAAAACTCTCATACCGGAAATTTTCCGATATATTTTGTGAAAATATTTAAAAATTAGATATTAACGGTTCACACATTAAACCATTTAATTGCCGAAACGTCAGTGAAGTCTTACTGTGGAGACCCGAAATTTTTTGGTTTCCGTCTGTCTATTAGTTAGTTAGTCTGTCTGACCTGCGATAACTGCCGTAAAAAGCATCCGATTAGCTTGAAATTAAGGATGTTTGTTGGTGAACTCCCCGGATTTAGCTATATAGTTTTGGGTTAAATTTGATTCATTTGTTCGGAATATATAGAACATTTTATTTTGTGTCATAATGCTTTTCTATGGCAAGTCAGACGATTTGCAAATTTCCATTTGTTGAAAGAAACGGCTCACATGAATAATGGATTTAAATGGTAAATTTTGGATGCTGAAATTTATAAATAAGGGTATTAAATTATTCCTATTAGTTTGTAATTTTGTAAAAACATTTGTCAGAGTTTTTAAATTAGGTGTATAACTTATGATGGAATTCTATACATGTTATTGAATAATATAAAATATTTTATTTTATGAATTTACTTGTATTTATTTTTTTCTTTTAACCGTTGTGTAGCAACTGCATCTCATTAAAAAATAACATAAATGTGAAAGTATGTATAAAGTCAAATCAAAGTCAAAAGGAATGAATTAATGAATGCCTTTGTATAGATATTTGCATATAGATTGATTTAAACGCAGAAATGAAAATACTATTTATATACTATATAGAATAATATTTTATTTATTTATTCAACTATTTTGATTATAAATGCAAAAGTTCGTTATTTTCATACGAAATAAACTGACATTATTCTATTAAATTTTATAAACTTTATTGTTGCCAAAAAAAGGATAGTAATTTCACCCAAAGAGTTAATTTTAATTTGTAAGATTTTTACGTGCAAAATAAAAATCGAATAAGCAAATTAAAAATTTAACAAAAGATAAATAGGACAGGAATGAATACATATAAATATTTCACACCAAATACCACCTAAAATAATTTTTGTAGTAGTATTCTCCCAGCACTACGAAGAAAGATTCCTTGATTTAGACGAATTAACTTGATCTTCCCTTTTTCACTGGTTGCGATTTCATTTTCGCAATTGTGTATATTAATTGGCACAAAGTTTTACATTTTTATGACTGAAGTATATGTAAGGCCATACAAATAAGAAATTCCGTATTGTCACCTATAAAATGTGATAAAGTGTTGGTTAATTATATATGTTTTTATGAAGAGGAGCAGAGCTGCCAAGTCTTCGGCGTTCGGATACCAGTATTTTAATACAGAAAATGTTACTTTATTTAATTGGAACATTTGCGCGATTTAAAAGAACATTTTCTCTAAGATAATAGTGATGTGAAAAAAGTCTGAGACTTGGCAAGTCTGGTGGGGAGTGAAATGTTTTACTTAATACATTTATCGTTATTTTAATGCTACGCGAACGACATCCCGTGTAACAGCTTGTAGATCATAAATAAATTATTAAAATAATCCCTTTTACGAAAAATGAAACAGAAAGTCCCGCCAAGTGAAATAAAAGGTTAGTTAACCTTTCGCAATTTGATCTCAAACATATGTTTCCGTCAAATATGAACGGTATTTGTAACATCACGATTTTAAATTAAATGTGGATACTAAAAAAATGCTATCACAAAAAATACTTTACAGTGCCAAATCACGTTTATCTATTTAGACAATTGGAAGTGGACACGATAATGAAATATTAACCGTTAGGTTTAGTCTCTCTACTTTGGTGTCATTTTAGTAAGTTAATGCTATCGAGTAACAATTTTAGATATTTAGATTAGATCTCAGATATAAATATTGCAGAATGGCAATCAAGACTATTTTTTGGAAACTAAAATTATAAAGTTATTAGATTTCTAAATTAGATGTTTCAGTTTACATTTCCAAAAGTTCCTTATCCATTATATACAGGTGTTTGTGGTTAGCAGGCAAATAAATACTGCTATATGGATATAACGTAAAATGCTTGTCCAAACTGTTGCTTATCCTTATAAATCGCAGTGTAAAAATATATCTAAGATATACGATAATCATTAACTCAATCAATCGAAAATTACCAATGTAAAGTAAATTACACAACTGGAGGTTCATGGGGGCAGAGCCCCCCTGAAGAAATCTGCTTTATTATATAAAAATTACCAGAATTAGTAGATCGTGAGAACTTTAGAATATCATTAAATAACAACGTGTTTAATTTAACCCTTCTAATGTCTGAAATCGTCGAAATATATATATATTTTTTACTTTTATAAATGTCTATGTAATTTAAAAATTTAAAATTGTGTTTTTATAGAAAGATTAATATTACGCAAAGTCTGCTAAAAAATGAGTTGCAGAGATGATGTTGAGTCTCTTGATCTGCGGGTTTATTAGTTACAAATTAGAAAAATTAAATATTTATTAAATTTATTATATGATAGCATCCTTCTTCCGCTACGCAGGTCGGTTTCTCCAAAGGAATCGTGAATCAAACGAAATATATCTAGATATACCTAGCAAAGATGAAATGACTAGAAAACAGCAATTCTGCTTTTTCAGAATTTAGTGTCCACCCCCAATGAAAAAAAATATGTATATACAAATAGTACAAAACATATTTAAATTTTAAGACTTAAGGGTGTATTCCGATCCAAACTGCTTATTTTCTGATTCATTTTAAAATTCATTTTTGCTCTCAAACGCATCAAACTGGGAAATTATCTTATTTGGAAACTATATAATGTGCCGTGTTTCTCAATTTTTTGATAAATGCAGAAAATACTGTAAAAAACGCTGTCAAAGTTGGCGTTTTGAACCGAATTTTCCGTAGCGGGCGATCTGGGAATGAAAAGAAAATGGTCATACTGAGAAAATAATTGTTTAAAAATCAAATTCTAATTAATTGAGCTGAAAATGAAAGCACACGGCATGTTAAACATGTCTTCAGAGATCACACCAGCAAGTTTCATGTTTTTACTTTTAAAAATGAGTCTGAAAATGTCTCAGAAAATTTCGAGCTGCTGAGGGTGAAAAAATATTTTTTCGAATACACCCTTAAAGCAGACACATTTATTTGATTTAAAATGACGTCATTCACATCCACTTAAGAATTCCACATTTACGATCCACTCTTAAACATCTACAGTAAAGCATGCATAGGATGTCACTGTCGCAAAATAATACACAAATGCAGCAATCAAGAAGCTCGATAAAAAAAGGCTATCTAATTATTCATAGGCCTTCATTTGTTTGTAATATTAATATAGATAGCTTAAAATTAAATATAGTTTATAATAGATCCATGTTTTAACAGAAATTATTCGTTTATATTTTCTTCAAAATAGCACGTATTTTCATAAGTTTTCTTTCGGTTATTATGAGAAAATGGCAACAAAAAGATATAATTGCTATTATTCAACTATTTTCAATTTACTTTCTACATAAATGGAGTACTTGTGTTGCCAAAATTAAACAAATGGTGTTAAAAACTGCAAAAAAATTAATATTTCAAAAATAAATGAAGATGCAGTTTTCAAACAAATTGCATTAAAAAGTACTTTTTTCCCAATACGATGGTATAACAATTGAAAATGTGCGATACTTAGAAATAAAAAAAATGCTACAGAGTGTTAAATTGTACAATGATACATCTGCTTTGTTTATTGCTGGTTTCTGTAATGTAACATTATATTTTGGACACAAAATAAGCTGAGAGAAAGAAATAGAATACCGTACCGGGGGCTAAAAAACAAACAAAAAAAAAGGAAAAATGTTTTACTTAAAATGTGTAATCAAAAATCAGTAATAGTTGACCAATTCGTATAATCATACATTATCTAAGCCGATGTTGGCGACAAAATAAATAAAATAGCTAAAGTACAGGTGCTTAACTATTCATTTAGTAGATTTGTTATCCTGAATTTCACGCTTCCACGAAAATTTGTTGCTGGTAAATGGCAAAATGAACTAAAACTTTCAACCATCCTCACATTTAACAGTCACAGGAAATGAATTTCTTAAATCGGCGAAATACGCGAGTAACTTTTTGTTTAATAAATGTGTTATCCTTAATTTCACTCTCCTACCTAAAACTGCTACACAGATGTTGCGAAATGAACTAAAAATTTCGATCACCCCATTTAATCATCCTTTCGGGGGTTACGGGTTTTCTGAACTCTCAGAAATACCTGTTCAATTATATTTTAGTAGATTTTTTATTTTGAATTTCATGCTTCTACCTAAATTGTTGCTGAGATATGGCGAAATGACTTCAAATTTTTGATCACCCAAATTAGCCCCGTCGGTGGTTCAAGAAACTCTAAAATCGCTGAAATACGAGTTTAATTATTGTTATTTTGTAGATTTGCTATCCAGATTTTCTTCCAGTTCTTAAATAAAACTGCTGCCGAGATATGTCGAAATTACCTAAAACATGCCCCTCCACAATCATTTAACTCCCTAAGGTGAGAGGATTTCTCAAATAACTGAAATACGTGTTTAATTATTTTTTAGTAGCTTTGTTATCTGGAATTTCACACTTTTATTGGAGACGCGAAGCGACCTAAAATTTTCGACCACCTTATTTAAACACTTACTGGAGATTTCTAAAATCACTTTATGTCATACAATTCCAAATTTCAGTACCGTGTCATTTATAAGTAAAACATTTAAGTAAGATTTATTGTAAATATGATTTGTTTAATTTTCACTATAAAAAATGGACAAATATATCTTAAACTAGACAAACTAACTAGAAAGAGAAATTAATTAGAAAAATATAATATAACTTTGAGCTGAAATACAAAATAAACTTTACCGAATTACCAACGGTTACGAAAAGCATTTTTCTCAGAATTCAAAGAAACGATGTATACGAAGGTTTATGTTGATGCTGCTGATTATCGGAAACATTTCAGAGTATTTTTTAGTGTATTAATATTCAAATTATTTCTATTCTCAAATAATTATTTTCATATTCAAACAGGAAAGAAAAATCATGCGTACGGCATAGAATTTGAAACATTTTCCAACACTCCCTGAAAGCTTTAAAAAAAACTTTGTTATTTAGGGAAATAAGGTAAATAAGATAACTAAGTAAACATCGAAAAAAAATATTTCAGCAGTTATCAACTATAGCCAAATATGTATTCCAATTCTTTAAAGCAACCCTGTATTTGATCTGTAAGTTGATATGTATACCATATAATGGGAAAATTTAGTTTAGGAAGAAAACGCACAACAGGTTGAAATTTCTCTTTCAGCAGTTTATACTATTAGATGGGAACATACTTGAATGATTTTGTACAGCCCTGTAGTTTACCTAGTACCTTTTTTACACGCCACTATTTAAGTAAAATTTTAATTTAAACTAAAACACTCTTAAAACCACTGAATTTACATTTCCAGAATCATCATACACAGACGTCATGTATTTAATTCTTTGCGTGACTCTATATTATTTTATCTCTATTCTACAAACATTTCTTAATAAACTAAATGCAGTTCAGCGAAAAATGCACTACTTATTATAAAAAAAAAAAAAAAAAAAAAAAAAAAAAAAAATTAAGCAATTTACGCTCATATCCAGTAACCCTTATGAATTCTTTTGTTTAGTCCTGTATATAAATTATAGTATTTATGCACACCATGTAGTATGCATAAATGTAGTGAAACATAGAAGCGCAAATCATAAATGAAAATGCTTTTCCAGCAATCGCTGCTAATGTACAGTACTTCTGATGCAATATAGTATCTAAAATCTTTTGTTTGTTCATGTAAATGCTATGCATTTAGTATTATACATGAAATAACTTACATTAAATCTGAACGATGTATGTCAATTTCATTATATATGAAATAGTTTAACATAATTAAAATACGCCTCAAACAATTCCCTCCACCCCTATATCATGGTATATCATTATGTAGCGGAATTCTTTTTTGTGGCCTCGTAAATGAATAATAACTATTCTTTTCACAGCATAGCCTACAGAATGCATATTTTAGTGATCTTCATAAATGCATATAAATTGTGTTATGTTTGGATGCGTGTAACGCAATTAAAAATCATTTAAAACTATTTTTCCTATTGAACGTAATGTAACGGAATACTTGTGACTGTCCCTGTAGATGAACTAAACATGCTACAAACTTCATTTGAAATACGGATCGTGCTATGGTAAACGTTAATAACATTCAACAATTTCAGGGCAATCCGAGTATATTTACGAGAGTTGGAGCGTGTAAAGACGGCCAGACAAACCGAACTCATAAACACTTTTCAGCTTTATTCGAAAGTGTTCAAAACATTTTACAGAAACACTTGATAATTTAGCAGCACTAATATTAGAATTAATATTATTTCGTTTCTCTTACATTCAATCAAGCACCGGATAATGTTTAAGTGAGATTTGAAAGCACCCTAACAATCGAAAAGAAAACTGATTTTATAAAAATGTATAACATACTAAAAAAACTACTCGGAAACGTTTCGAAAATGCGAAGCGACCTAAAATTTTCGACCACCCTATTTACTGGGAATTTCTAAAATAGCTTTATAAATATCATACAATTCAAGATTTCAGTATTCTGTCGTTTATAAGTAAAAAATTTAAGTAAGATTTACTGTAAATACGATTTTTTTTTATTTGCACTGTAAAAAAATGGACAAATATATCTTAAACTAGAAAAATATAACATAACCCCGGGCTAAAATATACATTAACCTCTATCGAATTACCAACGGTTACGTAAAGCATTTTTCACTTTAGAATTCTAAAAAAACAATATATACGAAAGTTTATGTTGATGCCACTGTTTATCAGAAAAATTTCAGAGTAATTTTTAGTGCATTAACATTTTTTAAAACTTGGTATACAGGTTATTCAAATCGTTTCTATTATCAAGTAAACATTTTTTTATTCAAAAAGCACATTTTACAGAAGCACTTGATAATTTAGCAGCATTAATATTAAAATTAATATTATTTCGTTTCTCGTGCATTCAATTAAGCACCTGGTAATATGTAACTGAGATTTGAAAGCATCCTAAAAATTCAAAAGAAAACTGATTTTTTTAACACTATAAAAATTACTCGGAAACGTCCGCAATAATCAATGGCAGTAAAATTAACATTGTATTTATTGATGCTTCTTTCAGCTTAAACATATATTGGTATCTGAGATTTTGGAAAATAAATAACATCTTTCGAGAACATGAGCAACTCGGTTATGAGGTTATTGTGTAGTTTCGTTTGTTGTTAGATTATATTTAAATAATTAGAAACCCTTCATCTTGTTTTTACTTTCAGCATTTTTGAAACTGTACTTTCTTGATGCTATTGCAATCTTTTACAGATTGACTATGCAATCATATGCAACGGAATTTAAAAGATACAAATAAGTTTTTAAAAAATATCACGAAAGAAATTTTCCATCATAATTATTACGCAGAAGCAATGAAAATTAGAAACTCTTCATCTTGTTTTTTTTTCTATCTGTACTTTTGAATCCATACTCTCTCAATGCTAGCGTACTCTTTTACAATTGAAATATGCAATCATATTCAACGAAATTTAGAAGATGGATATAAGTTTTAAAAAATACTATCACAGATGAAATTATCCATACTAATTATTACGCAGAAGCTATGTAATAAATCAATATATTTATAGGGCAAATGGAAAAATGATTATAGTTCACTTTGAGTGAAATCTTATGTGATAGTATTTTCTTGCGCACTCTCGTTTGGCAACGTTACACTGTAAAAATAATAATAATAATAATAATAAACTATTAAAATGTATTATAATCATCAATAAAAAGATACAATAACCTATTCCTAATGACCCATATTCCGAAAAGAGTTCCTTTAGAAACCCCAGAAAACAATTTATTTTCGCAAATTAAAGAAAAATTTACGAAAATAGATTTTTATTAGCTCTCTGTAATTTTCGGACACGATTCAGTGTAGCTTTTAGAATGCAGTAATCAGTTCTCTCTAAACAATAAATCGGTTTTTCATGCTGTATTAATTTTCAAGTTAATATCTGTATGATTAGTAGACATGTTTATTATACAAACACACAAAATTAAAGCATTAACATTAACCCTCTAAGTGTTTGGGGCGTAATATTCCGTTCACTAAGCTCCAGGTTTCACAGTAATACAAGCAATATTTAAGATAATATAATTCTATAGATTTAATGAATTTTAAATACATTGAAGAATGATTAATACCCTCAAGGATTATATTCATATTTGTAATTGAGTTTTTTTTATAATGTTGAAAGAATAAAATTTTCTTAGCATTTAAAACAAAATGCAAAGAAAACAACATTACAATTTTACCCTTTTGCAAGACGCTCGGAGGGTTAACATTAACATTATTTTGTTTCAACTGTGTGCAAAGTTAGCTTAATTAATTTTTGTTTGAGAGCTGAGTAATTCCGAGAAAACGATTTTCCACGTTGCAGAGAATTGTTTACTGTATTGTAAAAGCTACTCGGAAACATTTCCTAAATTTACGGCCAGATAATTAAAAAAAATATTTTTATAAATTTTTCAAAATAAAACATTTTTTTAGGTTCCTAAAAAAAAAAGAGAAACGCATTTTGGAATATTGGGTGAATCAGGAGATTGTATATTTTCGTTCGTGATTATAGTACCTTTTAGCAGAATAATAAGCATATGTCTTTCCTTACAGTAAGATGGAAGCAACTATCAATGTAATCAATTCAAAAATACAAATAAATCATTTTAAAGAAATACAATTGAAGATAAAACATTAACAAAAATAAAAGTTGATGATTGTAAAAGAAATAATAACGAATACCTACTTATAAATTTTCTGTGACTCAATTTTTTTTAATTCTTATTTTGTACATGTGTCTTTTAAAGGTTATAATTAACTTTTGTACCGTGCTAGTATATTTTTCTAACTTTCATTATGCTGAAATGGATAACATTAGCTGGCTTTTAACTCTTGCATTTTAATAAATGTAAAATGTATTCATTGTTTAGTTATAGATGCTTTATTTATTCTGTTTGGAACAATGATATTTTTAAATTAAATTATTTATGTTTCTGCAAATAAATTAATAACTTTAAGACGTAATTACGATAATTCTGTAATCAACATCAGATTATTATCTTACGTAATAATCATACGTATTACAGAATGAATTAGTAATTTAACGTTTCCTATATCGAGATAAATTAAATGATCAATCATTTTCATTTTTACAACATGCACTGTTAAAGATTTTTTCAGTATGTTTTGCACTCCTATTGTAGAGATTTTTTTTTTTTTTATAACTTATATTACGAGTAATTATTGGCAGAAAAACTTCAAAATACTATCGTAAATCATTTAACACAACATTTCATCTTAATTATTACATGACTCCTTGTCATAAATATATTTTCCGTTGAGCCTAAGGCATGAAATTTTCCGGCAGTTTCTTAACCTGCTTCGCAAAATAAAGTGGTTTTAGATTTATGAGAATAACAGGAACTCTCACCTAAACGGACTTCTTATCAACTTTAAAATATTAATATCTCTAAGGCAACATAGAATAACATTTGAGTAGAATCCCTGAAATACACAACCCTAAAATCCGCAAACGCATAAATTCCGCGCATCATCGCAGATATATACAGTGAAAATTTCTGTTCAGATGTAGGGACAAAATTAGTCTTTTTTATTTTTATATTAATTCCGTATGTATTTTAGTATATAAGGTGTGTCACACCGAAATAAAGCCACCGTGATTGTGCGCTGCAATTGGAGACGAAACAAACCAATAAAAACGAAACAAATATATTAAGAAAGTCTACATGGAAATACATATTTAAAAGGAGTAACTCACTCCCTGCCGTACCCGGGCATGAAAAAAACAATAATTTAAAAAAAAGAGGGGGGGAAAGGTGTCTCGCCGAAATAAAACCACTACTGTTAATAGACAATATATCCGTCATGGTTATGTATGACTTGGAATATACGATGTGGCATACCATTTACTAATCTTTCGAGGACAGTAGCATCAATATTCTCCCACGCTTCAATGATGACGATCTTCAATTTTGCCACAGACTGAAACTATAGGCCATAGGCTCTTCTGAGGATACCTAACACATTTCCTTGGGGCTTGAGATCAGGGGAAAAGGGCAGACCATTACATGACATGCATCCGATTAACCAAAAACCAATCCCAGGACGATTTTGCAACGTAAATGGAGATTTTGTCTTGCTGGGAAATAGAGCTTAGTCTACCAACTCTGTTTGAAAATGACAGCAAATGATTTTCTAGCATTTCTTGGTAATCGATAGCCTTCATACGTCCTGAGAGAACAACCAGGTTATGTTTACCTACATAGTCGAAGCCTCCCCACACCATTAATGAGTCAATACTGTGCTGTCTTTTGGAGATATTTTCCTCTCCTTTCCTCATGTCATACCATTAGATAGAAAGGCCGCCTGGCCCATACAAATGAAATTTTTTCTCATCTGAGACAATAACACGATTTCACTTGTCCTTTCAGGTTTGATTATATTTGACCCAGTCGACTCTTCTTTGCATATGGATAGCTTTCAACATGGGCTGCTGGTTCTTTTTCTTATATCGCAAGTTGCTTGTACGTTTTAGGTAGATTTCGTATGAAATACTACATATTGGCGTCGTTCCTATGTTGGAATTTCTGAAAACTTTTTGCAGATCTACACCGATCATGACCCCTAGAAACCAAAACCACCCTCAGTAATAAACTTTATATTGTATATATATATATATATATATATATATATACCTATCTATCTATCTATCTATCTATGTATGTATCTATCTATATATATCACTTTCTTCTGGACACGATAACTTCCACAATTCTGCGCAAATCTCTTCCAAACTGATACATAATATCAAGAGGGATAAAATCTCGGTCAAGTTCGTTAATGGGCAAAATCGGGCCAAGGGGCTGGAAAAAGGGAGGGGTTTTGTGAAAATAGAAAAAAACCCATAACTTCTTAAATTTTGTACATATCAAATCAGTTTAAAGTTTTTATTACTCCTAAAAATAGGGCCAAAAATTTATGCATCACAGATTTCTGATAAAATTAAAAATGGGCTCAAGGGGCGCAAAAATAGGGTTTTGGGGGAAAAAATTCGTAACTTCGTCAATTCTCAAGATATCAAATTCAATTAATTTTATTATACATCTCCTTAATATTAGCTACAACTTTTATATTTACAAGATTTTGATAGGACCAATTCGTACCGCAAAAAAATATAATAAAAACGAAAACAAAAAAAGGGGTGTGAAGAAGAAAAATTTCCATAATTCCGTGAATTCACACAATATAAAATCCCCATGAATTTATCATATATCTTCTTAATATTGTCTTCGACATTTATATAGATAAGTTTTTGATCGGACCAATTCTTACAGCAAAAACAAATTAATAATACATAGCGGTTCAAGAAAAAAGTCATCTTATTAAGGGTGTATTCAAATCCAAACTGCTTATTTTCTGACTCATTTTTAAATTCATTTTTGCTCTCAAATGCATCCAATTGATAGATTCTCTTCTTCAGAAACTTTATAATGTACCGTAATGATCGATTTTTTTTTTATAGAGGCTGAATATATTTCAAAAAATGATGTCAAAGTGGGCATTTTGAACAGAAATTCCCAAACCGATTGTGTTAGAAAGGAAAAATATTGCCCTACTGAGAAAATAATTGTTTATTAATCAAGTTTCAATTAATTGAAAGAAAAATAAAAACACATGTCGCTTATAAATCTTTTCAAAAATTACGTCAGCAAGTTTCGTATTTTTTCTATTAAAAATGAATCTGAAAATGTGCCAGAAAATTTGGAGTTGTTCAGCATGGAAAAGTATTTTTTTTAATACCGCCTTAACATTGTTCTGATAATACCAGCTATTATATAAAAATGAAATAAAAACTCGGCAAAAGCGGCCAGATAAAACTGTTAAAGTAGATTTATATCTAATCAAGATTTAGTTTTTGTTGGAGCAATTAATATACTTCACTTCGAAATCTACCTCCGCCTGTAGGCCGGGCCGGCAGGGATTTTTTCAATTCGTGACAGGGTTTATTTTGTCACAGGTATGTTATCCTCTTTGGCCAACTGTTCTAGGGAAATACCACCTCCTGAAAGATGATGTAAAACTTCTCTTTCCTGCCTGGAAGTCATTTTTCTGAAGTACACCTCCTTGTTTTATACCTGTACGCATTGACCTAATTTACAAATTGTCTATAACTGCTTTAGATGGTTTGATTTGCTTAGACATTGGTCTATGTGAAAGACCTTGTTCCTTAAAGGTTGTTATCTGTCTTTTCTCGAACTTTGATAGCTGGGTTTTCTTTCCCATTACAATCCTGCAGGAGTAATAGAAAATATAACCCCGACTGTCGCGCAACAAGTATTTGACAACTTCTTGACGTCATAAACATGTTGAACTCAGCAGCTCGGATGTCGGTAGTTACGAATAAATACTAATATTTGCAGTGGCTATATTTCAGCGGGACACTTTTCCCCCCTCTTTTTTTACACATTCATCTTTTTCTCCTGCGCAGGTGGGGCAGGGATTGAGTTGCTCCTTGAAAATATGTATTTCTACATAGACTTTCTTAATATACTTGTTTCGTTCTTAGTTGTTTGTTTTGTGCACAGTTACGGCACACAATTACAGTGGCTTTATTTCGTTGCGACACACCTTAATTCTTCTCATTAATATTACACAGGCATTTTCATGAATGAAGTGTAAATTTATTTATGAAAAAAATCATGATATTACTGATATGAATGGCAATTATAATCTTTTCACTAAATATATTTATGTATTAATCAAGCTTTTTAGCTCACAGGCTATCAAAGCCTGAGAGCTTATGTGCCCGCCGGTTTTGTATATACGTACGTACGTACGTAAAGCGATAACACTTGATAGAAACATCAGATTTGCTTCAAAATTTTTTTCTGGGTTCATTCTGTTAAGACGCTTTCCTGATTAGTTTTGGGGGTTCATTGTTTAAGGATAAAGGGGGGAAACGTGGCTAGACCCCCCCCCCCTAATTTAGATAAATGGGTTTTTCATGTAGAATTATTCGATTTGCTCCAAATTTGGTATACCGGTTTATTATGTTAAGGAGCATCCCTTATTATATTTGGAAGTTCATTACTTAAGTATAAAGAGAGGCTAGTCCCCCCCCTCCTTAATTTAGATAAATGGGATTTTCATGTAGATTTATTCCATTTGTTCCAAATTTTGTATACCGGGCTATTATGTTAAGGATCTGCCTTGATTAGATTTGGAGGTTCATTAGTTAAGTATAAAGAGAGGAAAGGGGGACTAGACCCCCCCCTCTTAATTTAGATAAATGGGTTTATCACGCAGAATTATTCGACTTGCTCCATAATTGTTATACCGGCTTATTGTGTTAAGGAGCTTCCCTGATTTGATTTGGAGGTTCATTAGTTAAGTATAAAGGGGGGAGTGGGGATAGCACTCCCCCCTTAATTTAGATAAATGGGTTTTTCATGCAGAATTATTCAATTTGCTCCAAATTTCGTATTCCGGTTTATTATGTTAAGGTGCTGCCTTGATTAGATTTCGAGGTTCATTAGTTATGTATATACGGTGGAAAGGGGGGGTAGCCATCCTTAATTTAGATAAATGGGTTTATCATGTAAAAATAATTCATTTTGCTCCGAATTTGGTATACCGGTTTATTATGTTAAGGAGCTGCCTTGATTCAGCTGCCTTTTGGAGGTTTATTGGAATGGTATAAATGGAAGATGGGGGTCCTCCCCTTAATTTAGATAAATGGATTTTTCATGGAGAATTATTCGATTTGCTTCAAATTTGATATACCAGTTTATTTCGATATGGCGCTTCATTCATTTGATTTGTGGTTCATTAGTTAAGTATAAGAGGGGGAATGGGGGAAAGTCTTCCCTCCTTAATTTAGACAAATGGGTTTTCATGTAGAAATATCCAGTTTATTTTTTTTTCTAGGTTCATTCTGATAAGGAGCTTTTTTGATTAGATTTGAAGGTTCATTGGTTCCGGATAAAGAGAGAAATGGGAGAGCTAATACCCCCCTTAACTTAGCGAAATTGATTTTTCATGCAGATTTACCTAATTTGCTTCAAATTTGGTATACCAGTTTATTATGTTAAGGATACTCCCTGATTAGATTTCGAGGTTCATTCGTTAAGTAAAAAGGGGGGACTGGGGCTAATTCCCTTCATTTATTTTTTGAGGGGCATTATTTTCTGAAATAAGAGCATAATATACAATACAATATATATATATAATATATATATAGGTATATATATAATATCATCATCATCTTATTCCTCATCTTATCTTCTATATCTTATCTTCTTGTTCATCTTATTATGCTTCTTTTCCTCAAAATACTAAAATTTCGCGAACATAAGATCAGAATATACTGAAATTTTTCAATTAAAAGACGAATTTATTTTCCAACAACGGTCAAGTAACTTCCAAACACCTGGTGTTCCACCAACTTTCTGCGTTTTTTTAACGAATTTGTTTTCTGGTGGAGTGTTATAGGTTATAATTCGGTCTATTTAAAGCAGTTGTTTTGCGGTAAATTATGTACGAGTATAAAATGTAGGGTAACTCCGGGAGAGTCGCCGAGTAAACGGGATAAATGCCGCACCCCTTGTATATCTTGTACTTATCGATAGATGGTCGTCAAACGCACAGTGTAGGTGCGCAATGAGATTATTTTAACCAGTGTATAGCGTGACTTCCATTTCGATGTTTACTTGTAGAAGTACAATCCATAATTTGACGTAAGTGCATGATTTCACTGTCCAAACTTTAAAACACGTTATGTTTAAATACTTTTCATACACTAATTACTAAATGCATGCATGATTTCGAAGTCAAAACTAAGTGTAGCGTTTGTATAGAGTACTGTGTGTATGGTTACGCTATTCCCCTTAGCGATGCCAGGTAACAGTGATTGCCGACGTCTGCACCATGCAAAATGGGATGCATGCCGCACTGCTATTCCGGTATACATGCTGCAGTTTCTTTTGTACGGGATGATTAAGTGTTATTAACTTTTCCTTTTCTTTTTGCACAGACTAACCATGTTAGGCGTGTTATGAAATCTACAAAAACCAAAGGAGTAAAAGGGAAAAATAAAAAGTAAGAGGTGCAAAAAAGATGCAAGTCAAGATGATAATAATGAAAAATTGGATTACGCGTAACGCAGACGTTCTTTGCAAACTACTCCAAAAAAGAGGAATTGTAATTGTCTTCGTTGCGTCATGCGTTTAAATGTAGTTACATAAAGACTGTACTTTTTCGACACATTTTTCCGTAGATCGTAGTCGGAAAAACAGGTTTCTTAACCCATTAATGACCATAGATGCATATAAGCACTTTCATAAAGAGCTTACATTTTTTTTTTCTGGCACCAGTCAAAAAGAAAAGTAATATTTGCTTCGTTTAATTACAGCATTTTCATGATTATTTAAATAAAGGTAACTTCTTTTTAAAAAGTGGTACCAACCGAAAATTTTTTTTATAAAAGCCACCGGACCTGAAAGGATTAACAAATAAGTTATTTAAACACAATATTACTTCTTTCGTTTCCCTTTCTAATACATTGATGTTACGTTGTTGCTGAAATAACAATTAAAATTTAATATAAAAAATATTACGATAATTTTAATTGTGAAAGTAGGCAACAATTATTATTTTGAATCTACTAATACGTTTCATTGTACTCATTTAGTTTCAGTTTTGTTATTACATCGTTAATTATAGTCCAGATATGAATATATTTTTGAATATTTTTATTTATAATTTCATTCTGTTCTTATTACAAGCGCGGCATAACTACCGCACAAGTGCGGCGTCTCAGCCTGAATGTACGGTTGACACGCTGCAGTGTAATGTTTTAGAAAAAAAAATGTTAAAAAATATTAATAATTTGTTTTGAATTTTTTTGACGCAGTACACGCGTTGTATATTTAACATTAAATAGCACAGCATATTTCTTTTTAATTTTATGTCCACCATGGGACTTTATACTCAAATTCAAAAAAAAAAAAAAAAATGTGCGGCATAAATCCCGGAATTACCCTATAGGAAATATTTTTCATAAAAAAAAAATATGATTGTAAGAAAAAATATATACTTTTATCCTTATCCAAAATATTGTTATTATTTTTAAAAAATAATTTCATTTCACGTGTAATTATTTTTCAGAATTTTGCTGCAAATTAAGTTATCATACCATTGTTTAGGTTTGTTAAAGACGAACATAACATGTATTTAATCCAATTACTTCTTTTAGAACATAGCAACTAAATGGCAACAAACAGCTCAACAAAATGGTACATACCAATTACATCGGAGAAAGTTAAGTCAGCGATATCATAGGCATAACTTGAGAAATTCTTCAAATTTAACCAATTAACAGTTTGCAAATTAAAGCGCATATATTCTAGCTGACTTGGGTAAATGTTATTTAGAATCAAACTCTGATTACATGCATAGATGTATACAGTAAATACGAAATTAATCTGTGTTTCAAAATTTAACTATCAAGTGTGTAGTTAATTTTTGACTGAATGCTATAATATAGATAATGTTCTCTTTTGGTTATTATTATATTAAGTATTTAAAGTTATTTTTTTGTGTTAAAGTGTTTATATCGCTAATAGTAATATAATATCACATACATGAATCTCTCTCTCTCTCTCTATATATATATATATATATATATTTATGTAACCCTTTTGAGATAATTACGACAAAAAAAAAACTAAATTAAAAAATTTAACTAAACAAAAGAAAATAAAACTACATTTTAAAGACACAAGAGAATAAACTCGGGCCATCCGGGTTACAAAATATATCTGAAAACCTCCGTTTATAATTTTTCTGATGTTAACATCCCTTTTTCTCTGCATAATCTAAAGGAACACCGATGAATGAGAAATTTTTCGAAAGAATGTGCAAGCGGCTTTTCACGTAGTGTACTGATATATCGTTAAAACTGGTTATTTGATCAGCAAAATTGTTTTTAATCTAAAATTAATAACCTAAACTTATAATAGCTTCATTTTAGATATAATAGAAAGAGAAATTGCTTGTACTTGTTCATTAGTGACGCTTTAAAAATGAATAAACTGACTACTTCATTCCTTAAAAATAATTTTCAAAAAAAAAAAAAAAAAAAAAAGAAAGAAAGAAAGAAACAAAAACTACCCTGCAGCTTTAATGCTTATGCCTGTCATTTCAAGTATCCATTCTATTTATTGGTAAGATTAATTACTCACACTGTTGTGTAGAATTTAGATCATGAATGTTTCCTGAATTCTTATTGCTAATTAATGCTAGACAATGATTGATGAAGTTGTAGATATACATATTGCTGCTGAATAATTATAAAATTTAATAGAAGTATACACATTATCTTATTTCGAATAAAACTAGGCTACATAAATGACATTTAACATAAATTTTATGAAATGTTTTTTTTTTTTTTTTAATATTTGCCAATATATTAGTTTATATAACTAAAAATATAAATAAAATTAATATTTAAAAGAAGCAGGAGGCAGCAATTCTGATTTTTCAGAATTTATTGTCGCCTCAGATGAGAGAAAAAAAAGTTATTTTTATTACGAGGTAAGTTAAATAAAAAAAGTGCATTATATTGGTTAGCCTAACAAGAAAATAAATATTGTTTTAACCTGATGGTCATAGCTTTTCCATAAAGACACTCTAAATTTTTGTAAAACTGTGTGATTTGTCAACCATATCCACGTTTCAAGAATTTCAAAGCTGCTGGAGTGAAAATGATGCACTTCTACAAAACTATTTCTGTTTTAAGACTTAAAATATAATCTTTTATTTTATATAAAATGGCTTCATTTGTATCTGCTGAAGAGTTTCGCATTTACGATCGAATTTAAACAACATCTATAGAAAAGTATGCATATGACATCACTGTCCCGGAATAATACCCATACCCAGCAAAACGCGAAGTCGTAAACTCGACATAAAAATCGGCTATCTATTGATTCATATGCTTATGTTTGTTTGTAACATTAATATGGATACTTCAAATTACATGGAGTTTACAATGCATCAATGTTTTATCAGAAGTAATGCACTTATATTTTTTAGAAATATCACGCATTTGCACGTACTTTAATTATTTTTTTGTTTTCAGTTGTAATGAGAAAAATGGCAACAAAAATATATAATAATCTACTATTTTCCAACTATTTTCCCTTTACTTTCTAATGAAAAAGAATACTTAAATTGCCACCATTACACAATGGGCATTAGCTACAAAAAAATTAATATCTGAAAAATATATTGATATGCAGTTTTCAAACAAATTGCAGTTAAACGTATTTTTTCCGGTACGAATCTGTAAAAATTTAACATGTGCACTGCTTATAAGTTAAAAAAATTGCATTAGAGGTTATCAGTATGTAAACGTATAATGATACATCTGATTAGTTTTACGGCTGGCTTATAAAACGTAAGGTTATTTTTAAGGGATGACACTTTAATTGTTGCCTGAAAGAAGTAGCATATCGGCAGCTAAGAAAGATAAAATAGATCTGTTAGATTTGCAAACACTTTTCATCGTTAATTTAAAACGTCGCCTTATCCAGAAAAAAAATTGGAAATCGTAAACAACCTTAAAATTTGTCCATTTATGCATATTAAAATGTAACACAATAATTTTTTCTATTGTGGAAATGAAAAATACTTCTGAAAACAATATAGGGGAGAGTAGCCATATTTGGACCGCCGCTTTAATTGGACCGTTGCCATTCTGCCGTTAATTACAGGAAGAGACTCCATCTACCGATGAAATCCTACTCATTAGAATGACGTCACTCATGATTAGAGAAAGCAACCGTCTACCACGTGCTGTTTTCAGACAATTTAAAAAAACATAAAGTTAGCTGTTTTGATCTAATGTTGTCCTACTAAACGTAAGTGAATACTTTAAAACTAAGGTAAGTTGTTAAGTTTTCATATACATACATGAATTCATCTGTTTATTGCGCATATTTTTCACGCAGATTTGACTGATTTTGGTTTTGTTCGTAGTCTTGAGAGTATTTTTTTTTTTTTAAATGGCACAGTCGCGTAATTGGACCAATTTAAGTTGCTTAAATTGGACCAGATATGCGATCTTAAATTTGAAAAGTAAGTAACGAATTTTGAGGACAGTACTCTTTGCACACTATTTTTTTTAATTCTTTAATATTTTATAATGAATTACTATCTCCATGCAAGTTTTTTTTTCAGCTTAGGCCTATATAAACATAAATATTTTTACATGTTTATGCAATAAATTTCGTTTACAATTTCTTTTATCTCGCATGCATTTGTATTTATTTTCTTTGAATAATTCCTACGGTGTATTTGGTTTACAGAGTTGAATTCAAACATTTTCCTTCTGGAGAATTTTTGCGATGGCAGACTTTTTACAGTTCTGGAGGGAGGAATTAAATTATTTTGCCATTAAAACGCATAAAACGCATAAATAAACATTCCGGGGCAAGGTTAGGAATTGGGATTTTTAAGTAAGGCGTCAAATGACGCCTACAATTTATTTTCTAGGCGCCAAACTGCATTTCATGGTTGCAATTTTACGTTGTATCGTATTTTCTCATTTCTTTTCACAACCGTGTTAACATTAATATTGTTCCTATTTTTATGTGTTAAGGGTAAGGGGGTATATATTAAAAACACTATCATTGTTAATCACTAAAACAAAGTAAAAACTGGTTTTCTATAAAACAGTAAAATTTGATTAAACTAAAACATATGGATGCTAGAAAAATGTTTAACTAATTATTTTTATATAGCTTATATGAATACAAAAGTTGAAAATACAAAAATCACAAACAAAGAATACAAAAATTAAAATAATATCTTGAATTAAAATCAGGCCTCCTAACTCGTTAAATTTTTAAAATCAGGCCTCCTAACTCGACCGAGTGTTACATCAGAGTACCATAAATTAATGGCTTTTTGTGGATTGAAATTATCTAATGTTGGTCCATACAGTTTTATTAAAAGAATGTCATTGATCAAATTCAGTGACAAACGATTCCTTGTGTTTGTCATAATAAGATTAAGTTGGCTGAAACCCCTTTCACATTCAGCAATGCTCAAGGGAAGAACCATAACAAATTCCAAAATTTTCCTGATGTTATAAAAACTCGTATTAGATTTGGATTCTGCGATTAATGGCTGCCAAGCAGCTTTGCATGGAATATTTAACTTATCTTTAGTCCACATTTTATAGTCAGAGAATTCCTCGATTAATGCATCTTTATTAATATTTTTTCTTACATTGTGTGGAAGATTATTTATGAGTTCTTCTAATTGATTATTAACTTTGTTCTCATCATCTTCTTTCAATTCATAAAGGGAGCATGGGTCAAATATTTTTAAATTTGCAAAGATGGTTTCATTTGTCATATTATAGAACCGTTTATTTAAAGATTCTATTATTTCAGTTATAAGCTTTCTCCGGTCTTCTTCAAACAAACGTAAATTCGAATCATTCCGAGACAGTGTTATATCTTTATACTTTACTTCAGTACCTTGAAAACTCTGGGCATTTTTAAACTCCTGAAGGCTTTTTCCATCTTCAGAAATCATTTTTGAAAGTCTTTCTTTACTAGATTCAAACTTTACAAAAAAAAATCGCTCAGAAGCAAGAACTTTTGCTGAAAAGTTTCAGAAAGTCTTGCAAGAATGTGAGAAATATCTTCATAGAAATGAAGGAAATTCAAAAATCTTTCACATTTCAAGGTTTTTAAATATCCTCTTAATTTTGCACATTCTGTCTTTTCTTTTTCAGCAGCAACAACCTGTTCCATATGAAATATAACTGCATGCCAGTTCTTAATAAGAACCTGAACAGCTCGATGCCGTGATTGCAACCATCGAATGCCATGCAAACCAACAGGCCGCAAAACTTTTTCATCAAGGATTTCGGAGAGCGATTTAAGTTCCCTTGTACGTTTGGCACTGTTGTGGTAAAAGGAATAAATTCCTTTAATTGTGTCTTCAACATTAGTAACATACCTCACACATTTTAGTGCATCAGCTAAAGCTAGCTCTAATCTGTGTGCTACACAGTGAACTGTTGCTAAATCTCCACAGTCGTCCTCCATTAATTTGACAATACCAGAAACAGGTCCCATGTTTACGCTAGCACCATCAAAACTGACTGCAACCAGTTTTTCCTTCCAATCTGGTATAAATTCTTGTACAGCAGTTTCTATTGTGGATTTTATTCCAGAAGCACATTCATTTTCGCATTCTTTCAAACCAATAAAAGTACATCTTACATCTCCTTCATACAAATAATAAACATATATTATTTCTGATGATATTGTTGCCCTGTCAGTGGATCCATCAGCCATCATAGAAAAAAAATCAATTGAAGAAAACTGTTCTTTAATTTCTGATCTCATGCTTTCTGCAATATATTTAACGAATTGTTTAGCTGCTTTATCATTCACATATGTGTTGCCAAACTTTATTCCATTTTTTTGTTGGAGTGCACATAAACTGGGAAAGTCATCAAAAGCATAATACTCTTTAGCAATTAGATAGGCTGTATTGAAGAGCTTTTCCATATTCGAAAGTAATTGGGAATCCATTTTCTTAACTGCAGACATCAGTGGTGCTTTAGATGGATTATCTTTGGCTAATTTTGCTTTGCAAGAATTATAATGCGTAGCAGACATACTATGCTTTTTTACCTGAAAAAAAATAATATTTTAATACAAACTCAAAATAAAATTCATTATTTTTTTTAAAAAGGCCAGAACTTTTTAATTAAATATTTTTTATGTGCTGTAAAAATGATGAAAAATTTAAAAATGACTTAATTTTTCTTATTAATTTTAAGTTATTTATTCACCTACATAGAGATGTTGCAAAACAAAATAAAATTACAGTATGCTACTTATCCCTCTCTCCCCCCTAAAAAAGTAAATCTTTTATTAAATTATACATTAAAATATATATATATATATATTCCTCTTGGTAGAATTTTAATCCAAAACTAATGAGAATATAAAATTTGTACTATTGATTATTCAATTACTGGAAATATTATCAATTTTTTGGTAGTATATTATTCTAGGCCGAATGTTCTGACACAATAATAATTAGAAATCGACTGACCGAAACTTTCATTTCATTTTCGGCCTAAAATCCAAGTTTTGCCGAAAATGAAATCGGACCAAAACTCGACAGAGATTGTGTATTCCAAATCTTCTTTCGAATATTTTCAACTTTACTCACGGCTGAAATGAGACTATTGCTATGAATTCCATTGTTTATAATTATCAGTCATGACTGACTCAGACGTGAATGCAAATTATAAAGCAAGCAACACATATTTGCCTAAACTGTTTTACGCGCTCATTAAAAGCTGCAGCCTTAAAAAAAATAGATAATTTTTAGTTTGAAACTACAGAACTGTTTTGAATATTCTTTGAGAAAGTTCTAGTATAACATATAATCATTTACAAACAGTATTATAAAAAATAAACCTACATTGTATGTATACCTAAAATCAAAATATTTTAAAAGTATAAATAAAATTCTTGTAATTAGAAAATATTTCTGTATTCGTTGATAAATTAATTACGTTTTATTTTATATAGAATTATAATTTTTTTATTTATATCCCAAAATAAAAAAAATTGGGACTAAGGCACTCAGAGCCAATTTTGGCCACACTTATAATTAATAGTTATAAATATTTAATAAGCATGTATAATTAATAATTATATAAATTTAATAAAAACATATAATTAATAATTATGTATGTATTGATTACTGATTACTTTAAAAAAAGTTCCAATGTTTTTGTTTTCGGCCGAAAAGAGAAAGAACGCCGAAATTCCGTTTCCATCAATTCAATCCTTAATAATTACGGCTATTGCCAATTATCCTGCATGCTTACCAGATAACGGATGTTTTTAAAATAGAATACGAAAAAAAAAAATCTCCACACAGTTTCTTTCTGCATAACAAATTGTTATCCATCCAAAGCAGATCATCTTATTTTGATAACGTTTCCAACCTCACGGTGTTTAAGTAAACAAAACAAACCGCATTGGTTCTTCTTTAGAATTGTTCTATAGTGAGTGATTTTTGTAGAGGCTCTAATTTTCTAATCACTTATTACATTATAATAAAAATTTGTTTCACTGCGTAATTTACTATGTTTGCAACTTGCTGAAAATTTCAAGAAAATCCCTCCATTAACAACGAAGATATCTTTTTTTTTTTTTTTTTTTTTTTTTTTTTTTTTTTAATAGTAAGGAAAAGCACAAGCAGAGCTGGCTTTTCATTTATTTTTCTTTTGTATACTTATTCTGTTTGCTTGCAGCGCAATAATTTCTTTTTTCCGCTGAAACATTTGCAGAGTTCTTTTTATATGTGAGGTTGAATATGAATAGAATTTGAATAGTTGCTCTCGCTTTAAAGAGGGAAAAAGAAATTATAATGAGGCTACTTGTGCACGGCTGTTCTAAGATCCAAAGTTACTTTCTAAATTAAATTAGTTTTTGTTTAAGAATGCATGAAATTGGGAGTTGATTTCTTACCAAGAAACTAATGTAATCGAATAGCGTTTTCCATATTTGGTAAATACATTTTTAGAAATTATTTTCAAATTTAATTATTTTTTTATTTATTTTAAAATATTTAAAAATTTTTTAGGGCATTTTATTTTAAATATTTACGAACATATCGCGTAAAGTAACAATTTATTTCTGATAGGTGGTTCTGATGAGTTTTTCGTTTTTGGGAAATAAATTATTTATCGCGATTCGTGTCACATGACGACACTTTTCGACTTTCCCGAATTGCGACGTCGGAAATTAGGTTCAAAATGCCGCATTTTGATAGTATTTCTGAATAATCAACTTAGGAAAAAAAATATGCAAAGTAGATAATATTGTGAGTGAAATTTGAAATTAATTTCAATTCGCATTATAGGCGATAAAGCTAAGTAATAGGTTCAAGTAATTGATAGTTCCCGATTTTGCAATTTACTCAGTGGAGAGATGAGTGACAGTGAATATTATTTTATAAAAGAAAAATAATAACAGAACAAATTATTCTTAGAATGAAATTACTTATCGTTTCATATCTCAATGTTGGACATCCATTAACAAAGTTTGTCTCTTCCGGTTTAGCATATTCTTTACATAGGGTACATAGCATCAAATTTTCTTCTTGAATGAGCCATGGGTGCTCTTTTTTCCATTTTAGGAATGTTGAATTGCTGACTTCTTTGCGAATTAATTTAGAATTCTCATTGTTAGAATCTAGCTGTTCTTTATTTTTGATTTTTAAACGTTTATTTGGAAATGATAAGGAAAAAAACGAAGTTATATCGCGTTTCGCCATTTTGAAACACTCGTGTCATCTAGAAGCTATACTGAACTCAAATATCAATTTTAAACCATGCTTTCAAACAGGTAGTGCAATAATTTTAAGGGTGTGGTTTTTAAGGTAAGTTTTATTAGTTATTGGTTAAAATCAAGTTAGCTTAGAGGTGATTGACAGGTGCATAGCAGTTTTAAACCAGGCTTTTGAACTAAGTGCGCAAGCTTTTTAGAGACAGGTGCCTCTCTGGTCAGTTTTA
The DNA here is from genome assembly GCA_963932465.1 of Maratus speciosus. Lineage (NCBI taxonomy): Eukaryota > Metazoa > Arthropoda > Arachnida > Araneae > Salticidae > Maratus > Maratus speciosus. The sequence continues at coordinate 277,817,539 of OZ010793.1, forward strand.
TCAGTTATTGGTTAAAAAGAAGTCAGCTAGGAGGTGATTGACAAATCCTATTGAACCCCCCCACCCCCCACCCCCCACTGCACGCACGTGAAGAACACCTGTTTTCCATAAAAGAATGGACAGTAGCATGTGTTTGAAAAAGAAGGAAAAAAAAGAATAACAAAGAAAGAAACAGGCTATTTCAGACGTGACAAAACGACTATGTAAAAAAAAAAAAAAAAAAAAAAAAAAAAAAAAAAAAAAAAAACCTTGCGCTAAAGAATGAGAGCGTTTTTTAAACAAAAATTAAAGTGGGAAAAAGCTAGTCGTCAAATTTGACGACTAGCTATAATTGTCTAGTCGTCAAATGCAATAACTTAGTTGCATTTGGCGACTAACAACCGCTAATTTCTAACCCTGTTCCGGGGGGAGAGGTTATTTCAAGGCTCCGGGAGGGGGGGGTGTCAGCTGAATTCAACACTCTTTGAATATATCATGTTTGCATTTGATTAATCGTAGGGTACTTTTCAAAATAGAATATTTTTTAAACACTATTCTAATATAATGTTGAAAATGTTTAAAAAGACACAGACAAACTGTCTGGAAGAAAAACACCCGTGACAGCAAAAGCTGTTAAAGGTATGCGAAACAAAAAGGAGAGAGTAAGTTTGTGCACAAATTGATCTGAAATAAGGCTGCAGCTACAAATCCTTCCCAAAAGCCAAAAAATCATTAGAAATGTTATCCCTCTTGCTAATTCCGTTAAATCAAAGTATAGAGGGAGCCAAAAAAGCAGTTGCGTTAACATCTTCACCATATAAAATAAATCTTGGAATGAAAAAAAAAAAGAACAACAAAAAGGAAGCTAGCACAACTCAAAAGCAATTGGAACATCAAGTTTTAAAAATAGGCGTAATGCAATTAGCAAGAAAGTGATGGAAAGGAAGAACTATAAACATAATGTAAAGAAAACATGTGTTGCAAAAAAAAAAAAAAAAAAATCTAATAATTCAGAATCTAAAAATAAAAATCTAGATAGTGATGATTGGTTTCGCCTAATTTGTAAGAAAAATAAAATGGCAATGATTCAGTGTTCAGATATTGCCAAATACGGTTCCATGTTGTGTGCGCTGAAAAAAAAATCAATAAACGAAATTCATGTGTAAGCTTTGTATCACTCCTTACATGGTATTTAAGTAAGTGACAATTAGTCCCATAATTTCTATTCTTAATTTCTGATAACTTTGATTTATATTGTGAATACATTTTGATTTAAAACAATTACTCTTATTTTCAGATATTTCATTTCATATATTTCATTGCTGTTATTCTGTTTGATTGTTTTATTAATCGCAAACTTTACTTTTATAAAATTAGTTATATCGCCTAGTCATTAAAACAACCTGATATTATTTGGTCCAATTTAGGAGACTGGGGGCCAACTTAGGCAACCAGTTACTGAATTTGGACCACTTTTGACAAATTTTTCAAATTAAAATAAAATTTAAGATTTTCAAAAAGAAATTGATCTAAAGATTTATTTAATTAGTAGATAAATAGATTGATCCCATGTAGTGATGTTTTGCAGATATTCCAAAAATTAGGTGAGTTACACCTGTAAATAAGTGAAGTGGTCCAAATTCGGCTACTCTCCCCTATTATTCAATTACAAAGAATTAATTTAGTTACAAGAAGCGAGTGCAAAAGGAACATAAATGCTGATTTAATATTTAGTTTGATTCGAAGGACAGTATAAATGCATAAACGACAGCTGTCACTTTTTCAGCAACTACTATCTCCAAACGAAATTTTGAGTTTTTGATAACTTTTTAAAATATTATGGAAATCCGCTTAATGGTTAAATTATTTTACCAGTTGTAGAAATCTACCACGAAAACCTTCTTTTGGTAAATAGTGGTTGCAAAAAATAAATAACAACAACAAAAAAATGAATGCAAAACATTTCCGTGGAAAGTAAGTTCAAAATTATAAAAAATTATTTTGTTAATCCTTTATATTTGTGGACTTCACTTATTTTGAGGTATACGATATTTTCAAAATCTTCTCACGTTTTCCAATATGATTGATTCTTTTAATTTAACATAGAAACCACGTTTTAATGTACCAAAGTTAATGTGCGCTTGTGTGCAGTAGTTTTAATAGCATGATTCATTATTGGCATAAGTGCAAATACTGCACTTGATTCAAATCCGCAGTTTTTAGTTATAATTTTCAACTAAGTCTTACATTACTTTTTTCTTTTACTTTGATGATATATGAATATAATATAAATTATCATATCAAAAACACCACAACACAACAATTCTTCTTTATAATTTAACCCGCCCTCGGTCGCAATATGCCTGACAGGCACAGCATAATTATTTCCGTTCCCTCCGCCACAAAGGTTAATTGAATACTTTGAGTACAATAAACGAGGTTTATTCATTCATATTTGAAATATTTGCTTTTTACAGCTTAATGAAAGTCACTAATAAATTTAATAGTGATAGAATTCCGTGAATTAATAGCTAATGTCGATTTTCTAAAAGGTGCCTGTTAGGTGCATTACGCCCTAAGTCGGGGGTCCCAGAGTTGCGACCGATGGAAGGTAAAACACAATTAATTCATCAATTTATGAATTCGTATCTACAATGTAGTGTTTATAAACAAAAAGTATTTTTTTGTTTTTATTAATTTCAATTTTCATCTCAGTCTATTTTTTAGAAATATTTCGATCTTAATGTCGATATATATCAGTAGCACATTTTAGGAAATAACCTGCGAATCTTTAACTCAATCTCTTCTGTCTTTTTTATGTGTTTTTTGTATCAATTATTATGTATTAATGTACGAGATGTTTTCAATTTGCAAGAATCTTTTGTCTAAGAAAGGAATACTTTGTATAAGGAGCAGGAACTTTAAGGGGAAAAAAATCGATTTTTTTTTCTCTTTGGAAATGGAAATTTATTGCTTTACGATAAAGTTTGACATATTCACAATTAAAATACAAGACAAGAAAGTATCGATTTTTTTTATATTAATTCATGCGTAAAAACTTTCAAGAGTGGAAATAATCCTACCGATATGCAAAAAAGTATTACTTATAATGTTGAAATGATGAATAGATTTTCATGTAAAATATTTTCTTTTCGTTCACAATATTGTGCCGCAGTAATATTCCGAATAATATGCAACGATCTCTAGCTTACTGCGGTTTCAGTTGGCCCTATAAAAATTTTTTAGATGCCTTCTGAATTACTGTGGGTAAAATTTTAATTAGCACCTATTTTTACCAACTTCCGATTGCAAATGGTATCAACGACTGTTGATACATTATTCTAGTTTCTTCAATAAAATTATTCGAGGAAAGTGTATAGTTATCTGTGTCGCTACGTCGCAGGACAGGTGGAACGAGCTCCTGACGGAAGTCCTTTTCTTTTTTTCTAAGCACTGGGTGCTACACCAAAGAAGTTAAAAAGATAACTTTTACAAGTTTGACCCATGCTTATGGCTCCTTTAAGATGTGTTATAGAATTACTAATAGGAAAGAGTATAGTTGCTTTGAAACTAGGTATCCCCTGAAAGTATTCACTAGATCGCATGTTCACCTGTTCGCATTAGCTTCATCTTCTATCTACGCGAGAAAAAGACATTTCTTTTATTTTTTATCCAAATCTTCTAAACTTTTTATTATAGTACTCTGATTAGACTTACTGTGATTACGGTAGTTTTTTTTTTTTTTTTTTTTTTTTTTGCCTTATAAGATGTGTTGCACACTTATTCATCAACAGGGATTGGAGTTGCAATCAAGTAGGAATCCCATGAAAGCATCATTTGTTACCCTGTTGTTGAGGTTGGGGCAGATTATTTAATACTTCGGACAACGGTTGCGTATTTGAGATTTTTCTTTTTAATGTTTCGTACAAAAAAGTAAAACAGGAACCGTTATAATATCACTTCTGCGTCTGTCTGTATGTTTGTCACAACCATTTTACTCGTAAAATATGGAACGTTTAAAGTTTAAATATGGGGAAATAATAAATACTATTAAAACACATATTTATATATTATTAAACTTTCACAAATATATGTAGGAAAAATGTAGGGAAGCTAATTAAGTTACTTGAAAAAAAAATTGTTTGTATATTGGGTTAGTATCGTATGAAAGCTTTCGTAACTCTGAACTCTAAAATACATTTCTTTTAAATTTAGGTATTGTATTTTCAGAGATATTGTAGAAAATGTTATGCAAAAATATTACACCACCCCCCCATCTATTTCCAAATCTACTGAAACTAAAATTATGAAAAGATTAGAGGTAGTTGACGTTAATTTAAGCATTCCAGGAAAACTATGGCGATTACCCAATGTCTCATAACTTTTGAAAAAATGCGATATTTTCCGTTACATACAAATTTTGATTTGCAAGCATTCAGCAAAGGTGTTGAGGAGTGCTGGGGTACCTATCGTAGTACAAGTATAAAAGCATTGTTGATAATGATTTTCGAAAAAAGTCGCAGGTAATTAGCCGAGATATTAACCCCTAAAAACCCAGACAGTATGGATATACATAATGACGGAGGCGGCGTACCCTATTGATAATCGGATTTTAAAGTTTAGATAACAACTTTTAATGACATATTTGTGTAATGCAATCCCCAGTAGATGTATAAAAGCAATAAAAATGAAATTGTTATACACAGACTCATTTAATTAGGATTAATCACATAAATAATGTGGGATTTGCAACTAGTTTGCATTCAGTGAATCTCTCAATACGCACCCGTGTCTTAAAAACATAATTTGAAACCTATCAGGAAAAACGCGGCACAAACCAAAGTGACATTGCAGATTTGGGACCTCCTTTCAAAGCGCACTCAACACAATGTCAAGTTTAAACTTTGAACAAGGGTTTTGTTTTAACTACACTGTAAAAAGAAAAGATTATTATTGCGCTGATATTAGTTTTATGAAATGTCAAATAAAGTTTAAATATGCACTACTTTTATTGCCAGAATCAAATTTTAACTCATCATAAACATATTAGGATAGTATTAGAAAAATAGTTATACAGAATAGGAATATTGATATTATTTAGGTTTCATATATCTTTGAATTTTTATGGTGTACCCATTAATTTTTTTTTATATATACAGCTATACCCAATTTTACGTTGCATAGTATTTTTATAAAGTCTTATTGTTAATAATACAGTTAATAATTCATATATTTACTGTACGGAACCTTATGAGCGTGAATAATACTCACATTTGACCGTTTATTTTTAAGTTAGCATAAATAACCTAAAAGAAATAGTGAGACTAGGGACGGTTGACCATACGGGAGGCTTGACCCACCCATCAATTTTTATATTAAAAGAATTTCAGATTTTTATCAATAGGTGTCAACCAAAGCTACTTGAATGCTCAAACAACAGACTTCGTTTCATAGAGATAATCGAAATAGGTATGTAAAAAATTAATTGTGAGGCTTTTTCAATCTAAAAGTTGTGTTTTTTAGAGATAAATTGTAAGCTTTTTTCAGGTAAAATATATTATAGAAATTTAAGTAAGTAGATTTAAAGTAATGCAGAAATATCGAGCTTTCATTCCAGGCATAAAGATTTTACAGTAAGTTAGGCGTAACAGAACAATGTGCTATTCTTTAGAAAAGGTTTATGTAGGGAGGCTTGAACCAGTCAATGTGAGGGAGGATTGACTAGATGCCCAAGGCTCCCTTAATTAAGTGGTTTTGGAAACATATTTATTATAGACTGTGCATAAGGAAAAGTTAATGGTTATGTATGTTATATAAAAATTTTACCTTTTACTATTCATTTAAATTATTCTAAATTGCCGGCATATTCATTATTTCCTTTTTTTTAATACGCTCTATTATTTATTTCTAGCTAAATTCCTCTATTTTTAAAACGCGTATCTTAATAATAGATTTATTCCAAAACGTAATCTAAACTTTTAATCCCTTCATTAATTTTTATCGTCTACCAAACTGTAAAGTTCTGAACGCAGTTACTTATTTTTCGAATATTTATCAAAACCATTTTTACTTTTTTATTCTATTCCATCTCATTTTCCCGCCCGCGAGGCGTCAGCCTTTTCACATAGAAATCATTCCATTATCGGCGCTAGGATTCTTTCCTGTGACGTTTCTTGATCGCTCTCCATTGGCTGAGTGTCGGATCCCAGTTTCACTTCGCGGCTCGTTCGTGATTTTCGTTGGTTTAGCTTGAAATTTTCATTTCAATCGGAATTCCTCCGCGCATTCTCATAAATAGCGAGAGAATGAGCTCAGAACCAGAGATTTTTGTGCTGCGATTGTTTACATAACCTGTTACCCGGTGTCCTTAGCCATGTAGAATATTCATTTCGTAAATTAACATCTATTTAGCATGAGTAACTAGTTTATGCTCGAGTGGAATGCTTTGATTTCTCATCTGCGGGAATAGTTCACTGTTGGTATGTGCTGATGGAATGAACAGTTGTTCTATGACTACGTTTCCATGTGTTTAATTGGGAAAACCCCATATTTCTTCATACGCCTTTTTTCGCCACTCACGCTGCCTTGTTTTCATAATCTATTTATATAAAATCCAAGTCTCTGTGTGTCCCTCACTATTCCGGTAGGACCGCCTCATTGAGATGAGTAATTGTTGAAAAATATTAATGCAGGGTTACCACAGTAGCGCCAAATGTTAGCCAACTTGGCGATCGCTGGCTAGTTTGGCGAAATTCCCATTTAAAACCATTAATCTTTCATAATGGAGGTCACTGAAATTTAATTTAAACTCCACTCTTTTAAGATATTTTTTCGAAATCTATGGGTGAGAATTTAAAGTACATCTTTACATCTTCCTCCCGATGCTACTAATAAAATAACCGCCAATAGACAACGGTGTACTGTGTGAACTCCTAACTGCGCGATTTTAATGTGCTTTAGGTACTTTTCCAGTATAGGTGCCTTGGCGAAAAAGGAAATTTGGTAACATATTTTCCGGGAACCTATTCACTGTTTCATTTTATGTACACACGCATTTTTTTCGATATTTATACGATTTATTTAACATAAAAAAGCCATTTCTCTAATTTTATACAGAAACAGATGCAATTTGTACATAAAAACATCAATAATATACATATAAAACAAATAAAAACGCTCATCAAATTTGTTTTCATAGCTGTTTATATGATTTGACAACAAATCTCGATATTTTTCCGTTATACGGACACCATGCCAAAATGTATGCTAATGCGCCAATTATTCCAAAATGCTAAAAGATATTTGTAATTTTATGCCAGCAGTTTAATATGAGTTTTATTTTATTGCTTTATTTTATCGCAGTTATTTGTTCACTTATTTTAAGTATATATTTGTGATTTGATGAAATAGTTCGTAAAATTCTGGAATTTTCAAATGTTATATTTTTTAAATGCTCACTTTAGTATCGACAATAGTTTTTCTTTTATTTTTCAAATGCTTCAATTCACGATTTTGCTCCAACTATTACGCTTGGCGACAATGGTGTCCGCATACCGGAAAAGTACCCAAATCTCTCCTTCTGATGCCCAAATTACACCAAGCTTTTTTTTAAAAATGCCAAGCCCCTACAGTGGAAAAGTACCAAACTGTCTATTATTTTGCGCTATCCGTGTTATAGTTTGTACTATATGCAAGGGGAGTGAAGCGAAGAGTTTAAACATTAGATATTAAAGTTTCGGCACAGATGTCATATACGCACCATATTGGCGCGATTTTTTTTCTAACGCCAATGTCATATACACAACGGGTACTTAACTGGCGCCAAAGTGTTGTAATTTGGCATGATATGGTAATCCGGATGTTGTTGTTTATGCTGTTGATGTTTTCACCAAATTGGCGTCGGAAAAAAATCGCGCCAATATATGATAACGTATATGACAACTATGCCAAAGTTTCTATAAGGTTTCTATAAGTTTCTATAAAGCAGTATAAGCAATATAATTAAGAATAAAATAAACGCAAAATAAGACTAAAGAAGAAAGAAAAACCATGCGTTAAGCATACAATATGAAACACTTTCCAACACACCCTGAATGCTTTAACAAAACTTCGCTATTTAGGGAAATAAGGTAAATAAGATAACGTTACTTCTTAGATATCCCGTCGACCAATTTCGCCAAATTATATAAATCGCCAAATCAATAGAAAAACATTAATAAAAATACAAATAAAACGTCGAATTAATGGTTTTATTGGCCATTATTGGCATTTAATTAATTAATTAATGGCAACCATTATTGGCAATTAATCTTACAATTTGGCGACAGTAATTTGGTCGACGGGATAACTAAGAACTACCAAGATAACTAAGTAAACATGTTAGAAAACGCATAAAAAAATTTAAAAATTGATTTCAGCAGTTACCGCCCATAGCCAATAGTACCGTTATTACATGCCACAATTAAGCTAAAATTTAATTTAAATTACTCTTAAAACTACTGAAATCACATTTCCAGATATTATCATCCATAGACAATGTATCCAATTCTTTGCATGACCATGTATATCAATGTATCTATATTCCACAAACATTTCTTAGGAAACTAAATGCAGTTCAGCGTAAAAATGCATAACTCCTTTAAAAACCATCTTTAAGCAATTTACTCTCATACTCAGTAACCCTTACGAATTCTTTTGTGTAGCCCTGCATATGAACTGTAGCATTTATACACACAGTATAATATGCATAAATGCAGTGAAACATAAAAGCGCATATCATAATTAAAAATGCATTATAGCAATCGTTGCTTATGTACAATACTTCGGATAAAAGTTTCTTGGCGAGAAAGAAGTTTGCCAACGTATTTTCTGACAACCTATTTACTGCTTCATACTCACAAACAATTTTTCCCATATGTATACAATTTGGCACAGATGTCATATACGCCCATATTGGCGCGATTTTTTTCCGACGCCAATTTGGCGAAAACATCAACAGCATAAACAACATTCGGGTTACCATTACAAGCAAAATAACGACACTTTGGCGCCAGTTAAGTACCCGGTGCGTATATGACATCGGCGTCAAAAAAAAAAAAAAAAAAAAAAAAAAAAAATCGCGCCAATATGGGCGTATATGACATCTGTGCGGACAATTTAATATAAAAGAAGGGTACTTTTCGGTTAGCCAGGCGCCAGTGTTATATCTACATGCCTATGTATATATACATATAAATATACACATATATATGTGTGTATGTATACAATATATGTATATATAAATATATGAACATATACACATATGTTTGTAAATATATATGTATGTATAACACTGGCGCCCGGCTAACCGAAAAGTACCAAAAAAAGCTATTTACCCATTTTTATAAAGAAACAGAAGTAATTTTTGCACAGATGTCATATACGCATGGGGGTTGGCGTGCTTTTTCTATGACGCCAATTTGGCAGAAATCTCGCTTTCGAATACCAGTTACTTATATATTTTTCAATTATTTGCTATCATTTTGAAAAGGAAATAACTATAAATAAATAAAAGTTTGAATAATCACTATAGAACAAAGCAGTTTATATAATTAAAAAACAGAAAATAAAAGTAAATAAACAATTTATTAATAAATCAAAAACAATAGCCGGGTTACCATAGCAGGCAAAATAACACCATATTGGCGCCAGTTAGGTATCCCGGTTCATATCTGAAATCTGTGCCGTAATTTGTATATAAAATATATATATATATATTTAGAAACGACTTTTTTATGCATATAAGTGCATATATAAACAAAGGTAAAAGTTATTAGATTTGTTTTCGTAGCTGTTTATATATTTTCGCAACATATCTCACTATCTGATGCCCGAATCGCGCCAAGCATTTTTTAAAAATGCGCTATAATGGAAAAGTACTTAAATAAATAATTAACAGAAATAACAAATTATACAAACTAAAACTTTTTATTTCGAGATCAAAGCATTGTTTTTAATTTCGATTAAAAATACATATATCCTTGGATAACTTCATTTGAAGTTAGTTTCAGAGCTTAATATCGCATTCCATATACTTAAACAAACACAAGTGATTCATTCATCGTGAAACGTTAAAAATATTAAATCATTGAGGTAATCATTCACAAAGTAAGTTCTCCAACAATCAATAGGCAATATTCTAATGACGTCATAGTAGGTAAAGTGTATCGTTTGTTTATGGTTTGTAATCACAAAGATTTAATTTTGCATTGTCTCTTAGTTACATTATTTTATTGTCATATTTATGAGCTCAGAACAAAAGCCTATTTTTTCATTATTTAGTTATTAAAGACGGAAAAAAATCATAAATGCATGATTTAAAAATTTTAAATAATTTTCTTTCTTAATACTAAAAAATAACATCGGGAAGTAACAGCGGGTTTAAGTTAAATAAGTTTAACTGTTTAATTCTGTTGTAATATTCAAAATAACCGTATTTATTGGATTTTAGTACTCAACATCAGGGCCCGATTAAACTTTGAAGTTAGAGGAATTACAACGTCATTTCAGGACCTTTCTTTTGGAGAAGCTTTTCTAAATTCCATATATACATGGAAAATCTTCGGTGTTAGAAATATTATTCCTAGGACTGACATAACACGAGAACGGCCCGCAATTTTACACAAGTTTTTGAAAGCTACTTTATATCAGAAATTTTACTAAAAACTGTTTACTTTTTTGTTATAGTGGACCACATTATTAGAATTATGACAAGCTGCAGCCAATTTCGCCAACGTCGTAACCAAGATCGTGAAGCCCACACAGATAATACCATATAATACCATTTCATGAAATCGTATACGATAATTTAATAGTTTTTAACCTTACTTCAAGTGTGTTATTTATTTATTTTTAAGGCTCAATAATTTAAATTGTCCAATATATAAATTTAAAAAAATGTAAACAAAGATTGAATAGACATCACCGCAAAAAGCCTCAAATCTGCATAACACTTGGAACCAAACTGTGCAGATTACTGTACACAGATTTTCATAAATGTGTTTCGTTCTTAAAATGTGTTATTTTCATCTATCACTGCGGAAGAAGCGAGAAAACTCATATCCTTGCACATGAGTTGTATATATCTTTATATCTAAATTTCCGTCATTTTTGACGGGCTACCTTTCTAGTGAAATAATAAGTGTTTGATTGGACTATACCAATATTATCATCGCTCTTCAGCTGCTATATTTTCACAGAGTTGATACCTCCGCTAGCAATGCGTGTGCTAAGTGGTAGGATTGCTTGCAACATCACCGACGGCTGATTAAAATGTGGTATGACTCCAGTAATACGTAATAAGCACGATGTGATATTTCAACTACACCCATTAAATTGTTTCGTAACAAGAAGCCGGCGTAGGATAATGTCGACCTACTCTACTTTACACTTCTAAAAGGAGACCTTCAATAATTTAAAAAAAAAGTGTCCCTCCGATTGTGAAATCAATCGAAACATTCGATGACACCTGGTAACGACGATTTGATATTCTGCATTTTTACCTGAATGTGCGTCTATAAAGAAAAAAAAAATCATTCCAAGGTCGTAAGTTTTGAAAGATTTATTTGTTTATTTGTTTGTTTATTTTATATTTCACCATATTTCCTTATTTACATTTGATGTATTTCTGTTATTATTTATTAGAAAAGAAAATATTTACATTTGTTATTTTATTTAAAGTTTATTTACAGTATTTATTATGATTCTACAATGAATCCATGTGTTAATGAATTGTCCCTCCTCTTTTATGTTAATGCGATCGGGATTTGTTAAATACTCTAGTGATAAAATGAGTGAAAGTGAAGTAAATATCGTCTCTTTTGACCCAGGGTCAGAGATGGATATACAATCCTGGCTGAAACATTTTGACCAAGCATGCAGTTCTGATAAAAAAGATGAAACATGGAAAATGCAAAATATCTCTAAATTTTTGAAGGGAGAAGCTTTAAAAGTGTTCATTAATGAGTGTCTAGAGTGTACTACTTTCAGTAAGATAGTTGAAATTCTTTCAGAAAAGTTTATAAAAGTACAAGTTCCTAGATTTTCTGATTTTGCTCCTATGAAGCTAACTGATCTTAATGAATTAGAGAGTTATTTCAGAAAAAAGATTGAGATTGGTAGACAACTTCATTTATGTGAAACCATCATAGTCCAAGGTTTGACGGATGGCTTGAAGCCAGAATATCAGAATTATATGATTTTTAACCCTCCAGAGAGCACTATAGACTGGTACAGAAAGGCTAAACAACTAGTAGTCATTCCCACCTCTCATGTAAACAACCCTAATGTTAGGAATTATTCTCAAAATCATGGATCTTTCCAGTTTAATAATCAGGCTCCTAGACATTGGGTTCGCCCAAACCAGAATTTTCAAAGAACAAATTCTAATTTTCGGCCACAAAACCCTAATGCTCAAAATTCTAGATTTGTTAGTCCTAGATTACCTACTATTCATTTTCAAAATAAGTATCCTAGTCGACTATGTCGAATGTGTATGAACAGAGGTATACAGGATGCTTTCCACTGGGAGAGGACTTGTATTTTTAATGTTGGACCTATGCAATGTTATGTTCCTCCTCCTAGTGAACAACAACAACCACCTAGTCATAATATATGACATTTAATAATTAATGGATATGTAAATAACAAGGAGTTACCTTGTGTAATCGACTCTGGTTCTACAATATCAATTTTACCTTTAAAATTTGTTAAGTTGTTAAATGTTAAAGTTATGAATATTCCACCTATTATTATTGGCCAAGCCAAAGAACTGTTGAAATAAACCGATCTTGTAATTTGTTGTTTAAAATAGGTAATGTGCAAAAATGTATTAAATTTTTGTTATGTAAAACTGATTTAAATTATGCTATACTAGGATTGCCAGACTGTTCTAAGTTTAATTTGGTTATAGATTGTAATAAATGTGAAGTATTACAAGGAAACCTTGTATTAAATCGATCTCAAAGCATATCCATTGATAAATTAAAGTTACTTCATTTTAATGTCAATGAAAAGTACCAGAGAGTGCAACCCGATTATGGAAATGTCATGATTCATCAATCCTTTGATCAAATTAATTCTAATGATTCTAAATTACTTGGGGAGGTAAATGCTATAAAAAATGAAACGTTAAGGGATAATATAAGGGATTATTTAGACATTTTTTCCAAAAATAAATATGATGTTGGTAAAATTAATATTGAACCACAGCGCGTTTTGCTTAATTCTAACCTACCCATATCTATGAGGCTTTATCGCACTTCTGCAGTGGAAGAAAAGGAAATTTCAGATCAAGTTCAATCTTTATTAGCTGCTGGTTTAATTACAGAGAGTTATAGTCCTTATTCTGCCCCTGTTACTTTAGTTATGAAACGCGATGAGGGTAAGAAGACTAGAATGTGTGTAGATTATCGAAAATTAAATGCAATAATGAAAAATGATGCTGAATCTTTACCACGTATAGATGGAATTATCGAATAAATTAAGTCGTGCTCAGTATTTTTCCACTTTGGACTTAGCCTCTGGCTACTGGCACATCCCAATTCACCCAGCAGATACTGAAAAATTGGCTTTTGCAACCAATTTTGGACTTTTTGAGTGGAATGTTCTTCCATTCGGTGTCAAAGTTGGTCCCCCAATTTTCAATAGGATTCTTAGAAGAATTCTCACTAAATATAGAATTGATTTTGCTTGTTATTATTTTGATGACATAATTGTTTTTTCCTCCTCTTTAGAGGAACACCTGCAACATCTAAACCAATTATTTGAATTATGTAGGCTTGAAAATATTAAACTTAAATTATCTAAATTCAATTTTGTTCAAAATAAAATTAATTTTTAGGATAGGAAATCAAAAATGGTACTGTAACTCCAGCTAATGCTAATATTGATGTCATAAAAAATTTAAAACCTCCTTCTAATGTAAAAGAACTCCAAAGATTTATTAAGAAGGAAAATTGAATAACCTACAAAAATACACTGGCGGATTGTAACTTACAGCAACGGTGGCTTAACAATAAAAATAATTAGACAATAGAAAAATCATTAACACCAAATTTAAAATTGGTGGAACTTTGAATGATCTTTCGGACGAAAGTGAGTGTGGCAAATGTATTAGTCAGGTAACAATTTTAGAATTCACAGCTGTTTTTCACCTCAGTAATACCCCCAGTTTGCTACCCGTGATTTTAAAGATAAGCAGAATTAAGAATTTTAAATTAATTTAATATGAATTTACTTTTCAATTCCAGAATTTTGTATTGTGCGTATGCAGCATGAATATTGTTTTAGATAAATAATAATATTTTATTATGAAATAACTGTATTTTTAAAACTATGTAAAAAATGTTCCAAAAAACAGTTCGATGACACATGTCATCGAACGGTTTTTTCCGTTTCCTTGTAAACGCAATAGATCTTTCAGAAAATACTGTCAAAGTTGACATTTTGAACTGAACATCTGAACGAAAGAAGAAAATCCAGTCAGTAAGGGGAGAAAAATTCCGTGCCAAGTGATTAAAATCGCTTATAACTCAAGGGGTATTTGATTGATCAAAACATGGAACACACAGTTCGATTCCAAATCGCTTGTAATAAATTATAAACTATAGTAACTAGTAGATACTTTATTTCAAATTGTGTACGTTAATAACATATGATAGTAAAGTACCAAGAAATATTTGTCATTGGAAATTGTCACCTCCTTTCTTTCATGAAAAAATACATAGATATTCATTACATAATGTTGACTTTCATAGTAATACAATTCAAATATCACATTACATCAAATTAATACATTTTTAGTTGACTTTAAACTAATTCGCATATTCTTAATTTTGTCTTTCTCAAAATGTAATACATGTATGCTATTTTTCAATAAAAGAATATTAATATTTAGCATAGAAATTTATAACCATTATACTTAATTTTAACTAGCAGGAACAAAACACCATAGACGCATTTTAATGAAGATATATTAATGCCTATGAAAGGTAGCAAATAATAAAATCTGTTAATACACCCGACAGAAATCTAATGACAACAACAGTGTAAAAAAAATGTATGATGTTTCTAAGAAATTTCTAGTAAACTGGAATGCCTAGAACTTTTTATGTAACTGCAACAAAGACAAAAATTATGCAGCAGATTCACGCTTACATTGTAAAAAAAAATGTAATGTTACTAAGAATTTTCTACGAAATTGAGATGCCTAGAACTTTTTATGTAACTGCAAAAAAGAAAATTCGTGTAATTATTCTCAGTTACTAATAAAAGTTTAATAAGCATACAGATTTCAGTAGATTTACAAAAATTAGTTTTGTAGATTTACATATTTTTCGTTACATTGTACAAATAAAAATATAGTAAGCTTATACTTTAGTAACATATTTCTGTAGCTTTTAGAAAAACTAGTTTTGTAGATTTACATCTACTTTATTACCGTGTATGAGGTTGCATATGATTAAAAGCCCCTTATTGTATTAAGGATTCAAGTAATAATGGTCCCTGATCCATTAGTGGCTGATTGACCAATGTTTCAGTACTTCTGACTGTATTATGTACACAACAACAGCTCAGAAGACAAAAGGAAAAAATGAGGAAATGAGAAAAAGTTAGTTTAACGGAAGGACTTTGTTATTATAAATGTAATTCTACTAAATATATTACAAAATTTAATGTTATTGATTGAAGTGTGAACATTAAAAAACATTTTTATTTATTCATATTTTAAAAATAAATTAAATTAAAAAAAATACATATAAGTAAAGATAAACGTAAATTTAAAATTCCAAATCTTTTTAAATTGCATTTGACATATGGTGCAATAAAATATATTCTAATGAAAGAGAATGTTCCTCCGTAGTTTTAATTTTCTGATATATTTCTTACTCCCATAAAATAACGGGTCCATTTTTCGCTGTACTCTAGATTAAAATTTCCTAGTATCTAGAACGCAAATTCCTTATATTAAGTTTGGAACTTTATTGTAATTTTTTCACATTTTTCATGTACTATGAATATCACTTATGCTAGGCGGAATGGTTACGAACTAAACTTGAATTATTGCTTTCTGTAAAACCCAAGCTTCATTGAAGAATCAAAAGGAAAGAAGAATACTTCAAAACCCAAACATTAAATTTATTGATTTATTATCTCTTTTTATTAAAAATTCAATACAGAGACGTTGTAAGTGATATTTTAACAGTACCGTAAGAAACGAAATGAAAATTTCAACCAGCTGCATATTTCTGAAAAAAATGGTAAATAAATATATTAAATTTAAAAAATCGAAAAACCCGACTGCGTAAAAAGCGAACTAATTAATTATTTATCATCAATATGAAACTATTTTTTATATTACTTACCTTTTTTTTATTTACTTGTATTGATGACTTTTACGTTGTGTTTAATTATTAGTTCCTATCTACAAACACTGTTTTGATGAGGCGTATAGATGTCTCTTATGAAGGTTAGAGTTACAGTAAAGGTAGAGATCCGAAGTACACAACTTCCAGGTTGTGTAATATTTAAACGAAGCTTCTGTCAGGAAAATGGTCAATGAAACATAGTCTTCATTTTGAAAGACCTATCCAATGATATGCCACTCAATAGGGTACGTAATTTTTTTTTTCGTCTCTACCGCCATTTTGTAGTTTACGGCCGCCATTTTGAATTTATAAAAACAAAACGTATCCTATAACCATCGGGCGTTTAAGACGAATCGGTAGAGACCTCATTCATTAAAATCCATCCAACCGTTGGGATGTTTCGAGGTTATAAATAAATACACATACAGAGATACGCGTGAAACACATATCCCTTCTTTTCAATCGGATAAAAAAGATACATTTAATTACATTGTGGATTTTAAATGGGTAAAATTACTATGCACTACATATTATTTCTTTTCTTTTGATAAAATAAGAAAAAAATTAAGGGCAAAAATTTTCACATCGAAATAAAGTAGTTTTTTGTTGTAACGCTTTTTTTAAGTTATATCGCACTTTTATCAAAAGTTGCCTGCTCATGATGCAAGCAAAACATTTCATGGAAATTGGGATTCCTAGAACATTTTATGTAACAGCAACAACAAAAATTAATGTAACAGATCCACTTTTGCACAGTAAATCAAAATAATTGTAACGTACTAAGAATTTATTAGGAAACTGGGATGTTTAGAACTTTTATGGAACTGCAATTCTGGTTACAGATGAAGTTTTGGTAAGATTACTGTAATTTTAGTAGATACTTTTGTAAAACTACAGATTTCTGTAGCTTTACAAAAACTAGTTTTGTAGATTTACATTTTTTTTGTACAGCGTACAAATAATGCTATAAATAATTGCGCGCTATTACCTTTTGATTTTCCGATTTTCGGTTTTTTCACTCCACCCTATAACGTACTAAGAATACCTACGTTCTTTAAGTCTGGATCATAAAAGTGGACTGCTTTAGCGGATGCAAATGACGTCATTTTATACAAAAGCATGTTTTTTATTTCTTAAAACTGGTGTATGTTTTGTAGAAGTACGTCATTTCACCGAAGCTGCTTTGAAATTATTCACAGGTGAAAAACTTCTTTTAAAAATAAGGTAATCGAAATCACAGACTATCAAAGCACAATGTTATACAAAAATTTACAATGTTTTTTTATAGAAGAGTAGTGACATACAATGTGCATGCTCAGTTTGGAAGCCTTTGTTCAAAAATAGTGACATATATTAAAAACGTGATGATTATCACCTGGATAAATTCGCTTCGTAGCAAACACGTAGTAATTCATACAAGCAAACAACGAGGATCTTGGCAATAATTTGAGGTTTAAAATAATATCAGGTTCCCCCCCTCCCATGTTTTTGTCCAAAATTCTCTTGCCTAATAGAATTTTACTGCTATTATTTTAGACACTCTACTATAAATTTATTACACAAGGCTTTTTTTAAATCATCTGTTCTGAGCTTTCTACTGAAGCAATTTTACTAGTATTTTTTAAAATTAAATACTGTTCATTTGTATATGTAAACGCACTAGATTTTTTTTTTTTTTTACTATTCCTACTTTACTATTTTAATTATAAAAATATTTTATGAAATTTCTTCAAAATGATCGTAATTAGATTGTTTTCGTTATTGCGGAATTGGGAGAATAATGAAATGTTTTTTTTTATTCATGACATTTTTGATAATATATATATATATATATAATTCTATGATTTAAATTCCGTTGTATAGGTTTAAGTGGCGCAAAATCCCATTATTGACATATTGTATCAAAATTCTGTGAATGGAAAATGACATACTGCTTTTGAAAACACGCATTTTCCCTTATAAAATTTCCATTTTTTTTCTTCTGCATGAGTGCTGTTACTAATTTTTAGACACTAGGGAAAAGGTTTATGTACGCGAAAATGGCGTCATATTTAAAAGAAAGTAATGAATCTCTTAAATAATACAAAACATTTTAACACAAATGTGTTTAAAAAACATAAATTACGGAAATTTTTACCCTTCGATATTGACATTAGTTTTTGAAGTTAAGAGAGCGACTGTTCACATGTAAATATGTTGTTGACAATCGTGAATTCAAATTTTGATTTAAAAAATGAATTTAAAATGATCAAATTAAAATACCATTTTTTAAACATGGTGAATACAGTGAAGTACATATTTGAATTATGAGTAAGTGAAAATGATTGCGGGTTTAGATTTTACAAGATCTGATTGCATCAAATTAGAATAAATTTTACCTTTTTGATTCGGGAAAACGAAGCATGAGAGAGTTAATTGACAACTTCTTCATAATAACTGTTTTTATTATATTTTACTGATTACATATGCAATTAAAATTTAATTTTAATAATTCAGACAACCAGGGGTCGCATTTCATAAGGGAAATTTTATTGTTCCTATCAGAACTATTAATCAAAAATCTTCATACTTTTTAAATTTATAATATGTGGTAGAAAGGTGAAGATATTATTAGAAGGAACTATGAAGATATTATTTTCAAAACGGTGGTAAGAACAATATTTTTTTCCCTGTAGAATGCGCCCTGGACACCTGAGTTTTATAAAAGTAGTAGGGTCAGGTGGGGTAAAGTAGTCAGGCAGGGTAAAGTGGTCATAATTCATAAAAAGTGCTAAAATCCTGACTAATATAGATATTTGAATAGTTTTCTTTTAATTTTAGATTTAGTGAGCATTGGTCAAAGTTTCACACTCAAAAAAACATTTGTAGTAGCATGTTTGAGGCACTGAGCACTCATTTTGTCTGTCTTTGTTACATGTTGTTCTTTAAACTCTTTAATTAATTTTTCTGCTGCATTTTGTTTGTTCCAAATTTTGTTGAATTGGCAGTTCAGAATGCTTTACGTATATCTTAAGAACATATTTTCGTTTATAGCTAAGTTATATTTATTACAGATTTTATTTTATAATAGTTTTATTTACATGGGGTAAATTGGTCATAGGGTTAGGCTGAACTTATAGATATTTGATCCGAGTTAAATTATTCATTAAATACAATTCCGGTTTATTAAATACTAGCAAACCCCGCGGCTTTGCTCGCGTAATAGTTGGAATATGAAAAGTGATATTTGCATGACAATTTTTTATTATAAGAACGCTTTTTGAAATAATTCATAAATTACGAATTAAGCCACAGTTTAACTAAACTTCATTATAAAAGTGCAACAGACAGAAATCAGATTTTAATTAATAAGAAGAACTAAAACTAATTCCAATTAAATGATAATTTAGAAAGAATTTTGAGACTTTTATGCTCATTTCATACACTCATTTCAGTATTAATTTGAAGTTTTGAATTTTTTAGAAACCATCTTAACACATTTACATCTTGAAATTAACCATCACGTCAAATTCCAAGCTTCTTGTCTAACAGTCTAACACCTCTCTGGTGTTGGTGGCACCAACATAAAATGCCGAAACAGAGTTGAAACAGAATATCTCAAAAAATGTTGAAACAGAGACTGTTACTATTAATTTGCCAACATTAACATTGAAATCGGTTGTTATTTCCTAATATTCTATAGAAAACAGAATTTAGGTGTTTTTAAAGGCTTTCTTGTTGTTCCTGCCAACCAGGTGGCAGTGACACCGGCATAAAATATAGCCCGTATAGGATCAGGGACTATCACTCTTGACTCGCAACCAATAACTTCTGTAATATGTTTATTATTTCCTGAGATTCCATAGAAATCATAATTTAGGACTCTTTTAGAATGCTTTTTGCTCCTTCCCTTCGCTTCACACCTTTTTAATTTCGAATTTATTTTCGAATGTTCTTAGAGCACATTTATATTTTATAAGTAACTAACGTGCTATATTTAAAGTTTCTAGCCTCTTCAGTACCGCAGGAATCGCAATTTAGAAAGATTTTGCTCCTGCAACCCTCGACATAAAATATAGCTTATGTTTGAGCAGGTTAATCACCATCAATTTGCAATCATTCTGTTTGAAATCGGTTTCATATGTTCTTAGAGATCATTTGTATCTTATAAATAACTGCCCTGCCTAATTTCAGGATTCTAAGCTCTTCAGTAACACAAAAATCGCAATTTAGAACGTTTTTTGCTACTGAAACCTCTAGGTGGTAGTGACACTGACATCAAATAGAGCCTATGTTGCAGCAAGAGCTGTCATCATCAATTTCCAACCATTACTTTTGAAATATGTTGGGTACTTTCTGAAATTGCATAGAAATCACCATTTAGAACGTTTTTTAGATCTCTTTTCGCGCATTTTCACCCTTTTAATTTTCAAATTTTTAAAGAAATGTTCTTAGAGATTATTTATATCTTATAAGTAACTACCATTCCAAATTCCATGTATCTTGGGACCTTCAGTAACACAAAAATTGCAATTTCGAACGTTTTTTTGCTCCTGCAAACCCTTTAGGGGTAGTGGCACCGACATAAAATGTAGGCTATATTGGAGCAAGGGTTGTCACCATTATTTTGACATGATTATTTTTTAAATCGGTTTGGTACTTCTTGAGACTGCGTAAAAAAATCGCCATTTAGAACGTTTTTTAGAACTCTTTTCGCGCATTTTCACCCCTTTTAAATTTCGAATTTTTTAAGAAATGTTCTTAGAGATCATTTATATCTTATAAGTAACTACCATTCCAAATTCCATGTATCTGGGACATTCAGTAACACAAAAATTGCAATTTAGAACGTTTTTTGCTCCTGCACCCCCTTTAGGGGCATTGGAACCGACATAAAATGTAGGCTATATTGGAGCAAGGGTTGTCACCATCATTTTGACACCATTATTTTTGAAATCGGTTTGGTACTTCTTGAGATTGCGTAAAAATCGCCATTTAGAACGTTTTTTAGAACGCTTTTTGCGCATTTTCACCCCTTTTAAATTTCGATTTTTTTAAGAAATGTTCTTAGAGATAATTTATATCTAATAAGTAACTACCATGCCAAATTGCATGTATCTGGACCCTTCAGTAACACAAAAATCGCAATTTCGAACGTTTTTTGCTCCTGCACCCCCTTTAGGGTTAATGGCACCGACATAAAATGTAGCCTATGTTGGAGCAAGAGTTGTCATCATCATTTTGATACCATTATTTTTTAAATCGGTTTGGTACTTCCTGAAATTGCTTAAAAATCGCCATTTAGAACGTTTCTTAGAACGCTTTTTGCGCATTTTCACCCCTTTTTAATTTCGATTTTTTTAAGAGATGTCCTTAGAGATCATTAGTATCTTATTTGTAACTACCATTCCAAATTTCATGTTTCTAGGCCCTTCAGTAACACAAAAATCGCATTTTTAGAACGTTTTTTGCTTCTGCACCCCCTTTTGGCCAGTGGTACGGACATAAGATATAGCCTATGTTCTAAGTTTGACTAACACCATCATTTTGATACCATTACTTTTGGAATCGGTTCGGTAGTTCCAGAGCTTACCTACGACAAATAAACAATTTTTTCCTCTTTATAATATGACTAGCAGGCTACACCCGCTTCGCTGGTCCATTTTCCAAATGATCATTGATCAAACAAAATTATGAATTCGACCTTGTATTTTAAATTAATATGGACCTTCACCGGGAAAATCTTTCCGCATTTGCTTAATACTATGCGAACGCTATTTAGCTATTATAATATCTTGTGGGTTAGGCAAAATTCGGACTATTCAGAAGAAATTCTTTTTACAGTATCTATATTATAAAGGACAAACATATCTGTGCGTAACGCATACGTCATTCTGCGAATGGCAACACTTTGAAATTTGAATTTCGGTTTTGCAATTTTCGCTACTGCAAATTTTTAAACTTCTAAAGATCCCACATTTTAAAAGTTTACACCTTCGTATGCAGAAAAAAATGCACTTTTAAACGCAATTTGTTTGAAAGCTGTATCTCAATTTATTTTTGAGATATTAATTTTTTTATAGTTTTTAATACCAATTTTCTAATCGTGGCAACTGAAATACTTCATTTCTTTTAAAAGTGCTTTAGTTATCTTTATTGATTATATTCTTACTGATGCCATTTTCTCATTACAATTAAAAATATCTTTTTTTTTATTATTTGTACAGAAAATGACGTTACACTTTAAAAAAGACACAATTTTCCTGATGATGCTGTTATATTTCACTATTTTTTCATTTCGCTGATATTGAGTTTGAGACAATAGGCTAAATATTTCAGCGACTGAAAATGACGTTATATTTAAAAGAAAACGATAAATATTTGCAAAAATGAGATATTTCTCCTTGAATACGTCTAAAAGTTATAAATTTCTGGAATTTTTACGCCCAGATGCAAAGATTATACTAAGACCTCAAATCACGAGTGGGAATTTTAACATGGAAAGTTGTAATAATTGACAAATGTGACTTCAAGCTTGAAAATATATTTATTAATAACCTATTGCGCGTTAAAATGTTTTTAAATGGTTAATATGGATTTGAAAGGTGGAAAATGAGTTGGTTCGGTTTAGATTTAAAAAGGAAATATTCTATGATTATGTCAAGGTGAAATCATTTTTGCTGATTTTTCATTCCGTAATACCAAGCATCAATTGGTAACTTAATCAAAATTACTTATCTTGATTATATGTTACTTACTGATTACGTATATGAAGAAAGTTTAATTTTTCAATAATTTTAGCAGTTGAAGTTTATGAAAAAAGTATTTTGTTAATCTTAGGTTAAAATATGTCTTTAGAGAGTTAAACTAACAAGTGTAAGATGGATATTTTATTGTAAATTATTGTTGTCGATGTATTATAAATTTGATGCTACAGTTCCTTTGTAAACATTTTCTTTCGTCGAAATTCGACGGGTTCCACCTTGTATATTTAAAGTAGAGGTTAGGAAGAAAATACGGCCGTTGTGATAATCAGAAATGTTAAAATGTTCTCTAGTCACCACACTACTAAAAGGAGAGATAATTATAATGATTGCAGAGAGTGACCACTGAACATTACTTATGTTCGGATTATTCACTTTCGTTTGATAGTTCTTGAACTCCGGGCTTCTCAGCTTGGTGCTATGTGTGGTTCTGGTAGCTTAAATACAATTTCTCTCTACGTTGCATTATATTTTGTAATATACGTCTTCTAGCAGGTCTACCGCAGTTTTCTATCTTCAGATTACAGCAGAATAAATACGGTAAAAAAAAAGTAATAAATTGTTTGCACACAAAAAGTCTTTAACTTTCATTAAAAGAAATGTGAATCACATAAAAGTGGATTTTTAAAAATGAAGTGTTTGAATAAAATTAAAATAATGTCATTTTCATTACCATTTCCTTTTTATATATATACCACTTGCAATTATGTAACTGTTAACCTGAAGAAAAAAAAAACTCGATAACTCATTATAGAAAAATAAACCTCTTGTTTTCATCCAATCAAAATCTTCCCAATCGTATATAATCGGGTGTACAGCTAAGTTTTACGGCAAACATTAGAAGTGTTTGCAAACTATATGGTTACAAATTTACCAGAGTTAACACACGTAAAACATACTTAATTATGCGCCAGACTACATCCCATTAAATAAAGTCAAATTGCTGTTGGCTGAATTATAGATCTTTCGCCAGAAATACTCTTTGTAAATGACAAATAAAGTCAGTTATACAAAACTTAATAACCTAACACGTTATAATATAACGAAATAATCTTTTTGATGCACCGAAGACCTTTTTTCATTTCTCTAAAGAGTGCAATAACACGGAGAAATAAATACACTTTTTTATTTTCAAAATTACATTATTCTTCAGTCTGCTGCCTAAATAAACCTAAAATCGTTAATTTTTTCCTCAGTTTAGCGAATACGATTGTGCAACAGAAGAACTTGCTTTATAATGATTTCTATTTTCAATTTTATCTGCATTTCAGGTACTTTTTTTCTTATCTAGGCTAAAATGATAAATCAACAAATATTGTTCCACCAGCCACCATTGGAATTTTTTCCCCAAGTATTTATTTTTTAGTGACAGTAAAATAACTGCAAATAAAAAAATATATAATACTAAATCTTCTGTTCTCCGTTTGCTTCATAATGAAAAAACATAAATTTACTAATAGCTAAGTACAAATTTCATGTAATCTTCTACAATCGCGATCACTGTCTGACAGTCACTGTCTGATCACTGATCTGACTCTTTCAAATATAAAAGAAACAACTAAATAGTTCAGTAAATACACTAATTAGCAGGTAACCTGATTACGGAAGATTAATCCAATATCAAAAACCTTAAAAAAAAACTGAAAATGGGATGACGAATTAAAAAGACAATCGAAAATGTATTTCAGTAAGCAATTTTTATTGCAAAATATTTTCTTTTGTGGTATTAATAACGCAAAATTGCATAAATTTTCTTAAGAATAATCTTTAGTACTTAACATTTGAAACAGTAGACTTTTCTAAAAGAAAAACTGGCGATATATGTTAAAAAAAAAGAAAAAAAAAAGAGAGAGTGGACAATATTTGTTGATCTGAGTTCGAGGTTATAAAAGTCATAAATTTGGGGAAAAACAAAATAGCATGTATCCGTAGTAAAGTACGCGAAAAATATTTTAAATATCTGAAATTAAAATATTTATAATATGTGTGTGTGTGTGGGGGGGGGGGCAAACGTTTGCATTAAAATTTAAATATTTGACTCCGCTTTTTATAATGTTAACTGCTATTTATGTAATATCATTATTTTATAATTACATCTGCTAGTTTTTTTCTGCAAGAGATACATAATAATAATAATAATAATAATTGTTACTCACAAGGAAGGTCTCCTTAAAACGCATACTCAAAATATTTTGAAAAAGGAAATGCTAATAAAATGACTCATGTATGTAAAAAAGATCGGTAAAAATATAGCGGTCGAATCGCAGTAGAAAATCTGTAAAAAAATATTTTTTCGAGTATTTGGCGCGAACAGACGAACGCTCGACACTCTTTGGCGAACCAATAGGTTACCTCGCCAAATGCAAGAGATTGAAATGCATTTATAAATTCCTTGTTAAATAAGTAATTAAATGCCTAATGCTCAATGAATTTAAACTTAAACTGTGGATTAGTTTACTATTTTTGCTGTAAGCTTATATAATATATGCAAATTGCGTGTTACTTGTATTGAGCTATTTAATTTTATACGGTGTCACCGGCTGGATAAGTTTTAAGGGTATTTTAATTAAGAATGCTATCATTAAACATTTCGATATTAAATTGTTGCTTCCATGACAATAAAACTTTCTTGTTGTCTCTGACACTAACAATATCGAAGTCAAATTGCCAATGCTCAGAATCGGACTTTAATTTGAGTTTGAAACACTTTTAATCCATTTAAATTTCATTGTAAACGGCATAAATACGATCGTTAAATTTCATTGTTACATATATAAATGTATATGACAAAGCTACAGTTATAAATATGTATTTATTTAAGTTAAACTTACTTAAACTAACTTCGTATCGAGAGTTGAAAAAGTTTTTCTTAAAGAATATTTATCATAGTAATATTCAAAATTTTATCGTGTCGCCATCCAGCGCTAAATCACAAAAAATGAAATTTTCATTATTTTTTTAGGAATGCTAAATAGAGGTTCTGCCGATTTTTTTTATGGATATATATATATTTATGACAAGAATATTCTATAATTTTTTTTTTCAAATAATGCTGAGCATGCGCTTATGGGGAACTTCCTTGATATCATTTTATCAATTTTCAGATGCATTTTTCTTAACCTGATGCAAAAGATAAATCGCCAAATATTATTTCAATTGCAATATTTCAACTGAGTAATTCTTTAAGTATTACGAACATTCTCTTTCATGTTTAAATTAAATATATTCGTTTTTTAATACACTGCTCAAAACAATTAAAGGATATTGCAGTTTTAGGTGGATTTTGTATCTGGTACACTGTATAGCTGATTGATACATGGTCGACAGACATAGTAGGTTATATGAGAATAAATTACACATGTTTGGCAGAAAAAATGCATTTTATTGCGCATTTGTGTACTAAAGGAAAAAAACACAATTTGTGCATATGAGAAAAAAAGAATAAGAAAAGGTGTTTTCTTCAAAGAAAATCATTTTCAGTAGGGGGTATGGTTTCCACGGGCGGTCAGCAACGTTGAACACCTTTGAGGCATGGACTCAATGAGGCTATTAATGACGAGTTGGGGTATTCTGCCCCACTCTTCCAGAAGAGCTCTTTCCAGTTCTTGGAGAGTTTGTAGGGGTTGTTGGCGGCCAGAAACTCGTCTTCCTAGAGCGTCCCAAACGTGCTCGATTGGATTCATGTCTGGAGAACACGCTGGCCATTCCATTCGAACGATTCCTTCCTCGAAAAGGAAATCCTTCACCAGGTTTGCACGATGTGGCCTGCAGTTATCGTCCATTAAAATGAAGTTATCTCCGATTGCTGCAGCGTAAGGGACTACAATAGGTCTGAGGATCTCATCCCTATATCGGCGACCAGTCAGAGCTCCATCTCGAATGATGTAGAGGTCAGTGCGACCGTGAATGGAGATGCCACCATACACCAACACTCCTCCACCGCCAAATCTGACACTTTCGTGCACGAACGCAGGATTATTCCAACTGCCACGGTCCCTCCAGATGAAAATACGCCTATTATCCGGATGCACAGAAAAACGGGACTCGTCAGAAAACAGAATATTGCTCCATTCATTTCTCCTCCAGATGACATGCTCGGTTGCCCACTCCCTGCGGTCGCGACGATGCCTTGATGTTAATCTAACACATACCATCGGTCGGCGAGCATACAGACCTACAGCATGGAACCGGTTTCGGACAGTCTGAGTTGAAATCGTGGTGCCTGTAGCCGAGCGAAGGTGTTGTTGGAGAAGAGTAGCCTTCATGGTTCGGTGTCTCCGAGCTGTTAACGCTAAATACCGATCTTCATTGGGCGTTGTTGCCCGTCTACGACCTTGCCCTGGTCTTCGGCCTGCACATCCACTCTCCAAAAAACGGTTCCAGATCCTGGAAATGACACTTTGTGACACTCCAATGGCTTGCGCTACTTCGGCTTAAGTTTGGCCCCCTTCTAACCTACCAACAATTCTCAAAGCTTCTGAATCTGTCAAATGACTTCGCTGAGACATCGTACTCATCGAAACAAAGCAATCACTGAATGCCGATCATCCTTGTCTTCATTCTCTTTTATCCAGTTGAAAGTCAAATTTCATTCGCTGCCGCTGAAGCGACGTTTTTGACGTCGAACTCAAAATTTGCATACTCCACAGTTTGAAAACCAGAAAAATTTGCATTTGTGATTCTCTTCTTCTATTTTCGGCAAAAAAAAATTTCGTTTATATCTTTATTTTATGTAAAACTTCAAATATCCTTTAATTGTTTTGAGCAGTGTATTATCACTCATTAAAATGGATTTCTTTTTTTTTCTTTTTTAAAGATTTTAAATAAAATTAGTAACAGTTTTTTGTCTTTTATTTGTCTAGGTGTAATAGCCGTTTCATTTTTTTTAACAACAAAAAACTTCGCCAAGAAATAAAATGGTAACCTTATCGTCCAAAATAACAAAACTTTCCGTCATACTTCTATAACTAATCTAGGTAGAACGATGTGTTATAGCTTAAAACCTTCCCTGAAACGATACCTATCTAACGGTATAAGTTCCGTAAAAATCCATGCAGTAGAACTCGAAATCTAGGCGTTCGGAACGAAATTTCCGTTTGGATTTTATATATATAATAGAAGATAATAGAATAGATAATAGATTTTATATATATATAATAGAATAGATAATAGATTATGTGTTATGAACTATCTCAAAGTTTAAAACAGATCACATTGTTAGATTTCCTAATTTTAATAATATCACGTTATGTTAGTTTCACATTCCACCACCAGGGAGCGCACTCTATTCTTAACGAAAGCGTATCTGAACGAAACTCCTTCATGCAACCTTTCCGTAGACACATGAATCGGGAGGGTGGCGGTCTTAACCGATAATTTAAGATAATTGCTGAAATTACTACGAAAAATATTTTAAAGGGGCCCTACGCGGGCCCCTAATAGAGTTAGAGGAAATCGGAAGACGGCAAAATAATCGCGGGGAAAAGTTTGCTTCGGTGCTCTCGAGCTACTTTTGGCGCGAGATCTAAGCTCTACGACCAACAAAAGACCAGATATTTAAGGAAATATGAAATAACAAAGTCCAAAACAACAGAATTTTCCGTAATATTTCTATAACTAATCTAGGTAGAATGATGTGTTATAGCTTAAAACCTTTCTTGAAACGATATCTATCTAACGGTATAAGTTCTGTAAAAATCCATGCGGTAGAACTCGAAATCTAGGCGTTCGGAACGAAATTTCCGTTTGGATTATATATATATAATAGAATAGCAAACCCCGCGGCTTTGCTCGCGTAATATTTGAAATATGCCAAGTGATATTTATATGTCTAATTTTTATTAAAAGGTACTAACTAATTTTTTATTTTATTAAAAGGTAATATTTTACTTTATTAAGTTTTTTCTATTAAAAGGTACTTATTACTTTTAGGAATAATTCAAAAATTACTATTTAAAACACAGTTTGATTAAACATCATTATTACACTGCATTAGGCAGAAATGAGACTTAAATTAATAAAATGAAATAAAACTAAATAAATGATAATTTAGAAAATATTTTGAAATTTTTATGCTCAATTAATACGCTCATTTCAGTATTCATTTGAAGTTTTTTGAATTTTTTAGAAACCATCTTCTTACATCTTAAAATTAACCATCATGTCAAATTCCAAGTCCTACCACCTCTCTCGACATAAAGGGCTATGTTGAAACAGGAACTATCACCATTAATTTGCCAAAATTAATTTTGAAATCGGTTTGTTATTTCCTAATATTCCACAGAAACGTAATTTAAAAAGCTTTTAAAGCCCTTTTTTAGAAAGTTTGTTGTTCCTGTGAACCCCAGGTGGTAGAATCACCGGCATAAAATATAGCCTGTGTAGGATCACAGACTGTTACCACTGATTCGCAACTATTACTTTTATAATCGGTTTATATTCCTTGAAATTGCATAGAATCGTAATTTAGAACTTTTTTAGAATGCTTTTCGCACCTCCTCTCCCCTTCACCCCTTTTTAATTCGAATTTATATTCGACGTTCCTTCGAGGGCATTTATATTTTATAAGTAACTACCATGTCATATTTAAAGTTTCTAGCCTTTCCAGTATCACAGAAATCGCAATTTAGAAAGTTTTTAGCTCCTGCAACCCTCTGGTGATAGTGGAACAGACATAAAATATAGCTTATGTTTGAGCAGGTTCTATCACCAAAATTTTTCATCATTATTTTTTTAATCGGTTGGGTAATTTATAAGTTTGCTTGAAAATTGTAATTTATAACGCTTTTCACTCACTTCATTTTTTAAAATTTGGAATTTTCTTTTGACTGTTCTTAGAAAGCAGTTGCATCTTGTAAGTAAATACCATGCCATACTTCAAAGTGTTAGACCCCTCAGTTGTGCAAAAAACGCAAATTAGAACATGTTTCGCTTTTGCAACCCTCAGATGGTAGTGACAGCAACATAAAATATAATCTGTGTTACAGCAGGGACTGTCACTATTGATTTGCAACCATTACTTTTGAAATAGCTTTGGTATTTCCTTAGATTGAGTAGAAATCGCAATTTAGAACGTTTTTAGGTCACTTTTCGCGCATTTTCACCCCTTTTTAAATTTTCAATTTTTTCGAAACTGTTCTTAAAAATCATTTATACATAATAAATGTGCACCTTGCCTAATTTTAAGTTGCTAGCCCCTACCGATCACAAAAATCGAAATTTAGAACGCTTTTTAGCTCCTGCAACGTCTTGGTGATAGTGATACCGACACAAAATAGCGTCTATGTTAGAGCATAGGCTGTCAGCATCAATTTCCTACCATTACGTTTGAAATAAGATTCATTCTTCCTGAGATATTGCCGACAAATCGGCATTTCAAACGTTTTTAGAACGCTTTACGCGCATTTTGCTCCTGCATCTCCTCTGGGGTAGTGGAAACATATATAAAATATAGCCTATCTTGGAGCAAGATCTGTCACCGTCACTTTTACACCATTATATTTGAAATCGGTTCAGTACTTCCTGAGATTGCATAGAAATCGCAATTTAGAATTTTTTACAACGCTTTTTGCGCATTATGACCCCCTTTTAAATTTCAATTTTTTTAGGAAATGTCCTTAGAGATCATTGATATCTTATAACTAACTACCATTCCAAATTTCACGATTCTAGGCCCTTCCGTAACGCTAAAGCCGCAATTTAGAACGTTTTTCTCCTGCACCCCTTTTGGGATAGTGGCACCGACATAAAACATCGCCTATGTTGGAGCAAGGGTTGTCACCATCATTATGACACCAATATTTTTTAAATCGGTTTGGTATTTCCTGAGATTGTGTAGAAACTACCAATTAGAACGTTTTTTAGAACGCTTTTGCCCATTTTCAGCCTTTTCAAATTTCGAATTGTTTAAGAACTGTTCTTAGACATCATTTATATCTTACATGTAACTAATATTCAAAATTTCATATTGCTAGGCCCGTCAGTAACGCTAAAATCGCATTTTTAGAACGTTTTTTGCTCCTACACCCCCTTTGGGGTAGTGACACCGGCATAAAACATAGCCTATCTTGGAGCAAGCGTTGTCACCATCATTTTGGCACCAATATTTTTTAAATCGGTTTGGTATTTCCTGAGATTGTGTAGAAACTACCATTTAGAACGTTTTTTAGAACGCTTTTTGTGCATTTTCACCCCTTTCAAATTTCGAATTATTTAAGAACTGTTCTTAGACATCATTTATACCTTATAAGTAACTAATATTCAAAATTTCATATTTCTAGGCCCTTCAGTAACGCTAAAATCGCATTTTTAGAACGTTTTTTGCTCCTACACCCCCTTTGGGGTAGTGACACCGACATAAAACATAGCCTATCATGGAGCAAGCGTTGTCACCATCATTATGACACCAATATTTTTTAAACCGGTTTAGTATTTACTGAGATTGTGTAGAAACTACCATTTAGAATGTTTTTTAGAACGCTTTTTGTGCATTTTCATCCTTTCAAATTTCGAATTGTTTAAGAACTGTTCTTAGACATCATTTATATCTTATAAGTAACTAATATTCCAAATTTCATATTTCTAGGCCTTTTAGTAACGCTAAAATCGCATTTTTAGAACGTTTTTTACTCCTACACCCCCTTTGGGGTAGTGGCACCGACATAAGATATAGCCTATGTTCTAAGTTGGACTAACACCATCATTTTGTTACCATTACTTTTGGAATCGGTTCGGTAGTTCCAGAGCTTACCTCCGACAAATAAACAATTTTTTCCTCTTTATAATAGGAGTATAGACTAGCAAACCCCGCGGCTTTGCTCGCGTAATATTTGAAATATGCCAAGTGATATTTATATGTCTAATTTTTATTAAAAGGTACTAACTAAATTTTTATTTTATTAAAAGGTAATATTTTATTTTATTAAAAGGTACTTATTACTTTTAGGAATAATTAAGAAAATTACTATTTAAAACACAGTTTGATTAAACATCATTGTTACACCGTATAAGGCAGAAATGAGACTTAAATTAATAAAACTAAATAAAACTAAATAAATAATAATTTAGAAAATATTTTGAAACTTTTATGCTCAATTAATATGCTCATTTCAGTATTCATGTGAAGTTTTGAATTTTTTAGAAACCATCTTCTTACATCTTAAAATTAACCATCATGTCAAATTCCAAGTCCTGCCACCTCTCTCAACATAAAGGGCTATGTTGAAATAGGAAATGTCACCATTAACTTACCAACATTAATTTTGAAATTGGTTTGTTATTTCCTAATATTACACAGAAACATAATTTAGAAAACTTTTAAAGGACTTTTTTAGAGCGTTTGTTGTTCCTGTGAACCCCAGGTGGTAGAATCATCGGCATAAAATATAGCCTGTGTAGGATCAGAGACTGTTACCATTGATTCGCAACTATTACTTTTATATTTGGTTTATATTCCCTGAATTTGCATAGAAATCGTAATTTTGGACTTTTTTAGAATGCTTTTCGCACCTCCCATTCTCTTCACTCCTTTTTATTTCAAATTTATTTTCGACAGTCCTTCAAGGGTATTTAAATTTTATAACTACCATGCCATATACCATGCACAGTTTCTAGCCTTTTCAGTATCACAGAAATCGCAATTTAGAAAGTTTTTAGCTACTGCAACCCTCTGGTGCTAGTGGCACAGACATAGAATATAGCTTATGTTAGAGCAGGTTCTATCACCAACAATTTATCATCATTATTTTTTTAACCGGTTTGGTATTTGATAAGATTACATAAAAATTGTAATTTATAATGCTTTTCGCTCACTTCACATTTTTAAATTTGAAATTTTCTTTCGACAGTTCTTAGAAAGCAATTGCATCTTCTAAGTAAATACCATGCCATACTTCAAAGTATTAGACCCTTCAGTTATGCAAAAAACGCAAATTAAATTGTTTTGCTTTTGCAACCCTCAGATGGCAAGTGATCAGATGGCAGTGACAGCAACATAAAATATAACCTATGTTATAGCAGGGACTGTCACCATTGATTTGCAACCATTACTTTTGAAATAGCTTTGGAATTTCCTGAGATTGAGTAGTAATCGCAATTTAGAAAGTTTTTAGAACGCTTTTCGCGCATTTTCACCCCTTTTTAAATTTCCAATTTTTTCGAAACTGTTCTTAAAGATAATTTATATATAATAAATATGTACCTTGCCTAATTTTAAGTTGCTAGCCCCTACCGCTCACAAAAATCGAAATTTGGAACGCTTTTTTGCTCCTGCAACGTCTAGGTCATAGTGATACCGACTTAAAATAGCGTCTATGTTAGAGTAGAGGCTGTCAGCATCAATTTTTTACCATTACTTTTGAAATCTCTTTGATTCTTCCTGAGATATTGGTGACAAATCGGCATTTAGAACGTTTTTAGAACGCTTTTCGCTCATTTTGCTCCTTCATCTCCTCCGTGGTAGTGGAAACAGATATAAAATATAGCCTATCTTGGAGCAAGATCTGTCACCATCATTTTTACACCATTATATTTGAAATAGGTTCAGTATTTCCTGAGAATGCATAGAAATCGCAATTTAGAACGTTTTTTACAACGCTTTTTGCGCATTTTGACCCCCCTTTTAAATTTCGATTTTTTTAGGAAATGTCATTAGAGATCATTGATATTTTTTATAACTAACTACCAGTCTAAATTTCACGAATAAAGGCCTTTCCGTCATGCAAAAACCGCAATTTAGAACGTTTTTCTCCTGCACCCCCTTTGGGGTAATGGCACCGACATAAAACATAGCCTATGTTGGAGTAAGGGTTTTCACCATCATTTTGACACCAATATTTTTAAATGGGTTTGGTATTTCCTGAGATTGTGTAGAAATCACCATTTAGAACGTTTTTCAGAACGCTTTTCGCGCATTTTCACCCCTTTTAAATTTCGAATTGTTTAAGAACTGTTCTTAGAAATCCTTTATATCTAATAAGTAGCTGATACTTCAAATTCATATTTCTAGGCCCTTCAGTAACACATAAATCGCATTTTTAGAACGTTTTTTGCTCCTACACCCCCTTTGGGGTAGTGGCACCGACATAGTAAAACATAGCCTATCTTAGAGCAAACGTTGTCACTATCATTTTGACACCAATATTTTTTTTAATCGGTTTGGTATTTCCTGAGATTATGTAGAAACTACCATTTAGAACGTTTTTCAGAACGCTTTTTGTGCATTTTCACCCCTTTTAAATTTCTAATTGTTTAAGAACTGTTCTTAGACATCATTTATATCTTATAAGTAACTAATATTCCAAATTTCATATTTCTAGGCCCTTCAGTAACGCAAAAATCGCATTTTTAGAACGTATTTTGCACCTGCACCCCCTTTGGGGTAGTGGCACCGATATAAAATATAGCCTATGTTCTAAGTTGGACTAACACCATCATTTTGATACCATTACTTTTTTAATCGGTTTGGTATATCCTGAGATTATGTAGAAACTACCATTTAGAACGTTTTTTAGAACGCTTTTTGTGCATTTTCACCCCTTTTAAATTTCGAATTGTTTAAGAACTGTTCTTAGACATCATTCATATCTTATAACTAACTAATATTCCAAATTTCACATTTCTAGGCCCTTCAGTAACGCAAAAATTGCATTTTTAGAACGTTTTTTGCTCCTGCACCCCCTTTGGGGTAGTGGCACCGACATAAGATATAGCCTATGTTCTAAGTTGGACTAACACCATCATTTTGATACCATTACTTTAGGAATCGGTTCGGTAGTTCCTGAGCTTACCTCCTACAAATAAACAATTTTTTCCTCTTTATAATAGGAGTATAGACTAGCAAACCCCGCGGCTTTGCTCGCGTAATATTTGAAATATGCCAAGTGATATTTATATGTCTAATTTTTATTAAAAGGTACTAACTAAATTTTTATTTTATTAAAAGGTAATATTTTATTTTTTTAAAAGGTTTTTTTTATTAAAAGGTACTTATTACTTTTAGGAATAATTCAAAAATTACTACTTAAAACGCAGTTTGATTAAACATCATTATTACTCTGCATTAAGCAGAAATGAGACTTAAATTAATAAAATGTAATAAAACTAAATAAATGATAATTTGGTAAATATTTTGGAACTTTTATGCTCAATTAATACGCTCATTTCAGTATTCATTTGAAGTTTTGAATTTTTTAGAAATCATATTCTTACATCTTAAAATTAACCATCATGTCAAATTCCAAGTCCTACCACCTCTCTCAACATAAAGGGCTATGTTGAAAAAGAACTGTTACCATTAATTTGCCAACATTAATTTTGAAATCGGTTAGTTATTTCCTAATATTTCACAGAAACGTAATTTAAAAAGCTTTTAAAGCCCTTTTTTAGAACGTTTGTTGTTCCTGTGAACTCCAGGTGGTAGAATCACCGGCATAAAATATAGTCTGTGTAGGATCAGAGACTGTTTCCATTGATTCGCATGTATTACTTTTATAATCGGTTTATATTCCCTGAAATTGCGTAGAAATCGTAATTTAGGACTTTTTTAGAATGCTTTTCGCACCTCCCCTTCACTTCACCCCTTTTTAATTCAAATTTATTTTCGACGTTCCTTCGAGGGCATTTATATTTTATAAATAACTACCATGTCATATTTAAAGTTTCTAGCCTTTTCAGTATCACAGAAAACGCAATTTAGAAAGTTTTTAGCTCCTGCAACCCTTTGGTGGTGGCGGTAGTGGAACAGACATAAAATATA
This sequence comes from Maratus speciosus, assembly GCA_963932465.1. Lineage (NCBI taxonomy): Eukaryota > Metazoa > Arthropoda > Arachnida > Araneae > Salticidae > Maratus > Maratus speciosus. Next base: position 277,853,421 of record OZ010793.1, read on the forward strand.
GCTTATGTTTTAGCAGGTTCTATCACCAAAATTTGTCATCATTATTTTTTTAATCGGTTTGGCAATTTATAAGTTTGCTTAAAAATTGTAATTTATAACGCTTTTTACTCTCTTCATTTTTTTAAATTTGGAATTTTCTTTCGACTGTTCTTAGAAAGCAGTTGCATCTTGTAAGTAAATACCATGCCACACTTCAAAGTGTTAGACCCCTCAGTTGTGAGAAAAATCAAATTAGAACATGTTTTGCTTTTGCAACACTCAGATGGTAGTGACAGCAACATAAAATATAACCTATGTTATAGCAGGGACTGTCACCATTGATTTGCATCCATTACATTTGAAATAGCTTTGGTATTTCCTTCGATTGAGTAGAAATCGCAATTTAGAACGTTTTTAGGACGCTTTTCGCGCATTTTCACCCCTTTTTAAATTTCCAATTTTTTCGAAACTGTTCTTAAAGATCATTTATACCTAATAAATATGTACCTTGCCTAATTTTAAGTTGCTAGCCCCTACCGATCACAAAAATCGAACTTTAGAACGCTTTTTTGCTCCTGCAATGTCTTGTAATAGTTATACCGACATAAAATAGCGTCTGTGTTAGAGCAGGGGCTGTCAGCATCAATTTCCTACATTACGTTTGAAATCAGATTCATTCTTCCTAAGATATTGCCGACGAATCGGCATTTAGAACGTTTTTAGAACGCTTTTCGAGCATTTTGCTCCTGCATCTCCTCTGGGGTAGGGGAAACAAATATAAAATATAGCCTATCTTGGAGCAAGATATTTCACCATCATTTTTACACGATTATATTTGTAATCGGTTCAGTACTTCCTGAGATTGCATAGAAATCGCATTTAGAAAGTTTTTTACAACGCTTTTTGCGCATTTTGACCCCCTTTTAAATTTCGATTTTTTTTAGGAAATGTCCTTAGAGATCATTGATATCTTATAACTAACTACCATTCCAAATTTCACTATTCTAGGCCCTTCCGTAATGCAAAAGCCGCAATTTAGAACGTTTTTCTCCTGCACCCCCTTTGGGGTAGTGGCACCGACATAAAACATCGCCTATGTTGGAGCAAGGGGGTTCACCATCATTTTGACACCCTTATTTTGACACCATTATTTTTTAATTCGGTTTGGTATTTCCTGAGATTGTGCAGAAACCACCATTTAGAACGTTTTTTAGAACGATTTTCGCGCATTTTCACCCCTTTTAAATTTCGAATTGTTTAAGAACTGTTCTTAGAAGTCCTTTTTATCTAATAAGTAGCTAACATTTCAAATTTCATATTTCTAGGCCCTTCGGTAACGCAAAAATCGCACTTTTAGAACGTTTTTTGCTCCTGCACCCCCTTTCGGGTAGTGGCACCGACATAAAACATAGCCTATGTTGGAGCAAGTGTTGTCACCGTCATTTTGACACCCTTATTTTGACACCATTATTTTTTAATTCGGTTTGGTATTTCCTGAGATTGTGCAGAAACCACCATTTAGAACGTTTTTTAGAACGATTTTCGCGCATTTTCACCCCTTTTAAATTTCGAATTGTTTAAGAACTGTTCTTAGAAGTCCTTTATATCTAATAAGTAGCTAATATTTCAAATTTCATATTTCTAGGCCCTTCAGTAACACATAAATCGCATTTTTAGAACATTTTTTGCTCCTGCACCCCCTTTCGGGTAGTGGCACCGACATAAAACATAGCCTATGTTGGAGCAAGTGTTGTCACCGTCATTTTGACACCCTTATTTTGACACCATTATTTTTTAATTCGGTTTGGTATTTCCTGAGATTGTGCAGAAACCACCATTTAGAACGTTTTTTAGAACGATTTTCGCGCATTTTCACCCCTTTTAAATTTCGAATTGTTTAAGAACTGTTCTTGGAAGTCCTTTATATCTAATAAGTAGCTAATATTTCAAATTTCATATTTCTAGGCCCTTCAGTAACACATAAATCGCATTTTTAGAACATTTTTTGCTCCTGCACCCCCTTTGTGGTAGTGACACCGACATAAAACATAGCCTATCTTGGAGCAAGCGTTGTCACCATCATTTTGACACCAATATTTTTTAAATCGGTTTGGTATTTCCTTAGATTGTGTAGAAACTACCATTTAGAACGTTTTTTAAAACGCTTTTTGTGCATTTTAACCCCTTTTAAATTTCGAATTGCTTCAGAACAGTTCTTAGACATCATTTATATCTTATAAGTAACTAATATTCAAAATTTCATATTTCTAGGCCCTTCAGTAACGCTAAAAGCACATTTTTAGAACGTTTTTTGTTCCTACACCCCCTTTGGGGTAGTGGCACCGACATAAGATATAGCCTATGTTCTAAGTTGGAATAACACCATCATTTTGATACCATTACTTTTGGAATCTGTTCGGTAGTTCCAGAGCTTACCTCCTACAAATAAACAATTTTTTCCTCTTTATAATAGGAGTATAGATGAGTATAGACTAATAATTATTAAAAATTAACTACAATCAATTATTATTTAATAATAGTTTATAATATTGGAGTTAAAAAAGGTTAGGTTTAATTTTTAATAGGTTCACAATAATGTTATTTACTGATTCATATTTTGGAGACCTTTTAAAACATAACTATTTTTTGAAGTTTTCACATGCCTAGAACATCTGTGATGAAGAATCATGATAATTACTACATGCTAGTTTCCAATTAACATTGCTAGCTGTGAAAACTGGCAGTCAGTATAGGCTGCTGCATGTAGCCTGAAAGTCCAGGAAGAGAATCATGGATGAAATAAGAAGAAGAATCTTGTTGAAAGCTTGAATTTTCTTGCACAATATGGATGACCATTTGATAGTTCTGATATATCAAATTTAATTTACACATATTTTAACTATTTAAATAACAGAGAACAGAGAAAGTCTTTTTGGAAGAAAACCACCAGGATCTGATTTTCTCAAAAAGTTTGGAAAATGTTAGGCAAATGAATTTTAACTAAACGTAAACCTGAAATGCTTACAAATGTTACAGCAACTTCTTTTTCTAATACCTATATTTTTATTACATAAGAAAATGATCCACAAGAAAGAAAGTCCTGAAAGAATTTTTTATGTTGATGAGGCTGGAATGGATATGGATAGCTAAAATAGCCCAGTTTTCTTATTTAATTAATTCAGTTAATTTTATATAATTTTTATGCAATGCTTTATATAAAATTCAGCAACCAAAGGAGAATGTTTAGTGTTGTTTTTGGTATATCAGCTAGTGGTTATTACATTCTTCTATTCCCGGTTTATGAGCGAGCTCGTATATATGAATCATGGACAAACGATGGTACTGCAGAAGCATTGTATGAATCACAGAATCTGGATGGATGCAGTATTCTGTACTTGAATCTTGGATGGATTATTTTATTAAGTAGTACACCAAAAGCTTACAAAAGCCTGCCTTTTTATTTATTATTGTGATGGACATAAATGAATTATGACGCTGTGAAAAAAAGCTATCAACAATCACATTATAATATTCTGCCTGCTACCTCTTGCAAGACATAGTTTACAACCATTAGATCTAGGTATATTTTCCCCATTAAAAAAAGCGTAGACAGGATTTTTAAAGAAACAGCATCAAGAAAACCGACTGCAATATGTGTAAAAAATTAAAATAAACTACACTGACAACATTATCTGCACCCATTTCAGATGTCAATAGGATTGTTAGACATAGTTTTAAAGGAAATGTTTCCAGGCCAAGATAGGGGGAGTATCGAAAAAAAAGTTTGCATTGCATCTGCAAAGAGAACAAGAGGAATGAGAAACTTAAAAGTTGCATAAATTTCAAAGAGGAAAAAAAACAACAACAACAGCAAAAAATATCCCTAGTCAACATTCTCTTTTGAATCCATTTATAATCGTCAAAGACGACAAGATATCTCAAACCATATCTATAAGGATCTTGAGTGTTGGTAAGATATGAAATGAAAAAAATCAGTAAATAATTTATTAGGAAAAAACCTGATTAAAATTGGAATTTATGTTTCTTAAAGTATGCTAAAAAAATCCAAAATTGTCAATCATTATACTTTTCCAGAATCGATGTGATTAAAATCCTTGAAGAACCAAATTTTAACAAAAAACGATTTTAACACTACAAATTTACACTTTAATGAAATAAAATGACACATAACTTATTATAAAGGTTTTTTTAAATGTTTGTAAATAATAAAAGGTCACTTTTTATTCATTGGTTTATCTTTTGATTACACTTTTTAGATATGACCACTTTACCCTACCCCCTGGGGTAAAGAGGTCATAAAAACATGCCTGAAAAAATAAGTTATAAAAAGGTGTTATTCCCCAAAAATATTTCTGAAATGGATATGGAATGGATGTACTCTAGAGTAATGTAATGTAAAATAACAACCAAAATTTTAGGAATCATTACAGATATTCTGATGTTTATATCCTCTGAAAGTTAGAAAAGCCTGTTTTTATGACCACGTTCCACCACCTGACCCTATTTTTTTTAAATTTTAGATTAAAATAATATTTGTTTGAGAGTTATTCTAGCCAATTTAAGATGCATTTTTTATTGTAAATAATTTTGTAGGTTCATTATAAATCAATGAAACAGTTCCTTCTTAAACATTTTACTTCGTCGAAGTTCGACGGTTTCTACCTCGTTTATCTTTCAAAACAAAGGAATACGTCAATGCGATGTTTAGTATTGCATGAAGTAGTTTGGGAATTAAGCAGAATCAAAGTTTTGAACTCCCAATGTTAAATGGTTTTTTAATAGTTACAAAACGAACAATGGCGGTAATTTTTTAAGCATAGCTAATAAGGTATATGGCGAAATGAGATGTAATTTCGGACTCATATATTTCAAATTTCTTGGAATCGATTTCTGTTTAGTGTTTTATAGATTAGAGGCTGTACATATGTAAGGTTATCACTTTAGTGGGCAGGGGCTTGGCATTTGATATCGTAAGATATCTCTAGGAGGAGGGGGTTATCTTTTGATATCGTTATCATTTTTGATACAACCAAAATTTTAATTTTTTGCTAACATTTTACATCTAAAGAGTCTATGAACTTTTTCTTAGCCTCTTGTAAATTTTTATGAAAATACATAGGTATTGTTAAAACCATTAAGTAATTATAAAATCATTTTATTCCAAAACTAGGTGAGTCTGCCCGTGCGAGCTACGCCCTCCAACCCCCATTCAGACTTCGAAGCCTCTGAAAATATAGTAATGTGCCCTGTTTAAAAAATATAACCAGGTTACGGAAGATTGTTGGATATTAAGCCCCATAGCGGCGACTATCTTCTGTAATTGGGTTTCCATGCTTCTCCGTTTCAATGGAGCCTTTTTCTGTTACAAGGGCATCATCCGTCATTGTCGTAGGAACTGGTGACTGTGGGGTTGATAAGTAAGATAAATTACACTTATCAAAATCAACTTGTATAAAATGGTATGTTATAGATGTCGCTATCTTTCTGAGTTTTATAAAGACGCTAAGGACAATATTCTTCTTTTAGATTCGAAACGAGGTTAATAAAAAACCCGTCTGCTTGGGAATAGCTTTCAGAACCGCGGTATTGAAAACCATTGTTTTAGCGCTTATATGTTTTGATCGAGTTTTAGATACTTTCATGAACAGGTATAGCTTATTCATGAATTAATTCCTATATTATGATGCGCCATCGTGCATATTATCATGTTATTTTTACATTGCATATTGTTTATACTAATTAAAAATAATATCCGAAATTTCAAATATGTACTTATCGAATTTTCCTTTAAGGTTTTTTGCGCATTCATTTTCTTGTATTTATGCTGCATCAAGTTTCGCAATGTACAGTCGTGGAAAAAAAAAAGTAAACACCCCCTAATAACTCCTCAACAAATCATTGTAGACGAAAGTTACTGGTACCGAACGATTGAAAATAAAAGTCTACTTTTGAATGATGTATATAAAATTTTCTTAGGGGGTCATCTACATATTAAAACGAATCCAAACTTCAATTTTTTCAATGGCAATACCCAATTTTAACGAGATATTCCAAATCTTCGGTTCAAACTATGCCTAGATACCAAATTCCAAGTCATTTGAATGATAAGTTTTTGAATTATAAACATTTAAAATCTAGTGCTTCTAATGTTAAATTACATTTTCATATTCTTATTTATATCTCCTGAAATCATGCTCCTGATGTGCTAATTTTTTTTTTTTTTTTGTAGCAATAATACTAATATACCCAAACATAAATACGCTGAATTTGCAATTTTTATAATTTTGTGATATGAATTATGAATTATGAATTATGAAATTAATATACGAAAAAATTATGAATTGCAACCTACAATTTTTTTGATGGATTTAGATTTATTAAGTCCTGCTTTATGGAAAACCAAAATTTCACATTTTTCATCCAAGTAGTTTTCAAATTATGCTTAAAAAAAGGATAAATGATGGTTTAAGGTGGAATCTATGATGGAAGTGAGTAGACATTTTGAAATTTATTTTGCTGTACTGTAATCTAACAGGCTGCATTGACTCCTTGAGTGGCGCTTAAGGTGCCTTGATCAAGAAAGGGGCTCTCTCGGTTAACAATCGAGTACGGAACTTCAATTTGTATACAGCCCTTAAAATACGCTAGTTTTAAAATAATTAATTTCTCGGAAACTTATGGTACGAATTGCATAAAAATTCGTTTTTAGACTAACTGAAGGGTGTAGAGTTCATTTATGCTGTCGAAATTGCGTACTGCTATTGAAAAAAACAATGTTTGGGTTCGTTTTAATATGTAGATGGCCCTGTAAGCAAATTTTATATACATCATTTAAAAGTAGGCTTTATTTCCAATCATTCGGTACCAATAACTTTCTTCTACGATAATTTGTTGAAGAGTTAGTAGGGGGTGTTTACTTTTTTTTTCCACGACTGTACAAGTAAATTTGCTAGTCGCTCTGCTTTTATACCATGTGACGTAACATTAAAATTTTCCGGAATGAAAATCGTTTAAATTGTGTCATTTTAAAATATGACGTAATTTTCACTATTAAATGCATTTATCATGCAATAATTTATTTATATTTAAGGTTTTTTCGCTTATAAGATTAGCGAGTGCATACATTATTAAATTTTAAAATGTGTAGCCTTCATGACACCTTATTATTTTTTTGAAATGTAATTCATCTTCATGTTATGGGAACACACACACACACAAACGATATCTTTGGAATTGAAATCTCGCATAGATATATTTTTAATTTTTAACTGTTCGTCAATATTTTCATTTGACAATTTTAAATGTGACATAATTACTGTCATTTACTGCCTTTAAAGTATATTAATGAATTTATCATTTCCTTTCTATTTTTAATATTCACTTGAAAATAGTTTTGTTATTAGAAAGGAAGTATTTTTATTTGCGCTGCCTTAGAAATAAAGACAAACGTTAAAAAATTCATCTCGAAACAGAAATAAAAGCCCGGTAAATATATTTTAAAATTTAAACTTTTTGGCAGTATTATTGTTTGGCCATTTTAAATATGGCGTTATTTCTCGCATTTACTGCTTTTAATGCATATTAATGAATTTATTATTTTAAACTTTTTATTCTCATTTATTAGTCATTGTAAATACAATTTTTATGACGCAGTTTTCAATATTTCCTTGATTTTATAATATAATCATTTAATTCTGAAGTTTTTTCTGTTTTAAATAGTCACAAGTAAATAAATTTTTAATCGTAAGAAAATATTATTCTTTGCACTGTTTCTACCACTGGCAGCAATTTGAAATAAAATCCTTTCTAAACTATGCAAAAAAAAAAAAAAAAAAAAAAAAAAAAAAAAAAAAAAAATCTACTGAAATGATAAAAATTTAATTACACTAAATAAGAAACCATTATTTATTATTATTATTATTATTATTATTATTATTTAATGAAATTGTTTTTCTAATTTTCTTGAAAAGCACAAACTAATCACAATATTGTCTTCACTATAGATTGAAATAAAAGAGAATTGCAATTTAATTTGAAAATAGCTAAATTGAATAAATATAATCGTTATCCGTTTTCTCCTATTTTCCACAAAAATGGAGTAACGTGGTTGCCACCATTAGATACATTTCATTCAAATTAGAAAAAAAAATTAATAAATTCAAATCTTAACATTCTTTTACCAGTTTTGAGATCTGCGGATCAATACGGATTTTTGGTGATAATTTCACTGCATAATATTCCATATTTTAGGAGAAATCGCCGTGAAACATAATCAGTCGTTTCATAAAATCGTTCCATAATATCGTTTCATAAAATCGTTTCGTGAATTCTTTTCATCAGGATTTTTTATATATAGGGTAGATATGGATTATCCCACTGTTTGAAATCCCCTATTCTTCTGCGATATGTGAACATGATGCGTTGTTAAAGAAACCAGGATCAAGATGACACTTGTTATGTTTACTAGTAAAAAATGGGAAGACTGTTGGTCAGCAGTTTTGTTGATAAAAAGATCTGCTTACCCTCTCCCCATCCAAGGAGCAAGTACAAAATACAATATCATTGTTGAATGCATTGTGTAACAAAAAGCTAAGTTTTAAATAGTTAGCTTTTCCTTAAAGTATTATTTGCTATAAAGGTATTGCATTCATAATAGTAATATTTTATTGACTTATCTTCACTTAAATCAGTAAAAAATGCGGATAATAAATGTGTATCATTTCAAACGTATTAAATGAAAAATAAAGGAAAAATGTCAAAATAAAAATATTTTTTTGACATTGATAACGGTATGATTAGGATAGACTGGGGATTCGAGGAATGGTTTTCTTTAAGATTTAAATATCTGAATCCAAAATGATAAATGATTCCATCGAGTTATTCTTAAAAAGTAGGCACTCTGCAGTTTGTTTTGTAATCACTAAAAAGACGTATTTCAGTGGAAGTTCCAAAGATTACATCTCTATAATTCTTAAATTAGTTAACGGAACGACACCAGTTTGACTTACGAACTCCAATAAGAATAATTTTGTAATTGATATAATTATTTGGTAAAAATAACCAAAGATTCCAAATATGATGTCAAAGTAACTTCTTAGTATTGCACATTATTTTTAACATTTCAAATTGAAGCAGTCACCCTAAGATCATACTTTTAAGATAAATGTAATGAACATATAATTCCCTATCCAATAGCTATTTTCACTATTCTTTGTGACAATTTGGATTACATTTTCGTTTTTATTTTTCTTGGTTGACTGTACACGCAAACATATTTTTTCTCTTTTTTTTATGCCTAAGAAGAATATTAAGTTTAATTTGGCTTATAAGTGTGAACAAGCATTTAAAACAATGAAAAAGAAATTGCTTCTGACAGGGTTGTTACTCACTTTAATCCTAAATTGCCTTTAGTTTTAGCTACTGATGCTTCTCCTTATGGTACCCCCGCAGTGTTTTTGCATATGATGACATATAACACTGAAAAGACCATTAGGTTTTTGTCCAAAACTTTCAATAATGCAGAAAAACGGTATAGTCAAGTTGAGAAAGAGTCTTTAGCTATTATATTTAGTGTGAAGAATTTTTTTTCAATATTTTTATGGCAAGAGATTTATCGTATTAATTGACAGTAAACTGTTAGAGTCTATTTTTTCTTCTTCTAAAAGTATTCCTGTTTTATCGGCTGCTGGAATGCAACGATATGCAATTTATTTACAATCGTCAAATCATTTGAACGTCCGTTATAAGAAAACTACTGAACACGGAAATGTTGATGCTCTTTCACGACTTTCTTTACGTAGTGAAGATTTACCTCAACACTTAAATTCAAATGATGCAATTGATGAATCTGCAATTAATCACATCTCTATCTTACCTTTAACGTCTAAATCTTTTGCTTCGGAGACAAAATCTGATCTCATGTTAAGCTAATTTTTTTTTTTTTTTATCACCTCATTTCTGGTTCGGAAATTCCTAAAAAATTGCTTTTCGGTGGTAAACAAATGAATTTACTCTTCATCATAGTTGTATTTTGAAAGGATGTAGGGTAGTTATCCCAGATATTCATAGAAAACAAATATTAAAAGAATTATACTTTGGTCATTTTGGAATAGTGAAAATGAAGTCTTTAGTCCGTAGTTTTGTATGGTGGCCAGGCATATATCAAGATATTGAAGATCTTGCACGAGAATTTACAATTTGTGTAAATTTTTAAAATATTCTTCCCAAAGTTGATACACATGATAGAGAATTGCCTACAGCTCCATGGCAAAAAAATCATATTGGTTATTTTGGTCCTATTTTGGGAAAAATGCTTCTTTTAGTGGTTGCTGCCCATCGCAAATGGCCAGAAGTTTTTATTGTTCCTATTACAACTTCAGAAAATACAATGCTTGTCTCTCTTCACTTTTTGCACACTGCGGTTTTCCAATTTCTTTAGTATCAGATAATGATAAAAAGTTTACATCGGCAGAATTTGAGATATGTTCGAAAAACCATGGTGTAAAACATAAGTTCAGTGCTCCATACCACCCAGCTATAAATGGACAAGCGGAGAGATATGTGCAAATTCTCAAACGTGGAATCGTTTGCCTTATCTTCCGAGCCTGGTACTTTGGAAATGAAATTAAATATAGGAAGATGCCTCATATTACAACGGGGGAAGAGTCCTGAATCTCTATTTTTAAAACGTCATATAAGAACAAAAATAGATTTGATAGTGTCAAATGTTACAAATTTCGATCATTATAAACAAGATTCAAAAAAGTCCAAAGTTAAAAGAATTAGGAATTAACCAGAAAGTATCTTGTAAGAAATTACATTCCAAAAGCCAAGTGGAAAATTGGTCGAATAATAGCAAGATAAGGAAAATTACATTATAGAGTTCACGTTGGTTCGAAAATCTGGAAAAGGCATGTTGATCAAATGACTAATGAAGGTTCAGAGATTTCTTTAGTTAATGATACAAATTCTGAAGAAAGTGATTCAGGAAATTTCAGAAGTGAAAATGCAATAGCGAAACAAGGTGATTCTCCAACAATACCGACTAGTATCACAGATCTGCACCCAGTTGATTCTCATGAACCAAATACTCCAGGTTCTGCACCAACGGACTTTCATTATCCTGATTCTTCAAGTCCTAAATTAACTGGCTCTGAACCATTGCCAATACTTCAAAAACCTTGTTCCCACTAGTTCAATAGTTGATACTGTTGATCTTGTAAAATCTAACTCTTCTTCTTGTACACAGGTACTGAGAAGATCCTTTAGGTACAGGAGAGCTCCTGACCGACTTAAATATTAAGTGGGGGATAGCTTTCATGTTTGTATCTCAATTTATTAAATCTAGATGGCAGCATCAAAGTTCCTCTCGCAATTCATTAGGAATAAATATTAGAGAATTGTTCTTCTCTAGTCTTGTGAAATGTGTGTGTTTGTAAGTGATATGTTTTTTGGAGAAATGAATATACAGTCGGGTCTCTATATAACGAAATCCATTGATCTAGTAAAAAATTCGTTATATAGAGAACTTCGTTATATAGATAATGTATAAAAATTTCTATTTAACACATTAGCGCCTAGCGTCCTCATTTGATGACGCTGTAGAAAAATGTTATTTCCTACATTAAATTTAAAAATATTCTTTTATTTACAAGTTGGTATGATAGATGACAGCACCATACAATATAATATATGCAATTTCATTGGAACTAAGTAAATATTCGCAGGAAAGATACAGTATAATTTCCCGGTTTTTTGGTAATCACGGTGTGTATTTTTTATACTAATGTATGGAACTGGATTTATGAGGTAAATTCTTTCAATTTGGTATACATGTAATCTAAATAGTCCATATTATGGCATTAGCATGTTTTTTTAATATTTTTTATTATTAATGTATCCGTAATAAACAGGAAAATGTATCCGTCATCGTTTGAGGACGCTGGGCGTTTGGATATAGTTTTTATTCGTATTCAAAATTGTGTTTTGAGAATTTCTTACGTTTTTTTTTTTTTTTTTTTTTTTTTTTTTTTTTTTTTTTTTTTCAGATAATCTACAAAAGACAATTGAAAAATGAGTAGAATAAAAGTTTTTAAAAGCTTAGAAAATACATCTGCTTTTTTTTTTTTTTTTTTTTTTTTTTTTTAAGGGTAACAATAGGGAAGTATGCTATGACTAGAAATTTCTACTCAGAGCTCAAGAGATTATTACATTTCCAAGCTAACAAAATACATTAGTATAACAAACATGATAAATCATTTAAAGTACGTCCCTTGTTAGAAATACTTTCCAAGAATTTTCAGAAATGTGGAATTTTACATGAAAATGTGCCTGTTGGCGGAATGATAGTTCGTTATTATGGTCGTCATACACAGAAACAGTTTATAAAATCTAAACCTATTAGGTTTGGCTATAAACTCTTGGCTCTGTGTGGCAATGATGGTTACGTTTGAAATTTTACACTGTATTGTGTAAAAGAATCAATTACTGCTGAATCTTATAAACTTCCTTTAGATACAAGAGTGGCGGTAAATTTATTACCTATTGTTGAAGATCCAAAGAGGCATTGTGTTTATTTTGATAACTTTTTTACCAGTCATATGATGTTAAAAAAACTGAAATAAATACAGTTCAAAGCTAGCGGAACAATACGAGAAAATCTTACTGAAACATGCCCAATAATGGATGATAAGAAAATGAGTTAAAAAACAGAGGGTTTTGCGATAGTAGATTTGAGAAAAAAAAATGAAATTCTTGTTGTTAAATGGAAGGATAATAAGTGTGTTTTTTTTTTACACCAATTTTGGTATCATATTACCCCTATCTCCAGTACAAAGATGGAGTGTAGAAAAAAAGAAAAAAAGGTGAAAATGAATCAGCCTCATGCTATAAGTTCCGATACCTCATTTATTGGGTAGGGGTGAGGTTATCTAAATTCATGATTCACTTCTTGAGAAACATTCTATAGCAATACGAGGAAAGAAATGGCATTTTTGATTTATTATTAGGCTAATAGATATGGCTGTTGTAAATGGTTATGGCATTTATAAAGAAATCCATGGTTCTAAGTTGCTGGCAATCAAAGATTTTAGAAGGTATCTTGAAGTAACCTATTTAAAAAGGAGCCGATTCAAATGCAATTCTGGGAAGACCAGTACAAAGGCAAATAACATCCAGATCCAATGTGCTTCCAGACATAAAATTCTACAAAATATAGCATGTTATTGGCAAAAAGAAGAAACAAATGTTTTTCCAATAAGATAACTGTTCTTCAAAGCCAAGAACATATTGTATGAAATGCAACGCAACATTATGCAAACAATGTTTTCCTCTTTTTCACGCTAAAAATCAATCTTAAAAATGTAAAAAAAGAGTTCTTACATATCTAAAAATAAATTTTGATTTTTAACATTATTTTGCCCATTAGTTTGTTTATATATTAAAACTAAATGATTTTATTTAAAAATTTTTCATTTTTAAAAATTTTAGATTTTTACATGCAAACGCCCAGCGTCATCAAATGAGGACGGCTTAAAAAATATGGTTACAGCTAATTTTTTTCAAAATGCTTTTGAAACACTCTTAATTTATACATTTCTACCCATATGTGTCATTTTCAAAGTAAATTTTCAAAAATTGTTAATTTGGGCGTTAATGGGTTAATGTGTAAATTTTGAACAAAAATTACTTTTCAGGTGTTTAATTAAGAATTTGAAATATTTAACTATAAATATTAACCTAATATTGTATTTCTGAATTATTTAAACAGTTTCAAAAAAGAGAACAGACATTTATTTGAAAGCATAATAAACATCACATAAGGAAAACTTGCATTAATTTTAGACGAAGACATCTGTAATTTTTCGCTGTTTTGATTTCAAAATTGTTACACTCTCGAAAATATGTTCACATTTTAGCAAGGAATGAAAAATCGTATCAGGAACATTTCCCTCCATTTGAATTCTCATTCACCTTAAACTTCAATTACCTCTGTGATCTCGCTCTTATATGTGTAACAATCCAATTGGCACTGTTTTAAGAAGTACGTTGGAAGGTGTGTGGGAGGGAAAGGGGGGGGGGAGGAATTCGTTGCGCATAAAAAATAAGGAAATTCAAGGTAGAAAAGTACGATAAAATACTTCGCACTGAACGATAAATCAGTAATCAGTGATGGAAAATTGATTCCATGTGATTTGGAAGCTTTTTTAAAACAATAAATAAAGAGCATTTTATGAAAAAATTCGTTATATGGAGATAGATATTTCTCTATATGGAGACTGTTTTTAATGAGATCATGGGAAAAAGGGACCGTTCCTACTAAAAATTCGTTATATAGAGAAATTCGATGTATGGAGTTTCGTTATAGAGAGACTCGACTGTATAATGTTTATCTGTCTACGAGTTACCTGAGAATTGTGTTAATTATTTACATTATTAGGTACTAAGTTATTATATAATACATTAAACCTGTCATATAATTACTTTTATCACATTCTCTCATAAAAATACAAATGGTAGAGTCTGATTACCAAAAATACAGTAGCCTGAAAATTTTGAGTTGTGCCCTTCATTTTAGCTATAAGTTTTGTTTCTTATGTATTTTGTAGCACTGAATACGGAAATGACCTTCATTCTTAACCATAAAGTCAGGTTCTTTTCGAAAATCTTCAATTCCAAAGATTAAAAGTAAAAAAATAAAAAAAAATAGAGAGAGAGAAAATTGTAAACTATAAAATAATTGAGTGTGTTTTTTAGCTTTTGATAATAGATTTTCCTGTGTTTTGTAGCGCTGAATCCGAAGATGACACCCATTTTAACCATCATGTCAAGATTTTTTGCAAATCGCAAATTTTTATTTATTTATTTATTTATTTATTTTTTAAGTTCAACGATTGTGAAAACCTGATACTATAAAATAGTCGTAAAACTTTTATTTCATAATAATTTATTAATCTTTTAGCTTATACTGTGCATTTTTAAAAACTTTGTATCAAAAGTTAAACGCAGCTATCATATATTTCATAGTACCAGTTTTTCGATATTTTTTTTTTATATAATATCTTTGAAATTTGCGAAATACCCTGGCTTGATGGTTAAAAATATGCGTCATTTTCGGATTCAGCTCTACAAAACACAGGAAATTCAATTATCGAAAGATAAAAACACAACTATCTGAACAGTGCTCAACAGTGAAGTGTTGCCTAGCTGTGATCAACTTAACACCCTGTTTCTTGTTTTAATGTCTTATTTATTATGAACTTGCGGAGTATTTTATTTAACCACTTCGGGACGGGAGCCTTTTACGAAGTTTTTAATCTTTTGTCACCGTTTTTTAAAAACAGAAATTTGTGTCTTGTAGAATCGAGAAAATGCGCTGATTACATAAGGCAAATTTTACAGTAAAATTTTACTGGTGAGAAAAATCAAGGATTCTGATCGCTTCATGCGGCACGTATACGTGTCGCTCGTCCCCAAGGGGTTAATACTCCGGTCGTGATAGTAAGCAAAATAGTGGAGTACACAGACGATGTTCCTAAATGCAATCCCAGATGATGATCCGTTTCCTAGAAAATCCATCAGGCAATAATTCAAAAGAACAGTTTCCATGGAAAAAATATTTATTTTTACTGAAGTGGGCATAAGATGTTAAGCAGTGTTGGTCTCCCTAAAACTTAAGCTGTTTGCAGTGCGAAGATCAGAGAGCAAGTCCCTTTCCATCTGTGTAATTTAATACGCCAAGAATATATCTGTCTTGAGCCAATACGCCAATCACAAAATAACCGTTAAACTGGGAGATATATTAAAATTTGAACTAGATAAACGCCAAGAACAGATACCACATTTGGCAACAAATTAATAAGTGAAATAATAAAGCAAACCTATTATTGCTTACATAGAGTATAACGGTGAGGATAATTAATGTCAAATATCTACTTACCGTGCGAATTGAAAATGAAATTTATCTGTATTTTAATGCATTTACGAGGCGCCAGCAAGCTTAAAAATAACAATATGATCTTTAGATTATGTAAACAGATTTGTAATGAAACGGCGTTTAACAAACAAATATCAATAAAGAATTTATCTGCTGGTAAGGAATTGTGCTTAAATTAGAAATAACAAATAAATCATTTTTCTGAATGATAGCTTTTAACAGAGAAAGACAAAAACGTTTACCTAATAACTTGTCTATAAAAGAATATTTATGTGGGGATAGAAATTGTGCTTACATTATAAATAAAACGAAATAGCCTTTGAATGATAGCATTTAATAGATGAAGGGAAAGATGTTTACTTAATAGAATGCTAACAAAAAGTATAACGATTGCGATAAATTAGACATAAATTATAAAGAGAAATTATCTCTGAAAGCTCGCGTCAACCGCAGAAAGGAAAATAAATGTAGAAAACAGATTAATTTTGAATGAAAAATTAACACAAGTATATGGCTTCACCATATATATCTCCTCCTTCGCAAAGTTGTAAAAAAACAAGGCTTAACTTGGCCCAACACAGATGCGCACACATACTATAAACATAAGAACAAAATGTATTAACTTTAGAAGCAATCGGAAGACCACCAAAAATAAAAAAAGAGTACATGTACATTAAAAAGATGCAATTTCTTTTTTGCATAAACTAGGTATCATCAAAATTAGTCATATACATGACATTTGACTTCTTATTTTCTTTAGTCCAGAAACCGCAAAAAAAAATTCGTCTTCTTGAGACGGTAAAAGTTCAAGTGCACATAAAAATTAAAAGTAGGCCTACATTAAAAATAGCATAACTCAGTATGCAAATCATCTTTTATGCCAAATGGCATTCAATTGCTAGCATAGTTTGTTTAGATAATGCAATAATAATAAAAATCAAATAAGCAAATGTAAATAAAGCAATGTTATAATATACTCAAATTTCAAAAAATAAAAAAAAATCTGTACCAAGACACAGTGTAATCTGTACATGTATTTGTAACTTTCTTAAATTGTCTAAACAGACCCTTTAACTTTGAACTTTAACATACAAAAATGCAGAAGTTAAATCATAATAAAGGAAAAATATTTGGGAACTACCAACTGCCATCCTGTTTGAAAAAATGCAACAAGTGAATGTCTTGCATAAATGTCACAAAGATATCCGAGTAATATCTAAAAATATAAAATGTGCTGAACTACCTTAAAAATTTATTCTCTAGTATGCAATATAGCCACAGTAATGCCTGACCTGAAAATGAACTATATAACAATTAAACTTGCATGTAAAAGCCTATGATGTGTAATATCAGGCGATAAACAATAATGTTTTAAAAAAATCCTACCAAGATGACTGAATAAAAAGTGTGGCTGGTGTCTACAAGCGAAAATGGATGAAAGAAAAACTAAACACGTATAAACACTATCTTTTTTCTCTTCTTTTATACCAAATTGTAACCATATGTGAAAGTAGTTGATGTGAAATATAATGACTTGACGAAATTTTAAATCTAGAAGGTATGTGAACCTTGTTTCCAAATATAAGTTCCAAATTAATGCTTTTGAACGAAGAAGTAAATACATTAAATTCTATGACAGTACAGAAAACACGTGTGTAAAAAAATCGTTGACCGTTGAACTTGTTTCTTGTAGTTGTGTAAAAAAAATGGAGTGCCTCTGTGCGCCATAAGTATCCAAATGACATTACCAAAGTATAAAAATTTAAATTCCTTTAAAAAAGGTGTGAAGAATACATGGCGATATGTAAAACTTGTAATGTTTCCTTGAACATATGCCTGCCACTAGTGAATAATCATGTTTGTGTGAAAAAAAAATTATAAACAATAGTGTAACTGTGAAAAATTCAAAAGTAGCTAATAAAATAATAAAAGAAATTGTTAAAAGGTAAACTTTTAATTATTACAACTTTTTAAATTCTCTCTCTTTAAAAAAAAAAAATGAAATGCAAGCACCAGCCCATATAATTCGAAACAATAATGTGGTGTTGCTGGGTGTAGAATAATTTACATGACATGAAATTAAAATTGTATCCGAGACAAAAATGCGTAAACAAAGTGTGACATGAAATGACGGAAAAATAAACTCTAAACTGCGACTGAAGTATCTAAATCCATAAAATGAATGGTGTAACTAAAATTTCCCAACCCTCAGATGAATCTTGTACCCTATCTCCCAAGAGTTTATTCAAAAAAGATTAAATTGAGTAAACAAAGCAAGCTAGAAACAATATGGCAACATGTAAAAATTGCACAAACCGACACTTGTATAGAATAAATTCGAATATGAAAAACTCAACAGTATGTGTGTACAAAAAGATGTGCAAAATCCTCTGACAACAAGAGAGTCAGAATTACCATGAACTATGTGAGAAAGCATTAAAAAAATACTGCCGAATCTTTCATTAAGAAATGCCAAACATGATATAGAATCCAAAAAAAAAAATTACTGTCAAATAAATCTAAAGTGTAATTACCATTTAATATAAAGAATGCTGCATATCTAAATGAACAAATGGTCCAAAAATAAAAGTTAACTTAATTTAAAGGATAACAAAAAATAAAATGACAATAAAAATTGTAAAATTTAGAAAACATAAAATCGAGTAGTTCCAAAAATATTAATCGTCAAGACATATTCAAACATGGCGTGTGTAAATCGTGGAAAATCGTTGAAAACCTCTCATGGAATAATTGTGTTTGTGTAACCGGTAAAAGCCGAGTGAATGACAATAATAAAATTGGGAAAACAGGAGTATGCAAATGCACAAGAAATAATACAATGTACGATTTATATCAGCATATCCTATAGCGATCAGTGGACAAGCCACATAGCATATGCAAAAACAAAACGTACCCATGGATCTTTAAAAAAATCCAATAGTAACTGTAATTTAGTAAAACAAATTACAATGAAAGGTGTGGAAATATTGTGTTGGATGCCACAATAAAATCTGGAAATTGAAATGAAATTGTACAAATTAATAAATTAATCAGAAAGGCATAAACAATGACCCTGTGAAATTAGACCAATGTGTCAATTAAAACCTGAACAAAAATCCGCATTACGAGAAAACTTTAAAATTTAAATAACTTTGAATGATAAACTACAAAAATGCACAAATTTAAAGTGTGTAAGTGGCCACGTTTCCCATCAGAATAGACAAGAGGTCGTCACCTCATCTACCTCCAACAAGAAACATATGCAAACATAACCCAGCAAGAACCTAGGAAACAGCCCTAAGAAACAGCCTAATTCACGAAACACTAACACTCTGAACGATTAAAATTGTACGCCTTAGGCATAGTGAATACCTAATTTTTAAAGTAAAAATTTTTTAACATGAAATAAACACTCTGACTGAATCCAATGACAAAATCAGAAAACTTCCATGTGGAAATATAGGGAGATAGCAAACATAAATAACAGTAAAATTAATTAAAGCAATGAATATTTTCTAGCAGTGTACTCGACGGGCAATGAACTTTAAAATAAAATGTAATATAACACATTTTCAAAAAAAAAATAAAAAGGTAGTATGTCAATTCAAAAATGTAATAAAAGTATCAAAATACTTATTTATTTATTTTTAACGAACATGGATGCATGGCAGTCCCAATCAAATTGCCCTAAAATATCTGCATTTAAAGATATTTATAAGTACTAATAGTACCTATACGTACATATTTTATTATTAAAAAAGAAACACTTTATATTTTAAAAAATATTTTTCATTTTTTCTTCTTAAAAGAAAGCTTGAAACATGCTGCCAGAAAAATAAACGCAGCAATACCATGGACAAATTAATTTTAGTTCATTCTGCATTACCCAGAGAACACCTTTTATGGCACTAATTTTTAAAAAATTAATATCATCCGTACTACTTCTCTGACTAAATTAAAATAAACAAATGAAAATAAGAATGCAAACTTAAAAAAACATACACTAAATCAGGTTGATAATTGTAACTAAAAAAAAAAACTTACCTGTGCCAAAATTGTCTTCTTAAATGAAGCAAAACATCATAATTTTACGCAATGTTTTGTTACGTAAAGCTAGATGATTCAAAATTTAAAATCTATAAAATAACTGGGTCAAATACAAAAAAAAATTCTATCTTGCCCAAAATTATCTAGAAACAACATTTGAAAATAAAAATATTTCTAAAAATCAATGAACTATTACCAAAAACATTTATATAATTATATGCAAAATTAGTGTATTTATAAGACATTGTGAATGCATGCATGACACAATATATGAATGAACTATGGCATCGCTGTTACGTATATTTTATCTAGCACTGAACAACTAAAAAAATTATCTATTGATATAAAGTTAATCTCATCACATTTATAAATTTTATAAGCATTAGAAACTTAAATCAAAAGTGCATGCATGCAAACACATTATATAAAAATACTTTGCTTAAAAGAAATCAGAATAGGCTCATATATATTAAATATAACTATATACACTGTATGCATATATATGGGTATGAGAAAATCGAAAATGCACTGTGAAAGCACTTATTTAAAATTAATTTGCATAACATTAATTTCAGTTAAATTAAAATTATTAAAAAATGCACTTGATACCTTTCTCATATCCATATATTAATTGTGTCGAAATAGCTATCTCCGCTGTCATCAGAAACATGTGACAAACACACTCGCGCGCAATGACCGAAAATTTTATTTGACGTATGTTGGAACGTTGTTTTCACGTGCAAGGTAGAGAAAAAATTTCGTCTTATTTTCATAAACCTCATTATCAAAAAATTTTCGATGGGCACTTAGGAACCTTGCAGAAAATTTTCACATATTGGATGACTTTAACTATATTCACCGGTAAAGAGAACACACTGTATTGCATGTATATTCACTATCACAAAGTTAGCACAGCTGACAAGCACAAAATTCCGACAGATGGGCACACACATCACACAATTTAAAACGAATTTTCACGCTGACATCAAGAAGCACGAATTGCATTTCGGATAGGGAGGGATCCAAGAAGCAAAGATGCGGGGATGAAAAGTCGCTGACACTTCCTATAATTTTTAGACCGATCACAGCGAAAAATTTACAGTTTTCGATGTTGTTGACCCAGGGAAGAGCGAGGCGGGAATTCTGAGAACAGCACTATCGATGGAAAAAAATCGACATCAGAGAGGTTCCTCAGGCACCAGTTATAGATCCATGACTCCACCAGAGAAATTGTTAATAGAGAGTTAGCGCTGACATAGTCCAGGAGAGAAGAAAGTTGAGACTCCGATGTCGGCTAAGCCGTCACTGCATCAGTTGACGTTTGAAACTTTGAGACAACTACATCCATGGAAAATAATTGGAGAAATTACAGGCCATAGGAGACAACAGGAAAATTCTGGATCTAACTGGGAGACCACCACAAGCTTTCGTCTTTCATTATTAAATACTTAATCACCTGATAGATTTAGATTCAGGGCACCATAGTTTATGTGGAGTATTTTTATTTATTACTCCGGTCGTGATAGTAAACAAAATAGTGGAGTACACAGAAGATGTTCCTAAATGCAAACCCAAATTATGATCCGTTTCCTAGAAAATCCATCAGGCAATAATTCAAAAGAACAGTTTCCATGGAAAAAAGTATTTATTTTTACTGAAGTGGGCATAAGATGTTAAGCAGTGGTGGCCTCCCTAAAACTCAGCAAAAAAACTTAAGCTGTTTGCAGTGCGAAGATCAGAGAGCAAGTCCCTTTCCATCTGTGTAATTTAATATGCCAAGAATATATCTGTCTTGAGCCAATACGCCAAGCACAAAATAACCGTTAAACTTGGAGATAAAATAAAATTTGAACTAGATAAACGCCAAGGACAGATACCACATTTGGCAACAAATTAATAAGTGAAATAATAAAGCAAACCTATTATTGCTTACATAGAGTATAACGGTGAGGATAATTAATGTCAAATATCTACTTACCGGCCGAAGTGAAAATGAAATTTATGTGTATTTTAATGCATTTACGAGGCGCCAGCAAGCTTAAAAATAACAATATGATCTTTAGATTATGTAAACAGATTTGTAGAGAAACGGCTTTTAACAAATAAATATCAATAAAGAATTTATCTGCGGGGAAGGAATAGTGCTTAAATTAGAAATAACAAATAAATCATTTTTCTGAATGATAGCTTTTAACAGAGAAAGATAAAAACGTTTACCTAATAACTTGTCAATAAAAGAATATTTATGTGACGATAGAAATTGTGCTTACATTATAAATAAAACGAAATAGCCTTTGAATGATAGCATTTAATAGATGAAGGGAAAGATGTTTACTTAATAAAATGCCAACAAAAAGTATAACGATTGCGATAAATTAGACATAAATTATAAAGAGAAATTATCTCTGAAAGCTCGCGTCAACCGCAGAAAGGAAAATAAATGTAGAAAACAGATTAATTTTGAATGAAAAATTAACACAAATATATGGTTTCACCATAGAGCTATTCGGGAAAGAAAAAAGTGTATTTTTTTTAAAACAACATGATAAATAATAGAAAAAATTATAAATTTAAAATCTAAAATTAAGAATTTATATTTAAGAGATAAAAAATTAAAGTTTAATTTATAAAACTAATTAAAGATGATAGTAGAACAACCAGCGCAGCAATCGCAAGCTTTTGCTATTAATGCATTTGAATTAAAAGTATATATATTTCTGGTATATGCAAAATTGTACAATTTTCTAGAATAGATAATTTAAATAAACTGTGTAAAATAAAAGCATGTAGCGTAATTTATTCTAAACAAAAGGGATCGCATATAAGTAAGTCAAATTTTATAAAATAAGCTATTCTTAATTTTTTTCATACAATTAAATGCCAAAAGGATTCTGAATGCTGAAAGAATTTCGATTAATGAAGATTAGATTTTCTGATGTTTAAAGAGAAAGCAGTTATTTTTAATGACAGACATTTTCTTCCTGGATAAATATATGGCAGCTCATATTCCTATAGACTATGAAACTTATATATAAATGTAATTGCATAAATGCTTCAAAAATATTTATATGTGCATAATGGAAACATCCTAATAAACAAGGGATCAAGAAGTTGGTTAATTTTCAAGAGATTCGAATTCTTGCTCAGGCTTGGATTTTCGTAGTAGTTAAAATTACAGTACTACACTGACTGATCCAGTAATACTGACTGTTTGTGCCTTGTTTAGAAAATACATACAACCTCCTAAACAACCCAACCATTCGTTGATACTTAAAAGTTCATGTACCTTTTAAACCGACATATTATATATAAAGGGTACATAATTAGGGATTGCAAAACTGGAAAAATTAATTAAAGTTTGAATATGGAATTTTAATTACACATTAAATCAATTCTAACAGTTCATGCTTCCAAAAAATGTCCAATTGTAGTATAATTTTTCAAAATTTAATTTGAAGTTTAATGCTTTTTTTTTAAATAAACGAATTCACCTTATGTATCTCGATCGCAAAATAACTCTTTATTAAATTGGCATTGTGAGACAAAACTTTATTAATAAATAAAGGTATAATATTCGTTTAAAAGCACTCCCAATAGATGAAAAGACCAGTCATCGAGAAAGAAAATATTTGAAATTTTATTTATAAAAAAAGGCCACATTTCTAAATTTCTTACTTAAACATAAAAATAGGTCATTTTGTGCATGTATCAAGCTTATAATTCAATCAAAATGTAATGTCATTCAATCCAGCTATTAAAAATCATGCGAGAGATGACTAAAATCACCATTTTTAGGAAATTGACTTTAAATATAAAATATTTTTTTCATCATATAAAAAGAACTCAAACGGTTTTGTTCAAAACACACGTTTTAATATTTGCATGTTGTTTCTTTTAAAAAATTTGTGACTAATTAAGTTTTAATAACAGCTATTAAAGAAGAAATCGTTTTTTTTTTGACACTTTTAAAAAATACCTGAAGCCTTATTAAAACAATACAGAATATTATGCGCCGACAAATACTAAACCAATATATTGATGTTCTTTAGAAGTCATGGTACTAAGCTTTTCATAGGTAAATTACTTTTTATATTTATGTATAACACTTTCGTATTTTTATGAAACAAAGAATAACAAAGAAGAAATTTTCTAAAAGGAAAATTATTCAATCCATTCCATTTTTGTTTTCCAATTTGTGTTACTTTGCGCCTTCTTATAAAAGTATTTTATAAAATATTTAATACTTCACATTATCACTAACGACACCTCATAATCTTTTATCATTCAGAGTCATTACTCAGAGTTAATAATAAATTTCTGAAAATTTAATATAGATCTTTTTTTTTTTTTTATCCACTATTCATCACTTCTTAATTTAAGAATTCCGAACGGGATTGTTTTTTCTTTCAACGGAAAATTCGGTGTGCGTTTATTTAAGTATGTAAGTAATTTTTCGAAAATAAATATATTGAATTTTATTACTTGTCAATCTTTTGAATTTTGGTTTTAATTAAAGAAAACTAAATCTTAAATACAAGCCTCTCTGCCGTCTTTCTTTATATATTCAGCTTTATGTATACTATATACATACATATACAAACATACTTAAAAAAATATAAATGTGTCCATTTTTCTATACAAATGAAAAAAATTGGTATTGGAGATATAATTGTAAATTACTTTTCATAATTGCTTTAAAAGATAATTTAATTTCCCATCATTTAATGTTCGGGTTCAAGCATTTCGGGTTCTGGTTGAAATAATTTAGGTACAAGTAAGTTTTCAAGCCGAAAAAATATTATTTTGCGGGATTCGGATCGGGTTAAGATTCAATGGAATTTTATTCTCGGGTTCCGGTCGGTGCCTACTTGAGAAACAAAAGGATATTTTTCAATTAACCTAACTCTTTCTATGCTCTTTGCAATGAACTTAATAAATATCATGCTGAATGAGAAATAAATGGCCATATTCCAATTACCCTAACGATCTTTACGCTTTTTGGAAAAAGACTGAAAAATATCAGCCTAATTGGAAAAAAGCAGATGATTCTCCAGTTAGAAAGGATATTTGCAACCGATTTCTCAATTACCATACGACATATATGTAAATGAAAACCTTGTTTGTAAGTAACGCTGACATTATATCGAAGGTTGTAATGGTCTGAACAATCAGTTTTGCTTTTTTCGGAAATTTATTAACTTTTAAACATCACACAATTTAAATTTTTATGCCGCCGAATAGGGGAAAAACTATGTACTTTAAAATGCAATTTCTTTCAAAAATCTATCCTTTTTTTACCGACATTTTATAGCTTTTAAAATAAATTTAATGCTTTTAATTGATTCCCCGTCTTATAATCGTAAATTTATTGATTTGAGTAAAGCATATTTTTATTTTCTTCTATCTTTACAAGAAGAAAGTATTGGTTTCATGAAAATTTTCGAATTCCAGTTTTTGACGGATTTACACGTTTTATGAGTCAGAGATTCCAAAAAACATGTTTTTACAAAATGTCTGTCTGTGAGTCTGTCTGTCTGTCTGTCTGTCCGTCTGTCTGTCTGTCTGTCCGTCTGTCTGTATGTGACACAAATTTTGTGGGCGCTCTATCTCAAGAATTAATGGACGAAATTTCACAAAACTTCATATTTTGTTAGACCTTGGTATAAACTGGAACTGATTAGTTTTTGGTGAAAATCGCCCAACAGGTGGCGCTGCTATGCGGCATTTTTAAGGATTTCTGCAATAGCTGTATCTCAAGAATTACTGCACGGATTTTCATAAAACTCCAGATTCAGTTAGTCCAGGATATAGTTTGGTGCTGATTACTTTTTTGTGAAAATCGCCTAACAGGTGGCGCTGGTATGCTGCATTGTTCATGATTATCGCAATAGCTGTAACTCAAGAAAAAATGCACGAATTCTCATCAAACTTCAGATTCAGTTAGTCCCTGATATAAATTAGTGCTGCTTAATTTTTGGTGCAAATCGCCCAAAAGGAGGCGCTGCTGTGCTGCATTTTTCACGATTTCCACAAGAGGTGTATCTCAAGAACTATTGCACGGATTTTCATCAAACTTCAGATTTAGTTAGTCCTTGACATGAAATGATGTATAAATTAGTGCTGTTTAATTTTTGGTGTAAATCGCTCAACAGGTGGCGCTGCTGTGCTGCATTTTTCACTATTTCCACAAGAGGTGTATCTCAAGAACTATTGCACGGATTTTCATCAAACTTCAGATTTAGTTAGTTCTTGACATGAATTGATGTATAAATTAGTGCTGTTTAATTTTTGGTGTAAATCGCTCAACACGTGGAACTGCTATGCTGTATTTTTTGCGAAATCCGCAATAGCTTTATCTCAAGAACTAATGCTTGGATTTTCAACAAACTTCAGATTCAGGTATATCTTGATATCGTTTAGTGCTGTTTACTTTTGGTGTAAATCGCTCAACAGGTGGCGCTGCTATGCTACATTTTTTCAGAATTTCCGCTATAGCTCTATCTCAAGAACTAATGCGCGAATTTTCATCCAACTTCAAATTCAGATATACTTTGATATGAATTGGTGCTAAATCGTTGTTATTTCTTGTACTATTTAAATGATTTAATTGACGTGATTTATATAGAAGAAAGTTTTCTGATGGCCACAACATACTAGTTTTTATTACACTCTTTTTTTATTATTTATACTTTTTTTCTACTTTTAAGTCTTTATTACCATGTTTCCCTGTAGCAGTTTCTCAGTGCTTCGGAATATTTTGACGAGCATTTATTGGCACATCCTTATATCCATTGTCTTTCAACTCGCTCCTATTTACACAAGTTACGGAGAATATTTGGCGATTTGTCCCCTGTAGCCGCCTAATTGAAAAATGCCTTAAAATTAATGTATTAATTTATAACTAAGTTGTAAAAGTATTATAATGTTGTGTTGCCGTCAGAAACACACCTTTGTACGTAATTTATATACTTGCAGCCCATCAAGAAACGGTGTAAAAATCGATTGCGAAATCACCATCTTTGTACACAAAAACTAGGTTAAGTTAATAATAGAGTACAAATAAACAAATGCTGAAAAAAACTACCGATTGATTCGCGGTTTAACAAGTACTATATATTAAATTTACTAATACGGAAATAATATGATGTAAACACCATGGCAACCTAAAATCATTTCACATCATGGAAATATCACTGAATTAATTACGTATAATAGGATTTAATAGCATGAAAAATCTTTTATTAATATAATTTTAAGTTTTGATTCGATTTTCATAAAATTTGGACTCGACAAAATGATGCAACAATTATATATATTTAATTTCAAACCATTCTATTCGATAGTTTTTGCGCTGTTATATATGGACAGACAGACAGGCAGACAGGACCATACGGTGGTTCAATAGGTTCTACGGATTTATATATTTACGAACGCACCTAAAAATATATATATATATATATATATATATATATATAACTTCTTTAAGCAATTAGCGCTCAATCTCACTAATACTTACGAAGTCTTTTGTGTAACCATCTATATTGTCTATAGAACTTATAGACAACACGTAGTGCACTTTCAGAAATCATCTATAATAGACAATACTTTGAAAAAGCAATGCTCGAAAAAATGAGTTGGTACCTTTTCAATAGGTAGTGATTAACACGTAGTGAGTTTAAAATTTAATTAAATTTAAAACGCATACCTTAACTGGAAACGCACTTCATCTATAATAGAATCATCTATAATAGAAAATATTTTGGAAAAACAATATTCGAAAAAATGAGTTGATACCTTTTCAATAGGTAGAAGATCCCATAGTAAAATTTATGCATATCATTTGACAGCAGACGTTATCCCCAGTCGATTCATACCTGTACATTTTTTTTATTCGCGGATATTATGTAGCAGAATTTATAGGGGCTGGTATTTTTTTCCAGGACTGTTACTTTGCTTAAATAAAGAATCGACGTGTAATACGTAACTTTGGTATCCGGCAATTTATTTTTTTATAATGAAAAGAAATATAAATCTTCAACAATTATAGTTGGAGGCAGACAAACACTATATTAAAACTCCTTGATACCCTGACCTCTTTTTTCAAGTTAGGGAGTATATACTAGCGTTTTGTGTAAATTTGTATTTTCATGGAAGTACGCGCTGTACGTCTGGTAGTCATTTACGATAAAATCATCTTACGTCCTGAATGTCAAGGGATAATAAGACAAATACCATCAGGAAACAGGCTAGTATAAACGAACAAATGATGTAATTACATGACGTTTGCAAACAACTGGCGAAGTGCAAAAAAAAAAAAAATGTGCACATTTTTCTCTAAAGTCATATTCATTTTTAATGAAAATAGAAACCATACATGAGTTTCTTCTATCTTGAACTTAGTTAATTTAAATAAACATTGCAAATCAAAAGAATTTATTTGTGTAAAACAATTTTTCTATTCTTAATTTCCGGTATAAAATGGAAAAA
This sequence comes from Maratus speciosus, assembly GCA_963932465.1. Lineage (NCBI taxonomy): Eukaryota > Metazoa > Arthropoda > Arachnida > Araneae > Salticidae > Maratus > Maratus speciosus. The sequence goes on from OZ010793.1 coordinate 277,881,889, forward strand.
AAAATAGATTTTTTTTTTTTTATTTTAAAAAGTAAGATAAAATACCACTTTAGAAGATGCTTTTTAACACATGTGTTAAAATGTTCGTTGAATTAATTGATATATTGATTGAATATTACTCTCTTTTTTAAATAACCATGAGCATCTGATTTTTTAAATGTTATTTAAATTATTGTTTACATATAATACATATAGTATCGCAGAAAACGAAGCAAATGCAGTATCTCTGTTAATTTCACTTGAGTTTTCTAATTATTTTAGTTCGACACGATATGGAGAATTTACAAATTTTAGTTTGTAAAATAAAATCAATGTCCCATATATTTTATAACACTACAAAATTTAAAAGCTTGGTATATCCATTAATGAATCTAAAAGTATATTTTTTTCCAGAATCCTGTATGTAATTCTTTATAACCTAATTATGTATATGTATAAAAAAAAAACCCTCCAATAATTACGTAATCACGCTAAATGAAATTCAATAAATTACAATTACTTTTAAAATTGTTAATAAATTTATTTACTGAGAAAGTATATAGCGTACACCTTATTCTGCTTCAAAATTCTCCAAATAATACTATCCATATTTATTCAATTTCTATTTCGAGATTAACCATGTGTATACACATAATTCTTCAATTGTTGCTGCATAATGTAATGCATGTGAATATTAAAGAAATGTCGTTGTTGTAAATTATAATCCCTGACTGGCCGACCTTTAAAAACAGTTTTGGATAGCACAGAGCAAAAGGTGTTTAGTTTCGATTTGCCAAGGTACCACTTGCTTTATGTACAACTTGTCAAATATTTTGAGTACTAAATTTTAGACTTGCATATTATACTGAAAATTAAATTTTCTAGGGAACGTCTTGTCATTATTTTTTTCTAGAAAAAACACCTTTTTTTATTTTGTCTGCAAGATAAATAATATCTTGTCCTATAATGGGTTAATGAAATCTTGATAGATATATAAAGGATTTTTTTATTAAAAAATAAACTTCCGCATGACCGTGATGTACTTTTCTTTTCCTGTCAAGAACGCACAGAAAAAAAGAAAAGAAAAGAAAGCCGTTTCATACTTTTATTCTTAAAGGAATAAAAAGTTAGTACAAAAATAAATTTTTCAATAACCCTGTCCGGAGAGAAAATCAAAACATCAGATTTGAAAACCATTTTATCAAGGTAATTGTATCATTTTGTAGTGATTTTTGTAGTATTTGAAGAATTACAAAATTAGTAAAATCTGTCGTTTAGAAGGAGGTAAAATTGTCTATATAAATTAAGCTTAACGAAAAATAAAATTTTTACAGTAAAACAATTTTATAATTGTTTTTAATACGTTGTGATTTTCTATTATATACTAGATCTCAAAATTCAGGCTCTAGACAATCCATTGAATTCTAAGGTACTTTATACTAAGCTGCATTAAGAAATATCACAATGTAATTGAGGGAAAAATTATAAAAAAATTCGCAATCTATTTAATATTCGTATATTTGTTTGAAAGTTTTTTTTATCTATTATTTTGGATATGTTTTCGTAATCAGAGTGCACGACAAAGATTAGTGGCAAATACAATCCATGTCGGCATGTATATGTTTTAAGGTTAGCGACAGACAATATAATATAATTAGAAACATTGTAGATAATAGGAAAAAGGGAATACTAATTTATGCATAATTATAATACAGTAAAAAAATAATGCAATTGATGCATTAAAAATATTTATGTAACATTGATAACAATAATATTAAACGGAAAATAGAAATGGAAGGAAACATTTCGTATTTTGTAAATTTATATTGCACTGTGGTTAAACTTTAGTACAAAAAAAGTATTTTTTTGTGGGATATTAAACATATAAACTTCCGAAAATTTTTGACATAGAACATAATTAATAATTAAAATATACTGTTATACAGACTAAATAAACGAAAACTGGTTAATTCTGATTAAACGAGACACTGCATTTGACAAAATATATATGTTTTTTGGAAATTAAAAAATATAGTATATGTGAAAACTTAATTTAAAACTAGAGGTCGTAACAAATATTTTATGCTTAGATCGATAAAATCATTTTCCAATCAATAGAAACGACACTTCTAGCTGCATTTGTGTAAAACTAAATAAAGTGTATGAGTAAATAAATGTATTCTTAAACTTGTTTTTTTTTTTTTTTTAATCTTTGCAATATGTCCCAAAAGCAAATGCAAAAACCTTTAACTAAGTTATCATTGACGTCGAATGTAAATCTTTTCTATACATTTTTAAATAAAGATGAATAGCTTTGCTTCCCTGAGAAAAAAAAATGCTCTCTGGTAACAAAAGAGTTCTTTTTTCACAGATGTGACCTTTATTTAGATAAACTGTTATATAAATTTATGTATTTTATTTATACAGAACGTTTTTTTAAGTACTGGAATTACTCTGAATTATTCAAAGTATTAACATTTTATATAAAAGATAAAATAAACTCTATATACGTTAGTGCAGAGTTTTTAGTTTTTATTTAGATATTTTTTAGTTTCCTTTAATTTGATCACTTATAAGGGTTATATATTTGCAGTTTTTAATCAATTTTATATAAGAAAGTTCGAATAAATCCTGCATTACACAAACTCTCCTTTTGTATTTTAAATCGTTACTTAAAAAAAAAAAAAAAAAAAAAAAAAAAAAAAAAAAAAAAAAAAAAAAAATGTTTGTAGTATTTTCCGTATAATGTTGTAATAATCATGGGATTAGAAAATCTGTCAGCATATCAGAATAACATCCATCAACGAAATCGATACAATTGTAGCCCCATAGAACTCTTAAAAAATTTGGCTGTAAACTAACATTTCCTTGATACTTGATTTTTAAATAATAGGATGCTCGTTTGTCCTGCGAAGTTTTTTTTTTCTTCCAAGGTATAGCAAGTGTGAGTGTTAACTCGTTATTTCACCAAATACTCCATGACCAATTAACATGTTGGAGGGAAGAACGTAAATACGGAAGAACGTACTTCCCTATGATTGTTTTCTTAACGCTTAACTGTACATACGAGGGTGAATAAATAAGTTTTTGCCCTCACATAGAAATTATTGAATGGGATTGCTGCATTATGTTAGTCATTTTCTATGTAGTCACCGTGCACAAGAACACATTTCTGCAACCGGTATTTCAAAGAGAGGGGAGAGAATGTATTCCAGGAAGCGCGACAGTAGACCCAAAGGGGGGCATTTTTCTAACTTTTACTAACCCCCACATGTGACATATTGTTCGAAAGTCCTGTGATCTCTTATTCATGCTATACTCCTCCCGAGCCCATTCTCCAAATTTGCCATTCGATAGCACTTTTCTAAATTTTGTATACATCATTCAAGCCCCCCCCCCCCCGGGGTACAAATTTGGAAGGAGGGGCTCGGGAGGTGCATTGCATGAATAAGTGGTCACAAGCCTTTCCAACAGTATGTCACATGTGGCGGTCGGTAAAAGATAGAAAAATTGCCCCCTTTGGGTCTACTATAGCGCCTCCTGGAACTCATCCTCCCCCCTGTCTTTGAAATACCGGTTTCAAAAATGTGTTACTATGCTCGGTGACTACATAAAAAAGAAGGGCAAAAACTTATTGATACACCCTCGTAGATAGCAAGGGAACTAGTAGCACTTTAAACTAGACTAAAACGACAAATTTTTGCTTTAACAAAAGTTACAGGATTTTTTTAGCTATGCCTTCCTTGCAAGTTATTTGGGGGTAGTTTTTTGCTGTCCTGATATTCTCTGAAGTCTTAAGGTTTCTTCGACTTTCTGTATAAACTTAGGTAGAGTAGATGACAATATTTTTTAAGCGGATCAAAGGAGGACTTCGGATTATGGTATAACAGTTTTTTGCGAAGATTTTTAAGCAATGTAGACAGTTAGGCGTGATGAATTCCGAGAGAATACAACCTGTATTTGATATTAAAAAAAAAGCAAAAATTATGAAAAATGAGAACTAAATTTAGAAACATACAACCAAGCCTAAGACTGTTACAACAATCTTAAAAATTATAGGGGGGTGGGGGTGGAGGGCATGGAAGAAATAACCTCTGTTTCCTCCAAATCAATTCTGAGTAGTGATTTCCTACACAATAATTTTGACATCCAAACACATATTTTTATTATGTTCAAAATTTATATTTCCCTACTTTCACTGTTAAAATCATCATTACATATCCCTTTAATATCTGAGCTACGCAATTGTGTAGGTGCTTCTAAAAAAATATTTTCCCCTTTTTGTGCAAAGTCGAGCTTGAACACATAGAATTGCGTGGATTCACCCTTGGCATAGCCTGACATCGGATTAATATATATATATATATATATATATATATATATTTCTTTTCATCAAATATTATCCTATTAATTAGGGGAAACAGCCAAAACTTTCCATTTCTACCAAAAATTAATAAAAAAAATGATTATCTAAAATCTAATAAAATAATACTAATAATTTATTTCTCTTAATTTTTACACGAAGTTACCCAAACATTTCTTGGTATGAAATTGTTGTTATAAAAACAAATTTTATTTTGCTGCAACTGTGTGACAGAAACGGTCCCAAGTTATGGTGTAATTAAATGCTTTTCTAAACCGGGATATCGGTTAATAGGATTCTATTAATTTTCATGTAATCATTGTCAGCTGCTTAACTAAATGTATTACAACCAAATGGAGAAAATAATATCATTTTAATGTTGATAATACATCATATTTCTCTATAAAATACGTTTTGGCGCATGGGAATGTTTACATGAGAATTGATAGCATGCCAAAAACCTAAATTACACATTTATAAACTCAGTACAAAAGCTGCTCGGAAATGTTTCCGAAAATCCATGGCAGCTAGAGAAATTTTGTCTTCATAAATGCATTTTTAATTTCTAAAAAATTCTGGGTGCTGAGGTTTCTAAATATAAAGATTACTTTCGGAAGTGTGGATAACTTGGATGAGGTTAGTTTACTTTTCGTGCGTTGAAATATTAACTTTTCGCAGATTAAGGACATTTATCTTTTCTCTGTATATTTGCAGAAAAAGGGTAGGAGAAAAAAATAGAAAAAATAAAAATATCTAGAAAACAGAAATTCTGCTTTTTCAGAATTTAGTGTCGCCTCCGAAGAAAAAAAAATATGTATATATAAATAGTACAAAACCTATTTCAGTTTTAAGACTTAAAGCACACACTTTTATTTTATCTAAAATGACGTCATTCGCATCCGCTTAAGAATTCCACATTTACGATCCACTCTTAAACATCTACAGTAAAGCATGCAGAAGGATGTCACTATCGCAAAGTAATACGCAAATGCAGCAAAAAGATGCCATCATTAAAGAAATTCGACAAAAAAACCGGCTATCTAATAATTAGGCATTCATTTGTTTCTAACATTAATATAGACGATTTCGTTGGAAACTAATTCGTTGCTATGTTGTATTTTCTATTTTGTTTGTGTGTTGCAGCTATATCTTATATCTATATCTCACATCTAAGTGTTTTAATACTTGATATGTACTGGTAACATGTTTCATGATTTATATTTAAAAAGAAATGACGCATAGCAACCGTTTGTTTGTAGTCAGTTTCCAACCAAACCGCCATGACTGAGGTCACACTGAAAGCGTCTACATATACTTAAAATTAGATATAATTTATAATAGCTCTATGTTTTAACGAAATTATTCGTTTATATTTTTCAAAATAGCATGTATTTTAATTACATTTTCTTTCGGTTGTTATGAGAAAATGGCAACAAAAAGATATAACTGCTTTTTTTTCATCTATTTTCCTTTTATTTTCTATATAAATGGAGTACTTGAGTTGCCAAAATTAAACAAATGGTGCTAAAAACTACAAAAAAATTAATATTTCAAAAATAAATGGAGATACAGTTTTCAAACAAATTGCATTTAAAAGTACTTTTTTTTTTTTTTTTTTTTTTTTTTTTTTTTTTTTTTTTTTTTTTGCAATATGACGGTATAAAAATTTAAAATGTACGATGCTTAGAAATTAAAAAAATTGCTATAGAACATTTAATCGCACAATGATACATCTGCTTTGTTTATTGCTGCCTTCTGTAAGCTAACGTTATTTTTTGGAGACAAAATAAGCTGGGAGAAAGAAATAGCATACCGTCCCGGGGGCTAATAATTAAATTTTAAGACTATGTATTTTATTTGATATTTAAAATAGAACATAGTAAACTGTAAAAAACTTTGTATTAAACAGCATTTTGTGTTAAACAATTGGTTTTTATAGAATGGAAATGGAAACTATACTTTTTATTTCAGCATATTTAAACAAAAGAATTCCGGTTAGCTAAATAAATAAATATATAATTATACCACCGATTTTGATTCCTAGTTTTCGAAGTTTGCAGTTTTCCCCGAAAAGTAAATCATACAAAAGAAAGATTTTCTTAATGTATCGTCAGCGATAAAAATTACAAGATAAAAATTCCCGCTCTAGCTATAAAATAAATCTAGATGCCATCGTTAACAACAGTGTAACACCTAAATTTTTCAAATGAGCACACATTAGGACACAACTACCAAGTAAAGAAACGCGATATTTTTTCCTATTCAGTGTTATTCTATAGTTGTGAGGGGAAGTTGCTATCTGCATTTGATTATTATAGATTGAAGTAAGCGAAGGCTATTAAAAAATAAGCGGGAACAAAGTTTCTTATATAGTTTTTATTGAAGCAGACTGCTTGTTATCTCTTTTGAAGTTTCTTCTGTATATCCGTTATTCCTTTTTTATTAACGCAGCATTTTAACGTAAGAATAAAGGCGGTATATATACAGATATCTTCATAAATTTAATTACTTGCCACAGATTCAACGTTACTAGAAAGTAAAATTTACTTGTAAAAAGGATACATTATTTCACAGACACGATTTCATTTGTTTTGTAAAACTTTACAAAAAAAAAAAAAATACTAAGAAAGGACAATACTTTCAAGGTATGTACAAACGAAATGCAAGTAGTTATAAAAATAATTGAAAAGAATTTAGATAGGTCACTTGAATAATCTAAATGCAGAATTTTATATTTATGATAAAAAGCCATTTTCCCACATTATTTTTGCTTTGGATTTTAAATTTTATAGATTCATAAATCAGATTTGAGTAAATTCTATAACGCGCATTAATTGGCAACACCCGAAATGGCACGGCGCATGACAAGATGTCACGAAAAAGTGAGGATTTAAATAATTCATTCAACAGTATGCCAATCAAAGTTTTTTTTAGAAATTTGGCTTCTTACAGTAGTGTATATTATGCTAGCAATTAAATAGGCATATCAAACGAAATTTACAATAATTCGGGAAACGCGCATGCTGTGTACTTTAACAATTCTTCTCATAAAAATTTTGATGTGTTATCGAAGTGCAAAATTATCCGTATGTTATCCGATTTTTCGAACAAGGATTTACTGAAAGAAGTGGCAACAGTGTCTCAGGATGTTTGATGAGCAGTGTGTACTATACGGCTAGACATTAATCGATTAATGCAGCGTGTTTCCTAATGATCAATAATCATACAATAACCTAACATGCTGAAATAAGACTTCGCGAACATCACTAATCATGAACAGGTGTATCTTAACGTCTGAGAAGAGAAATTTTAACATTTATTGTATTTTACAAGATCCATATATGACCAAATTCCTTGAAGATCTTCTCAGAAATTCCCTGGTGTCCAAAATCCACCTTAAGACTAAAGTGGCACCATTAGTATATAAGGAACTCTAAAGATTTCGGCAGGTAAGAATTACCTTGGATCTCCTGCGAAGTAACCTCGTAAGATGATATTCCGGAAGACTTACCTAAGAAATCTCAGAATTGGCGCGATCTCAGCATGAATTATCGCACTAATATAATTTAATATGTTTTTATTAAGAACATTAATTCTATTTGATGTGTTTTAATACTTTTACAATTTAATTTTCTTTTTCTAATTCGATTTATTTTATTTTTCCTATACCAGATTGGTGTTATTAAAGTTTAATACTTTTTAATTGCTTAATTTCAAATTTATAAATTATTATTTAAAAAATAACATAATAAATGTAATTTAATACTTTAATTAATTTTTTAAAGAATTCAACTATTTTTATTTTTTATTTTCTTTAATTGTAAATTTAATTATTTATCATTCATTTCTGGCCTTTTAAAAATAGCATGATTATATTATTTTTTTATTTACACTTTCAGTAATACTTAGAAAAGTATTTATTTAAATGCACAGATTTTTTTGCAATTAATTAAATTATTTTAAAAAAATAGAGTAATAAATGAATAAACACACACATACACACACACGCACATATATACGTATATAAACAATTTGCATCTAAATGATGGTTTCGAGACTACATTACATCGAATAATGAAAGTTACCACTTTGTAATAAATTACTTCTTTGTAACTCCGTGGGATACAAAAAAGTCAACATTTCAATATTTTTAAATTAAATTCCTTTAATTTCTCTCAGCAAATAAATAACTTTAAAACGTAATTGCGAAAAGCCTTAATCATCGTACTTAATAATTATACGTTTAAAAGAATTAATTAGTAATTTAACGCTTCCTATATCGAAGTAAATTTAAATCAACATATTTCTATTTTACAACATGCACAGTTAGGGTTTTTCCAGTAAGTTTCGCATCATATTGTAGGGATCTTTTTATATTGATATTATGAGTAATTTTTGGCACATAAATATTCCTTGGGAAAAATAAATCACATGAAAAAATAATAACTTTTTTTTTTTTTTTTTTTCAAATCAGACAAGTTAATAAATAATTTGTTTTCGTATGAAATGTCCTTGAAATACTATCGTAAATCATTTAAGAATATATTTCACCCTAATTACATGACTCCTTGTCATAAATATATTTTCCGCTGATCCTGAGACATTTGCCTAACCTACTTCACAAAATAAAGTAGTTTGAGATTTATGAGAGTAAACGGATCTCTGACCTGAACGGACTTCTTGTCAACTTTTTTATAAAATTAATGTTTCTAAGGCAACATAGAATGATAATATTTATATTTTATATTGTGACTAAGTATGTAGTTACATTTTAAACATTTCTGAAATATTTTCAGTAAATATATTAATTTGGATATTTTATTTCAACAGAATATCTTATTATTACAATTTAACACATATAACAGGGTTGGCAGGTTTTTGACACGTGTCAGTTTTTGACGGTTTAAACCACAGTTTAAACCGTCATGTCAAAAACCCCTTGTCAAAAACCTCGTCAAAAACCTCAAATACTACAGTGATCTGTAAAATTTCACATTAAATGTCACACATTAGATGTAATATTTAAAATTCACTATTACTGTAATTAGTATATAGTATTAGTAATAATTACAGGGTTGGCAGGTTTTTGACATGTGTCAGTTTATGTCGGGTTTAAACCATAGTTTAAACCTTCATGTCAAAAACCTCAAATACTAAATTGATCTGTAAAAATTCAAATTAAATGTCACACATGACAACATTACATGTAATATTTTAAATTCACTCTTACTGTATATTAGTAATTAGTACATAGTAAAGTATTATTGTTAAATACAACTTTTTAAGAGGGTAAAATTTTTAAATTTTTTGTAAAATTGTGTTTTTCTAAAAAGTAGACATTAAGCTCACCTGAGCTGTACATTTTTTCTCTTACTTAAAATCATTTTAATTTCTCTTACTTTTGAGAGCTTAAAGCATTAGCTAGCTTTTTTTATGGGGAAAAAAAAAACTTAGAAAAGGGCAGATTTTTTTGTATATATAACAAGGTAATATGCATCGATGTTATTCTAGTCTAGGCAATAACCATTCCATTCAAAATTGAAATTGGATTATTAATTTTAAACATTTACAAAATAAGAGAAGAAATTAAAAAAAAAAAAGCTTAAAGTCAAAATCTTTTTAAAACATGCTTTCTTTCAATATATAAAAATGTTTTTGATTTTAAAACTGAACAAAATTGGCCAATCATCTAAAAGGAAATTCCTTTAAGCCCATATTGAAAAAGTGCATAATAGAAGGGATCAAATCATGAAACCATACCATTGTTTGGCTTATACTTTGCATCCCAATCATCAGGAGCAAGGGTTGACTGCTGTATCAGTTGATTCAGCTCGAACTTGAGCTACAGAGAAAATTTATGGATCCTTACCCATACTGATTGTGTATGAAGCTAAAGAATCCCCTTTCCCGTCTTCTTATTTCAGTGCTATAGAGAGGACTCCATTGCTTGGTGCAAAGGTATCATTTTAAATGCAACAGCTTTTTGAGTCTGCTTCAAAACTTGCTCATCTAGCAATGCTTTTGCTATCAAGTCCTGATAGCTCAGCATCAATTAAGAGACAAACTATTTTCTAACACTTCATACACTCTAAACTCAAAAATCTTTTGGGTGTAAATAGATTTGTGAAACACGTGGTGTGCTGTAGCATGCTGCAGGGTAAAATTGCTTCGGATTATTTAATTGTACAAAATTATTTTCTTCTGTTTGAAAAGTCCAAAAAAAAAATATTTTATTGCAAATAATATTTTTTAAATTATTAAATTTCAATAAAAGATCACATAAATCATTGACTTATTTAATGTTTACCTATTGTTAAAATGTTTTAGTGTGTTGCATGTATTTGGCAGTTTTCGACGGTTTAAACCAGTTTATGACAGTTTTCGACGGTTTAAACCAGTTTATGACAGTTTAAACCAGTTTTTGACGCTTGTCATGTCAAAAACCCAACCCTGACATATAAGTTATGTAACATTTCATACTTTTGAACATTTTCTTTTAGAAAATTAAAAATTATCGTCGTCATTGGCTTTTATATTTAAATTTAACAGTTGTTTTCATAATTATTTACTCGCTATATTTATAAAATACCAAAACAATATTTAAAATGCTCGTTTAATAGTGTACTTGAGGATTTGTCCAAAAAAGATATTTAAAATGGATTCATCAGTCTCAGAAATATATGGGTATTGACACGTTTTTTGTTTTTTTGTTTTTTTTGTTTTTTGGCAGTGATTATATTTCATTAAAACAGTGATATTTCAGCTTTAATTTCACAATTTCCTCGGAAGACAGATTATTCGTTATATAACTAAAAAAATACACGAAATTTTCCTATTTAAACAAGCATAATCGTGTAATAACAGAGTCTGGTGTTTCAGCAACTCTGCTGAGTAGTATACTATCTCCTATTAGAAACAGATTTTTTTACGCATGCCTCTGTCCTTTAAAATACTAAAATTTGGCAAACATAAGCTCACAATTTACTGAAATTATCCAGTTAAAACACTGATTTTTTTTTTCAAACAACAGAAAAGTAACATTCAATCATAGGGTATATCAACTTTCTGCCTTTACTTTATGCGTTTTTTTAATGAATTTGATTTTGGGTGGAGCATTACGTATTATAATTCAATTTTTTTACAGCAGTTCTCTTCGGTACATTAAATAACAGTGTAATATGTATACTTCGTAATATTTATAAATTCTCTGTATTGTGCCGAAAAAAATATATTTATTCAATTACCAACATCCAAAATATCATTATTAGTTTTTAACACTTTCCAACAAAGTTAAAAAAATGCTTATGACTTCGGTTTGTCTGTCCGTCTTGTGTGACTGCGCTCTAACTAATGTAAATATACTCGGATTGCTCTGTAATATTTGGATGATATTAACTTTTACCATAGCACGTTCCCTAATTCAAAAGATGTTTGTAGAATGTTTACTTCATTTACAAGGACAGTCAAAAGTATTCCATTACATTACGAACAATGGGAAAAAATAGTTTCAAATGATTTTTATTGATGTTACACGTTTTGAAACATAATTGATGCACATTTATGAAGTACCCTAAAATATGCATTTTGTAGAATATGCACTGCAAAGAATAGTTATTATTCATTTACAGGCCCACACAAAAGAATTCCGTTACAGAATGATATAGGGGATTAGGAATTGTTTGCAGAGTATTTTAATAATATTAAACAATTTCATATACATATGAAATTTATATACGTCACTGAGGTTAACTATAACTTATTTCATGTATAATACGAAGTGAGTAGCATTTACTGGGACACACAAAAGATTTAGAGTCAGATACTCTACAGAAGTGTGTCAGATACTATATTGTATCTGAAGTACTGTGCATTTGCGATGATTTGGGAAAATGCATTTTTAATTATAATACGGGATCTTATGTTTCACTATATATTTTAGCATAGTATATGGTGTGTATAAATGCTATAATTCATATACAGGGCTACACAAAATTATTCGTAAGGGTTACTGGGTATCAGCTCAAATTGCTGGAAGGTAGTTTTTAAATAAGTTATGCATTTTTACGATGAACTGCATTTAGTTTACTAAGAAATGCTTGTAGAATATATAAAATCATATACAGGGTCACGCAAAGAATTTGATACATGGCTGTGTATAAATGATCATTAGTGGAAATGTGATTTCAATAATTTTAAGGGTGTTTTAGTTTGAATTAAATTTTAGCTAAATAGTGGCAAGTAATAAAGGCTCTATGTAAATTACAGGGTTGTACAAAAGTATTCAGGAATATTAATTTCTATTAGTATAAATTTCGGAAATAGAAATTTCAACCTGTAATGCGTTTTCTTGCTAAACAAAATTTTCCCATTAAACGGTATATACATCTACCTACAGATCATATACAGGTGTGTTTAAAAGAATTAGAATACACATTTGTCTATGGGCGGCAACTGCTGAAATCATTTTTTCAAATGTTTAATGCGTTTTTTAAAATGTTTATTATATTTTATGTTTATTATATAGTTATCTTATTTACCTTATTTCCATAAATAACGAATTTTTTAAAAAGCATTCATGAAATGTTGGAAAGTGTTTCATAATATATACTTAACGCCTGATTTTTCTTTCTTGTTTCTTTTTTTTTTTTTTTCAATTTCACGTGCAACTATTTTTCAGGATATTCCGAAGCAAATTGCACCCTACGACACTTGCGCCTACTTTACATAGATAGTGCCATTGTGTGAGGTTGTTTCGCTTTTTTATCCAAATATTATAGTTTTTAGCACTTCTGTGCCGTGATCGTAGCTGAACGTGAAGAAAGGAATCATCATCATGATGTATGTATATATTATAGATACCTTCTTAATTAAAATATTCTTGAGTGTAAGATTAGCTTTGTTTAAGATGGTATATTCCAAAAGTTATTTGTCGCAGTTCATTCCAAGTTAAGCGTGGAAACTCTTAAGTATTTAGTATCAGTTAGTTTAGTCCAGATCGCCGTTTTTCTCGCCTACCCTTTCTCTTCGAATGTTTTAAGTAATTAGTCTTTTAAATCAAATCAAGCATCCGTTCGATCGATTATTTCGTCATCTTCAGTGTTTGTAATCCTTGTAGGTTGCAGAACATTGAGAATCGCAGCCATATAATTCGCACATAGTGGCCATTATAAGGTATTTGAGTATTTGGCATTACTTTTTCCAATGCTCTGGCGTTTTTCAACTGCACATTAGCGGCTTTTACGAACCACCGAGCTTTAGTCACGAAATGCGTCTCGTTAGAATCCTCTCTTGAAAACTGTTGCTGCTTATTTAGGAATCTAGACATTTGATGTACGAGTCCCATTTCTTCTAGAAGTTCTAAACAATTTTGGAAGCGTCTATCAACAATCGTAACATCATTTGTCTTCAGTCACTCTCTGATATTGTGTGCATCTTTTTTATATACGTGAAATAGGTTAGCGTTATCGTTCTTTGAATCTTCGAAGTAAAGTCCGAAGACATCCAAAATGTAACCATAAGTAGTGACCAACATCATAAGCTTAACTAAAGGTCTTCGTTTGAGTAAAGAAAAATATCGTCTCTAAAGGAATAGTTAGTACTCTTCTGGATATAAATGTACGTGCCATCAGGAACATGCATTACAGTATCATTGTCACCATCGGAAATAAATAATCTACTTGCTTAATGTCTCGTATATTTTTAGGTAGCTTTCATTATAAAAAGCTACCTATTGCAGCCATTCGGAGGAAAGCGATTTCAAAAAAGTTTGGTATATTTTCATCGATCATGATCCCCTGACCCCGAAACCACCCTCCGTTCAATAATTTATATATATATACATATATATATATATATATATAACCATTAATTAAACATTACCAACCATCATCAAAAACTGCAATATTGTGAATGATTGACTACACGCCATAAACCAACAATATAGAACTGTATGTGTAAAATAAAGTACCGTATACCTAATTACAAGAATTAACATGGAATAAAAAAAGAAGAATATGGATTCCGAAAAAATTGAAAAACTTATATATTGAATTACGTTTTCAAGAGTACAGAATTCAATGATATAAGCAAATCGGTTGTTTTCTGTGGGAAAAAAGCTATAAGCTGAAAATAACTTTTTCATATACATATCTGATATTTGTCACACTGTAACTCTCGTATTTTTGAACCACTTTGGATGTAACTTCTTGTATACATAGTGCATACCAATGCCTCGACCGAGTTCGTTAGGCAGCTTCATCCGCCATCTTGTTTCAAAATGGCGGCCATTTAAATTTTTTTAATTGAAAATATGAAATGTGGTACAAAAAAATTGAAAATTGAAAAATATTTTTTTTCTTATGTGTTTTACCTTGATACAAAGATTCCGGAGCATTTTTTGTTTCGTCTATATCTTAAAAAATGGCAGAGTTATAGCACTATGAATTTCAAGCTTGGCTGACATTTTGAAACGACCTGATTTTTGTCACGCGATAACAGGCGTATTTATGAATCGATTTGGATGTGCCTTGGTGTATACATAATACGTACCAATGTGTCGACCGAGTTCGTTGTCCAGCTTCGTCCGCCATATTGTTTCAAAATGGCGGTCATTTAAATTAAAAAAAATAAATAAAATCTGAAATGAGGTACCAAAAAATTGAAAATTGAAAAATATTTTTTTCTTATGCATTTGACCTTGATAAATAGATTCCGGAGCAGTTTTTGTTTCGTCTATATCTAAAAAAAATGGCTGAGTTATAGCATTTTGAATTTCTATTGTGGCTGACATTTTGAAACGACCTGATTTTTGCAACGCGATAACAGGCGTATTTATGAACCGATTTGGATGCAACTTGGTGTGTTCATAGTGTATACCAATGTCTCGACCAAGTTCTTTGGCCAGCTTCATTCGCCATTTTGTTTCAAAAGGGCTGCCATTTAAAAAAAAAAATTAAATGAGTTATCAAAAAATTGAACAATGAAAATGATTATTTATGTGTTTGATCTTGATACAAAGGATTCCGGAGCAGATTTTGTTTCGCATATATGTTTAAAAATGGTTGAATTATAGCACTTTGAATTTCTAGCATGGCTGACATTTTGAAATGGTCTGATATTTGTCACGTGATAACACGCGTATTTATTAATCTATTTGGATGTAAGAAGACATGTGGATAGTATATCGTAATATCTCGACCAAGTTCGCTGGCCAGCTTCACCAGCCACCTTGTTTCAAAATTGAGGCCATTAAATTAAATAAAGAATTATATTTATAGTGAGATGCAAAAAAATTAGAAATTGAAAATGTTTTGTTCTTTTGAAAAGTTTTAAAAAGATTGTTTCTTTCTTAAGTATTTGACCATGATATAAGGATTTCGGAGCATTTTTTGTTTTGTCTATATCTTAAAAAATGACTCAGATATAGCAGTTTCAATTTCTAATGTGGGTGACCTTATGAAAAATCTGATTTTTTGCCTGCGACAGCACTTGTATATATCAACTGATTCCGATGTGAGTGAGCATGTGCACAGGAATTACTAAGGTCTCGACCACGTTCACTCGTTAGACTTATCCATCATGTTGTCTTAAAATAACAGGAACTTCAAGATATCGCCCAATTTGGCAACCAAATATAAGTTATTTTAAATAAATGCAGCTTGGATAAAGCTGACTAATTTCGCGAAATTCATTCATAATGATTTAGTATTGATAAAAATTAGTATTGAATCTCGTATAATCAAGTTTCCACTAAATTGAGATTCGTGTGTTTGAATAATATAAGCTTGCTTTTTAAAATAGGGAATATGAAAGCTACCTCTTCCTACCGGCAATGGCCGGAAGGACATTTTCAATAACCTGTGTTCTGGTGACGTGTTCCAATCCAAGTTGTAGTGGAAGAAAATTCTCAATCAAAGACTGGCGTGCACATTGCACAGAAGTTGCTACTGATGTTTTTCTTTTTTCTTATATTAAATAATGTGGACAAAATAGCATTAGATAGATCAGTTCTAAGTTTTACAAGTAATACTGCCAAGTAACTACCAGATGACCTCTTTTTCGCTATTTTCATAAATTTTTAGATTTATTCATTCACGAGGCACAGATGATTTTTCTTAACACACACATTTTTTTCTGTTCCTGAAGACATTTTATTACAGATTAAGTGTGTCCTAACTTATAAAATGAAAATATTTTAGGTCACAGTAAAGGTAAATTATAAAATACACGACATTGTAAACGGAGTAATGTTTAATTTTACTTAAATGATAAATCTTTATGTATATTCTTTTACGCATTGCTATTGAAAAGTTCAGCTCCATGTGGATAAAGTTTAATAAACCATGAACAGTAGAATTTTATTACAATGTCAGAAAAACAATTCAGTTGCTTTGGAGTAAATGTAAAATAAACATGCATAAAAAATTACCTTAAAATTTTTCTGATGGTGATATTAAAGACATGAATTAATTATTAAACGAGCATGTTAATTTAAGCAAAAAAATACTCATGTAATTTTAGAAATGTAATTGTAATTATTTGAGAAAAAACACTCTTTTAAATATCCACCATTATCATTTTTAATTAATTATTTACAAATGTCCTACACAGAAAAAAATAAATGGTCCTTTCCTTTGTACATAATAGGAAAATCTGTTAATTGTACTGAAAAGATTCTTATAAAAGAATGCCGCCAGTAAAAAATTGTTGATTTTACGAAAGTAATTTACATTTATTATATATTTTACCTGTAAAATAAGCAAGTTACATATTTTTTCCGAAATAAGAGCTGTATTCATTAGAATCTTGATCACATTTTAATAGATTTTGCAGTAAAGTAAACAGATTGAAGATTTATTTTTCGTTAAAAATATATACATATATTGGCACGTTAAACTGCAGAGATTTACCGTAAAATCAAAAGTTTGTTTTACAGTGTTTACGATTGATAAATAACAGTGTGTGTCAATATCAAAGCAATTTAACATTTTAAAAAATTAAAAACATTACAGAGAAATGGAATTAATTGAATTAATTCATTTTCTTATGCTAATGTATAAATTGATGTAAATCTAACACGAATTCTTCAGAAATATTCTGAGCTGAAAATTCAAATTAAATGGTTAAATCTTCTAACAGGAACTGCTACCACAGGGGAGAAAGTTATCTCTTGATAGATCTCTTTTATAAAATGTATCATTAAATGTACCTCATTGGGGAAGACTTAGAGAGAAGAAATGGGATTTTCCTTATTCTGAAATACTATGCTCCGACTGAAAAAAATTCTTTTTTAATGTCATATATCACTGCTACTTCCAGCATTAGTCTAAAAAGCATACGTAAGACATTATTTCGAGATCTGTTTTTATTCTATCAAAAATTGCTACTCCGGCAAATGTTTAAATCCTTGATAATGTTTTGCCATGAAAAATTGAAAAATGGAGATCCCTATTGCTTCTCTCTATTAAAAAAAAAAGTAACTTACGCTGTCACCGCTACCGCCGCCGGTTTTGAATTTTTTGTGACCGGAGGTCTTTCTTCGTTAAAAATACTGCATAAAAAAAAAATATGAAAATCGGCAGTATTATAGTGAAATGTTTGATAAACACGCTGATGCAGACAGTTTTCAAATCGAAGAATTATTTTAAGCGATATTTAAACCTTAAAGTTGGACAAAATTGTTCCATTAAAAAAGTTTTATAAGAGAGAACATGGGAATTAATTCATATTTAGATCATTTTATACGTTAGAATTTCCGGTGTGCAGACTGCCTTTATTTTTTTTAATTTGACTCATTTTTGAGGTTTTATTTCTATTTTAAATTCAAATTTTCAGCATTTCGAGAGATATTTTTTACTTATTTTAGAAAATGGTATTAATTTAAAATGTTGCCATCTGTATAAACAGCGGAAACAATAAAGTTTGTTTCAAATTAAAAACCTATTTACACGTGAATATTATAAACAGAAATTTATTTTTTTCGAATTAGAATTAAATAATTACGCATAAAAAGCAGGAACTTATTGAAAATTACTTCGTAAAAACTAAATTTACACGTGAATTTTCAAAGAGAAAGGATATTGTAAAATAATAAATTCATTAACATGCGTTAGAAGTCTTAAATAGGAGACATTGTGTTACATTTACGTCACATTACACTTATTACGTAAAATGAACAAAAAATAATATTGCAAAACAGTTTAAATTTAAAAATTGCGCGAGAAACAGGCATCAATTATATCGCATCTAGGTGAAGAAAAAATAAAACAGCATTAATTTTTTATTACTTTATAAGTTATAACACTTAAATGCATGCTACGAATCTTTTTATACTCCTAATAACACACTTTGTAGCAATTTTAATTCGTAATTTGATGTATTCCAATTTTTTGGTTGTTGGCACGTCATGATCCCAAAAAATATTTTTTGAAAAAATTTGGCATGAGGATGTGTAAATATTTTACATTAAATTGAATTGTACACATATACAATATATGGCCAATAATGACCGGTCACTTGCAATTTTAGACATTTTGTTAAATATCTGAGAAGTTTGAATAGCAAAAATAACCTAATCTTTAATTTGACGATGGCATGTAATAATATTAAACATTTATTACTTTGGTAAAATAAATATTTATTTAAAACTTAGTAGGATATATAATTTTTTAGATGGTCTTTTCAACTATTTTTGTTCGGACAGCGCAAATAATATTTCATTTCTAACAAAAGTATTTTCACGTGAATATTAAAAAGAGAAAGAAAAGTTTGGTGAAAATTACGTCAGATTAAAAACGATACATTTAAAATGTCTTATGTAAAAGAACTTTCTTTTCGTTTTGTTAAAAAATACCGAGAGACAAAGACTCTGTTTAATTAATTCATTTTATATTAGCTTATTTTTAAATGATTAACTGATTTTATTTAATAAAAGACGAAAACAGCCATTGTATCTTTTAACAGCAGTTAATTTTTCCTTAAAATTCCCCCAATCAAAGTGAAATGAATAGAAACCCGTTTATAGGGAGATCTCCACTGTTTTTTTTTTTTTTTTAATTATAATTCAATCTTTCTAAATCTTTTTAAAGCCTATCAAATTACCGTGCTTTTAGAGACTGCGGTGTCTGAACGGGTGTGGGCGAGCGTAGCTCGTAGGGGGCCGAGCCCCCTAGTTCATAAAAATAAAATAGGGCAAGTATTTTTTTGTTTGCTTTTTGTAATAATTCTCATTTCAATTCATAACAAAAGAACGTTATTAGAATCTCGATGAAACAACATAATTCAATGTTTTAATCAATCAATTGCAATAAGTAAAGAGAAACGTTTATTTATAAACGTTTTAACCAATCTTTACTATAAGTAAAGGGAAGTTGTTTTCACATATATTTGTGTTTAATCAAATAATAACAAAAAGAAAAACATTTAGTTGAAGTAATGAATGTTAGTTTCATCTACATTAAGTATTAAATAATAAAAAATTCAATAAAATAAACTGATATTATTTTATAAGTTTGTGAATCCAATTATACCAATATTTCCAACACTGGTAAAACGCGTTAACTTAGTGATAATTGAAAATGATGTCTCAAAAATCTCTACTAAAATTTTAATTTATCTTTCTGCGCTGTATCGGAATTCGTCATCATATAAATGTTCCAATATATATCAAAATTATAGATTATTAATTTTTTTTCCTTCTCTACGTAACATAAAAATATTTTTTTATTATTATTAAATGCAGCGACAAACACTGCTTCTTATTGGGAATATAGATGCATGTTTATTTTTTTTTTTCAAAATGCATCATTAATTCTACATTATGTTAGAAAGTTTCGAACGAAAAAAATGAGTTTCCGTCACCCTGCTACTTTACGGGATCGAGTAATAAATATTCCCATCCCCACATATCAGTTCTTATTCTAGTTTTGCGACAAGAAAAAAAAAAAAAAAAGCTGAAAAGAAACGCAGTAGTGAAAGGGCTGGGGTTTCTTCCTATCATTAGGGATACACTTGTTTCAAGGGCGTTTTATAGGGGGGAAATGTTTTGGAGTTCTCATTAAGTGAAATACATTATAAACAACCATACATTTATAAAATTAGCAAATAAAGCCTTTGTGCAACAATATTAAAAAGCAGAAAAACCAACGTTTAAAATGCACAAATAATATATTAAAAGCAGCAAACAGCTGTTTCGAATCTACTAGCGAGAGTCTTCTTCAGTGCAAGATAGGAAAAAGGAACAGCATGCTAGAAAAAGCAAGGCTGAGCTCAGCCTTGCTTTTTCTTGAAAATGCTTTCTTGCTCTTTCCAAAACAGTGCTGCAATTGATGTGTGCGTACAACTTGTAGTATTTTATATCGCTACAAGGGCAGAAGGATAACTCCCTGCTGGATGTTTGAAAAAAGCATGATAAAAAAAGATTATTTCTGTGAAAAGCGTTAAGTTATCCTCATGCTGTAATGTGCCTTTCCATGTTATTTTGAAACAAAACTTCAAAAATTCTAATTTCTTCCAGTTCTAAAAATATTTGTTCAAAATGCCACTGAAATTCAAATTTTAAAACCACATGTTATTGTTAAAAGATTAATAAGCTGAGTAAAAGAATATGGAAACATAGCCATAATTAGACATTAAAAAGTTATCGTATAAATGTGTTTGTTTGCAACAAAATTCCTTGTATCGCTTGTGTTTCTTCCAAAACTCCTATTGTTAATGCTATATTTTCTTGAAGGATTGCATACACACTTATTTTTGTAGGAAGTTTTTATATAACTCAATAAGTATTATTTTGTTTTATCTTTGATTATTTCTGTCTTTAAGTATTTCCGTAAAATAAAATTATTATGAATTGAAAGTATTCCAAATGCTTATTTTTAGAAAAATTACCGAGTAGTTTTTACAGTATGCTCAATATTCAAAGTATTCCAAATGCTTATTTTTAGAAAAATTACCGAGCAGTTTTTATAGTATGTTGTTCAGTTTCACAATCCATCAACACGAAATATTGATTATTAGATTGGTATTATTTCTTGAGTAAACAATTTTATGGTCAACAATCATGCTCAACTTATAAACATGTTAAACATACAGTTTTAAAAGAAAACTTTTTGTGATTCTAAAATGTATGAATTATATTTACTTGTGAGTTAATATCATTTTAAAAACCGATATTTTTCGTTCATACCGTGCTGAAAAATTGATTTATATTTTGTACAAACTACTACAAAATATTTCAGAAAAATACAAAAAGCAAAAGAGTTTTTTTAATTAAGAATTTTATTAAAACTACATTTTTATGTATTTTTTGAAGATAAAAGAACGCTTTTTGGAGTCATGGATTTCAGACGAGGTTATATTTTATTGGCGAAACATTCTTGAAGGAACAATGAATATTTCTCAAATTTACAGCCTACATATAAATATGTGCCAAAATCATATACAGCCAGTATTGGATATATGGTCACCCGCTTATAAGGTCACCCCGCTTATAAGGTCATTTTTCGTAAGTACGGACTGACTGAATAGGTATTACATGTTAAAAAACACCGCCTATATGGTCAGTTTCCAATGGCTACTATCGGATATATGGTCATATGGTCATGTTTTGTCTCCTTTTTTATTGCAAAATATCTTATAGTTTTATGCTTTCTCCTTCCCTTTTTTAGGGTGTAAATTTTTTAGGGTGGAATAGACGTATTATTCACATTCATGTATCTTCAAATGTCGGCCTCTTTGTATTGGTCACGCGGTGCTTTTCATTTTTAATAGCTTTAAAAAAAGTGGATGAACAACCTGAAGGAAGAACTTCTTTCCTTCTAGTCAATGTTTCCATCGTTGAATCTCCCGTGCGTTTGCTAAAATCCACAAGTACGAACTTCCGTATGGTAAATAAAGGCCAGTTGACATTTTTATATCTTTAGAATGAAAGGGAGATCTTTCCCTTTTTAAACGGTGCCTTCGAGATCGCGATAATATTGCATACCACGTGACTAGATGCACTCGGGGTAGGGGGGAGGGGATCTCCTTTTCCCGGCTAGAGCCTATAAGAGAAACTCTTTCCTGTCGGTAAGAGTTTCTAAAGCTCTGGAGATTTTTCCCTCAACTGCCGCATTAGATACCGATTCTTGGAAAATATGCCCTCATCCCTTGCTACCGAATGAAAATTGTTCTCTGTGCAGAGAAATGTTAAATCACGCATTTTTAGTTTTTTCTATTTTTCATTACTTGTCGCTGCGTGTAAAATATTCGTTCATTTGTTAATTGTCCTTTGTGAATACAAGATGTCAGCAAAACGAAAAATTTGACGATTGCGGAAATAAAATGATAGAAAACTTTGAAAAATGGAATGTATCGAAAGTAGCTTTCGCGAAAACTGATGGAATAGAGAGAGCGACACTGAATATCGTCTAAGGGTTCAAATCTTGTTAAACAGAAGATATGGTCAACCAAAAGAGAAAGCGAGAACATGTTTCAACATTTGAGAATGTTGAGAAAGATCTTTTCACTTGGATAAAATGTGCCAGATTGCAGATTGTTCCAATACATGGATTATCGTAAAAGAAAAATCTCTGAAAATTGTTGCATAACTAGTAAAACCGAATTTTACTGCCAAAGAATAGAAGGAATGGCTGTTAAAGTGTTAAGTGACATTCTCAATAGGTACAGACCTTGTGATGTTTTTAATTTTGATAAACTTTGAAGTTAATAAACTTTAAAGTTTTTAAAACTTTTTAGGAACGAAAAATGAAGTGGTGGGAAAGTAAGCAAAAAAAAAAAAATAAAATAAAAAAAAAAAATAAAATATTGGCCTTTTTTTTTTTTAGCAGCGAATATGGATTGATGACTCAGAGAAATTGACTCCATTAGTTATTGGTAAATTTTTCAAGCCTCGTTGTTGAAAAACTGCAAATCTTTGCATGTATCTTACGATGCGAACCAAAAGGACTGGACGACAATAAGCAAGTGGGAAAAAGAAATTCGGCTTTTAGGTAAAATTTGCACAGACAAGTGGCTATAATCGCAGACAACTGTACCGCCCATTGCATGATTCCCAATTTAAATGCGATTGAACTTGTTTTCTTGTCTCCAAACTGAACCAGTATGGCACAACAATTAGATCAAGGGATTATTAAAAACATTAAGATAACTTATCGAAAGCTGCTTCTAAAATACGTCATTGCTGCCATTGATAAAAAAAAGAAGTTTCACGTGACTATGTTAGATGCCATATGTTACGTAGACAAGAGCAAATGACAATATGGTATCAAAGAAGATCATTGAAAATTGTTTTTGACATCCTTGGCTTCCAGAATGTCAAGAATTATCGTTCGAAGACAACGACAATGATGATGATGGTGAAGATGTGTCCCTATTTGAAGTTTCACAAGAACTACAGAATGCAGTTTGCATCACAATATATGACGAACGGACATATGCAGTTGTTGACAATGAGATCACTACTAATGTATTTTACCCACGAGTGGTAACAGTCACGCCTTTGCGAATATGTACCTTCTGAAAAAGACTGCTTATTGGACGAAGTGGAAGACGTGTTAAAATGTTCTTCGCGCCTATTGGTGTTTCTCTTCTAGATATCCGCAGCTGACGTGATATCGGTAAAGTCCATGGTGAAGCTTCTAATCTGGAAATAGTTTCGGAAATTTTAAATATAAACATTGATGGAAACGATGATAATGACAGTGAATTCGAAGCTGAACTGACAACGCGACTCAAACCGCGACCTCTCAAAGCACTAAATACATTCAGATACTTTTTTACTAATCCCAGAAGCACTGAGGAACATTTTAAAAACTGTTTGTGAATAAGAAAAAGTAGTTTTAACAAGTACGATAAAAACAAACAAACCTGCATAAAGGATTATTTTTATTACTACGAGTATGCTCATCAATTCGAAAATTTAAGCGTAAAGCAATTCTTGTTTTTAGATCTAGATTTATAAATTATATGTCTATAGCTTCTTTGTACATTATTGTAATAATAAAACTAACTTATTAATAATATTTTATTGTCTAAAATAAAATTCCTGCTTACACCGCATATAAGGTCACCCCGCTTATAAGGTCATATTTTTCAGAACCGCATGGGTGACCATATAACCGATACTGACTGTATATAGAAATAACCAGATATCCACATCTTTAGAAATCTTGTAAATTATATGGCACAAATATATTCCGCTTAACGATGCCAATTAGTCCACTATCACATATTTCGTTTTACAAACCCTAGCAATGCGACTTAATCATTGCGCCTTTTTTCATATCTCGATTATTCAGGTGTATATTGACGTCTTATTTTTCTAAATGTCACGGTAACTTAGCGTACATCATTTTCACTGGCTGGATGTTTTCGTAGAAAATCGGATTACAGCACATGGAGCAAAGAAGTATGCACGAATATTAAAGTATAATAAAACCAATTTAAACAGAAAAATAAATGTGGATTTTTTTCTATTTAAAAGAAAAAAGCCAAAATATCTTAGTCTATACTAATATTATAAAGAAGTAAAGTTTGTTTGTTTGTAGGAGGTAAACTCTGGAACTATCGAACCTATTTGAAAAGTAATGGTATCAAACTGATTCTGTTAGTGCACTTTCAAACATAGGCTATATCTTGAGTCGATTCCACTACGCCAAAGTGGATGTAGAGGCAAAAAAAGATCTAAAAATGCGATTTTTGTGTTACTGAAGGGCCTAGAAATATTAAATTTGGGATATTACTTACTTATTAGATATAAAGGATTTCTAAGAACATTTGCAAAGCAATGTGAAATTTAAAAGGGGTGAAAATGTGCAAAAAGCGTTCTAAAAAACGTCGTAAATGGTGGTTTCTACGCAATCTTAGGAAATACTAAACCAATTTAAAAAAATAATGGTGTCAACATGGTGGTGACAACACTTGCTCCAAGATAGGCTATATTTTATGTCGTTGCCACTACCCCAAAGGGGTGCAGGTGAAAAAAAATTCTAAAAATGCGATTTTTGTGTACCTGAAGGGCCTAGAAATATAAAATTTGGAATGTTAGTTACTTATTAGATATAAAAAATTTCTAAGAACTTCTTAAAAAATTCGAAATTTAAAAAGGATGATAATGCGCGAAGAGTGTTTTGCAATTTTAGGAAGTATCAAATCGATTTGAAAAGTAATGGTTGTATATTGATGGTAACAGCCCTTGCTCTAACATAGGCACTTTTTTATACACTGCTCAAAACAATTAAAGGATATTGCAGTTTTAGGTGGATTTTGTATCTGGTAAACTGTTTAGCTGATTGATACATGGTCGACAGACATAGTAGGTTATATGAAAATAAATTACACATGTTTGGCAGAAAAAAATGCATTTTATTGCGCATTTGTGTACTAAAGGAAAAAAACACAATTTGTTCATATGAGAAAAAAAGAATAAGAAAAGGTGTTTTCTTCAAAGAAAATCATTTTCAGTAGGGAGTATTTTTTCCACGGGCGGCCAACAACGTTGAACACCTTTGAGGCATGGACTCAATGAGGCTATTAATGACGAGTTGGGGTATTCTGCCCCCACTCTTCCAGAAGAGCTCTTTCCCGTTCTTGGAGAGTTTGTGGGGGTTGTTGGCGGCCAGAAACTCGTCTTCCTAGAGCGTCCCAAACGTGCTCGATTGGATTCATGTCTGGAGAACACGCTGGCCATTCCATTCGAACGATTCCTTCCTCGAAAAGGAAATCCTCCACCAGGTTTGCACGATGTGGCCTGCAGTTATCGTCCATTAAAATGAAGTTATCTCCGATTGCTGCAGCGTAAGGGACTACAATAGGTCTGAGGATCTCATCCCTATATCGGCGACCAGTGAGAGCTCCATCTCGAATGATGTAGAGGTCAGTGCGCCCGTCAATGGAGATGCCACCATACACCAACACTCCTCCACCGCCAAATCTGACACTTTCGTGCACGAACGCAGGATTATTCCTACTGCCACGGTCCCTCCAGATGAAAATACGTCTATTATCCGGATGCACAGAAAAACGGGACTCGTCAGAAAACAGAATACCGCTCCATTCATTTCTCCTCCAGTTGACATGCTCGGTTGCCCACTCCCTGCGGTCGCGACGATACCTTGCTGTTAATCTAACACATACCATCGGTCGGCTAGCATACAGACCTACAGCATGGAGCCGGTTTCGGACAGTCTGAGTTGAAATCGTGGTGCCTGTAGCCGAGCGAAGGTGTTGTTGGAGAAGAGTAGCGTTCATGGTTCGGTGTCTCCGAGTTGTTAACGCTAAATACCAATTTTCATTGGTCGTTGTTGCCCGTCTACGACCTTGCCCTGGTCTTCGGCCTGCACATCCACTCTCCAAAAAACGGTTCCAGATCCTGGAAATGACACTTTGTGACACTCCAATGGCTTGCGCTACTTCGGCTTGAGTTTGGCCCCCTTCTAACCTACCAACAATTCTCAAAGCTTCTGAATCTGTCAAATGACTTAGCTGAGACATCGTACTCATCGAAACAAAGCAATCACTGAATGCCGATCATCCTTGTCTTCATTCTCTTTTATCCAGTTGAAAGTCAAATTTCATTCGCTGCCGCTGAAGCGACGTTTTTGACGTCGAACTCAAAATTTGCATACTCCACAGTTTGAAAACAAGAAAAATTTGCATTTGTGATTCTCTTCTTCTATTTTCGGCAAAAAAAAAATTTCGTTTATATCTTTATTTTATATAAAACTTCAAATATCCTTTAATTGTTTAGAGCAGTGTATATATGTCACTACAACCTGGAGGTTGCAGAATCAAAAACATTCTGAGTTACGGTTTTTGTGTTATGGTAGGGCCTAGAATCATGAAATTTGGAATGGTAGTTTGGAATGGTAGATATCAATGATCTCTTAGAACATTTCCTAAAAAAATCGAAATTTAAAAGGGGATGAAAATGAGCGTTCTAAAATACGTTCTAAATACGGGTTTCTATGCAATCTCAGGAAGTACTAAACCTATTTCAAATATAATGGTGTAAAAATGATGGTGGCAGCTCTTGCTCCAAGATAGTCTGTATTTTGTGTCTGTTTCCACTACCCCAATGGGGGTGCAGGAGCAAAAAAAGTTTTAAAATGCAATTTTTGTGTTATGGAAGGGCCGAGATTGATGAGATTTGTCATGGTATATACTTATTAGATATAAATAATCTCTAAGAACATTTGTTTAAAAATTTGAAATTTAAAAAGGGTGAAAATGAGCGAAAAACGTTCTAAAAATGTTCTAAATGCCGATTTGTGAACAATCTGAGGAAGAATCAAATTGATTTCAAAAGTAATGATAGGAAATTGATGCGTACAGCATGTGCTCTAACATGCACGCTATTTCATGTCACTACCACCTGGGATTTGCTGAAGCAAAAAAGTTCTAAATTGCGATTTTTGTGATCGGTAGGAACTAGCAACTTGAAATTAGGCATGGTGCATATGTATTATATATAAAGGATCTTTAAGGACAGTTTCGAAAAAATTGGAAATTTAAAAGGGGTGAAAATGCCCGAAAAGCGTTCTAGAAAAATTCTAAATTTCGATTTCTACACAATCTCACGAAATATTAAACCGATTTCAAAAGTAATGGCTACAAATTGATGGTGACAGTCACTGCTCCAACATAGGTTTTATTTTATGTTCCTGTCACGTTTTAAATGAAATGATTACGTTTTAAATGAAAAGAATGTAATATGCATATGGTATGGGAAAAATTTTTGGCCATTTATCACCTGTTTTCGGCTAACATAAAAATATCGATATTGCCATTGAGGGCACAGATATCATATACGCACCACATCGGCGCGGTTTTTTTCTAACGCCAGTTTTGCGAAAACCTCGTTTTTGAATACCAGTTACTTATATATTTTTAAAAAGGGAATAACAATAAATAAAAAAATATTTAATTAATAACTGTTGAACAAAAAAAATTATATAATTTTAGAAAATAAATTAAAGTAAATAAACAATTTATTAATAAATAAACAACATCATTCGGTTTACCATATCAAGCAAAATAACGACACTTTGGCGCCATTTAAGTACCCCGGTGCGTATATGACATTAGCGTCAGAAAACATCGTGCCAATGTGGTGCGTATATGATATCTGTGTAGCAATGGGTTCATGGTATGCGAAATGAAAGGAATATGTTATAGCCACTCTTAGTACAAGAAAAATGGCCAATAATAAGAATTAAGATACACAGGGTTGACGTCAAACAAGAATAATACTAACAACAACATTGTTATAACTGTATGAAACTTATAATGGTGATATAAAATTGGCTTTGAGCAAACAACCACAGAAGGAGTATTTTACATATATTACGAGTGAAGCTGGATCATCAAGGTACTAATTAATTATATTAGCAACAGTTATATAAACAAAACTTTAAAGTCAAATGTAAATATTTGCAGCCTCTCTCCCTCCCCATCATACACACAAAAAAGTTACCACAATAAAAATTAACTTGGCGTTAAGCAACTCTTTTTAAAATACGACATTGCTTGCAAATCAGATTACGGAACATTCCTATAACATTTGAAGTAATAACGGTACTTTATTTTTAGCCGTGTTAAAATTTAGACAAGAGCATTTTTTTTCGCTATAAACAATTTTTTTTTTGCATGAGTAATTTAGAAACAATTCTTTGATGTTGAAAGAAAATGTTTTGACTTAATATCTCTTATTATTTTTTTACTTATTTGTATTTTAAAAGAAATGAGTCAAAATCGTGTTTTTTAAACGTAATTTATATATTTCAAATGAAAAGAATGCATTACGAAAGCTAGCGATTTATCTTATGTATCCTGTAAGAGCCTTATTACCATGTGTCTATTATCCTTCACAATTCTTCATTGTTATATGGGCCTTGGCGCTTTTTAAAAAGTTTGACCCAATTTGGGGTTAAGAAAGGATATGTTTTTGCTAAATGATATAAACGACTTTGAAAATAAAATTGAAGATCTATTGAACTAATTTATGTCTGTATTTTAATAAATACATATTCTAATACGTATTAAATAAATTATTTATGTTTTTATATAATAAAAGTTAAACGGCTCCTTTATCTACGTGTTTTCTAATATTATAAAGTATTAACATTTGTGTGTTTTCGGAATGTGATCTCAGAAACTGCCTAACCGATTTAATAAATGACGGTTTGAAAATGATGGTGACCATATTTGCTCCAACAAAGACTTATTTTACGTCGGTACAACAACCTCCATGGGTACAGGAGCAGAAAAGTTCTAAAATTGCGAATTCCGAGATATTGTTTGGGCAAGAAATTTAAAATTTTGTGCGTTGGTTACTTTTAAGATGTAAATACTCGTTATGAACTCTTTCTACAAGGTTCGAAATTTTAAAGTTAGAAATAAACGTAAAACGTTCTGGAAAGTTTCTAAATCACGATTTATTTGGAATTGTTAGAGAAAGAATTTTGAAATTTCATATGGCTATTACTTTTAAGTCGTTAATGCCGGTGAGTAAAAAATAAGTAAATAAATATATAAATAAAAGTGTGCACCATAAAAAAGATCTAATCTGCAATTTCTGTGACCCTGTTGGGTCCAGAAACTTAAAATTTGGAATGTAAGTAACATATAAGATCTAAAGGCTCGTTATAGAAAGAATTCAAACTGCAATGCACGCATTAGAACGGATTCTAAAAATATCGAAATTAAGAAAACTAAATAAAGAAGACAAAGTTCTAAAGATGATCTAAATAACGAAGTACATGGAATTATTAGGAATATAAATATCCAACTTTGCATGAATGTTCCTTTTAAGACGTAAATACTCGCAATATGTAAATTGATGCAAAATGATGCAGGAACGAAAAACTTTCGATTTTTTTTTTCTGTGCTACTGCTGATTCGGGTGCTTTTTATCGGGTTGAAATTTTTGGACGGGATACTTTTAAGGTGTAAATGCTCTCTAAGAATGGCTTCTAAAAAACATAAAATTTTAAAAGATGAAATGAACGGAAAATGTTCTAAATTACCATTCATTTGCATTGTTATGTATAGAAACTTTAAATATTTAATAAAACTACAACCCCCTCCAAAAAAACATGCAACTTAAATGCGACAAAAAGGGTAGCTACTTATCTAGCATTGAATAAGTTGTGTTAACATTGAATAATTGTCGGTATGAAACAGCAAATAGTTTGCACGAAGTATTTGTCAAATAGTTACTTATCTGGGCAAAAGTGTCGAAAAGTCTCTGTTTAAATTTGATATGCAATTTTTTTTCAGCTTCACTAACCTAGAGATTTAGTCATAAGGTCATTTTCTATATTGTCATTAGACGATTTCTTGTATAGTAACTTATTCGGGTACATTTTTTTAATCGGGTTAATATTCACGTATTTTAGCTTGCATGATTCGTTGGAAAAATATGCACGGATTTGTAATTGTAGCTCAAAGGTTATGCAGATGAAATATTCCAAATCTCGTGTCATAACTTACGTTGTAATGAATGCCGATTTGTTTGCGTGGAGTCGCAAGGGGCCTACCTCGAAACGAATAAGTGTACCAATCCTGTCAGGTAACTTATGTATTTTTTTCGGACAAAGGTTGGATATTTTTCAGACAGGCCACGTAGTGTGAATTAAATATAGCATTTCATTTTATATTCTTGTCACAAGTTAGTATTACAACTATGTTCTCACTAACACCGCTCTGACTAATTCCTGTGAGGGAATCCTAGTTTAGAAATGACCTGTACGATTTTATTTTTACATTTATAACTCGAAGAACTTTCACTATTTAAAACTTCCATTGCAAAAATTTTATATTTTCTTATCATATTTTTCACGATAGTTTCCTTTAAAAAAATTCATACTATTTACAAAACTTGTCGAATTATAAACTCATCCATCAATGTCATAATAATATATCTTTAAAACTTTCGAAACACGATATTTGAGAGAAAATTCAGAAACAGTTTCAGACTCTTCGAAGTATATATTTTGGATTATTTTTTTTAATCAATTGAACATGACAGATTTAGCACAATTTTTATTTTACATTATTACGTTAGTCTATATGTGTTGTTTCAAACTACTTTCATTTAAGCAGGCAAGATTTTGAAATAAGTATCGTATATGTGAAAGCAAGTAATCTTGTATATGAATCTAATATGAATTTAATAGTAAAGAAGATATTCTTCTGAACATTCATTTACCTCGGTTTGTTCAAAATGTGCTAAGATCAAAACAACAACAGCACGTGGAGTCATGAAAACAGTATGCTGGACTGGAGCTTATATTTGAAATGTGGTTGTCAGAAAGTAATGTGTAACTAAACCTTCGAGTCACTATTCATTTATAATAGTTCTTGAAATATCATAATATTGCAAAAAAATTAAGGCTACTAAATTTTCTATTACTTTATTTTCATTATTGTTAATGTTCTGTAAGAAGATATATCATCGACTTGCCGTGCGAAATTCTTTATTTTTGATTATATAAATGCGATCATGATTTACTATTAATGAATTGCTTGTCTTGATATGTACCGTCAACTTTATAAGTCACCACTGTAACTAATCAACCTGTATATAGAACAAGTATAGTCTATCATTAGGTTTTGTAACTAAAATACACATTAAAATTTTGCGTATTAGGTTAAAATTTATTATGTGCTTTCAAAAGCTATCTAGAAATGAATATATAGAAGGTTTTTTTATATTATCATTGATATTATGCAAAAATATACAAAAAAATGTATTGGTCTAACTTCAGTTACATACGTGTAAATAATAAAAGAGTGAGAACTACAGGGTGGCTACTAAATACTGATACAAATATTTAGACATTTTATTTTACAAATATAAAATAGAAAAAAATAATTACACTAATATGATGAACATCATACATGAAAGTTTACCTGTAAACAAATTCACTCAAATCGACCGCCATCTTTATCAATTACCAAAGATAATCTCTTATGCCATTGTCCGAGGGCGGCACGAATCATTTTAAGAGGTAATTTGTCCCATTCACGCAATATGGAAGCTTTGAGAGAGTCCAAACTTCTGTGTTGTTTGCTATTTACTTTAGCCTCTAAAATCCCCCAGACACAATAATCTAAAGGATTTAGATCCGGTGAAGAAGGTGGCCAATCTTCGTGCATGATAAAATTCGGACAATTGACCTGGAGCCAAGCTTGTGTTGATTTAGCTCGGTGTGAAGGTGCAGAATCTTGCTGAAATATCCAATTCTTTTTTGGATACAACCTGTCAGCATGTGGCAATAAATGTGCAGCCAATATGTTCTGTTTGTAATATTCCGCATTGATTTTTACCCCTTTATCTATGAATTTCAAAGGCAATTTCCCATTGTTTGACACTGCAGCCCAAACCATAACAGAATTCTTGTTCTGAAAGCGTTTAACAGTTCGGAGAGTTTCAGGTATATCCTCAAACGTTGCTGAATATACGACATCATTTTTAGCATTATAACACTGTTCAGTGCAAAATAGCTTCTCATCAGAAAATATCATTCTGTCAATATTTTTCTTACCGTGCCGCTTCAGCAATTTCTTGCATCTTTGTAATCTTTTTATCTTTTGGGCATCAGTCAAACCTTGAACTTTTCTTTTCCGATAAGGACGAAAACCTAGGTCTTCATTTATAATAACTTGCATAGTTCTGCTACTCACGTTCTCTTCTGCAGCCATTTTATTTGCAGAGCGTTGTGGATTTTTTCGTATCTTTTCACGAATTCTTTTGATGCGCTCTTTTGTGCGAACTGATCGTGGGCGACCAGACCTAGGTCGATCTTTACAGCTATTAGTATCCAATAATCGATTTATAGTTCTATATATAAATAATCTATTAAAACCAAGGCATTTCAATTGCTTAAATATTTGACCTGCGGAAAGCTCGCGATCAAAGAGCTGTTTAATCATCATTCTTTTAGCTTCCATTTTAAAAATAATTCTAAATATTTGATTTTTACAAAAATCGTCTGCACTAATAGAAAATTGCCAAACGCTGAAATACAGAAATAAATTATTTTACCAAACGATTAAAATTAATTCTTATTTTTTGAAGTGTATCAGTATTTAGTAGCCACCCTGTAATTTATCATTTCTGGTAAAAAATACCCAACAATCCAATTTATTAATATAGGTTAATGGTTTAACGTATTTCGAGATACTTATATCAAATATATATGGATGTAATTTCAAGATAACTCCAAGAAACATCGTTATTATGCATTATCATTAATTTTATTTGTACAACTTCACATAAATTTTCTTCCTTATTTGTACCATTAAGCAAGCATATCTGTTTTTAACGTATACATTTTATTTATTATATTTTATGGTCCTAATATTCAACATATGTTAATATTGTTTAATGAGTTTTAAATCGGTGTATTCCCGAAAATTTTAATTCATTCTGCTGCATTTTCATAAATCATCAACCAATTTATCTGAATAATTCGCATTTGGTCAGCGATGCTGTGCCTTTAATAATAATTTGATAGATTACCAAATTTATTTACTTAGCGCTCTGCTTTAACGTACATTATTAAGAAAGTTTATGTTATTCTGCCAAACGGGCTTATATAAATTAAAATGGTTAAATTCCAAACACATTTTCGCGGAAACGAGATGTATATTCATATCTTGCATTTAAATAGAAAATAATAATTCCAATTTGTTTTGAAATGCGGAAACCTTTCATTGTAAAACGAACTTTGCGAATATACGTGGTAGTACATAATAGTAGACAAATTAAAGCAACTTTAACTGATACTTCGCAAAAGTCTACATTTATATTTTTATTGAACATGTAATTTATGTAATAATGTAGTACACCAGGATCAACTACTGATTACAAAGACTTCCTTAGTAAATATAATAAGGTTATGAAATGCTTGTGTATCACATAATCACTTTTTGGTAAAATTATAGTCGTACTGATGATTCATTTGTTATTTCTTGTTTATTAATCTTCAAAAAAGCTATTATTTAAACTATAAATGTCGATGATTCATTATTTCATTATAATGCAGTATTAATCATTTAAAATAATGACAACACTTGATTTAATAAAATTAAGACAAACATTTATAAATTCAATTTTCACATGTAGATACTTTGGCCATATCATTTAGGTTATAACTGCCGTAAATGTGACAAACATACATTTGTGCTTATGTTACACATAACAATTAATTTCTAAAAATAATTCAGTTTTGATTAGAAGCATAATAATCAATCTTTTTCGCTTACATTTGATATTTAATGAAATGTAAAATATACCCTAAATGTTAAAGACGAATGAGAAATCGTATTGAATTTGGTACAATGACCATGTTTTCTAAGCACAAAATAATTAAATAATTTCCGTTTTTTAGAAATTATGAAATTCAAGCTTTTCTTCTATAATGAAACAACGAAATTCATTTAACAAATATTAACAATTATCTAGATTTGTGATGATAGAGCTAACAGTAGGAGTAATAAAGGGGGAGATTTATATACCAATATTCATCGTGTCTATAAACATCACAAAGTCCGCTAATGAACCACTTTATCCCAATCCAGTGATAAAACTAACTGATGGAGAACTGTGCAAGTAAATATAGTTCGTTTATGATAACATAATGTCGGTACTAATTAAATTCCTTTGATATTCTCAGCTCCAAGGAACATAATTTTATAAACCTATAGTTTACATGCATTATCAGGGTGAAAAATAACAACAACAAAAAAAGTTCTCTGGGGAAGCTAGTACGAAAATCAGATAGAAGGTTATTTTCAATGATCGGATTTTTTTTAAAGAAGAAATCCGACAAGAACACGATTGTTAACTATATATAGTTTTATTTATTTACAAAATTTATTTTTAACATTTTTTATTAACATCTATTTTTTATTAAATAATCTAAAAAATTTATTCAAATTTTTATTATAATGTCTTCTAAATGTAAACATATGCTAAGCAACAAGCAAATAAAATGTCTAAAGAAATAATGACGACAATCAAAAATTTATTTTTCATCGTCATGTCTCTTTACGGAAGCGAGCTCTTACGTATCTATCGATTTTGACAATTTCAGTATATCTTTTTCTTTACTCAGAAATTCCTGATTCATACCAGAAATAATTTAATACGAGGCATCATATAATTAAATTAAGGAAAAAATAATATTCTACATTTCTGAATTAAAACTATTGTGAAATTGACAACACTCATTTCAAGAGAAGTTTTCAAAGAAAACGTCGACATAAGATTCTCAAATGTTAATGGGCCTCTTAGACTATCATCATATTCTCTATTGACTTTTAAATTATATGTTATATATTGAATTTATTCTGTTCATGATAAATATTTCATATAAAATGTTTATAATGGTTAATATATGAATTAGTTCCGACATATTTGCAATTAAGTTCCACTGTTAGAGACTTTTAACTTTACACAGGAAGTACTTGCAATGAAATGTTTAACCTCGAAAAATTGACACTCAAATGAGAAAATATGTCTTGTCGAATGCAAGCAGTGATGATCATTGGTGCAATCTAAGATGCAAATCATAGGCGCAACAAAGAGCGAAGCGAAAGCGACATTGTTGGCCTACATTTACAACATTGTTCAATATACGGTTAATATACACAGAGTTCGTTAAAGCTGAAAGAATAAAATTAATCTAGATTTTTCATATAGTAAATAGAATACACCACGACCGATTCTGAAATGTACTATTTCCTGTAGATCTGTATAAATTAAATATATATATATAAATGTGTGTTTCAATTATGAGTTTTTATTATTTTTTAGTGTGCCTTTGAAGATATTTTTTACTTCTGATTGTTTCATGTATCTTGCAAATTACACTTTTGTTAAGAATTTTAAAAATTCACACCTGCCAGAATCAAAAATAGACAGGTAATGCTGTGATCTATAAGAGGTACATTATGAACAAGTTTTGTAGTCAGGGGCGGCATTTCAAAACATTCTAGGAGAGTAAAGTTTCCTTCGGGAGAGGAGCAAATTTTGCTTTTGATCTTGATGAGCATATCTGAAACACCATTGGTAAACTTTTAATTGATGGACATAAATCAAGCTAATTAGCTGTGATAAAGATAATTACCTCAGTTACATAAATAATGCGTCGTTTCAACTCAGCCATAAATCTATTCAAAAGAAATTAACCTTGAATACTTTGATAAAGATAATGACTTGTTGAGTGACTCATAGACATTAAACTGATTTATTATTATTATTATGATATTGCTATTACAATTATTATTACTGATTTATTATCTTATAATGTAAATATTTTTTCATTCTGAAAATGTAGTCATTCCAGAGAAGAGTCATGAAAATGCTCTCTCTTTTTTACAATTTAAACAAAGTGAATTAAATAGCTTATAGTGTTACCACTGCTTATTAGGTAGCTTTCATTACAAAAAGCTACCTATTGCAGCCGTTCGGAGGAAAGCGATTTCAAAAAATTTTGGTATATTTTCATCGATCATGACCCCCAGACTGGGAAACCACCCTCCGTTCAAAAGTTGACACACACATATATATATATATATATATATATATATATATATATATATCATTGCAACGTTTTATTTAATGTTTTTTAATTTTCTAGTTATGTTTTTATCTGAATTTTCTTGCTTCCATAATAATTCTTATATTAATTTTTAATACTTACAGCTTTAATTCATAATAATTGACGGTGGATGGTTATGTTTAATTAATGGTTATATATTAGCATTCAAATTACTATGATGCATTTGCGCAAGTAATTATGAATGTATGCTTTTTATGATATTTTTAAATATCTTTTCATTTTGAATGTCAACAATTCATTTTGATGTATTTTTTCCTTATGGTATCTTATATATATTTCTATATATTCCCAGGTCGCTAAATTATTTAGCAATCTTTTAAATATTATACGCCTAGATCATTGCTGCAATTAGCGCACTATCTTTGTGTATTATCAATATGATTTCTACCATGTAGTTATCTGATACCTATTTTAGGATTCCATTAATTTTTTCATTCCTATCATTGCAACGTTTTATTTAATGTTTTTTAATTTTCTAGTTATGTTTTTATCTGAATTTTCTTGCTTCCATAATAATTCTTATATTAATTTTTAATACTTATAGCTTTAATTCATAATAATTGACGGTGGATGGTTATGTTTAATTAATGGTTATATATTAGCATTCAAATTACTATGATGCATTTGCGCAAGTAATTATGAATGTATGCTTTTTATGATATTTTTAAATATCTTTTCATTTTGAATGTCAACAATTCATTTTGATGTATTTTTTCCTTATGGTATCTTATATATATTTCTATATATTCCCAGGTCGCTAAATTATTTAGCAATCTTTTAAATATTATACGCTTAGATCATTGCTGCAATTAGCGCACTATCTTTGTGTATTATCAATATGATTTCTACCATGTAGTTATCTGATACCTATTTTAGGATTCCATTAATTTTTTCATTCCTATCATTGCAACGTTTTATTTAATGTTTTTTAATTTTCTAGTTATGTTTTTATCTGAATTTTCTTGCTTCCATAATAATTCTTATATTAATTTTTAATACTTACAGCTTTAATTCATAATAATTGACGGTGGATGGTTATGTTTAATTAATGGTTATATATCCATATATCCATATATATATATATATATATATATCTGACATTTGTCACACTGTAACTCTCGTATTTATGAACCGATTTGGATGGAATTCGGTGTGCACATAGTACACACCAATGTCTCGACCGAGTTCGTTGGCCAGCTTCATCCGCCATTTTGTTTCAAAATGGCGGCCATTTAATTTTTTTTTTAATTTAAAATTTGAAATGTGGTACCAAAAAATTGAAAATGGAAACATATTTTTTCCTTATGTATTTGACCTTTATACAAAGATTCCGGAGCAGTTTTTGTTTTGTCTATATCTTAAAAAATTGCTGAGTTATAGCATTTTGAATTTCTAGCGTGGCTGACATTTTGAAACGTCCTGAATTTTGTCACGCTATAAAAGGCGTATTTATGAACCGATTTGAATGTAACTTCATTTATACATAGTACATACCAATGTCTCGACCGAGTTCGTTGGCCAGCTTCATCCGCCATCTTGTTTAAAAATGGCGGCCATTTAAATTTTTAAGAAAAATTTAAATTTGAAATGTGGTACCGAAAAATTGAAAATTGAAAAAAATATTTTTTCTTATGTGTTTGACCTTGATAAAAAGATTCGGGAGCAGTTTTTGTCTCGTCTATATCTTAAAAAATGGCTGAGTTATAGCATTTTGAATTTCTAGCGTGGCTGACTTTTTGAAACGTCCTGATTTTTGTCACGTGATAATGGACGTATTTATGAACCGATTAGAATGTACCTTGGTGTGTACATAGTACATACAAATATCTCGACCGAGTTCGTTGTCCAGCTTCATCCGCCATCTTGTTTCAAAATGGCGGCCATTTAAAAAAAATTTAAAAATTTAAAATTTAAAATGGATACCAAAAAATTGGAAAATGAAAAAGATTTTTTTCGTATGTGTTTGACCTTAATAAAAAGATTCCGGAACAGTTTTTGTTTCGTCTATATCTAAACAAATGGCTGAGTTATAGCATTTTGAATTTCTATTGTAGCTGACATTTTAAAACGACCTGATTTTTGTCACGCGATATCAGGCGTATTTATGAACCTATTTGGATGTAACTTGGTCTGTACATAGTACATACCAATGTCTCGACCGAGTTCGTTGGCCAGCTTCATTCGCCATCTTGCTTCCAAAGGGTTGCCATTTAAAAAAAAATTAAATTTAAAATTTAAAATGAGGTATTAAAAAATTGGAAAATGAAAAAGATATTTTTTTATGTGTTTGGCCTTGATACAAAGATTCCGGAGCATTTTTTATTTCTGAAAATTTTTTCTTTTGTTTATATCTTAAAAAATGGTTGAATTATAGCACTTTGAATGTCTAGCATGGCTAACATTTTGAAACGATCTTGTATTTGTCACGCGATAACACACGTATTCGCCTATTTCGATATAAGAAGGCATGTGGATAGTATACATCAATATCTCTACCAAGTTCGCTGGCCAGCTTCATCAGCCATCTTGTTTCAAAATGGCGGCCATTAAATTAAAAAAAATTATATTTAAAGTGAGGTGCAAAAAAATTAGAAATTGAAAAGGGTTTCTTTCTTAAGTATTTGACCTTGATATAAGGATTCAGGAGCATTTTTTGTTTGTCTTTATCTTAAAAAATGGCTCAGATATAGCAATTTCAATATCTATGTGGGTGACATTTTGAAAAATCTGATTTTTTGCCTGCGAAAGCACTCGTATATATCAATCTAGTCCGATGTGAGTGAGCATGTGCACAGCAATTACTAAGGTCTCGACCAAGTTCACTGGTTAGCCTCATGCACCATGTTGTCTTAAAATGGCTGACACTTTAAGAAATCGCCGAATTTGGCAGCCAAATATAAGTTACTTTAAATAAAAGCAGCTTGGATAAAGCTGACTAATTTCGCGAAGTTCTCATTCATAATGATTTAGTATTGATAAAAATTAGTATTGAATCTCCTATATTCGGTTTCCACTAAATTGAGCTTCTTGTGTTTGAATAATATAAGTTGGCTTTTTTAAAATAAGGAATATGAAAACTACCTCTTCCTCCCGGCACTGGCCGGAAGGACTTTTTATTTGATATAATACTCTACAATTTCTTTTATCAAAGGAGGTTATAAAGAGTGGTTGATTAAAAATATGACAACTAACAAATGTTGGATTAAACAAAGTGTGGATTTACACCGAAATAGATAATTATCCTGAAGAACGGGTAAGTACCAATTTTATCTAACTTACTCACGCCTTTTTCATTGGGATTCAAATACTAACAAGATTATGATTACTGATCACTAAATAAAAATAAATAAATTAAATAGCCTCCACTGAAATCTGAAATATCAGATATTTGATAAATAAACTTTTAAACTTTCAAAAAGAAAAGTTGGAAGAACTTTTTACGGTAACACATAAGTAATCAAAAGTTAAGAAAATGGCAGCTTCTAAAGATAATTTAGCAATTGAAAAACTTACAGGTACGAACTACTCGATTTGGAAATTCAAGTCCGAAATGATGTTAACTAAAGAAGACTTATTTCATGTAATTACGGAAGAACCACCTAATCCAATTACGGACGCTTGGTCCAAAAGTGATAAGAAAGCCCGTGCTCTAATTAATCTAACAATTGATGATAGTCAGATTACTCATGTTAAAAATTTACAGACAGCCAGACAAACTTGGCAAGCTTTGCGTGAAATCCATGAGCGACATAATTTGTCTAGCAAACTTTATCTCTTAAGAAAACTTTACGAAATTAAATTAGCGGAAGGTGGCAACGTTGTTAATCATATTACAAAAATAATGGAATTAGTAGATAAATTAGCGGTCATAGGAGAAGTTATAAATGATAACCACATTTCTGCACTGTT
This sequence comes from Maratus speciosus, assembly GCA_963932465.1. Lineage (NCBI taxonomy): Eukaryota > Metazoa > Arthropoda > Arachnida > Araneae > Salticidae > Maratus > Maratus speciosus. Next base: position 277,922,767 of record OZ010793.1, read on the forward strand.
ATTATGCTCCCTACCCCAATCTTATGATACTCTTATTACTGCGCTTGAATCGAGAGAAGAAAATCAACTCACACCATCATTTATTAAGTCTAAACTTATTGACGAATATAACCGACGATATGATAATAATGAGAGAACAGAAAATCCTGCCAGAGCATTTAAAGCACAGAAAAATTACAACAACAAAACAAGTAATAAATACTGTTCCAATTGTCGGATGAGAAACCATTATACCCAGGAATGTTGTCATAATAAAGCCAAAACACAAAATACACCACAAAATCAACACATTAGACCAAACAAAAAACATTACTCTACATCACTAGTTTTTCAAAAGAGTGAAAACAATTTTAGAAGTGAACAAACACCAGAATCAAACCGTAGGTACAGTCACTCTGAAAATGAAAACGATACATGGAGGGCGAGCGAAAATATAAATTACGCCTTTATAACACTAGGAATAGAAAACAAAACATCTATAGTAGACAGTGGCAGCTCAAGCCATATTGTGTGTTCAGAATCAATGTTTACAGAAATAAAATCACGCGAAAAAACAAATGTAACCATCGCAAACGGGAAAAAACTTATCAGTTACGGGTCAGGTGACGTCAATATAAACACGCGAACATCAGACAACAAAGTTCATGAAATAACACTTAAAGATGTATTACTAGTACCTGAAATCAAAACAAATTTATTATCGGTTAGCAAAGCGACGCAAAATGGATGTGAAATTATATTCAGAAATGACAAATGTATGTTCAAACTTGAATAGTTCAAACTTGAGAAATATGCTTAGAAGCGCGAAAAGTTAATAACCTATACGAAGTTCAGTTGGCATTCCAAAACTATGCAAACGTAGCACAAAGCTGCAACAACAAAAATTGCCTAGAATTATGGCATCGTAGGTTAGGACATAGAAATCTAACATCAATTAAAGAAATTACGCAAAAGGAATTAGCTAGAGGAATCCAAATAAACAACTGTAAGCATAACATAGATTGCGAACCGTGCATTAAGGCAAAATTAACTGATGAACCCTATCCAAAAATTGCAGAGTATAGAGCAACTAAAAGACTCCAGCTCATTCACTCCGACGTGTGCGGATCTTTTCAAACACCGACAATAGAGGGGAAATCATACTTTTTGACTTTTATTGATGACTACTCACGATTTACGATCATATACCTATTGTCTAGAAAAAGAGAAGTTTACGAAAAACTTAAAGAATTCATCGCGTTCATTAGCAACAAATTTGGAGAAAAACCGAAAGCAATTAGAACAGATAACGGAGGGGAATTCACATCAGATGAAATAGAAAATTACCTCAGGGCTAATGGGATAAAACATCAACACACAGTTCCATATTGCGCAAGCCAGAACGGTGTGGCAGAGAGGTAAAACAGATCGTTAGTCGAAATGGCAAGGACAATGTTATGTGAATCAAATTTACCATTAAAGTTCTGGGGGGAAGCAATTTGCACAGCAAATCATTTGCAAAACAGACTACCGACAAAAGCAAATGAAAAGACGCCATACGAGTTATGGACAAACAGACAGCCAAACTTAAGTTACGTTAGGGTATTTGGCTGCAAAGCCTTCGCACATATCAGTAAAGCCAGAAGACAAAAATTAGACGATAAAGCTATAGAGGGAATTTTCGTCGGATATGATAATGAATCCAAAGGATATAGAATATATGTAGGAGGAAATGAAATAAAGATCGCGAGAACCGTTAAATTTCTCGAAAACAAATTTAAGTATAGAAACGAGAAAGTAGAAAACAAACCAAAACAAGATGAAAATCGGGTTAACGAAAACATTGTAGAAATAGAAATTTCAAATAGCAATGAGACACCATCCACGTCCAATCAACCAGTAGCAGAACTTAGACGATCAGAAAGAATTAACAAAGGTGTACCTCCTGATAGGTTAATATACATGGTTAAGAACGAAAACGCTACTGAACCAAAAAATTATGAGGAAATCGAAAACATGGAAAATTTTAAGGATAAACAAAATTGGATAGATGCAATGAAAAGCGAAATGAACTCCCTTATGAAAAACAAAACTTGGTCAATTGTAGAACCTCCACCAAATAGGAGAATAAAAGGTTGCAAATGGACCTACAAACTAAAACGCGACAACACAGGAAAAATCCAAAAATATAAAGCACGTTTAGTTGCAAAAGGATATTCAGAAAAATTCGGGGAGGATTATGATGAAACTTATGCACCAGTCGTGTCATATACAACAATAAGAGCATTATTAATAACAGAATTGCATCAAAATTTAAATGTAAAACATATCGATATTAACACCGCGTTCTTACATGGAGAGCTTGAGGAGGAGATATATATGTCACAACCAGAAGGTTTCTCTACACCAAATGAAGAAAATAAAGTATGTAGGCTAAACAAAGCCATATACGGACTTAAACAAGCCGCGAGAGCGTAGCATAATAAAATCACAGAAACACTAAAAAAGATGAATTTCAGTCAGAACAAATTTGACTCATGCCTTTTTACGCGAAAAAGGGGCGATAACACAACATACACAATAACATACGTAGACGACATTTTAATTGCTGGAAAAGACGAAATAATAGAGGAAGTAATCGCGAGCTTAAATAAAGAATACGAGCTAAAAGATTTAGGTGACATCAGTAACTACCTATCTATGAACATTAAAAAAGTAAATAAAAGCTACATGATAAATCAAACTCAGAAAATAGAAGAATTAATCAATAAATTTAATTTGCAAGACGCAAAACCGTGTAGCACACCCATGGAAACAAATTACACACGCTTTAATGATGAGGATAACATTTTACCAAACAACACATATTACAGACAAGCCATAGGAGCACTTCTATATCTAGCAACTATAAGCAGACCTGACATCTGTGCAGCAGTAAACATTCTTAGCAGAAGAAATGAATCACCAAGAATGAAAAACTGGAATGCAGTAAAGAGAGTGATAAGATATTTAAAGACTACAAAAAATTATAGTCTAGTTCTGAGCGGAGAAAAGAAACCGATACTTGAAGTTTATGCGGATGCAGATTGGGGAGGAGATGTAGATTCACGAACATCAACGAGTGGGAACCTATACATGTTAGGAAGAAATCCCATATAATGGTCGACCAAGAAACAATCCTGCATTGCATTATCATCGGCAGAGACCGAGTATGTGTCAGCAAGAAATGCAGCAATTGAAATAAAGTGGCTAGTCAATCAACTGGAAGAATTAAACCTAAAGCAAACCTTACCTATAGACCTATATGAAGACAACCAGTCCACAATCAAGATGATAGAATTAGAAAAGCACTCAAGTAAGACTAAACATATTGAAATTAGGTTCCACCTGATAAAACAACTAAAGCAAGAAGGGACTATCAACCTAAAGTACTGCCCAACTAAATTGATGATAGCAGACCTGTTTACGAAACCAGTTCCCAAACCTGTTTTTCAAACCCATTGAAGGAACTTAAATTTGTGTGAGAATGAAACTTCAGAAATTAAGGAGGAGTTGATGGACATAAATGAAGCTAATTAGCTGTGATAAAGATAATTTTCTCAGTTACATAAATAATGCGTCGTTTCAACTCAGCCATAAATCTATTCAAAAGAAATTAACCTTGAAAACTTTGATAAAGATAATGACTTGTTGAGTGACTCATAGACATTAAACAGATTTATTATTATTATTATGATATTGCTATTACAATTATTATTACTGATTTATTATCTTATAATGTAAATATTTTTTCATTCTGAAAATGTAGTCTTTCCAGAGAAGAGGCATGAAAATGCTCTCTCTTTTTTACAATTTAAACAAAGTGAATTAAATAGCTTAAAGTGTTACCACTGCTTATTTATTTGATATAATAGTCTACAATTTCTTTTATTAAAGGAGGTTATAAAGAATGGTTGATTAAAAATATGACAACTAACAAATGTTGGATTAAACAAAGTGTGGATTTAAACCGAAATAGATAATTATCCTGAAGAACGGGTAAGTCACAATTTTATCTAACTTACTAACGCCTTTTTCATTGGGACTCAAATACTAACATTAATGCATTTTAAAAATTTGCCAAAGCGCACATTATTAATAAATGTCTCACTTTTAATGTGTTTCAACACCTTTATCAAATATTATTGATAATTATTAATTTCGGAGCTTAAAAGTTTTGTTTAATAATAATGTTTCTTTTTCTAGTGAAATCTGGAAAGTTATTCAAATTTTGTGCAACTTCCGAAAGGACTTTTTTTTTTTTTTTTTTGCTAAATATGACGTGTGATAACTGCTACATTTCTGAAATATCAATCTCCTATTAAATTCCTTGAGGTTTATTCTCCTTTACTTAGCCACTATATAAATTTTAAATAGTACGCGAAAAACGTTTTTTTATAACATTTATATGGTTTCTTATAAAGCAATTGAAGTAAGTATCTATTATAATGTCATTGTGATAAAATATTTATGTCAAAAATAGCTTTATGGAAAGAAATAATATACATTTTGAAATATTTTAACTAAACGTAATCATTCCTAGTATGAAATTGAATCCGTTTTTCAAGAAAAATTTAAGTCATTAAAATTGTTTTCTTTATCATATTTGTTAAAAAATATAATTATGATTACTGTGAAATCATAGCAGTGACTCAATGCATTACGAAATGTTAATATTCTAAAGGAAAGCATTTTTATATGGGATAATTTGCTTTTCCTGGAGGAGGAACGTACTATTTACTACCTTGTCTTTAGTCTGTTATTAAAAAACTATCGGCTCATGTGGGTTCATAGTTACCCGCATGTGCCCATTATGTTGCGCTGCCTAGAGTTATTTATATAGATTAAAGCTAGTACCCAAGGTACAATAAAACTCTGAAATTATGGAAAGAACAGTACCATTTTAGGTCCCCTATTCCTTTGGGGTAATTTTCTATATTTCATATACACAGAAGTGTATGACAAACGTTATTGCCACGAGCGATTTAACATTTCTTTAAGCAGCTTTATTTAATTTCTTATGTTTCTGTATAAAATTAGTGTAATATACTCAGATGTAGACGTTTACCAGTATAGACAGGTGTTGACATAGAGACAGTAGTACGCATATTCTCTGTCACTAAGCTAGTTACCCGTTAATCTATCCGTATGCCATGAGATTGATTAACAGTCTGTTAATCAGTTTCAGGTTCAGATTTTTGTATCTGATAATAAAAGTTCTAAACGTACCTTGTCTTTTCTCTTGCAATCTTTCTTATAAAAAAAATTAAAATGCAATGTAGAAAACTAAACTTAAATAATAAATTGAGTTTCAATTTTTTTAGACATATTGGCGCCCCTGCTACATTTTCGAAGAAAAATTTGTGCTTCCTGCACCTATTTTCAGCAGTAAGATTCTGTTTAAAAAATTACCTGGCCCTAACACGTGCAGTTGGCCAAAAAGAAAAAAAATATATGTAATAGAAACTACACAACACCTCTTACACTTTAATCGCCTATTTCTCGGAGGGGGGGGGGGGAGGAAATCAAAATTGGACGGAATTAAATATTCGCCCAAATTATGTTATAAAAAATTAGGGAATCACCATCATTTTAAAATTGGAATGGACATCGAAATTTTCAATACGTTTATTATTTTCGGAAACCAACTAAGAAGACAAATGGTGAGAAAGATTAAAAATTCAAAATTTTAATCTACTAATGTTAAATTCACGTTTGATAGGGTGCACCAGTAACTCACCATTTAATAAAATTTTGTAAGTATATATTATTCTATTTAACAGGTAACATATTTTACTGGAGACTACCATAAGTCCTAATTAAAGTTTTCGGTTTTTATGATTTGAAAAATCCCCCCCCCCCTTTTTTTAAGAATCCTTCTATATATAAAAAAAAGTTTTGATTTGGAAATGGACCAATGAACATCTGCGTAGATATTCCGGGTAGATCACATCCAATTTGAAAGCTTAAGCATGGCCTTTCATCGTTAATATTAATAAAACTGTTGCATACAAAAATATGAAAATCGGTGGTATTATAGAGAAATGTTTGATAAATACGCTGATGCAGACAGTTTTCAAATCGAAGAATTATTTTAAGAGATATTTAATGCTAAAGTTGGACAAAATCATTCCATTAAAAAAGTTTTATCGGAGCAAAAACTATACATGAGAATTTAATCAGTTTTAGATCATTTTATACGTTATAAGTTCCCGATGTGTAGATTGCATTTATTTTTCTTATTTGACTCATTTTTTTTATGTGTTATTTCAATTTTAAATTCATATTTTCAGCATTTCTAGAGATATTTTTTACAAATTTTAGAAAATGTTATTAATTTAAACTGTTGCCAGTTGCATAAACAGCGCAAGCAATAATGTTTACTTCAAATTAAAAAATTATTTACACGTGACTATTACAAACAGAAAAGAAACTTTAAAATTAGAATTAAATGATTACATGTTAAAAGCAGGAAATTTACGTCATAAGAACCATAGGCACAGATGTCATATACGCGCATTTTGGCGCAATTTTTTTCCGCGCCAAAGTGTCGTTATTTTGCTTGATGTGGTAACCCGGATTAGGTTGTTCATGCTGTTGATGTTTTCGCCAAATTGACAACCGAAAAAAATCGCGCCAATATGGGGCGAATATGACATCTGTACCCATCCGGGTTACCATATCAAGCAAAATAACAACACTTTAGCACCAGTTAAGTACCTGTTGCGTATATGAAATTGGCGTCAGAAAAAATTTGCGCCAATATATGATATCTGCGACGAACCATATCTGCACTTGAATTTTAAAAGAGAAACAAAATCTTAAAATAAAAAAAATCATTATTATGCGTTAAAACTTGTAATTTGAGGAAATTACGTCATATTTAAAATGGCAAAAAATATAGCAAAACAATTTAAATTGAAATATATATTTGTGCGAGATATTTTGAGATAATCTTTTCAACTATTATCGTGAATTCGAAGACAGCGCAAATAATATTTCCTTCTAACAACAAAAGTATTTTCACGTGAATATTAATAAGAGAAATAAAACTTTGGTATAAATTACGTCAGATTTAAAACAATACATTTAAAATGAATTATTTAAAAAAACTATCTTATAGCGCTGTTAGAAAATACCGGGAGACAATGACGCTGTTTACTTAATTCATTTTACATTAGTTTATTTTCAAATGTTTAACTAATTTTTTAATTAAATACGAAAACCGCCATTGTATCTCTTAACAGCAGCAGATTTGGTCTTAAAAATCCCCAATCCAAGGAAAAAGAATGGAAACCCGTTTACAGAGAGATCGCTACTGTTTTTTTTTAAATTTTAATTCAATATTTTTAAAGCCGATCAAATTAGCGTGCTTTTTGGATTTTGGTGTGCCTGACCGGGGGTTGGCGAGCGTAGCTCGTAGGGGGCAGAGCCCCCTAGTATAAGAAATTTGCATTTTTAGTTAGAGAATTCCATTGCACCAGTAATAGTTTTATCTTTTTCTTTTTTAGCTAAATTCAAAATATGAAAGTTCGTGTTAAAATCTAAAGCTAAAAGACAAAAATATCGGCAGTATAAAAATGAGGAAACAAAAAAGTACACAAGCTTATAAAAACTGAAATGTGAAATAATTCTATTTTTTATATGCTAACATCCAAGCACATGTTCAGTTCCAACTATAACATGTTGAAAGGAGTGACTTATATTTTACAACTCAATTACTGGCACCTAGTGAATTACTGGCGCCATCACACTAATTACATATCGCTCACCTAGAAAAAAAGTGGCACATCTCTCAAAAATTCATTTTGCGTTTTATTCCACTAAAAGGTCAGTCATAGGTGCGGGTTGCTACAGAAAAAAGTTTTATACGTGTAGTCATGCGAAAAATCGATTTATTAAGCCAGTGTGGTCCAACCTTTAGTTACCCGAGGGCCAATCAAGCTTTAGGATAGTAATGCAAGGGCCAGAGACATTGTAGAAAGAAAACGAATTGCATATTTTATTCAAAAACTTTTATTAAAATTTATATTAAAAGAAATTTAATATACCACTTTATTTAACAGTCGATAAATATACGTGATGATTGGCACTGATTTTTTTTTTTTTTTTGCACAAGTTTATCAATGTCCACTGTAAGTTCAGTAAGGCAAAGTCTCAAGATCGATTCCAGTGAAGTACTTTCTTTTCGATTTCTTGTTTTTGATTTAATTTGTTTAAGAGCTAAAAAAGCACTATCGCACACATATGTTCTGCCAAACAGCGGTAACATTTGCAGAGAGGATTTAAGCAGCTTAGATAACGTTGTTTAAAAATCAGTTTCCAGAAATTTTCAGGCTCATCACACATTTTAGTCTGGTAAAATGGGTCTGCCTGAATATCACAAATTTCCATTTGAAGATTGCAAGGCACCTCACTCACTTCAATACCCATTGAATTACTAAACAGTGCAGGTTTTGGTTTTAGGGAATCAAAATCCTGGAATCTATCCTGGAATCTATCCTGGAATTTTTTATTGTATCTATTATTATTTCATGAAACATACTGAAATTTGTGTTATTTTTTCTTCTCTCAACTACTTACAATATGGGAAGTGTGACATACTATTTGCCTTCAGTGCAATTTGCATTACAATTTTTTGCGAAAGCCCTCAATATGTCCATAAATCTGGGAGATGTTTTGTTTTCTGCCTTGTAGTTTCAGGTTTAAAGCATTTAGATGGATGTTAAATATGTCAGAAAATCAAGACTAGTTAAAAACTGGATTTCTTCCAGTTTTTCTTGATACCCATGCCCAATGAAGTTCTTAGAAAAGCAAGAATTTCATTCCTTAACCCAAAAAACTGTTGCAGACCATTTTCCAGCACTCAGCTAGAACACTTCACAGTACAATGAAGTGTCACCATACTCAGTTTCCCAATTGTCCAAGAATGCAATAAATGCTCTGTGTCCATGGGTTTCATTCCCTCCCTTTATTAAATTTACAGTATTTACAACAGTGCTCATTGTCTCGCTCAGCTTTATAATTTTTCCACAGAGAGCTTTCTGGTGAATAATGCGGTGGAAAAACAAACAAATCATGCCTTTCTTCTTTATGCAGTCCTACTAATCCAGTTTTACGACTAACCATTGCTTTACCTCCATCTGTTGTAATGCCAGAGCCCTTCACAAAACCTCCATATTTTTGAAACGACATCATCCAGTGCATTGAGTATGTCAGTGCCTTTTTTCCTGGTTTCTAATGATTTCAATTCCAACAGTTCTTCATGAATTTTCTTCGTTTATTGTTCTGTCAAAGATAAGGCGCTGGCTGATGTCAGCTATACCTGTGCTCACAGCTAGAGTTAGAAAGCAAAATTCACATATTTCCAAAATGCCCTTGAGAGAACCTGAAACTTCCCCACCCATATCATTAATCCTTATACTTACTGTCTGATGAGACAAGGTAACTGTTTCAAAATTTTTACCCATCTTATTATCTCCAAATGTAGATGGAAGTTTTACAGCACATCTCTTGATGAGCTCACCATCCCAAAAAGAATTTTCACTTTATGCTATCTCTAAACATGCCTCATAAGATACCTTTAAACCAGCAGTGTTTGATAGTTGGAAGATATATTCTTCTGCCTAGTTAGTTTCAGCTTCAAATCACTACACAATCAAATTCTGGTACTTCCCTTGTAGTGATCGTATTTTGATTTATACAAGCTGGTATAGCGTCTACTCACATTAGACTCTTTCGAAATACCTAACACTTGAGAACGGATAACGCACTATGGTTTTCCATTATGCTTAACAAAAAAGTAATTTTCTTGCCACGTTGACTGAAATTGTCATTTCTCATCTTCAACATGCCGTTTAAGTTCCGTCATTTTAGGTACCGCTCTCGCAACAACGTCGACAACGATCTCTCGTCGAACTATATCTCTCGAACAACCTCTCTCGTCGAATTATTTCTCTCGAACAACCTCTCTCGTCAAAAGCAACCACTTCGAACTGCACTGCGCCCCAATACCTTCCAGGAAATCCTCTGCAGCACACGAACGATCGCCAACCTACCAGCAGCCAACCTCTGGCGACCACCTTTCGCTAGGATGAGGGGTTCTCTTCTCAACTTTCCCATCTACCTCCTTCGTAGCAGAAGTGAATGAAAGTGGAACTCGAAGTAGGCACGCCACGAATTAAAACGGTCGAAGAGTGAAGCTTCAATATGGCCGTTATAGGGGAAATGAAGATTTTAAGCTGCTGCTGACGTAAAGTTAAAAAATAACCTAATGTAGTATTACTTAAAAACATAAAACAGTAAGAAGGGTAAATGATTTTTTCCCACATGTTAAATTATTTTTTTTTCAGCAATAAGGGCAAGGGCCAACAAAAATGAATAGGAGGGCCGCGGGTTGGACCACACTGTAATTAAGCTATATGTCCTCAGAAGCTGGGTGGATTTTGTGGGGAGATAAAATTACTACTCAACCCGCCAAACCTCATCTACCTCTTCATTCTTCATTTACACTTATATGCGTATTTTTACTCTTGTATGCAGAGCTAAGTGCTATAATTCCAGGATTAGTAAAAACTTGATACGTATATTAAAATGCAACTGGTCATATCTTAGTGGAATACATCCGAAAACTCGATTTTAGTGAAGGTACATATATATTAAAACAGACTTGAACATAATTAATACAATAACACAACATGAGTGAAAACTTATCGGGTACCAGGACTTCTTTTCCACTTCTATTGCCTTATTGTATTAATTGAGTTTAAGTCTGTCTTAATATATATGTATCTTTAATAGAAATAAATACAGGCTTTAATTTATGATTGCTTTAATACCGATTTTAGTGGTTTACTGGTAGGTTTACCATTTTGATTTCCTGCTCCCAATCCTCCATGTTTTCATACTTTTTGGTGCAGGAAATCAAAATGTTAAAACTACCGATCAAGTACTAAAATCAGGTCTGCAGGTGATTTCACAACGATATGACTTGGTAGACCAGTTGCATTTTAATAGGATAATCGGATTCTGTCTAATACTAGAATTTCAGTAGTCAGCTCGATTAGGTGTTGTCTATGAATCCGTTTTCTGGTCTATTTGGTTTGTCTCAATTTAAAAAAACGTTTAATAGCAGCGGCCTATTTTATTACGTGAATGTGCCATACAGATGAATGTGTCATCGTAAAATCCCGCCACGGACGCCAGCTTGTGTCTAGTCCTATAATGATTAATTGATTGCTCTTAATGGTGTTTTACGATCGTATTCACCATTTTCCTTCTGAGTTACCTTTTAGCTCTTTACAGTAGAAAATATGTTAAAGTGATTTTTCGATTTGTTTATTTTCAGGAAAGTTACGTATGGGATTATGCACTCATCAGTATTTTAGCCAAAATGTATGGAGGAAAATTATTTCCTAGTAGTCCATTTAAAGCAACAGAAGGACGTCGAGGAGAATTTTGGTAAATATTTCCAAAGTTTTATTTCTAGGAAACAACATAAATTGTATTTATTTCTCAAGTTCTTTAATAAAAACTCAATGAAAATACAAACAAAGTATTCGGAAGATCCAAATGGCTGTTTGTCTACAAAACAATACCCGAAATACTTTCTAATGCATGTAAAAAAATCACAAAGAAGCACGCTAGATTTTACGAAAGCCATTTTACTTAAGTAAAATTATGAAAGTGACAACATTTATCTCTGTGTCATTATATACAAATACGGTGAAAAACTATTACCCGAAAGACGTGTAAAGTTTTAAGCGAGAAACCGCTGCCGAATGCTCAAATTGTATTCTCGATTACACTGATTGTACTATAGCCCATTATGATCTCAACTCATGTAAATGTCAAATGTATTTTGAGATGTAGATGGTACATATGAGCATTAATAGTGTGAATATGAGATATTAACGAAACTAAGAGTATATGAAGACTAGGGCACAAGCAACATGGGAAAAAATTAAATCATTTTCTTCTGGGGAATCCCCTTAAAAGTTGCCAATTAGTTAGAAAATGAGATTGGCAAAGTGTTAGCTCTATTCAATAACATTAACCCGTGCTTCATCGAGGTTGAATTCACGAGCCTTTGCAATTTTTGGCGAAAAATTGTAGTTTTTTTTTTTTCTTTAAGTGAAAACTATTTGTCTTCGAAACCTGATTCTTGTTTTATTTCATAGAAACTGTTGTTGCTTTGAGTTTTTATTCTCATCAAAACTTATATTTAATGAACATTTAGTATTTTCTCAGGTCAGCTCGTGAACAATACCCTCAATTTCTTCATTTTATTATTTTTGATAATTTTTTTGTATAATTTGCACTAATAGACAAAAATAATTGAATAATTTTTGTAACTTTAAAAATATTATACGAATTGTAATTAATTATTTGTTATCTAGTTCTGTGTCTAGAAAGAAAGAGCTTTTCGATTTGTATTGCAGTTGAAGCGCAGTTTAAACGAACCTCTGATTTTTTTTTTTTTTTATTACAAGGCTGTTTTTGTTACCTGCTGCCATTATCTATTTTTAGAATTGACGAAATATTCCGGAAAACCCCCGTCCCCCTTCCTGTATGATAGAAGAAATGTAAAATCTTATTAATTAGTCACATATGTCAACAAACCATCGACAGTAAGTTACCAAGTAATAGCCAAGTTTTACGTATTTTATTTTATAATATTCGCTACGTGAAACTGTACACCAGAGACGCTTCTAAACTTTGAGTACATCCACCAGATAACCACACGCTTTAATTTTTAGTAGAAGTGCAATACGACTCCGCAAATAACTATTTAGTAAACGAAGACCGTAGCTCATCAAAAACAGATTTAAAAATTCCGATTTAGAGAGAGCTGTTGTTCACTGGGATGGAAAACTGCTTCCTCTTTTTTTGAATAAAAAAGTGTATAGTGTATAGCATTTTTATTTACTGTTGGAGATCAAGAACAGTTACTACGAGTTCTTCAGATTGAAGATACATTCAGGCAGAATAATTCAGGTGAAAGCTGTATTTTCAGCAGTTAAAAAGTGTGAAGAAGTTGGTAAAATCCATGCTATGTGTTTTGATACCACTGCAGTAAACACCGGTCACCTCAGAGGAATCTGCATTTTTCTATAGCAATTATTAAAGATAAAATTTTCTGTATTTACCATGTTGCCAAAATAATTTAGAAATTATCCTAATCGCGGTTTTTGATCGCCAAGTGGGAAACTGATTGGGTGGTCTAAATTAAACAGACTAAGTATAATAGTGCTATTGAAGATGAAATACTAGATATAAATAGCTAATTCAGAGGAAATTTAAAATTTTCTTACAGAACCTTTAAAAAATTAACAGCCCAGGTATGATTATAAAGAATTTATCCAACTTTAATTTTTATAGGACGCCTTCCTCCAAAAGACATTTTTAAAGAGCACCTGGTGCTTTTAATTATGTCAAACGGATGGCACAGGCCATTTATTCTCTCAAAATATATCGTTTCCGAGATAATCTCGCAATAAGAAATTTAGAAAAAGAAGGTATTAGAGAACTTTGCTTATTTCTAATCAGTACTTATTTAAAAGCGTGCTTCAATACCCCCTCTCTACCGCCTTTGGTATCTCAACTCGCATCAAGTTTTCATTTTTAGATGATAATTTGGAAAAACAAAAAAGTCAACATAAGCATGGCTCTAAAATTAATGTCATTTGAAGGAGAAAATGATGATGATGATGATACAAATGTAAGAGAAAAAAAAAAAAAAAAAAAAAAAAAAAAAAAAAAAAAAAGGTTTCAACGAAGTGGATTATTTAATGAACAAAAATGTCGATGTTTTTTCTTCATCTCAAACTCTAGATTTTTTAAAGTGATTTTATATTAATAAGCAATTTTTTAAATACTGATCTCAATGTATGGTGTGAAAATAAACATTATTTGAAAGAAAAAAAAAAGTAAATGGTTTTAAAGTTGTCAATGACACAGCTGAAAGGGGAATAAAATACAAAACAAACGACGAAACGCAAAACAGTATTTGCTAAAAGCTGTATCTGAAAGTAGAAAAACTTTTCTATGAAACAGGTTACATTCTATGGAACAGGAGTTTTTTTATGCCTCGCGTATTTTGAAATCGCAAAAGGTACCCCGATACCCCGGTCATTGGAGACAATGGCAAAATTTGGCCATTGACATAAGGGTTAAAAAATTATGAAAATAAAGCATGAGCTCCCGCAATGGAGGTAGATGCGGTTTCGAGGACCAGAATTTTTCACAGTCATAGAAAAATGTATAACAAGTCAATTACACAATTTTAAACAATGTTAGCTCGTTTGGTGTCAATCTTCCGATATTCCGATATCTGGTGTTTGTTTATTTACCGTGAATAGGGGAACGTTATAACACCTGGGAAAACCTTCACCTGTATCAAAACAACTCATGGCTCTTTTCTTGATTGATAAGTAAGATAAATGACATATTTAAATTTTAGACTTATACCATGATTAAGTAAAAAATATCAGTGGATCCCGAACTACAAGGAAAAGCACATTTTATTTAATTCAGTTTCACAAGTCATAAATACATTATTATTCAAAGTTTTGCCTTTTTTTTTATTAAAAAAAGATACAAATAGAGGTCTCAAGCTCAAGCCTGCATAAAATTTAATGCAGACACATTATTACAGAATATTGAGACCAGAGTCACTATTTACAAAGTTAAACAATCGATTTTTTAATATAATTAATGCGTTAAAAATAACGTATTTTGTGAGACGAGTTCGCAGTATAGCTGATTTAGTTGATTTTTTTTCATTTGAATTCATAACAGTAATATTTATCTTTTTCCAAGGCAAGTGTTCCAAAATTAGATAAGGAAAAGAATATCATTAAATAATAGAAAATAATACTATGTAAATAGTGGTAGTGGTTTTGAATAAACATTACGCTAAATTAATAAATCGGTGTATTCGTCATTGTAAAATACATTTTTCATATATATTGCCGCAAGTATTATTGCTAACAATCTTGAATGCTTTTTTCATTGATTTTTTTTAAAGTTATAACACATGAGTTGTGCTTTATTAGTCAGACTGCCAAGTTTAGATTCCGTAATTTATTAAGATATGATATTAAGTTAACGTATTAAGAAATGTAAAAAAAAAAAATAATAATAATAATTGTGCATTTTATGGTAAAGATTGCAGAGTATTCATTAGGAATATTAAACCTTTACACTATGTCGATAACATTAATTACATGGAAATGTAATTTAAGTATCAATTTACTAAAATTTTTTAATGTAAAAGCCGTTGTTTAAGAAGAGCAAAATATATCTTATTTTGATTTAACAATAAGAACAAATACAAATAACGAATTGCTTAAGATTCCAAATTAAAAATCCACTATTTTTATTTATTTATTTATTTGTTATATTTATTCGTTTGTTACATTTAATTATTTATTTGCATTTACTGGAATTATCTAATAGTTATGACTTAAGAGTTATTAACTGTCAAAAGAGTTACAAATTATATTTCTTTAAAAGTAGCTCACGAAGAATTTTTTTAAATATATTTTTACTCTAATCCATCAATGTCAAATTAGAGAAACTTCCAGTCGCAGGTTTATCTACATTTTTCTATTCCACATATTTTTTTTCAATAGAGTGTTTATCAGAAGTTTGATGTTTTAGCATTTTTCTTTCGTCGTGCTTTGACAAACTCTAAATATAGCACACACTTTTATCGACCGACATGAACACAAAATTGTTTTAGTTAAAAATAGGAAACATTTATTATAATCCGACAGTTTCTTTTTAAGGGTGCCGGTTACTCAGCTTCCGATTTTCACTCACTAATGTAAAGTCTATGGGCATTTGATGCATTCGTATGTTTAAAACACTTCCTTAAAGATATCTCTTTTTTTCTTAGTTCTGAAAATATTTCTAAAGTAGAGACTTAATTTTATATGTAGTGTTAAAATCTTACAAACAGTTCGGTCACTTTTAACAACATAAAATATTAAATTCAGCCTAGATTTTAGAAATATTTTGAAAATTAAGAAAAAAAGAGACATCCATTAAGAAGAGAACACAGAAAAAAAGGTGTTAAAAATATGAATTTCCCGAGAAGATATTTTAACCCTTAAATGCCTGATTTTTCAAAAATCATTGTAATAATGTTTATCGGCTTTCATATTTTAAATAAATCATTGGAAAAATACTTTAAAAAATCATATTTTGTTTTAAATATGTTTTGCGCCTAAAAAACAGTTTGTTACTAATCGGCAACACTGGTCTTTAATTGAAAAAATAATTTTCCTTGATAAAATTCTATAATATTAAACACACAAGAATTTTAGGAACTATAATAAGAAATAAATTTTACTTGCTCACTGCAGAACAAAATAGGATATTTCGCAAGCTTCCAAACAAAACAAAAAGAACAAGTAGCAACAATTGAAAAAATAAACCTATCTTTATTCTTAAACAGCACAAGTGCTACCATCTACATGTTGAAATATTTTCAGCATGTATTTTATTGGCAACATTAGGCGTTATAGCTTAAATATTATTCTAGTAGTATTTTAGAGCCTAAATTGGGTATGTTGCCGAAAAGTAACACCCGGCATTTAAGGGTTAAATATACGAATGCATCAAAAGTCCATAGAATTAACATTATGGAAGAGAATTCCGAAGCTGAGTGACCAGCCCTCTTAAAGTCAATTTTATGTCAAAATATAAGTTATTATTATGCAATTTTTATTTTATACAATATTATTTCTATTGTAATACAATATTCAATTTTTAATAAACAACAGTTCCAAAACATTTAATTTAAATACAATTCAGTACTTTGTAATTCAATATTTTTAAAAGTGCGTTTCACTCTAGAAATTTCTGCGAAAATATGCTTATGCTAATATAAAGTAGGCTTAAAAATATAGAAAACAAGTTATTTTCTAACCAGGCTTTTTTATTCTTTACATTAAACATTGTTCTGTGATTTTTACTGTTTTAGCTCAACAATATTTTGAATCATGTAAAACATATCCCTTATTATGATATTGTTGGGAATGTTTTTATTGATATAAATTCTGTGAAAATTGTTTTTGTTTGTTTTTCGTTTTCTTCCAATGATCAAAACAAAAACCGCAACTAATTATTTTGTTTTATAATTCTTAGCAAATACAGAGTGATCGTTAACTGTTTCAAGAAATCAAAGGAGCGGCAATATCTATCAAGGCAAGCAACATCAAGAATTATACTTTCATTTCCAGTCTATTAATTTAGTGAAAAAATAGATCATCTTACTCCTACCAAGTTTCGTTTAAAACTTTATCAATAATAAAGGTACTTTAGTGTTATTTCAATGAACTAACTTAGAAGTTGAGAATCCTTTGTGATTTAGTAAATTAATCTCCTGGTGGAAATCGGAAGCATATTTTTTTGTTCAGATATAACGCATAAAATGTTAATTTGATGTACTTTGTCCTTTAAATAAGAATATATAAATTTTTATTTATTTTTTTTTTTTCAAAAATTGATTTTTTTTCTTTCTTTAGAAATAATTACAAGTAAAATAACTGTAGAAAGTTATAATGCATTAAAACTAGTCTAAACGAAATCACAAATGGACAGAGAATTTTATAAAGAAAGTTCCTTTTAACTGCATAATTTAATACACGCAATTAACCCTTTAAGCGTCTTATAGATTTTTTCTTGTATGTTTAATGATTCATAAAATATATAGTTATAAAACTATTTGTATGAGGATTTGCTTATGATTATCTTACACATTTATTAATATTATGCACATAAAAAATAACATTAATATGGATTTTGTATAAAATCAGCTTGAATTCAAAGATTACGTGTCGGAAAAAGACGGTGGTGACGCTTAGAGGGTTAAATTATCAATGTAATCTATTGATCAGATTTTTAATATTAAACATCCAAAATTTCATTGAATAATTAAATATATTTTGTTTGCTATTAATAAAACAAAAAAATACAAATGGTGTCCAGATTTTTCTGCGGACCGCGAAAGATCCAGGGACAATAGGATGGCGACCGCTGATCTAAGAATATTTCATAAAGCTTATTGGAATATATCGTATAAAGATGAGAGATTATCCATGAAATAAGAAGATGAGATAAAAATTCTTTACATTGAGAATTATCACATCGAAAGTATTTAGAGGAATGTTAATAAAGAAACAGCATAACAGTAAATATATAAATATTTTTAAATAAATTTAAAGTGTACGCTTTTTAAGTAAGTAATATATAGACTATTTAAAAAAATGCTCGTTAAGATTTAATCAGAATACAAATAATATGGAACAAATTAAAAAAAAATCCCTGCCGGATCAGCTTTACAGCCGCAGGTAGATTTCGACGTACGTACTAACTTCACCAACAAAACCTAAATCATGATTAGCGATAATAGTCCAGGCAATAGAGACCGTATAGGGGCTCTACCTAGCAAAATTCATGGTACTTCTGGAAAAAGGCTTACTATATGTTTTTGGGGTCGCTGAATCCGAATTTGTAACTTCCCACCAAAATTTTCCCCGGCTATACCCCCCCCCCCCAAATTTTGGTAAAATCCCCCCCCCCCAAAAAAAAAGTTTTTATTAAAAAATACAATTTTTTTATTATTTTAGGTAAAAAGTATCTAGAAATTCAGAAAGTAGACAAAATTTGCAATAAATTAGATACATGGCATTATGACTTAGGATGAAGGGATAGGGGGGATCTGCCTCGGAACATGCTCGCGATGCTGCGTGAACTAAGTTGC
The DNA here is from genome assembly GCA_963932465.1 of Maratus speciosus. NCBI lineage: Eukaryota > Metazoa > Arthropoda > Arachnida > Araneae > Salticidae > Maratus > Maratus speciosus. The sequence goes on from OZ010793.1 coordinate 277,941,557, forward strand.
GCAATTCCACTTAACCACTCACACGTTTACATTCGGCCTCCCATCTCCCCTCCGAACTTTCTCTGTAAGGTTTACTTTAGGTTAATTGGGTCGATGAATCCGAATTTTTAACTTACCCACAAAATCCGCCCCCGCCCCCTCCCCCCCAAATAGTTGTTTTTAACTTAATTTTTTTATTGTTTTAGGGGAAAAGCATTCCAAAATTCAGAAACAAGGCAATTTGCAACAAATAGGATATCTGACATTATGACGTAGGATGAAAGGGGAAGGGGGGGGGGTTGCCTCTGAACATGCACTACGTGTTAGAAAGTGAATAATGATTTACCGAAATTGAAAGACATTGTGAAATAATTACAGCTGTGTTTCAAGATTGCATTTGATAGATGAAATCGGTTTTATCTGAGTGGAAAGCAACTACCCATTTCTCCCTCTTTCTTTTCACATGCAGAGAGAGAAAAAGGAATTTCCAACATCTGGTATACATAAAAGTGTTGCACAACGAGATGCAATAAAAATGATTAATGAACTGAAAAACTTTTCTTTTTTTAGTCAGTCTCTAACATATATGCCCTAAGTAAAACACGCAGTGTGTCTGCGCTCTGAAAAACATTAAAGCTATAATATGTTAATTAAATATATAACTTTATATGTAAATTTAATTTTAACTTTCTCTATGTTCATTTAATTAAATAGTGTAGTCCTGTGATCCTGTGTCCTCTTTTGTTTAAACGAGTGGAATAATTTCTTTACTAACTCTCTTGGATTTACCACACGTCGGATTATCTGAATTACGCGGATTCGATCAACGCTGGACAATAAAGGTAGGAGCATGCCAATTTTATCTTTCTCCTTTTTTGTGAAGATGTTAAAAGGGAAAACATTATTTCCTAGATATAACTCATGAAGAGAAGCTCAGTTATTTAACTGCCGTGATTTCACAATAATATTATAACAGATTATGAGAACAGACTGAAGGCTGTGAAAACGGCAAGTTACCGCTCTCTTCTATTTAAACTATTGTAAAAATAAATGAAAATAAACGAAAACTCTTGAAAGTTAAGAAACTAAAATAAAAGAAACCTTTTAAAGATAAAAACAATGGCTTCCTCCCTAAAGGAAACCTTTAATATCGAAAAATTAAATCTGCATAATTACGCCTCATGGAGTTTCAAGACCAAGATGCTCCTAATGAGGGAAGATTTATTTAATTATACACAGGATGATCCCCCAACACCACTAACTACTGAGTGGACTAAGCGAGATAATCGCGCTAGGGCTACAATTATATTAACTTTAGAATACTCCCAACTTATTTATGTGAAAAATGAAACGACAGCCAAGACAACTTGGAATGTTTTAAAAACTATACACGAGCGCGCAAACCTTTCGAGCAAATTATATTTACTCAGAAAGTTATACAGTATAAAACTCGGGGAAAACGGAGATATGATAAGTCGTATCGTAAAAATACTAGAAACAGCCGACAGACTAAAGGCGATAGGGGAAGAAATTAAGGACACGCATTTATCCGCGTTACTTTTATGCTCCCTCCCACCTAGTTATGATACTTTAATAATCGCATTTGAAGCGAGAAATGAAGAAGAGTTGAACTCTGAATTTATAAAGGGAAAATTGACCGACGAATATCAAAGAAGACAAGATAGCTCGAATAATACGTCGCGCGAAAATGCGTACAAAGCAGAAAAAAATAATGCTAAACCACAATATCGCAAACAAGAACAAAATATGTTTTGTACATATTGTAAAAGACTAAATCGCATAAAATTAAATTGTTGGTTCCTTAAGAATAAAAATTCAAATTCTAAAAACCAAACAATGAATAAAGGGAGACAGAATGCTGCATTATGTTCTGAAACGAACAAAATCACTCCGAAGTAGAAATACAAACAAACACACAGACTCTGGGGAATAGTAGCAAAGAAAATAAAACCACTTTAGATACAAAGGTGTCTCAAAACAATTGTTCCTTTTACGCGAACATTGAAAATAAATCTACCTGGATCATAGACTCAGGGAGCTCTTCACACCTTTGTAACGACATAAACCTATTTAGTGACATTGACGTAAATAATAAAATACAATCACGATTGCAAACGGAAAAATTCTTGCTTCACACGGGACAGACACAATAAAATTACAAACACAATCAAACTACATTACTTTAAATGAAGTTTTGTACGTGCCAGAAATACAGTCAAATTTAATGTCTGTTAATAAAGCAGTGAAGCATGGGTGTAAACTCATTTTTGAAAACGAAACCTGCAAAATAATCCAAAATGGGATAACACATATAGAAGGGAAAATTAAAGGTAATTTATATGAAGTAGACCTTTACAAACATAAACAAGTAAACTATGCGAATTTAGCTCATCAATGCAAGAATAAAAACTGTATTGAGCTCATGCATAGAAGATTCGGACACAGAGATATAAATGCTTTAAAGCAACTGCAAACTAAAAGTTTAGCAACAGGTTTTAACATGGAAAATTGTAAACATGAAGTAATATGCGAAATTTGCATAAAATGTAAATTAACAAATGCTCCCTATCCTAAACAAGCTACAAACAAAGCTAGTAAAATTCTCCATCTGATCTATTCTGATGTATCTGGCCCGATACCAACGGAAAGTATGGGAGGAAAGAAATTCTTTCTCACATTTACTGATCATTTCAGTAGATTTACAATGGTATTTCTTTTATCAAAGAAAAGTGAAGTCATCACTAAACTAAAAGAGTACGTAGCCATAACGAAAAATAAATTCGGTCGCAATATAAAGGAATTAAGAACTGACAACGGCGGGGAATATACCAGTGATGAGATAGAAAATTACTTAAAAGAAGCAGGTATATACCATCAGCTAACCGTGCCAAATTCTCCATCTCAAAACGGTGTTTCAGCGAGGAAGAATCGTACACTAGTTGAAATGACGCGATGACTGTTATCGGAAGCGAAACTACCTCAGAAGTTTTGGGGTGAAGCTCTAAATACAGCGGTATACTTAACTAATCGACTCCCCACGAAAGCTCACAATTCTAGTCCATACCAATTATGGACAAATAAAATACCGGATTTAAGCAACATTAGAATGTTTGGCTGCAAAGCTTATGCTTATCTCGACAAATCCCAAAGAGGAAAACTTGATGATAATGCGATTGAAGGAATTTTTGTCTGTTACGACAATAGATCTAAAGGTTATAGGATCTATACTGGTAATAATAAAATTATACGAGCAAGAACCGTCATATTTCTAGAAAACTTTAATTCAAACACAAGACCAAATACAAATCTGGAAAATGCTAGCGAAGTTCAGAAACAACCCGAAAAAGCAGGGGAAAATTCCTCAGAAATTACAATAAGTATGCAGGAAGAAAAACAAACAGACAATGAGGAAAATACAACAAATGAATCTAGAAGATTACAAAGATCGAATAGAGGTGTTCCACCAGACAGACTCGCATACATTACTAAAGAAAATAAAATTATAGAGCCGAAAAATTTGGAAGATATTAAAAATCTAAACAATCCACATGAGAAAAACCAATGGTACGAAGCAACTAGTGAAGAAATTGCCTCGTTAATAAAAAATAACACTTGGGATCTAGTTGATCCTCCACCAGGCGTAAAAGTAATTGGAAATAAGTGGGTTTTTACTTTTAAATATAATTCAAATGGAGAAATTAATAAATGCAAAGCACGTTTGGTAGCGAAAGGCTATTCTCAAAAATTTGGTAGTGACTATTATGAAACCTTTGCACCAGTAGTAGCCTATACAACGCTAAAAGCATTGCTAGCGTGTGCAGATCACAAAAACTTAAATGTAAACCATTTAGATATTAAAACCGCGTTTCTCCATGGAAATTTAGAAGAAGTTGTTTATCTGTCGCAATCAGAAGGACATATTAAACCGGGTGAAGAAAATAAAGTATGTAAGCTAAGAAAGGCTATATATGGTCTAAAACAAGCAGCAAGAGCATGGAATATTAAAATAGCTGAAAGTTTAAACAAACTAGTTTTTGTGCAAAGCACCGCTGATCCATGTCTCTTCACACGAGAAACTAACGGAAACAAAACTTACATCATCATTTATGTCGACGATCTTTTAATTTCAGGAGATACTAAGGAAATAAATGAAATAATGAAACAACTTAGTAAAGAATACGAAGTGAAAAATTTAGGTATGGTAAATTACTACTTAGGCATAAACATAAAAAGAATTACAGAAGGAACTTATGCACTCGATCAGAAAAATAAAATAAAAGAACTGATTGAAAAATTTAATTTAAAGAACTCTAAACCTTGTGATACTCCGATGGAGGCAGATTACTTAAACTTAGATGCGATGAAAATTTACTACCTAATAATCATAAGTATAGACAAGCCATAGGGGCATTGCTATACATAGCTACGATAACTCGTCCAGATATTTCAGCGGCTATTAACATCCTTAGTCGCAGAAATGAGAAACCAAGAGAAAAAGACTGGAGGGCAGTCAAGAGGGTTATGAGATATTTAAAAACAACACAGGAATTTAAATTAGTTATAAGCAACGAATATGATCCGATTCTGACGACATTTGCAGATTTAGATTGGGCAGGAGATAAAAGTGATCGAAAGTCAACCACAGGAAATTTAAGTAAATTAGGAAATACAGCGATTTCCTGGTCAACAAAAAAGCAAAACTCAGTTGCATTATCATCTGCTGAGACTGAGTATATTTCCGCAGCCACATCAGCACAAGAAACCATATGGTTGATAAAGATATTAAAGGATCTAGATTTAAACCAAAATGTACCAATTATTCTGTACGAGGATAATGTGTCATGCATCAAGATCACTCAAAATTATAAACATCATTCAAAAACCAAGCACGTGGATATAAAATTTAATTCAATTAAAGATTTACGAGAGAAGGGAATCATAGAATTAGAATATTGTCCCAGTAAGGAAATGACTGCAGACATCTTTACGAAGCCCCTTCCCAAACCTGACTTTATCAAACACAGAGACAACTTGAACTTAAGAACTATTGCAACTTCAGAAATTAAGCAGGTGTGTTAGAAAGTGAATAATGATTTACCGAAATTGCAAGACATTGTGAAATAATTACAGCTGTGTTTCAAGATTGCATTTGATAGATAAGAAATTTATGTTAAAAACAACTATTTTGGGGGTTTCAGGGGGGGGGGATTTTGGGGGAAAGTTAAGAATTCGGATTCAGCGGCCCATAAAACTTAAATTAAACCTTATAGAGAAAGTTCGGAGGGGAGATGGGAGGGCGAATATTAACGAGTGAGTGGTTAAATGAAATTGCGCAACTTAGTCAACGCAGCACCGCGGCGCATGTTCCGAGGCAGATCCCCCCTTCCCCTTCATCCTAAGTCATATTGTCATATATCTAATTTGTTTCAAATTTTGTCTAATTTCTGTATTTCTAGATACTTTTCCCCTAAAACAATAAAAAAAATTGATTTTTTAAATAAAAACCTTTTTGGGGGTCTTTTTACCAAAATTTGGGGGTTCCGGGAGAAATTTTGGTGGGAAGTTACAAATTCGGATTCAACGGTCCAAAAAACATAAAGTAAGCCGATTTCTAGATCTACAATTAATTTTGCTAGGCAAAATTCCCTATTGCCTGGACTATAAACCCATTTTCATGCCACTTTTGGCGAGTTTTTATTCCATCTTTATAAGAGAGCTGGTTTTATCAGAATCATCTTAAGCGGGTGTTCAAAAAATATTTTTCCATGCTCAACAACTCGAAATTTTCAAGTTGTTGAGCACACACAAATGTGTTGATCTCGAACACATTTTCATATTCATTTTTAAAAGGAAAAACATGAAACTTGCTTACGTGATTTTTGAAGAGATTTATAAGCGACCTCTGTTTTTTTTTTTTTTCGTTCAATTAATTAGAACTTGATTTATAAACAATTATTTTCTCTCTAGGACAATATTTTTAGTTTCCAAAACAATCGCTTCGGGAAATTCGATTCAAAATGCCCTCTTTGTCATCATTTTATGAAATATATTGTGTTTCTATCAGAAAATAGACCCTTATGGCACTTTATATAGTTTCTGAATAAGAGAACCTACTAATTGGATACATTTGAAAGCAAAAATAAATTTATAAATAAGTCAGAAAATAAGCAGTTTGGATTTGAGTAATACAATACATTTTTCCTTCAAACTCTATGTATTTTTAATTTGTTTTTGCTGTAAAAATTGTTTCTATCAAAAACTTGAAATATAAAAGTTGTTGATAATATACAGAAGATGTATAATAAATTTAAGCCATTGGAGATCTTGTGAATTGACGAAATTATAGATTTTTTTCTTCTTCCCAACCCCCTTTTTTGGTTTCGTTTTTAATTTAATTTTTATTTTATTTTACTTTTTGCGGTAAGAATTGGTCCCATCAAAAACTTGTCAAATTGAAAGTTGTATATAATATTAAGACAATTTATAATAAATTTAATTGCCTTTTATATCTTGAGAATTGACAAAGTTATGATTTTTTTTTCTCCAAAAACCCTATTTTTTCGCCCCTTGAGCCCACTTTTAATTTTATCAAAAATTTGTCATACATACGTTTTTGGTTCTTTCTTTAGAAGTAATAAAAACTGAAAACTGAGACGATATGTATTATAATTAAGAAGTAAATGTAATTTTTTTCGTTTTTCACAAAACCCTTCCCTATTTCCACCCCCTTGGTCCGATTTTGTACATTAATGAACTTGACCGAGATTTTATGTCCCTTGATTTTATCTATCAGTTTGGAAAAGATTTGTGCAGAATTATGGATGCTATCGTATCCATCAAAAAACGATTTGCAGTTATACACCGATCATGACCCCTAGAACCCAAAACCCCAAATATATATATATATATATATATATATATATATATACATATATATATATATATACATATATAAAGTTTTTTACTGGGTGGTGTTTTCGGTTCTAGGGGTCATGATCGGCGTATATCTGCAAAAAATTTTCCGAAATTCCATCATAGGTGAGAATGTAATAGGTAAATATTCCATACGAAATCTACCAAATAATTTGTAAACTTTAGTTTAAAAAATCAAAAATGCAATAAAAAGTAAAAATAATTTGCTGTCATTCTTATTTTTGTTTTACTCACAACAAAATATCACATTTTCATACTTATTATATCTTCCTCTACTGGCGTCCTAGATCATGTGTATGCTTTAAAAAAATTAAGGCGTCTAATTAAATTTTACCCTTGAACATCGCTGGTATATAATATATACCAGTTAAATTTAATCCCAAAATGCCACATTCACACCAGAATTTTATACTTAAATTTTTAATCTATAATGCACATGAAGAAGAGCTTTTACATATCTCCAAATAGATTTGTTTTTAAATCCTGGTGTCAGACAACCATTTTAACATTTTAGCATCAGAATTACTTTGCCCCTGAAAGGGTTAAAAGAATTTTACAAATTTTGTCACCCCTTACCATTTTTATTTTTTTACGCAAAAAACCAAAAATATGCACAATGCATCACTTTTTTAAAATTAAATTATCTCCCTTGAATTGTTGAAAAATGTCCGTCAATTAATAAAGCAAAATTATTGTTACAAATTAATGGTGCCCAAAATATTTTAGTAACTAAATAAGCAAACTCTTCTTGCACGAGCGGCGTTCTGGCAAAACCCTCAATGGGTTAATAATTTTCCTACCAAAAGCACAAATAGTTAAAAATCAAACAAAGCGCCTAGAATTTTTTGTATCAAGATAGATGGGAACATCAGATCTCAATCAAGTAACCGTTTTAAGAAACATTATTGTGATATAATTTATTATCACTAGTAAGTAAGTATATTTGATAATTGTTGTAAAATATTTCTTTTTTTATGTAATCTAAAGATTCGTATATCTCTTTTCTTTTCTGCTGCTAGAACGCCTATCATGTTTCCATGGAAATAGTTTTTAATAATATATAGACATTCTAAGATGTTCTCTGATATTGTTTGTAGTAGAGTATTGATTGTCGTTATGTAAATGTGATGTCTGCTGTTCTGTCCAAATCAATGTATACATAATCATGTGAAGTCCTGATATAAATATTAACATATTTACGACAGGAAACGAGAATTCTCGTTTTCACTGAAAAGACATCATTGATAAGGGCGTAACTTCTACCTTACAGAAAAGCAATCTATATCATGTTGTCCATATTTTTTATTGTAAACATGTTATATTAAATTCGTACATTGAAAGATATTTATCGATGCCTAAACTAGGGAAACCTATCTAGAACACCAATTTACAAAAGACTTTCAGAACAGGAGGAGCTTCTACTGTTTTAAAATTCAGATTTGATAAAAATTGTCCGTTGGCAATGTGTTCAGTGTAATGTGATGCTGCTCTTTTTATTTAATTTTCAAGTTTAATTATTACAAGTTAACCCGCGCTGTTGAGAAAAGTAAGCATAAACTTTAATTATATAAACAAGGATAATAGAAGATAAGCCTAACCTATATTCCGTTACGGTTTATAATGAATGAAAATATATCAATTGCTTACAATATTTTGCAGGGTTCATACGGGTCCTTGAATTTCCAGACTAAGAAATTCTTCGATACCAGTATTTTCTAATGGAAAATATCTCCTTAAATAAGGCGAAATTTATTTTCCTATAAAAAAAAATTCTGATATTTGGCTTTTAAAATAAGGGTACCCGTACGAACACTGTTTTGTTACGAAAACTAGAAACTTTTATTTAAACTTATTATGAGAGTTCTAAGTAATTATACATTTGCTATAGAATTATTTTTAAAACATGTCCATAATCATGGACAAATGCTTTCAAGAAGTTCTTATATGAGTGTATGTGCACTTGGATATTGATTTCTTTAGTTTAATTTTTATTGTGTATAGACAAAATTTGTAAAAATCTTTTAATTAAATTAGACTTCTTAAAAACTTTTAAATGTATGTTCTTGATCAAGGATACCTGTAGTGAAAGAGCTAAAAAACAGTATACCTATTTTGAGAATAACCAAGTTATTTACTACCCGCATGACAAACAATTGTTTTAATGACTCAAAATCCGGATTTTCAAGAGAAATCACTGAGCAGTCAGCTGGCTTTATTTGCAAAGAATTTCTCCAGAATCATACCGTGTACTCTGTATTGTTATTCCTATATGATTTTTATAAAATATAAAAGGAATGAAATTTCGACCTTAATAAAATTTCGAACCCTTTTTTGGACACCTTTTTTTTGCATAACGAAATCATAATAAAGTACCTGTATAAAAGCCTACATTCATGTTTTTGTTATGAAAACTATTTTTTTAGGCGCATCGATAGAAAATAAGCTTCCCTGATCTCTTCATAAACATAGGCTGCTTGAGAAATTATTAGAAAGATTGGCTAAAGGATCTGATTTGTCTGATTTATCTGAAATCGAATGCGTTGATGAGGAGGATAAAGGGAAACCTCTTAATGTAGATAAAAAAACGGATTCTGTGTTTCAACTTAATATTTATTTACATACTTTTATTTCCTGCTTTATTTTTCTTTTAGATTGTGAACATGATTCCTCTTTAGAATGAATTAGATGATGTAAACAGTGATAGTTATCTTAAAGAAAATGGTGTTAACGTAAATAGTGATAGCTCTGTCCAAGAGAAAGATGATCGTTTTTAGTTAGACGATTGGTAATTCATTTGTGATAGAAAAGGAAAACGTAAAATGGAGTAACCCATTATTGTCATTCCTGATGCGTATGACTGGAAGTATCAAGCGAGTGACATAAAATATCCTCCAGAAACGGAAGAGTATTTTCTAAAATATATGCCAAAAATTTTATTTGGGGAAATGGCAGAAAATATTAATATTTATGCTCTTCAAAAAGATATACTGTTTATTTCAGCAAAACAGCAAAATATCGAAATACTATTTGGTCATCATGTGACTATGGGGGCATAGAAATTTGCAAGATTTGGAATCTACTGGGATAAAACTCTGGGAAATGACCTTTTTCAAAATTCTGTGATCCCCAATAGATTTTATTCATAATAAAAGGAACGAATATATTTTTTTTCAACTGGATTAAATTATATTCAAGGCTGGAGTAGCACAGTTGAAGTTTATTCCAACAGAGCGAAAAATGTCCAGAGTATATTTGAGAGAGAAAATAAGAGTGAATTATGTCAGCCAGGAATCGGTCCAGATAGCCTAAAAGGTAAGGCATTGGCACGGCACGCCAAGTATCCAGGTTCGATCCCGGGTCTGGACATTTTTCGCTCTGTTGGAATAAACTTCATCTGTGCTACTCCAACCTTGAATATAATATAGATTTTATTCATTTCGAAATATTTTACATATTGCAAATAATTTAGACTGTTATCAATAGAAAAATCTCCAAATATTCTTTAAGTTAAAAATTATGTACTAGCTTCGACAGCAATGGATATAATTATCCTCCAAACCACGCTCGCCAAGACAGAATAACTAGCTGTGAAATTTCAACAACAAAATATTTTAAACATTAAAGTATAGAAAAAAAATAAACTGTGTAATATAACACGAGGTATAACTTTATATATGGATGTAACATATCAGGATATTTTTCACTCAGTTGGAAAATTCCAACTCATATAGTTTATTTACCAATTAGAATACTTATATTCAAATTAATCTAATGTAATTAAATATCCAGTGTTTACCGGAGTTCCATTATCTGCGATTTATTCGCTTGAGCTTATTCGTATATCAGACATCATGCTGTGATCATTAAGGTTAGCTGGTTGAATTAGGTCTTCCAGATTTGTTCGGGATACTTCTGTTGGCAGAGCATTGGCAGCTTCATTTACAGTTCGCATGATTTAATTAACAAATTTTTTATACTTAATTTTATATACATACTTGTCTGGGAGCACGGCAGTGCGTCCGCCAAGTTCGCACAAGCCGTAAGCTACCTTTTCCTGAACCATTTCGGCATACTTTCCACCCCCTCATAACGTCGTTTTAGGGAGAGATATAGAATTTTTTTCTTTTATACACATGTTCATATGGTCAAACTGAACTAAGGTTCCACAATTTCATGTTTCTTTATTTAGTTGTTTTCGAAATATTAAGTTCCGAAAAAGCACTTTTTTGTCACTGACTCACTTCGCATCATCAAATAACTAAGGTACTTCTGAAAGTCGTAGAATCATGAAATTTCACAAGTAAGTTGGGTTTGTAGCACAATTAACCAGAAAAATCTGAAAACACAGAATTTCCTCTTCTAAACCTTCCATACAGGGGGTGTTGATTTGGCCGTATACATTCAATTGGGCCAATGTTGGTCGCCAAAACTCGATTACAGAGTTTTGAAGGTGTCACGTAACTTCAAGCTGAATAAAATTGTATATGCTTTCCCGAAAATGCTGATTAAATAGAAAAAATGAATATACCTAAAAATTTTAATCAGTATAGGTTATGATATATTTACGATATTAAAACAATAAAACATTTACCAAAATATAACCGCAATTCGGTACGTTTACGATATAGTAGCTTTGGCGAAATAGAGAAAATAGCCTTGACAAGAAAAGAAATGTGATAATAACGCATTTTTTGGCAACCTATTTACTGTGTCATATACGCAAGCAATTTTTTCCATTTGTATACAATTTATTTAATTTAAGGAACCCGTTTATTTATTTTTATATACCAACATAAATAATTTGTATATAAAAAACAAAATTTTATACATGTATAAATAGTATGTTTATATGTATATAAGGTACTTGTTAGTTATCCTGTCGACCAATTTCGCCAAATTATATAAATCGCCAAACCACTCGCCTAATTATACAAATTGGCATAATTTTTATTTAAAATAGCGAAAAAACAAATTAGTCATTATAACATTAATAAAAATACAAATAAAACGTCAAAATAAAAATCATTTGATGACATAAACACGTTTTGTCAAGTGAATGCAACATTTACGATCAACCATTATTGGCATTTTATCTTAAACTTTGGCGACAGTAATTTGGTCGACGGGATAACTAACAAGTACCGTATATAAATATATATATAAACTAGCCGCCCTTGGCGACCAGTTTGGTCTCCTTAAATCTATACTAAGCATTGTATCATGTTACTTTTACTCATAATTTAATTTACTTGCTCAATCCGTCGCCAAATCGGAACATTCTGATACACAAATCATGAACTCGGTATTTTTATGTAAGCCAAGTGCAGGTGATAAATTGTCAAACATTGTACCCGTCGTATTTTTTCTTATTTTATTAATTTCATTTAAAATATAATGCTTTCGCTCATATTTAAGATACATAACTTTAATTTAAAACTGAAATACTTAAAATTTATGACTCTCAATTTTCTCTTATTTCTTAAAAAAGGAAAAGAAAAGAAAAGAATGAAAAGAAAAAAAAAAGTAATAAATAATAGTTAATTCATATTTAATTTCAACATCAAAGCTTTGTTTTAATGTACCTCGCGAAAAATTGTTTATGACAGTCGCATGAGATGGACTGTTATAAAACTGATATGATCGCAATGGAACAATATTTGGCGATTTATCACCTGCGCCCGGCTAACATTAAATTACCAAATTGGCTGTTTGGCATATAAAAAGTGAAGCGGTCCACCTGGAACTATTGATGACAGTCACATGACTTAGGCTATTATTATAGAGATAACATAAAAGTTCATCAGGTTTGTTTTCATAGTTGTTTATATCATTTGGCAACATATCTCAGTTTCTGAAGTCCGAACTGCGCCAAGATTTTTAAAAAATGCCAAGGTCCATATAGTGGAAAAATATCCTAATTCTCATATGAAAATTTAAAAATCTCCTTTTAATTAAATGAAATGTGTAACTAATAAAGATGTCTTTAACGATGTGCGACAGATACGGCGTCCGAAGACCGCTGCTAATGTTATTATATTGTATTATTAGGCTACTTACTGTTAATTTATTGTTAATTTTAAATCTGTAAAAGAAAGATTATAGTTATAGATAAGATATGTTGGTCGCCAAAACCCGATTACAGAAAATTAGCCTGAGTTATAAAGGTGTTAAATGATTTCAAGCTGAATGAATTTTTATATGCTTTTACAAAAATCTTAATAAGGAATTTCTTTCAGTTTATCTGCCCATATTTCTATCTTTTACTTCCTTAAAACAAATTTTATTAAAGACCGGGAGGCGTCTGCACAGATCATCACCTCATCGAGTTGACGTCTGAAATTTTAGGATTAGTTAAAAATCGATTAGCGTATTGAAATGTAAATGGTCTGCCAAGTCATATCTTTGTGGAAAGCACCTACAGACCCGATTTTACCGGGTTGATTGGTGGATTTTCCATTGTGTTTTCCTGCACCCATTCCTCCATGTTTCCATACTTTTGTATGCAGGTAAATACAATAGTAAACCTATCAGTCAACCACTAAAATTATGCCTTCAGGTGGTTTCTACCAAGATATGAATTAGCAGACCAGTTGGATTTTAATATGCTAATCTTTATTTGACTAATCCTAAAATTTCAGTTGTAATCTCGATGAGGTGATGGTGTGTGCAGACGCCTCCCGGTCTATTATAAATGTCGGAATTCTAATAGCACTCTGGTCAATCTGGCAATTATCCCTACTATTTATGGAACACTATACCTTTAAGTGCGTTTTAGTGATGTTAATGAACTTTATGCATATGCATCATACATATAATACATATGCATACAATACGTAATACATTTGCATCATACATATTATAGGTATGTGTATAATACATAATACATATGCATCATTATGACGTCAGAATAAACAAAACATTTTTTGTCTCCAAATTTGAGAATTGACAAGATATATTACCAAATTTGGCGACACTTCGCTAAATGTTGACAAGCTTGGCAAGTATTTGACGCTAGTGGCTATTTTTCAATGAATTAATTATTAATGCGAGCCATCTATTTATATTTTCCCGCATATCAACTGAATAGTTAAATGGTATAATATACGAATATTTCCAAAGTGCCAGTAGTTTCGTCACTGCACAAAACCTCTGCCATTGTTATTATATTGAACTGTTATTATACTTCTGTGACTATGTTGTTAATCTTTACTCTGCTAAAACTTCTGTATTATATAAAAAGAATTTACGGAAACTATTAAAGCACCGAAACTGCCAGTTCTCCTTATGATTATTATAATTCTATAATATGTAAACTGTTAATAGATATGTACGTTAGAATGAATCTTCTATAATCCGGTTCTTCGCATTTCAGTTTTCAGGTTTCGAATAAAATTAGCTAAAATCTTAAAACCATGGCACATTGGCTAATTCCTCAACAAGATTAGATGAAAAGAAAGATAGATTTTCAAATGGATCATTGGCAGACCTTCTATTGTTCCGTAATCGAGTCTATTGAAAAGGTTAACGTGAAACAAAAAGATATTAGCATCAATATGGTTTAATGTAAATGCAGATACTGTCAAAGGATTTCATAAGAACCATTTCACTTGTACCCAATCGTAACAGTTAAAATACAACAACTGGCAGTGAGCCCAATTAGAAACGATCACTTAATAGAATTAAAAATTTCCACATTAGAGAACGAATCGTAACTGATAAGGAAACATGCATAAGTGAGTTAAGAGATATTTGTCATGAAAGATGAAATACATAACAACACAAAATATATGATGTGCTTCCATGATAGTAAAGAGTTCTTGATTTCTCTATCAAAAGCTTCCGACTTGGCGTAATAATGGGCAAGTAAATTATGAATAACAGTAATATGATGCAACGTTTAACATGCAATTAATAGAGCAAATACTGCTTGCTAGAGGCGGCTAGTACTTTAATACCAAAAGAAATAAAGTACAAATTTGTAAAGCTCAATAAAATAAATCTTGGCATTTTTATGTTAACCGGGCGCGAGTGGCAAATCGCCAAATACTGTTTCTAACTCCATTGTTCATATTGCATTCATTTCATTTAAAAATATAAACTTTTCAGTCCTCTCATTTAAAATAAATGCATTTCTCTCATTTTATTTAATAGAATATGTAACATAGAAATAAATAAATAAGAAATAATAACGTAAATCAAAATATTTTATTTGAAAAATCAAACCATTGTTACTAATTTACACATGGGAAAAATGAAAACTGCTATTGGCGAAAAAACAAAATGCTAATGAGGAGATTTGCTCCCGGCTAACATAAAAGTACCAAAATTTAAGATTTTTTTTATTAATATAGTTTAGAAAAAAATTGAAAAAACTTACAAAAAGTAGTGATATCCCAACAAAAAGTTTTCGGTAAAAAAAAGAAAAAAGCGCCAAGTTCTCCTTAATGTTTCGGCCAGAAAACGTAGTGATATCTGAAGTTTGCACAAGTTAAAAGCCAAACATCCCAAATCTTTCATTGAAAATGGCTTCCTGCGACTTGGCCGTTAATGCCTTCGAGAGGGTTTTTCAAATTTTAAAGTATGTACAAATGAGGTACATGCCAACTACATTTTTTTCATTATTTTAGGCATTTTGTTGCACAAAGTACAGAAATAAATTACACATTTAAAAAAAGCATTTAAACCACTTCAGTCTATTTAAATACTTAGAATTTACTAATAACAAAATACTTGTTTCGGAAGATAATATCTCTAATTGCTAAAACATAATTAGTATCAGCTTTTAACAGTTTATAAATCGAATACCTCTTAATGTATACAAACAAACTATAATAAATGTTCAAACAAAAAAAAATCTCTTTCGTCAATGCACAAGATTTCAATATTATACAATAAAATATTATGTAACATATAGAGAGATTTGAAGTAAGTAAATTTTGTTTTATTTCTTGGGTTTTACGTTAATGACTTTAGCTTTAGACCGTACAAAATGGCAATTAAACCACCAGTGGACTAAATGATCTGTAATCAAAACTAATGTTTGTTGAAACTGGATGGTATTTATCAGAAATCTTTTACTTATAATGTCTTTATGTGAATTTGCCTCTTTGCATTCTAATATTACTTTTAAAATTTAAATAATTAATAAATGCGAAATTTCCAATCATTAATTTTGAAATGCTGTGGAAGGCATTAACGGCCAAGTCGCAGGAAGCCATTTTCAATGAAAGATTTAGTATGTTTGGCTTTTAACTTGTGCGAACTTCAGATATCACTACTTTTTCTGGCCGAAACATTAAGTAGAACTTGGCGCTTTTTTCTTTTTTTTTACCGAAAACTTTTTGTTGGGATTAGAACTAATTCCAAACTATTGCCTTTGTGCAGTATTTTTTCAAATGTACAGTAACAATCTACTACGAATATTATATTTTGAAAATAATCGTTGCGAATATTAAAACATATTGAACGCTGCGACCCCTTTTTGTATTGTAATGTTATTCCTAACTCATTATTATTTATAGTTATTATTTATTTACTATTAAAGGTGTCTTTATTTACAGCTTTATGACGAGAACTATGAATTTAGCACTAAAGCCAACCAATTGGAAAAAGTTTGCTTCTTTAATAACAAAAAAATATTCTATATTTTTCTGGTACTAAAATCTATATATTTAAATATTTGATAAAATTTAATTAGTAAGAACAAGGGTCAAAAACAGCATTCATTACTATTAGTGGTTTTTGAGAGAACATAATGAAAATATACGTACTTACTCGACCCTTATCCTTCTACCAAAATATATTTTTAAATATATGAATAGTTTATTTATTTTTTATTATCTAATGATTATGTATAAAATGTTAAATTATCTGATCTAAATACACCTGTTGTGTAAGACCGCATATACTTTCTTCTCAAACTTTCATTTCACAACCAGTTCATACCGGTTGTAAAAGAGGAATGAAAAGAAACGTAGCGAACAAAATTATGCACCAATAACAAATTATTAAACATTTTCCAACGCATCCATAATAATTTAATAAAACTTTGCCGTTAAATAAGTTAAAGAAGATATCTGAAAACAGCAAGCAAAGAAAAATTAATAAAATTTAAAAATTGATTTGGGACAATGAATATTTTCTTATTTTAAACGTAAGTAGAATATATATATATATATATATATATATATATATATATACATATGTAATAATAAAAATTTTCGCCCTTTTATCTTAGTAAATCTGTTCCAAATTCTTAACATTTTTCCTTTTTTACCTATCTTTAATAATATCTTAATATTTTTTGTCTTTTATTGCATGCATTTAAACCTGCGTATTTTTTATTAGTCTAAAAACCTTAATCCATTCGCCTCATATCATAAAACCCATTAAATTAAGTTTTTCTTTTTTATTCTAAAAATAAGTTCTTTTTCTTTCGAATGATTTTAATAGGATTGTTCTATGATGTTCTTTTTTCCCATCATTCCTTGCAAATCCCGCCAACAATTGTTTGCGCAATAATTCTGACGCCATAGCTATATAGTGCGCATCGTCGTCACCCGCGCTTCCCCCTCCCCCTCGGAGTTAGGTCCTATCGTATTCTGCTCTCGTCGCGTCCTTCCGGCTACTTTTTTACCGGATTTGTCATTTTAACATGTATTGTATTCATACGCATGCAGTTTTCGCAAGTATATAACCCGTTGCATGGGCTAGGAGAGAAGGAATTTTACGATTATTGAGTTGCTTAATTAAACCACGCCACCTGGAGTGTTTTTTTTTTCCTGAATCTTCATCATTTATTCTAGTTCGTAACATCTAGTGGTACATTTTACTACGTAGCAACTGCCCGTACAAGGATCATCTATAACTAGTAGAATTTGGTGCATTATATGGTCGATTAATAAACGTTTTAATGCATCTATAGGCTTCGAATATTTATGATTCAGGAAACATTCCAATGGACGTCACACTGACCTTCCACTCTTCCATCACGATTGTACACTGCAAAAAACCATGTTTTTTCATTGAGTACATAATGTGGGTATGCTGGTGCTTAAGATATACATGTTTATATGATACGAGTGAAATCGTGTCATATATATAGATTAAACTAGGTAGGTAGGGTAAACTAGGTTCTCCACCAATCCCCATACACAACTGCAATTTCTAAAAAAAAAAAAAAAACTATTTAGCTCTGGATTTAAAAAAAATACCCGAATACGTAATATTGAATTATGTTATCTGGAACAGGGGTGATCTTGTTTAAGCAGATTGCCATTCATTTCTTTTTGACTGGTGGATTTTTCGATTCCGAAACTCGCATTCACTACTGCTGATACAGCTAACAGCGATGACAGCGATGACCATCTCGGGAACTCAGCTTTCGCTTTAGAGTGTTAGTGCAATCCCGAGGGGTAGACCACATCCACTCCTCCCGACTCTCACCCAGAGTCTGAGAAGGAGCGTCGGGTCCCTGATCAAGCTGCTGAGATTTATTTCGGTTACTATGAGATTTACAATTACAATCACAATTGGTTACCCAATTTTTCTGGGCGAACCGAAGATTTCACATCGAAATATATGACTGTATGTAGTGATTACATGAGGATCATTTCACCTAATGTGATTGCATAATTGTTTACAATTTTCTTGGATATATATACGTCACCGTACATTTAACACACAATATTTAACATGACAATTAGAAACACATTACAACACAATATCAAACACCTACTATTTACATGACTGTGTGTAGTGATTACATGTGGATCATTTGAATGTGATTGCATAATTATTTACATTTTTCATGGATTTACAGGGATTTCACAGTACATTAAACACACAATATTGAACATCACAATTAGAAACACATTACAACAGACCTACTATTTACAATTTGCGCATACAAGAGTTTGGAGAGATGCACAAGTTAAAAATTCAAAAGTGATAGAAGTTTCTGGCACCCGCTAATAACCCGTTTCTCCCTCCATGCTACACCCTAGTGATGGAGTCGGACTAGAATGACTCTGGATTTGAAAAGATGTACTCGTTTGTTTCTATAAACCTCATGCATTGTATGATCTTGTTGAGTAGTTGTGGTTTCTCTTTTACATCCCGCCACCAACATGCTAAATTCATACGTGTATGTTTTTTGAGATGATAATGCGATGTTAATGTACAGTATAATACATAGTGTAACGATGTTGACGGCAAGCCACAAATGCATAGTGGGAGTCTCTTTTGTTAATTTTGTATAAGTGTTCCTGAAAGGGGCCGTGATTTGTTCAAAATATGTGTAAGTATCTGTTGTTTACGAAATACTTGTGGTCAACCAACGGCAAGAATTCCTTCGTATATCGGCCTGTGTCTCAATTCGTCCAGCGTTTTTGCCAATTTTTTAACAGATTCTGCTTTGTCTGTGATTTTAGTGAAGAAGCTGGATATGGTAAAAATGTATGTATTAGTGTTTCATCCGTTACTGCTGATTTTGCCAGATGGTCAGCTGCCTCATTGCCCTCAACACCTGAATGTCCTTTTGTCCAATTGAAGTATATGTCTTTTACTGTTGTTTGTAATTGTTCAAAGATTTTTAGTATTAAATAGTGTGTATTGTCAAAATTGTTTAATGGTTTTAAACTTGATAGGCTATCCGTTATGATTAAGTATTGAGAATGTTTGTCCGACTCTATCCACTCTAATGCTGAAGAGATCGCGAAGAGTTCTGACTGGAAGACGGAGTTATCCTGGGACAGTTTCGCTCTCCAAGTATAGATTTGCTCGTTTTTTTCGTACACGCAAAATGCCGAGGCTGTGCCTTCGGACATTTTGGAACCGTCCGTGTATATTGTAATTTTGCCTACATAGTCGTTTATTTCACAAATTTGTATTTCACTTGTTAGTGGTGATGTTTTGTATTTTGAGCATTTTGGATAGTATAGTGGAGCAAAAGCCTTTTCTGTTGACTTGCCGAGACGAATCGTCCCCGAATACTCCGCCTCCGCCTCCAACTGCAAATCCAGTGGGGGAGACCTGTGAGGACCTGCAGGGCGTTTGTTGACGTATTGCGATATGCTCTCGTTATCAGCAACAAAGCTTTCCTTTGTGCCGAGAGCAAATGTCGACGACCGTGATATTGCGCCATACGCGGAAACCAAACAGCACACGCGTAGGCCAGTTTCCTTTGTAAGATCGCCGAGTACCAAATCTTAAAAAATTCCGGAGGGAGTCGACCTGAGATTGATGAAAATTTATAAAGATTTTGAGTTATTTTTCCGATTTCTACTCTCTTTTGTGCCACATGTGGGAGAAATGATAATTGTTTATCCAATATTACCCCCAGGTATTTTAGTGTTGTTTCTGATTTTATTGATTTACCTTGAAGTTTAAATGTGGGGCACCGCTTAAGGTGTTTGGGTTTGCCAAAAGTTAATGATGAGGATTTTTCATGTGAAATTTCTGTTTTGTTGGTTTCTGCCCAATTCTGAATAAATTTTAAAGATTTCTGACCTCTTTGTTCAAGTTGCTGTCTCGACTGTGCCCAGATCAGTAATATCACGTCATCCGCGTATGCCACCAGTTCACAGTCCTGTACATCAAAGGTCCCCAACAGAGTCTCCAACAGAACCTACCAAAGAAAATGACCCAGACACGATCCCTGTGGGCAACCCTTACTAAAGAAGTACAACAAAAATGGTGCCATCCAGTCCACCTGAGCTCGCCTACCCGAAAGGAAGGAAACGACAAGATTAATGAGTTGTTTAGAAATACCTAGTCTTTGCAATGCTAGGATCACCTGGTCCCAAGGGAGGTTGTCAAATGCTCCTCTGAAATCCGGTGACACCAGTGATGTGTATTGTTTATTTTGTTTGTGTTGTTCTACTAATGAAATCACTTGCTCCAAAGCCGTTTCCGTAGATGATACAGCTGACAAAGGACTTTCAGAACAATTAAGATATATTACACATTTATAAATCAACTTATGTAAAGGGTTAAGTAAAAAATGAAGCCACAACCCCGTCTTTTTTATGTGTAGAAGACAAGTATTATTTTTGACGCTATATGCAAATAGTTTTAAATATACTGTTTGGAAAATGACATAATTTTCCCCGTTGAATTCTTCGCACATTATAATTTAATAAATTTAACGTTTTATTACTTTTTAAAATCCAGGTGTAAAAATATTCTTCAATTAAAGAGTATTTGGATATGTTAATTGTTTCTTTTTAAGTATGGCAAAATGACATAAAACGACTATTCAAAACTATAAATTAAATTTTTATTAAGATAATTAAATAAACGAAAATGGAAAACACTAAAGGGTTGGACAAAATAATTAAATAATTTGACACTGCAAATCCCATTTCTTGTAATTAAAATACTTAATGCCTTATATCATAATATTACTTTCATAAATTATCCAAACTGAAAATTCCAATTAAATTGCCATCTTCGCAATTAAATCTGAGTTTAAATTTCTTCATTTTAATAATTTTACTGAAAGCAATAATTTTACTATAGATCAAAAGTTTTCTTTGCCTTATAACTTTGAAATCTTAAGTTATAAGAAACATAAACAGTATTTAAGTAATAAAAGTAGTTATAACAATAATATTACATCTCTAAAGCATTAGGAGATACTGCTTCAAATGTTTATTATTAAATTATTTTAAAAGTTTATTATTAAATTATTTAAAAGATGGTAAAGGATGTTTCGTAATGTAACATATAACGTTTAAAATAATTCATATTTCATAAGTAACGCGAAACTAATTAACTACTGATCAAGATATTATACCACTGTCATTGTGCGGCAACTGCTTTGAAAAAGCTTTTACAATTTTCCATTCAATAATTTTAACAGAGGTAATGTACTGTAATCTCTTAGTTATGATTAAATTATGGAATACTATGCGTATAACACCAAAAATCCATATTGATACACAAATCTCAAAACTGGTAATAAAATTTAAAAATTTTATTTAGTTTTCGAAATATTAATTTTTTTCTAATTTTAATTACATTTCTGTTGTAAAAATCTGTAATAGCAACAACTCCTTTTTTTTTTTTTGAAAAAAGGGGACGACAAGAAAAACTATAAGGATTATTAGATTTCTTATTTTTCATTCAATTTTAAATTGATTATTGAAATTATCTTTTATTACAACCGATAACGAATGTGACGAACGAACCGATATTATGATTAAATTATGTTTTTCAGGTAAATTTGGAAAAAAAAAAATAAAAATCAGATTTGTTTATTGTTATAAAAAGTGTTATTATTAAAATAAGAAAGAAATTTTAAAATGAGAATTAAATGATCACGTGGCAAAGTCAGACAATATGGAAAATTAATTCAAAATATTTACACGTAAGTATTAAAAATGTACCAAAACTTATAAAAAAAAGAAAATTATTTCACGCGAAATGCATTCAAAGGAGATAATTACGTCAAATTTCCCAAATATTAAATATAGTCATAATTAAAGTGAACAGACTTCTTCCATTCTTCCATTCGGTTCGAGGCTATAAAAATCGCCATTTTACCAATAGTGATGTCGTAGGAATATTGTCCATTATTACGACTGCAAAACTGTTAATGTTGAATAATAGATTATATTTGAAAAGCTCAAGTAATCATATTCCCAAACACATTTAAATTAAATAATATATCTTCCCGTGAATTTTAAAAAAGAAAAGATGTTTAAAATAAATAAATTATTGCATAAGCAATGCATTTAATAGTGAAAATTGCGTCATACATTAAAATGATGCATTTAAAACGACTTTCATTCCGAAGAAATTTAATGTGACGTTAGATGGTATAAATGGAGTGGGAGTAGCATTTTTTTTATATATATTACATGATTTGATGCAGCGTAAATACAAGTAAATGTATGCTCAAAATGCTTTAGTTTTATGTTATACGAAATACTATTCGATAAATGCATTTTTGAAAATCCTGATATACATATTAAATAATATCAACAATATACATTGTAAAATATACATGATGGTGTATTAAAATAAAGAAATAATTTATGAATAAGTTATATCTCTTCCTGAAAATATCTAAAACTCGATCAAAACATAAAAAATAAGGTTAAAATTTTAAAAATACAAGGCTTTTCAATACAGTAGTTCTGAAAGATACTCCCAAGCAGACGGAGTTTTTTAACTACGAAATTAAAACAAGGATATTTTCTATAGTGTTGTTATAAAAGGCAGAAAGATAACGACATTTTTAACTTAAACATTTTATACACTTTGATTTTCAAATGTGTAACTGAACTTACTTATTAATCCTGAAAACCGCCAACAGTTGTTACGACAGCGATGGATGAGGCTATTGTAATAGAAAAATACCCCATTCAAACGGTAAACAGTGACAACTAGATTACAGAAGATAGTTCCCGCTATATTAATATCATTCAATCTTCGGTAACCTGGTAATATTTAAACTAGTATGTTGTGGCCATCACAAAACTTTCTTCTATATAAATCACATCAATTAAATCATATAAATAGTACAAGAAATTACATCAATTTAGCACCAATTCATATCAAAGTGAATCTGAATTTGAAGTTTGATAAAAATTCGTGCCTTAGTTCTTGAGATAGAGCTATAGCGGAAATTCTGAAAAATGTAGCATAGCAGCACCACCTCCCACACAACACAGATTCGTCCAATTTTCGCCTAAAGTACGTAATTTGGATGAATGGACGTGTCCATTTGAAGTCTAAAAGTCCTCCGGACTTCACCTAAATTTCGTCAAATTACGTCCAAATGTCACCCCCCTTTACGTCAGAAGTACGTCTTTTGGGCCATGAAATGAGCATAAAATGAACATAAAATGAACGAAATTTGGATCGGCCAAAATTTGTCCATATTACGTTCAAAAAATACCTCCATCCGGACGAAATACACACGAATTTTGGCTGTAATATAGACGTCCAAAATTTGTCCATATTACATCCGAAAACACCAACCACATTTGGACGAAATATAGACCCCTTTTAGCCTTAATATGAATGTGTTTATTGATCCAAAATACGTAGTTTGGACCAAAATGAGACGAATCTGTTATCTCCCCCAGGCAAGGATGACGTTATATTAAAAAACTGAAATAACAAAAACTTTTAATATAAATAATTTTGATAGAAATTTACTTAGAACTTTTTTTCCCAAAATCATATTAAATACTTAAATATTTTAAATTCCTTGCCAGGACTCATTCATATAAATCAGTAAAAGCATATATATTTTATACAGATTGCTAATAAACTTTTTTTTATGATACTTTTAATTTTCTAAGATCTTTAAAGAAAATACATTAATTCCTAAAGTATATGTTATAGCTTGATTTGAAAAACAGAGGCTATACGAGACTTTAATCTGTTACATTCGGCCCAAACACAACTACGTTCTTTCACGAAAAAAGAAGAAAATTTTTAGTAATACAGTTTTTAATTCATAATACAATTAAATGCTACATCAGAATGCTTTAACATAAGCCGTAAATTTTTTAAACTTAAATGAAAATTTTGCACTACTGGAAAGAAATGAATATAATGGATAATGAATACAAGGACATTTAATCATTTGTTTTGACGTTAAGTACAGCCAAACATTTTCAAGCTTCCACATTTATAATATTAGGATTAGTATACTATGATTACTACATGGAGGTAATAACAAAACTAATCATTAAGATAACACTCTATGAATTCAACAACACTCAATGAAAAGAATAGCGTCCTATTAAAAGAATTATGTTTTGTGCATTACTAGATTCTAGAAATCTATGCATTTCTGCTATTCTTCACATTTTTATTTTATATACTTTTTCTCGTGGAAAAAAATATATATATATTTCTTGGTTTTCTTTTATATTATCATTGGTGATGATAATGCTTCTAAAAAGGTCTTATATTTGCATAGCTGCCAACTGCTACAATTTTTAGCTAGCACTAATTTTTAATGGAAATCTTCGCTTTACTTAATAACATATATCTATAATTAAATCAGATGAAGATTTTTAAAAGAAATTAGTGATGGCTAGAACTCGTAGAATTTTGCCGTTGCATTTTGAAATTTTATTATATTATTCATTAGCATACAATATCGTCAACTGCAAAGTTTTACATTTTGTGAACAATGGATTTTTTCTCTTAAATTCTTTGTAAAATCAGTGTTATTCAACTACTCCACTTTTTTTTTTTCACTTGAATTAAAATAGCTCTAACAGGGAATATGATTTTCCTTTTAGGGATCCACTTAAGAATGGAATGCATCAAAGAAATTGAAAATTTTGAGTTTTTCAAATGCTGCTAATTCATGAAGAAAATGTGATATTCCCTAACAACTTTTATGTATTGTGAATAAAATTTTACACACTGAAATTTGCATTTGTTGCCAGGTGTGCAAAAAAAATTTTTACATTTTTAATAATAATAACAAACATTATTTTGAAATATCATTAAAGTAATTTAAAATGTAGTACGAGCGTGAACTTTGTTTTTCATAAGCAGACCTACTCCCTACTGCTCCATCATAATATGTAAAAAAAAAAAATATCCCTAGACTGCAAGATTAACTTTCCATTACTCATGCATGGATTATTAAAAATAGTTCCATTTTATTTATTTTAGTAATTGACTTTTCACTGATTAATGTAAAAATACATACTGTATATTCTGGTATGTAACAATAATTTTTGATAGAAGAAAAATTATCAAAATTTATAGGTGCATATTATGAATCAATTTTAAAAATAAATTATAAAAAATATGATCATAAGAACTAAGATTTTTGATTTAATAAACATGCAATTTATGTTTAAAAAATGTTGCTATTAGAGTATATGAAAAATAATAGTATTGTACTAATTTACATTTTGTACAATTAAATATGTAAATTATCAAATATATTTCAGATTAACCTGATTATTTGTAGTACATTATAAAATAACAAAAACAATACATTCAGTGTATTTAAGTAATGTTTTGAAATCAAAGTTTATTTAAAACATTGCTTAACCATAAAAAATGAAATTTATCAAATATTTTCATGCATAAAATATGGTTAAAAATTATGTACAAACTTTTAGTTTAAAATTATTCAAAATCTTTAGTGAACAGTGTACATATATTATCATTTTTATAAAAGAATATACAATAAAGATGCAAGAAATATTTTCAAAAATGAAGTTTTATTTATTTATTTTCCAATTTGGCTCTTGTTGACAACAATATTTTCTTTTTACAATTCATATATAATATATATTTTTCACAGAAAGGCAAAAAGGGTGCTATATTTCATTACTATAAAGTAGGCAGGATGATCCTGCGGAAACTGTTTGGGGAAAACTCTGTTCTACGTTAATGCTTCTCAGACTTATTTTCAGTATATTTAACAGACAGCAGCTTCAAAGCCTATAAATAAAAAGAATAATAATTCATTAAATAGCACATATCAATAATTCATAACGTTAGATGCAAATTAAAAATAATTTAATTTTAGTTTTAATTTTTGCTTACAGATAGATAGCATCATCAGACATCTTGTATTATTTCATAATAAAATGAAGTTTTTTCATCCAGCTTTGAATGATATAAAAAAAACCTTTATATATTTTTTTAAATTACTAGCCGGTGTTTAATTTAATCTATTTATCAAATTTTTATTATTATTTTTTAAACAAACAACTACTGATGCAATGTTTACAAAATATATAAAAAAGTACTTTATAATGTTCAATTGTGTCCTTTATTTTGAGTATTTAAAGATCTATATTTATATAAAGTAAGGATAAGAAAAGAAAAATCAAAATTTGGTGCTTTCTCGTTATAGCAGCCTCCTCATTTACAATTATGTCAAGGTAGCAGTTTCAAATTTGCAAAAGATCAACACCAAGCTTATACAGTACAACCTCGATATCTCGAATCTGTGGGGAACTGAAAATAATTCGAGATATAGAGGTTTCGGGTTATCAAGGTTTTGACAAAATTTAATCTCACAAACTGCTTTTTGCTGTAAAAAACAGGATTCATCAAAAACGACACATAATCTATTAATAATTAACAAATTACACTTCTCAAAGCCTTAATAATTTCAAAATTGTGTTACACACAAACTTGTTTCGATTAAATAATATCCAATTTGTCATTAAGAAACGCAAGCAGTTGTTTCGGAAGAAAAAGTTCTTAATTGAAGTCTGCCGTCTCGCAGAATCTTTTTGCAATCGCACAGTCTCCTCTCACATAGCAATGGTACCAAATGCTGATGTTCTGATATTTTCATTTGATTCAAGAAATCTCTGCAGCAATTAAACTTCCGTCTCAGCTTCTTTCACTGTAATTTTTTCATGCTGTTGTTGATCATGTAAGTCTTTTAATTTCTTCATCAGAAATTTCTGCATTAATACTCGAAACAATCTCCTCATCCGTCATAGTGTCGCATGTTTCAAGCTCATTGTCTACATTCAAGAATTCTTCGAATGAAATCTCAGTGTGACACTCTTTTTTTATCGATTCCCACTGTTCTGGATTCAGTTCTCTTTCTTCAGTTGCTTGCTTAATGGAATCAACTTCCTCAGTTTCACTAAAAGTTACATATTCTAAAAATTCTGCTATTATGAAACAATTTCTAATTGTTGTTTCTGTAGCATTTTTCCATGCATAGTGAGCCATTCGCATTGACTGTAAGATGGTGATAGGTGCGCTAGAAGGTTTACCTTCACCGATATTATTCAGAAGTTTCTCACAATTTGAGCTCGATAATCAACTTTGAAGCTAAGGATTATCTCCTGGTTGAAGCTTCGAAATCTTGTTTGGCAGCAAAAATTTAAGTGATATTTTTTAGCGTTGGAAGATTAGAGTGGTCTTTACAATTGTCTATGAATAGGAGAATGCGTATTTTACTTTTAGCCATTGTTTTACGGATTCCTGTCAGCCAATCAGCAAAAATTGCATTTGCCATACAAGACGTTATATTTGATCTGTACAGCATTAGAAATTACTTAATTTTAGCAAAGCACCTTGGATTTTAGATCGTCCTATCAAGAGAGAAGGAAGCTTTCCTTTACCACTTTGATTTGCTGCCAAAAGCACAGCTACACGAAGTTTACTATTTTCCATGTCAGATTTCTTCACCTTTAAATGCAGCCGTTTTGTTGGGAAAACATTGGTACAATAATACACTTTCATCTGCGTTAAAAACACATCATCTGCTTTATAGTCCTTTAAAAGAGAAGGAAGTTCTGAAAGCCACTCTTCACAGGTAGCTAAAAAACCTGATGCCCTTTCACAGCAAAGTTTCCAAAAAACGATGTTGTCCAGGCCTCTCACTGGTCCATTTTTTGAAAACTAATAATTTTTTAGAAAGAAATTCGTGGAGGGTTTCTGCAACAATTACAAGAAAAACGCACTTCCCGGTGGGTTGCTGCGAAATTTATAGAGAATATTTTTCTTTAAATAAAAGTGATGTTCAAAAAACGGACTGAGTGGGAGCCCTGTGTTGTCCCTTTTTCAGTTTCAAACGCCTTCCATTCTTACACTTTAAGTTCTTTGTATCAACAAACCGATAAAAGAATGTGAAACCAGCATCCAGATCAAATTCTACAGCTGACAATAGCCAAAAGTAAAAAGTCGAACTAATTTCTGTGGAAAAAATTTCGACATATCAAGGGTTTTGAAAAATATTTTTCGAGATAAATATGGAAAATACATAAGAATTTTGATGAAAATGCAGGGGAAATTTCTTTTTTCGAGATATTGAGGGTTTCGAGATAAGGAGGTTCGAGATATCGAGGTCCGACTGTATATACATCATACAAACATCATGCACAATATGTATAAGCCAAATGCTCATATATGAGCCATATAAGTAATATTTATATCATATATCAGTCATATAGATCATTAAACAAAAACATAATTTACAGAACAAAAAAAAAAATTATTTTACACATTGTTTATGCTCGAGAAGGGATAGATACAGCAGATTCGCTCAAATCCGCACAGCTTGGGACCAAAGGTTGTGTAGATTTTAGAATTTTGTGGATTTCTGGTTTGTTTACATTTTTTAGACAATAATTTGAATGTAATAATGCAATCAAATGTATAATGAATGTTTGCAATACAGCAAAATATTAAAATAATTAAGTAATAAACTAAAATAATAAAAAATAAGATAATTTAAAACATGATTAAATTATTAAAAGTAAAGGTCAAATAAATAGTAATTAATAATGTATAATTAAAATTGCATAATAAAAATGAGATACATTTAACTATTCACTCTCACAATTTTAAACAATTAATTTTAATATCAACATTTTTATTAGTTTGTGGGCTAAACCTTAAAATTCAGGCACGCTACACCTGCTGAAATCCCAACCCCCAGGCATGTAAAATTGTTTTATGTTTTTAAATTTACGTATCCAAGGACTACATAAAATATTGGCATTAAAATATTATTTAAAAATGGAAATGCTTGCATTTTTTATATATATATATATATATATATACTACCTTCCAATATATTTCAATTTAACCTTAAAAAAATATACTGTTTATTCTCCAAACAGAAATTTTTATGAGTTATAAATTATATATGTTTTCCGAAATTGAGATTATACACTGTGCTGTAAGCGTGTGATGCTGCCCGCCACAAAATTGAATAATTTGAATTTAAATAGCCCTTTCTTTAAGTATCTCAATCAAAAAATTTAAACATAATATCACATTAGAATTGATAGTAGATAGATAGACACATTCACACACATATAGTGTTATATAGTAACAGAATATAAGAAAAGAGATTAGAGATAGAAAAAAATAGTTGTAAATAGAGTTGTAAATAATAAATAAAATAAAACAAAAGATTTTTTTTTCACTCATCATTACAGTTGAAGTAAAAAGATTTAATAAGAAACAATAACACAAACCAAAACATTTTATTTCAATTTCTAATCGTTGTTTCTAATATTTACTATGTGGAAAAAAAAGTTGCTACTGGCAAAGAAAAAAAAAATTCTGTTAACATAATTTGCACCTGACTAACATAAAAGTACCACATTATTCATTTTTTATGCAAGCTGACAATTGTAAAATCAAATACCCACAGACATATAAATTGAAAATTTTATTTAATAACAGCATTTATGGACTTTAACTGAAAATTTACCTTACTCAAAGTTAAATCATGCTTGAAAAGAGTTGAGTCCTGCTGAGTCCAACTTTTATTCAATCAATAATGATATCTATCTACAAAACAGTTGTTTTTCCAAAGACAAGAAGCTTGTATCTACTGGGAGAAAAAGGCGGAAAAAAAATGAGTGGATCCAGTATAATCTTATTTTAAAGCAATTTTAAAATGCATGAATTTTGCAAATATTGTGATTACTTTAACTCATGCACACACACATAAAAAAATAACAACATTAGATTAATTTGTCTAATTCACCATTTTTTCTTCTCTGATCGAGAATCAAGTATTGATCGATTCTCGATTGTCTTGTTCACAAAAGAAATTAGCAAGGGATAAATGTGCTTTCCACAACCAATGTTTTATGTGCATTCTACTATAAAAGAACATAAAGCTACTCAGTAATGTAATGATTGTGTTGACTCTAGGCCAATTTGGCAGGGGTCGGCAGCCCTTTATGCACCTAGTGGCCCATTTTAATTATTTTATATCTATTGATTATAAGAAATATTAATTTAATTATTTGGTTGCAGGGAAGTAACGTGAAATATATCAGATGCATGAAACAAAAATCAAGATACTCATTCATAGATCTATCGCATAAAAAAAAAAAAAAACCTTGATAGTTTTGCCAGTACTAAGTCAAAGGGAAAAATTCAGAAATTCACCAACTGTTCATGTAAAAGAAAATCATGAAATTTGTGGATTAGTCGCAAGAAAGATCTGCAAAAATGAAAAAAAAACTGCGAATTTCACCAATCGGCAGGGTTGCAAAAAACCCACCTACCCAAAAAAACCCGGGTGGGTTTTTTTTTGTAAAACCCACTCTAAAAAACCCAATAAAACCCACGTTAAAGCGGGTTTTATTGGGTTTTTTACAATTCATGATAATATTACTTAATATTCAGTAACTTTTATATTAGTTTTTTAACATTTGTGTTTCAAGAGTTACACTGTCCTATTCAAACTTATTGTGTAGGTGTACTGCCAAATCCAAATCTGACAAAGTCAAAATGAAATAATGTGCTTTTAAAAAAAGTCTTTTTTTTAAAAAAGCCTGTTAATATTATGAAAAAAAAGAAACCAAAATCAATATACAGAGCTAATCATAACATTTTCGCATTAGCTAAAAAATGACAAGGTCTTTTATCTAGATTTAACAATATAAAACTTCATAACATAAATTCCCAACTGGATACAAATTTAACTTATTCACTTTTGGCCAGGATTGGCAAAAAAAAAAAAAAAAAAAAAAGGGGGGGGGTTAAAAACCCAAATAAACCGGTTTTTGTTTGTTTGTTTGCTTAAACCTGGGGGGGGGGGGGTTTTGGGGGGGACGGGTTAAATATCATTTCCTATTACATATAGATGCATGCTTGTTGATAAAAATAAACAGTGTTGGATATTTTCAAAATATACAATGAAACATAGTTGAAAATATTATAAAGCATTATTTGATTAATAAATAATAAAAGATTAAAGATTTGTTTCAAAAATGTGTTCTTAGTGAGAAATACAGATAAAACGTAAGCTATTAAAGTAACTTGTAAATATGTGGTTATTACATAATATTATATGATGTCAGAAGTAAAAGCTTTTTTCCAGACTTTTACACTGATTTATTTATATTTCAATTAAAATTACTTGTATATTAAATTAATCAATAAAAATATAATAAGATTTCTTATAAAAAATAAGGGACTCCCCCTACCCCCACTTCTTAAAAAAAACAAGAAATTGAATAAAACCCTAAAAAACCCAAAAAGCCCAATAAAACCCGAAAAAACCCAATAAAACCCAGCTGGGTTGGGTTTTTTATAAAAAACCCGGGTTTTTTGCAACCCTGCCAATCGGTCATGAGGAAATTAAAAAAAATGCAAAATTTGACAACTGGTAGAGATAAAATATTGTGAAATTCATCAATTGGTTGCAAAAAAAAAAAAAAGCGAAAATTGTCATTTACTGGTCAGAAAAAATCACGGATTTGCCAGTCGATCCTCAGAAAAAAATTGAAAAATACTTCAGTTGGTTGCTTTAAAATATTGCAAAATTTGCCTATCTGTCACAGGAAAAAAATCATGAAATTCATCAGTCTATCGTTAGAAATATTGAAAAATCAGGGGTCGATCCAGACAAAATTTGGGGGCCTATTTAGGGCCCCTTCACAAAAATAAATTTAATAAAATGGGCCCCTTCACAAAAATAAACTTAATAAAACAGGCCCCTTCACAAAATTCCTTTTAATAAAATAGTATGTAACATACGTATACTATGTAACATTCTTTTTCATAAAAACTGTTTTAAAATGTGTAATTTGTAAATAAAACCACGTCACGAAAAACAAAAACTTTAGCAAAGGGATTTAAAGTATGTTTTTGTTCATAAATTCTGGGTTCGAATTTTAGAACTGGATTTCAACTTTCGTTACAAAATGTTATTTTTCACAAAAATAACTTCTACTTTATACAAAATGGGCCCCAAGAATAAAAGTCTGCATCGACCCCTGAAAATTCATCAGTTATTTGTAGAAAAAAAATGAGAGATTGCTCGATAGGTCGTGGGGAAAATCACAAAATTCGTCAGTTGATCAGGGGTAAGGGGAGGGATCACAAAATTCAATCGGTCACTGAAAAATATCACAAAATTCTACTGATAAAAGGTAACTTTAAACCAGTTCAATTTTTTTTTCTTTTTGACGAGCTATAAGAGTGCCTTTTTGAAAACAGTATGGCCTTTTTTTAAAAATTACCACCTGATGACATTTTTTTACTAGAATCAACACCAACAGATGCCACCACTTACTCTTGTTATATAATAACAATCATATGTAACTTGATTCATGAATTTAATACTCTTTAGAAAGGGGTTATGAAAATATTGAAATAAATTATCTGAAAAATGCATGAGTGACATAACTTTACTTAATTACTTGATTGCTTATTTAATTACTAATAATGATACCTAATAATGATAATGTTGTTTAAAAATATATATATATTAAAATTTTCTTTTAATTGCATTAAAGGCTTATAATGCTTCATAACATAATGTTACATTACTACACAAAAATAGAAAATAACAAAATTATGTTATTCAAAAGTAAACATCTATTTTTCTTGATTTAATTTTTTTATACTTTTGGGTTAAACATAATGTCCCCAGAGAATGAATCACCAACCCTGTGGCAGAATGTGTGCGACACCGCGACGAGCGTCGCAGACGTTTTAGGGCTTCTTCAGACTAAAAACATATAATACACAGCGGGAAAGAAAAAAAAAGAGGGGAAAGCGATATTTTTATGAAAAGCCAAACAGAATTCGCTAAGTGAGAACGAGTCTATGGCAGGGACAGTTCGTCTCTGAATTTTCTGAAAATTAAAAAAAAATCGGTTATCGGCCCGAACATTCAGAAATAAAAAAGAAATCCCTGAAAATATAGTGAATTATGACAACTGATTGCAAAATAAAGCCTTTCTCGTCAATCATTCGCAGAAAAAATCGCCAAAGGATTGCTGGGAAAAAAGCAAATTTCGGATTGCGGAAAAAACGCAGATTTCGGCATATGACCACGGAAAAACACAGAGTGCTGCAAACCACAGCGGGAAAACGTAGATTTTGGCAAAGGATCGCAGTAAAACGTGAATTTCAACAAAGAATCGCAGAAAAATAACAAATTTTGTCAAATGATTGCAAAAAAAAAATGCAAATTTCTTCAAAAAATTGCGTAAAAAGGGGCAATTTCATGAAATGCAAATTTCGTTAAATTATCTCAGAAAAATGCAGATTTCATCAAATAATTGCAAAAAAAAAACACGGATTTTGTCAAATAATCTCGATTAATCGCTGGATTCGTCAAAGGATCACGTAAAAAATGCGGATTTCGTCAAAGGATCGCAGAAAAACACGAATTTTGAAAAGGATCTAGGAAAAGCACGAATTTCATCAAAGGATTGCGGTAAAATGCAAATTTCGTCAAAAGGTTGCAATGAAAACGCAAATTTCGTCATAAAATCGCAGTAAAAACACAAATTACTTCAAATGATCACAGAAAAAATGCACAGTT
Source organism: Maratus speciosus (assembly GCA_963932465.1). Taxonomy (NCBI): domain Eukaryota; kingdom Metazoa; phylum Arthropoda; class Arachnida; order Araneae; family Salticidae; genus Maratus; species Maratus speciosus. The sequence goes on from OZ010793.1 coordinate 277,975,761, forward strand.
CGTCAAAGGATCACGGAAAAAGTGCGAATTTCCTAAAAGACTAATAAAAAATGCCAACTTTATCAAAGAATTGCGTAAAAAATGCAATTTTCATGGAATGATCGCGGAAAGAACGTGAATTTCGTCTAAGGGTCATTAATGCAAATTTAGCTGAAGGATCGTGGGAAAAATGCAAATTTTGCAAAATGATCGCAGAAAAAATGCGAATTTCGTCACAGGATCGCAGAAATCACGCGAATATTGTAAAAAGATTGTGGTAAAAACACGAATTTCGTCAAATGATTGAAGAAAAAATGCGGTTTCGTCAAAATATCACAGAAAAAACATGAAGTTCGCAAAAGTCTCGCATAAAAAATGCCGTCAAAGAATTGCATATAAAACACATTTTGAGAAATGATCAGAGAAAGAACGCAAATTTCGTCTAAGGGCCGTTGAAGAAAAGAAAGTTTAGTCGAAGGATCGCAAAAAAAATGCAAATTTTGTAAAATGATCGTGGGAAAAAGCGAATTTTGTCTAAGGAACATTGAAATAATTTGAATTTCATCACAGGACCACGTAAATAAGGTTAATTTCGTCAAAGGATCGCAAAAAAAAAAAAAACACGAATTTCTTCAAAGGATCACGAGAAAACGCAAATTTCTTTAAAAGATCGTGAAAAAAAAGTGAATTTCATAAAAGGATCACAGAAGAAACACAGCGGTCTCTTTAGAAAACAGCTTATACACAAACATCTAGTTTTATTATTATAAATATATTTAATCTGAAATAATACATACTGAACTAACTTTTGAAAAATCAAGTTACCCGAACCCAACCAAACACAGAATTAACCCGACCTGCAACAAAAGTAATTAGCGCTGGGGGAGAATTCCCCCCCCCCCTTCCCTTCTGCTGAAACATTTCTGGAAATATATTATAGGTGAAAACTGGGAAATTGAGTTAGTAGCCAGTGGCCGGTAGACTCAGTTTCATTAGTAGCCACTTTTTAAAGTTAGTGGCCACTATAATGTTTCAAACTTTCTTGACATCTACATAAACTATAATTGTTGTATATATACATATTTTTCTATAAGTCAGAGTTTTATACACACCAATTATTCATGATAAGAACAGGGAAGCAGTCAAAATTCAAGAAAATTACTTTAAAACCACAGAATCTGTTATATTATTTTTTTTAGTTTCTTTGTATTTCATATATATATATACCATCAAAGCAGAATATGCTTATAAATGTGATGTACATCGCAAAATATTTCAAATCCTCATTTTCAAGAAAATTCACCATTCAGTCTTAGAAAAAATTGTGAAATTTGCACTCAATGGCTGGAAAAAAAAAAAAGCAAAATTCTTTAATTGTTTATTTAAAAAGATTGTGAAATGACAACTGGTCACATGCAAAACTCGTGCAATTCGTCAGTTCATCATGGAGAACAAATCATGAAATTCTTCAGCCTGTTGTGGGAAAACAAAAAATTCAACAAACTGTTGCAGGAAAAAAATCCACGATTTTCGCCAATCAGTTGCAGATAAAAAACCGTGAAATTTGTCAGTGCACCAAGGAAGAAAACTGTAAAAAAAAACATGATTTTCTCTAATCGATCTCAAGAAAAAGCCTCAAAATTTGCCTATGATACAAGGAAAAAAAATCGTGAAATTTGCAAATCGGTCGCGGTTTAAAAAATCGCGAAATTCGTCAATAGATCGTTGGAAGAAACTGCGAAATTCATAGATCAGTAGCAGAAAAAACTCATGATTTTCTAAGTGGTCTCAAGAAAAAGCCACAAAAATTTGCCTATTGGTTCAAGAAAAACATTGTGAAATTTAAAAATTGGTCACAGGTTAAAAAAAAAAAAAAATTCATCAGCAGATTGTCAGGAAAAATCAGAAAGTCATTGATCAGTCGTGCACCCCCCCCCCCCCTCGAGATTTGGCCGATGAATCGCAAAAAAGCAACGAAGTTTTCCAATCGACTGAAAGAAAATGTTGCGGAATTCACTGATCTGTCGTGGGTAGAATGCAAAATTAGTCGATCAGTTGCACTCACAAAAAAAAAAATAAAACGTGATTTTTACCAATCGTTCGCAAGAAAAAGCGGAAAAAATTGCTAATCAGTAGAAAGAAACTAGTGTGAAATTCATCAGTGTCTCGTCATAAAAGCTGCAAAATTCATTGATCAGTAGCAGAGAAAATGTACGATTTTCTAAAATTGGTCGCAAGAAGCTGCTGCAAAATTTGCTTATCGGTACAAGGAAAATTTTTCAAAATTCCCCAATCTGTGATGAAAACGGCCTGTGAAAATCATCAAAAATTGGAAATTCATCGACCAATCATGGAAAAATCCACAATTTTTGCCAATCGGTCGCAAAAAAACCGACAAAGTTTGCCAATAAGTAGAAAGTAAATATCACAAAATTTGCCAATCAGTCGCGGCTAAAAAATTGCAAAATCCTTTTGTTGATCTTTTAAACAAATCAGAAAATCGTTGATTCAATCAGTCGCAAGAAAAAGAGAAAAAATTTGCCAATCGATAAAAAGAAAATATAATGAAATTTGAATCAGTCACGTGTAAAAAAAAATTGTCAGAAAAATCACAAAATTCTTTGATCAGTCACGAAAAAAACAATGATTGTTTCCAATCTGTAGCAGGAAAAAGTTGAAACATTTGCCAAACAGTTATTGGTAAAAAACATGAAATTCATGGATCAGTTATGTGAAAAAAAATACGATTTTCACCAAACGGTCAAAGAAAAATATCGCAAAATTCACCCACCAGTTGCAGTTAAAAAACGCGAAATTTGTCAGTGAATTGTAGAAAATATCTCGAAATTGTTCAACCAGTTGTGGGAAAAAAAGTCCCACAATTCGATGATTGGGTCCGAGAAAAAAAACGTCAAATCCGCCAGTTGACAGAGGGAAAATTCTGAAATATTGCGAAAATCAATTGATTGTCGGAAACAACAGTGAAATTCATCATTTGACCACAGTAAAATCACAAAATTTGCCAATAGTTTCTTTCGGTTGAGTATGTCAGCATTTTACAAAATGTATTTTGCATTCCTATAAAAGATGCCATTGCACTTCTTCATGTATTAAGAAAATCTCCCTGCAACTTTCTTTTTTTAAATTCCCACAGAACATTTCTGTTCAGATGAAGTTCGTTGCAGAACATTGCAAAGTATTCTGCTTTGGGGATATATACATTTTTGTATGAAACGACAAACAAAATCTTCACTTTGTGCCCCCCTTCGCCTTTCATTCTGGCACCCGGAGCATATACCCCCTCTGCTTCTCTGTACCCCCCTAGTTTCAGCCCTATATAATAAAAATATGATATAAGATGTATAAATGGCATCCAGGAAGTAAATAATATGCATATAATGATACATATGAGACACATATATATGAGCATTAGTAGTACTGTTTCTTTTAGGCCATCATTTAAGGGCGCAGCACCCTGCTTATTCTAAAATTGACAAAATGCATCCTGTCCTTTATAAAAATTGTGAAATGGACCTCTAGTTGTATCTAGAACATACTAGTAAAAATTTTCCTCATACATTTTTCATTCACACAATAATAAAACAATTCATGTTGTTCAGCAAAATAGTTCAGACTTTTTTTTTTAAATTATTAGTATTAAGTAAATAAGTTCACATTACAATATGATAATGAATGAATAACATTTGAGTAATGATCTTTCCTTAGAGCACTAGAAAATTTAAAATATAAAAAGTCTGGTGTCTTAGTAAGAACTGGATATTACATAAATTTAAATGTCAAAAAAAGAAGTTGCTATCAAATGGGAAGTTTTTAGAAATTACGTACTTGCAACACATAATATATCTATTGTCAAAGAATTATTTTTTTTAATATGCCCCTAAATCAATGTAAAATTCGTTTCAACCCAATAAATTTTTATTTACTTTTTATAAAACTGCATTATGACCGAGAAAAATCATGTAAACAAAGCATTCTTATTTACGTAACCAAACGCTGATTTCTTCTATCAAAAAGTCCAGACTAAAGTCAAAACTATTGATAAATTAAATAAATAACAAAACACAGAATCGTGACAGAAATCTTTTATGTAAAGTATGCACACAAACACAATAAATCTAGAAAACAAAGTCAATTTACTTACCAGCATTCACACTCATTTTCACTATTTCGGCATGGCTTTCATTTCCGCGATGAGATAAACAAATCTTCCACACGTTGATTGATTGATGTGGAGCGTAACTCCACAATGTGATATTCTGATAAAAATAAATGCATTAAATTCCTTACTTGTTGAAAACTGTATAAAAAATTAATAAAACAAACAAAAATAAATAATACAAGTTTCGGTCAATTAGGCCTAAGCCTGTATATGCCGCCATTTTAAGATGGCGGTTGATAGGTTAAGTTTTTGTCCAGATTATGTCCGTACATGGCGAGGTCAGGTTTTTGTCCCGGAATTAACGAAAATTAGATTAGTACTGTTTTCATCCAGTTTAAGTTATTAAAACACAAAATTGGACAAACAGGTGAAGGTTTAGTTTGGGAGTTGACGAAAATTGGATTAGTTGCGTTTTCATCCAATTTATGTTCTCAAACTGATGTCCATATTTTGTAGTTATTTCGTAGTTACGTCTATGTCAAACATTCAACAAATTGTGAACGTATTTTAGCTCGCTGTATACGTCCAAATTACATATATAGACGTATTTCGGAAATGGTGGATGAAAACTGAATATAATCTGGACGTATGTGTTGTGTGGGCTGTTGAGTGATTTACAACAATAATTGATATCCAGGTATACATGGATCTGAAGTTCGTTGAAAATTCAAGCATTAGTTCTTGCGATAGAGCTATTGCGGAAATCACAAAAAACAGCATAGCATCGCCACCTATTGAGCGATTTACACCAAACTGTATAAAATGTCAATTCATGTCAAGGACTAACGGATTCTAAAGTTTGATGAAAATTCGTGCATTAGTTCTTGGCATACACCTACAGGGGAAATTCTGAAAAATACAGCATAGCAACGCCACCTGTTGAGCGATTTACACCAAAATGTACAAAAGGTCAATTCATGTCAAAGATTAACAGATTCTGAAGTTTGGTGAAAATTATTGCATTAGTTCTTGATATACAGCTATAATGGAAATTCTGAAAAGTGCAGCATAGCAGCGCCACCTGTTGAGCGATTTGCACCAAAACACAAACAGCGCTAATTCATATCAAAGTATACTTGAATTTGAAGTTTGATGAAAATCCAAACATTTGTTGTTGAGATAGAGCTATTGCGGAAATCGTAAAAAATACAGTATAGCAGCGCCACCTGTTGAGCGATTTACACCAAAATGAACAAAATTTCAATTCATGTCAATGACTAACTGAATCTGAAGTTTGGTGAAAAAAGGTGCATTAGTTCTGGAGATTGAGCTATTGTGGGAATCGGGAAAAGGCTGCATAGCAGCGCCACCTGTTGAGCGATTTACACCAAACACTAATCAGCACCAATTTATATCAGGGACTAACTGAATATAAATTTTTATTAAATTTCGTGTCGGAATCTCTGACCCCTAAAACGTCTAAATCCGTTGAAAACCGAAAGTCGAAAATTTTAACGAATTCAATACTTTCTTCTTGTAAAGATAGACGAAACCAAAAACAGGGCACATTATCGTGGTTTTGGAGTATCTGAAGCCTGAACATGAGTGGTGAGCGTAGCTCGCAGGGGGCAGTGCCCCCTAATCAAATATAAAAAATGTAACTTTTCTCTTTGTAACAAGAAACGATTTGATTTGTTTAATAAGTTATCTTATATAAAATCTAAATTTTTTTTTCTAATATTGTGCTCGGTAAAATATTAAAGTGCCTTTAACCTATACTTAACCTAAGTGGAGTGCTAATTATATTTTTCAATGCTATTGCCTACGGTAAAAAATCAGCAAAAAACAGAGATATCAAATGTAATCAAACCAAAATGTAAATGCAATTAAATCAAAAAAAATAAAAACAAAAACAAAATGCAATCAAAGGAAAATCAAATAATATAGAAGCGTTTTAGCACACGCACACAAACACGGAAAAGAAAATTTCTGGATACACCGAAGTAGCACAAAATGATCCAGCCAGTCTTTATTAATTGTAAAGTCCCTTGTTTACCAGAAGAAAGAAATATCCATCTTACGATATCAATAGCTTAGAAACCATTTGCAAACAAAAATCTAACGATGTATTCCGATGAGGGCACTACGATCTAGTTCTACGAAATTCCGACAGTATATTCCCCAAAAGACGAAACGAATTATCCTTAACAAAGGCCTGACTACAATTAACAAAGAATTACGTAATATTTTTCTCTCAATTTATATGTTGATCCTTATCGTTTGAAAGTTGCACAAACTGAAAATTTTGGATGGAAGTAAAGAATACTGTGGGAGTTTTTTCTTAATTAAAAAAAGGATAATTACAGCAGATTATGAATAATATAACGAAACTAGCGAAGTTTCGTATTAACCAGATCACCTGAAATATGTTCGAATACACTGAAGTAATTATTTTATCTTTTTCATTAAAAATAAGGACTGCATAACTCTGCTAGACTTTCACGTTCTCACACCTTCAAATTTTAGGAAGCAACCTGTCCTGAAAAGTTTCATGTTATAATGGTATCATCCGAATTTGTAGAGAAAGTGGTGGATTATTGCTGGGTAATACAAAAAAAGTACAACTATTTAACACCTTGATCTTTTGGACCATTAATGTAATACATCAGATATGATTAAATCTTGACATCACGAATTTATTAAAATTATTATACATTGATCAAATATCATTAGTAGAAAAATTCTTTAACTTTCGAAAGTAAATGATTTGTCTAAAACTCTTTTCTATACCGAAATATAAGTTACTGAAAATATAATTCTAGCATTTGAACAGAGATTTAAATACAATAGAAAGAGAAAATTTTCTTACTTCATAATTGTTCAAAAAATTGGTTTTGACAAGTATGGACCGTATTCGGCGAGACAAATAGTCTCAATATATAGACCACTTCAGGCTTTCCTTTCAAGGAATGCTTACATTTTTCTGGCCCCAAATATACAGAAAATGGTATTAAAGAAAAAAAAAATTGAATCTGTGTATAGTCTACTGGTATGCAGACATGTTTTTTTTATGTGCATTTAATATTACTTTTTTTACATGCTTGCATTCAAATGAATTACTATTTTGATTTTTGTCCTTCTAAATAAATTATTTTTGTTTGCTATACCAATGATTAAATCTTAAAAATGGAACCTAATTTTCTTACAATCAAAGTGCATTTGTCAAACTATCTTGCGAGATCATGTTGCATACTACGTTTGTTTACGTTTAATATAAATAATTTTGTTTTTGAGTGCACACCTTCTTCGCTTTGTGAACCAGTTTTACCAGATGGTGGATACAGAGATTTAGTCTCTGGGGATTTATTTTATTTCATTTCATTTCATTTATTTTTATTTTTTTATTTTGTACAGAAAAATTATTTGTAAATTTTATTATTTTCTTAATATATAAATATATTTGTTATAAAATATATTGATATCGCAAAATGACTCATTTTGATAAAAAAAAATAGTAATTCAAAATTTGAATATTTCATCAGTATCATTTCTTTAAATATATAACAAATCACAACATCCAAAACTAAATGCGTTATTAATTACAAGAATATGTTTTATAAAATATATATATATATACATAAACGGCAAAATAACACTAAATGGTTAATACTTTTTTTTACAAATTTCTCGCTGCAACGTAGCCATTATCAAAACTAATAAAAATATTCTATTGCTGCACTATGTATGACGCAATAATATTAGACACCATCATTCAATGTTTCACGTTCTCTCTCAGATTAAGTGCGATAGATTATTTTATTTTCAGTTAAATATTAATTTTCATATTTACCATGCGTTTTCCGAAAACTCGACAGATCTGTTTTCAGAAAACACATGGCAATCAATCTACCATACCAAATAATGCATATTCTTCATATCTGCATAAATTACCATCCACAGATTTTGTATAAGATGACAATTAGTAGTAGTATGTGCTGAATATAATTTGGAGAATGAACTAGATAATATTCGTAGAATTGCTTTTAATAAGTGTTTTGAGGGGCAAATTATTAATAAATTAATCCTGTATATGGCAGATAGTAAAAAGTCTGAAAACATTGTAAAACAAAGTTCGTGCACTTTTTATGAACTTGTAGGTTTGTGGTCCAAGACTCACTGGTCTTTTTGTGTGTGTGTGTGGGGGGGGGGGGGGGGCTGAAAAAGTAAAGTATTTTAATAATTTAACGTAACTAAAGAATATTCTTTTTTTTTCTTTTAATTTTTCTATTTCCTCTTTCAAATATCATCAATTGATTTATCTTTTCAGTAATTTAATGGATATATTGATCTTGTAATTATAAAATACTCTTATATCTTCTGAGAACTGACTCCATTGGAGAAGCACGCAAACTGTTTATTATAATTTTTCCTATATTGTCTATCTTTTTTTTTTATCATGAATTGTTTTATTTTATCATTGTTGTTTCAATATTAAAATCTTTTAGCAATCCAATGAAGCAATGAATATTATTTATTCTTATTTAGTTTTCAGTGCTATGCTATGTTTAAATAATTTAATAATACAAATAAAAGAGGTAAAACTCAAATATTAAAAAAAAAACGTATAAAAAATCCCAATTCGTTTGAAACAAAATCGTGTTTTCATTAAATTTATAAAAGTAAAATAAAATTAGAAATTTCATTTACTCAAAAATTTGCTAAAATAGTATACAGCATAACGTTCTTTGCCAAAAGAAGACAAATATTAAATTTGGAATTTTCCTTTATTAAACAGAAAACAAATACAACTTATTTTTGTGGAAAGGTTCATAAAATATGTTATTTTAAAGTGACAGATAATTTCAATAAAGTGCACATTTTTAGATCCATTCTGAATTTTATACATACGAAAAAGCAAAAGTTTTCTTATTCAACGAACGACAGAGTTCTGGCATTTCTTGGCAAAATTTTCACTTTGTAACTCAGATTTTCGGATGATGGATGTCGTGATTTAATGACAGCGTTTTTTCATGTAGAGTAAAAGAATTTATAAACTTGAATAATTTAAAAATTTGTAAAGAAGCTAATGATAAAATAAATATGTAAAGTACATTTTTTTTTTTATTATTTAGAAACAAACACAGATATTCTGATTTTACACAAATATGTAAACGCTTTAAAAATTTTATTTACAATTATTATTTTTTTATTATTTGCAGTGAGAATGAACGTTAAGAAATTTTTTTCATTTAAATTTCAATATGTAAAACCATAATTATGTAAAAAATTATTTTCAAAATTATTATAATTTGGTTGAGTAAAAATTAGCCATAATGAATAAATTATCTGTCTGTAAATGAATTATTTTTACAGTGCGCGAAAAAAAGAAAAAAGCTACATACAAATTTAAAAATCAAATAAAGTCTCTATTAAAGAATATACTTACAGTTAATAATTGGCTTTATATTACTTTGAATATTTTTATGCAGTTTTATTGTTTGATACTAAAATACATACGGTTTATATAAAAATGAAAATTAGATCAAAATGTTTTTCAAAAAATCCCTAATTTTTCAATGGTTGAAAACTGGTGGGCGCCTTTAAATCTTGAAGTGCAAAGCACTTCTGTTGCTAAAATGCCGAAATGATTTAATGACAGAAAAATTTATGATAAAATTTATTTGAAAATATGCAAGAACTTCTCTTCACGTAATTACGTAATTCTGGTTCAATTGTTATATTTTCTACTTAAAATTAAATGTTACAACTAATACATTGGCGCTCTTTACAATGTTAAAGCAATTACGGTAAAAATACTAACGATATATTGCACAGATGATTAATAAGATTACTGTCTCGAAAATAATAAATATTGTCAAGATAAATAAAATATATATACATATTAATCATCGTGCGATTTATTTTCTTATTTAATCATAGAAATATCTAAACTACTACGCACACTATTGCTAAATGTTATATAAAATTGGGTGCAAAGCTGAAATATAATTTATGTATATTTCGTATAGAATTAGGTAGTAGTAATAAATCTGCAGATATGAATCTTAGCCGCTTGCAACGCAAGTTATTATTTTTTAAGACACTTTACGTATAATTCGATATCCTGCAAACCGCAATTTAAAGCTTTTAAATTACAAAAATATTTATAGTAAAGCGAGGAGAGTTCGCGCGGAAGGAGAGATTGCGCGCAAAGAGATTCGACGGGAAGGAGTAGGGTGCGCGCGCAGCGACTCCAGGTACTTGTACAGCAGCATTAGTGCAGTGTCTACATGAATTTGCATATTGATTGTTCAAAGCGTTTTGGATAAAACAGTGCTATTTTGTTTTGTTTTTCGAAAGTAAGTGTTTGAATTTTCATAACTGTTCGTCAGAATTTTTATAGAACGTCAGTAATACAAAATATTTTGAACTTAAACAATTTTTTATAAACTACTAACCTGGACTAAGTATGCGAACACCAACAATTCATATTTAAATAAAATTACGCGCAATCTCTCCTACCAAAATAGGAGAGTTTGCGCATCTGCTACTTAGGAGATATGACACATTTCCCCATAAGTTTAAGTGCTAGGAGAGATTACGCAGCTTATTGATAAATTTGTATGAATTGCAAATTACGTGTAAAACATATGAATGAATCAATTTTGAAATAATTTCGGAAAAACACATAATTATCAAAACTAAATTTGGCAACAAATTAATTTGCAAAAAAATACTTTTGCAGATGAAAATTTTATTAATAAATTATTAATACAGTTGTCATTAAATTAATTTTATGTAATTATTTTTTTAATAAATTAATAATATATTTGTTAATAATTTAATTAAATAGTTATATATATATTTTAATTTGTGAACGATTAATTTGCTAATAAATTAAATAAATTAATTTTTTTAACTAAAATAAATTTTCTAATACAATGTTTTGGAAAAGCTTTCATCCATTCAAAGAAGTGTAATGTCATCCATATACAAAGGAAACATAGTGCAATAATGTTACTGATCCACAAAATATACATGAAAAAAGACTTAAGAAGGATGCCGCTACAAAAAAAAAAAAAAAAAAAAAAAAAAAAAAAAAAAAAAAAACACAGCTGAAGATAAGGTACTTTCACAAAAAGTGGGATAAAAAAACTCTAGGAAAAAAACCCGAAGTTCAATGAGGATGAGTGCACTGAATGTCTGGAATTGTACCAGGAGAAAACTTCGACAACTGACTGTATTCAATGTATTGCTTGTTGCAGGTGATTGCACGAAAGATGCACAATTTACAACAATAAGCGCATCGATTGTGGACGACGACAACTTTGGTTTGCAAACAAAATACAATGAAACTGTCGAAATGGAAAGGAAGTAATTTTTAAGTTAAACATGTTATCAACTAGATTAATGTTATTTTATAATCTTAGTAGGGCTTGCTTTTTCTGATATTTTAATCTTCGTAAATTAAATTTATTAACTGTCGTTAAAATTCTTTCTTTTACTTATTATTTAAACATTTGGTTGAAATATTCACTCCTAATACAATAATATTTATTCACAAAAACCTTTTAACAATGTCGATAAAGTGTAATTATTATTGTTATCAGTTTAATTGTAGTTATTATTAATAACAATCACTTCAACCTATGTGCGCAATCTCTCCTACCCATATGCGCATTCTCTCCTACCCTGTAATGAGAGATTGCGCAAAATAGTTTTCTTGGTTTATTACTGCTGTTCTATTAAATTACAGTATAACAACAAAATAACAATTGAAAGACATAAAAAAACAAATTAAGTCAAAATTAAAAAGCAGAAAAACCAACGTTTAAAATGCACAAATAACATATGAAAAGCAGCAAACAGCTGTTTCGAATCTACTAGCGAGATTCTTCTTCAGTGCTAAAGGAACAGCGTGCTAGAAAAAGCAAGGCTGAGCCAAAGCTAGTTTTCTAGCACGCTGTTCCTTTAGCACTGAAGAAGAATCTCGCTAGTAGATTCGAAACAGCTGTTTGCTGCTTTTCATATGTTATTTGTGCATTTTAAACGTTGGTTTTTCTGCTTTTTAATATTGTTGCACAAAGGCTTTATTTGCTATTTTTAAGTCAAAATTATTCATGCATAGTTCAGCAAAATATTAATATTTAGATTTTTTATAATTATTCTTTTGAAATGTGCGCAGACTCTCCTCGCTTTACCTTATAAGAATAAAGAATACTTCAAAGGTTTCAGAAATTAGAAGTGTTAAATTACAATTTTGTTATGAAAGGACATTCAGAAATTCAGATGAGCTGCTTATTCCGTTAAATTTAAGATACGAATATGCAATAAGGTGGGCCGAAGAAATCATTTTTTCGATTTTCAATAATGGGTAGTGCGGAAAAGTTGTCACTGGTGGCACTAAGTTCACACAAAAAAATTCAGATTTTTCGGACAATTCTTTCATTTGCCGCAAATGGCTTGAAGTTTTACTCAAATACTGATTTTTGAACTTTTTTAGAAAATATTAAAAAATATATTAAACTTAAGTTATTTTTGCTGAATTTACTTGAAATGTCATGTTTAGTGTACGAAATGTTTAAATAATCTTTGATTATGTATTATTTAATAGTTATGTGCATTTTGAATTAGTTGACTTTTATAGATTTTTCGCTTATAAGTGATCAAAAATTGCAGGAATGGTGCCAACAGGGACTAAGGATCTCGTCATCGATAAAGACTAGGTAAGAAGGCAGAAAAAGAAACTTGGAAAGAAGATACAGGAGGAGGCAGATTTTGAAGGAAGAAAAATCACAAGCATCGATTTTGATAGCAGAAAAAATAAAACGGTCTTCATAGAAAAAATGGACAAGCAGCACCGTCTACAGAAAGACGAAATAAATATCAACATGTTGCCTGGACGTGGATCGGAATATTTGGGTCACTGGACACCTCCTTCTGGTCACTGTGGAGAAATAGCAAAATCATTACATAATTTACTAAGCGAGAATAAAATCTGGTTTTGAAATAATCAAGAAGAAAACTGCAAAATTTGATATGTATTCTTCATACGAGCGAACTTCCTTTCTGACAGCGACATGAATTGTTTAAACTAGATGGTAGAACGACTTGACCTAAAACCTTTAGCAACTGAAACAGAGCTAGATTAATAGAATACTCAAATCTTCAGCATTTTGCATTTCTGATGTCCATGAAACAGGAATAGGCTCGTAGAAATGGACACGTACATTTTCGCACGTCATTAGTGATATGTGCTTCGTATTTCTCTGGACGGTGACGCTTCTTTCCTTTTTTCTATCAAGATAGTGCTATTATTTCTACCATCAAAAACTATGCTTGTAATTTTTAATCCTCCAAGACATTCCTCCACTTGTATATTCTTTTCAAGTTTCTTTTTCTGTGTTCTGACCAAGTTTTTATCGATGACGAAATCCTTATTCCTGGATGTTAAAATTCCTACATCCTGAAGCACAAATGACGCTCTTAACGCAATTTACCTATATGATATACCAGTTCTAAATCCCGCGAACGCTTTGTGAGAAACTGATATGCGTTTCGAAGTGTCTGCTTCTGAAGACCTTGGTTCAAATTGTGATTCAGGCGAACTACCTGCTTCAAAGTTCATACTTTTTGAATCTTCTGACAATAGCTGTATTTTAGAGTAGACAAATAATTAATATCCCATCTCGCAGTTTCTTCGAACTCCTATTATCTCCTTTATCCTCATGATGACTGATAGCGTTTTCATTTCTACACCACATTCTCCTCTCCTTCCAGAATTACTGTCAAGACATGCTGTAGTCCGGCTTTCAAATAAGTGACTCTGAACGCATCGAAAGATCGAAGGAAGAGCGAGTCAAATAATAAAGGCAAAAGAGAGAAACCGACGAATGAACCAAACAAAACTTAAAATTTTTCCTCAGTTATACGCGAAAAGGCTGCGGAAATCGCCTAGTTCAAAATACACATAACTAGTAAATAATAGCTAATCAGAGCTTATTTAAACATTTCGTATAGTAAACATGTCATTTCAAGTTAATTTAGGGAAAGTAAATTTCATTTAACATTTTTAAAATTTTTGTTAAAAAAGTTCAAAAATCAGCATTTGAACGAAACTTCAAGCCGATTGCGGCAAATGAAGGAGTTGTCGGAAAAATCTCAATTTTTTTGTGCAAACTTAGTGCCACCAGTGGCAACTTTTCCGCACTACCCATCATCGAAAATCGAAAAAAAAGTTTTTTTCAGCCCATCCTAATGTGCAATTTCTGGTTCATTAATGAGAATATGGGGGGGGGGGGGGGGGGGGCAGGTGGGTCAGATAAATATCCGCGGTAATATTAAAAGGTGATGAACTTATATGCGTTTCTGACGATTCAATTGTGAAGATTGATGCAAAAAAATGAAAATTAATTCTTATTGATTTGAACATTTTAAAACAGTATTTATCAACACGATATTAGAAACATTATTTTTGATTTTAAACACTGCATAATGAAATAAGGGTAAAAATGTTTTATTTGAGATAGTACTGGATGGCTAAGAAGCAAGCATTAAATCTGCTGGATATGTCGTATTCATTGAGAAACTATGTATTTATTAAAAAAAAAAAAAACTAATATCGGGAGAAAATAAAAATATAATTATTTCTTTAAAAACTTGTGATATAAAAATAACCGAAGAAGTTATAGTTCAATAGTTCCTGAAGTACAGAATTAGGGCTATGAGAAAGTTTTCAGAGATACGCTTCAATTTGACACCAGACTGGTGTTGGTTTCGGCAAAGGAGAAATGTAATATATGTGTCTGGTGTAATAGAAGAAAGATCTCGGTTTTTCTGGACTCGGTGTCTCCAAAAACATTAATAACATATAAAAGTATGCAGAAATAAATATATAAAAGGTGCTATTTTCTGGAACTTTGTTACTAATTATAAAATTTAAATGTTAGGATAGTAGTAACTTTCAGTATTAATTTAATTTGAATATTCTATATATAACATCCAGCTTACCTTTAAACTTAATTATACATATTAAAACCTTTCGAAGTAGAGTGCAGTCATTAATGATATTAGCTTTCATATTTTACGGCTTTAGCTTTCATATTATCACGAATAAACGGCAAAATGTTTCATTTTTTCATCTTGAGACATGATATTCAAACTGAAAAAAAATCATAAGTAAAACTAAATGAAACAATTCATACAGAAACGGCACAATGGCTTATAAATATATATGGATATTATGTCTTATTTATGTATTCCATAAAGAAAAAATGTAGGACTACGAAAATTGACACTATAATGCTTTATCAAGATACATACCATACGTGATACTGCAATGAAATCTATGTTTATTTCTTGACGAAGGTCACGATGAATGGGTAATGGCAATCTTCTTTAATTAAGAACATGTTATTTCCCTTATATATTGATCCAATTTCTGTTTATGTTTGGGTGTTAAAATGGAAACAAACGTTCGCAAAAAGAAATTATTCACATCATTATTATCACAGAAAGATACATGTCTATAAAATATATTAAACAAAAACCTAATTTGCAGAACAAATTAAAAAAACAAAAGTTATTTCCTAAATTGTTTAAGCCCGAGAAGAGGCAGATATTAAGATATTTCATTCAATTCGTTCTACATTTAATGTTAAATTTTTGTAACAAATAACTTAAACCAATTGAACATTAAAAAATAAAAATGAAATGCAATATATAATACTTTAAACACCTATATACTTAGATTCCGTTCAAATGAAATTGAAATAAATCTTAAACTTTTTTTAAAGTTTTGTATTTTGCATGTACCTTATCATATTATGTACAATCGTCATAAACATAATGCAAAATCTGCAGTACAAATATTTACAACTTAAAAATGGAAAAAGTCTAAGATTTATTTCGATTTCATTTGAACGGAATCTAAGTATATAGGTGTTTAAAGCATTATGTTGTATGAATTTCATTTTTATTTTTTTATGTTCAATTGGTTTAGCTTATTTGTTATAAAAATTTAACATTAAATGTAGAACGAATTGAATGAAATATCTTAATATCTGCCCCTTCTCGGGCTTAAACAATTTAGGAAATAAATTTTGTTTTTTTAATTTGTTCTGCAAGTTAGCTTTTTGTTTAATATGTCAAGTTTTTTAATAACTACTACAGTTTAATAACAACTGCAATTATTTTTAATAACTAATGGAGGGTATCATCATCAGGCTTTGGTTTGTGCGATATCGCATCAGAATTTATGATGCAATTTACCTATGTATAATTCAAAATGTTTCACCAGTGCAGTAATGCAGGTTGTTGTAGTTTGGTCAAAAATTTACAATCTGAACTTAACAAGTAATATAAAAATTTTGTTTTTAAAGTGAATTCCTACTTAGGTCATCAAAGAAAAATTTAATATAATCCCTTAAGCTAATATTAGTTTTTGTTGCATTAAAATATCTCAATTTATTGATTTTCTATAAGCAAGTAGGTTTACAATGGAAGTCTATGGGAATTTGGCGAAATATTAGAGATATCGCCAAGTTGGCGTCACTTTTGGCGACTCATTTTGGCCGCCAAATTTGGCGATATATCGCCAAGTTGGTGACAAACTTGGCGGTATTTGGCGACAGAACAGGGTCCCCCTTATGGTAACCCCTTATTGAAAATGCTTTAATTGATCTTCAACAACCAATGGCCGCCATTTTGTTTCCCATGCAAAACTGAAATTAATTAATTAATATTTGAAAAAACTGTATTAACATCAATTGTCATCCAGCACAAGTTTAAAAAAATTTATTTCAACTTGATAGGATGAATAATGAGTATTTTATTAACGATTGAAAATTTGAAAAAGATAAATATATAAATAAATAAATAAATATAGGGAGAGTGTGAGCTAATAGTAGGAATTAAAACAAAAATCTGCTTGAAAATGTCATTTTTTTCCCACTATGACGTCATATTCATCTTCTTTTTAATTCTTAAGAATATATATATATATATATATATATATATATGTGTAAAAGAGTAAAAAACATTATTTAAGATGTTAAAGGATATTTTTATTATTTTTAAATTTGGGAATCCTATTTGAAAACACGAAGTGTGAATATACCATTTTTCTGATCGTCAATACAGATAAATATAAATCTGTGATCATCACAGGATCAGAGTGCGAAGATCTGTGATCTTCACCTTATTTGA
This sequence comes from Maratus speciosus, assembly GCA_963932465.1. NCBI lineage: Eukaryota > Metazoa > Arthropoda > Arachnida > Araneae > Salticidae > Maratus > Maratus speciosus. The sequence goes on from OZ010793.1 coordinate 277,993,066, forward strand.
CAAAACAGACGAAATGACTAGAGAACAGGAATTCTGCTTTTTCAGAATTTAGTGTCGCCTCCGGCATTTCCATTACTTCATTTTCTTCTGATGGACTGATGGCTTCTATTATTATGAAACAGCCATTATAAATGAAGTGTTATGTGAAGATGAAAGAGCAGTCGTAAAAAGTTAGAACTCTGATTTTCTGGTCAGAATGGGGGGAAGAAATAGCCATAATTTGTTTTTACGTCTGTTCTTTCCTCTTCACCTAACACTTCATTTATAATGGCTGTTTCATAATAATAGAAGCCACCAGTCCATCAGAAGGAAATAACTCGTTAAGCGGGACTCTACTGCAGTACAAAACATATGTAAATTTTAAGACTTAAAGCACACGTTTTATTTTATGTAAAATGACGTCATTCGCATCCGCTTAAGAATTTCACAGACCGACAGTAAAGCATGCATAGTACATCACTATCGCGAAATAATGCACAAATGCAGCAAAAAGATATCGTCATTCAAGAAAATCGAAAAAAACGGCTATCTAATGATTGATAGATAGTTACAAGTAATTATAATATATAATAGCTCCATTGCTTTAGCAGAAATCATTCGTTTATATTTTTTTTCAAAATAGCACGTATTTTAATTACATTTTCTTTCCGTTGTTATGAGAAAATGGCAACAAAAATATATAATTACTATTTTAAAACTATTTTTCCTTTGCTTTCTACAGAAATGGATAAAATGCCGTTGCCAATATTAAGCAAATGGCTCCAAAAACTACAAAAAAATTAATATTTCAAAAACAAATGGAGATACAGTTTTCAAACGAAGTGCATTTAAAAGAACTTTTTTTTTCCAATACGACGGTATAAGAACTGAAAGTGTGCGATACTTAGAAGTTAAAAAAATTGCTAAAGAGTATTTAATCGTAATGATTTGTTTTGCAGCTAGCCTTGGTAAGCTAACGTTATTTTTTGGACATAAAATAAGCTGGGAGAAAGAAATAGCATACCGGACCGGAGGCTAAAAAACTATTTCAGTTTCTTCAGTTTCATGTTTCACGTGATAATCATTCAACTAAAAATAGGCAAATTATTTGAATTATTTACAACAATGAAGGAAAACTGTTAAAGTTTATTAGAAAATGTCCGTTGATTCTCAATGAAAAAAGCGAAATTTGGAATTATTAAGAAAAATATTTGAATAATGTAAATAAAAATTAGCCCATGTTACTCTCTAGATTCCACCTATATGCAAAGGCATTTTATGATCCGTTTTGATCCTGATGTCTGGCAAATGTTTTTACACTTTGAATTTATAATATTATTAGAATTAGCAAAGAATTAAAAATGAGTGGCATCAGGGACAAAAAGGTGGGAAGAAAAAATGAAAAAGTTACGATCTCCATAGGCTTTTCTATGTTAAATTAACATTGAGAAGTGACACTGGAAATAAATAAGTATTGCGCTGCAGCGCAATACTTAAATAACATAATATAAAAAAAATTGCATTACATCATTTGCAGTATTTAATGCAAAATTTCTACCAAATTCAAACTGTTTCCTCAATACAAAAATTTCTTAATATTATATGCTCAGTTTTTGAAGTTTTAAACGTCATGATTTCTTGATTATGTGACATTAACTGAAGCAGAAATATCCTGTGCTGTGTGGTGTCTGGAGGCAATTATCATTATTATAAACCGGATATTATAATTATCAGATCTTACACACGGAATTCTCGAAAAAAATTTGATCAGTTCTGTGAAGCTGTAGAAACTACGGACATAACAGAAAATCCCATTCAGTAGCGACAAATGCAACTATTCATGAAGCAAAATTTTCATTATAAAAAAATGGCATGTTTTTCTGGATATTTCTCTAGACGACGCAATGAGACGCAACAGCAATTAACAACTTTATTTTTATGCCAAAGCGCATAAAACTCCTTACAATTGAAGAGCTGAATGGATGAACATGTTATGATATATTTTCTATTAAAATATATATATATATATCTTTCGGATGAAAGCATTATGAGATCACATGGTGAAGCTAAAATACCAAGATTCTATTTAGTCTTGAAGATTGAAGGAATTATTCATTAATATTTAATATTTTAATATTTAATAATGTCAATAATATAAATAATTTTTAATATTTGAAAATTAAATATTAATAAGGTTTTCTGAGAGAGTTTAGTGCCATACCTGTTAATATTTTAAACACATAGCATCAAACAGAAAATAGATCATTAAAATTTACTGCAAAAACTTTCACTTCAATTCTTCTTCAAATGCAATTTTTGTTACTTAATATGTTCTTCCACTTAGCTCTTCAATTGACTGAATAGAACTTCCTGAAGGATTGCGGAGAACTCCCTGACTGAATATAACTTCCAGATTTAAGTATGAATTTCATATATGTACAGAATGGCCGACTATTATGTTTATCAAGTAAGAAATTTAAAAATTAAGACACATTTTAGAAAAAACAAAATTATCAAAATTTTGGATATCCCGCTCAAAATATTTTTTCTCAAGAACGAAGCATTATATATATTTTTCCAGTGTAAGTCCTTTTAAACACGCATATACACACACATATACTATACACTTAATAAAACAGCTTCGACTCTCTATAACAATTTAATTGTAGGAAATACTGCGCGCAAGGAATATAAGGTTAATTCATGTATTAAAAATATTATTTTTTTAGTTAAATTAAAACATTTATGTGTATCTAGACTCCATTTCATTACATTAACTTTTAAAATATATCGCTTTTTTATGTATGTTTAGAATTTTATATTCAAAAGCTATTTACATAAGGAGTTATAATAATCAATATTAAAGTCAATTTGTTGCATTAAAATAGTATCTGATCCTTAACTCCCTTATATTATTATTATTTTTTTAATTTTATATATTAAAAATTTGCTTTTTTGTACGGCATAACCGTGTGTGTCTTCTAAGTGAAAATGTAGTGCGTAAATCAAAAAAAAAAAATAGATTTGTAAAAACAAAGCAGATGTTTTACCATTTATTTTTTTTATTATTATTATGCTTCGATTTTTGAATGTGGTAGCAAAGAAAAAATTAAATCAGAATAAATTACATTTGTATAAAAATAAAATATTATAGGAGGTTTGAAAAAAGAGGTAAAGAGAGTGGTAAAAATTTGGGATTTTAATGTATTCAGTAATTTGTCTCGAACTCTAAAACGCATGTATACCAAGTTTCAAGCATTTCGGTCAAAAATTGAATCAGAATAAAATAGATTTCTATAAAGATGAAACATTGCAGGTGGTTGAAAAAATGAGGCAATGAAAGACATAGGAAATTGTAAAATAGCCAGTAATTTGTGACGGCTTCTAAAACGTATGTATATCAAGTTCCATTCAAATCAGTCAAAAATTGTATAACCGTATACAAAACATGCACTCACACATTGACTAAAATGTATGAAGATGTATGATTGTTTCTCTAAATATAGCTTCCAGTCAGAGAATGAATGTGTCAGTCAAATATTCTTTTCATCACAGACGAGTTAAGCATTTTTTAATACGTAAAAAAATCCAAGAATGTATTTGGAAGCTTTAGTAGATTAATAAATGGAATTTTAATACGAGAACCTTCAGAGCACTTTTTTTTTCTCTAAAATTTCACTTCATTAAAGTCTATTCTTTGTATACAACACTTACAAAAAAAAAAAAAAAAGATAGTGACAAATATTTCGAAATTTTGCATTTCTAAATTATGCTTTAATACTCTATCTATTTAATGGATGAATAAAAACTACAAAGTATACATTGAAAAAAAAGTAATTTTTGAATAAGGGGCAGAATCAAGTAAAAGAATAGTTGATTGGCCGATATACTGCGAGCAAATCTTAATAATTCAGCAAGTACTTAATAATAATAATAATAAATACAATATCAATCTCAGACTATAAAAATTGTTAAATAAGAGAAAGCTTAATATGAGTATCATGCAAACCGTTTGTTTTTTGTATACAGGTTTCATAAGGATATATATATATATATATATATATACAGATATATATATATAATAAATGATTAAAAAATACTATTGAAATATTTTTAGAAACATATATGCATTTCATCTATATTGCAGAATTATTAAATAAGTAAGCTTTCTAAAAATTATGAGTTTCAGTTTAGCGCGTGTTGTTCTTGAATTTAAATTGCTTCTGCTTTCGAAATGAGAAAATCTTCAACAACATCCGTACACTTATTTTAAAGCGACAGCATACTATTCTGAACTATAAAAGCTGGGCTTCATCAATTCAACTAATTTATACCAAGAAATCAATAGCCATTAAAAATCAGATATGCGATGCTTATTCATTTTCGTTTATTCCGTTTCACGTAGATGTGAAATATTTTGATTTCTAATATCACTCGATTGAATAGATATACAAAATTGGAATTCACAATTGGAATGACAGTTAACTGATATAAAATTTTTATCTTTTGAGCAAAATACGTTTCGAATATATTTGTAATGTTTGTTATAACACATGTCACTTAACAAATGTTTGCGCAAAAAATATTGATGCCGCGTTTTTGAGAAACAATTAATGTAAATAACAACTGAAGAACTGCCTTTTTGACGTATAACAAATCTCATGCGATAGTTGTAATATTATTTTATGTTATTAAATAAAATATAGAAATGATAGCACGCTGTGCAACATTTTTTTTTTTTTTAATTTTGCCCTTAATTATAATCTATATTTGTTTGCTAAGCTAACATTAAGGAAAAAAAGTATATTAACAAATATGTAGAATTTTTGCATTGGTATATAAATGCATTGGTATATAAATTGATATATAAATACATTGGTAGGGTAGCTATTTGTCAAATATAAAATACAGTTCATCGATTTAAAAGGAATTTATAATAGTTTTTGATGAGGAACAGATTCAGATAAAAAAGAACAGTTGATTGGCCGACACACACAGGGTAAAATTTAATAATTCGGGAAATACTTAAAAAAAAAAAAGAAACAGATTTATTACATTTGCATCGTAACGATTGTTAAATAACAAAAGCTTAAAATGAGTGTCATTCAAATCATTTTTTGTGCTAATTCGGATTTCCTTAATGTAAGGAATTTCGCTTAAATTATCAATGGGATAAAAAATATAACAATAATAAACACAATTATTTTTTTAGAAATAGATACACGTTTTATCTATTGCAGAAAAGGAATTCCTAGTTACCTGAAAGCGTAGGTCTATTAAATAAATCAACTTTCTATGAATTGTGTGTTATTGCCAAGTATAAATTGCTTATGTTTTCATAATGGGAAAAATTTTAACTACTTCCGTTACAAAGCCTAGAATAAATAGTGTAGAAATTTGCTATCCAAACAGTGCTAAAAAATTGTATCCTTTAAATGTGCAATGATGCTGAAATCCAAGGAGCCGATCGCAGCGACATCTTCGTTGTATTTTCAAATTTCAATGTAAACACTGTATTATAACAACTTCTAAACCAAATCATCTTGCAGTTTTAGAAAATATCCTGCAGATGTCACTGCGATCGACTCTTTGGATCAGCACCTTTTGACCCTTAAGGGATGGAATATTTTAGTGTTTTTTAAAAAGTACTATTGGGATAACCGATTTTTACACTAAATATTCTAGACGCTATGCTTCCGTACACTTATACTAGATCAAAAGTACGCTGCGATAAAGTGTGGAAAAAAGGGATTCATGAATTAAACTAACATATGCTTAGAAAACAATAGATTTAAATCAGATATGGAATTTAATTAGGTTTCACTTATTTCATCTCACGTAGAAGTGAAATCTTTTGATTTGTAATATCTCTCGATTTAACAGATATACTAAATTCGAAATACAAATGAATTTTATAAAAAAAAAAAAAAAAAAAAAAAAAAAATGCAATTTAACAAATTACAACGACCATTTGGAAAATGATTTTTTCAAAGACTAAAATTTAAGGCTTAAAAAATCGCACGGAGTTGACCATACATTACGTACGCCATGAATTAAACGTTAATAGTGTTAATACACGTAAAAATTCCAAGCGACAGAAATCGCTTGCAACTCGTACGTAATATCCACCTGAAACTTGTGTATTATCCAAGCATTTCATTGGCTGTTAGGGAAAAGGCTTTTCCATCGTCAGATTTCCAAGAAATCTGACGAAATATTTTCAATGAAATTTCATTCTTAAACTTCTAAACATCCCACACTATTACTTTTTACACCGTCGTATAGAGAAAAAAAATATACTTTTAAATGCAACTTGTTTGAAAGCTGTATCACAATTTGTTTCTGAGTTATTAAATTTTTTTTGTAGTTTTTATTACTTTTTTGTCATAGTGGCAACAGAAGTAATCACCTCTGTTGAAAGTAAAGGGAAATACATATTACTGTATAGACCAATCAGAACACGAATAAAATGCGGATTAAACCAATAAAAACCTTCAGATATGCTTTTGATTTCCTACCCTGACGAGAACAATAACCATTTTTCCAAATGGTTAAAAAAGGATGACAGTAAATTGATATAACATTTTTATTATTTGAGCAGAATGCCATCTAATACTATTGTTACTTACTGATTACCCAACGTCTGTTAGTACGAAAAGTGTTTTGATGTCACTTTTTTGTGGAACAACTGGTATACCTAATGTATGATAAAGAATCTTTTTACTGAAAAAAAAGACCCATACCATAATAGTAGATAAATTTTAAGTTTTATGTCAACAAATTACTCTCAATATACCGAATTTTAACATCAGTATTTGCGCCAAACAACTCTCTATTTAAAACCAAAGATGATTTTAACTTTGTAAAATAAATTGTTCAGTAATTTCAGAAAATATAACTATAACCGAAAACATACAATTACGACAAAGATCCCGTACCATCTACGACTTCGAAAAGCGTTCTCTATTTCTAGAGACCTCAGAAATTTTTATATATTCAACATTTTAAAGAGGAATATATAAAATGTAAATTTCTTTTGCCACCACAGATTTTCGGAAACGTTTTCAAGTTGCTTTAGTAGAATAGTGTATTAATCGGTTTTTGAAAGTGGTTATCGGTTTTTAAAATGAAATTATTTCTAATATAAGTTTTTCAACTGCATGACTGAATTTATACATGAGTAAAAAAATAATGTTAATTTTAATGTTAATGTTAATGATGTAAATTTATCATGTTTTTATGTAAAACATGTTTGTTGTATATAAAAATATTTTTGTGGAATTGATAGTATCCGAGAAATCTATCTCTTCTTTAAGAAAACTCATTAATAAACTGATTAATATACGAAACTCCAAAAATTTTCCGAAAAACGAAGAGTAGAAAATAAGCGTTTAATCTATTGTAAGAATCATTAAATTAGTACTATATATCGATTTCTGAGTTCTCTAATGATAAAGATCGCTTTGTTAATGCAACGTGCCAACAAATTTATCCCAATATTTTGAATTTTGTAAGCTATCTGAGTGAAGGTCATTTTTCTGTGATTATTTTCCTCAAAACGATTTCAGTGAAGAGCGCAACGCCTACAAGTAAAAATTTAACTTGTCTTGAGGATATATTAATATACCCCCTTCCCCTTTATCCAACCAAATTCAGAGAACTATTTTTTTTTAATTTATTATATTCAAATTAAATATTTTCAACACGTAATGTGCTCACATATAGTTATCTCTATTTACTAGCAGAAAAATTCGTAACATATACATGTATGTAAATGTCTGAGATAATTCAAGATAAAAATAAAGCGGTGTAATATTTTTGAACACTTTGCAATTAAGTCGATTTATCCAAACATTAAAAAAACGTGTCTTAATAACTCGCCTACATTGGTTAATTATTAAATTCGCAGAAATTTTAAAACATTACTTCGGTTGTACATTTGATTATTTTATGACTCAAAAAGCTCTTTCATTTCCTACAAAAATTTTCTATATAAAACATTCATATGTGTAATAAAAATTATTATTCCAAGGTCTAATGACTTTGGCATGAACCAGCGTACCTGAGGTTATTCGTAATATTTCTACCACTGCCAAAAGTATCTCGACAATATAGTGTTTAATATGTTTGACATTAAGGAAAGAAGTTTATGATCATTGATGACGATTTATAATTTAGAAGGGACACGTGTCGGTGTGTTTCTATGTCGCATGTCAGAGTATTTGGTAAAACTGCCAAGTAGAAGTTCTTAAAATTAAATAAGGTTCAGTGTGCTTAGTTGTTATTATTAAAAAATATAAAAGGTATCTTATAAATCTAGAACTTTCTCACCTGAGTCGTGAATTCTACGCCTTTATTGTGGCTGATCTCGTTAAGGTATTTACTTCGAAGAATATAAACACTGTTGTACGAAACAAAACATTAATAGACAAAAACTAACACTAAAAACGGTACATATACTATCTTTAAACATCTTCAATTTTTAAATTCGTACATCTCGTCTGCCGTAAATTCATGGAACAACAAAAAACATAAAAATTAAATCGTAAACAAAAATGGGTCACTTTAGTTCACACAGCTTGCTTTTTTACTTCGCACCAAAGAGTTCGGAATTTGAGTCAGAAAATACAACATCCTCCGGCCCAGAAAGATAAGTTATTCTTTATCATAGTCAAGTTCCAATGGATATAGGTGTTGGACTGCTCGCCGAATGAAATTGCCCGTTGCCAGTCTTAAAGTGCATGCACGAACCTTTCCGTCCCTACCAGGATGAATATCTGTGACAATGCCTAATTTCCATAAAAGCCTTGGCTGATTGTCTTCTTTAATTTGAACAACGGCTCCTTTTTTTACTTGTATGCCTTTGGAGTGATCTGTATAATGGACAGATTTTAAATCCATTAGGTAAAATTGTTTCCACTTCAACCAAAATTTTTCTACTAAGTTTAATCTGTATCTATATCTGCGAGTTACTTCACTTTTGGTAGAAGGAATGATCCTTATCTTTTCCGGTGGCAAAGCTGTCAGTCTTTTCCCTACCAGGAAATGTGCTGGACATAAGGGGATGGCTCATTTACATCACTCGATACAAAGGTTAATGGGCGGGAATTCAAAACAGCTTCCACTTCCTCTAAAGTGGTTTCAAATTCTTTGTAGTCTAATGAAGATCTTCCAAGGATTTTCTTAAGGCATATCTTCGTTGAACGTACCAATCTTTCGTAGAATCCTCCCCACCACGCTGCTCTCTCTACGATGAATTTCCATTCAATTCTTTTTTCACTAAAATAATTTTGCACCTCAGGATTCTTTATCAAATTCCATATCTGCTGTAAATCCCTGTCCGCTTTCTTGAAGGTTTTAGCATTATCGGTGTAAATAATCTTGCAAATACCACGACGTGAGATGAATCTTCGAAAGGCCATTAAAAATTCGGTCGTTGTTAAATTCATAACAATTTCTAGATGCACTGCTCTTACTACTGCGCATGTAAATAAAACAACGTAAATCTTGGTACTATTTTTGAGGTATAAAGGACCTAGGAAATCTGCTCCTGTCACTTCGAACGGTGATGCTTCTTTAATTCTATCTGGAGGAAGGGGTGCAATGTCTTGGCAGTAAGGTTTAGTGCTGAATTTTTTACAGATGATACATCGCCTTAGTATACGTTTTACTTGTTGCCTACCCTTTATAATCCATAAACTTTCTCTTAATTGGGCGAGTGTTTCGGCAACTCCAGCATGAGCAACTTCTTCATGAGCTCTTCTGATTTGAAGATATGTAAAATGACTTTTGCTAGGAAGGATAATTGGATGTGCTTCTGAATAACTTAAATTTGAATTCTGGAGTCTTCCTTTTAATCGCATGATTCCATCTTCATCTAAGAACGGATTTAAATTTAGAATTTTTGATTTTCTTGGGATTAATTTCTTCTTAAACAATGCTTCTCTTTCTTCTGGAAAGTATTTCTCTTGCGTCTGTTTTATCCAATATTTCTCGGCTTTCAACATTTCTTCAGCACTCAAAGGTCCTGAAAGTTTACTTAAACGTATCTTTGTATTGTTCGCAAATCTGAATATCCAACAGGTGATGCGAAGTACTCTAGTCAATATACTGTAATTTTCAATTTTAAAAATTGTATTTTCTTCTTGAGTCACACAGCTAGCTTGGAGAATTTTTGTTTTCATTGATGATCTTTTCTCTACTTCGACACCTTTAATATCAATTTCTTTCGTTTCTTGAGGCCAAAATGTTTCATTTTCTTTCAGCCACTTGGGACCGTTAAACCATGCTTCATTTTTCAAAAATGATTCTGCTTTTTCACCTCTGGTTAACAGGTCGGCTGGATTTTCTGAGCCAGGGCAATGCGACTACAAGTTTGGATTTGTTTTTTGCTGTATTTCTCGAATCCTATTCTGAACAAATGGCTTCCATTCTTCAACATTGCCTCTGATCCAATGCAGAACAATCATTGAATCTGTCCAGAAATGTAGACTGATTTTCATTTCTTTGAAAAGACGTTGATTAACATAGGCTGTTAGTCTAGTCCCTACTAGTGCGCTCATTAGTTCCAATCTTGGCAGAGATAATTTCTTGACTGGAGCAACTCTGACTTTGGAAATGACAAAACTAGTAAATATTTGTTCGTTAACACGATATCTTAGATAAAAAACAGATCCATAAGCTTTGGAACTTGCGTCGTTAAAACAGTGCAATTGTAGATCTTGAATCGCATCTTTTGAATAGTCACCAAAATAATATCTTGCAATCTTTGCAGCTTCAACAGAACTTAGTTGCTTGCACCACTTAATCCATTTATTGTGCATATCTTCATTCAATTTATCTTCCCAATTTAGACCTTCTTTCCAAATTTCTTGCATAAGAATTCTTGCAGTTACCGTAAAAGGATTCAAAATTCCTATGGGATCATATATTCTTCCTATCATCTTTAAAACTTCTCTTTTGGTTACACCGTTATTCTTATCGTCAAATTTCAAAAGATTCTGTAATTCGACTTTGAAATAATCTTCTTGGGTATTCCATTTATAACCTAGAACTTTTGTATAAGCAGAATTTTTATGGACAGTTTCTTCTTTTAAGTCAAATTGCGATTGAAGACTTTCGGAATTTGTAGTCCACTTGCGCATATTGAAATTAGCCTCTTTCAAAATGGTCTTAACCTCAGCATATACCTTCAAACCTTGTGATTCTTCATTTACACCAGCGAGTAAATCATCAACGTACAGACAATCATTAAGCAGATCAAACGTATCTGGAAATGTGGATTTGTATTTCTTGATATGATGTTTTATAGTTGCAGATAACAGAAATGAACTAGGGTTCGCTCCGAATAAAACTCTGGTCATTCGTAATGTTTTCAACTTCAAATTTGACACTGGATTAGGAGAATTTTCCATCCATAAAAATCTAACAGCATCTCTATCTGCAGGATCTAAACTAATTTGCAAATATGCCTGTTCAATATCGCCGGTGATTGCAATTTTATGTAATCGAAATCGAAGTAAAACATCGAGTATATCTGGATTTAAATTTGGACCTGCATGTAAACAGTGATTCAACGAAATAGATTCGGAAGAATGAGAGGACGCATCGAAAACGACTCTAAGTTTGGTAGTTGCTTTGTCTTCCGGTATAACTGCTTGGTGAGGCATATAGTAAGATACTGAGTTTGGCTCCGAATTAACAACTTCTGCCATTCCTTTCTCTAAATAATTATCTATAACATTGGCATATTTTTCATAAAATTCTGGACATTTTTCAAATTTCTTATTTAAACTATATAGCCTTTTTCTCGCTAACTCATAATTATCCGTTAATTCAACAACTCTTTCATTCCAGGGCAACTGCACTTGATACAAATTATTCTTAAATGTAACAGTTTTATTATAATTTTCAAAAACTGCATTCTCTATATCAGATTGTTCCTTTTCTGGTTTTATACCCATAGTTTCTAACTCCCAAAAAGCCTTTAAAGTATTATTTACATCGGTATTCCTATCCAACTCAACATGCTCCGAAACAGCTTTCATGACACTAATTGAAGTTTGTAAAATATTAGCATCTTTAGACGCAGTAGAACCATTAACAGTCCATCCTAAAATTGTTTCAGAAAGTACGAGATCATCTGAAAGTCTACGAAGCTTCCCTGTAACCATTTTCCAATAATAATCACTTCCTATCAAAATAGATAATCGAAAATATTTTGAATCTCCATAGGTTCTATCAGCTAATTGCAATTTATTTCTATATACAAAATCTCGTATTCTCTTCTCGGGTACGGCAAGTAAAGCTTCACTAATTTCAGGTGTCTCTAACACTTCAATCGTAATACTTTTCTTCAGCATTTCGGGATTTTTCAAAAGAATTCTGTATCGCTTACGTTTCTGATTTATCGCGGCTTTAGAGCCAAAAGCGTGAATTGTAACATCTTCTTCTCCCACTACTTTTAAACCTAATTTTTCTGCAACGCTACTCAGTATAAATGATCTTTGCGACCCTAAGTCATATAATAGACGTAATTTCGATTTATGTTCTTTTCCGATAGCTAATGCAGTAGCGGTTTGCAAATAAATATCTCGTGTTACGTTCCCATTTTGAATTGATGAAACTAATGTATCTGTTATTTCCCCTTTATTCTCGCTTTCTTCACAAATCACTGAATTATGCCTCCGAAAACAAAATTTACATCTATTTTTAGACTTACAATTTTTAACTAGGTGAAATCGCTTCAAACATAAAAAAACATCTTGCTTGACTCTTTATAGCATTTTTCTTCTCTTCTATTGTTTTAGAACAAGTTTCTATATCATGGCTTTCTGAACAGAATACGCATTTATTTTCAACATTCGTATTCAAAGTAGCTGCCGTAGGCATTTTGTGCTTAAATGATTTACTATTAACAAAATCCCTATCTGAAAAATCTTTTTTTACAACTACTTTGTTCCCAAATCTTGTATCGTCATCTGATTCTTTCTTGCCAAACGAAAATGCGCGATTTCTTGTTTCGATTTCCGCTCCCAAATAATCTAATAGCTTCGAAACATTCCACGATTCTGCTTCATCTTTATTTTCTCTGTTATAATTCAACATTAAACTATTCGGTATTAACTTTGTTATTATAGGAAATAATAAACTTCCATAACTTTCTAACTCGATTCCTAATGATTTCAAACTGCGTATATGTATTTCGCAAGTATCGTACAAATTGCGCAATTCTTTCAAATTAGAAGAATTACGGACGGGTGGCAAATTTAATAACTTATTAATATGTGACCTGATCAACATTTCTTTTTTTCCGTAGCGACTCTCTAAAATATTTACAGCCATATCATAATTTTCTTCAGAAACTAATAATCCTTGAATGGCAGTTTGCGCCTCTGATTTTAGGAGACTTTTCAAATATGTAAATTTATCTATTTTACTTATTTCATCATTGTCATGGATAGCTGATTTAAACTGACTGTAAAATTCTTGCCAGTTCTCTAAATTACCATCAAATTTCTCAATATTCAACTTAGGCAGGTTAACGCGAATCCCATGTTTGGCCATAAAAGGCAAATAGGCGTTCATATCACTAGGGGCAACCGCCGAATTTGAAACGATATTTTCTTCTTTCTGTAAATCCTTCATTTTACGATTTAATTTAGTTTTAACGGAAATAAACTTTTCCCTATACTCTTGGTTGGATTCAAAATCTGACTCCAAGCTTTTTAAATCTTTTATTTCTCCCTCAATATTCTTACATAATTCAAGAAATTGATTTTCTTTATCATTAATTTGTGCAAACGATTCTTCTAACCAAAACATATCAATTGTACTATCGGATTTTTCAAACATATCATTGATATTATTCATGAGCTTCGTTGCGCTAGATTTAATAACTTTACGTTTCGACTTCAGTGCATCTAAATTTTCCATTTTAAATATTCTCAAAGGAAATAAATACTTATCAAATAATATTTCAACCAAATAAAAACGCGACGTATGGGCGCCAAATGATATTATATAAAAAATATAAAAGGTATCTTATAAATCTAGAACTTTCTCACCTGAGTCGTGAATTCTACGCCTTTATTGTGGCTGATCTCGTTAAGGTATTTACTTCGAAGAATATAAACACTGTTGTACGAAACAAAACATTTAATAGACAAAAACTAACACTAAAAACGGTACATATACTATCTTTAAACATCTTCAATTTTTAAATTCGTACATCTCGTCTGCCGTAAATTCATGGAACAACAAAAAACATAAAAATTAAATCGTAAACAAAAATGGGTCACTTTAGTTCACACAGCTTGCTTTTTTACTTCGCACCAAAGAGTTCGGAATTTGAGTCAGAAAATACAACAGTTGTAGTACGTCGATAAACGCGCTGCCCACGTAAATTTGTCTAGGACAAGAGAATACTTAATGAAAGTGATTGGAACTTAGAAATTGATAATGAAAGTAATAATGATTTCAATTTTCGAGAAAGAAGTCTTTAGAAACTAAACAATTAAAATGACGTGATTTCGAACCTCGGTTCTAAATTTTATGTTCACGGATATTCAAAATAATGATTTCTTCAAGTTCGAACTAGCGCAATATCTCAACTATGCATCGCTTGTGAATGACTCAAAATCCATTTCAAAGAGAATGAATTATAGTTTACATTACTATAGCTAATGAACTCAAAATGTGTCTCACAACACAATAAAATTAATTTTAAGGAGTATGGCAACAGCCCGAAATGTATTTGCTTTCAACAGTTTACTAAAACTATGATCTTTCTTTTGAAAGATTAATAAATAATAAACTTACGTATTATACCTTTATTAACATTATTGTATTATCATTGCAACCATAGCGTAACAGCTCTGAAATCAGTGACGCAAAACATTCTTCATCACATATATAATTTTACCAGATTTCAAATGTTTCAGTTACTCACATAAACTTTTTTTCAGGTGTCCACTCAATTAATGCAGCGAAAAGTGTGATTAGACTGTATAGAATGGATTGAATGATAATTTGTTTCACAATCAAACAATCCCAATTTGCTCAAAACTGATTTTGTGGAAATCTCTGAAAAATAAATGTCAATATCAGAGCACGAAGAACATTTTTTGAGAAATCATAGTTCCTCAAACAACATTCGGCAGATATAGTTCCAGACATCCGTGAAATTTTGAATTACTCCAATATTTATAAAATCAAATCTCATGTTACCACATGATACATTATAGTAATTAGAAGAAATGTGCATAGATTGGAACCTCCAGTAATTGACACCTTTCGAATTCTTTCTTGCACTCGTACGAATTACTCTTACAATGTTTTAAATCTATTTTATACTTATCTTTGTTTTTTAATGTATGGTAGAGATAGATACATTAAAAATTATTGTTAAAAATTTTTCGTAAAATTATACCTTTTAATAGTAATTTTTTTTATATAAATATGATCACAAACACCAGTAACTGACACCATCTATACTTGAAAACTAATAACTGATACATAATTTGTGACAAATAAGACAAATGAGTTATCACTAGGTGACGGTACTTTGCAGAATTGCTTATTTATGACAGAAAACGCTTATTTGCGCTAACTTTTTGCAAACGGATGATTTACTGGTCAAGTGTGAGTAACTGGGGCTTTCATTCTAGGAAACTGAGATGTTTTTTATCAAAAAGTTAAATATATATATATATGTTTGGAGTAATCAGATTATATTACAGGAAATTTAACCCGTATTTCCGACGTATCGATCCTTAAACTGATATTAATGTAGTATGTTTAATGATTCATAAAATAAAAGCTCTAAAATGTATTTGTATGAGAAATTCTTTATTATTGCTTTACATATTTATTTATCTTATGCACTGAAAAAAAAAACATTAATATGAATTTTGTGTTAAATCATTCCTCCAATTCAAAGGTTACGTGACGGAAAAACACGGTTTGGACTCTTAAAATTAGATTATGTATTAATGTAACAGATGTTAATAAAATTGCAATGAATTTATACAAACATTAAAATCAAGTTTTAATGTGACAACTAATATGACTTTCTAAGAGTAAAATATCAAAACCAATTAATATAGAACTTTAGTATATTGTGAATTTATGTATAATGTCCTAAATGCGGATATATCGTTATTTTCGCCGCTAAACGTATGTTTCGATTACTGCGGCAATATCGTAGGATTAATTAGCCTCACTAATGAAGAGAAACCTGTTCAATAAGCATGACTTTAGTTATATGTTGTCCTTGAAGCTAGTGAAGTACAAGAAACAAGGTGCATAGCATTTATTGAGAGTATAATAGAAATGAATTCTGTCATTCATATACAATGAATCATTTATGATAAAATATGTAAAATTTTTAATTAACCGATGAATTTAGATAACGTAAAAAACTTATAATCAACAAAACATCATTGGTCCACAACGAATTTGTTTTAATTTTAAAAGTCTCTAGATTTAACTTCGTCTTTATGTTATGTTATATTTTTAATTCTATAAGCTACATATTCTTACAAACCTTTTTTTTTAACTCAACGGGTTCAAATATTACAAAATCTGATTAACATATTAAAATATATCATATATATCGTAGTTAAACAAAATGAAAAATACAATATACTTTTAATGAATGAAACTGCATTTCATAATCATTGAACCTCATTGTGGTTCTTCATTTTCCATCAATCTTTGTTCGTCATTAATTAGCATCAGCATGACGATAATCATTTATGCTCTCAGTTCTAAACAAGATTAAGTTATTAATCATACTAAGTAAGTATATTTCATTCTTAAAATGACAGGAGAAACTGTGTAAATACGAAATAACCTTTATTCTACTAATTTTTAAGAATTTGTAAAGAAATGCAAAAGTAAACTTTATACACTTAATACATCAAAACTTTAATGATAAGTTAAATATTCTTGTGGCAATATATTTTTTAAATATCTGATAGCGATTACGTGGCTTAAATATTTGTGAACAATTTATTAACGACAAATGGTATCATGTTTATAATATATACATTTAAAATGCACGTCTGTATTTTTAGTCAACTGAACTAAGTTTCCAACAAAATCATTTTTTTTTAACGGACAGCTAAATTTGTTGATGAGCCAGAATTTCTAATTTAAAAATACGTTATATTTTATATTTAACTAGCTGCAATACCCAACATTGCTCTTGTCAGAATATATCACACGCTTAATGGCACGATGACCAGTTACCCTATGCGATGAGTTTCAGCGATCGTTGTAGTTCATTACTTCAGCATTGAATAAGGATATCATAATGGCTATATTCGTTATCGAAAATTACTACTGCAACTTCATTGACTTGAGGACCTTTAAATCTTCGTTCATGCTCACCGGCCGACCTTTTGTCGACCCGAATGACGATCTTATTGCTGCCTTCAACCATTCATTCTATAGACGTCTTCGATACATTGATCAGTTAATTGTAATTATGGAATAAACTTTGTAACTCTTGAACAATTTCTCGCTGCAGTCCCTGAATGCGAGTGCATCGCTGATCTTTTTCAAGTTTTTCATCACAAACAAAATACATTTGTAGGAATTTTGGTGTTTTATTTGGTATGGCATTAGCGAGCCTACTTGATGATAAATTTGCCCTTGGACTGGGCTAAAAACTGAGCTGAAATTTCTAAGTTGCACATTTATCCACCTCCGAACAAAGTCATTAGAAAGCAAGAATTGTATCGACATACATTTTACAAAAAAGGTTTTGATTCTGGTGCCGTTCCGAATCATATAAGCGAATAGTTCTATATGGTGGTACTTGTAATACTAGTGATATAACTTTACAACTCATACTCGTACAGCACATACCTACAGTATCGCCCTTAATTTGTTTTGCGCCTCAGTGCTTGCATGTGTTGTCCATTTTCTCGATGACGATATTGGGATGTTCATAATATTTTTTCATGGAATCATAATGGAACGCCTCAAGTTCTAAATTGTAGTTTCTTCGCGCTGTAACTCGTTGATATTAACGTAGAGTGGTCATTTATTCTTTATTTTGTTTATTCAGCATTTGACGTTGATAAGCTGATTTAAGGTTTCTTAATTGAACTCACTTTAATTCGCGTCTCTTCATTAATGTTAGTTCTTTGTTCCTAAGTTTAATTTCTCTTATTTGTTGCACTTCTGCGAATTTTCGAAAATCGTCTTTCTCTTTCTTCTTTTGTTTCTTTTCTACTTGCTGATTTTCTTCTCTACGAATTCACATAAGATTGTGAAAAAACGCTCTTTTGCGTTTTAGCATTTTATCTGTAAGAAAAACTTTTGAAAATAAATCAATAAACAAAAACAAATCATTAGTAGTATGTAACAAAAGCAAAAAAAAAAAAAAAAAAAAAAAGTTTTGTACTCACTCCGATAAGTTTTTTAAGAAAACAATTGAATAGAAAGAAAAGAGAAAAAGGAACTAAATATTTGTTTTTGAAATCACTTGAATTTTTAAATTGAATAGGCACTTTTGACTTTTCAGTATTTTTCTCTATGATCCTCACTTGATCGTTGCTAAAATGTGACTGACTAAAGCGCACTGAGCTTCGACTTATATACCACTGACAATCAAAATTTCGCACATTCTCGAACATCCTATATTATTCTAGATCATATTAGAACAGTTCAGATTATTTTCGTAGATTTTAAATTTCTCATTATTATTGTACAGTATTTTATATTACTCTGGAACATTATAGATAAATCTAGATCTTTTTAGAGCATTTTCGATTATTATCAAACATCGTAGAGCATTTTAGATTATTTTAGGACACATTACGTTCTTGTGGAATAGTTTAGATTTTTCTTCATTACTGTAGAGCATTTTAAACTATACTGGAACACTATAGATCATTCTAGATCGTACGAATATTTTAAATCATTACCAAACATCCAAAAGTTTTCAAGATTATTTTAGAAAACTTTAGATTATTCTGGAACATTTTAGGTTACTCTTGGTTATGGTAGAGCGTCATAGATATTAAAATGTTTTATACTCATTTCAATAAAGTTTTAAGAAAACAATTGAATACAACGAAAAACTAGTCGGATGTACCAATCCCAAAACTTTCTTCTATCTCATACATGTTAATACTTCAAAATTCGCTATCACACTGCCAAAACTACATGGCAATCTATGCATCTCATGAGGATTCTAACGATATGAAATTCCGTGCATTAGTTCTTGAGATATGACTATCGCTGAAATCGTCTAAATTCAGCAAAATGCTGCCTAGCAGCGCCACCTATTGGGTGATTTATACCAAATCCTAATCAGCAACAATTTATGTCAACGTCTGACTGAATCTGAAGTTTGGAGAAAATCCGTACATTAGTTTTTGAGATAGAGCAATAGCGAAAATCGTGAAAATTTCTGCATAGCAGCGCCACCTATTGGTTGATTAACACCAAAACCTAATTAACAACAACTTGTGTCAACATACAACTAAATCTGAAGTTAGATGAAAATTGGTCCATTAGTTCTATTGATAGAGCTATTGAGGCAATCGTGGAAAAGGCAGCAGAGAAGCGCCACCTGTTGGGCGATTTACACCAACACCTAATCAGTAGCAAGTCATATCAAGGACTAACTTAATCTGAAGTTTGATGAAAATCCGTGCGTTAGTTCTTAAGGTAGAGCTATTGGGGAAATCGTGTAAATCCTGCAAAATTCATCATAACAGCGCCACCTGTTGGGCGATTTACACCAAAACGTAATCATCATCAATTCATATCAAGTACTAACTAAATCTGAAGTTTGATCGAAATCCGTGCATTAGTTCTTGAGATAGAGCTATTGCAAAAATCGTGAAAAATGCAGCATTGCAGCGCCACCTGTTGAGCGATTTACACCAAAAACTAATCAGCATCAATTTGTATTAGGCACTAACTGAATATCAATTTTTATTAAATTCCGTGCATTAGTTCTTGAGATAGAGCGCCCACAAAATTTGTGTCACATACACACAGACAGACAGACAGACAGACAGACAGACAGACAGACTCACAGAGTCACAGACAGACATTTTGTAAAAACATGTTTTTTGGAATCTCTGACCCCTAAAACGTGTAAATCCGTCGAAAACCGGAATTCGAAAATTTTCATGAATCCAATACTTTCTTCTTGTAAAGATAGAAGAAAGTAAAAAAGAAGTAGATACTTTTTTCGAAATTACTTGAATGTATCGTTTGAATAATCATTTGTGACTTTTCAAAATTTTTCTCTACAATCCTCACTTAGTCGTTGCTAAAATGTGACTGACGAAAACGAGCTAAGATTCGATTTATTATAGAACTGTCGATCGAACTATTGCACGTTATCGAACTTCCTATATAATTCTACATCATATTAGAATATTTCAGAATATTTTCGTAGATTCTACATTACTCATGATTATTGTATAGTGTTTTAGATTATTTTTTGGAACATTATAGATCATTTTAGAAAATTTTAAATTATTATCGACCATCCTAGAGCATTTTATATTATTTTAGAACACTTACGATTGTTCTGGAACATTTTAGATTTTCTTGATGATTGTAGAACGTTTTACACTATTCTAGAACACTATAGATTATTCTAGATCGTTTTAGAACATTTTAAATAATTATCGAACATCCAAAAGTCTTCCAGTTTAGAACACTTTAGATTATTTTGGAACATTCTAAGTTGCTCTTGGTTATTGTAGATCGTTTTAGATATTCTGGAACATTATTGATCATTTTAGATCGTTTTAGATTACATTAAAACATTTTAGATTAGAGCAATTTAGATTATTATCGAACATCGTAGAACACTATAAACTATGTTAAAACACTTTAGATTATTCTGGAACATTTTAAAACTTTCTAGAAAATTCCAAATACACATATTTCCCTCAGTGACACATGAATTGCCACTCGTGAGAAAAAGAGAGATATATCTCATTTCACATTTTTCCAAACTATCCAACCCACTTCCGCCCATCGCGACCAATCTACCTTACTAACAGCAGGAGACTAATGGTTTAGTTATCTACCACCACAGCTGCGAGTGGGTGGCAATGGGTGGTCATGGAGAAAAGTGTGTCTTTAAGCAACACTTGCCTTATATATGTATATATAAATTGAATTGACTGATTTTAACTGACTTTCAGATAAATTAAAATTAAATCAAAAATGTGTTCACATGCGCTTTTTCAATGACAATGCAAGATATAATATTTTTAGAACGTAATTATGAAACAATACATTAATTTAAAGATATTTTTTCCGTTTGCCCGACACATATGATAAATCGCCAAATATCCTATGTAACTCGTAACTTTTTAAACAACAATGGATTTAAATATGTGCCAAATAAACTCTCGCCTAAATATGTAAAAAAGCGATAAAATTGTAACAATAAAATAGTTTAAAAGCTAAAAAGTAGAAAAAAAATTAAATAAAACATAAAGTTTATCATTTCAAAGAGTATATACGTTTTTACAAATTACTTTTTTCATATTAATTACCGTGCGTTAAGAAATTATAAGACAACTTTGATTTTGAAAGGTATGAAGTAAATAAAGGTTCTAATTATAGTTTAAACACATGGGATATTAAAATACAACATATTTATTAAAATTAATTTGCAATAATTTTGAATAATGCAATAAAAATATGTTGATAAAAATATAAGCAATGATTGAAAAATACACGGTTAACAAATTATAAGACCACTTGTCTAAAAACAACAACAACAAAAAATATGTAAATTCATACGATATTGGTCCTACATTATTATTTACATCAAACGCTCTGTTTTCCATTGAAGTGACCAGGTGATTAACTACAGATTCAGAAATATCGTGCCAATCTTTTACAATGGCTACTTCTAGTTCATTCGTAGATAAAAACTGTTTAATATTAGCATAAACTTTGCAAGATAATACATCTCAAAGATTTTCCATTGGATTCAAGTCTGGACTTCGAATTGGCCATGACAGAACATGTTTTTTCTTTCTTTTTTAATCCATTGCTTGGTAGATTTAGACGCATGACAAGAAGCATTTTCCTGATGAAACAACCAGTTAGCACAAAAGGACCAAACGGTATAAAATGATCATATAACAAATCCTGATATTGCGCAGAGCTCATACGTTCCGAAATTCGGGTTAAATGGCATAATCCATCATTACTAAAAGTTTCCCAAACCATTACTCATGCTCTTCCCATTTGTCGATTGAAGCATTGTTTCTAATCATGTCAAGACTAATCTTTCGCACATTTTATAACCATCCGGACCGTCAAGATCATATTTTTTTCCCTCTAAAAATACTACTTGTTTCCATTTCTTGTCCCTTTACATGACATTTTTAGGCCATTTCAGTCTGTCTTCTTTATGATGTTTCATTAACCTCAGTTTTTTCAACTGTTTTATACATTACTATTTGATTTCAGACTCTTCTAAATTGTGACGTGTGAGGTTCTTTTGGTGAAACGGTTTGAAATTTCTCGAGTTGAAGGACATTTTTGAGTTGATAATCGAAATATTTGTCGATCATCCCGTGCTGTCAAAATCCTTTTTTTCCAGATCTTTTAATTTTATTTGAATTGAGTTTTCTAATTATTTTATTGTGAATTGCAGTTTTAGAATACTTCAGGAACCGAACTATTTTTTTATCAGAATTTTCAGACCCCTTAGGAAACCAAATTTTTCTTACTTCGGTCGCAGACAACTCTTTACCGCGCGGCACTTTCAAATATATCATAAATAACCCTATCTACACTATCGGTTGAACGAAGGGACCGTTGCATATCATCTGATGGATGGTAATTTGAAAAAGAATGATGTATTTTTACTGGGAATATATTTCTTGAGTTTTTATGATTTTAATCTCATTTTTTATGGTACCTCTTTGTATATTAGATTTCAAACCGCTCGGTTCGGTAGTTTTTGTACAAATATATGCAGACAGACGGACAGACACACGGACTTATCAGACGACAACTATAGGCGCAACGTATTTATATAATTACGACCTAACCTACGCACCTAAAAACGATCTAAAATTACAATTTCTGAGATACTACGCAGGCTAATAACTCGAAAATTTGCATAATGATTAACAGACACAAATACTCGCTATTTTTTTTAAATACGAAATAAAAATGGTGAAATACACATTAAATTGCGCATTTTACTATTTTTAATTTCGCATTCTTTTCGCAATAAAAAATGAGCAAAAATTAAAATTGTTTCTACCATCTTAAATATTTAAAATCAATCATTGCTGTGGGCTTGACTCAAGAAAGTAAGAGAAAAAATTTTTGTTCATACATATGCTTTCTGTTAATAGGTTCGCCATTGATTAACATATTTAAGATTGTATGGTTGAAGAAAAAAAGTTCTTGAAGTCATTTATAAATAAAAGAATCTCTTTCAAACTATATTTGCCGAAAGTATCGCCCGGTTTTAAGCCCTTTTCTATCGTTGACCCTGGTTAAATAAGTTATCGTTATCTGCTTTTTTATATTTGTTCTCCATTCTTCATACTATTTAGAAATTATCGCAAATTTTAAAACTCTTTTCCTAGCATTTCAAAAATTAAAATGACGATCTGTTTAAAAATTTGATGTTACATTTTATTACATGCGGTAGCAAACTTATCACAAAGAACACAGTAGCAGTTTGTCTCTGATTACATATGGTTGATGTCATTCATCAATGTACAAATTGCGTCGATTTTGGTCCAAAATCCGTTACAATAATATAGATACATTGTCTTCACACATTGACAAGAAATTGGAGACTTTTTTCAACAAAAAATAAAAAATATGTATTTTCTGGAAGAAATCTCGATCTGGATCTTTACTGAATCTGGAAGAAAAAAATAAATTAAATGATGTATGATCATGTCATGTTTATCAATATTTTTTCTAAATTCTTATAACTAATATTTACCATTTTTCTTTTAAGGAGTCTTGTACCTTTTAAACGCGTCGAAAATTAACGAAAAGTTTCAAAGTTTGAATTAGTCTATCTTCAAAACCTTTTTATGTATAAACCTGAAATTTTGGATATTGATTAAACAGATTGTGCTTTGTAATATACTACCAACAGAAATTTATTAACCCTTTACAGAATTTGTGTATTGTTGAAATCATAATAGCTCTTTTTTTTATCCCATAAGTCATTGCGCGCATGCTATCTTGAGAAAGTACGTATGGATTGTCATGAAATTTGGTAAATAAACTAAACAAATATGTGTGCTTAAAATGATCTACTTTTAAGTATTTACAATGGTAATATTTTTAGTTATGACTATTTTTATTCATTAAAAATAGAATTTTTTTTTTTATAGTTAATGAAATAATTTTAGCCTAAGAGTCGATCATTTTAAACACACATATATGTTTAGTATCTTTATCAAATTTCATGCCAATCCATGCATACTTTCTCAAGATATCATGCGCACAATAACTTATGGGGTAAAAAAAGAGCTATTTTGATTTCAACAATACACAAATTCTGTAAAGGGTTAATAAATTTTTAATGATAGCATATTACAAAGCACAATCTGTTTAATCAATATCCATAATTTCATGTTTATACCTAAAAAGGCTTTGCAGATAGACTAATTCAAACTTTGATGTTTTTCGTTAATGTTCGACGCGTTGAAAAGGTACAAGACCTCTTAAGATTAAATTTATAATTTTAGAAATGTAAGAAAAAAATCCACTTATTCAACATAAAATAAGCAATACATTAAGTTGCAGAATTTTGTTTTTCTAAAGAATATGAATAAATACTTTTGAAACGATATGAAATAGGCACTTTGAAATTAATAAAGCTTATATATTCTTTTGAAACATTTAAGACATCATTTTGGGGATTTTTATTTCTGCATGTTCACATTTTAAATAAGAAATAACATTTTTATTAAAGCATAATGTTACAAATTATTTTCATGTCAAGATTTGATATGCTTTATACAAAAATGACGTCTGTGAAAATGGCCATTTCAAAATGGAAAATGCACTTATAAAAGTAAATTTAAACGTGGAAAACCTTTTCCTCTGAGAACACAATGTGTAGAGTAAAGAATTTGTATACCAAACGAAGCTTTATATTTTTCATAAAATATTATTATATTATAAAAAATAATGTTAGAAAAATATTCCTTTGAGACCAAAGACATGACAACTCTTTTCAAGTCTATATAATAGAATACTACATACTTAAAGGAATACTGCACATAATTGAATATTACAGAGAGTATAAACATAAGAACTTTATTGGAATGATTCATGATAAGAAATGTAAATGTAGTTCTTTCACTGACTCTTTTCAACATAGTTTAAAAGTGTTTATGATTTCGGTTTGTCTGTCCATTTATCCGTCTGTCCGCCTGACCGGGCTCTAACTCTCTTAAATATATTCGGGTTGTCTTGAGTTTTCGTATATTATTAATGCTTACTATAACATGATATATGTGAAGTGTGTAGCATTTTTAGTTCATTTAAAGGGACAGTCAATTTCTTCCGTTACATTATGGTCTATGGCAAAAAAAAAAAAAATCAATTTCATTTTATTGGTGATAGACAATTCCAAGCATAACGGAAGTGATAAGCAGTTATGTAGCTCACTGAATCATGCATTCTGAATTGTATGGGTGGCAAAGTATTTACTATTTATTTACAAGATCTCACAAAAGAACATCGTTAAATAAAGGTCTACGGGGAACTGTTTGCTGCATATTTTATTTGCGTCACATTGATTCAAATATAATGAAAAGGTTACGCATCACTTAGTCTTACTGTAAGATGCTTGTTGTATAACGTAATGTGCAAAGTATATATCGTTCATTTACAGGGAAGTGCAAAATATTCGGACACAGTATTGAATTTAAAGTACAGGAGAACCTCGATTATCCGAAGTAATTGGGATCGAAGATCTTTTGGAAAATCGAATTTTTCCGACAATCAAGAATGCTTCAATTTTAAGATTAAGGAGAAATATATGCAATATTTCTTATTATGGTAACAAGTGCTTAAAAATAATGCAATAGAAAAATGAAAACACGAACAAATTACCTGGATTTTAATTTTCAAATTAAGTACCTTTTACATATATCACAAGAGTTTGAGAAAATGTTTTGAAAACTTGTTTGCCGCAGCGTTTGCTTTGAAGCTCTATCGCCTAGTTTTTTTTTAATGTTGTTAATTCACCAGCATGACAGTCTTTCTGCTGCTCCAGCCATGCCAAACCTTTTGCAAAACATTCAAAAGCTTTAGAATTGCTACTTTGTTCGTTTTCTTCATTCCACTCCGCAACTTACGGGAGCTCAAGTTAAATTCAAAGGAACTCTAAAAAAGGGGATAGAAAATAGTTATATGTACTCGTAGCTAGGAAAGGACTGCTTCCACACAAGGAATATGATAGTTAAAGAAAAGAAAGCTTTCAAAATGGATTTTGCACACAAGGAATGTAACACACACACAAAAAAAAAGCTTTAAAAATGGATTTCGGTTAACCGAGAGTTTCGGATAAAATATGTTCTACTGTATAATGCCTTTTAGCTATAATTTCAGGAAATGTGATGTCATTTATGGTGTGGGCATTTAAATAAACATTTGTTTAATCCGCAGTGTGTAGAAATGCTTTAGATTATTATACAGTGCAACACAAAAGAATTCCAATCATTGAGGTTTAACAGCTTGGATGGTTTAAAGACAGCTTTTAATTGAGCTATGCACTTCAAGTGGAATTATATTTAAAACACCAAGAAATGTTTATACAATATAATAATATAATAAAATACAATATAATAAAATCCTGTACAGGGCCACGCAAAAACTGGATACCTGGCCGCTAAAGATATTAATATTTGGGAGTGTGATTTATGTAGTTTTACTTATGTTTTAACCTGTGTAACGTATATAAAAATCTGTTGGTAATATGCAGGGCTGTACAAATGAATTCCAATATATTTTCGTATATTGATGGAAACTGCTGAAGATTTTGCAACATATTATGCATTTTCCTACTAAACTAAGTTTTAGCAAATTATGCAGAATATCTGCATTCAGTAGATTAAATGTGAATTTTCTATCTGTGATTCTTTTTCTTACTCAACTAAGTTTTAACATATTATGTTGAATATATAAAAATTTTAGATTAAATACCGAGCTGTGCAAAATAATAGGACTATTTTTTTTTCCATTATGAAGGATAATTGCTGAAATCTGGTTCTAAAATGTGTTATTAGTCTTATAAAATGTCTACAAAGTTTTTTTTTTTTTTTTTTTTTTTTTTTTTTTTTTTTTTTTTAACCTTATTAAACAGCGAGGTTTTGGTAAAGGATTCAGGAAGTGTTGGAAAGTGCTTCATAATCTATCCTTGAACTATGGTTTTCTTTCTTGTTTTTTATTCATAAACGAGGTTTTATATATTTTTCTCAGTATATCTTATTCAAGGAAAAGTGCAATTTCATTTTTTCATGAAAAAAAAAAAAATGCAGAATTATTGAGCAAATAAACAAAGAATTACAAACTCATAATTTATATGAAATAAAACCATTCATACCTTCTATAAATCAATACTTTCATCTTTTCATTAAAATGTAAACATAAAATTTAAGAAATACAATAACTAAACCAATTATATAAATTATTTCACGATGCAATACTTCATTCTGTAAAAGATGTGTTCATTCTGTAAAAAACTTCATCTGTGTAAAGGTTTCATATCCTGAAGAACTTAAATATATATATATATATTTTATCTGCACTGTTTAAAATTTGCAGTAACTGTCCAGTAATTATACCGCTTTTAAATGAAAGGGATATATAATAACGGAACATAAATTTAACTTTCTTGTGAACCTAATATTGTGAATAGCATGGTCAGATATGATTAATTATATGGTCAAGTAATCGTTTTGATTAAAAAGTGTCGAATGACTGGACAATGGCTGCAAAATTTTAACAGCGTGCTTTAACGAGCGTATATTTCTTTGAAACCAATTAAAACATTATTTTAAGATGCTGTTTCTTCGGCGTTTTTTTAAAGAAAAATAAATGTGTTTTCGTGTAAATCATATTACCCCAATCAATTTTTATGTAAAGCTTTCGTATTTTTATCCAAACTCTCATCTGCAAAAACGCTTATATCAGAAGTGGAAAATATCACCTGTACAAAATAAAACTATAAGTAGAAGGTTTTCCCAAAAGGACAACATGCGTATGACAACTTTAAGTTATTGGAGAAGAAGCTATGAATGTTTTACAAAATATACATTTTTACTTAAAAAGTTTAGATTTCTTTACGGTCTTCTGCAAAAATATAGCTATCACAAAAACATTTTTTTTGAAAGAAAACATCATTTGTAAATTGATTTTAAGGTATTTAAAACGGAGCTTTTTATTTATTACAAAATAATTACAATTTCATATATTCTTCATTAAAAAAAAAAAAAAAAAACTTAGATTATTATTCCTTTAATATTAAAAACTGAGTATCTGAATTAAATTCTATGTAGCAGAACACTATAAATATATATATATATAAATTGCTATTCATATTTGAATGTTAACTATACATATATATATATATATATATATATATATACATACATAAACTTCTCCGGATAAATGTCCAACGATAAGAAATGAGCATTATTTTAATTCATTTTCTTGTATTTTGAAGAAAAGGAAAAACAAAATATATAATTTCAAAAAAATTACTTTTGCACGTTGACATTGAAAGAAAAATTACAGAAATAGATGTTATTAATAATTCAAGAAAAGTTTGAAAAGGAATATTTAAATTTTATTTTAACACTAGATGTACAATTGTTCAAATATAATAACATATAGAACTTATCTACATATTACAAAAACATCAATTTGAAATACAATTCTCTCTCTGAAGTTCATGAATAAAAATGTCTTAAGTATTTGTTTTCGAAATATTGAAAAGTTTTTATTTTTTTGAAAAGATTTAAGGTCTCATTATTTATGATTCTTGTTTCTTTGTATTTTTCTTTAAAAAGCGGAATTTATTGTCGTAGTTTAATCTCTTTTTCTGAAATGATTCAATAGCTTTAACCGAAATATTTTCTCTGTCTAAACGTACATTTCCGAAATAATAAAATAAAGACTGTAAAAGAATAGAGCTAAAGGCAGAAAATATATACCAAGGAGAACACCATGTGCTGTTTTACTTTATGTCATACGAAACGAAATTCAAAATGTTTAAGAAAATTCTAATATTTACCTATACCTGTAGAATCCAGTTCAGGCATCTACTTTAAAAATATCATGTCTAGGAGTTGTTTAGCATATTCGAAACAAAGCTGTATGTTTTTCACAAAATTCTTATATGTACCTACAGTTTTTTAGAATTGCCTGCAGATTCTGCATTCGAAAAACAATATTAAAATGACATTCATTTGAGAACATAAGCTTCACATCTGCCTTAAATATTTTAATAGCAAAATACTATATCTAAAAATTACTCTCTTTCTCTCTCTCTCTCTCTCTCTCTCTCTCTCTCTCTATATATATATATATATATATATATATATACTTTTATACATAACCATTATATGATTACAATTACAATTCATCATATATATCCAATTACTAAATTAATAAATTTAGCATCAATACATAACACAGACATTATATAAAATAACAACTAATGTACAACAATGATATGATCATGTTGAAATGAAGTTTAATATAGACCATGTAAGATGACAAACGTGCAGCATAAAATGGAATTTCTTATATCAAAGTATCAAGTAACTACAAAAGTAGAAATCAAATGATAACACACTATGTTTTTGCGCAATTGCAGCAATAAACCTAGCGCATATTTTTTTTAAAAGTATTTTGCTGACGTTGCAAAACATTTAGCTAACATAAATTATATATTTATAAAATATATAAAAGATACCTCTTAAAAGTATTTGCGTTCCACAAAGAATTCTTGCATTTCAAAATGAAATGAATATAGCTAATTAGCGATCATTCATAATGACTTACGCATTAGCAGCATAGAAATTTAAATGATAATATATAACCATTATATAATTACAATTCATCATCTATTTCCAATTACTAAAATTAAATTAATAAATTTAGCTACAATACATAATACTGACATTATACAAAATAATAACTAATGTACAACAGTGATATGATCATGTTGAAAAGAAGTTTAATATAGACCATATAAGATGACAAACATGCAGCATAAAATGAAATTTCTTATGTATCAAGTAACTACAAAAGTATATAATTTTATATACTTATATATACTTTACGTATATACATACTTTTTGTAAGAGCTTTCTCGAACATATTTCCAACTTATACAAATAGCGTTTATTACAACAATTTTCCAAGCATGTGACAAAACTAATAGATTAATTTCTAGGTCCTGTACAGATGCTCGTTAAAATGTTTAATAGAACTGAAAATAAAACATTAAATTTGAGGAATTTCAGGTTATTTTGACGTTATTGGGAAACTCTCAAATATAATAGGAAGATAAGCAAATCAAAGATGAAAGTTTCGTGATTTACTGAAATATATTGAACGAAAAAAAGGTATTCCAATCGAAAGATTTTATTTGAGGTGAGTAGAATAACTTTGACTTAAAACAAATATATGTTACTTTCACTTTCTAGAGTATGGAAATATATATTTAAGTATATATATGAATATACAGGGTGTTCCAAAATTAGACCAAAAATTAAGAGGGGGAATAGAGGGCATCAAGAGGATGAAAACTTACCGTAGAACATGGGGTCCCAAACCACGAATTTTATCAAAAATACAGGTTGTTCTACCCTAATTCAACTTAGCTTGACAATAATAATTTTCAGAAAACTGAAGTATATTATAATGAAACATTTATAGAACTGCTCTCTTTTGTTGTAAATATGATAGCATAAAAAGTGATAGAATTTATCATTATATAGCACTTGAAGTATTCACTTAACGTTGCAAATTTGTGACTGCAATTAACAGTTCCTACGGTATCATCGACTGCGTGAACCCCTTGTTATTCCACAACAGTTTGTGATGTTATCATTTTTCATATCAAATGAGGTACATACCGTTACATTTCAATAGGTTTTTATGTTTCTTAAAATTATTGCCGTCAACTCTAATTCAGTTAGGCTGACACATCCTGTATTTGCGACTAAATAAGTGGCTTAATACCCGATGTCCTATAGTAAGATTTCATCTATCACCCTTCTTAATTTCTCGGTCGAATTTTGGAACACAACTGTATATATTGTAACCTATGATCAGTGTACTACTTCTTTGTATGCATAAATCTTACATTGATATTTGAATCTCCCGCAAAATGAAATTAATAACAAAATTAGCTTTGATATTCCCCATATATGCGTTGTTTTGACTTAAATTATAAAAAAAATCTTGTAATGTGAAAGTAAAACTTGCTAAACATTTTTGTTTTGTTACCAGTTTTCTTATACACTAAACAAACAACTGCAAAGTTAATTCTTATGAAATAATATTTGAAAGGGTAGCTAAATATTATTTTAGTATTTCCCTTAAAATTCTATATTTGTTATTGTAGAAATATATAAAAACATACAATTATTCAGCGTATATCTCGAAGTAACATTTGAAACTACAGAAGATTACATTTCCTGAATAGCATGAAGAAAATATTTTTGAAGCATATATTTTATAAGCGTGGAAAAGTTTGTATTTCTTTCAAAACGTTTAAGACATTTTTTTTAAATATTGTTATTTCACGATGTTTCTTTATAAAGAGAAATGTATTTTCGTTTAGTATATTCTAGTTCAATCACTTTTTGTTGTGTAAAGCTTCTATATTTTTATTTAAAAGTCTCATCTTCCAAACCGTGCATTTCAGAAATTTAAAATTGCACCTGCACAAACATTTACATGAAAGTAGAAAGTCTCTCCCAAAGAGAACATCATGTGTAAGATTACTAAGTTATTCCAAACGAAGGATAATACTTTTTCACAAACTTTTTATATATATGTATATTTTTTACGCTGTATCACAGATACTTCATTTCGAAAATCATTGTTACAATGTTTTTTTCTTTTTTTTTTTTTGAGGGAATCTTCATGTTCTGGAAGATAAATTTTAGAAAACAAGAAAAAATCAAATGCAGAATGGTTATATTGTAGACTCAAATGATAAAATTCACGGAGAAGGAAACACTTTAAATAAAATTGCATTTTCCTCTAATATTGATTAATAATCTGTATATAGCATGCTCCAGGTTTTATACATGTATTCCAACTCATATATTTAATCTTCATTTATGAATCTGCATTAAATAACGTTCTTAAGATGTAAATTTATTAGCTGTTAGAATCACGATTTGGAAATTATAATATGCACATTTCGAGCAGAAAAACATACACCCATGGAAAGTATGTTTTTCTTCGATGTATGTTTTTCTTGTGTTTTTCTTTTTTTTTTTTTTGTCGAATGGAGCCCACAATTCATATCTCCTAAGTCGTTAGTCGCAAACCAGTAACATTTTATCATTCGAACAATGTCCTATCGTAGGGCTTTTTTAAAATACATTTCTACATGTTGGCTAATGTTGATAACAATTTTAGGTAACCCTCATTTTTTTTTTTGCTTTAAAAAAGTACAAAATATCAGTAAAACATTCTGTATTTATTTAAAGAATAATGCCATTTAATAACATATCTTTGTCATCTGTCATGCATTAAAAGCGAATAAATGAAAGACATTTTAAATTTCAAAATGCATGTTCGGTTTTTTTCTCTTTAATAAAAAGAACTTAGGTAATGAGAGGCACGAGAATATTTTACTAAGTAGAACTGAAGAGAAGCCGATTGCAGTGAAATATTAAAATTTTTTTTACACAATTATTTAATTGGTAAATAAATCAAAATAGATATAAATTCCCAAGTGGGTGAAAAAAGTCCGGGCAAAGATTCGAACCAGAGATATCTTGATTGAAACCGTCAATGCTCTAACGACTGATACATCTCGGAAAAATTTAAAGGAATATTTCAAAGCAATCTGGAGGACTATTTAATCCAACTAAACTTTAACAATCACAGTATCTGGTTTGATATCTAAATCTGCTCTACAAAATAAGTAAACAGTTATTTTTTCAATAACAGTAAACGCTGCATTCGTAATTATATTAAAACTTGCGAAACATTAGATTATTTTTAACACAATTATTTAATTGTTAAATAAACCAAAATAGATGTAAATTTTCAAGTGGGTGAAAAAAGTCCGGGACAGCATTCGAACCAAAGATATCTTGATTGAAACCGCCAATGCTCTAACGACTGACACATCTCGGACAAATTTAAAGGAATATTTCAAAGCAATCTGGAGGACTATTTAATCCAACTAATCTTTAACAATCACAGTATTTGGTTTGATATCTGAATCAGCTCAACAGAAAAAATCGGCATTTATTTTTGGAATAACAGTAAACTCTGCATTCTTAATTATACTAAAACCTATGAAATGTTAGATTATTTTTAGCACAATTATTTAATTGGTAGATAAATCATAACAGATGTAAATTTCAAATTGAGTGAAAAAATTCCGGGACAGGATTCTAACCAGGGATATATTTGCTAAAGACGCCAATGCACTAACGACTGAGCCATCCCGCGAGAATCTGGTGGACTATATGACCCAACTAACATTTAACGATTGCAGTATCTGGTCTGATAACTGAATCATCTCAACAGAATAAATCGAAAGTTATTTTTGAAACTGCCGTAAACGCTACATGCGTAATCAATAGAATAAATCGAAATTTATTTTTGGAACTCCAGTAAAAGCTACATGAACTGCATACTACTGCAGTTCCAAAAACAGATTTCGATTTATTCTGTTGAGCTGATTCAGATACCAGTCCAGATCCTGTGATCGTTATAGGTTAGTTGGACGACATAATCCTTCCTATTCGTCCGGGATGGCTCAGTCGTTAGAGCCTTAGCGCCTTCATCAAAGATATCCCTATTTCAAATCCTGGCCCGTTTTTTTTTTTTTTTTTTTTTTTTTTTTTTTCACTCAATTGGAAATTTACATCTGTTACGATTTATTTACAAATTGGATAATTGTGTTAAAAATAATCTAATGTTTCACAAGTTTTAATATTATTACGAATGCTGCGTTTTTTGCAATTCCAAAAAGATTTGTCGATTATCATGTTTAGCTGATTCAGATATCAGAACAGATACTGTGATTGTTAATGATTAGTTGAATGAAATAGTCCTCCAGATTCGTCCGGGATGACTCAGTCGGTAGAGCATTTGCGGCTTCAGGAAAGATATCCCTGGTTCGAATCCTGGCCCGGACATTTTTCGCCCACTTGGAAATTTGCATCTGTTATGCAGTGAAATACCCCACTTATGCTGCTGTAAGAATGAATTCCGGAAAGCTTTGATAAGATAACGGGCATTACTGAATAGCTGAATAATTATAAAAGAGACCGTACGTTTCATTTTTTTATGACTGGTCCTTAGACAATTTTAACTAGATAGTGAATATGTGTGTGGCACTTGGGCCTCTTATGAACACTGTTTGCCAAATACAAATTGCTGCCATTATGCTACTATAAATGCATATTTTTGCTATATTTCAAAAGGTTACGTTTCAAAATAGGTTTGAGCTGAAGAATCTATATTTTGCTGAAAAGAGAATTTAAAATCATTCATGATACGACATTAAAAATAAAATTAAAACGACTAAGTATAAAATTAAAGCTAGTATTTTTAATCACTATTTTATAAGCATTCAATGATTATCTAGAAAATCACGCCTTACTCCATGACTGTAAATTATACGTTTTTTACGAAAGTTTCTATTACGGTACTTTAATTTGGGGTGGCCACGGTACTCCATTATGCAAAATTAACTGCTTCTTTACGCTTGGTAGAAAGGGCGAACTAGTAAATATAATAAAATGTATAGAAGTTTTCCTATGTTTCCTTTTAAGATACGGCCAGCGGAATGAAAATGAAATAAAATTTAAACTATATTTTTAGTATTTCTAAATTTATTTCTCAAAGCCTAAGCATAATTTAAGTAATTTGGAACTATCAATTAATTGTATAACACATCTTTTAATCCACCGTCGGTCGCAAAAAGCCTGACAGGCGCAGCGTATTTCTTCCGTTCTGCTCTCCGCCACTAGAGTGCGCGGGGATTCGCACCTCCAGATACACTCGTCTTTTTCAGTTTTGTTTGTGACGCACCTAGCCATTTCAGCGCCATTCACTCGGAGTAGAGATTTATCCCTAGTGGCCTCTCAGGAAAATTCCGAACGAACTCGTCCGTTTTTTTTTTTTAAGGTTCTTATTTTCTATTATTTGTCATCACAATTTTTTTCGCACATTTCATGAATGAGAATAACAAAAATTGTGGGAAATTTGTAGATTTGAGATCATTTTCGTGTTCGGAAAATTCTTGTTTTCTATAACCTCCGCGAAAAAAAAATTCATTCCGTGAACACCATTCTTATATCCTCTCTTCATCACGACAATGCAAATGATCCTTCTTCTGGAGATCAAATGAAACCAGGAATGACTACTTTCTATAGCATAGTCAAAAGCGGGGTTTATACTTCAGATGAAATGCGCGCTACATACAATGTAACCTGAAACATCAAGTGTTGACCAATGGTAATTTTCTATGCAACGCTTAGTGTAGGTTTCATCAACACTCAAATCATTTACCTTGGAAATCAACTTGAACTACTGCACAGAAAAGTGTCGCTGGAAAGGGTTGCCCATAATTTGATAATTAAAATGCTGCGTCGAAAAAGATAACTGGAATTCCAAGGAACCTGCAAGTTCTTTTTAAAAGACATCGTCCCATCGATAATCGGGAGAAATCCCACCCTCCCCCCATCCAAAAAGATGTTAATGCATCATCGGTACTGCAGGAACAGGACATAGAAGGATGTCGAACTATGAGTATTATAAATGTCATCATGTAATCTGCCTGGCCCATGCAATTATTATCTGCCAAGTGCTGCACTTCAATGGGTCAACGTACCTCCACCGTTCAATATTGAACGCAATTTGGTACTGGGTTTGAAATTTCAATCTTTTTTGTAATACTTACTTTTAGTATAATAAACGAGGTTTTTTCATTGAAATTTCAAATATTCTCTCTTTGTGCATCCTAATGAATGTCCCTGATCACTTTAAGACTGCTAGAGTTGCGTCAATATACAGGTAATAACGATTTTTAACAGATGCCTTTCAGGCACATTGCGCCCGGACTTGGGAGTCCCAGAATTTCGACCGTCGGAGGATTAAAATTATATATTATATTCGTTTTATTTTTTTTTACATTTTGTAGTTTAAATTATTCCACTGTTGAAGTTTCACAATCATCTTTCATATTTTGGCGAGCGTGGTACCGTTAACACTATTGTTGTGACATGGGTACAACTATAACCGTAAAGAATATTTGTTGATATAACACCTGTTTCTGGATATCGGAAAAATGCCTTAAAATTGATATTTTATTACATTCAAAAATACAAAAATGTTATATATAATATCATCGAAAACAAACCTGTATGCAAATTTCGTATAATTCTAGCATCTCAAGGAGGGAGGAAATATCTCATGTGACTCACTCATGTAGTTAAGCATTTGACAAATGGGATGTTTTATGAGGTTGTTTGAAAATTCAATTAGCAAAATACGCATTAGGAATAAGATTATCTTCCTATATTTTGGTATTTTTGCAGTTTTAAATGCTGCATAGTTGTACCCCGTTTCCTCAGAAGAAGTGCTTACTTTGGAGTTAGGATGGAGTTTTTCTGAATTATTTTTTTTATTGCAATCAAACAGTATTTACATATGCATGTTCAAAGAAAACCCCTTTCCGACAATTTCTCTAAAACAATTAATGCCAATTTGCAAAAAGAATCTTTGGAGATTGGAACCTTTTTAAATTCTTACTTTGAAAACTTCAATTCGCATTTTCTCCACTTTACCTAAATGAATTTAAATTTTAGTGCTTTTCCAATATAGAGGTCTTTACGAGATAGCAAAAATTGATTTGGGGGATAAGGATATTTTTCATGCATATTTTCTGATAACCTGTCATATGTTTCATATAAGCAAGCTTTTTTTTTCTGCAAAGTTTATACAATTTATTTATTATAAATATTTTCATTTATCTATTTTTGTATTCAGACAGAAGTAAATGATATATAAAACATTATCCTAATATATGTTAATAAAATATTCTTACATCTATAAATAAATATGTAAACAAGCATAAAAATTTAAATTTATTCTTATAACTTTTTTTAACAGTTTGTAACAAATCTCAAGCTCAAATTGTGCCATGTCGTTTAAAAAAATCAAGGTTTCTATAGTGAAAAAACAAAAACAAATTTTATATGTCTATACTTTAAAATAAGAAATTGGTTATTAATATTTCTTTTTATATTGAACAATATTTACATTAAAAAATGTATTTTATAAAGAATTTACCCATAGCTTTGTAAAATATATTTTTACTATATACTGTGTATATTTAAGAATATATTCAAGTTTTTGCTCAAACGAAAACGGCAGGAAATGTCAAATGCACAGTAGATAGCAGCTTAGCAGCTTGCACGTAAGCTTCGGTTTCATTCTCTCAGAAGCTTATTATGGAAAGCCCTACTGTCTTCTTAAAACCCCTCTAGAAATAAACACACCCATAGGATATAAACACACCCTTAACACTATTTGTGAAAATCCTTGTTAAAATGGAATTCTTGTTCTTGTGTTTGATTTGGAGTTTAGAAATAATACTTTTAAAAATGAATAATTCCAGAAAAATATTGTTAAATTAAAGAAAAAAACTGAATATTAATATATATATATATATATATATATACATATATATATATATATATATATATATGTTCTAAGGAAAACGGCATGAAACGTCAAATGCACCGTAGATAGTAGCTTAGCAGCCAGCATGTAATGTTCAGTTACATTCACTTACAAGCTTGTTACGTAAGGATTTACTGCTTTCAGCCTTCTAAAATGCCTCTATAAATATGCACACTTTTAGGGAATTTTGTGGAAAATCCTTGTTATAATGTAGATGTTGTTTTTTTGTTCATTTTTGCCTTATTGAATAATATTTTCTAGAATAAATATTTTTATAAAAATATTTTCGATTCAACACTACCGTGCGAAAATCCATTATTTTCAATAAAGAAACAGATTATATTCATAAATATAAGTGATATTTCTAAAGAAAATATCATCTTAGCGTTATCTATGTAATATTTATAAAAAGTGTGTATGACACAGTTATAGAGTTTTGGGGTTTTTATTGTTTCACACATATTTGAACGCTGAAATATAAGAGGAGAAAAAATACAATTAAAGAATACTGTTTTGCGAATCTCTTATATAAATTCACTTTGAAAAGTATTTTTACAATTGTTATCAAAGAGTTAGATTATTTTAACTAATTTGTTTCAGATATCATATAACACTATTATGCGAATACAAGATGCCAAGTAGCATGTCATTATGAAGAATCAGAAACACAAATAATAATAAGAAGCAAAAAATACTCTGTACTTTTTCAAAATACGTATTTTCGAAAGATGTGTATTCTTTGTGTTGTTCATTCTAATATCGAAGAATTGCCAGAGTATTTTGAAATAGCTGCTCTTTGAAATTAACACGATTTCAAGAATTTTGCCTTTTATTTTAAATTGTTTTTCTACAAAACGTTAGTTTTAATTTTCACAGTGACAAATTTTTTGAGATACTTACCAAAATATCAGAATGGAGAATTGATTTTCAGGGCTGACACAGAATTTCAACATATGGTAATTAATGCACACACATATTTCTAAAGAGCAAGAATTGGTATTAAAATCCTTCAATCAAATGTAATAAAAACGAAATGATGAATTATAACCTAACTTCATCCGGAATTAGTGAAACACTAAATAATGTAATAATTTCAAATATAGAAAATCTTTAAAATCTATTAGAAGTAGTTATTGAATTGCATTTTAAAAATTGCACTTAGTGTTTAACTATTAATATTTGAAAAGTATAAAAACCTTTCAGTTTCGTATTTAGTTTTTAAGGGGTCTCAGGAGTCTTACTTTTCATTGATGGTGCAATTTAGCAACGCGTCGCATTTAATTTTATTTCACATTCCGTATAGAACAGAAATACATAATTTTTTTGCAACTGACAGCTTAATATCTGTTCTGTGTAGCATAATAATTTCAATGTTCTATAAATATTATTTTACACTTTTTAAACTGTTTAATTTTGAGGGAAGTTTTAAAATTGTTTTTTGACTTGCATGCATTGCGCGCAACATTTCTCAAGAACTAATGAAGCAATTTGTACAAAACTTGAAACATTTATTCACTTTGATACAAGGAATAAGTTATACCTCAAATTTATTAATATAATTGTATTGAATATTTAAAATTAGCATTTTTTCAACAAAAAATGATTTTTTTTCAAAATTTTATAAATTAAATGTATATATTTAAAGAAAATAAAATTTTAATTGCTTTAAATTGAAGTATACGTTCCAAGTACATTAGTTTTACATCCTTATCAATATTATTTGAGGCTCTAGAACCAATAGTTTCGCTACAATCTTGCGCGCAGTAGATGCAACTAAAAATGCAATTTTAATTTTTTTTATAATAAATAAACATTTTAAAAAATAGTGAAATATCAGCTGTATAATATTGAAATAATTATGCTACATAGAACAGATAGTTAGCAATCAATGGTAAAGATTTTATGCATTTGTGTTTTATAGGGAATCAGAAATAAAATTAAATGTGACATGATGCTAAGAAGCACCTTCAGTGAAAAATTAAGAGTCCTGAGACCCCTTAAGTAATATTATTTAAAAAGGGAAAATACCTTTCAATTTCAAACTAATAACATTATACTGAGGTAAATAATTTACCAAATGCTTAACTACGAAAAATTTACCGAATGTATTTTTTCTTTTTACCAAACAGATTTATTTATCTTCGAGTTTGAAATCTTTTTTTTTTTTTTTTTTTTTTTTTTTTTTTTTTTTTTTTTTTTACAGATGATTGAAATTGTACACAAACGGTTATGTTTCTCAAAGTAAATATACGTATAACTTCTAATCAGACGTCAAAAAAGGTATTGATAGTTACTTTTCACCAAGGTATTTAAATTTATTTTTCGAATGTGTTATATCTACCGAGTACTACTTTCTTAAATTGACTCTTATATTTCAGTTCTAACACTGTTTAACACATTCCATAACAAGCAAACTGGAATAAAATATTCGATTTTTTGAAAAGTAAAAATTCGAAATATAACATTTTTTGATTTTTTTTTACGTCATGTTAATTTCCGTTCAAATTATTTTGTATATGTGCATTTTTCACATGTTCTTAAAGGTTATATAACATTTTAACCTCTTCAGACCCCAGGGTTTATTATTATATTTTTTTAAACTTCAGTTATGAATTTATATTAACAAACCGATAACTAAGAAAGATTGAAAAGCGAAAAAAATTAAAATGTATTTTTTATACATAAAATTCGATGATACATGGGGACCCAATAAGTACATTTTTTGACAGTTTGTTAGGATTTTTTATTTTACTTTATTTTGCATTGCATTGAAAAAACAATGCAAAACGTGAAATAATTATACATTTAATAGTTTTTTATTTCTAATGGACTCTACAAATGGTATTTTAACATACTGAAAAACTGTTTACATTTTCGTTTTTGTAAATTTCGTGCATTTTTGCTGCAAGCCATTTTGATATAACACGTATCTCGCTAAAAAAACACTATAAGAAAGAAATTGCTTTTTTATTTAGTTGTGCTATCTGTAAGGCTCCATACACACAAATTTTCTTTTTTTTAAACATTATTTATATACGTGAAAAAAATTTGTAAAGATGTGTATTTTATAGGATACATCGGGTCTGAGGAGGTTAAATTATATAAATTTTGAAAATGCGTGCTATTATCTCTTAAGGAATCAAATAATCGTTACATGGCCTTGGTTATATAATTATGTTTCATTAAATTGATTTTAAAGTTATATGTTTAAAATATTTATTCCTTTAATAATCACCAACTCATCATAAACTAAAAGATCAATAACTTTTTAATAGATTTTATGTATGAAACAAGGGCGTAATTGTTATACACATAATCGCTATATTTTTGCATTTTACAAGTGTTACTTTAACAAATTACTTGATATAACTTGATATTTAAAAATACTTTTTAAAATATATACTTAAAAACAAGCAAATGAATTACTTCTTTTTCTTCTCACATAAAAAGAACAGAACAAATTGTGGACAGATAGTGGCATGCTATTGAAGAATAATTACTTCGCACGCATTTTCATTGATTAAGAATTATTATAGTGATAAATTAAATGGATACTTATGATGTCACGTACACTAAATATTGTAGTAAGTTAATCTGATATGTAGCCAGATAATCCGAAGCTTTTACAATATGGGCAACAGTGAATAACGGTAATAATGAAATATCACATAGGTATCAACGTAGAAATCTTCCTATTGTTAGAGATTATTTTAAGGGAGACTAATGTGATATAAAAATAATCACATTTAAATCATATAATAAAGGTAAGGAAATTTAGCTTACCTTCTTATTCAAGATCATTCACGTCTTTTATTTTTATCCAGTTTATTTTAGCGTATCCATTTATTTTGAGCTATAAGAAGGCTTGTGAAGGTGTTTTATTAATGCTTCTTACTTGGTTATTCAAGTTATTGTGCCACTTTATGGTATTAATAAAATTTATGTATGACTAAAGGATTATACATTTTTTTAAATCTAGCGCTTCATTTTTTGGCTCCTTTCTAGTTTAAATAAGATACAGATACTACATTAATAATACAAAACATTATTTAGATAAGAGAAAACACATAAATAAATTCAAGGTTATAATCATTAACAAAATAACTTTTTTTTAAGTTAATAAAATTAAAGATATAGTTCTTTATATAATCAATATTGCAGCTTTATAATATAAATGTTTATTTATTTTGATTTACAGTTTATTTGTTGAACAAGGAAGTAATGTTTCTTTTTTTTAAGGTTTTTCTGAAGAGATTAGTATTTCTAACACTTTTCACATACAATTGCATACATACAATTCCTTTTATGTTAACACTGAATTGGTTTACAAAACTGAATTGGTTAGCAGGGATTGGTTTACAAAAAAAAAAAAAAAAGTTCATAGAAATCCAAAGTAAAAAGCTTGATACATTTTATTTATCATTTATTTTTAATTCCAGTTAAAAGTTTTTTATAAACAGTAAAATAAACAATTTAAACAAAATTAAATACAGTTTTCAAAATCATGCTCACATATGTTAAATGTGTATCGCACGGCAACAACGATTAAAAATTCAGGGAACGTATCTCCTATAGCAATAAATTTAAAAACCTGAAGACATGCTTTACATCTGCAAAAAGACTAACCTTTTAATGAATTCATGAAAATTTTATCTTCTACAGTATTTTTCGTGAATTATTGAAACTAAATTAGAAGATTTATTAAATCATTTAATAAATTGTAGAAGGATTTTGCCAATCGAAATTAATTTATTAAATTTGAATTTATAGGTATTTCGTGCAATATTTATAACCCCACTCGAATCTTTTATTTAAAATATTTTTTTTAGTATTTTATATATTTAGAAAATGTACAAATATAATGCTCTTACAAATATAGAAATATTTCTTACGTGAAAATTTCCCCCCACAATCTTTCAACGTCAAGTAATCTGAAAGATGCAAGTGAAAAAGAAATCATCTTCTTAAGAATTTTTTATTTTATTTATTTATTTATTTATTTATTTTGCGCAACCTATAATGTTTTTGGAACAAGATAAATTAAAGTAATTATAACTCATTCTAAACTGCATTACTACTAATCGATCTATTAAATGAATTTTATAACATGTTATTTTAAT
This sequence comes from Maratus speciosus, assembly GCA_963932465.1. Lineage (NCBI taxonomy): Eukaryota > Metazoa > Arthropoda > Arachnida > Araneae > Salticidae > Maratus > Maratus speciosus. The sequence continues at coordinate 278,036,121 of OZ010793.1, forward strand.
GGCACTTTAAAGTACAATCGGGGCATAAAGTGTTAATAACTTGTTAAAACTTTAGTCACTTAAAAATAAAACCACCACAAATAAAACTTTATTTTTTTATTATCCCGACCATAAATATAAGTAAAAATCATAATAAACTGTCACACTAAAAAACTTAAGTTCCCCCAAACAATCATTTTATTGTGTTTTTCTCTTTTTTTAAAACCTAAAACAATAGCTAAAAATAATACAGAAAATAGGAAATGAATAATAAAGGGTGTTAAGTAACAGTGACAATGAACTCGCTGAAGTTGAAATAACACACTAATTTCAAAAGTCTATTGCTGTATTATATACCAAGCGTAGTTATTTTATTTTATTTTGAAAAACGAAAATAAAAAAGTAACTGAAGCGGATTTCGCTCAGTGAATGAAATTTAGAAATATAATTGAACCAACGCAAGTAAATATCATAAAAAATGTAAGTAAAGTAAATAAAAATAAATAAAGTAAAGAGTTTTTTGACAAAGTTTTCCCAGTAATATTTTTTTTATTTGTTAAATTCTAATACATTATTAAAAAAATTAAATATTCTATAGATTTTTTGCATAATAACATTATTTAAATACACATCTTGTAGTTAAGATTCAGTATTGTATGATTTCCGTCCTTTTAAAGGTTTTTTTTCTTTCTCATTAAACGTAAAATTAAAGAAAAACAACTCTATTAAAAAATAAACCATCAATGAAGAACGCGATCAAATTTCTATATCACGATCATTTTTCCAGTTCCATTAAAATTTTGATTACATTTTACGCACTTTTTCCAATTTTTATTACAAGAAATGTAGTAATTCATTTGTACTGCATTCCTTCTTTGAGGGTCACAAAAGTGTTGTTAATATGACGCATATTTTTTTTTTTCAAATATATAATAGAAATTTTGAAAAGTTATATCAGCTATAAATATGCAAACACTTGCTAGTGCATTGATGGGGATACCCAGTTGCAATGCAACTCCTTTCCCGATGGTTGAGTAATAATAAGACACATAATAGAAAAGCCATAAATATTAAGTATAATCATAGCACTATAGATGTACTACAATAAAAGATATATAAAGGCAGAATTATAAAAGTAACGAAGTGTGTTAATCTCAAAGAGATAGAAGAAAAGTGGTTAGGAGAATTGAAAAGGTTGACAATTTTGGATTGGCTAATCACAGATTAGGAGGCGGAACTTCGTTGGAAAGATCCAAGAAGTCCGAAAAGTAGTAGAATTGATAATAATAGCTATGTTAAATCTATTATTTTTTAAATAATAGATTAAATAATAGTAATATTTAATATATCATTAAATAAATCGCTTTTTAGTACATTGGATATCTTATATCTATCTGTAAAGAAAAAATTCCTAAATAGGCAATACTTCATCTGAATTGTCCGCTCCCAATAGGTATTATACATTTTAGATATTAACTTATTCAAAGAATACATAAAATTATATCTTTATAATATACAGTTTTCTGTTATTAGGTATGTTTTCCAAAAATGATTTGTTAATCGTACTAATAAAAAATAGAAATTGTTAAAGTTACATTACATTAAAGTCATCGTTGTAAGTTACAAAACATTTCTTTTAAATTCTATAAATTAACATCGTTCATATTATCATCAACATTTTATAATTATGCATTTACTTACTATTCTATCTCTACTTACTATTCTAATTCTCTTTCCATTAATTTTCGATCAGTTTTAATATATTGTTAACTAACTTAATACTTGTGAAAATGAATAATACATTTTATTGTAAGCAGGCATGATTAATTAGTTTTCCCTTCTGATTTAGAGTAGATACTTACAATGTGCATGATATAATTATAAAGCAGGAGCAAAATCTCTTTTGTAATTCTTTCTAAGCTTAGTAAAGTATTTAGAAAGTGAATTCATCTTTATAGAAAGTAGTGAAAATTAGTAATTAAGAATTTCTGCGATATTTCATTAAAACGAATGATTTATTGTTATATGTATGCTTAAAAAAAAATTGAATAATGATAAATATTTTGTTCAGAAAAGGTATAAATATTGAATACTTATTCGTTGAAAATTCGTCTTTTTTCTTATTAACATTGTAAAAATTATTAGGGTGTATCATGCTCTCATTTTGTGAATATAAAAATATGAATACATTATCTTCTTTACGAAATTTAAACAATTTATCGTTTCGGGCTATTTATAAGTGTTTGCATTTTCTATTTCCATTTAAACGAAAAATGGTAATCTGCACACAAGTTTTATAGATCATTTTTATAAAAATTTCCTAAAGAAGAATCCAATTTCCAGGACGAATGAAGTTCACACTTTAGGAATATCTGTGGGTTTCATTAAAAACAGAAACTGTTGGTGGGGAGGGGGGTGGTTGTATTAAGTTGTTTTGTAATTTTTTTCATTTTAAAAAGGCAAATTCTGTACTGAAAATGCAGTGTCAACTGGACGTTTGTACACCAGCCTTGAATAATTAAAATAAAGAACAAAATCTTAATGCACTTAAAATTTATCATATTAGTTTATCGTAGCATAGGTATTTTTCAAAATTTAAATATTTGTGCAAATTTTGGCGCGAAAAATAGTCAATTTAACCCAATAAATATATTTTAAAACATTTATAAAAAAATGAAAAAGGGAAACAATAGTATAAAAAAAATATCTCCCACCACAGAGAAATAAATTCTAAATGTTCGGACTGAAAATTAAAAGAAAACGGTCTATTGGGTCAAATCGATAAATCCTTTCGGCCGAGTAAAAAACATCGTTTTGAGTAAAATTCTTTTATGGTTAAAATTTGATTTAGCCGCAATTAGTTACAACGGCATACTTTTCGCTTAGCTTTTTTAAGAACTCTAATTAGAAATATATATATATATATATTTGTTCTACATTATACTGTTTCCAAAAATTGAAAAAAAAATCAATTTTTCTAAAGTTTTAAATTGTTGTTATTCTTAAATCTTTTTTTTTTTAAATTTGCATTGATTTATTTTTTATTTTTAATAAAATTTTTCTGTTTAATTCCTATTTTTACTGAATTGTTGCGTAATTTTCTACATATTTCTTTCGTTTACTTAGTAGAGCAATAATCAAAATATGAAGGATTATGTTTCTCATTTGGCGAATAAGAAATATTCATACAAACAAAATGTTACGACGGTAAATGTTAAGAGAGTAGTATAACGAGTGACGCCGCCTTAAGCCTAAAATCGTATCGTAGAACTCGTAGATGGCGGAACTCATATATACGGCTAACTCGATATCAAAGAAAACGCGAAAAGCCGCCTTTTAAAAACTCAGCAGATATAGACCCTATTGTTCTGATTTTTTTAGAACAGTCTTATACCTGCCGTCTAATTCTATTCTGAAATTTTTACATTTCTACGTGCAGTATATTTTGAGATCTAAATAGTCATTTTTAAAGCGAACGCGGTGGAATGGTATGTAAGAAGTTCCGAGTGTCAAAATCTGGAAAACAGTACTAACGATTTTCTTTAAATTGATATATAATATTAATCTGATTAAGATGAGTTGAATAAGACATATCTTTTATCTGGGAAAACTCATTTTATTTTTGACATTTTCGTTTCCGTTAATGCCCAGTCAACCATTAATCTCTGGTAATTTTCTCGGCTGTGATTAGTGAGTGCGAGTCTAACATTGGCCTCGTAGTGAGTAGGTTCGACGTCATCACATCGTTCCAATAAGCGCGGAGGGCTGTGACTTTCAGTAGATAGATAATCCATGTTTATTTGTGTAGCGAGCAGAAATTATGCTATAATGGTGGATTTAGCGTTTTAAGTCGTCGTTTCCTTTTGGATTTGAAATTAATTATTTTACATTTCCTTATTTACATTTAAGGAATTTATGAATTGTAACTGCAAAAGCTAACTTCAGAGGAAATTGTTTTCTTGAGCAATTTATATTTCCATTTTTTTCAGAATTTAGTTATTGGTGGAATCGGAACGCAGGCATTCTCATAAGTTGAATGACTGTAGTTTTCAAATTTAACCATGATTATTCGCGGCATCTGGTCTGGTGGTCCGTGATTTTCTTCATAAATAATATCTGCAACATAGCCCAAAGTCCCGTTTACTAAACATTTTTTTTGGTTCATAAATTAGAACGTAACATTACTTTAGACCCAATTGATAAAGTAAGAAATGGTTCAAGTCCGTTTGTCCTTTCAGAATCGGCCAACTTTGCTTTAGTACAATTATGAAGAGGTTGAATCAAGGCTAAAGGTTGACACAGTTTTTTTAATTTTTCATTATTATATTCTTGTATGTCTTTATTCGTTGAAAACAGCCTAATTTCATCTTTAAATAAATGCTGTTCGCTTTTTGAAAGAGACTGTAAGCTTCTATTCATTAATATTTTAATATTTCACAGTCTTCAGTAGTGCATTCTTCATTGCTAATTCGATCAAGTATGCTATAAAATATTTGTTGAGTTTCATCTTGCAGGAAGGATGATGATATTTTTTTTTTTTTTTTTGAAAAGACGAAGAAAATAACAATTGCCTTTCCAAAAGAAACTCACTTCCTTGATTTGTGTCACTGTAAAGAGGCCTGTCGTTTACTGGAGGTAGTTGTCTGATATCTCCAAATAGATATAAGAACATTCCACCAAAACGCTCATCTTGTTTCGATGGCACAGCACTACGTAATCGTAAATCTATTTTTCGCAAAAGACTGCATCCAATCATACTCATTTCATCTATAATTATGAATTTACAATTTCGAAACGCCTCCTGAAGTTGACCAATCGAATATGGGCTAAGATCTCTTAGCTTTTGATTTAGTCCCAATAAATGTTTTGAATGAATCTGTGATCCATTTATATTGACTGCGGCAACACCAGTTGGTGCAAGCAATTGAAAAGAAGATGGACCAAATGTTTCATTTAATCGAGCAGTGAAGTAATGTATTAAAGTACTTTTCCAGAACCGGCTTTTCCTTGGACAACAATTCTTTTTATTGGCATTTCTCGTCTATGACTTTGCAAGAAATTGAGCTGTTCTTCAAAAATATTTATTATTTTTTTCTATTCATGGGAAAAGACAAAATTTGACAAATTAGAAGGAACAGTGACACAACCACTTTTTTCACACTCTTTTACCTTTTCATTTTCAATAAAAGTCTGTAATTTATAAACAAATCTTGACTTTGAATGGTATGCCAGTTATACCTGATATCAATGTCCCTTCTGCCCAAATCTAATTCATCCTATGCATTATTTTGTCTTGAAGCGACATTCATCCAGTCAAATGGTTGATCTATTTCAGTAGATTCAATTTCTTCAATTTCTTCTTCGTCTTCTAAATTTTGCAACAGATATTCCAAATCCAATCTCTGAATTTCATTATTCTTAAAATGCTGTTCATATATAACTTTACATGAAGTATTATTTGGATTCATAATTTGAAAATCCCGCCAAGGAATAGGCAGCATAACTTGTTGCTTATAGAAATCTTCATTATTTACATTATTGGGATCACATTTCAATTTCGGTATAATTCTGGAAATAAATGGTTTTTTTTTTTTTTTTTTTTTTTTTTTTTTTTTTCTCATACTGAAATTTTCACCGCGTTTATAAACGTTTGTGAAATAATTCTGCAAGGACATATTTTCAAATCTCACTGGGCGTTGCTCGTACTTTTCTAAAATATTTGAGGCGGATATGCTTCCATCCTCCTTATTCATATCTAATTGTTCCCATGCGTTCCTTGCTAAATTAATGGTGACAAACTGACAAGATGACTTATACAAAGGCCATCCCATTAACACCGAAAATATTTCCTGGGCACAATAATCATGTTCAGCACACATTTTTACCCGACTGAAAAGAAGGGTTATGTGTTTCACGTGTATCTGTGTATGTGGATTTCTTTATACCCTCGAAACATCCCAACGGCTGGATGGATTTTAATTAATGAGGTTTCTATCGATTCGTCTTAATGGCCCGATGTTTATCGGCTAGGTTTTGTTTTTATAAATTCAAAATGGCGACCGTAAAATACAAAATAGTGGTAGAGACAAAAAACATATTACGCACCCCACTGTTTGGCATATCATTGGATAGGTCTTTCAAAATGAAGACGATGTTCTATTGACTATTTTACAGGCAGAAGCTTCGTTAAAAAATTATACAACCTAGAAGTTGTGTAGGTAGGATCTTTAGCTGTACTGCAACTCTAACAATCATAGACATCTATAGACCTCATCAAAACAGTGTTTATAGATAGGAACTAACAATTAAACACAACTTAAAAGTCATCAATACAAAAAAAAAAAAAAAAAAAAAAAAAAAAGGTAAGTAATATAAGCAAGTAATATAAGAAAAATATTCTAAATCAATTCCTAATTAAGTCAATAATAGAAATTTTTTTCTCCCATTCTTCTTTCCGCTTGAGTGGCGGTTAAAATGCATTGATCAAGAAGAGGGCTCTCTCGGCCTTAAAATGTCTAGATCAAGAAGAGGACTCTCACGATTATTGAAAATTAATTTAATTTAATTAAGGAATTAATATTTGAAAAAACTGGATTAACATCAAGTGTCATCTACTACAAGTTTAAAAAAAGTTATTTGAGCTTGATTGGATGAGTAATAAGTATTTTATTAACGATTGAAAATTTGAACAAGATATATATAGCGAGGAAGTGAGCTAATAGTAGGAATTGAGATAAAAAATAGTTTCACATTGATGCGAAATAATTAATTATTTCGCTTTTTACGCAGTCGGGTTTTTTGATTTTTTAAATTTAATTCTTTATTATCAAAATCTTCTGAATTATCTGCTGAACATTGATATTATCGCGTTATTTTTGAACTGTTTGTCTGATGAAATCTTTCATCCCTTCTGATCTGCGTTCACCTTTGCTAGCATATTTAGCAATATATTTTAGAACTGCGTGAATGGAAACGTCTGCTTGGGAATCCATGTTTGATCACCAATTTTTTTTTTTTGTGTGTGTGTGCTATGACTGTTTAAATAAGGACTATTTCTTTTTTAAATGTATTCGGCTTCATTAGTAAGGAACTGAAATTTACTTTCGTGAGAACATTCTTTGGGAAATTTGAAACGGCGTGTGACTTCAGAAGAATCTTTTTTCTTTCTATTACAATAAGCTTTTGAACATTTATGCATTTGTACTGCACGTATTAAGTGATTATAGTCAGCAGCTTCACAAGGCACATACGTAAAATGAAATTTAGATGGATGTATATCATAAACTTAATTAGGATCTGGTTGCTAAGTCGATATGTATTCGTCAAAGTATTTTACAATTTTACATATCTTTTCATCATCATTTGAACTAAGATTGTTTACATCAGGAGCATCTTCAAATCAGAAAAGATCATGCATGTGAGGACTGCCTCTATGTTGAAACTCAATACGAAACGAAAAGTCGTTGACTTTGTAATTATCCTTGTAATTATCCTTGCGTAATTTATCCTTGACATTATTTCTTGAAAAAATGTTCCATAAAAAAATCCAACCGCTTGTGAAACAAGTAAGCGATTAAAGGATTGCAATTCAAGAATTTTGATTTTCTGATGAATTCAGAATTTTGGTTACAATTAGTGTAAACATAGTCTGCATCAATAATGCGATAAATTTCAGGCCAGTATAAATCAGCTGCACTAAGTGTAATGGAAACAGTAGGAGTTCCCAATTCCTCAACCATGTCTTTCAACTTTCGTGATCTGATAAACCAATAAGAGCTCGATGATCTTAAATTATCATTGAAAGATAAAATCGACTTTTAAAATGTAGGATCTTTCTGCAATCGTTCCCGGAGTTTTTCAACTGTTTCAACATCATGTAGGCGAGAATTTTTTTTTAATACAAAGAATCCCATTTTGTAATGCTGCCCAACGCATAATGCTATTGAAAGCAAAAAATCTAAATCTTGGAAATAAGGTAGGAAAAGCTCTACAAATATATCCATCACATGAAAATTCATTTATATGCTTAGTATCTATCTGAGGCCAAGGAATGACACAGCATTCATCATTTCCTTCTTTAATGCCTAACATAGTATTTATTGCCTCTCGATTACATCTGAAAGTCACATTTGGGGCTCCGGATTCATATATATTATTTGTCCATGGACATGGATCATCTACAGAATTCAAAGTTTTTTCAACTGATGGTAAATAAATCTGCCGTTGCTCCTGACTGAGTATTATTCGCTGAAAAGCATTTTTAATTTATGGTAAATTTTGCAAATTAGAAATCAATAGTAATCAATACCAATCACCAATGGTAATATAACGATACCAAGGATTATTTTCCTTTAGATATTCTAAAGCAGACTTAACGTTTTCACGACTTACTATAAAATCTTTGAATTCTTTATCATCTTGTCTTCTAACAAAGTTGTACTGTGATATAGTAACTATGGAATGAGATAATAAAGTACAAAACTCTGTAATATCTTGATGAAAATTAATAACTTGCCCACTGTATCCAAGCTGACCACCCTTAATGCGATAAACAGTAGTAACTGGGTGAACTTTGGTAATTAATTGCTCCTCAACGAAATTTAAGTTCTTCAAAATTTCCGGTTGGGGACCTGGATCCACATTATTAGCTACAGAAAAAATATTTAGTTCATTGTATACTATACATTTATGGCAAGTCTTACAAGATCCGTCAGATTGGATATGCATGTCAAACCAACGTCGATGACAAATTTTACAAAAATATAATTTTAATTCTTTTGTGCGTCTTCGAAATTTAAAGCATATTTCCGAGCACATGTATTATCTGTAATAGGAGATTGGACATGTCGTCGTTTTTTGCGCTGGTATCTAGTCTCTTGCCTTAAAGCTAAATCATGTTCGTGTTCTTTTCGTCCAGTAAGTGTACGTTTTCTCGACATTCTTTATAATAGAACTAATACATTCCATAAATTGTTTTTAAACGACCAACATATTAAAAATAATACTAATAGTAATTACTTCTTAATAGTAAATATGTTTCCTTTGGTTAAATTTTCAACCTTCGAATTCGAATAACACTTTATATAACGAATTTAACATTTAATTTTATTTGTTTACAATTTTTTGTTGCCACTTTACAAAAAAAAATCATAATATAATTCTTTTAAAATGCGTAAGTTTCGTCTTCGTAAATTATTTCACATAATATGAATAAGTTTTGTATTTGAATTCTTAACACTAAAAAATACTTATTTTAATTAAATAATGGAAGTTTCACAAATTTTAATTCATTAAAAATATGCTATAATTTTCTTTAAAAAAGTATTTTAAAAATTTCACAAAAGAAATCGTGAAACTATTATATGATTAAAAGGAATGAGAGCAAAAATATGCGCCATCTCCAACCAATCTTAATAAAGTATTCTATTAAAATGTATTTTTTCCTCTCAAATATCACACATTTTTAATGTAAGAAAGTTTAATGTAAGTAAAGTTTTTAGCTGTAGCCGGTATTACGATAATTCTTTTACCTTACATATTACGTATGCTACGCTGCAATATTAAAAAGCTCCAGTGGGTATTACGATAACTCTTTTACCTCACATGCAAATAATTAGAGATTATTTAATTCCGCTTGATTATTACAATTTTGATTTAGATAAACGGAAACATTTTATCACAAACTTCAACAAAACTTTTTATTCTATTTATTCCTTATTCCAAAGATACAGCGTTATCGTCTGCTGCCATAGTAACATGATAAATTAAATTTTATTAAAAAAATAAGCAGTAGTATAAAAATATTTTCTAAATCGAATAGTTATTTTTAATTTTGGTTTTAGAATTCAATTCATGAACTCCCGTGCATAGAACGGGTTAAAAAGCTAGTTAAATTAAAAAAAACAGTTTTGAGATATTTTGGCGGAATAATGAAAATATATTTTATTTATTTAATTAATCATGACTCTATCTATAAGTGCTGACTCCATGATTTATTAATTTTTCTTCTGAAAATATACGTGTTTCATATTTTTTTTCAAAAAAGAGTCCGTAAAGGGAAAAAAAAAAAAAAAAAAAAAAAAAAAAAAAACATGTAAAATAAATTAATTAAAATCATAATTTTTTAAAGGTTATTCTGTTAAAAAAAAAATAAATAAATAAAATGTGCAAATCTACAATTCATAATGTATTTTTAAGCTTAATTTCAAGTCAAAATACTGAATAGTTTTTTTTTTGTAAAGTGTACGACAAAATGTAATTTGAGTAGACTAGTTATCGTCATGGTATTGGTAATGTATGTACGGATACCTGCAATGTAGTTATATATTATTTTATATTCTAAGTCGTTTTCGTTCGTAAACTATCCTATGCGGTATGACTGCATTATGTACTTTACAGAGGTTTCTCATCAGCTAAATATCTGGCAACTAATTTTAAATATGTTCAGTTTAATATAATGCTCAGAATAAAATAAATGTACAACGACTTTCCTCCCTGTACACATATCTTTATATGATGAATCAATTTATATAAGTCGAAACAAGCATTGCTGATTTTCGGCATGATTTTACGACATTTATATTTTATAAATATAAAAAATTGTAAGATAAAACACATTGCGCTAATATATTTTAAAAATAAATAAATCCTAAATCACTTTTATACTGGACTAACAGTTTGCTCATAACTGAGTAGAAATACTAAATTGTAAGTTCTTCACAAAAGAGTTAACATAATTTTATTAAATCTTTTATTTTTATTTTAGACGCAATAGTTTAAAATAAACGACAGAAAATTTAAAAATTAAAGCTTCTGGCTATTAAATATCATTTATAAAGAGAAATAATATTAAACTTTATTTTTGCATGCAACTATGCATGGTATACCGTCTGAAAGCATAGACGTGGTATAAAGCAAAGTTTGGCTTTTCTCCTCCTTCTAATACAAGTGTTGTTATAATCCGGTTACTTGCGGCAGTTTAAAAATATCCTGAATAATACTCGTATTAAATTGTGAATGGTATGATAGTCGATTTATAATAACGTCTATTAATTAATGCTACATTTCAATTTTTCTTACGTTATCGTCTACGTAAGGAACGACAATGTCCGAGGAAAATTATAAAATTTTAAAAGATAATGTAAATTCTGTAGGTATCTTCCATTACATAAAAATTGTATTCCGAATAGAAATGTTTAAAAAAAATAATGATAATGAAGATTCCAGCGATCGTTTAACATGTTTTCGTGATGTAGTATAGAATTAGGGAAATCGCTAAGTATTTTAAATGGCGAAAATAAACTGGAACATAAAATATTTTATTAATGCTATTTGATTAGTTTATTTACACTACATCTCTTATAGTATACCTAAAAATCGAATCATTTCATTATTTTTCAGATTAAAACGCTACCTAAGTTTTACTTTCATAATAAACATATTAATATACGTATTAGACTTCTTTATTTTTATTCGCCTTATTTCCATTTAAACAGAAGATTTTTATGCCAATATTTATCTAAAAATCAATTTATTTTCGTGGAACATTTATTTAAAGTATAATTTTTTGAAATAATTAACAAAGGTCAAATGTAAAATTTTAACTAAATAAACATAGTGTTATTTATTTTCAGATTTGCATACAATCCTTGAATAAATTATTTTTGAATAAACTATTCAAGCAATAATGCTGATGAGCTAGAATATGAGCAGTGTGTTTCTCAGAAATGTTTACTATAGTAATTTTTTGTACATTCATTCGACTTTTAAAATACTTTTGAAAGGAATGGTTTCTTTTTGTTGTGGAAAACTGCAAGTGGTTGCACATAAAAACGTTTATTTAACTTTTCTATTTATTTCTTATGTGTTATTCGCTTATGAATCACTTACGGGAAAATAGTATCTGAAGCTTTAAAAACCAATAGTGAAAAAGCATATATTATTTATGCGACATACAAAACGTAAGCTGATATGTGTTGAAAATTAAATAAAAAAATAATGCAATTAGGCTTTTAAGGATGCGTCACGTGGATGCCTAAAAACAAACGGATAAAGTTTAATATCTGTCAAAGAATCTGTGCAAATAACATATGGTTAAGTAATGTAACGTTGCATGTTTAAAAATCTGTTTTGTCATTTTTTTTTTTTTTTAAAATAAGGATAAATACATTATACGGTATATAACTAAGTATTATAAAAGGGTTCATATGGCATCCCGAGCGAGCGAAGTGGACTTACATAAATTTTTTAACTGTGTAATTTATTCATAAATAGCATAAGGAAATTTTATTTTTGTCCAAATAATATGTTCTTTAGTTTATACTTAACAAAGGAATACATATACGCAGTTTTATTATTTATGGCTGTATATATTTTTCCTATACATTTTTTATATGTCACTTATTTAAACAATATATTAACTAAAAAAATAATTGAACAATAATAATAATAATAATATTTTTTGTTGTTTTCTCTAAAATAAATGAATTAAACACTAGATACACCGAAAAGTTTCTAAAGATCGATACAAATATTTTGCACAACATTTTTTATTTAAAACTATTTGTTTCATTGACCTTTTTTTTATAGTTCATTTAAGTTATTGTTAAGAAATATTTTGTGCGAATTTCAAATGTTTTCATTTGGGGCAGGTAAAAAAAGAGAGGTATATCGTGTTAATAATTAAACAATCATTCCGAAAAGAGTAGAAAAAAATAACATTCCCTGAAATATTCTTTTTTGCTACATTTGCGTTCATAGGTTTAGATAGTTCTAATGAAATGTATTACCTTTAAAGAATGTCAAGTCTCATTTACAGCTTTAAAAGGTTTATAAAATTTTGTCACAGATGCCATATACGATCCATATAGGCGCGACTTTTTACCGACGCCAATTTTGCGAAAACCTCTTTACCATATCATCTATATTCGGATACCATATCAAGCAAAATAACGACACTTTGGCGCCAGTTAAGTTCCCGGTGCGCATATGACATTGGCGTCAGAAAAAAATCGCACCAATATGGCATCTGTGCCAAAATTTTTACCCAAAATTTAAAAAAAAAGGGTTTTAGGAAATAGTATAGAAACACCTACTCATACATGTTTGCTTAAAAACTTAAATGTAAAGCTCAACGGTTTATAAATTATAAAAATATGTTATGACATTAGCGTCAGAAAAAAATCGTGTCAATATGACATCTGTGCCAAAACTTTTACACCCCCCCCCCGCCAAAAAAAAAGCCTTTTTAGAAAATAGTATAGAAACATCTACACATGCATGTTTGTTTACAAACTTAAATGTAAAGCTCAACGGTTTATACACTATAAAAATAAAAATTAATAAATTATATTTAAAATTAAGTCTGTTTTATTACTTTTTAAGCATAAAATTGATATCTTTAAGTGATATTTGTCATTAAAAAAGAAATACAGTAATTACAATGAATTAAATGAATTTTTCGTTATTTTACAATTTTTCTTTGGAAAGCATTTGTAAGTGTGATCTTGACAAATGCATTAATTTCCTAATATCGTATTTATCTTATCAGGATAGTTAATTTTTATTACTAATATTAATTACTAAAAGTAGATGATGTTAATTGATTAGAAATATAATTTAAAATACACAGTTAATTACATTAAAGTTTTCTTTAAACTTTCGTTCAATGAAATAATTTCATTCTGTATTTTAGAATACTTCGAAAAAGTTCTTAATTGGAATTTTAACTATTATTCTACATTTATATAAGAAGACCGATTATTTTTTTAATGATGGAAGTCTTATTCATTCTGGTGTGATGTACTGCACAATAAAAAGTCACTCGGCAAAAGGTAATCAACCTTCCGAGCATCAACATAATATATGCGTTACTGTCATTTTCAAACGACTTACTTTTAAGCTGTATTATACATTCTTTTCTTACGGCCTCGGAGTATGAGAATGCCACAATTTAAGTTTTAAACTTTCCTTTAATTCTTGCTACATTTTGTGAGCACATAAAAGTATATCACTTACGTCAAATGGAATGGTTATGAGTAGAAACTGAGTTATTGCTATCCGTAAAGCAAATATATTTTTAAAGACAGAAATCCCAGGATGGGGAAAATATGACCAATCTAAAACTTCAGTTTTACTGCCTTTTTAAAAAAATACATCATGTTCATATTCTGATTTTGTATCTTGTTTTTGAAAAATCACTTGCATTCTAAATGATAATGGGAATCCTTAAATAGAAAAAGGACTTTATGAGTTTTTAGATAAAACTGTATTTATTTTGTTTTATTAGTTACTTGTTCGTAGGTTTGGAAATTCAAAAGCAATATATTTTTAAAGAGTTAAGTACCTTTTAAAGTGTTAACCCATTTCTTATATAATTTCTATTACAATTTTATTCTTCGGGAAGATTTTAAAAGAAACTCTATGCAAAAATTCACTTTATAATGGACGTTATGTCCAAAACAGTTTCAGGTCTTTTTAAATGATCATGATGAAATTTGATCTTTTAAGCAGATTTCCTAAAAACAATTAAAAAGAAACAGCGGAATCGTATTTCATAAATTGTTGACTGAACGTGTAAACTTTATAGACACAGAAAACGACCTACTATTATATTCATCAAGTAACAAATAAAAAAAAATCTTATTATTTATTTTAGAGAATAATGCTTTGTTAATTTTAATTTTTAAAGTCTAACTATTATATTTTCCCGGTGCTTATAATTTTAAACACATATTACATCTGGACTCAATAAAAAATTTTTGATTCACTGTGACAGTTCAATAATGTTAAAAAAATGCTTGCAAAGCATATGAGCATAACGTGAAGTCCTTTATTTAAAATGTATTTCATTTAAAATTTAATAAAAAAATTATATGCATCTAAAGAACTTTTTCAGAACAAAAAACTGTTAGTATATATATCTTTGACTTGTGTTTAAAATTTATGCGCCAAAGTTAATTGAATCTGGAATAACGTTTCATAATATATGAAGTCCATAAAATGTTAACTTTTAAATGTAATAGGTCCGTTTCAAAGGTACATGGACTTTTAAATGATTAAAACAGAAAATATTTCACAAATCTACATTATATGTTAATTAATATTATTTTATTATGTCTTTAATACGATTGTAGACTTCATTCTTTGTCTATGAAAACATCTTTTTTTTCTTCTTTTATTATAATTTTTTAATGGCTTGATGTACTACGGGATATAATATCTCGGCATAGGTTAGTCAACTCTATATCAGCATGAACAATTTATACATTACTCTAATTATATAATGGCTTGCCTTTGAGAAGATGTATACCTTCTTTTATTAAAGCCCCAGATTATGAGAGTACCTCAATTTAATTTGTAAAACTTTTTTTTTAATTCTTTCTACATTTTAAACCATATAAAAGTTTACACTTTCGTCAAATGAAATGTTATAAAGAGAAATTGTGTTATTGCTAACAGTTCAGCAAAGACGCTTTTATAGATCGAAATGATATGATAGTAAAAAAAAAAAAATCTAATTTAAATATTATTATTATTTTTTATATAAAATACATTCTTTCAGAAATTTAGGATTTTATAATTTTAAAAAAGTCGTGCAGAAGAAAAAAAAAAAAAATATGGGATCTCAGGACTCTTAAAACTTCAAAATTTGCACTTTTTTAGATGTTTTAAAATGATATTTTAGATGTTAAACACCGCTTGTAAACATTTTGATGCAATTGTTTCACTGAAATTCCTATTAGAACAGAAGTTATGGCTTTTAGAATTATACCTGCACAATAGCTGAAGCGGTGTTTCTGAAACGTTGAAGCGATTTTCTCCAAATGACATTTTGGGACATAACTCGCAGAAAATATCAAAAACTTCTGAATAGCTTTTTATGAAATTTTCAAAACATGTTAATCTGTATAAATTGAATCTGAAATTTCATTTTTGTTTGTTCCAAAAATATTTTTTTAGGTGATTATAATGTTGAAATTTTCCAAATTTTGTATTTTCTAAATACAACTTTGCATTAAAAATATAAACATGTTTTATGTGCAAATTTATTTAAGTTCAGAATAATTATTGTAATCTGAATTATAGGCTGTCGGCTGTAGGGTAAACCATGTGAGCACACTATTGCAGCTCCTATGCTGTCTGTTGTTGTTCAGCTGTCAGCTATAACCAACCTTCCGCACTGTTTCTTTTTCCGTAATCTTAACACGACGACCACTTCAATCAAACAACATTTGAACGCCCTTGCACATCTTGTACAACTGTTGTCTCATAAATTCGAAATGAATATCTTACAGTTGGATACTGCTGCAAACAATTGCATATTTGGAAGCAATTTACTGCTGATTTCCAATCCCTAATATCGGTTCGTAATCTGCTTACTGTCTTTCCATCGTAATATTATGAGTTACTTCGAAACATGCGTGTTTTTAGGTTGGTTGCCTGTGAAAGGGTTTCAGATTTTTCCCTATACCAGAACTATAAATTGGATCCCTCTTCCTTGTAAAAAACTTTATTAATCTTTATCATTATGCTTATAATAAAGTTAATACTATACTAAGGTTACTCCGTAAGAATGAATTATTTGTATGTAGTATGACACAATCATCTTCCTCTTATTTTCTAGCAAAAACAAGTAACCTGCCGTTACACAGATTTTTATAAAACTGTGATTTTCGGATTTTCGTTTTCGATCATCCGATATTTAGATTACGCTAAAAACTTGCATGTTTTCCAACATTCAGTTTTTCTGTAGTTTGAAACAAACCTTGGGATAAAACTCATATTTAAACTGGTAAACATTTCACGAAAATTTACAATTTTGTGTATATTGGTTAAAAGTGCAAAAAATCTATGACTACACTAGAAAAAGTGGCAATTTTTTTTTAATTCCTAGTACATTACGTAAATATTTTATGTACATATATATATTTAATTATATGTGTCGTATATACTCGTGTTTACACCGCGCTTAAAACACCTACCCATCCACATAAAAAAAAAAAAAAAAAAAAATGTTGGGTGTATTTCACCACTCTTCTTCCACCCAACTTCGAGACAAAATATTGGAGAAAAAAAATTAAACTTGCACTTTTAAGGCTACCCCATTTACATACGGAGCAAAAATCAAAAACTCGTATATAAACGGACCCTATTTCATCTGCATATAAGGATAATAGTTAAGTAATAAGTCTTGACTGCATTTCATGATTTTAATAAATTATCTTATATAACATGGTATAAAACTATTTACGATAAGGGAATATAGATATGTTATTTATAAAGTAGAGGCTCGGCAGAAGAGAGAGTGATGGAATGTATTTTCGTCAGTATTTTATAACAAAAAATACCTGAATGAGCTACACTTAAACAAGTAAATTTAGAGAAAGCTACAATTATGGTAGAACACAGCAGTTGATGAGCTTGCTCCATTTTTCAATTACGCTAGATTAATTTGTTACAAAGGGAATTGCTGAGTAGAACTAGCTGTATGCTCTTATAATGTTTATTACTGTTAAACGCCTAGCGAACCTATTCTGTCTTCCATATCCACATACATGAAACTGTAAACTTAATCAATGTGGGAAACGTAATCATTGGTATCATTTTTATTCCAATCGCTTGTTAAGATATCTGTTTACATTAAAATGGCTATTTTGTAGAAAATTTTCAAACTTTGTGTTATTGTTTTATTTGAAAGATCAATATTTTACGATTACAAATATGTTTTTCCTACGATAACTAGCAGATGGTTTATGATCAATTTAATAATTAGGAAGTAATGTGTTAAATAGCGGAAGTTGGCGTGGTAAAGGACAGGGGCAATGTAAACAATGTTATTAAGCTTTACAACATTTGTATGGACAATGTTTTGATAGAGTTAGCTGTTTTGAGATATTATTAAGGTAACTTGATTTCTCCTGGTATCCTCTTGATTAACGATTAAAGCAAACTTTAAAAATAGAATTGCGTTGCGACCTTAATGTTCAACAAAAATTTTAATATGGGTACTAATTTTATTCAGAATTTTAAGCTCTACAACACATCTATTGAATATGCTTTTGATAGAGTTATCTCTTTTGAGATGGTGTTAAGGAAATTTAAAAAAAAAAAAAAAACGTGGTTTTTTAATATGTACATATTTTCTAACGTTCACCTAGTTCAAAGGGAAAAAAATAGTACGTTCATTATAGATGTAAACTAAATGGATTAAACCAATTTACAGCTTTCCCCTAATCCATTCCGAATTCGTTTTTTCCCCCACCCGTACCACTGGTTCAATAGACATAATATATATATATATACTTATTACGTCTACAACAGCATCCTATAGCCGAAATGAGTGAACGGAATGCAACAAGAATTGGTATATAGACAAGAGATGCGCTCAAAAAAAGTTCCAAAATGCCCACCAGAGTTCGCCTTTTCCGGAAAAAATATTAAACTTAACAGAATAAACGGACAAAACAGAATCCAGAAACAATATTAACATTTATTGACTATTATCTCGTCATCGAACCACATTAAATAAAATTAAGGAAAAAATACAGTAAGCTGTTTCAGAAAAAAAATTCAGTTTGCATAAACAAGAACAGATTAGGACGAAATTGCACAAGAAGAGCATTTGTTAATAATGCACAAGACGATGTAGGGAAAAATGCTCCATGTGATCACCCTCATTCATCTGCAAAATTTCAAGTCGATAGACAATGTGTTCAACAGCAGATCATAACTGACCAATTGTGGTGCTTCACACATGTAGTGTTATGGAGTTCTTTAACTTATTCAACGTTTCAACACTTAGACGACATTCGCCAGACTTTTTAAGTAGCCCCATAACCAGAAATCAAATGGATTTAGATCCTGCGAACGTGTTGGCCTTAGATTACCAAAGAAGCCACTAATAACACGTTCGTCTGTGAAGTGTTGAAGCAATAGCGCCTTGATGGTGCATAGATATGTGGTGACGCATATCCTGCATGAAAATGGTCGATGTAATAATCCGCTTTTGCTGTAGTTGAGGCACAACAAACGCCTGCAGCATGTCATGGTACCGACGGCCTTAACGGAACATGTGACAGTACCACGTGCAGTGCAGTTGTTTCCTCAAAGAAAAATGGCCCAAGGATGAATGTTGCCGTGAATCCGCACCAGATAGTCACTTTTGGAGAATGCAGAGGAACTTCAGTGTGCATCCGCCGATTTTCCTGAGGCCAAATGCGGCAATTGTGTGTGTTGACAGCTCAGTGACATAGAAATGAGCTGCGTCTATCTAGGTTTGCGGCTTCTTCCAGCTTGAACTCCTAATTTCTCCGTTTGTTCAAATCTCTTAATCATGGCCCGTATACCTTTAGTAGACATTGTTTCAAGCCGTAAGTTCTTTATACGACGAATTCACGAACTACAGCAGAAGCATTCTACTTGCTTTCGTAAAACAGCTTCACCAATAACGCACGTTCAACTAAAGATACCATTATAATTACAGCTGGAACATAGACATAAAATATGATAACGTCTGCAAACGTTTTATATCCTAACCTGTTTTGCATAAAGCTTCCTTTTTTTCGCAAGGATGCAAATCTCGACATTTTTACCCTAGAACTGGCAGCTATTCCCGGATTTACATTTTATTATCCATAATTCTTGTACTGGATTGTTAATATTGATTCTATATTCCGTTTTAGTCGTTTATTGTGTTAAATTTAATCATTTTCCGGAAAAGGCGTACTCCGGTGAGCATTGTGGAACACGATTTTTTTTTCGAAAATCTCTGAGCGTATATCGTGCATTGTACATATCAAATTTCATTGCATTCCATTCACCCATTTCCGCTGTAGGATGCTGTTTATAGGGAAAGTTTAATTATAACCAGTCTGTATATATATATATAATATATATATATATATATATATGTCGGAAAAGTTAATACGAATGGAATTATTAGATTTCCCTTTCGTTGTCATCTTCAAATAGAAATTATTTAAAATAGTAAGAAAATTTAAAAATAAGAATTAATTGAGCTCGTGTTAAAAAAAGAAAATAGGGAAAATTACATCAAATTATTTACACGTAAATATTAAAATTGTAGGAAAATTTTAAAATAAGGAAATTATTAACACACGAAATGCAATTAAAGGCGATATTTACGTTATATGTAAAATGCCGAAATATTAAATAACATCATATTTAAAATAATTAATTTATCACGCGTGAAAAAAATAAATAATAAT
This sequence comes from Maratus speciosus, assembly GCA_963932465.1. Classification (NCBI taxonomy): domain Eukaryota; kingdom Metazoa; phylum Arthropoda; class Arachnida; order Araneae; family Salticidae; genus Maratus; species Maratus speciosus. The sequence goes on from OZ010793.1 coordinate 278,056,328, forward strand.
ATTCCCAAAAGCTTTTAAATTAAGTAATATATGTGCCCTTGAATCTTAAAAAAGAAAAGTCTTTTAAATAAATAAATTATTACATAAAAATGCATTTAGCAGAGAAAATAATGCATACATTAAAATGATATATTTAACCCCTTAACGGTTGCTTAATATTTGGAAAAAACATCAAAAAATATTTATTTTTTTATTACAGAAATTGAATAACTATAAGGTTTCTATATAAAATACGCAATTAGATTTTTTTTTTTTTTTTTTTTTTTTTTTTTTTTTTTTTTTTTTTTTAAAGGCAAAAAAAAAAAAAAAAAAAAGTTGTTATAGAACAAATTCACATTTGTGGAAACGCCATCTTGCGAGAATTCTGTGTTTTAATGTTTGTTATACGCCATACAAATTAATGAGAATAAGACCTTTATTTATCATCATAAAACAAATTTTTACAAATAATATTTAAATTAACATAATGCACATTAAATTTTGATTATTAATACTAATTTTTGGGAATATATATTTCGAAACATGCAATACAAAGTCCAACATCACAATCACCTCCAAAAACCAAACCCAAACGCTACTGTTCAAAGACTTCACACCAAAATGCCAGTTAAATTTTTATGGTTTCAGAAGTTTTTTCCGGCAATAAATCTCCATCCCGGAAATATCGTTGGTACCATGACAAACTATCCAATGTGAAAAGAGTGGGCTACTTTTTTTAAATTCAAATTTCTTGATATTTAAAAAAACATTATTTACACTTTTCTGAAATGGTAATATTCCCCAGTTTTCACCTTAATTAATATGTCATTAAATAAGGTTAAATAGGGCGAATTTTACTATTTCAAAAAAGTGGTGCAAATCAAGAAATCTGAATTTAGAAAAAGTAGACCACTGTTTTCACATTGGATAATTTGATATGGTTCCGACGATATGACGGGCACCAGAAATAACGAACGACACCTCAGCCCTTGATATTGACGGGAGCTAGAATTAAGGGGTTAAAACGATTTCACTCCGGGGATTTTTAATGTGACGTCACATGGTGTAAAAGTAGTGCGGATAGATTATTTGTCTACATCACTTGAAGCACCATAAATACAAATAAATGTATGCGAAAAAAACTTTCTATTTATTTTGTACGAATTACGGTTTGATGAAGGTTTATTAGTAAAATCGGATATTCTTATTAATATAGACAATATACATTGAAAACATAACATGAAAATATGCGTTATGGTGTATAAATAAAGGAAAGAATTCATTATTAAGCTGCACCTGTTCTTGAAAATATCTAAAACTCGATTAAAACATAAGCGTAAAATTTCAAAACACATTGCTTTTTCAATACCGTGGTTTTGAATGCTATTCCCGAGCAGATGGAGTTTTTTAACCTTGAACCTAAATAAAGAAAATTGTCCATAGCATCGTTATAAAAGTCAGAAAAATAACGACATTTTTAACCTAACCATTTTACGCAAGTTGATTTTCTAATGGGTGATTGATATCACTTATCAATCCCGAAAAAAGCCGTCGTTTGTTACAAAGCGATGAATGAGACACACCGAAAAGTGACTTATTCAAACGGAAAAGCATGCCAACCGACTACAGAAGATAGCCGCCCTCATAATGATACTATCACCCGATCTTCCGTAACCCTGGTAATATATATATATATATATTTAAAAAACAAGGGGCATTGTTATGTTTTAAGAGGCTGCGAAGTGTGAAAGGAGGCTGGCGTAGTACGCAGAGGGCTGAGACCCCAAGTTTATTTTATGGAATTTATAAAACGTATTTTTTTTTTAACACTTCTTCCAGTTAAATTACTAGTAAATCTGCAGATCAGGAGCCTCAACGTCAGATCTGCAATTCATTGTTTTTAGACACACTCTAGTAATATTCAATTTCCTGCAAACAGCAATTTAAAGTTTTCAAATTACGTAATTATTTATAAGAATAAAAAATACGAAGTTTTCAGACATTAGAAGCGTTAAATTAAAAACGTTGTTATGGAAGAATATTTTGAATTTTCATGAGTTACTAATTCTGGTATTTTTTGTAAATAATATAGTATTCAGGGGGATCCCCCCCTGAACCCCCCGTGGTCTCATTAATTTACATATGTAACTTTTTATTGATTGCGCTAATGATTATGGTAATTTTTTTTACACTTCCGAGCCTTATTCTTCAATACTGGTGGGCAGAAAAGGATTTACATTGACGCAATTATATTAAAAGATTCGGTTTTACGAACGAAAATGTAATTTCCTTTTAAAGCTAAAAAAATTTTCATTTATATTTTCTGAAATGAGGCGGCATTAAGAACTAACACTCGTCAAAAAATATTTTTTCAGGCAATCTATTTAATGTTTGTTTTTAAGAATGAAAATATTTATTTCCCGATACAATGACGTCCTTTTCGACAGCGATACTTTTGCGGTGCATAATTTTGACATTTACTATAAATTTGCTTTTCAAAATTTCTCATTGATTTTTTTTCTCATTGAAATTTTCGATTAAAAATTAAATATTTCTGTTAGCTGCGTCCAGACGATAAACCGTGAGATACTAGTAACTTTTTTTTTAATAATAAGAATTAATATCATAACACAAGCCCCTTTTATTTCAACCTCAAAGCGTATTTGTTTTATTTTTGATATATGAGATCAAATTCACCTTTCCGTTGCTAGGAAACAGTTAAAAGAAAATTAAGACAATGAAATATGTGATTGAAAAAAGGTAAATTAAAAAAAGAAAATATTTTATATTATTGGAACACATATATAAAATCCCTCCATAAGATATACACCGAATTTAAAAACTCTGACAAATGTATACACAAAATTTCAAACTAATATGAATAATGTATGGTTCTAATTAGGAAATTCCATCATCCATAATTCATCTTTTAAATCTTTTAATCATATGAGCCATTTCCTTTCAACAAATAAAAAAGGAAAAATCGTCTGAATTGCTATAGGAAAGCATTAAGGCGGAAAATAAAATGTTCTATATATTCCGAACGAATGAACCAAATTTAACCAAAAACTATACAGCTAAATCCGGTGACCTCACCAACATGCATCCTTAATTTCAAGCTAATCGGACGCTTTTTACGGCAGTTATCGCGGGACAGACAGACGGAAACCAAAACTTTTCGGGTCTCCACAGTAAGCCTTCACTGACCTTTCGGCAATTATGTAAAGTGTTTTGTCGAATTTTTATTCTCACGTATTTATTTTACTTTGGATCACGTCACTAAAATGTATTTAACCTCTTGGGGACGAGCGACACGTATACGTGCCGCATGAAGCGCCCAGAATCCTTGTTTTTCCTCACCAGTAAAATTTTACTGTAAAATTAGCCTTATTTAATCAGAGCATTTTTTCAATTCAAGAAGACACAAATTTCTGTTTTTAAAAAACGGTGACAAAAGATTAAAAATTTTGCAAAAGGCTCCCGTTCCGAAGAGGTTAATAAGTCATTAATTTGATAAAAAGTACTACAATCCTGTAAGATTTCCGGGAGGAATCGTATTATGCAGCAGTTTTGCTTTTAATATCAATATCGACTCATAGTAGAAAAAATAATTGCTTTTTTTCATTCGTGTGTATCACAATACGAGAAACTATACTTTTTTATATCAAAAGGCATTTCTTGTACTATTTTTTATATTTAAAACTTTTTTTTTCGCAAGCAGACATTTTTCAATTTCATGTATGTGCTTCTGCAGCGAAGTTCCCATTTTTAATACAGGTCTGGTAGAAGTATTATATTTGCTTAGAGGAAATCTCCTGTCTCGTTTTACATATTGAAACATTGAATATGAATTTTTGCAGAAGATGCAGAAGGGAATATATCACGGATCTGCAGTTGAAGATATGGAAGTTTGAAGTTAAAAGAATTTAGCTCAATATTAAAATGAGAAATTCTGACATTATTTTTTTTATTCTATTATAAATTATATTGTATAAAAATTCACTGTGCAATTATTTTCATTCATTTCATTTAATTAACTAAAGAATTTAGTTATTTTTTACAGATGTATTTATGTCATTAAATTTCTATATAAGTATACATAACATATTCATATTGATAAAATATTATACGCGCATATGTGATAATTTAAAACGTTGGAATACAACGTCCATTTATCTTACCCTTTTCTTTCAGCGCATGCGCGTACTGACGTTTCTACAAATCCGCTCTGCGAGCGAGATTATTTAGTTCTGTTAAAAACATGTCAGTGCTTAGTCGCACTTAAGCTATGTATATATTTTTGTCTTCGTGTTAGTGCTAATAAATGTTTATGTCGAGCTATTCTGCTAACTCTGTGTGCCCCCAAAACCAACAAAGGTTATGGGTACCAGAGACGCTACTCACTGCGCTATAAATAGCAGAAATATTTTTTAATTCGAACTTTCGAATCATAAAGTCTTAAGCCTAAACCGAAACTAAGAACTCTTCTACGTTCTGTCATTAACTGTTTTGATTTGTGGCTGCGAGATATTTTATTTAATCATGTCACATGTTACGACAATTGAAAAGCTCGGCAAAGATAACTTTGATAGCTGGAAACTTCAAATTGAAGCAGTATTAATAAAAAATGATCATTGGGATTATGTAACCGGCAAAGAAGAGAAACCGGCCGAAGGTAGCGCTGATGAAAAGAAATGGCTCCAGGCTGATCAAAAAGCTCGTGCTGATATAATTCTGGCCATAAATCCTAGTGAATTGTGTCACATCAAGCATTGTGCGACTTCAAATTCTGTATGGAATAAATTGAAAGACGTTTATGAATCAAGAGGCCCTGCAAAGAAAGCAACGCTGTTAAAACAGCTTCTGTTTCGAAAGATGAGTTTCAGTGAAACGATGTCTGAACATTTAAATATCTTTTTTGAGATTGTTGATAAATTAAAAGAAATGGAAATAGAAATTGCGGATGATTTGTTATCAATTCTTCTACTCTACAGTGTTCCTGAGAATCTCGAAAATTTTAGATGCGCTATAGAATTGAGAGATGAATTACCTAAACCCGATTCTTTGAAAATTAAGATGCTAGAAGAATGGGAAGCTAGAAAAGGAAAAACCACTCATGATTCACAAAATGCCTATTATATAGAAAACAAGAGAAATAATCAAGAACAGAAGAAAAATGAAAAATGGAAGATTAATACAAATAAAAATTTTCCTTCAGAGAGAAATTATCGTAATTTCAAGTGCAATTATTGCTCCAAAATGGGGCATAAAGCTAACGAATGTAGAAAGAAAATAGCTGACAGAAAGCTTGCATCTTTAAATAAAGGAAATCAAGGTTCAATGATTAGTTATGAAGAACCGGTTAGTATGGCATTTAACGACGTATATCATGAATCTCCGGCATGGTGTTTAGACAGTGGTTGTACATCTCATATGTGCAAAGATAAAAATTTATTTACAGAATTTCATCCTCGTGATAATTCTACAATACAGCTTGCGGTTGATAAAACAGCAAAAATCACAGGAATAGGAACAGTTCTTATTACAGTGCCTAACGGTAGTGGGACTACTAATCTCACACTTAAGAACGTTCTGTGTGTACCCGAGTTAAAATATAATTTGATTTCAACGTCAAAAGCAACGGCTAATAATCGTTCTGTGCTTTTTAAAGAACGATATGCTAAAATAATTGAGCCTAATGGTTCTATACTAGTACAAGCTGATCGTCAAGGTGATTTATATTATGTACATCCAATCCCCGAAAGAGCTGCAATAGCACAGGTAAGTGATTTTGTAAAATGGCATTTAAAGTTAGGACATTTAAATGAGTCTGATTTAAAGAAACTTAAATCTAATAATATGGTTAGAAATTTAAATTTTAATGATGATGAGTCTCTTAAAGATTGTAAAGTTTGTATTCAAGGTAAACAAACTGTCCGCCCTTTTCCTAAACAATCAAATTTTGAAAGTAATGATTTATTATTTCGGATCCATTCAGATTTATGTGGGCCCATGAGAGTCCCTTCCCATGGAGGATCGCGATATTTTGTTACTTTTATTGATGATAAATCACGTTATATTGAAGTTAGTTTTCTTAAAACCAAGGATGAGGTTAAGAATGCATTTGTTAAATACAAAGCAGCAGTCGAAAACCGACTAGGAAAGAAAATAAAATTTCTTCGTACAGATAATGGCTTAGAATATTGCGGCGAAGAATTTGATAAATATATCGAAGAATGCGGTATAAAACGAGAATTTTCTTCCCCTTTAACCCCTCAGCAAAATGGCACCCCTGAGAGATCGAATAGAACGTTAACTGAAATGGCAAGGTGTTTACTATTACAAAGTAATCTTCCACAATCTTTTTGGGCCGAAGCTATAAATTGTGCTGCTTACATACGCAATCGCTGCCCGACACGACGTTTAAGCGAAAATAAAACTCCATATGAAGTATTCTTTGGCATCAAGCCAACTTTATCATACTTCAAAATATTTGGGCAAAAATGTTTCGTACTTAATAAAAGGCAAAATAAGGGAAAATTTGATACTAGATCAGAAGAACATATTTTTGTAGGTTATTCTAATGAATCAAAAGCATATACGCTTTGGAACAAGAAATCTAGAAAAATTGTTATAAGCCGTGATGTTCGATTTATTAACGAATTCGAAAATGATCCCTCCTGTAACACCGAAATAAAATTAATTTTTCCTTTCTCTCAAAATAATGAAAATACGAGCACAAACACAATTACGCAACAATCAGAAATATTTCCAGTCATGAAAAAGGAACCAGACATTTCTAGTGGCGACAGTGAAAGAGAAATTCATTCGCAATCTGATGAAATTTCCGACCCCCCTTCTTTCAGAACGCGCGGGAGGCCAAGAAAAATAAAAACAGGTAGAAAAGGGAGACCTCGAAAGGAATATCAAACAATTATTATTCCGAAAGAAGAAAAATCTCAAACTGCAGTAAATAATTCTTTTGACTCTTGTCCTGAATTATTTGAAGCTCTAAATAGTCCGTATAAAAACGAATGGATAAATGCGATGAATTTAGAATTTAATTCATTAATGCAAGAAAATGCTTGGCAAATAGTAGATAGGCCAAAACATAAGAAAATTATAGATCTAAGTGGGTTTTAAAAACAAAATATAAGCCAGATGGGTCAATCGAGAAATTTAAAGCGAGATTGGTAGCAAAAGGTTGTACACAAAAACCTGGTATCGATTTTGACGAAAATTTTTCTCCTGTAGCTAGATTAAGTTCAATAAGAACTGCGATCGCATATGGCATCCAAAATGGGTTCACTGCATATCAGTTAGATTTTATTATGGCTTATGTAAATGGTGATTTAACTGAAGAAATATACATGGAATTACCTGAAGGTTTTAAAAATGAATCTAATGATGACAAAGTTTGTTTATTAAAAAAATCCCTTTATGGATTAAAACAATCGGGTCGCCAATGGTTCAAAAAATTAGATGAAAAATTGAAACAAATGAAGTTTAAATCACTAAATGCTGATAAATGTGTGTATTTTTCTAAATCTCCCATTGAAGCTATTATCATTGTTTATGTTGATGATCTCATAATTCTTACTAAATGTAAAGAAGATTATCAATATATTCGAGATGAATTAGCAAAATCATTTAAAATGAAAGATTTAGGTCTCTTACACTATTGTTTGGGCATAGAATTTATGCAAAACGGGGACAATATTAAAATTACACAAAAGAAATACATTGAAGATATTCTGAGCAAATTTAATATGCAAGAATCCAAACCAATATCTACACCTTTTGATAATAACGTGAAGCTTACTAAAGATATGTGTCCCAAAACTGAAGAAGAAAAGTCTGAAATGAATAATATTCCCTACCGTCAATTAATAGGATCCCTTATGTATTTATCAGTTGCTACTAGACCTGATATAACTCACGCTGTGAATTTCCTAAGTCAATTTAACAACAATCCAGGTAAACCTCATTGGATAGCTGCAAAAAGAATTTTTCGATATCTGAAAGGAACCCAAGATCAAGGACTGATCTTTAAACGTGATTCTGAATCCTTGATTGCATTTGTCGATGCCGATTGGGCGTCGGATGTGAATGACAGAAAATCGTACACTGGCTACATTTTTAAATACGCCAGTGGAGCCATATCGTGGGAATCGAGAAAACAACGAACTGTCGCATTATCCACAACAGAGGCGGAGTACATGGCATTGTCAGAAGCCGCCAAAGAGATTTTGCATCTCAGACGGTTTTTAAGTGAACTTTCTCCTGAAACAGTGACTGCGCCTACTATAATATTTTGTGATAACCAGTCTGCTCAAAAATTAGTACGAAATCCGGTTTACCATTCGCGCACCAAACACATCGATATTCGACATCATTTTGTGCGTGAAATTTACGACAATGGCGAAATAGAGGTTAAATACCTAGAGACAGAAAATATGCCTGCAGACATTTTAACCAAAGCTTTAAACGCTTATAAACATAAAAAATGTTGTGAAATGATAGGACAAAATGTTTAAAATTTTTCAGCATTATTCTGTATCCTTTTGTATATAAGTATATAATTTGTATTTGTAATTTTTATATTAATATTATTTCTCTGTAATTTGCTTAATAGGAGAACATTGTTTTGTTAAGAAAATGCACGTTGTAAAGGGGGAATTGTTGGAATACAACGTCCATTTATCTTACCCTTTTCTTTCAGCGCATGCGCGTACAGTGACGTTTCTACAAATCCGCTCTGCGAGCGAGATTATTTAGTTCTGTTAAAAACATGTCAGTGCTTAGTCGCACTTAAGCTATGTATATATTTTTGTCTTCGTGTTAGTGCTAATAAATGTTTATGTCGAGCTATTCTGCTAACTCTGTGTGCCCCCAAAACCAACACTACACAATTTTATAACGTTTATTTATTGTTCCTAATGATTTTTGCTATATTAAGTGTGTTTCTTTCCGCAAGATTTGTAGATACGAAATTTTATACAAATCTCAAACAGGAATATACTATTTTTGTTATTTCAAACACATTATTTATACTTATTTTACTTTAAATTTTAAAATTGAATTTAAATAAAACTTTTAAACGTAAAATGCTTATATTTTCTAATTATTGTTTTTTTTTCTTTTAAGGGGTCAGTGGAGCTTAAAATCCTTAAAAAATATTTGTTTTTTATTTTTGTAAATTTCAACTTAAATATTATTCAAGGGTACATTATATACATTATGGCATGCATTTATCACAAAAAAAAAAAAAAAAATATTTTTGAGAAAAAAAAATGGAATTTTACGCGTCTTCTTAGAAATCTTCGAACTGCCCCATGCGTCTTCCATATCAATGAAAATCCCCAATATTTTTTATAAAAGTTTGGTTTATATATAGAAATGAAATAGAGCATCGAATTTTACATATTTGAATTTAAAGGTTTTAAAAAAAATTCAAAATTTCAAAAATTTTTCGAAAAAATTTCAAAATTTTTCAAAAAAAAAAATTAACCTTTAAATTCAAATACATAAAATTCGATGCTCTATTTTATTTCTATATATAAACCAAACTTTTCTAAAAAATATTGGGGATTTTCATTGATATGGAACGCGCAGAGAGCACTTCAAAGATTTCTAAGATGACGCGTAAAATTCCATTTTTTTCTCAAAAACAATTTTTTTTTATTTTTTTTTGTGATAAATGCATGCTATAATGCATATAATGTACCCTTGAATAATATTTAAGATAAAATTTACAAAAAAGAAAAAAAAATTGAAAAAATTTGAAATTTTGAAAAATTTTCGAAAAAATTTCAAAAAATTTCAATTTTTTTTAACCTTTAAATTCAAATATGTAAAATTCCATGCTCTATTTTATTTTTATATATAAATCAAACTTTTATAAAAAAAAAATATTGGGGATTTTCATTGATATGGAAGACGCATGGGGCATTTCGATGATTTCTAACACGACACGTAAAATTCCATTTTTTTCTCAAAAATAATTTTTTTTTTACATTTTTTTGTGATAAATGCATGCCATAATGTATATAATGTACCCTTGAATAATATTTAGGTTGAAATTTACAAAAAAAAAAAAAAAAAAAAAAAAAAAAAAAAATATTTTTAAGGATTTTAAAATCCACCGACCACTTAAGCACATCTAAAACGATTTTTAATCACTTCAGTCAATTTTTATTTAAAAAATTAATAATGTAGAAGAATTAAAACTAATTTTAAAGAACTGTTCAAACAGTGATCTTCGTTAATGCCGTAATTTATAAATCGATCTACAACAAACACTAATAATTAGTAGATTTTTTTTTATTGATAATTGGAAGAAACATAGACACAGTGGTTATGAAAATTACCAAAATTCACGCAAGTTATTGCCAACGAAAATCTCCTATAAGTTTTGATAAAAAATAATTTAGTAATATGACAGCATAATACTTTGTAATGTCCTATATAAGCTATTGTATAAAATCCTGGACATTCCCGGTTACAGAATATGAGGGAAGACTATTTATTTTGTTTTAATTTTTTTCAAGATTGTCTACTAACAACACCAAAAAAACATTTTTTATTTTAAAAGTATCAATTTTGTATTTACTATGTACAGATTTTAAATTTATTAAAAGCAATACTTTCGTTTGAGTTAATAGGTGAAGAAATTGCCAAAGATTTCACTTCTTACATACTGTTTTTTTATTCTGATTATGTCAGTCATTTAAGAGCGTAGTTTGATTACATGTCTGTTAAATGTATGCTTTTTTATTAACAGTTTTAAATGGTTGTTGTTTTCGGTCGAGGATGGGGCCAAATGATGCTCGCATTTTATTTTTTTTAAAGAAATTGAACGATGTTCTTTACTTTTAGAAGAATATTTATTTTAATAGGTAATAGAAAGGCATAAAATCGTTAAAAAATTTTTGAATACGTAATCGAAAGGAATAAAATCGTTAAAAATTGAAAAAAACCTACAAAATGGGTAGGTGCAAATTATCAGACATGGAACAATCCAAAGCCAAAGAGCCTCACCAAAATGAAAATCGTCTTGCAAAGCAAAAATTAGGTCATTATGTAGGCCATGAAAATCGTAGTCTTCAACTGATTATGTAGCCCATGAAAATCGAGGTTTTCAACTGATTATGTAGGCCATGAAAATCGAGGTCTTCAACTAATATATGTAGCCCATGAAAATCTATTACAGAATAAAAGACGGACGCGAAAAAGGAAACAATCTAATGTTTAATCGATTTATAGTAAAAGGCCATGTCTCGAGGGGCTCCAATCCACTAGCCACGGTGTTTTACAATCGGTCGATTCTAACCGAGAGAAATTGAGCTGAACGTAGGTAATTAGTCGCAATCTGTGGAGGATTCCGTGGAACTGCTTTCGATTTGTAAACTGTTTTTCTTCTCGAAACGGGACTTGGAAAGTTTATCGATGAAGGTTTTGGTCGTCTGAAGTTTGATCTTTGCGATCTGTTGTTGAAGAGGATGCGACGGAATTTGGTGGACGAAATAAATTCCAAATGGTCGTTGTAATCTATTAAATTACAATTTTTTTTTTATTTTTTTTTTTATTTCTGAAGTTTAAATTTGTTACGAAATATCAGCCTTGAACAAATGCAAAACTATATTTATATTAACTTGTGCAAACGGATTTTTCTTTCATAGTCGTCTGCATGCGATATCGATTTTAATAATATATCATTCTAAAAACATAAAAAATGAGTAAATTGCAATAAAGTTTCAAACAAGTTGCAATGCACTTTTGAAACAAATTGCATTTGCAAGTATATCTTTTTATTTATTTAATGGTGTGCGATGCTGAGATGTAAAAAATAATAATTCTGTAAAAGCAAAATTTAAGCGTCTGCTGTTGGCAAATTAAAATGGCGTTAGTGTTTGTTACAAACGGAAGATTCAATACAGACGTATTTTATAGAATATAGATCACGGCATCTTTCTTATCAAACTTTAAAAGTTGCAAGTTTTAATAACCAAATACATTTATAAATAGACAATTATAGATAACAATTATAAATCCTGTGTGAATACGAAAGATTTTACATTCAAATTGAATTATTCTGCTAAAGATGCAAGTCTTGTATTTCACACAAAAAAATTGTTAAAATTATATTTCATTTCTATTTTGCGTCAAAAACATTCAAAAGGATCCATTTAGTTTATTCGCACTACTTTCGAATGCATACGTTTTATCCTTAAACATTCTTTTTTTTAAAATTGCTTCAAAATAACTTTATTTCCTTAATAAAAAAATAAAAACATACGGTTTCTTTTTGACATGTTCGATACCCGACATATAAAGGTAGAATTTATTTGTTTGATTTTGTCTTCCTTAACATGTTGTATGTGCTTAATATCATAAGTCATAATAACCACTTCCTATTTCTGGCTGGTTTTGATGATAGGATATTTTTCTATGAAATTGGCGAACAAACCAACTGTTGTTTTATAAAGCTATAAAAAAATAGTGCAATTTTGTATCGTTCATATACATTAAAACGTTATTCAGACACAATGTAATTTTACAACTCAATGCAAATGTGTACAATATAGCATTCGATTGAGGACTTTTTGGTTTAAGATGCCCATGCTCTGCCGACTGGGCTGTCCTGGACAAATACAGCAGACACAGTTCATACAGAGAACTGTGTTGATTATCTTAATGGTCTGTTATGTGAATCAACGGAACACATATAAGGTAATGCAAGTCCAAGAATACATTCTGTAAAAGCAAAATTTAAGCGTCTGCTGTTTGCAACATTAAAATGGCGTTAGTATTACAAACGGACGATTAAATACAGACATCTTTTTGACAATATAGATCACGGCATCTTTCTTATCAAACTTTAAAAGTTGCAAGTTTTAACCCCCTCACAGACAAGCCCGTGTTAATACGTTCACTAAGCTCCAGGTTTCACTGCAATACAAGCAATATTAAAAGTAATATAATTCTATTGATTTAATGTATTTTTAATACATTGAACAATGATTAGTACTTCCAAAGATTGCATTCATATTCGTTATTAAGTGTTTTTAATAAAATGCTCAAAGAATCATTTTTTTTTTTTTAGCATTTAAAAGAAAATGCAGAGAAAACAACATTACAATTTTGCCCTTTTCCAAGACAGTCGGAGGGTTAATAACCAAATACATTTATAAATAGACAATTATAGATAACAATTATAAATCCTGTGTGAATACGAAAGATTTTACATTCAAATTGAATTATTCTGCTAAAAATGAGAGTCTTGTATTTCATACAAAATATTGTTAAAATTGTATTTCATTTCTATTTTGCGTCCAAAACATTCAAAAGGATCCATTTAGTTTATTCGCACTACTTTCGAGTGCATACGTTTTATCCTTAAACGTTCTTTTTTTTTAAATTGCCTCAAAATAACTTTATTTCCTTAATAAAAAAGTATAAACATACAGTTACTTTTTGACATGTTCGATACCCGACATATAAAGGTAGAATTTATTTGTTTAATTTTGGCTTCCTTAACATGTTGTATGTGTTTAATACCATAAGTCATAATTACCACTTCCGATTTCTGGCTGGTTTTGATGATAGGATATTTTTATATGAAATTGGCGAACAAACCAACTGTTGTTTTATAAAGCTATAAAATAATAGTGCAATTTTTTTATCGTCCATATACATTAAAACGTTCTTCAGGCACAATGTAATTTTACAACTGAATCCAAATGTGTCAAATACATCATTCGATACAGGACTTTTTGGTTTAAGATGCCCATGCTCTGCCAACTGAGCTCTCCTGGACAAATACGACAGACACAGTTCACAAAGAGAATTGTGTTGATTATCTTATTTGTCTGTTATGTGAATCAACTGAATAAATATAAGGTAATGCAAGTACAAGAATACATTGGAATCGTTATAACATCTTATTAAATTTGAATACAAATATTTTAATTGGAAAATAAATCATACGAAATGTAAACAAAGTGTTTCTAAGTGTGTTGAAAATTATATCATGCTGTTTTCTACTATTTGCATTTACATAAAAAACAACAAAATTTTAAAACAATTTCTCTCTTTAATCACAAGAGCTTCATAACTATGAATAATATTAAAACTGAAATGGATAACCACGCTTAAATTTTAGTGGGGGGAAGAAGCATAGAAATAGCGCTGAACATATCGCTTTGATTAAATAACTATTTATTAAAAAATAATTCATCATAGTTTCTTTTTTATAATTATCTGGTGTATAATAATAACAATATATCTATTGTTAGGCATATGTGAAGCATTGCATAAAACTAAATGTACGCTTTTTAAGATTTTGTTTTGTGTTTGATAAAAATATTTGTGTCTGGAGTTACAGTGTTTGGAATATTTTTTTATTTCATTTATACAAAGGATACTTTTGAAATATTTTTTTCAAGTTTATAAAAGATTAACATGTTTCCAGTTATGATTGGTTATAGTAGGACTCCCTCAGAGGGATTAGTCTGAGCGATATTGCTGAGAACATAGATATAATAATGACATGTGGAAGCAAAGAAAATGAGATATTACCTTTAATTGTCTATATACTGAGATAAATTCAAATGATGAAAATAAACGAATCGTAGAATTACAAAATCCTACATATAAATTCGTATACACTGTTTTAAAAAAAATGGGAAAGTAAACCATGCAAGATAGCCATGCATGTATATAAAATTGAAAGTACGGAATATATTAAAAGTAAAATAGAAAATGAAACAATAAATTATCTTATATCGGAATGTTAACTGTATAAAATGATGTCAAGAGCATAATCAGACGCTCCGCACCACTTTCAGTAACTTTAAATGACAAATATATGGTGTTTAAAAAGAATGGACTATACTTTATATGGTGTGTACTCACCTGTAATAGTTAATATTGTACAATATCTTTTTTTCACGGATGCAATGAGGTTGTCAATACGAGTTAAGGAATTCTCTTTTCAAAATCTGATATAGTATCAAAGTACTGAACGCATCAACAGTGACATACAATGCGTTGTTAGAGTATGTTTTAGATATGCTGGATTAGATTTAAATGATGAGTGTATGCTTGCCACTACATTCGTTGTACTGTTTTGTTTTCAAACATATTCTGCACAAGTTGAGCTGCAATTAGCATGTATTAAATAAAAGAAATCGGCAATGATTGCAACATAAAGTATGACACAAGATATGAATATATCGTCTGCATAAAGTTTGAGCTGTAAAAGTGTCATTTGAAGTAATTTACAAATCCATACCTATTTTTTCATACAATCCATACATATTACCTTGCAAGCTAAAATACGCCAATATGAACCCGATTATGAAATTTCACCAGAATAAGTTAATATATAAAAAATCTACTAATGACAATTGAGAATATGACCTTCGGATAAAATGTCTAGAAAAATGAATCTGAAAAAAATTCATATCACTTTTAAAACGGCAATTCCTTCTGTTAGTGGCCTTGGCGAGAGAGAGAAAAGCCTAGAGAAGGAACACTTTAACAAGTACTTTCGGGCAACCTACTCACTGTTTCATACAGGTCTTTATTCAATATTTACAAAATTTATTTAATGCTAGGTGGGTAATTTGTTGCATTTAAATTGCATGTTTTGTAGAGGAAATGCAGCATTATGAAATATTTATAGTTGCTATATCTAATAATTTCAAATTAATGGTAACTGAGATCGCTCCACGTTCATTTCATCTTTTTAAATTTAAATTTTTTAGAAACCATTCATAGAGACAATTTTATATTTTAAAACTAACCCGAAGCAAAATTCAAATTTTTGGGCTCAGCAGTAACATAGAAATTGAAAATTTTCGAAAATTTTTGTTTCTGCAGTGTTTTATATAGTGACATTTTTAGAAATTGTTCTATTGTGAGAATTTACATCATCTTAAATACGGCCATGCCAATTTTCGTGTTTATATTCCAAACAATTCCATGTACTTCGTTACTTAGATCATCTTTAGATCTTTTTCAGCTTTGTTTAGTCTTTCGATTTTTTAGAATTCGTTCTACGACGAGCATTTACACCTTAGAAATTACTGCCATGCCAAAGTTCTTGTTTCTAACTCCAACAGTATCCCACAAATTTCAGTATTCCAAATAAATCATAATTTAGAATCTTTATAGACATTTTTACATTTATCTGTCAAATTGAATTTTCGAACCTTTTAGAGAGCGTTCATAACGAGTATTTACATCTTAAAAGTAACCACCACACCGAATTTAAAGTTTCTAACCCAATCATCACATAAATCGCAATTTTAGAACTTTTTTGCTCGTGCAGTGATGTAGGTTGTTCCACTGACATAAAATACAGTTCTTTTTTTCGGAGCAGAGCACCACCAACATTTTTTCATGTTGGCTATGTAGGTTCAGAGATAACACCTCACAAACGCACAAGCTTTAATAATATTATACACTATACTTTTATTTATTACCAATTTTTCTCAGGTATTATTTCAAACAATGGAGTCCTTTATACATGTCTGTGTTATATGTTTATCTCTAAAAAATACTCATAAAAAGTTTTTTATTCATCATTTGTAAATACGTTTACTGTTGTTTTTCAAAAAAAATTCCTTCTACAATTTATCTATAAATACAGTATTCTGCATCACAATGCCTTAATCAGAGAGGCTATAGAGATTACAGCATTAAAGGACGAGAATGGAGAAAAAATATTCAACGAAATAACCCACGCAACTGTCGACAATAGATGGCACCAAATCATAAATGAACAAAATGAAGAAAATCTCGGCCAGAAACATGAAATCTTTTTTCATTTGAACCAGGGATGCCTTAGATGAAGGCGAAACCGTTATTCAAAAAGAAAGGGGGAGAGAATACTATCTGATGAAGTTTCATGAACCAGAATAAAAATGTGTTTTAATGGAATTTTATGTACTTATAAAGACTTGTGTTCTTAAATGAACCTTTAGTTTTCTACAGAACTAACCAATTAGTAATTTTTCTGGTACGTGAACGATTTTAATAGAATGTATTTTTAGAAATAAAAGTAAAACTTTGCTATCTTATTATACCAATGCAAAATACTGTTTTTATAGATAAATTGTAGAAGGAATTTTTTGTTGAAAAACAATAGTAAACGTATTTACAAATGATGAATAAAAAACTTATTATGAGTATTTTTTAGAGATAAGCATATAACACAGACATGTATAAAAAATTCCCTTGTTTGAAATAATACCTGAGAAAAATTGGTTATAAATAAAAGTATAGTACAGTACAGGTATTAACCAAAACCTTCGGGTTTTACTTATATTGAATATTATACACTTTATAATATTATAACGCTTTATAATCGTAGCATTAGATGTACAAATACAAAAGCCATTTATCTGTTACAAACTAAAGTGCCCGGCGTTGCCCAGAATTTGAAGAATGTTCGCTCTGAAAAATCAATTTCAAAATTTAACATGAAACATAAAACAAACATTAAAAAAAATCAGTCGAAGTTCTGTACGCATGAATCAAATGAAAACACAATATAAAAATGTATAAACTTATATAACATACGCAAAAGAATACAACTATAAATGAATTTATTTCAATTTATAATTGGAACAATAATGTTGAAATACGCCAATATTTCCACAATCGGGTATTTATCATGCTTCAATATGTTTTGTGACACTCATATGACATTATACTATATTCACCCTGTCCTTTATATTTCCAATATGACGTAATATTTTCCTCTTTCACGTGGAAACCTTGAAATTGAAAAGTTATGAAGTTATATTAACTTTCATTTAAATTCGTCAAACTATTTATTTCATTTTCATTTTTCATGTGAATATCTTGCAATAGAAGAGTTATGACGTAATATCCACCTCTTTTTTTTTAATTCGGCAAACTAATTATTTCATTTTCATTTTTCACGTGGAAATCTTGCAGCAGAAAATTAATTGTTGTAGTAAGAATTTTATTGTGTATTTTAATTGTTGACAACTACTATAACGAAAAATGATTACATTTGATAAGAAATTGCTGTTAAATTGGTGGTTTTATATTAATTAAAAATTAACTATAAATTATTTCGATTCGAGATTACTTTAGTTGCCTCGGTCGTGTTTTTATACTCATATATGTATCTTTTCACAATTTTGGCTTCCAAGCTGTGGATTTGTATAGAATTACAAACAGACTGACAGACAAATTTTCATTTTTACACATTAGATTATATACAAACATAAATAACTTATCTAATACGTGTTAGCAGATGCATTTTTGAATATATATATATATATATATAAACCAGTATAATACTTATTCTGTTTTATTTTTTTAGTCATTTATACCATTTGGCAAAAAATCTAACTTTCTTAACCCCGAATTGCGTGCTTTTTACAAAAGCGCCAAAGTCCATATAACAGCGAAGTACCATGAAAAGCATTAAATGCATGGTAATAAGGTACTTATAATGCGACATTTACGATCAACCATTAATGGCATTCAGTCTTATAGTTTGGCGATAGATTTTTGGTAGACGGGATAACTAAGTACTACCAAATACTGTACTGCAATTTAACTTCAATTTAACTTATCTTCTCTATTCTACTATTTTAAGATTTTTAACTTCTAAACATCGCACATTTTCAATTTTTATACCGCCGTATTGGGGAGAAAATGTACTTTTAAATGCAATTTGTTTGAAAACTGCATCTCAATTTATTTTTTAAATATTAATATTTTTGTAGTTTTTAGCGCCATTTGTTTAATTTTGGCTACTCAATTACTACATTTTGTAGAAAGTAGGGAGAAAATAGTTGGAAAATAGTAATTATACCTTTTTGTTGCCTTTTCCCCTTAACAACTGAAAGAAAAAATGTAATTAAAATGCGTGCTATTTTGAAAAAATGTAAATGTATGATTTCTTTTTCAAAATTTATGTATCTATATTAATATTTCAAACAAATGAGAGCATTTGAATCATGAGATAGCCGATTTTTTTTTTTTTTGAATGACGACATCTCTTTTTTTGGATTTGTGTATTATTCAGCGATAGTGACGTCCTATGCGTAGAAGTTGTTTAAGACTGGATCGTAAATGAAGAATTCTTCAGAGGATGCGGATGACGTCATTCTGTACAAAATAAAAGCGCGTGCTTTAAGTATTAAAACTGAAATATGTTTTGTACTATCCGTATTTATATATATATTTTTTTTTTCATCGAGGGTGACACTAAATTCTGAAAAAAAAAACAGACTTTCTGTTTTCTAGTTTTTTTCGATCTTTGTGCAGTTTCTCAAAAAGTGAGATTTGTTGCAAAAAGGTATAAATAGCAATGAAAACAAACCTGATGAACGTTTATGGTTATTTTTACAAGTAAATATTGCACAGATGTCATACACGCACCAAGGTACATAATTGGCGTGAAAGTGGCGTTACTTTGCCTGACATGGTAACCAGTGGCGGCTCGTTACCGTCATATTTTGAGGCACTAAATGCATGACGGACAGTATTATTCTTTTTTTACCATTATTTTTTGAAAGAAAAAGATTACCTTGTTTAATGGTCGAATATTGTGCCAACACATATGGCAAAAATTTCTTTTAAAGCAATAGTGGAAAGAGAAGAATAAATTTGGCACCTATGGATTTAGTGCCCCCCAAAATGCCAGTCACGAGCAACCACTCATGTAACCATATCTAACGCTATTATAAATTGTTTGTTCTATAATTATATAATTTATTGATTGTTATTTCCTTTTAAAAATAATAGAAAATGTATTGCTTATCACTTTATTTTGTTTTCATATTGAAATAAAAAATAACGTACTATTATAGCACGCTATATGTAACTGGTTTTCGAAAACGGCGTTTTCGCCAAATTGACATAAAAAAATCGCACCAAATCCGTTGCGTTTATGGCATCTGTGCCATAGATATAAATATTTTATTTATATATGTAATATCATTGCTTTTTTGTTAACACAGAATAAATTGCATAAATCTTTAAAAAAGTGCTTGAGTATATGAAACAATGAATAAGTTGCACGAAAATACTCATAAAAAGCTCACTTGTCTCGCCCATCTGTCACCGAGCGAGGCTGTCATCGAGCCACTGTCAAACCCATTTTCACTACCTCGCCAAGGCCCTTATACAGGTAAAGTACCAATTTCCCTTTTAAAGACTAAAAAGAAAATAATATAAATGAAAATTGTTTTTTTGAAAATCATGCTTTCATTAAAATTCACAAAAATTTTGAAAATATATATGTTTTTTAAATGCACTAAATATTAGAAAAGTCTTAAAAAAAACCCTTAAATGCATGGAGTTTAAAATTAATTCGGTGAGTTCAATTATGGAAGATAAATGGATTTAAATGGGAATTTTGCCAAGTTAGCCAGCTATCTCCAAGTTGGCTTCATGGCTGAGAGATTCTGCGCTCGAAGCTGGTAGGCGGGAGGTGCTGGGTTCGAACCCAATAGCGCCCGTTGGCCTAACCGTTTCGGAGTTTTCGTAGTTTTCTTCGAAACCCTGGATTTCCATGCGTAACTAAGGGTTACGTTCACTTAGAAAGACCCCCACGGAGGGCACTCCCTCTTGGGTCTATATCTCTCGAGTTGATAATCGGCCGTCAAAAATCAACCCAGCCCAAGTTGGCTTCATATATAGAAACTTTTTGTCGCCAAATTTGACGACATCGTGGTAAGCCTGTCATTAGTACTTTTCAACAAATACTCATTGTTGAAGCTAATGCTGATTTCTCTATAGAAAATCAAACGTAACCATTAAGTAGTTCACCCCACACCCCACCGTTGACCCATTAGGTATTGAATTTTAAAAAATCAATGTCCAATTAATAAATTGCCCTCAGGCATACATATATATTCCAAATTTCAAAACTCTATGTCGACAGGAAGTGGGTGAAAAATATATCACAAGATTTGAGTGCCACAGACAAATATAATTGTAAGTTAAAACATGCATATTTGTAAGTTAGAGCATGTAAATCAAAAATTAAGAAAATAAGAAGAAATGATGCTATAAAGCAAAATATTTTATTAAACATCATATAATTGTGTCTAATTTTTACACGCGAAATATAAAATATGCTTTTGGAGATTAAAAAATGCTATTGAGCAAAATCTCAAATCAAAGTTTTTATGCCTTAACCTTCCGTCTACCAGACGGGTCCATTGGACCAGACAGCAATATTTAATGTAAATTTTTCTCATGAAAAATAGCATTCAAAGTTTCGCGATTACATGACTTTTCCTGCAATTGTCTCCTCTATGTATATGCAATTGCGATTAAAATTTTGTTCGAAATTTTTTACCTATTTTTAATTTGTTTCATTGTTTACCACGCGGGTCCATTGGACCCAACATTAAAACAAACGTAATATACTGTTGCTTTCTTTTTCTAGGGTTGCCATAAATCATGAGGAGGAACAGGGTTATCATAATTGGCTGTTTATCGCCCATTTGGCGATGGATTTTTAGCGCCAATCTCGCCAAATTTGGCGACTTTATAATGAAGTTTTGAGAACATTCTAGACTGATCTAGTAAACTTCGTGCTCTATATATAAAAGGTTACTTCTGGTTCAGAGAGTCATTTATCAACAGACACAGTTAGTGAGCGAATGGTGTCTATTGATGTTTTTGAGTCTTTTCATTGAAAATAGGACTTGATATTTGAAGACAAGTAATAAGTGTAGTTTGTACGTGCTTTGTTATTTTACAAATATTCATCATTTTCTTATTTCCTAACTTATTTTTTGTTAAAAACGAATTGAAGATGAACAGAAAAAAAGTATTGACTCAAGAGGAAATTCAAAAAATTATGGAAAATCCGGACGATATAGAATTCGACACCGATGATGAAAATCTGTCGTCTGATGAAGGTGAAGTAGATTATGTTGAAATACATAATGAAATTTCTGATTCCTACTCAGAATCTGATAATGATTCCAATGAAGTAAATGTAGCAACCACAAGTACTTCAAATTCTACTTTTGTTTCCAAAAATAATTCACAGATCTGGTATAAGAATGAAGTTGCCAGACCACAAGGAAGACGTACTGAAATCAATATTTTACGTGAAAAATCTGGACCTTCAAGATTTGCAAATCGTGAAGTGGATTCCATATCATCCTCATTTCTTATCTATTTCCGAAAAAGACTTTTGGAAATTATAGTAAAATGGACAAACGCGGAAGGCAATAGAGTATTCGATAAAGAGTGGAAACCTATAGATATTATAGAACTTAAAAAATTCATCGGACTTTTATTACTTATTGGAGTATATAAATCGAAAAATGAAACAGTAAGCGAACTTTGGAGCATAAAAAATGGAAGACAAATATTTCGGGACATTATGAGTCGCAATAGATTCACAAGTATATTACGTGTCATAAGATTTGATGATGCTGCTGAGAGGCGTAAAAGAAGATCAACTGATAAATTAGAGCCTATAAGAGAATGCTTTGAATTGTGGAATAGCTATTTACAAGACCCTTATATTCCTAATTGGTCTATGACTGTCGCAATTAGTTTCGCGATGAGCAATTAGTTTCTTTTCGTGGAAAATGTCCTTTCCGTCAGTATATGCCATCTAAACCTGGAAAGTATGGATTGAAGTTCTGGGTTATTTGTGGCAGCGTAACATCGTATGCTTGAAAACTGGAACTATATACAGGCAAAAATGAAGTAAGAGAATCTCATCACGGAGAAAATGTAGTTAAAAGATTGACGAAGGAAATTGAAAATTCTGGTCGTAATATTACATGTGATAACTTTTTTACGTCATCTGCATTAGCAACACATCTTACTTCAAAAAAATTATCTCTTATTGGAACAATTCGAAAAAATAAACCTGAATTACCCGCTGTGTTCACAAATCCAAAACATCGTTCTGTATGTTCTACTTTATTTGGGTTTCAAGAGAAGGCGACCATCATCTCTTACTGTCCCAGAAAAGGTAGAATTGTTACTTTGCTAAGCACAATGCATAACACTTATGATATCGACAACAGCTTAGAAAAAAAGCCACAAATAATCCTAGATTATAATAAAATCAAAGGCGGAGTAGATACGATGGACAAAATGGTAAGAGCATATAGTGTGAAACGCATGACACGTCGGTGGCCTTTGATTGTATTTTATAATATGATCGATATAAGTGCGATGAATGCATACATAATATGGTTGTCACTGAATGCTGAATGTGATCCGAAAATGAAAAAAACGCGGAATTTCATTATTCAACTTGCAGAAGAATTAGTAGGTGAAGGAGGTATCGCCGTCTCAACATCTACTTCAGAACAACTTTACGCAAATAGTTTTGAACCGCCAAGAAAAAAATCAAGATGTCATATTTGTCCCTCTAAAAAAGATCGAAAAACACGAACATTATGCAAGAAGTGTACGAAAAATGTTTGCGGAGAACATTCCGTCGTTATTTGTACTTCATGTACAGAATAATTTTATTATGATGAAAAACGTTTTGTAGTCATTATAATATACTATATATATTACTTTCTTACTGTATGTGTTACTTTCTTACTCTATTACTATATATATATCACTTTTATATATTGTATAAGGTGCATTAATAACAAATATATTCATTGTAGATAAATGGGTGTTTTGTATATTTTGAAATCCTATATATTTTACATATGGGTCCAATGGACCCGAATGGTAGTTCTTGCATATACTTTTTTTTGGTAGCCTGAAGGTTATTTATTTATTTATTTATTGAACAACAAACATAAGACTTGTGTGCTTGACATGAGAGCCCGCTTTTAAGCCTTTTTTCTTTTAAATGGAAAAACAAACAAATTTCTTTTACTGTTTGATTAAATTTAAATATGTTTTATGTCAGTTCAATATTACTGCGTGCGTATTTTATTTTTATTTGCTCCATGTGTTCAAATCAGTTGTCTACCAAAACATCAAGCGTGTGAAAGTGACGCGCAACATATTTCTATGACGTATGCAAATAAATTGTGCTTTTCTATCAGTTTTTTTACGTTATTTTTAAACAGTTTGGAACTTATTTTTCATAGTAGGTGCATTCAGTAGGCGACACTCATAGGTACCTTCTGGTGCAATCAGAAACGTAATCCGACAAATATTTTTTGAGTTATGCTTGACGAAAGGTTTTTATTAGGCTTTTTATTTAGTAGGACATGGCGTTAATATCCATCGTAGCTGTATGTGTCGCTGAGTATTAGCTTTTAATCAAAACTTTTAACGCATATCATCATACATCAGAACTTTTGGTTTTTTTATGTTTCATTTTCAAATAAATAATTAATATTTTTTGTTAATGTACATAGATGTTATATTTTCTGAAATTGTATATAATTTAAAACTAACTATTATATAAAAAGGATTAATCTCCCTATAATTACTAAAATTTAAAATGCGTATGTGGAAATATTTTATCAGAATTGAAATAAATTACCCAGAATTATTTTATGAATTGGCTACTTAAATTACTAAAAAAATGCATAAATTATTTATATTTTACAGAAAACTAGGGGTTTAACACGTTATTCTCGCATTACAAAGTACAGGTGCAAAATGTTTTTGAAAAATTCAGTAACTTTGTTATATTTAATAATTTTTATTTTACTCATTAATAACACAAGAACCCTTTTATGAGTAAAACATCAAATATGAATTCAAATAAAAGTAATAATATATTTAAATCCATATTTCCTCATAGTCGTATGATTGTATAGCCGAATAGCCATAGTCGAATAACCGAAGAAATCGCCTAAGGCTTTATTACTTACAGCAGCTTTTTTCATTCAAATAATTTGAGAGGTTTAAGCAGAATTTTCGATTACACGCTTGTTAAATTTTCTTTTTACCTATTTAATAGTATGATTTTAGTAATTTGTTGGTGACGAAGTATCTTCACAATCCCAGAAACAAATCCTTAAGTATTTATATTCATTTAGTGCAAACGGGTTAATCTTTGGTAATTGGTATGCAATCATTGGAGACAGATAAAAAAAATAATAATTATCGTATCGCCGCCTTCAATTATTTTATCAAACGATAGTTTTTGGTTTGGTCTGACATTCAATAGCAAAACGAGCTTGATTTTATCAGTGGAATTGCTATTGATCATGGTTTCGCTATTGGTTACATTAATGGAAACATCAGGAAGTTTGACAGCCCTTTGGTTCAACACAGAAATGTGGATTTTTCTACAAGAATTTTTAGGAAGTTTCAATATCTGCCTATTATATTTGAAAGTCAGATATTTTTTAATTATTTCAATATAATTCTCATAGCTACCGTCCCTCCAAGTTTAATGGATTTCTGGTCTAGCATTTGGACCCCACTCCACTCAGATTTTGAGCTGGCATATATGAAATACCCATTAAAAGTGATTACAATAGCAGTAAATATTACACATGTTTGAGTAAGAGAAAGTTTGTGGAAAGGTTAAAGAAGCACAGTAATGAAATAAATCATCAAAAACCATCTAATGCCCTGTCGAGATTTTATCTCAATAATTATCATTGCTGTATTGCTTTTGAGAGTGCTAGTATTATTGTTCCAGGTAATGGCTCTCATAAAAAAACATTAGAGAATCAATAGGAATTTTATTGCGAAAAGATGAAGCATGTAATGGCAATATGTCATATAATATTCCAAAACTTTGGTTAAATATCCTTAGAAACATTTAATTTTGAGTTTTGCAGTTCATCGATATTTTCACATACAGATGGCGACAAAGTATTTATGTTATTATCATATCTCAACAGAGGGCGCCAGCGAAATCTGATTTCTCTGTCTTCGAACTCATTGAATTTTTTTTCCCCCGCACTGTCAAAAATATCGTGAAAAATTACTTCTGTTTTTAAAGACTCTCTATTTTCTGACCAATAAGAACGCTGCATAAACGCCTATGGAGCGTTCCCGTTGGTCAGAAAATAGATAGCGTTTAAAAACAGAGGTAATTTTTTACGATATTTTTAACAGTGCATGTGCATGATTTTCTGTCGGGCGGAGTATTGACATTGCTGATCCAGCTTAGTTCATTTACATTCCTGAGGAAGGAGACGGAAACATGCTGAAACTGTAGAATGAATATTTTAATGTTTTTAATGTGTTTTTAAAGTTTTAATCTATATTAAATGTTTATACACCAATATAGCAAAGTATTTGTGGTTTATTCACATATATATGACTTATTTAAAATTTAAAAACAAAATTATGCTTGAACATTCTTTTAACAAAAAAAGATACCGCTAAATTGACATAAATTCTTCTGACAGAAAGTTTTTCCCCATTCAACGAAGTAAAAGTTGAAACTGTGTAATGATTAGAAGTTAAAAATTTGCAACAAAAAGTAATTCCTTTGTCTTGAGATGCAGTGTCAATGTCACGCCAATTTTACTCAGTTTATTCAGCGCACGTAATAACCACAGTGAATCTGCATTTTATGTAATCACAACATGTGATTGGTAAAAGTAAACCTTAATTCCCTATTGTATGCAAATTATTTAACTTTTACTAGCTATATTTTTTTAATTTACAGTAATATGTATACAGATATATCATCTTTCATTAATATTTATAATAAAAAAATAATTACTTATAAAACACCTCAAACTAGTCTCTTTTAAAATATCGTTTTTCGTTCAATATTCTCTTTACCGTATGAGACAGATCTTATTTTATAAAATCAAACCTTAATATAAATAGTTAGAACATTTCATTCCTGAAGGAAAAAAAGAAAATTTCAATTACCCTTTCTCATCGTTTTGAGAGCTATTTATTAAACATAAATCATTCAACATTGTTTCCTTTTTATAGTTGTCTAGAGCATACTAATGAGAGACTCGGCTCCTTAAAACAATGGGTTGAGTTTATTTAAAAAGTCACCATTTTTCGCCATATGTGAAACATTGTATAAAGATTAAAGTGCACTTTTGACAGGCCTTTTTAATTGAAACATGTTTGCCTGAAGTGATTTATTTTGTTTTGTTTATTTCAAAATGAAAAACTCTTTACTACTAATATTTTACTAAAAATTTTCTTCGTCATGACTTATTTGAATTTCCTGTTATGCAATGTCAAGAAAACACAAGAGATAAATCTAGGCGAAAATCATAGAATATTAAACATTTTCAAACACATTTAGAATATTGTAAAAAAATTCCCCGCTTAAATAGGTGAAAACTGATTTTTAAGTAAACGATTTGAAAAAGGTTGAACATTTATGAAAAAAATAATTACAAAAATTACCATTTATATTCGCAAAAGTAATCAAATTATTTAACATTTGCTATATTTTGTTTTACTTTACTTAATATGCATTTATATAAATCATCTTTTTTTATTAATATTTATATTCAAAACACATACAAAGCACCAAAATTTGCATTTTTAAATTTTTTGTTTCTTTTAAGGTTTTTACCATAATAGAACCGTTTTTCTGTTATAAAATTTAACCATATTATAGACAATTGGAACATTTCATTCGTCAGGGAAAAAAGGTATGAAAATTAAAATTACCCAAACTCATAGATTCCAGATCCATTTATGAAAATGAAATCATTCAGCATTGTTTCTTTTATATGCTTGTCAGGAGAACAATAATGAGCGAGACCACTCCGTATAAACTTCTGTTGAGTCTAAAAAAAAAAAATCACCATTGTTCACCATGTGTGAAACATTGAATAATGAATTAAGTGGATTTTTAAAGTCTTTTTCATCGACAAAAATTTGTCTGAAGTGATATATTTTGTTTTGTTTTTCAAAATAAAGAAAATATTAAGACATTTTAATTACATATTTTCTTCGTTAATATTTGTCTAAAATGCATGTTATTTAATTTCAAGAAGTGAGAGAAAAGAAAAGTCATGATCCAAACATTACATGTGAAACTCATTAAACACATTTAGAATATTGTTCAAAAATTTCGCCCGCTTAAAAAATTGAAAGATAGCATTTAAGTAAACGATTTACAAACGTATAAAAAAATTTGAAACCTGATTTCAGCAATTACTTTTCATAATTGGAAAAGTATTCAAATTATTTAGTGAAACCTTGTATCTGTACAATTTGTATAAGTACAACATACTATGTTGAAATTTAGTTTAGTTAGGAAACGCTTTATTTTGTGCAACCCTGCATACGATCTATAGAACTTAAGCATAAGTAATGCAAAAAAAGTATAATAAAAAAATGCATTATTATCCCAACATAGTTATATTTATTAATATTTATGTCATTTTTTTGCTCCCTATTACACATAGAATTTAACGCTTATATGGACACTAACGATTGCACTTACACGTATTAATATGTTTCCCACTCTGTTTTTTTTATCCTTATTATACATATAATTTAACATAATAGATTTCGATGCATGTCTATGATTAAGATTATTTTGGAATTATTGCTATCATTATGTAACAGTTTTACTGACTCCCCTTTTTGCTCAAAGAAATATTTTTCACAATTATTGCATATTTTATTGCATTTCTTGAAATACATAAAAATTAAAATTAAATTATCGAAAACGTTGGTTTTTGTATGTAAATCTAATTATTTATATATTTACATTAAATATAAATATAAATCAAAGTTTAAAATGTGCCAAAAAGATACACAGATTAAACAATGATTAATAAGAAATATCTAATACAATGGAAACTGTTCCAATGAAACAGAATTACAATGAGAAAAATTACCATCTATTCCTTTACCAAAAAGCGAAAACCGTGGAGCATTAATTAAATTTTACAAAATACAAAAATATTTTTAAGCAGTTAAAGCAATTACATTTTTAATTTACATAAAATTCCATTTCCTTAAATCGCCATTCAATAAAAAATATTTCATTCTTATTCTTAAATGTACTAAACGGGAAAATCCCAGCCTGAAAATTTTATAATGTTTAAAAACAACTTTCGTACATTTTTCATCACGTTCCCTTACTTTAATTAAAAAATTTCCCCTGATTAATGCCTGCAGCTGTTTACTCTGAAGCAGTGCGTACTTTGTTGTAGTTCAAGCACTGTTGCGTTTATGCGCATTTTGATCGGTGATTGCTTTAATAATCTTTATGTGCGGATAAAATAGGGGATATAGACTGAGTGTTTGCTCTTAACCGAGATGATTTGAGGAACAATAGACTATGAGAAACTCTTCATTCACAATGATCCCTTATTAAATGTTCTTTTGGGGCTCAAACCTCTGAAAAGGCTCCTCGGCTTCTCATTAATGATGTGGTTTCGAATTCTCAAAACTTTTTAAATATTTTTTGAAATTACATAAACCTGTGTAATATTTTCAAGGTAACATATTTCAGGCTTTTAAAAATGTAAATGTGAAGGCTTATAATATAATATAATATAATATAATATAATATAATATAATATAATATAATATAACACAATACAATGCAATATAATGTAATAAAAAATACAGTTAATTTACTGTTGAAAATTTTTCATATGATATGTCACAATCCGCTGAATATCATAGAAATAATATATAAACATAAAATTTGTGTTAAAAAGACTTCTAAACTTTTTTTAATGGGATGAATTAATAGTATTGAGATAGTTAAATATTTTCATTATTTGTTAATGATTAATATTTTTTTCCCATTTTTTTTTTCATTTTTTCAAATGTAATTGAATTTTTTGCACATTTGCTATTACAGAATTTTCATATCATTAATACATTCTATAAAATACAGATTAGTGATCATTAAAAAATAAGTTTTATGTTCATATATCCATTCTAAATTGAGCTATCTTGCGAATTGTGATAAATCATGTGAAACCATGTTAATTTTCACTGACAATGGAGCTTTTCAGGAAGTATGAGTGCCCTTGAACTGTTTTGAAAATTATAAAAACTAAAAACGTTTAAATTTTCGTTTCGTAATTTTCGAATACAAAAATCTAACTGTAGAAAAAAAAGAAATATTACATATTTTTGTCAAATATCTATGAAACAAGTTTTGTAGTTTTGTATTTCTTAACAAATATAAATATTTCGCTATTCTTCATTCCTAACTCAATCTGCAACGGTGTATAATATAAAGCAATATAGATGAAAACTTTCTAAAAGATTTTTCAGTAAAATGTTAGACAGTAAAATATGGCTGTTAATTTGAACTGTTTTCAAACATTCTTCGATACTGTGCTTTTCTTTCTGGCAATTGAAATAGTGGTAAATATATGTAAATATAAACAATACTTAAGTTAAATTCACATAGGTAGCATGTGAAGTTCATTAATAATTATCTGCTATTCATATGGAAGATAATATCACTTTTTCTAGTATTTACACTGATCGTTAAGTTATTTCTGAAAGTAAAAATCGATCGAGGAAAGATAAACAAAGAAAAAAAGTGACTGCTAAAGTAAATGTTAGGTTCCAAGGAAACGCATTCCACTTTCTGTTTCGTTTTCACATGCTAGAAAGAATTTTCCTTTACTCATTAAATCGATAGCTTAGTTTCCAAAAAGTAATTTTTATATCAGTAAGACAGTCAGTTATTTATTTCTGCACAGAAATTAAAAATGTTCTTACTTACTTAAACGTTGAAAAGATTTTGCCTTTCTTTTTAAATATTTAATAATCTAATATGATATGTACGTCAAAACCTAGTCCCACTTATATGTGACTTTATATTAGAAGAATATGACGTTTGGAAAAATTCCGTGACAGTGATGCCGAGATATGAATATTACGGAAATACTGAATATACGCATAGCAGTGCCAGTTTTTGTGCGATATACAGCCAAAACTACTCAGCACCTGTTTGCATCAATTTTTGACAAAATATGACAAATTCTCTGCATAATTGCTTAAAATGAACCACCAAGAAACTTTTTGTCACATACTACATACAGGTGTACAAACAGGGCATCCCAAAATGTGTAAATCATTTAAAATACGGAAGTCGAAAAATTTCAAGATACCGATACATTCTTCTTATGTGTACAGAAAAAAATAAAAAAACAACGTTTTAAAATACGGTTTTAAAGAACATTTTATTTTAAGTCAAAAATCCCGATATAACAAGTCGTAAATAATATTTTGTTAAGCAGTTTTGATTAGTATTTGAATTATACTAATTAGCAATTCCCCTATGCCAATTCAAAGAAGTAGTACTTCAAAAAAATTGTTAGTGCTACGGTCACGCCTTTCTGTACTATATCATCGAATTAAAATTTCCTTTTTCCTGGTATGTGTAAAATAGTACCTCATTAATTAATATGTTAATAAAATTACAGTTACCTTTGTATATTCCTTATATTATATGAACATGTAATTAAAAAAGTTCTAATGAGTTAAATTATGTAGTTATCGCACCCGAATTAAATTCGAACAATATTTATTATCAGAGAAGACTATTCTACGTATTCAATAAATATGATTCTAATAAACCAAATTTACAGAAAAAAAAAAAAAAAAAAAAAAAAAAAAAAAAAAAAAAAACTTCTTAAAATATTTTTCTTCAGAACAGGAAAAGCTCTTCATTGGCGATATATATTCGAAATTGCTTAATATTTTAGTCTTTGTCAAATTCCTTTTTTACCCGTTCCATTCTCAAATCGTTCAATTTTCATTCTCAAATTCATTTTTCTGATGAAAAATGATAAATAAATGCTTTTGGTATGGCTCTTCATTGAATCTTAAATTCCTCTATCCCTTTCAAATAATAAAAGTTCGTGTGGGCCTTTGAATTATGCTGTCAGAAATAGAAGAATTGACGTATATTTAACATCCTTCATTTTGGAATACTTATTGTGAAAACGTTATTCAAGCATAAACTTGTTTGACCGCCTTCAGGGTACTTTATTATTGTTGGCAGTCAAATTTCTAATGATTTGAATTCTCGTATTCAAAATTCTCTCTTTTGAATCTGACGGAGTCATGATTGATGTATGAATATTTTGATTTTGATTCACGGTTAATAGCAAAAGATTTCAATTATGCAATATTGGTTTATTGTTTTCCCTTTTTTATGTTTCAAAATATTTATGTAATAAGATTGTATGTTTAAAATTTTTCCTCGAAGGTACAAAATGAAATTAGAGCAATGGAAAAGTTTTTAGGAATTCTTCTAGTGCATTCCATGGAATTTTCCTTGTACTGATTTCGAAGGCTATTTAAAAGGGATCAAAGGATTTGATTATACTGATAAACAAAAATTGACATTTTATATTTTCTTAAATTTAAAGCTAATATTCCAATTATATACCCTCTTGAGTAAGTAAAAATGATATTAGAAATTTTTACTTGATTCTTCTTATTTTTTTTTTTAATGAAAGATATGTATTTATATGTTATTACGATATATCCCAATTTAGGAGATCGTATAATAATGCATAATAATAATTCATAAATATTAAATTTACCAGCAGTATACTTGTACACTGTTTATACACTGTTTTCACATATTTTACACACATTTTATGCTGCTGAACACAATTTGAGTGTAGTAAATTTGAGTACATTAGTACTTATTTTTGCGTTTATATTGATGTTCAGCATCTTCTCTCTTGATGAACCAGCAGTAATTAGCTAGCATTTTTGCATACCATTGCGATTGATAACGGGACACCATAGCTGAAATTTGTTGGTGAATTTTTTCACCATGCTTGTAGCTAATTGCTCCCATATTATCTGAGAAAAAGTCAAAGTGAGAGCGCAAGAAATGAAGATTTAATGACATGTGACAATTTAACTTTTTAAAATTGTTTACCATATTTTTAACTATACACATGTAATTTGTAGATTTGTTATTCCGTAAGACATTATGTACAACATCCTTGAATGAAAGTGATTAAACTTCAGATTGAGGTATACCTTGATAAATATAGGAGCTGATTATGTTTTGGTGTAAACCGCCAAACAGTTGACGCTATGCAGAATTCTTAATGATATCCTCAATAGCTCTATCTCAAGCAGAAACGCACGAATTTTCCTCAAACTTCAGATTCAGTTCGAAGTTGAAACAAGTTGCTCCTGATAAGTCTTAGGTGTTAATCGCCCAATAGATGGCGCTGCTATGAGCATTTTCCCCGAATTTCGCAATAGCCCTATCTCAAATACGTATGCATGGATTTTCATCAAATTTCAAATTCAGTCGGAATGTTAACACAATTTGTTGCTGATTAGGTTTTAGTGTAAATCACCCAACAGGTGGCGCTACGATGCTGCATTGTTCTATTTACACTATTTTAACTATTTATATTTCAAGAACTAAGGCACGGAATTTCATACCTTTAGAATACTCATGTTGGGCATAGATTGCCATTCTATATTGGCACACTGATAGCAAATTTTGTAGTATTAACATGTGTGAGATAGAAGCAAGTTTTGGGATTGGCACATCCGACAAGTTTTTCGTCTGCTGTATTTGTTATTTTAATTTTTTTTTTAATTTCTACTGCCACATGCTGAAATCCACACTCCCTCCCCCACCCTTCCCGGCAATTTGAATGTTTAAAACTTGTATTTACAAAAATGAAACCTTTATTTAAAATTGAATATTATAGTTTATTAGTTTATTTAATTTGTAGCTCCTTACATTTTCTTTTGGTCCTTGAAAATCCTCCATTTTTATTTAAAGAAAGGTGTACGAACCATGTATTATTCTATCGATATATATTTGTTTCTGAGCTCTCAATACACATGTAAAAAGTATACAAAGTTAAATTAGTCTTTCATATGAATTCGTGCTGATCATGTTTTGGTGTAAATCGCCCAACAGGTGGCGCTACTATTCTGCATTTTCACATGGACGACACACATCTTTTTTGGCGCCTAGATGTATTATAAGTAGCAGATATTTGTCCACTTTCAGGGTTATTAGACTGTAGAGAGGAAGTACTTTAAAAGACAATAAAATAACTTAATGAGATATATTTAAACACACATCTCTCTGAAACGGAAACCAACTTCACCTTTTTGTGAATAGTTCCTGTATTCCCAAGGGTACGGTTACTTAAATCTGTTAAAATTTCTAAGAAAAAAAATTCATGTTTATCAGTGTTATCATTAAACCTCATGGAATATAATATATAATCGTATCGGTATGAAATGATTATGCTTTTCTTCAGGGTAGGTGAGTGTAGTAGTCATGACCTTACAAGAAGATGAGGCAGTTTGTGCTGAACCTGACTTTATTTTCTGTAATAATACATGATATCATCTGAAGTCAGATCCAGTGACTTGAGATACATTAGGAGCAACAGCTCTCGAATTTCTGCGTATTATTTAAGACAGGATTCCATCATAATCAGACTTCGCTTCTACCATGCACCTCGCTTTTTATCAGCTAGTTTTTACTTTTTCCAGTAGAAGGCAGAAAATATCAAAGTCGGAGGTTTATTCTTTCATGATTGGTGCATTGTATTTTTTATAACTCTTTTTTATATGGAGACAAAAGTCTGGACTTATGATTGCACAACCTAAGAGCTAATTCTAATTTTAATGTTAATTATTATTTATGAGGTAATCATAATATGAAATGTCAATCAGACAAAAGCTAATTATGATTTATTGCTTATCATTTTTTTTTTACTTTGAGACTAATTAAACTAACATATTTACTTTGATTTATTGATCTGAAATTAATCCTTTGTTGTTTACAATTCGATTCTTAAACTATCTAGCATAGCATGAAAAACTCTGTTTATGCTATAAATATAATGATGCTTTACTTCCTTGTTCATGAGAGACTTATTACTTTTATAAGGATTTTAAGATAATTTAATATGTTTTATGATGACTGTCTTACGTCAACAAAGGGTAATTTCTTTTCCAACTCTATTTCATAAATATCAATTAGTGTCAAAGTTTTTTATGATGAAAAAAATATTTTTATTTATTTGCTTTAAGAGTCTGTGAAAAATAAGTTGGGTTTACGGATTTAAAAATTAATTTAAATTTTGAATTTTAAAAAGATTTTATCTTTTAAAAATGGGTTTATTTTTATCTACTTATTTTTATCCTTTCATGTATATATAAAAAATAACAATAATATTCCACGAAATCTATTAATTCATATAAACTGATAAAAAATTGACATAAGTATATGTAACTTAAATTAATTTACATAGAAAGCCATGAAATTGTATTAAAAAAGCATTTTCTTTCTGTAAAATTGAAGAGCTAAGTAGAAGAACATGTTAAGTAACAGCAATTACGTTGGAAGAAATTTGATTGGAAAATTATTCTTGTTAATTTTAATGATTTATTTTCTGTTTGATACCATGTGTTTAAAATATTAATAGGTGTGGTGCTAAACTCTTTCAAAGAAACTTATTCATATTTAATTCTGAAATATAAAAAAATATTTATATTATTTGCATTATTAAATATTAAAATATTAAATATTAATGAATAATGTCTTAAATCTTCAAAGCTAAATAGAACTTTGGTGTTTTAGCTTTACCATGTGATAGAATACCTGATAACACATTCGTCCGAAAGATAAAATCATTTTTAAGAAAATGTAGCATAACATGTTCTTCCACTCAGCTTTTCAGTTGCTTTCTATATATCCCACCGTATTACGTGCACCTGAAATTTCACATTAAACTATATACCGTTTAAGTATATCAGCCGCATTATGCAAAGCGACTTTTCTACAAGAAGACATTATCAAATACGTAGCATAAAAATGCCGTAAAAAATCACTGAAAATATTAATATGGCAAAACATTTTCGAGATACCGAAAATTTAAAAAGGACAATCATTTCTCCTACCTAAGTCACCAAGAAAAGAAATCTTATTGTTGTATTCAATTTCAGTAGTGAAAAGAATGTGAGGGTAATCGGACTTTACGATATTTAAAATAGAACGGATGTGAATAGTATTATATCAATTCAAATAAAAGAGTCATTAAAATCATGATTACATATTTTTTATTATATTTTATTTCGTTCGTCTCCGAATTCTCAATCTTAGGTTTATCAGTCTTGAAGAGTGTTTTAAATTGTTTTTTGCAGATTTTTTATTGTTTCTTGCGAATGTACGAGTTGATACACTGGTTATCAAGAATTAAGGAAAAGTCACAAAATGTTAATTACTATCTCTATAACACAGCTAGCCCATATAACATCTCATTCATGTCACACATGGTCACAAGTGTCACAGTCACTACGGTGAGGCAAAAAAAAGGAAATTCCATACATCTCATTATGAGTCTCAAATGATCACTATATGTGACTCCACTGAAACGTCACTGTGACTGCTGCTTTGTGGCGAGTCGCCATGTGACTTTACAATGTAGTTAAATTGTGACTCTCATGTGACTGTTATTTTGAGATTCAATTTCATAGTCATCATGAAGGTTGCATTATGATAAGTCACCAAATAATATCATATTATAGTCACATGGAGACTTTTCCCAAAAGAGCACAATGGTGACTTCACAGTAGTCTCTCTGTCACCTGAAAGTCATCATGTGACTTTAATGTGATATTATTTTGGTAACTTA
Source organism: Maratus speciosus (assembly GCA_963932465.1). NCBI lineage: Eukaryota > Metazoa > Arthropoda > Arachnida > Araneae > Salticidae > Maratus > Maratus speciosus. The sequence continues at coordinate 278,092,837 of OZ010793.1, forward strand.
TCACAATGCAAAGTTCACGATGACTTCGAAATTGAGTCTACAAACGACAGTCACACGAGAGTCACAATGTAACTACATTGTAAAGTCACATAGTGACTTGTCCCAAAGCAGCAGTAACAGTGGCGTCTGAGTGGAGTCACATATAGTGATCATTTGAGACTCATAATAAGATGTATGGAATTTCCGATTTCTTTTGCTTCACCGTAGTGACTGTGACATTTGTGACCATGTGCGACATGAATGAGATGTTATATGGACTAGCTGTGTTGTAGAGATAGTAATTACTTGAATTATATTATTTCCTTTTGAGAGTTCTCGTATTTGAAAATTAGCATTTTGTGAATTTTCCTTAATTTTTGATAACCAGTGTAGTTCTTCTTGTCCCCCACGTGGTCATACTAAAACACTTCGCTTTATTGCTAACTCGAGGAATGGTTCTTGTGGTTCTTTCGTTATTTTTATGCTCATATTGGGGAAAATATTAAAAAATGTCTCTAACATACAGTTTTGATACAACCTTTGAGTTTTGTCGGAATGATAATTAAGCCATAAAAATAGCAAGATTTCCATTTAAAAAATTATATATTTAGTCATAAAGGAGACAATGGTTTTCATACTAAAGTTCTGACTATGGTTTTATAGTCATAGTATATGGTTTGATGATAATAGTTTTCAGACTAAATAGTTTTCATAGCAGACGAACTCTTTTATCTGCATAGAAAACAACCACAGCAGTATAGAGCACAAGACAAAAATTACGGAGATAGTAAATCTATATTTATGATTGAAAAATACATTAAAATTATTTAATCTTTTGGCAAATATGACAAACGTAACTATAAAATACAGATTACTTTAAGAGCTTTTAAAAAAAAATTATCTTTTTTTAACCTGCTACACCTTCTGTGTTATTATTTTTTCAAGATAAATTCTCACTTTGTCAAAAAAAAAAAAAAAAAGGACAGAGTAAAATGTTCTTGAGTTTTTACTTTAGCGTATCGAAAAACATTCAAAACACTAGAAATAGTACAGAATTATAAATTATAGACTAATAAAAACATTATTTTACGGATTTTCATTATATAAAAATAATTGCAAAAATGGATTTCGTGCATCTATTTGAAATATGAAATGCTTTTCAGCCCTCGCGTCGCCATATTATCATGAAAATAGAAATGAAGCCTTAAAGTACCAATACAAATTATTGTAATAGATATTTATTTATCTAATTTTGAGTATTGAAATATAAATTAATGTAAGGTCAATATTAGAAATGAGATATGATCAATTAAATAAGATTAACAGAAGATTTTTGTTGTTTATAGTGTTTAAGCTCCTATCGAAGTAATGTAAAAGAATAATGATAAATATATTTGTAGTTTGACACGTGATATGATTCAAAATGAAGACAAAAATGACAAAATATCATTAAATAAATAATATAAATATTATTTCATTGTATAATATTATTAATTACTTATACAATAATTAATAAATAATATTTAAAAAAAATAAAAATATGGATTTTTTGCTCCTATTTGAAATAAAATATTTTCCACCTTATCATATTATAGTAAAAATAAAATTCTCTTCGATGCAATAAACATATTCATTTTGATTGATTTCTTTTCGTTATTTATGGAGTATTGGAGTATAAATAGAATGTGGGTATGATAAATTGAAGATTATCCATCAATGAAGATTAAGAGAACATTTTTGGACAGAGATATATTACTTTGTTTATCATGAAAGTATTGTAAATAAATATATATGAATGAATATACTAAACTCGTGTATATCATAATGCGTTAGTTTTCTGAATGAAACGAAAGAAAATATAATAAAGAAATATAAAACAAAATAATAATGGAGGAAAATAATAATAAATAAGTCATGTTATTGTACTATCCTTGAACATCAGTATTACAAATTCATGTATATGTATAGGGTGTCCCAGAAACTTTAAAACGCATGTGACATAAACTATAGTATAGATAAATTATTTTAAAATGACAAATTAGTAATAAAACATAAGGTAAAATAATTGTCCTTTTCAATTTATAACTGTAAAATAACTATAAAATATTTTATAGGTAATTAAGGAATCCGCATACGTATCAATAATTCTTTTGAAGTGTAATTTAATTAAAAACAAATTAGTTTAGCCTTAAACAATGTATGAAAATAAATATTTCTCTACGAGCAACATATTTTATTTGGCTACTATTTGAGTTGCCGTATTTTACATTTTTTGGAGCATCACTTAAATCTCTTTAATCGCTAATTGTCCGAAATGTTTCGCTATCATTATAGTAGTACATGAGAAAATAATATTAAATGTATAAGTACAGGTTTGTGTTTTCTAATTTTGTCTGTATATAGCTTCTATTTTGTATATAGACTGTCTATATACAGCTTCTGTCTTGTCAAAAAAAAATATTTGACCGCAACTTGTTAGAAAATCGATTTATAATCTTCGCTTTATTAAAACGAATTTCTGGGGTAATAGTGAAATATATTCAGAGCGTAAAATTATAAAAGCCTAAAAATGTGTATCCTTGCAACGCACAGTGTAGAACTTGACGGATTTAGGTGTAGAAAAATATGTCTAACTGGGAAATTGATGTAAAGATTATGTTTTATCAGTTTATCATATTAATATATTTGTATATTACTTCTCCTTTGGAAAATATGTTTCTTGTATGTACAGGGTATTCGATAATCATTGTAACACTAACTTTAATTGTAACAAAATACAAGTGATCAAACATCTGGTTGAGATTGCACTTAATTCATCAATACAAAGAAAGGTATCTTGTTATATAGAGTAATTCAATAATTAAAATATATGACGTCGTATTGTAATTTGTTAAAAAAAAGTATATTTATTTTATTTATATATATTCAGATATACATACCTATTTTATGCATTTTTACAAGTTCTGGAATCAACGTTAAGTTATACAATGTTTAACTTTCAACAAAAACCTGTTATAACTTTAGACAGCTCTATTTTGAATACTTTTATACGTCACCATTTCTGTAAACAATTTTCCAGTTTACGCTTTTAGAAGAGTAAATCAATAACGAGTTCAAATCAGACATTTAATAATGTCGTATATAATTTACTTAAGTTAATGCAAATAAAATTTTAAACATCATATTGTTTATTCAAAAATTAGTATATATTAGATGGCGAAAGCTTTAGTAATTCATTAAGGGCTCTCAGGACTCTTAAAATTGGAAAAAGAGAAGAAAAAAACATAAGCATATTAACAAGACTTATACATAAGACTTTAAGCATATAATATCTTAAAATGTGTAGGATTTAAAATCACAATTTTTATTGGGATGAAACATATTTGTATGTTCTTTCATTTCATGTATTTAAAAATTGGAACATGCAGAATTAGTATTTATGAGCGCTCCAAACTGTTAGGCATTTGTCGAGAAGAAAATTGGTATAACAAATTTAATGCTGGATTACAAAAAGCATTTTGTAACTTGAATGAAATTGTTCGTGCTTAATTATAGTTTAAACTTCAATAATTAACCTCAACCTAAATAAATTTGCATTTAAAGAATTTTTATGTTTAATACAAAGTTGCACTTAAGTGTATTATTATTAGGTGTATTTGTTTAATAAATGTTGCAAATAATTTATGCAGAAGTGTCGATAACTTTGCCGTTGTTGTCTTTTTGAGTCGTTATTTGGTAATTGTTATTTCCTTTGTAGCCAATTATACTATGAAGTGTGTATTTTCTTATGTGAATTTTAGGCTATTTACATTAAATTTCAAAGAGATTTGTTTCAACAAACATTTATAAAATTTAAGTTTTGTAGAACTTTAAACAAGTTGTTGTTTCGTGACAATTATATAAGAGCGGTTTACTTTTAGTTGCAAGATATGGAGCCCATGTAATTTCTTTGAGCACAATAAAAGCATCCCTTTGTCCAATAGCATGATGATGTGATTGGCTAGCAAATAACACAAAACTCTTAAAATTTGCTTCTTCCTCAGGAGGAATTTAAAAAACAATCCTTAAAATCTGGTACTGTACAATCTTAGGAAAAAAGATTACAAATGGAGCGGCAATTTGTCTAGACAGATTCAGAAGTCACACGGATTACGTTTAATTTCTTCAATCGAAGTTTTATGCCTCCTTTTGGTCACAGAAGTACACAGTAAATCTCCAAACGCAGCTCCCAGATATACTACCACCTACTACTCATCCGAAAGAAATTTCAAGAACAGAAAAAAATCCTAAGCCAGGGCATTCCTTACCAGCGATATTACAACCCAAGTCCTTAAAATCAGCTTTTTGTCCTTACAAATATCACTTAGTTTGGGCAGAAGACTCAACGATTAAAACCGACATAGACCGTCATACTTTACCGATGGATTTAAAATGAAACATAGCACAGAACTGGCATTCAGTGCCTACTCAGAAAAACAAATAATTTTCGCCTTACAACAACAACTCAGTACAAAGTACTCAGTATTTTAATGTAAGCTACAAACAGTTAAAGAAGCAATATACTCGTCTAACAATAGCAAATTGCATACTTTTACAATCCACTCCGACAGCCTCTCTGAACTAAAAGATTTAAAAAAATCTCAACAATAGATTTCCAGTCTATCATTCGGGACTTTCAATCTCCATTTAAAATTTTCATCTTCAATTGGATTCGAGGATATACACCGTATGGAAGCTACAAACGAATTGGCGAGAGCGGCAACATTTCCACCTCACACGATATCAAAGAAATTTGTTGCTTTTCCATCTTCATTTCTAAATAGGAAATTGAAATTGCAGTTCATTGACAACTGGTAAACTGCATGGAATACAGACACCACGGAGAGATTCTCTAACGCACTTTCTCCAAAGGTCACAGAAGATCTCATTCTACACCTCAGGAATTTATACTTATTTAAAACAGTAGGCGGTCAGTTTCCTGACTATCTTTCTAAATTTGGAAAATCCGCCTCCTCGCGTTGCACATGCGTGAAGAGAGGCACGCCTTTACACTATACAACATATTGTACCTAAATATCAGCAGAAAAACCTCTTCCATTAATGTAGGATCATGATTTTAAATTATTCCTAAGCAGCCATGTTTACTTTTAAAAATAATCGATTGTATTTCCTTATTAGAAAAAAATCAATTCTTATTCCAACTTCCTCTTTTGGACGGACTCTCTGATGATGAAATCTAGTTAATATTATCAGTTCATTATACTGATTTCAGTTTTTGAACTTTCTACTAGCAGCGTATGCCATTTTCCTTAATCCAGCTCATTTGACAATGCAATTAGTTTTACTCCTGCTCAACTACCTAAACCAACTGTTAGGTATCATTTACCTAAATCTGTAGCATTGTGTAATCTAGTTCTGTTTCTTTTTTATTATTATTCTAAGTATTCGCATTGCTTATTATTATTGGTACTTGTATCTTGCATTATTATTTTATACTTGCATTGCGTTTTATTGTCTTATTTGACATTTTTAGTGCTGGCATCATTAAAGTGTTCATTAGTTTCAAATTTGCTTTGCATAGTGTTAACGTTGTCTCCTGCACCGTGTTTCATTTGTAAATAATAGTCTGTTGTGTTAATTGTAATTTACAAAGTGTCATTCTATTTTCTTTTTTATTTGTAACACTTTCTTTTCTAGCCCTTTTTCTTTGGTTAAATTTTTACTGGCATATGGGTGTTGGCATAAAAATAAGAATTAAAGCTCACTTCAGAAAAAGCTTTATCATTGAAAAACTCTATTGCTTTGAACAATGTTATTCGTTTTCTAGCATCCTGTTTTTCTGCAAATGGTCTATTTTGTTGGTACCTTTTTTTAATGTGTTAAACTGTTATCTAGAATTGTGTCTTATATGGAAAAAACTTATTTTATTCTTCCATTGTTCTACGTACCATATCTGGCATATACCTAAAAACATTATAATTTTCATTATGTGCCATGAATTTGGCTAATATTATCACTGTAATTGTTCAAGAACAATTCAAAGAATGGAATAACACTTATTTTGTCCATGTCAGATGGCTGCATTATACAAAAAATTAGAATTTGTCCTTCGAAACCAAAAAAAAAAAAAAATTCAATCAAGCTATTAAGATAAGATTTACTTTCATTATTTTTACTAAATAAAAATATTACTATAACAAAAGTTGCATAGTTTTAAGCAGATAAAATTAATTAATTTAAGCTCATTTGTTTGAAAAATGTAGCAAAACAATATTTTAAAACCCTAAATGTGTACATATGGTATAATAAAATATAATTATATTAAACACCATATAATAAAATAATAAATATCATAAAATATCAAATTTTAGTTGAAATTTTGAAATTTATTTTTTTTACTATTTTTCTCATTATTAGACCTATATATGGATTTGAAAAAAAATATCATAAAAATAGAAAAAAATCACGCAGTGAAGGGTGCTTTGTTTTGGCTGTATCTGATAGTCCTATTAAGTAAACTTTCCACATTTGGTTCGCATCTGGACTTCTTTTGTTTAGCGTATTTTTATTGTATTTTACTTGTCAGCAATATATGGTACTGCAATCTGAGTTTTTTTTTTTTTTCAAAATATGTAATGTATATAAGATGATTAATGATAAGGATAAGACTGGGATCAAACTTAGGATAAAACTGAGCTACCGTTTGTAAATATATATATATATATAACTTTTAAGTTCTAATTTATAGGGGTCTCATTCAACGAATGTTTTTCCGGGGACCGTGATGATGGTAGTTATTTTGCCTGACGGACCTTTTGAGCTAAAACTTTATTGGTAGGTCTCCCGCCTGCACTGAAATTGAAATTGCCTTGCATGATAAAATATTTCATGATTTGCTTTGCCACAAACTTTTTCGGCTTTACTTTTTTGCTTCTTAGACTCCGGTCGCCGAATTTCTTCCATAGGCAACCTGGATGCAGAGCTTCGTCAGCAATTGGAATATTCCTTGCGACCAAGACGAATTTTTTTCCAAGAAAAAAAATGCTTTTTTCAACGCGCTTTATTCGACATGCGCTGAAATTGTGATTTGAATTTTTAAAAATCATACTTTATCTGATGCTTTTGCTTTTATGAATAATTATCTTTGTTTCAAAATAATTCTCTAAAACTTCAAATTTCTTATCTAATTTAGACAAATGATGGTTATTCGTAATTTCGAAGAGGGGTTTGCTTTCATATAGCTATGGTCATATATCCAAAGTTGTCCTTTATGTCCGCAATTGATGATTGCGTCAAATATTTTATTGATCTTTTTTTAACTATATTGATCTATTAAAAAAATTTTTTTGAAACAAAAAAGAAAATGAAAGTAATAAGATTTACAGAAAAAAAAACATTAACGAATTTATGAAATTCTCACATATAAGCAGTTAGTAGAAGTTATTGTTTTGAAAGTTATTACCTAAATATATAGAATTGTCAATTCTATTCAGATAAAAAAAATATGATCTGATCTCCCCATACAAACTCCTTAAGAATAACAAATAAAATACAAACTCCTTAACAAACTCCTTAAGAAATGTTAAAATTAACAATAAAAGATTCTAAATTATCTCGTAAATTTCATGCCGCTTTATCACATCTTTTATATAAACAAATATAAACATATTCATGTTGAATATAAACAAAATTACCTGGCCTTCGTAAACCGTAAATATTTCACATTACTGAAAATTCGGAACAACAAAAAAGTATCACACTGAAATGTGCAATCACAAAAATGAAGTTGTGAGCACACATAATATCTACCAACTGCTATAAGCAAGCTGTAACATGCCTGGCACTAATTGCCTGGCATTAATTGCCTGGCACTAATTGCCTTGCACATAGAAATATTTTATGATTTTACGGAGATTACCCAGTTTTTTACTTTCTCAGTTAGTTACATATATTTCTACCTAACTTCATTTTGAAAAATTGTATTTTGCCCAGCTGAATCCGCCATATGTCTCTCTGTGTGACGAATCAATATTTGATTAAAAGAAATGTGAGTGGCAGACTGTTCATCACGTAGAAAAAGGATATGTGATTTTATTAATTGTATTTTTCTTATTGTTACAGGTCCTGCATGCAGTTTATGACACCATGTAGCATAAAAAAAAGTTTTTAATTTCATTTAAAATTAGTTTCAGCATTATTAATACTTTAGTTTATAAAAATTCCAGAACAGCAAAAGGCATGATATATATTTTCATCCAAATAATTCTTTTTCATTTTCTAATAAAAAAAATAATAATTTAATATTTTTCGTTATCTGAATAAACTTCAACTGATTTTCTGTATTAACTGAATTAAATATACATACACTTGTGCACAGAAATTAAGGACAAGCGGTTTTTTCGAATGTAACGTCGTGCAGAAATTTTTCCACATCGTCCGAAATCATACCATAAAATCTTCAAAATATGAAAATTTGGGACCAAAAACATCTAAACAAGGAATAAAAAGGATACAAAAGTACTTTATTGAAAAGATCACTTGGAGAACAACTGCAGAGAAGACAGAAATGTCCATCTTACAGGCACCTGGCAGGAAAAAATCAGTCTCTAATAAAGGATATGGTCACCCCTGACTGCGATGCAGGATTTACAACGTCTGTCCATGCTGAGGAGGAGGTTGTCAAGGAACTGTTGAGGCATCGAGTTCAAATTCCTCTTGTGACGCCAATTGCAGCTACCAAATTGTTGCTGACGTCTGGTCACGGGCTGAAAGCGTCTACAGAGAAGGTCCCAAACATGTTCTATGACATTTAGTTTCGGCGACTTTTCAGGCGTATCCAAGCGTTGAATATCTTCACTCTCCAAGAGCTCCTCCACAGCCAATGTACAATGAGGGGGAGCGTTTTGGTCGATAAAGAAGATGTCCCGACCCACAGCACCTAAACAGACGCACATGAGGCAAGAGGATCTCGGTGCAATAACGGACACCAGAGACTGACCTCCTTGGAAGGCGTGGAGGTTTGTACGGCTACCAAGCAAGATACCTCCCCTTCAAGAACTCCGGCCCTTCCAAAACGGTCCCTTTCGATGATGTTGAAGGGATGATTACATGTTCCCTCCTCTCTACAGATGTGTACACGTCCAGACTCGCTCGTCAGACTAAATCGGCTCTCATCCGTAAAGCGTACTCGACCCCACTCCTGTTGTGTCCAGTTGTTATGCCCTTGACACCACAGAAACTGACGTCTCCGATGAGCAGGCGTTAATGGTACACACCGTACTGGTGGTCGTGTGTATATGTCACCTTTGTGCAACCTCCTAACCATGGTAAAACGTGATATCCGACGTCCAGTAGTCTGCGCCATCTGCTTGCGATCTTCCAGCTGCCTACTCTCTGTATCCTTTCGCCAATAGGACAATATAACGATCTTCTGCTGTTATTGTTACTCGTGCGCGTCCACTACTGAATGCTTGGACAGCTGTTCCAATCGTTTGAAATGCACTCTTGGTTTGTAAAACGGTACTGTGAGCAATCCCGAACTCTTATTCCATACTTTTCACACTTCGAACTTCTTCCAACCTCCCAGTGGTGCGACCTCGTGTAAAGTCGTCCATATGACATCTCCTGGACAGCTTCTTGGCCATAGTACACAATAGTAATAAAAAAATCGTCGTTGAAATCACTGTATACCGTGCAATATATTTCACAGAAATGCTAAACGTCCACCACTTCTGTGTTTTATCTCCTTATTACCACCGCCTTTTACGTCAAATGCCATACATGCACATGTCCTATTGCATTTCTTCCAAATCAATCTCCTGATTGGACTTTCATTTTGTTCTGTTGCCTTTTTTGGGTTTTATGCTAATTTATCTGCTCCGTCCTTAATTTTTGCACACCAGTGTATATATATTATAAATGTATAAAATACTAGCAAACCCCGCGGCTTTGCTCGCGTAATAGTTGAAATATGCCAAGTGATATTTGCATGACTATTTTTCAATTCCTACTATTAGCTCACACTCTCCCTATATTCATTTATATATTTATCTTGTTCAAATTTTCAATCGTTAATAAAATACTCATTATTCATCCTATGAAGTTGAAATAAATTTTTTTAAACTTGTACTGGATGACAATTGATGTTAATGCAGTTTTTTCAAATATTAACTAATTAATTAAATATTTAATTAATTAATTTTAGTTTTGCAAGGGAAACAAAATGGCGGCCATTGGTTGTTGAAGATCAATGAAAATATTTTCAATAAGGTGTTACCATAGTGGGGCACTTTTCTGTCACCAAATACCGCCAAGTTTGTCTCCAACTTGGCGATATATCGACAAATTTGGCGGCCAAAAGGAGTCACCAAAAGTGACGCCAACTTGGCGAAATCTCTAATATTTCACCAAATTCCCATAGAGTTCCATTGTAAACCTACTTGCTTATAGAAAATCAACAAATTGAGATATTTTAATGCAACAAAAATTATTATTAGCTTAAGGGATTATACTAATTTTTTTTTTGATGACCTAAGTAGGAATTGACTTTAAAAACAAAATTTTTATATTACTTGTTTATTAGAAGAACACTTTTTAAAATAATTCAAAAATTACAAATTAAGACACAGTTTGACTAAATTCCATTATAAAAGTGCAATAGACAGAAATGAGATTTTAATTAATAAGAAGAACTAAAACTAAATCCAATTTAATGATAATTTAGAAAGTATTTTGGGACATTTGTGCCCATTTCAGACACTCATTTCAGTATTCATTTGAAGTTTTGAATTTTTTAGAAACCATCTTTACACATTTACAACTTAAAATTAACCATCATGTCAAATTCCAAGCTTCTTGTCTAACAGTCTACCACCTCTCTGGTGTTAGTGGCACCAACATAAAATGCCGAAACAGAGTTGAAATACGATGTCTCGAAAAATGTTGAAACAGAGACTGTCACCATTAATTTGACAACATTAACCTTGAAATCGGTTGGTATTTCCTAACATTTTATAAAAAACGGAATTGAGATGTTTTTAAAGTTTTTCTTGTTTTACCTGTCAACCAGGTGGTAGTGACACCGGCATAAAATATAGCCCGTGTAGGATCAGGGACTATCACTCTTGATTCGCAACCAATAAATTCTGTAACCGGTTTATTATTTCCTGAGTTTCCATAGAAATCGTAATTTAGGACTCTTTTAGACTGCTTTTTGCTCATTCCCTTCGCTTCACCCCTTTTTAGTTTCGAGTTTATTTTCGATTGCTCTTAGAGGACATTTATATTTTATAACTGCCGTGCTATATTTAAAGTTTCTAGCCTCTTCAGTACAGTAGAAATCGCAATTTAGAAAGTGTTTTGCTCCTGCAACCCTCGACATAAAATATATCTTATGTTTGAACAGGTTCTATCACAATCAAGTTGCAACCATTATGTTTGAAAGCGGTTTCGTATTTCATAAGATTGCAAAAAAATCGTAATTTAGAACGCTTATAGAACGCTTTTCGCTCACTTCATCCTTTTAAATTTGGAAGGAATTTTCCTTCGACAATTCTTAGGAATCATTTGCATCTTTGAAGTAATTACCATTCCAAATTTAAAATGTTAGACACCCCCCCCCCCCTCAGTAACACAAAAAACGCAATTTTGAACATTTTTTGCTCCTGTAACCCCCAGGTGGTAGTAACAACAACATAAAATATAGGCTATGTTGGAGCGGGGACTGTCACCATCAATTTGAAACCATTACTTCTGAAATTGGTTTATATTTCCTGAGATTGCGCAGAAATCACTATTTAAAACGCTTTTAAAACGCATTTCGTTCATTTTCACCCCTTTTAAATTTCAAATTTTTAAGGAACTCTTCTCAGAGAGTATTTACATCTCGTAAGTTATTACCATGCCAAATTTCAAGTTGCTACCTACTTCAGTATCACAAAAATCGCAATTTAGAGCGTTTTTTAAAACGCAATTGCAATTTAGCACGTTTTTTAAAACGTTTTTCGTCCATTTTCACCCTTTTTAAAATTCGAATTATTTAGGTAATGGTCTTAGAGATCATAAGTAACTACCATGCCTAGTTTCAACTTGCTAGATCCTTCAGTATTACAAAAAACACAATTTATATCGTTTTTTGCTCCTTCACCCCCTTTTTGGTGTAGTAGCACCGACATGAAATGCAGCCTTTGTTGGAGCGAGGGCTGTCACCATCGTTTTCGCTACATTATTTTTTAAATCGGTTCGATACTTCCTGAGATTGCGTAGAAATTGCAATTTAGAAAGTTTTTTAGAACGGTTTTCGCTCATTTTCATCCCTTTTAATTTTCGATTTTTTAGGAAATGTTCTTAGAGATCATTTGTATCTCATAAATAACTGTCCTGCCTAATTTCATGATTTTAGGCCTGTTAAAACCCCCCTTTTCTTTCTGTTTGACTTGGCGAAAATTAATCATCGCCAAGAATTATGGTAACCCTGTTTTTTACTTTGCTATTTTTTCAGTTTGTTTAAAAAAGGTAGATGTAATTTAAATTCTGAAGCGAGCGATCTCCGCTATATGAGATCTGAACCAGGATTGCCTGGTAATAATAATAAATATATTAATATTCAGTTCTTCGAGGTTTTAATTATTTGAGTGCTGATTTACTTCCAATGAGTAAAAATCGTTCTGTTGATTTATCATGAATAGATAAAATTGTTCCGCATATCATTTATTTGAATTGACGTGACATATTTCTGATTCGAAGTAAATATTTTCGACTGTGTTTTTTGAAATTCCTCATGTTGGCGAATCGCGTCAGGATGTCTGGACTGACGATTGAATATTTTTTCTTCTGATTCTGAAAGCTTGAGGTAAGCTATATTTTTATTGTTGATTCAGTGAAAAATAAATATGTCGACTACTGTTAATATTGAAACTTTAAAAAAGAAAAGAACTGGATTACGTACACAAACCACAAAATTGTGTACAAAAATAAGCACAACTCTTGAAGATGATTCGCTTACATTAGAAAATAAATTCGATTTATTAAACATTTGTAAGGACCAGTTAAATGACAAATATGAATTATTAAAAAAATTAAACTCTGATATCCAGGATATTATAGCTGATGACGATTTTGAGAGAGAAATCGAAAGTTCCGAAACCTATAGTGAGAAAATAATTGAATCTCGTTATAAAATAACGAAGTCCTTAAATGAACATAACTCCCAAAATCAGAATAATACTTTTCAAAATTTTATGAAAAATGAATCCGGTTCTCAAAACGGAAATTTAGAGCGATCTATGAAATTGCCGAAGCTCACTATAAATAAATTTTTTGGTGGCAGCAGTTCCTGGTTAGAATTTTTGGGGCAATATTCTAACGCAATTGAAAATAATCCTAATTTAACTCCTATTGACAAATTTGTCTATTTGAAATCTCTTCTTGGAGGTAGTGCATATAATGCCGTTGCAGGATTTTCGCTTTCTGGGGAAAACTTTAAATCTGCAGTTGATTTATTAAAGGCTCGCTACGGTCGTGACTACCTAGTCATCAATGCACATATGAATAAACTGTTAAATTTAAGACAGGTAAAGAATGCTTCTAATTTTAGAGAACTTCGGGAACTGTATGACAGTTGTGAAATACAAATTAGAAATTTAAATTCTCTCGGAGTTACAGCAGGAAGTTATGATCATCTCCTGTGCCCTATTTTATTAAAGTTGATACCTGCTGAAATGGCGTTAGATTTTAATCGTAAAAGAACCGATGGTAAAAAAATGGAAGTCGAAGAGTTTCTTTCTTTCATTAAAAACGATGTACAATCGCGAGAATCTACTATGGCACTCCAGAGCTCTGAAAATAGTTTTAGTGCTAAAAAAGAAAAGAATAAATGCAATAACAGTTATAAACATTTTAGCAACTATAAACGCGACATTCCTCCAGCCTCTGCATTGGCTACTAACGTAAAAAAAAAATGTTTGTTTATTTTGTGACAATGAACATGATTCAAAATTTTGTAAAGTGTGTACTATTCCTCAAAAACGGGATAAATTGCGTATGCAAGGACGTTGTTTCACTTGTTTCAAAAAATTCCACGTCTCGGCTAAAAGTAAATCTATTTTAGAACCGTGTAAATTTTGTAATGGAAATTTTCATCATTATTCGATTTGTTTAAAAAAAATCTTAATCAACAATTCCCAAAGAAATCGAATCAGCTGACACAATTATTAGTTCGATATCTTATTGTGAAAATGAAAATGAAAATTCTTTTAAAGAGGTTATATTACAAACATCTTGCGTAAATGTGGAATCTGGAAAAAACTCTGAGCTTGCATTATGCTTATATGATTTGGGGAGTCAAAGGTCATTCGTCACAGAGCAAATAGTATCAAAATTAAATCCTCGAATTATTTGTCAAGAAAAACTTCAAATTTATTCTTTTGCAGCTGTTAAACCACAAATAAAAACACTTGATGTTGTGCAATTAAAATTATGCCATGTTGGAAACAAATCGCGTTTCATATTTATCGAGGCTTTAGTCACAGATGTAATTTCAAACGTTAGGATTCCCCCCCCCCCTTCTCTCCAGACAGATAAAAAATAAACTGGCACCTTTTAAATTAACAAATGCTGTTGCATCATCCCATTCTAATGTAAATGTTCTTATTGGAGCGGATTATTTTTATCAAATCTGTTACGATAGAGAATATTAAAAAAAAAAATAACTAAATCTCTCTTTTTATGTGACAGTTTATTTGGATATTCGCTTTGTGGTTTTTATGAAGATGAAAAAAGAAAAAAAATGGAAAGCGCTTCTATTTTAAATCTGTGTGTTTCAACTCCAGTTGGGGAAGATTTGACTTTTTTATGGGATATCGAATCTTTGGGTATTACGCAATCAAATGATAATATTTCTGATGCAGATAAGGAAATTGTGAGTAAGTTTGAGAATAACTTAAAATTCGTAAATAATAGCTATGAAACGGGTTTATTGTGGAAATATGAGAAAAATAAAGTCGGGAATAATTTTAGAATAGCTAGAAGTCGCTTTGAGGAATTAAATCGTAAACTCCAGAAGGATAATGACTTATGTAAAAATTATAAAGATATTATATTAGAACAATTAACTGCTGGAATTGTAGAAGAATGTCCTGATAAAATAACTGAAAGTGGTTATTTTATGCCGCACAGGCCGGTTTTAAGAGATGGTAAATTAACTACTAAGGTAAGAATGGTTTTCGATGCTTCTTCTAAAGAACATTTAAATTCTCTGAATGACTGCTTGTATCCAGGTCCGAATCTTAACCCGAACATTCTTAATGTAATATTTAATTTCAGAAAATTTAATGTTGCATTTAGCGCTGACTTAGAGAAAGCGTTTTTGCAAATTGGGATAACAGAGGAAGATCGTGATTATTTAAAATTTGTGTGGTTTGGTGATGAAAAGGATGATTTAAAATTTTTGAGATTTACACGAGCTACTTTTGGGGTAACTTGCAGTCCCTTTCTTTTGGCTTCAACGATTAAATCCCATATACGTAAATATGTTGATCATCCTGAAGTTGTTAAGATTTTGGACTCTTCTTTTTATGTAGACGATTTGATTACGGGGTCAAAATCTGACGAAGACGCTTATTATCTATCCTCAACAGCTTCGAATATTTTTAAAGAAGCTAGCATGAATTTGCGAAAATTCAATACTAATTCTGTCAAACTTAGAAAATTATGGAAGGAAAATAAATTATGTGACTCAGAAGAAAATTTGAATAATTCTTGAAAAATTTTTGGGATTATTATGGGATACTAATTGGGATATATTACGTTTTGACGTTCAATCCTTTCCTGATGATTGGAAATTTAATCCATCGAAACGCGTTGTTCTTAAAGCTATGTTAAAATTCTTTGATCCTATTGGATTCATTGCACCATTTTCTGTTCGTATGAAAAGTTTGCTACAGGAAACATGGAGAGGGGTTTGGAATGGGATGAAAAATTCCCTAATGATTTAAAAATTGAATGGGAAAATTGGTGTGCAGAAATCGAACATTTACATAAATTTGAGGTACCCCGCAAATATTTCCCACAGGGTTTAGACTTTTCGGACCCAATCGAAATTCATATATTTTCAGATGCTAGTCCTAAGGCTTATGGGGCCGTAGCTTATTTTCGATGTACCACAAGTGATAATAAAATTATGACTAGTCTTATTTGGGCAAAATGCCGAGTCGCCCCGATTAAATGTTTGACAATTCCTCGGCTTGAATTAATGGGGGCATTAATAGCTGCAAGGATGTCTAAATATCTGAAAAGTGCATTTAATTTTCAAAATTTGGAAATTCATATCTGGTCAGATTCCACAATTACGTTACATTGGATCAAGGGATCAGCCATGGATTCGAAGCCCTTTTTGGCTAATAGGGTTGTAGAAATACAATCTTTAAGTGATCCTAGAATATGGAAATATATCCCGGGTAAGGATAATCCTAGTGATCTTCTTACTCGAGGCGAAAATTTACATAACCTCATAGAAAATAAATTATGGTATTACGGTCCTGAATGGTTGTCATTCCAAAGGACAGTTGGCCGAAACCTGAAAAGATAACTTTTAATGAAAATATTTTGAACGAAAGAAAATCAACAAATTTGAGTTCTGCTCAATTATCTTGTACAGTAGGTGTTGTACCTCCAGAGTCTTTGTTAAAATTAGAAAATTTTAGTTCTCTTTCCAAATTACTTAATATCAAGCCTGGATCTTAAGATTTATAAATAATATCAATAAATCGAAACCTAAAATTTCAGGTGAGCTCACAGCTCAAGAAATTGAAAAGGCAGAAATTTATTGGTTAAAACAAACCCAGTTATCTGTCTTCAATCGCGAAATTGAGTTACTAAAAAAGGGAAAGCCCATCGATAAAGATTCAACCTTGTATAGTCTGAATCCAAAATTGGATGAGAATGATTTGTTAATTTTATCTGGAAGATTACAATTTTCAGAATTATCTCTAAGTGAAAAGCACCCTTTTATACTTACATATGGGAGTGCTTACTCCAAATTGTTGATTCGAAATGCCCATGGAAAGGTTTTCCATTATGGAATTGCAACAACTTTAGCTCATTTACGAGAAAATTATTTTATAATTAGAGGACGAAAAATGATAAAATCTGTACTGAAAAATTGTCTTATTTGCACAAAATTTAAGGCTTCTCCTGGGAAGCAAGAAATTGCACCCTTACCTAAAGATCGTATTACTGAATCACCACCCTTCTATACCTGTGCTGTAGATTTTGCAGGACCTATTTATGTCAAAGCAAAAACTGGCCAAGAAAAGGCCTATATAGTTCTTTTCACGTGCGCAGTCACTAGAGCTGTGCACCTCGAACTGTGTACCAATTTAACGACAGAAACTTTCCTGTTATCATTTAAAAGATTTATCTCTCGTAGAGGAATTTGTCGAACGATCTACAGTGATAATGCGAAAACATTTATCAAAGCTGATAATTTTTTTAGAGAAATTTTCAGCCGAATATCGAAGGAGGAAGTTTTACGATATTTTAATAAAAATAGAATCATATGGAAATTCATTATTCCAAGAGCCAGTTGGTGGGGCGATTTTTGGGAACGCATGGTACGTTCGGTGAAAACTCCTTTGAAGAAAGTTCTCGGAAGATCTTGTCTATCATATGAAGAAATACAAACCATTTTAACTGAAATCGAAGCAATGATTAATGGTCGCCCTTTAACTTATGTTTATGAAGAGAACAGTGAACCGCTTCCACTTACTCCTTCACATTTCCTGATCGGTAAGCGAATAAATTCTCTACCTGATTTTCACTGTGTTACTGAACCTAAATCAAATAGAATAACATTAACAAAAATATTGAAATATCGAGAGCAAGTTTTAAACCATTTCTGGAAACGTTGGAGGCAGGAATATTTGCTAGAACTGCGTTCTGCCAATTTTTCAGTTCCTGTCAAAGCTCCGACTAAATTCGAAATTGGTGACGTTGTATTAATTAATGAAGATAAAACTCCAAGGCACATGTGGAAATGCGGCAGAATACAGAGCTCTTTTTAGGAAGAGATTCGAAAGTTAGATCTTGTGCAATACAAACTGAATCTGGATTGATAGAAAGACCGGTCCAACTCATTCATAAACTGGAGCTCGACATTATGGACTAATTTTTTGAACTTTTCATTTTTAAGAACATTTTGTTTATATTTTCATTTTTTAACTTTTTCTAATCTAGTACTTTGTATATTTTAGTTTCAGTAGTTGTTCCTGTGAAAATAGAATTAATTGTATGTCTCATTATTGTAAGTATGTTATAACTTTTCATTGTCTTATTAATGTAATTTGAAATTTTTGATAAAAATTTAGTTTGAATGATGAAAAATAGTAATTGTTCATCCGGGGGCAGTGTGTTAAAACCCCCCTTTTCTTTCTGTTTAACTTGGCGAAAATTAATCATCGCCAAGAATTATGGTAACCCTGTTTTTTACTTTGCTATTTTTTCAGTTTATTTAAAAAGGTAGATGTAATTTAAATTCTGAAGCGAGCGATCTCCGCTATATGAGATCTGAACCAGGATTGCCTGGTAATAATAATAAATATATTAATATTCAGTTCTTCGAGGTTTTAATTATTTGAGTGCTGATTTACTTCCAATGAGTAAAAATCGTTCTGTTGATTTATCATGAATAGATAAAATTGTTCCGCATATCATTTATTTCAATTGACGTGACATATTTCTGATTCGAAGTAAATATTTTCGACTGTGTTTTTTGAAATTCCTCAAGGCCCTTTAGTAACACAGAAATCGAAATTTAGAACGTTTTCTGCTTCTTCATCCCCTAGGTGGTAGTGACACCGACATGAAATGGAGCCTATGTTGGAGCGGGGACTGTCACCATCGATTTGAAACCATTACTTCTGAAATCGGTTTATATTTCCTGAGATTGCGTAGAAATCGCTATTTAGAAAGTTTTTAAAACGCTTTTCGTTCATTTTCACCCGTTTTAAATTTCAAATTTTTAAGGAACTATTCTCGGAGATTATTTACATCTCATAAGTAATTACCATGACAGATTTCAAGTTGCTAGCCCCTTCAGTATCACATAAATCATAATTTAGAACGTTTTTTAAAATGAACCGCAAGGTGGTAGTGACACCGACATGAAATGGCTGTCATCATCAATTTCCAATCATTACTTTTGAAATCGGTTGGGTACTTTGTGATATTGCATAGAAATCGCAGTTTAAAACGTTTTTTTAGAACGTTTTTCGTCCATTTTCACTCCATTTAAATTTCGAGTTATTTAGGAAATGTTCTTAGAGATCATTTATATCTTATAAGTAACTACCATGCCTAGTTTTCAGTTGCTAACCCTTGCAGTATTACAAAAAACGCAATTTACATCGTCTTTTTCTCCTTCACCCCCTTTGGGGTGTGGCAACGACATGAAATATAGCCTATGTTGGAGCGAGGGCTGTCACCATCGTTTTCACACCATTATATTTTAAATCGGTTCGGCACTTGCTGAGATTGCATAGAAATTGCAATTTAGAAAGTTTTTTAGAACGCTTCTCGTTCATTTTCACCCCTTTTAAATTTCGATTTTTTAGGAAATTTTCTTAGAGATCATTTGTATGTTATAAATAACTGCCCTGCTTAATTTCAGGATTCTAGGCCCTTCAGTAACACAAAAATCGCAATTTAGAACGTTTTTTGCTTCTGCAACCCCTAGGTGGTAGTGACACCGACATGAAATAGAGCCTTGGAGCAAGGGCTGTCACCATCAATTTCCAACCATTACTTTTGAAATCTGTTGAGTACTTTCTGCGATTGCGTAGAAATAACCATTTAGAAGGTTTTTTAGAGCTCTTTTCGCGCATTTTCGCCCCTTTTAAATTTCGAATTTTTTAAAGAAATGTTCTTAGAGATCATTTATTTATAAGTAACTACCATTCCAAATTCCATGTTTCTGTGCCCTTCAGTAACACAAAAATAGCAATTTCGAACGTTTTTTTGCACCTGCACCCCCTTTAGGGGTAGTGGCACCGACATAAAATGTAGCCTATATTGGAGCAAGGATTGTCTCCCTCATTTTGACACCATTATTTTTTAAATCGGTTTGGTATTTCTTGAAATTGCGTATAAACTGCTATTTAGAACGTTTTTTAGAACGCTTTTTCCGCATTTTCACCCCTTTTAAATTTCGAATTTTTTAAGAAATGTTCTTAGAGATCATGTATATCTAATAAGTAACTACCATGCCAAATTCATGTATCTGGACTCTTCAGTAACACAAAAAAATAGCGATTTCGAACGTTCTTTTGCTCCTGCACCCTTTTTAGGGGTAGTGGCACGGACATAAAATGTAGCCTATATTGGAGCAAGGGTTGTCACCCTCATTTTGACACCATTATGTTTTAAATCGGTTTGGTATTTCTTGAAATTCCGTATAAACCGCCATTTAGAACGTTTTTTAGAACGCTTTTTCCGCATTTTCACCCCTTTTAAATTTCGAATTTTTTAAGGAATGTTCTTAGAGATCATTAGTGTCTTATAAGTAACTACCATTCCAAATTTCATGTTTCTATGCCCTTCAGTAACACAAAAATCTCATTTTTAGAACTTTTTTGCTCCTGCTCCGCATTTGGCCAGTGCCACGGACATAGGATATAGCCTATGTTCTAAGTTGGAATAACACCATCATTTTGATACCTTTATTTTTGGAATCGGTTGGGTAGTTCCAGAGCTTACCTCCTACAAATAAACAATTATTACCTCTTTATAATATTAGTATGGATAATAAATGTTCAAAAATATATCGTGTTTATTTAAATGCAAGAAACATAAAAATAAGTAATTTCATTTGTTTTTCTTTTGTAAAAATGCAAAAAATAAATCTAAATTAACGATAAAATATAATAATATAATATAATATAATATAATATAATAATATATAATCGATAAAATAATAAAATAATTTATTAATCTAAAATAAATTAAATCAATGCAGTTATCATAAATTTTCATTTCAGTATTTATGATGCAAAAAAAGAATATTTTCTCCTTAACCGAAATTTTAAAACTTAGGTACTGTCTCTGCACAATGTAGAGTGTGGAAAAAAAAAACAATGTATGAAAAATAAATCTTAACAGTTTGCAGAATGTCGTGTTTGACTGCTGTTCAATATTCGAAGTGTTTTACATTTTGCGGCACAGCAAAAAACGTCTTTGTATACAAATTGGAAATTATGTAAATTTGTGCCCTATGCACTTATCTGAAAACACAGGAAATGGATAAAGACATGTTTGTGGCTTTAAATTTTGTTTTCTTTAAATTGATGTGTTTTCCACTTTTATCTTACATCGGCTAAAAAAGGCGCAACGAACATTCCGCACTTGGAAAGAGTAAGAGGGCGATTCTATGCAAATCGGCCAAAATGATGAAATTAAATTATATTTTGATTTTTTTTCCAAAGAAAAAATTATATTTTTTATAACATATAATTTAACCCTTTATGTACTGAATTATGAATTCATGAAAATTTTATCTCCTAAAGCCTTTTTTGAAATTTTTGAAACTACAGTAGAAGATTTTCATAATCATTTAATAAATTTTAGAAACATTGAAATATTTAGAAGGATTAATTACATTTAAATTTATAGGGATTTTGTGCAATATTTATAAGCTCACTCAAATCTTTTATTTTAAACTTTTTCTTAGTATTTTGTAGAATTAGGAAATGTACAAATATAATTTTCTTACAATATAAATGTAGAAATATTTCTGAATTGCAAAATCCCTCCCTCCCAATGCCAAGAAAGTTGAAAAGATGCAAAGGCAAATTAAAATGTATTATTTTTTTCGTACAAATTTCAGAAGCCGAGCATGTTCATATTAGTAGTCCCTCACTGCTTATTCCCTCATGTGAGGGAATGCTGCTTATATGAAGGAATGATTCCATTATTTTTAAAAACTAGTTAACCCAAGTTTGCTCGCGCTGTGTATGTCACACCCAGTTCTGCTTTTTTGCAGTTTTTCTCCCTAAACTTTCTTTAGAAATGGATGAGTCTTTGTGTACCTGCCTCGAAGGTCGTAATCTTAGAGGGAGAAAAGTGGTTAAGTAATTCGAAATGTAAATCTATCGTAATCGCCATGTATGGGTATCTCACACCCAGTGCGAACATTTCTGTAACGGCTCTGTGTGCAGATAGACGCAAGAAATTTTCAGTATAAATGTAAATAACATTTTTAATATATATTTAAAACTATATTATCCCTTCCTTTTTCGTAGTGTTTAATGTTTTATGTAGATTTTAAGGTAAAAATATTGGAAGAAACCACCATGAGTATGACATACCCAGAGCGAGTTAAACCAGCAGTTTTTCTCGCGCGTGCATTCAATATAGGTAGACGCAGCGAATGTACAAAATAAATTTAAGTAACATGTTTAATATCTGTTTAAAACTCTATTATCCCTTCTTTTTTCATAGTGTTTTATGTTTTATATAGATTTTATGGTAAAAAATTGGAAGAAACCGCCATAGGTATGAAATTCCCAGCGTGAGTAATCCCGTTCGTTTTCTCGCGCGTGTAATGCCGGGTTAAAAAGATACTTTTGTTCATTTGTTATTCTTTTAAAGCAATTAGTTAACATATTGTAGTATAAGCCAATCTCCAAGTTTTCAAGGAATTGTAGCATGTTTGAGCCGAATATTAAAATGCGAAATAACTTTTGAATAAAGCATTAATATTCTTAAAACTATAAAATTTAATATATGACGATTTTAATTTCATTATTTAATACTTAAATTCTGTGTAGGAAACATACTATATTATAAGTTAAAAATAAGATTTATAGGTTTGATCAAATTTATGTTGTGTTTTATTATTTTATTTTATAATTATCGTGCCCCCCCCCCCCAAAAAAAAAAAAACAAAGTTGATGTAAATTTGAAAAAGGGAAAATGAGAAAAAAAAAAAAAAAAACGAAGGGAGCAGCTAAAGGTTGATCCTGTCACAAAAAAAAGAAACGAAATTAAAATCAAAGAGCGCCTAAAATATTTAAAAAAAAAAAAAAAGACCATGCAAATTCAGTTTCTGAAGTAATTAGGCGGGAATTAAAAGCACATTTTTTTGCGCTTTGAGCACATCTATCAGGCATGAAGCAGCATCACTATGGGCTCATCTAAAATTTGTTTTAAAAAGCGTTGTCGAGATCTGTAATTAGGTTTAAAATGTACTTTTATTATGTTATGGGCAATGTTCACAATAAGGGAACTTTTTTTTTTTTTTAGTTTTGATTTCTGACCATTTATCAAACCTCTAAATGTATCCACCTGTATACATACAATTTTAATGAAGAAGCACACGGGAAAGGCTCTACAGATGGTGTTGGAGCATCTTTGAGGCAGATTGACGACAGAATTGTAGGTCATAATATTAAGAATTTCGAATTAAGAAAGTGCATAGGCGTAAAACTAAAAGAGGTTACTGTAGAAGAAATAGTTAAAATAGATGATATTTTAAAAAAATCGAGAAATAAAGCATATATCGCAACTCAAAAATTCCAACAAATAACATATTCATCTGTTGTGGAATTCTTTCTTTTAGATCTTTGACTTCTAATATTGTTTGCCAGAATAAAATTGTTCCCATTTTCACCTAGAATTGTATACAAGGATTTCATCGATAAGTCAGAGTCAAGAAGTTAAAGTTGCAGAAGGTAAGTTTTCCTTCTTTCATTAAAGAATTTTTGAAGTAATTTAAAATAGTTAATTTAGAGAATTAATGAAATCTGTAATATTTTTCAATTAACAGGGCTTTTAAACGTTTGGATTGGATAATTGCGCATAATAAAATGTATCCTGGGGAAATATTAGAAACTGATGACAAATTAATCAAACTAAATGCTATGGAAGGCATAGGAAATGAAAATTTTAGTGACCTACGAAAAAACATATTCAAAACTACCAAAAATGTGACATTGTTAAAAAAAAAAAAAAAAAAAAAAAAATCTTTTAAAGTAAGTAAAAAATATTTTACTTCCCTGGGCAAAAATCTTACTAAAAGTATTATTTTAAACCTCTTTTTGACACAATATTCATTCACTCACTTTTTGACCATTATCTCATTCTAATAAAAAATAATAAAAATTATAGTATTTCTTAATATTAAGTATGAAAGCTATTTTTGTTTCTATTAAATAACTTTTCTAGTATCTTGTTACAGAGAATTAAAATCCTCTGACGCGATTTTTTTATGACAAATTACTCAAACTAAATGCTATGGAAGGTATAGGAAATGGAAAATTTTAGTGACCTACGAAAAAACATATTCAAGACTACCCAAAATGTGACATTGTTAAAAAAAAAGAACCTCCAGTTTCTTTTATACAAGAGGAAGCATATTTTACTTCCCTGGGCAAAAATCTTGCTAAAAGTATTATTTTGAACCTCTTTTTTGACACAATATTCAGTCACTCACTTTTTGACCAATATCTCATTCTAATGAAAATAAAAATAATAAAAATTATAGTATTTCTTAATATTAAGTATGAAAGCTATTTTTGTTTCTATTAAATAACTTTTCTAGTATCTTGTTACAGAGAATTAAAATCCTCTGGCGCGATTTTTTTATGACAAATTACTCAAACTAAATGCTATGGAAGGTATAGGAAATGGAAAATTTTAGTGACCTACGAAAAAACATATTCAAGACTACCCAAAATGTGACATTGTTAAAAAAAAAAAGAACCTCCAGTTTCTTTTATACAAGAGGAAGCATATTTTACTTCCCTGGGCAAAAATCTTGCTAAAAGTATTATTTTGAACCTCTTTTTTGACACAATACTCAGTCACTCACTTTTTGACCAATATCTCATTCTAATGAAAATAAAAAAAATAAAAATTATAGTATTTCTTAATATTAAGTATAAAGTCTATTTTTGTTTCTATTAAATAACTTTTCTAGTATCTTGTTACAGAGAATTAAAATCTTCTGACGCGATTTTTTTTCTTTCATTCCTAATGTGAAAATGGCATATTTGCGTTGAATCGCCCAAGAACAGGTATTATATAATTGTCATTTGAAATCTCTATTTTGCTGTTGTTAAAGTTACCACAACTTGTATTTGACAATCTCTTGAAAAAATAAATACAGAATAAATTCAAATAGAATACAATTTTTAAATAAAAATGTAAAAATAATCTGTTATATTCAGATTTATTAATATTTTGTTTTAAATTTAATATTAATTTAGTCGAAAGTGAAATACCTTATTTTCGTTTTTTAATTAAAATAATATTTAAATTTATAACGCGGTGTTTTTAATAATTTTTTTAAGATTCCCAATTGTTATTCTTCATTACATTCATTATATACATTTTTACTTTATAAAATTTTTAAAAAAATCACAGTGATTCTTTGATTAGAGCAGTACGGGAAGGGTTTTTTTTAAACTAACTTAACAGTGAAATAAATGAATAATTTTAGATATAAATGTAACACAGAGACTTAAATACGGAAAATCTGCATAAAATATCAAATCAGCCATCTTAATTATTCACTTCAAATCGTAATATGTTTATGTTAGAAACAATTATCATACTTCACCGAAGATTTAACTGATTTGAATTGTACATAAAATACGTGGCAGATGGAAGAAAAATAAGCCTTCAAACTAAATCTCTCTAACTTTGCAGTATCACCGGTTAGCTCCTATTCGTATAGTTGGATTTTACAATTTGTTAATAGTAAAATTCCACTTTGAATGGGAATTGGAAATTGTGTAAGTTTTATCCCTATGCACTTTAAAAATAACGTTATGTATCTCAAGATGTGGAAAATTTATAAACGCATATTTGTGAATTACAACTTTGTTTCTTTAAAATTGGAATTTTTTACCTTAAAGAAGCTAATGAAACATAGTCCGTGCCGTCTGTATCAGAAAAACGTTAATAATACCGGATAAATACCCGGTATTTAATTCTCCCCTTTTTTATTGTAGTATAAATATGTAGCACAACATACTGTACTACTTGCCAAATTTTATAATGAACAACCAGATTGTTTCATTATAAAAAGGTTTTAATTTTTAATTTTTAATTAGTAACTTTTAAATTAATCCAGCATCCAAAACTTGATGAATTGCTATATTTACCTGTTGCTTATATAAGCATTTATTGTACATATAATGTGACAGATAGTGAAGCCAGTTCAATTTATCCATTTAATGAGGTGACAGAATTTAAAGAATGTAATTGAAAATCTTTTTTGCTTTCTTATTAGCGAGATTATAACTAAAACATTAATTGAACAGATAGGGCAATTTTTCTTTCAGTTTTATTTTTTAAAATAACTAGGGGTTAATCCCTGGCTTATTACAGAACGTCGGTGAAAACCATCAAATATATTATTTCTGTTTGTTATTTCTGAGTTAACATAATTTTACCTCAGCACATTAAAGACATAGAGATAAATGAAGTATTTTTTGAAAAGTTCTGCAAGGTTCTCTTCTCAATCCGCTATTTCCAATTTAGTGGATTTTTTTATTTCAAATATAAAACACTATTTCGGCTTTTTTTAAACCCATTTATGCCTAGCGTCCCATTTTTGGGACGTTCCAAATTTTAATGCATTTGTATAATTTTCTTCTTCTTTATAACATGAAAATTGCATGAAATCATTATTTATAAATGTCTTTATCTATAACCGAGAGATGACAGCACAAGGTGGATATTTATATGCTTAAATTAAGGCTTTTTTCGGTGTTTATAGATTTTTATTTTTTCAAGAGGGCGAAATGTAAAAAGTAAGTTTAATTGTATTTTTTCTGTCATGGACCCAAAATCGCAAGTTATAATCGTAGCTTGTGGACTTTTTTGAAATACGTATTTTTTAAATTGCGAAATTAAATGTTCAAGCCTATTTTTTATGCATTTTTGTAATGTACAAAATATAGGGTTCTAGGCACAAATGGGCACATATTTTTGTTAGAAATTTAGGAGACAGTTTTTTATGCAATCTCCTTTCGAAGATAATTATGAAATAAATTGTTATTAAGTCTGCAATACGATTTTTCTTTTTTTATTATTAATAATAGTTATAACGTTATTAGTCTCTGCAAAGAAATAAATATATATATATTTTTTTTTTTTGTAGCTCATTAAAATACTAATTATAGTACATAATATACAATTTAAAAACATTTTAAATATAAATATAGGCAAAATATATAATTATGCATATTATTCTACTAGAAATACTCATATTTACTTCTTTTACATTTTATCAAATAAATACAAAAAAAAAATTAAGCTTAATTTTTTTTAGTATTTTTCCAGTTCATTTTGCAACATTTTAAAGCGATTTTTACCAAAAAAAAAAAAAATTTGAGAAAACAAAAATTCAGGCACAAATGGGTTAATGAAAAGAAGGTGACAATTCCAATTCGAAAAAAAATATTGCAATAAAAAATTACTAAAATGACAGTCTTGAATAACGTTGTAATAAAATCCATGTTTATTTCCAGTTATTATTCTTCTAGTTAAACTTCCATATTGTTATATTATAATCTAAGTATGAGTACAAGACACAGCTTTCGACAGTTAACATGTAAACTAAAGCTCTTAAGTTCATTTAGACGAATAGATGCATAAATAAGCTCAGTTCCTACAACATTATAGAAATCACGTTTAACACACGATCCCGAAAAAAAAAAACGCGAATTTGGTTAGGTCACTTAAAACGCGTCTTAACGCGATTCTGGCTGTAATTTAAATAGTTTAATTCGGCTAGTAACTCATTTTCGGAAATCGGCTCCGTAATATTAAGTTTATGGAATTTTGATGCTTTCGTATATTTAAAATATCTTCTCGGGAAATTAATATTTTTAACTTTTTTTTTCCTGTGTACTCTTCTTAAAGATGTCTCTTTTATTCTTAGTTTTCAAAATATTTCTAAAATCTATTCTGAATTTAATATTTTATGTGTTAAAAGTGGGCGAACTATGTGTAGGATTTTAAAACTTCATATAAAATTATCTCTATACTTTAGAAATATTTTGAAAACTAAGAAAAGAAGAGACATCTTTTGGAAACTGAACACAAAAAATAGAACTTAAAAATATTGAACTCTCGAGGAGATATTTTAAATATACGAATGCGTCAATTGCTCATAGACTTTACATTAGCGAGGGGAAATCGGAAACTGAGTGACCACCCCCCTTAAGTGCATAGCTCGATTACATGTCTTGTTACATTTGTATTTTATCTATATAATTTTGTTATTTTGTTTATTTATGGATGATGTTTTTATTTTATTAGGGAGTAGTAGCCAGTAGTAAAAGCTAAACTATTTATATTAAATGCTAACAGGTTCAATTTTTCGTCATAGGACTGTACGTGATAGAGATAGATTTTTAAAAAATCAAGGTTGACATTATTTTAGGAACCATAAAAAATCCGTAAATTGTGATGAAAAAAAATCTATGAAACGTTTACCTCTATTTCATGATGTTAAATTTGTAAATGTGGGTGTTCAGAAGTTTGAAAAATTACAGTAAAGTGAAATTTGTCCATCAAAGATTACCACAGTCATTTTGACACCAGCGTTACTCACGGGCACATTTTTGCTTTTTAATATATATGTATATATAATCGTAAAAGTGCAAAAATATTGCGTTTGCTTAAATTCAGCAGAGATCAAATGAAGTATTTTATGAATAAACCTCATTCAGAATTAAAAGTGTTATTTTTTTTTTCAATATTATTGTATTATACTGCACACCAATTTATAAATACAGTTTAACATTATTATTTACACAGAAAACTTCCATAGTATTTTTATGATAACATAGGCAATTATTTCGTAAGTTAATCCATTTAGGTGCAGATTTTAGAATAAAATTTGCTGAAAATTGTAGATATAAATCCTATTAGAAATGCAGATAATCATATTTAACAAAATTAAAATAAATACTATAGAGAACAGGAATTCTGCATTTCCAGAATTTAGTGTCGCCCCCGATGAAAATAAAATATATATGTATATAAATATAGATACAGTAGACTTCCGATTATCCAAGTTAATCGAACTTATACCTTTGGAATGTATCCTTTTCTTCTGATGGACTGATGGCTTCTATTATTATGAAACAGCCATTATAAATGAAGTGTTAGGTGAAGATGAAAGAGCAGTCATAAAAAGTTAGAACTCTGATTTTCTGATCAGAATGGGGGGAAAATGGCCATTTTTTTTTTCAAAAAAAAATTATTTGTAAAAATTATTTGTTATTTTATTTGTAATTTTTGCATCAATTTTCATCCATTTGTCGATCATTACTTTTTTTAGTTCACTTTTCGTTTTAACGTCGTGTCTTCATAATCTAATAGCTGTAGGAGAAATGAAAGTTCTCCAGGTTGTGATACCCCCCCCCCCCTCCCAATGTATAAAAAAAACCCACTTTTTTTTACTGCTACGAAAAGTTTTTTTATGACCAAGTCTATGTGTTTTAAGAAATAATTCTGCCGTGCACTTATTGGATTGTTCTTTTGATTTGATTTTTCTTTTAAAAAACGGCTATGAGGTGAGGCTTAACCCAATCAATGTGAGGCAGGGTTGACCAGATGTTCAAAGCTCTCTTAATTAATCGTTTTTAGAACTATGTTTATTATACAGTGTAATAATGAAGGGTTAGTTGTATAATTTCTAATATATTGTAAATTTACTATGTAAAGCTACAGAAAAATGGAGTGACAGAAAAGAAAATTAAAATTGATTAAAGAAAGATGTGAAAAACTGCTATAGAAGCAAGAAAAAATTTAATGAAGTATAAATTGGAAAGTTGATAGGAACTGCTTGTCTAACATTTATAAAACACATAACATCCTTATGAAGCGTCTGACAAATTTTATCAGAAATCACTAAATTTTAAAGTTTCAAAATCTGTCACATTTCACAGTTTTAAATAATAATGCCAACTCGTTGTTAATCGGGATGCAAATTGTACATATGTTTCATTAGGTTGACGTTGTGCTTTTCTAAAATGTTCTAAACAAGTTTGGGGAGTTTTCTCAAATTCACTAAGTACTATAGCTTTCACCTTTGATCAATCTTCTAATTACCCACCTTTAATGTATGTAATAATATTTTCTGCCCTTTCCCCTAACAGATTTAGAAGAATGTCCGATTTATACTTTTCTGGGACATTTTTTTTTTTTTTTAATAAAAACCTTTTTAAAGACGAAACGAAATAACCCCAACCTTCCGGTCTAGACGGAATTACGACTGTGAATGTTCTTGTACATTTAATGAGAGAGTCTAAAGATTCTATGCTTTCTCCTTTCTCGAAATCATTTAATTTATCACTTTTGGTTTCTTCTCGGACCTTATCCAACTCAAGCTCCAATTTTGCGCGCTTAATTTTAAGTTTGTCAAGCTCTAGTACCTTTGATTCTTCATTTTTTCTCTCCTCTATAATATTATTGGCTATATCTTCTACCAATTTTGAATCTACTTTGTATTGGTCACTTCTCTTTATTAAATTCATTAAATCATAATTAGTTAATTTTATATCAGAAATATCAATCCCTAACTCAAAAACTACCCTCCGGTAGTTCTCTTTCTTAGCACCTTTAAACATTTTAATAATTATAGTTCAGAAATAAATAAATATATAAATCTCACATACCTCCAATAAATAAAAGCGAACCACTTTATCCAAATTTCTGAACGACGGTAGAATAATATTTTTTTTTGTTTGTTTTCTCAAATTAAACATTTTGAAATAACTTAGTATCTTCTCTGCGTTAAATTTTGACGTATGGTTGCGAAACACTCAAATTACAGAACATAATTACACTTGTTCTTGAATCATAACAACAGCATGATTTAAACTCCTTGCAATAAAGTATTTTTTAACAACACAATATTAAGGTAATATTATAACTAACTTAAAAAATTTATTAATAAGCAAACGCCGCAAATTCTCATCAAAAAGAAAACACTTAATTTCTGTTCGTTTCGGTACACTTGCAGTCGTTGAATCGAAACTACGCAATTAAATAAATGCTTGGTTTTTACTCCGGGACGAGAGGACTAAAAGTATTGTCCCGCCAATAGCTCTATCACAGATAATCACTACGCAGAACGCACAATAAAATTCTTGCTGGCTGTATCACTAGTTTAAATTTTAATTCACAAACAATAAAAATGATCGAGAGCCGAGATTTACATAACTCCTCGGATCGGCATCTCGAACATAACTCACTAGTTTTTAAACAATTTTTATAGATGGATAACAGATGGATACAGATGGATAGATGGATTATAGATTGCAACACATATTTTCATTTGCTTTAGACATTCAGATTTCCAGTTTATCTTGAAAACTTCCCAGTCAGAAAATATAACAACTGAAAAGATTTCAGCAAATATCAATACCTATATATCTTTATAGATTTTATAAAATTTGGTATTAAACTTGTCAAGTTAAACCATTAGATCTGATTAACCATAAAATATGGCATGTTGACACTAAACTATAGGTGCAGATTCCCAAAATTTTTAAGGAGCCAGTGGCTCCTAAACCCAAATAATCCAGTCGCCACATGTAAAAAAAAACGCCAATTTCATCAACAGATCACGAAAAAATGCGAATTTTGCCAATTTTTCAAAAACATCGCCCAATAAGAGAGAAAATGCGAATTTTATCAAAGAATCCCCTCCCCCCCCCAAAAAAAAAAATCATTCATGAAAGTGTGTTTTAACAATCATCATGTAAATGCTATAGTTATAGCTAGGATGAATGAAACTAGCGCTGCAGTTCGCAGCCAAGTCCAACAAATAATAGTGAATTATGTCAGCCAGGTATCGTCCGGATAGCCTAACAGGTAAGACATTGGCACGGCACGCCAAGTATCCAGGTTCGATTCCTCGTTTGGAAACTTTTCGCTCTGTTGGAATAAACGTCAACTGTGCTACTCTAGCCTTGAATGTGATTTAATCCAGTTGGAAAAAAATATTAGTTCCCTTCATTATGGCCTAATGAATGTTATTTCTTTTTTAACCTTAATTTTTTTCTGTATTTATTTCCCCCTAGAGTAAAATAATAGTATTTCATTAAAAAATTCTTTATAATGAAAATTGAAATCATGAAGGAATATCCTACATTTTGTATATGTATTAATATCTGAAAATTGGACAATTTGCGTCCAATGCCATTATACTGAAACAAAAAAAAATGAAAAATGTAATATATTGTAACATTTGTTATAACAATTACGAATGATAATTGGACATGTAATGACGTATAAATAATTAATTTTAAGCTTTAAACAAACGAAATCATCATTCCAGTCCCCGTCCCCAAGTATAAGTAATCAATATTAAATGTATGCTGTAAACATTTCTATAAATATTATTAACTTATGGTATTATAAAATTATAACTATATATATATAGTATAGGAAAATATAATTCTCCTTTATTAGTATAGATTGTGTAGTAAAATATTGCATTATATGTATTTGTCCCTGAGGTTGATCATAATCTCAGTCCCTCTAAACACAAATTTATGTTAACAGATACTATATGGCGCTGGCAGAATTATTTCCATTGCAACAGCAACTAAAGTTCAACTAGCCACCATGGATGAAGATAAGTTGTTCTTCTATTTGTTTCATATTTAGAAATATTTATTTTTTGTTCTGAATAAAGGTGAATATTTTTCAAAGCATCATTCGTGCCTCCATATTTAACTGTTTATTTATAAATTAAAAGCTTATTGCAACTTTATTTATGTAACATACAAATGTCATAAGCCATATTTAATAATTTACATGTGTGCAAACGGATGCAACAAAATGACTGTGCGGTTGTTATGACAGAAACATCACCTCAGTCGCCATCCTCTCAGTCCCAATTATTAGACACTGACTGTGATGTTAACCCTTAAAGGGGCGGCTTAATTCTGTTTATAAATTGATAAAATAATGGACTGACACAGGAATTTATAAACAAACTTATTAGAAAATACGAACTTACTTACTGTCATGTTCATTATTATAGGAAAATTTTAATTAAATATTATTGGTGCCATTTGTCAGTTTTGGCATTAAAATTAGGTGTCCTTTTTTAAGGACACCACCTTCGAAAGTGTTAACAGACACTTTTTCCATAAAAATTTATCCTAAGCATAAAATATACATCCTTGATCTCAAAACACTACAGCATTTAATTGTCAAAACATGTATCATAGTATATAATTGTATGTGGTTGATGTTGCATTAATTTTTAACAAATAACAATTTTTGGAATGAAAATTTCCGGTTTTCAGCTATTGACCCATATGAACTACATTTTATTTACTTTATTATTTTTTTTTTTTTTTGGAAAATGCTTAAATTATTTATATATTACTTATTTAAAAAAGGCTGAGAAAAGTAGCAATCGTCTGTGTCTATGCGGAATATATATATATATATATATATATATATATATATATATATATGTATGTATGTATGTGTAATTTATCATGAGTTAATTAAAGTAATTAAACACTATCAGAAAACGAATGGTTATTGAGTGTATACAAGTGCTTTTATCAATTTTAAATACGTGTTTTGTAAACAAATTTATTAAGCATACAAAAATATCCCACCAAACACACACACCTATATAATTCATAAAATTATTGCAACGTAAAATAAAAAAAAAGTTCGACCAGCCCCCCAACCCCCTTCTAGTTGACATAAAATATTTGCATAAGCGGGAAGGAGGCTTATAATTGGAATTTTCTTGAACATTTTCTGAATACACTTCGCATTAAAGTCTATTAACAGGAATAAATAGGTACAAAGGTATTTTCCTTAAATAAATTGTCGGAAATAGTTCAAAATGTGTTTCGACTTCTCGTTTTGTGAAATATGCGGCAGGTGGCGACACTTCACGGACAAACTTCAAACAATTCTTATAGACCGGACAATTACGCATAATAATCCAGTCTTCATTTGCGTCAGCTGCCGGCGACAATGCAACTGCTTAATATTCCTATAGATGGCAGCACCACAAATAAACTTTGAAAGACTATGAAAGCAGAACTGTTTTGCTGGACTTTGATAGACTCCATTTAAGCAGTGATCAGCAGATTTCCATTGTGAAATGAGTGTCCGATCAAGAGCCCTTGCTTCTACTAAAGAAACCCTTTCATCTCAGTCTAGGGTGTATCTCTTGAGTGACAAGGACATATGTTTCTGTCTGTCACTTCATGCGTTCGCTTTTCGGGAAGCTAACTTTGGCTCTCAAGAATGCAACACATATTTAATCAAGATAAGCTAAAATTGTATATCTTAACCAAGTACATATTAACCTATTAATCAAGAAATGTAGAGTGCATTAACCCTCTAAGTGTTTGGGGCGTATTATTCCGTTCACTAAGCTCCAGGTTTCACAGCAATACAAGCAATATTTAAGGTAATATAATTCTATAGATTTATGGAATTTTAAATACATTGAAGAATTATTAATACTCTTAAGGATTACATTCATATTTGTAATTGAGTTTTTTTTATAATGTGGAAAGACTCATATTTTATTAGCATTTAAAACAAAATGCAAAGAAAACAACATTACAATTTTACCCTTTTGCAAGACACTCGGAGGGTTAATAATTGTATTTTATTAAAGATAATAATCTCGTTTAAAGTCAAAAGCCTGGATCACTGTGACTACATATACACACTCACTAACGCTTCAATAAAATACGTTTTTCAGAGTTAAAATAGGATAAAGTGGATACAGAAACTTCCGTGATACTCTGAAGAACCAGCGCTCTCACCTATACAGGTAAGAAGAATTATTTTCTCTTACAAACATTCTGCATTTCAAATTAACTTTCAATTAAAATAATTTAGAAAAATATTAAATGAAAGAACAGCCTTTATTGTAATATGAATTCACGCCTTTGAAAACTTATAGATTATGATTACTGGAAAAGTGAGAAAAGAAAAGGCTGTAAAGTAATTGATTGTTATTGTTGAAAATAATACTACTGAAATGCATATTGATTATATTGAATATAATAAATAATATTGATCAATATTGAAAATTTGAAAATATATAAAAACGAAAAAAAAAAATTCTTGAATATATTATATATATATATATAAAGTGATACAATATTGAGTATATATATACGGAATTTTTTTTTCTTGAATATATTATATAAATATAAATGACCTGTTGATAAGAAATATTTCAAGTATATAAAGAACCATTATATAGACAGTAATATTACATTGTGTATGATAGTGTGGCATTAATAAGAAAATACATATACATGCAATACGCATAAAATATAGACATTGATATTTTACTAATATTATGTGTGATAGTGTAACATTGGTGAACAAATATACATACACAATACGCACAAAAAATATAGATAATTAAAAAAAAATAGGGTAGAATCTAACGATAAGCCATGGCAATTTCTGCAGCAAAGGAAATATCCCTGGTAGAGAAACTTTCTAATAGCAATTATGATCTTTGGGCTTTTCGCCTAGAAATGCTACTAACCAGAGAGGATCTCTTTAGTTACGTCATCGACACGCCCCCACTCACTCCAGACGATACTTGGCGAAAAAAAGACGCCAAAACCCGTGCCACAATAA
This sequence comes from Maratus speciosus, assembly GCA_963932465.1. Classification (NCBI taxonomy): domain Eukaryota; kingdom Metazoa; phylum Arthropoda; class Arachnida; order Araneae; family Salticidae; genus Maratus; species Maratus speciosus. The sequence continues at coordinate 278,128,483 of OZ010793.1, forward strand.
ATTTATTCATAGATGACTCTCAGATTGTCCACATTCGGCATTTAAAAACTGCCAAGGAAATCTGGGATACCCTTAAGCGAGTCCACCAAAGATCCACCTTATCCTCTAAGTTGTTTCTGTTGAGGAGACTCTATTCAAAAAAGTTATGCGACGGTGGAAATATGAACCAACATATCAACGATATATTAACTTTGCGCGACAAATTATACGCCATTGGGGAAGAAATACCCAAGACTCACATTGTTGCACTTTTATTGTGCAGTCTACCTAAATCCTATGACCCCTTAATTATAGGTCTTGAAGCTCGAAAAGAAAGTGATTTAACTTTAGAATTCGTAAAGAATAAATTATCTGATGAATACAGACACAGGAGTGAGAATCAGGGAACAAATTATCACGCGCGTGAAACTGCATATAAGGTAACAAACAAAAACAAAATTAAAAAATACTGCGGTTACTGAAAAAAGCTGGGGCATACAATAAATGAGTGTTATCACCTGAAAAATAAAAACCAGCATAATAATTGCGCAAGAAATGACTGGAACGGAGCAAATCATTCAACAATCCGAACAACTATAGAAATAACACGAACAGTTACAAAAATACCCAAAATAACCCCAAGGAAACCTCGAATTTTTGCTTTGGAAGCAAGGCTGAAGATAGTGATAATGAAAAAAATTTGATTCCCCCCAATGATAACAAATCCTCAGAAGAAAAAAATCCTGAAAACGAACAAGTGACCGCGAACAGAGCACAAACCTCGGTGGAAGATACTTTTATAATTGACTCTGGATGCACAAGGCATGTTGTAGCTACGAAACACAACTTACAAAACTTTATGCCAGGAAACTTTGGCGAAATAACCATAGCGAACGGAAAGCGGCTATGTTCACAGGGTCTGGGAGACGTGGATATAAATACAGACTCACAAAATTCCATAACTCTTAAAAATGTACTATATTGTCCCGAATTGCAAAGTAACCTTTTATCTGTCAAAAGAGCCACAGAGAATGATATTAAGGTAATATTTGAAAAACAGAAATGCTCATTTGTAAAGGATAGCCAAACAATTTTAACGGCAAAATTAAATGATAATTTATATGAGTTAGAACCCAAAAATGACTACGGATATAACGCGCAGACACAAACATCTTGTGACAATAAAAATTGCATATCCATTTGGCACAAAAGGCTAGGACATAAAAATTTCGAAGCGATAAAATATCTCACAAAACACAAACTAGCCGAGTGTATAGAAATACACAATTGTAAACATGAAACTGTTTGTAAAGAATGTATTGAGGGCAAACTATCAATCGCACCCTACCCCAAATCCGCCACAAACAGATCAAAGGAAAGATTAAATTTAATTCATTCAGATTTATGCGGGCCGATGCGATCGCCAACATTCAGTGGGAAAAGATATTTCATAACATTTACCGATGACTATAGCCGATTTACAATGATATATTTAATTTCGCATAAGTCAGAAGCCATAACAAAACTTAAAGAATTTGTAGCCCTGACGAAGAACAAATTCGGAAAAACTATAAAAGCGATCAGATCCGATAACGCGAAGGAGTATCTGGGAGATAGTTTTGAAAGTTACCTGACAGAAAACGGCATAGAACATCAGTTAAGCGTACCATATTGTAGCCAGCAGAACGGCGTTGCCGAACGTAAAAACAGAACTATAGTCGAAATGGCGCGCACCATGTTATCTGACGCGAATTTACAAAACCACTTTTGGGGCGAAGCCGTACTTACAGCGACATACCTAATAAATCGGTTGCCCACCAAGGCAAACGAAAACAATAGAACACCTTACGAGCTATGGAATAACAGAAAACCTAATTTATCGAATATACGGACCTTCGGATGTAAGGCATATGCCTATGTCGAGGAATCGAAGAGATCCAAATTTGACAAAAAGGCCGTTCAAGGTATTCTATTAGGATACGATAACCGAAGCAAAGGGTACAGAATACACACAGGGGGAAACAACGTAATAATATCGCGAACGGTAAAATTCTTTGAGAACGGAGTAAATGAAGATGACGAAAACGAAAATGACGCGAAGACACCTACTGAAATAGTAGAGATTGAGCTAGATAATGACGAACAAAATCAAAACAATACTCCGCAGCAAAGCACCGCTGAACCGCGGAGATCACTGAGAAATAACAGAGGTGTCCCCCCTAACCGCTACGGGATAAGTGCGAATGTCTGTAAAGTACAAGATCCGAAAAACTGGGAAGACGTAAACAACATCAGAGACGCTAAATTAAAAACAAATGGATTGAGGCCGCGAATGAGGAAATAAAGTCATTAAAGAAAAATAATACTTGGGAACTGGTGAACCCCACACCAGGAAAACGCACCATAGGGTGCAAATGGACATTTAAGACAAAATATAATGCACGCGGAGAAGTAGAGAGGTACAAGGCGCGACTCGTCGCGAAGGATTACTCTCAAAAGTACGGAAGCGACTACGATGAAACATACGCACCAGTGGTAGCGCACACCACAATCAGAAGCTTCCTAAATGCCGCCGTGTATAAAAATTTAAAAGTTACTCACCTGGATGTAAAGACAGCGTTCTTACACGGAGATTTAGACGAGGAAGTCCTAATGACGCAACCCGAGGGATAAGTAGTCAAGGGGGAGGAAGAGAAAGTTTGCAAACTGAGAAAAGCAATATTTGGCCTCAAACAAGCCGCAAGGGCTTGGTACATAAAAATCAATAAGTCGTTAAGAAATTTAAATTTTAGAGAGTGTGATTCAGATCAGTGCTTGTATAAAAGGAATGAAAATGGGGACATTTCCTATATAATCGTATATGTAGACGACATTTTAGTCGCCGCAAGCGAAGAAAACACACGCAAAATACACGGAGAGTTATCTAAGGAATACGAAATAAAGAATCTTGGGGAGGTATCACAATTTTTTAGGATAAATATTAAAAGGCTAGACAACGGAAACCTTGAGCTAGACCAAGAAAATAAAATCGATGAAATAGCGGAAAAATTTAAATTGTCAAACTCTAAACCAACATACACACCCATGAGCACGGATTATTTCAATACAGACGCACACAGCGAACCGCTAAATGATAACAAACAGTATAGGCAGGCAATGGGAGCACTCCTGTACGTAGCCACGTTGACCAGACCAGACATTGCTGCTACGGTGAACATTCTGGGAAGGAAAAACGAAACTCCCAGAAAGGCTGACTGGGATGCTGTGGAAAAAGTAATAGGATATCTGCGAACCACAAAGTACTTACGACTAGTTATAGACAAAGAAAAGCCACCCATACTAACAGTTTATTGTGACTCTGACTGGGCAGGAGATCTAGAAGACAGGAAGTCCACAACCGGGAACGTATTAAAATTAGGAAACAATCTCCTGTCCTGGACATCACGAAAACAAAACTGCGTGGCTTTGTCCACCGCAGAGGCAGAATACATATCCGTTTCAAACGCGAATCAAGAAATTCAATGGATAATCAATCTACTAAAAGATTTGGAACTACACCAGACTTTACCGATTACCATCTACGAGGACAATACCGCCTGTATACAGCTGAGCGATAATGAAAAACATCAATCTAGGGTGAAACATGTGTCTATCAAATACCATAATGTGAGACACTTGAAAGAAAACGGTGTCATTACACTAGTGTACTGTCCTTCAAAGAGAATGATCGCCGATGCCCTTACCAAACCAATCCCCAAACCTCACTTCGAACACCTAAGGAATCAACTCCAACTTCTCCCACCACAAGACTCAGTCGAAAAGGGGGAATGTCGGAAATAGTTCAAAATGTGTTTCGACTTCTCGTTTTGTGAAATATGCGGCAGGTGGCGACACTTCACGGACAAACTTCAAACAATTCTTATAGACCGGACAATTACGCATAATAATCCAGTCTTCATTTGCGTCAGCTGCCTGCGACAATGCAACTGCTTAATATTCCTATAGATGGCAGCACCACAAATAAACTTTGAAAGACTATGAAAGCAGAACTGTTTTGCTGGACTTTGATAAACTCCATTTCAGCAGTGATCAGCAGATTTCCATTGTGAAATGAGTGTCCGATCAAGAGCCCTTGCTTCTACTAAAGAAACCCTTTCATCTCAGTCTAGGGCGTATCTCTTGAGTGACAAGGACATATGTTTCTGTCTGTCACTTCATGCATTCGCTTTTCGGGAAGCTAACTTTGGCTCTCAAGAATGCAACACATATTTAATCAAGATAAGCTAAAATTGTATATCTTAACCAAGTACATATTAACCTATTAATCAAGAAATGTAGAGTGCATTAATAATTGTATTTTATTAAAGATAATAATCTCGTTTAAAGTCAAAAGCCTGGATCACTGTGACTACATATACACACTCACTAACGCTTCAATAAAATACCTTTTTCAGAGTTAAAATAGGATAAAGTGGATACAGAAACTTCCGTGATACTCTGAAGAACCAGCGCTCTCACCTATACAGGTAAGAAGAATTATTTTCTCTTACAAACATTCTGCATTTCAAATTAACTTTCAATTAAAATAATTTAGAAAAATATTAAATGAAAGAACAGCCTTTATTGTAATATGAATTCACGCCTTTGAAAACTTATATAAATAAAATAAAATGCTCTAAGAATGTTTTAAAAATTTTAAAATAAACAAAAAATTATTAATAAATATTCCAGTAAATAGTAATATTTACTCTTTAGAGAGAGATGAAAACTATTGAAATTCATTTTTTTTCGTTACGTATTAATAGGACTCTTGATTGTATGAGGAAGTTTGAGTTGTCTGAGTGCAGGAAAACGAAATTATACAGTTGCTAGCAAACAGAAAAAATAATTAAACTGAAGAGAACGAAAAGAAAACTAAAATTTTCCTTACTACTTAAAAAAATATATATATCTGTTATTAAGTGACCGATTTTGTTCAAATTTTTCAAGTGGTTGCAATAATAGTGTGATGTGTATCATTTTTTTTTATTTAAATATAATATGTCATTACAAAACTTGAGCTCATCACAAAAAAGCGCTCTATAGAGCAAGTGCAAACAAAAGGAGAGAGAGCTGTCTGCGTATTGTTTTGTTTATTCAACTTCATGAAGTCGGAAATCGAACGTTATCATAATCAGTCCAACAGCTTTGGAAGGACATGATAATTTGTTTCGTAGAAAGAAACCGTTCATAGATTTTTCTTTTTTAATTAAAGAAACACGTGCCCCTCCCCCCCCCCCACCCAATATATATATATATATATATATACTTTAAAAAGTCCTTCCGGCCAGTGCCGGGAGGAAGAGGTAGCTTTCATATTCCTTATTTTAAAAAAGCCAACTTATATCATTCAAACACACGAAGCTCAATTTAGTGGAAACCGAATATAGGAGATTCAATACTAATTTTTATCAATATAATGAATGAGAATTTCGCGAAATTAGTCAGCTTTATCCAAGCTGCTTTTCTTTAAAGTAACTTATATTTGGCTGCCAAATTCGGCGATTTATTAAAGTGCCTGCCATTTTAAGACAACATGGTGGATGAGGTTAACCAGTGAACTTGGTCGAGATCTTAGTAATTGCTGTGCACATGCTCACTCACATCGAAATCGGTTGATATATACGAGTGCTGTCGCATGCAAAAAATCAGATTTTTCAAAATCTCACCCGCAATAGAAATTGAAACTGCTATATCTGAGCCATTTTTTAAGGTAAAGACAAAGAAAAAATGCTCCTGAATCCTTATATCAAGGTCAAATACTTAAGAAAGAAACCTTTTTCAATTTCTAATTTTTTTGCACCTCACTTTAAGTATATATATATTTTTTTATTTAATGGCCGCCATTTTGAAAAAAGATGGCTGATGAATCTGGCCAGCGAACCTGGTCGAGGTATTGATGTATACTATCCACATGCCTTCTTACATCGAAATAGGCGAATAAGTGTGTTATCGCGTGACAAATACAAGATCGTTTCAAAATGTTAGCCATGCTAGAAATTCAAAGAGCTATAATTCAAACATTTTTTAAGATATAAACAAAAGAACAAATTTTCATAAACAAAAACTGCTCCGGAATCTTTGTATCAAGGCCAAACACATAAAAAAAATCTTTTTCATTTTCCAATTTTTTAATACCTCATTTTAAATTTTAAATTTAATTTATTTTTAAATGGCAACTCTTTTGAAACAAGATGGCGAATGAAGCTGGCCTACGAACTCGGTCGAGACATTGGTATGTACTATGTACAGACCAAGTTACATCCAAATCGGTTCATAAATACGCCTGTTATCGCGTGACAAAAATCAGCTCGTTTTAAAATGTCAGCCACAATAGAAATTCAAAAGGCTATTACTCAGCCATTTTTTTAGATATAGACGAAACAAAAACTGTTCCGGAATCTTTGTACTAAGGTCAAACACATACAAAAAAAAAATCTTTTTCATTTTCTAATTTTTTGGTATCTCATTTTAATTTTTTTTTTAATTTTTTTAAATGGCCGCCATTTTGAAACAAGATGGCGGATGAAGCTGTCCAACGAACTCGGTCGAGACATTGGTATGTATTATGTACACACCGAGTTTCATCCAAATCGGTTCATGAATACGCCTGTTATCGCGTGACAAATATCAGGACGTTTCAAAATGTCAGCCACGCTAGAAATTCTAGTGCTATAGCTCAGCCATTTTTTAAGATATAGACGAAACAAAAACTGATCCGGAATCTTTGTATCAAGGTCAAACACATAGGAAAAAAATATTTTTCAATTCTCAATTTTTTGGTACCGCATTTCAAAGTTAAATAATTTTTAAATTTTTTAAATGGCCGCTATTTTGAAACAAGATGGCGGATGAAGTTGGTCAACGAACTCGGTCGAGACATTGGTATGTACTATGTACACACCGAGTTTCATCCAAATTGGTTCATAAATACGCCTGTTATTACGTGACAAATATCAGGACGTTTCAAAATGTCAGCCATGCTAGAAATTCAAAATGCTATAACTCAGCCATTTCTTAAGATATAGACAAAACAAAAACGGCTCCCGAATCTTTTTATCAAGCTCAAACACATAAGAAGAAAATATTTTTTCAATTTTCAATTTTTTGGTACCACATTTCAAATTTAAATTTTTCTTAAAAATTTAAATGGCCGCCATTTTTAAACAAGATGGCGGATGAAGCTGGCCAACGAACCCGGTCGAGACATTGGTATGTACTATGTATAAACGAAGTTACATCCAAATCGGTTCAGAAATACGCCTTTTATCGTGTGACAAAGTTCAGGACGTTTCAAAATGTCAGCCACGCTAGAAATTCAAAATGCTGCAACTCAGCCATTTTTTAAGATATAGACGAAACAAAAACTCCTCCGAAATATTTGTATAAAGGTCAAACACATAAGAAAAAATATTTTTCCATTTTCAATTTTTTGGTACCACATTTCAAATTTAAATTTTTTTTTATTTTAAATTTCCGCCATTTTGAAACAAAATGACGGATGAAGCTGGCCAACGAGCTCGGTCAAGATATTGGTATGTACTATGTACGCACCGAATTACATCGAAATCGGTTCATAAATACGCCTGTTATCACGTGACAAATTTCAGGACGTTTCAAAATGCCAGCCACGCTAGAAATTCAAAATGCTATAACTCAGCCATTTTTTAAGATATAGACGAAACAAAAACTGCTCCAGAATCTTTGTATAAAGGTCAAATACGTAAGAAAAAAATATTTTTACATTTTTAATTTTTTGGTACCACATTTCAAATTTTAATTTTTTTTAAATTTTAAATGGCCGCCATTTTGAAACAAAACGGCGGATGATGCTGACCAACGAACTCGGTCGAGACATTGGTATGTATTATGTACACACCGAATTACATCGAAATCGGTTCATAATTACAAGAGTTAGAGTGTGACATAGGTCATATATATATATATATATATATATATATATATATTGGGTGGGTAGATGTTAGAGTACGGAGGAGGGTGGTGTTGTCTGGATAATACGCAATGGTTAATTTATTTAAAAAAAAATTGGGGGCTTTTGTATTATTACTATATTTTTGATACGTATTTTATAAGGATGTTGATTTGATATTTTATATGTAATTGGTGAATTTCATTAATAATTAGCTTAATTATTGTTTAATCTTATTTACAATCATTTGTTATAAATTTTAATTTAATAAGGACAATATCATATTAATTACTAATAGTATGCCATTTTTATAGTGATTAATATACATATAAGTATATTTAATATAAATAAAGTTATACTGTATGTATTAAAATTGGGTAATTATTTTTATTATTATTCCTCTATTCTTATTAATATTTTAATATTTATCTATTTTCACTTGTGTTATAAAATTTATTATCGGTTTAATGTTTTTGAATGTCCCACATTCATACTTTTAGGATTTTTATGGATGTATGAAAATAATCCACACACTATATTTGTGCTTTTTAGGTAATCGGAATTTAAGTATCTGTTTACCTTCTTTATACTCCCATATGTTTTTTATTTCCTGTTCATTTTATAATTATCTTATATATAATAGTTTTTATTAAAGATTTTTATATTTTTAATAATTATTTATATTAATTATTAATGAATTTATTTTGTTTTATAGCATATAGCTATATGCTATATATTATCGATGTTCTAGAATTATTTAAATTCTTAGTGTAGTTTAAATAAGTTAGCTAATAGAATATATTGTATGCTTTTTAAATTTTATTAACAATAGTTTTTTTTTAAATACATTGTGTGGTTTATATTCGGTTTATAATTATCTATATATAAGGATTTGTTTGGTTTTGCTGTTAATAAAACAATTGTTACATTCAAATGCTTACAACTGTTTATCTTGTGACAATTGAATCATAAAAGTAATACTAGATGGCAGCACCAAAATTTGTATTTTTTCGATAAGTTCTAAATTTTACTTTTTCCAGTGTCATTTCAGTTATAATTTACTACACCAGGGGGAATTTTTAGCTAAATTTTGACGATATTGTTAAACAGTTTTTAATTAATTTAATAGTGCATTTTAAATATGTAATTACTTTCTATTTATTTTATTTTATATTATATTAAAAGTTATTTAAGATTTATTTCAAAATGTATTAACTGCATCCTATGGTATCAATTACTGTGATTTCTTAACTGTTTTATTCACCTTAATCTTTACGATATTTTGGGTGCCATGTGCGAGTGGATTTATTCTAAAATATTGAAATATTAATCGGTATGGTTTTTATTATTTCTATTTTATATCCTATAAATATTTAAATAGGTTTTATTGATTTTTCCATTTCATATTATTTGTTTCTATTCTGTTTTCATTTTTAATCAATTCACTTGATTTTAATGGTTGTTTGGGCACAGGGGAAAATAACTTTTAGCTTTAGCTTATTTTTCTCACAGAAAACTACCTTTTTGCTTATATCTTTGAATTCTGTGCCCTTGACAACGTAATTCAATATATAAGCATTTCCATTATTTGTTGGTGTCCACTTTCTTATTTTTCTTCCATAATGATTCTTATAATAAATTAATATATATATATATATATATATATATGTGTGTGTGTGTGTGTGTGTACTTACAGCTTTAATACATAATATTACGGTTTTTGATGGTGGTAGGTTATGTTTAATTGATGGTTTTATATATATATATATATATATATATATATATATATATATATAATATCAACTTTTGATCGGAGGGTGGTTTCGGGGTCTGGGGGTCATGATCGATGAAATTATACCAAAATTTTTTGAAATCGCTTTCCTCCGAACGGCTGCAATAAGTAGCTTTTTGTAATGAAAGCTACCTAAAAATCTGTGGGCAAAGGAGCATATTAAATATCTAAAAAGAGCTGGGCGTATTGGCACTTAAAGCAAAAAAGTGTAGTGGCGGTAATATCTGAAAAATGTCAAACTGGCAAATTAGGGAGCACGAAAGCATAGAATGTGATATTTGAGCATTTATCGACACCTTAAAAAAATTCTTCGTCAAGAGATGGATGACAATACATTCCAACCATACATTTTTCGTAGTCGGCCTTATAAACCGAATGTTTCAGAAAAATGAAATTTGTTGAAAATTTGGGTGGTGCCTTATTTTCAGTAAACAATATTTATTAATTTTTCGCATAATATAAAAAATTAAAGTTTTTCTACTTAGATGTAATTTTCCTATAGATCAGTAAATAAATTAGTGAACAGTGTTTAATTGAAAAGCGGTTCACAGAATCAATCAAATGCAATAGACATACCGATATACCAAATGAATAATGTTTTATATATTTCTGGTGATTTTTAATGACACTTTTAATCCACATTTTGGTCACGATATAGCTTCGCATTTTTTTTTCCCCCAAAAAATATTTTTTTACGGTGAATAAATTTTTTTTAAATCTTCTTGTACACACACACACACACACATATATATATATATATATATATATTTAAGCAGTTCACATTTTAGTCACAATGAGATGTCATTGAGTGGTCGTATTTGCATCACAGATGTGACGTGACCATCGTGATTTGCAAAGTGATTTGGCGCCGTGCTTTCTACACGTTAAAATAAAAAAGGAATTTTCTTAAATCGCAATAACATTATTCAAAATACGATGACTTCATTTGGAATCAGAATGTAAGACCGACTCTTTAACGGGTTTAAAAAAAATCCTCTCTTAGTTTGAAGAAATAACTACACAAAAAAATAGAAGCCTATACAATATGAAATAAAAGGAGGATAACGATTGAACTGCAAGTTAGGTATATGAAAGACGAGGTGATAGAGGCAAGGGAAAGAAGAAGTTCTTGAGACAAAATCTTAAAATAAAGTAGGAAGAGTATGTTTTAGGAAGGCCAATGAAGTATTCGAAAATAAATATTAGTTTTATTAACGCATATTTTATGGTAAACCGTATTTTCTGATCTGTAAGACGCACACTTTTTATTCTTCATACAGCGCCTTTTAACCCTTTATGACTCAAATTATGAATTCACGAAAATTTCATCTTCTAAAGCATTTTTCGTGAATTTTTGAACCTATATTAGAAGATTTTCACGATCATTTAATAAATTTTTGAAGGATTTTGCCAATTAAAATTAATTAATTAAATTTCAATTTATAGGGATTTTGTGCAATATTTATAACTGCACTCAAATCTTTTATTTAAAATATATGGGGAAACGAGTTTCAAAACTCGCCTTATCCAGAAAATCAAATATTGGGAAATTGCGAGACATCTCTGATTGCGTCCATTGTTTTTCCTTGTAAATCAATATTTTAAAATTCCAGAAATACACGATAAAAAAAGTTTTTTGCAGATTGTATAGTTTTTTCGGTTCGAGTTCACGAATAGATTGATAGAAAAAACTCGATTTTTTTAAAATTTTGGATAAAACGAGTTTTGAAACTTACGTTCTCATATTATTTCGCATTTTGTAGAATTAGAAAAAATACAAATATGATGTTCTTACAATAGAAATATAGAAATATTTTCGAACTGAACACCCCCACCCCCAAATATTTCAACGTCAAGAAAGCTGAAAAGTTGCAAAAGCAAAATAAATTATCCTTTTAAAAATATTTTTTGTTTTATGCATTAATAATGCTTTTGGAACAAGATAGAGTAAATTATCTATAACTCATTCTAAACTGTATTACTCCTAATCAATGTATTAAATGAATTTTATCACAAGTTATGTTAATGATACTTTAAAATACCTTAGGGGTTTCAAGGGTAAATTGGGTTCGTCTTATATAATAAAGATACATATTTCTTTTTTTTTCTTAACCCTCCGCTTCATATTGCTCAAGTTTGTATGTTGTATTTTGTATGTTACGCTTTTTAATTTCTATAAAACTGCGCAATATATATATATATATATATAATTAGTTACATTGACAAATACAATTTATGTATGATAAATCGTATTTAATTAAAAAATGGATATTTAACTGACATTATTATCATTAATTAGATTATTATGCATTATTGAAATTATAACATTAAATAATTTTAAACGTGTGTTCAGATAATGTTATTGTTACACGAAAATCAAACTATTATTTAATTGTTAAAATTTAGCTCAGATGAGACATTAAACAATATAAAATTTATAATAATAAAAAGAAATGTTTTCTGTGCCTGTGTTAGCATACTGCAATGGAAAGAAATGTCTATTTCCTTATTGCCATTCTTAAACTTTTTCATTTTATTCTAAAAAATGATGAATTGAATTTCATGGTGAGTTATGTATACAGAAGATTAAGGCATTTAAGTATGATTGGCAAAACACGAAAACTGAAAAAGGAGATAATTTTTTCTGTGAAAAAAATCAAGCGACAATTTTTATTCTTTGTATTTATTTTTTTTTAAAAAAATTCGTAATTTTTGCGTTTGAATGATGGATTCGGCATTCTTAAAATAAGTTTCAACAACGAACGCACGATGTTCACTAGTCCAAGACATACTGTCAACTGAAATAGCGTAACCAGGGAAATATAACGGTGCTACTTCGGACAGGCCCTCTACACTAGCGCCGGCGCAGCGACAGCAGCAAATTAGGGAGATCTTTCTGCCCCATCCTGTATATATACAATTCATGTTTTCAGAAAAAATACAATTTTACGAAGCATTATTTTTTAGATTAATCTGTTACTTAATTGCTTTTAAGATCATGGAAAAAGACATTTAGTTCTAAGGTTTACCAATAGATATCAGAAAAAAAAAGAAAATTGATTAATTAATTGTGCTTCTTACTGTTTTTTTTTTTTTTTACTCTCACTGAATTTTGTAATTAAATTACATTTTTTGTACAGTTAAGTAAGAAAAGATTGCTTAAATAAACATAAAGTACATTATTGTTTTTAATGTAATAATCTTTTAATATATCATTGCATTTTTTTAAAAAGTTGGAAATCTTCAACTTTATGTCCTTTTTGTATCACGTTTTTAAGCACATTTCAAACTCGTAATATGTAAAAGTTACTTGAAATTCCATCGATTCAAATACGATACTTATGCCTTTATTAAAATTGAAAGCACCATCATGAAGAATACGCATGATAAACTAAATAAATATCTGCTATTGGGAAGAGAAAATAACAAAATTGTTTTTCAAAAAATGAGAGTTTGTAAGAGATATGAAAGTTTCCAGTTTGAAACCACTGTAGAAAACTTTCTTATTATGACGATGAAGGATGGTCGTTTCGTTAATATATATATATATATATATATGTATATATATATATATATATATATTATATTTACTATACTTTTATATTTACTATATACTATTATATACTATTACTATATTTACTATATACTTATTATATTTACTATACTTTTTAATTATAAATTCAATAATAATATTATGTTTTATTGTCTTTTTTGTATTGTCTCTGTTATTGTCTGCACATTAAATCTAAGTTTTATGCCATTTATTTTGTTACAAAACGGCTATTATTATTTGGGTTATTATTTGGCAATAAAAATTTCTTCGTTATTACTAAGGGGGCTGGGTTAGGCTCAAGAACACTCGATACAAGAATCCCTCCCAATTCTTAGCCATTGGGATAGTAAAAATTTATAATGATTAAGAATTACTAACAGAGTAAATATACGTATTACTCACATATAAGTCGACCCCTAACTTTCGAAGGCAAATTCTGTAAAAAATCTAAAGCTCGCATAGAAGTCGACCCCCTAACGCTTTACTTAAAAATCAAACGAAAGATTTCACTTGCTAATGCGAAAAAGTTCTAAGTAAACAAAAATAAGTTATTGATTTTTTTTAATAATAAATTATTATTATTTGTATATTTTATATAATATTGTATTATTTATATACATAAAAATCCAGTATTTTGCAATATTTGAAGGGGTTTTTTTCTTTTGCAATTAACTGGCGTATAATTCGCTCCCCTAATTTAATTGCAGAAAATTTTCAGAAATTCCTCGTTTTATACGTGAGTATATACTGTATACATATTACTAAACATAGTAGTAAACTCAGGATGTCAAATATTAAACTAGTACAAAACATAACGGCATAATATAAATTTTCATTAAGCAAATAGCTCAGGTTGAAATTCATGCTGGTATTTGTTTGCTAGACAAGCATTAAATGCTTTATCCCAGCAAAGTTAACTAGCATAAACTACCATAACACATTTGCTGGTTCCACCATAATTCCCAGCAAGTCATGGTGTGTAATGCAACCCTTTACTGCTTGGCCAGCATACATATTCCAGCTTGTGTTGCTTGAATATGTTGCTGGCCTAGCAACAATCAAGACCACCACTTGCTAATTTCTGCTTTCTAGCAGTAATTCACCAGCAACAGAAACTTTTTTTGTTGCTAGTCTATCATTACATTTCTACCATCAGTTGCTTTTAATTTTGTAGCATCACGTGCCTTTAATTTTTGCTATGCTGGCGATACATTTCTAGCATCACTTGCTTTTAATTTTTGCTATTCTAGCATTATTTTTCTATCATCACTTGCTTTTATATTATTTTATTTTATTTATTTATTTATTTATTTTTTTTTTTTGCTATTCTCCCGGTTAGAAAAAAATGACGCTGGTGGCGGCATCTTTGGAGATTTTCTGAAGTACCTACAGCTTTTAGAATGGGAACTTATGTCGGCTTTTCTTTTCCTCTGAGAAGGACAGAATTCGTTATATCTTGTTTGGAAGCCAGATGCTGTACTTACTTCGCCCCTAGGGCCGCGCTTGTAAACGATTTGAAATGCGAGTAATGGGTGAAGAGCTGATTCTGCTGTGTGTTGATATTTTTTATAAGATTGAGGGTTATCGATTATTATAAGATTATTCATAAGACATAGAATTTATCAATGCTGTTATCCTCCAAGTTTCAATTAATAGGTTAATATGTTATTAGGGTTTTTCCTATGTTTAATGGATAATTAGAATATGGCTTGATTATTATAATTCATTAGTGGAATTTTCTTTGCTTAATGAAAGGTTTGAATATGGTCATAATTAATTGTTGCAGAAAAATAAAAGATTTTGAAGTGTATTTAGGATAAAATTTATCAATTTAGGATGGAGTTAAGATGTTAAAAATAAGTCCTTATTGGAGTGTGTGTGTGTGCACTCTCCTACCCTCCCTTTTGAGTACCTAAAGTGGTTTAAACACCAACGTAAGGAGTAACCAATTTCAATTCGAGTAACTTTTGCCGGTTACTCGATTTGTTTAAGCATACCATGACGTTCCTGAAGCATTTTTCTATGCATTGCACCACTTTTTTCGAAGTTACTCAGAAAAGCGTTATTCCACAGTCATTCATACACACCGTGTGTTATGTAAAATCTAAAATCTGTATAACGCCATCTGGCGGTGTGTAAAAATTCAGCCTCAAACCCAGGGAGTTTCCTAACGATTACTCGGTAAAACGGTAATAGTCCAATAATGGCAACCCTTGTGTGTTTGGTTTCTTTGGTAATACAGGTTTGCTATATAAGATTTTCCTCTCTATTTAGCGGTTACTCACTAAAGCGGCAATAATCCAAGAAAGGCAACTCTTGTGTGTTTAGATTGTTTGGTAATGCAGATTGGCTATGTAAGTTTTTCTTCTCCATTTAACTACATTTTTGATAGAAGAATATCTGTCTATATAGTTTTTTTAAATATAACGAAAAAAATCAAATTAGAAATTCACGATTTTATTAAACGTAGCTTTCAAGCGTGAATTTCTCACGAAATAAAGATCTGAAATAACTTAAAATATTCAATGAATGGAATAAAAATAGACCTAATATTAATAGCGTAAATTGTCAATATTTCAACTAAATTCATTTTAAACATCCCCTCCCGGCGCCAGTCGGAACAATAGGTTATTTCTTCTTTTTTATTCTTTTAAAGATACAATGTGTCAGATTTAATAAAAATTAAACAAATTGGTGTTGTTCCTCCTAAATTTATTATTTTGTTAAGAAAGTTAATTTGAAGCAAAATTTTAAATTTCCTTACCGATTGCAATTAAATGCATATGAGATAGCTGTAGCAAATTTGTTAAGCAATTATTGAAATTACCTAATAAAAATACCCACTGGCTATAATATATTCCCTATTTCATACAAGGTCTGAACACAAATCATTCAATGAAAGACATCAAAATTTTTAAATGTCTCGTCTAGCAAAATAAACCACTTTTATTGAAATCAAAGAATTTTAACATAATCTAATAATGAGTTGATGAATTGAAAATATATTTCCTATAACTGTAAAGTGGTTCGAAAAGTCAAATGACCATTATTATCGAATTGAAATCCCCAAATTTCGTTCTAGTCTTTTTCTTTTTTTTTTTTTTTTTTTTTTTTTTTTGACGTTCTTGTGGCAACGCAAGGTTATATGATGATACTAAGCAACATATGATGATACTAAGATACAATTACGATACAAATGAGGTTCGAATGCAAACCATTCAATGAATAACAATAAAATTATTTTAGTATGTCTGTCACCAAAGTAAACAACTCCCAATGAATTTAATGAAATCGTTAGAAATTTACCATGTATTTCTAAAAACTGAACATAAAGATTCTTTGACCATAGTGTCTGTTATTTAGATTTTCAAAGGGTCGTTATTTACAAACAAATTTCCGATTTTTTAAAATTAATGAACAAACCCAATATAATTTACTTAAAAAAAAGAAAACAAATATTTTTTCTTTTCCACCTGAGCAAATACAACTTTTATATTGTAATAATTCCTTGTAGAGCAGCGGGTCAAATATCATTTTGAGGGCCAATCTTCTGTCTATCCATAGAAATTGTTCATAAATAGTATGCTTAAGTAACTACTACTAATCTTCATGCCTTTTGTACATATACATAAATTTTATACCATGCAGCATTCACTGTAGCATATGGGATATCACAGTGGCGTACACAGGATTTTATTTCGGGGGGGGGGGGGACTTAAATTTCCCTAATGTTCTAAATCTTACAAAACACGTTAAATTGTGTTGTAAACGGAAATCATTTTTGGCAATAGGGCCGTAGCCAGAGGGGGGAAAGGGTGGTTCTGTTCCGAATTTTCCAAAAATTTACGGCATGGCTTGAGGTTCCGTCAATTTGGACTTAAATATATCCCGATTTTTGACAAATGGTCCCGAAAAAAATATCAATTTCGTCAATGTCTGATGACATTGAATTTTCGGAGAGAACGAGAAAATATAAAACAGGTGTGTCTTGCGGTTTAAAAACGGGACTCAGAATTGTGATAAATGAGCAATTTTTTATTTTTATTTTTTATCTACGATTTTTATGCCATCCGACATAAAATTTCATACTCTCTCAGAATCTGTCTTTATTTCTTAATTTCGACAATTGGAAGCCAAGATAATCATTCCAGAATTTCATTTTTTGCACGGCAGACTACGTAACACGGAAAGAAAAGGATATACATTTTTACACTAGGGTTTGATAATCGCAGTACACATTTTTTTAACTTTTGATTTTACAAATTTGGTTCTTTCGCATCTGAATGTTATTTCGTGCGCTGATACATAAAATCTAAATTTAAAAAAAATCGGACAACAATTTTCCGGTTTGCGAAAAAATCGATTTTTAAATTTATAAAGGAGATGCTTTTGCTCGCACAGACAATTGATGGGAATTTGTTAAATTTAGGAAAAGTGAAGAACCGATCGCTTTTAAAGAATGACGTAGTTTATAACACATAATAAGAACTTTATAAATTTAAGTTAAGTTGAATTTTTGTTGAGGGGGGGAGGGGGGGGCTCCATCGAAAATCGCCTCCTCCCTCGAGTAGTATACCTACTGAGAGGTTGTTTAACAGAGTTTCGGTCAGATACAGTTTTGTTAAGAATAGAGTGCGTTTCCTAGTGGTGGAATGTGGAACTAACAGTCCGCGCTTTTGTGAAAATTAGGAAACCTAACACGGCGATCTGTTTTAAAATTTAAGATAGTTTATAACACACGATAAAAAAAAAATTATCAAAAAGAATGGCGCGTCACATTTAGGGAGGGGAGGGGGGGGGGGAGAGTCGCAAACAAAATTAGGAAATATAACAAGGCGATCTCTTTGAAATTTTAAGATAGTTTAGGGAGGGTTTACCATAATTTAAAAGGGGTTCCATGGCGATAAATGTACTACGCGTTTTGAAAGCAATGTTAAACGAAACCCTCTGGGTCGATCTGTGATCACACTTACCACCTGTTTTCTATTTGAATACACGTGGGGCATTTTCCCAGAACCCACAGATTTAAACGGCCCGAAAATTTCTCATGTTTCATATGAATAAGGGACTAATTCGGGAGGGAGCTGTAACACAATTAGCCCTATTCCAGCTATTTGGTTATACTGTGGTACCACTATGCTCTAATATGGGACTAAAGAGTATGTTGTAGTTGAATGATGGGAGGAAAAATTGCAAATTTCTCTCAAGCAGAAATGTTAACAAATCAGCACTTTTTTTTCATTTTCGACATTTTTTGAAGGGAGGGGCCTGTAACCCCAACAGTCTCCTTCCCCATTTTTGAGTATGCTGTAGTGTCAATGTGGACTAATAAGGACTAACGAGCATAGGCGTAGCGTGACCAGAAATTTTGGGGGGGCACCAAGGTCGTGCGAAGTAAAAACGGCGCCCGGAGCGAATTTTCAATTTTGCGCCCCCCCCTCACCCCCCCCCCCCCCAAAAAAAAAAAAAAATATTTCTTTTGTGATAGGTGTTGCAATAAAATTGATAAAGTGCAGAAACATAAATAAATTCTATCGAATAAATATTTCGCGTTTATTTTGGAACTTTAAAAAGTTTAATTTTTAATTTAGGAATTCAGAACAACTAAAAGAAAATTGTACTTATTTGTTAGAGAGTTCATGATGTTTAGCAACAGGGTGGAAAAATGATAATGAGAGAAAAAGAAATTCCCCGAAAAATGATCGACGGCCAAAAAAATGAATAAATAAATAAAACTGTGGTTTGCAACTGTGGAAAATTTCGCGCCCGGGTCGACCGCTCCTTTAGCCCCCTCTTTGCACGCCCCTGGGGGGCATACTAGAGGTCTGCACGGACCGCCATTTCAAGGCCCGGCCTAGTCCGGCGAGAAAATTAAAAGTTCCACCCGGGACCGACCCCTTTATATTTTCACAGTTTACGACCAGGACCGGCTCGTACAAAAATCAGTGAAAACAAGCCCGGACGATGAAAAAATCAATTAAATCAGTACCGGTTCGGCTCGACACAATTTCTCAAAAAATTCCGATTTTTCTTAACATACAATTGCAGGTTTGCCACTTGCTACTAATATCGACTATTTTCAGCATCCGGTGGCTATGGCGACTATTTTAGGCCGAAAACCATTAAAAGGCGACTTTTTTCGGATTACAGCGACTTTTTTTACTGTTGTAAAATGTTTGATCTTTTTCTTCAAAGCACCTGTAATGTCATCTTCCCAAACACACTTTTTCAACGGTTGTTCGAACAGATTCGCGATTTTTCGACGAATTCCAAAATTCTCGATTCTTCCCCTCCCCCTCCCCCCCCCACCCCCACAAATCTATTGACGAAAATACTTATTTCTTTCCGAGATCTTTTTATACAATCGTTTAAGGAGATTTTGCGATTTTTTCTGCGATCCTTTGCCAAATTTCGCAAATTTTTCTACGTCAGATCGACGAAATCGATTTTTTTCCGCCACCACTTGTCCAAATCCGCATTATATATTTTCCGCGATCGATTGATGGTAGTTACTATTTGTTTCAGAGATCTTTTGACGAAAATCACAATTCTTTTCCAGATCATTTCTCAAAATTCGTAATTTTCTTTTCATGATCGAGTTATAAAATTCGTGATTTTTTGCGCGATCATTTGGTTAAATTCTCAATTTTTTTGATCAAATTTGCGATTTTTTTATGATCGTTTGACGAAATTCGCAATTTTTTGTCCATTCTTTTGACGAAATATGCGATGATTTATCCGCGACCAAATGACGAAAATCGCCATTTGTTTCTGCGACCTTTGGTAAAATTCAAGATAGTTTTTACGGTTGTTTGAGGAGATTCGCGATTTTTTCCGCGACGAATTGCAAAATTCGCGATTTTTTCCCCAATCGATTAATGATAATAGTTATTTCTTTTCGCTACCTTTTGCTACGATCGTTGAAGAATATTTCGCAATTTTTCCTATGATCTATTGCAAATTTCCCAATTTTTGGGCGGCGATCGTGTCACGGAACTCATAATTTTTTTCCGTGATTCTTTGCCAAATTTCGCGTTTTTGTTTCCGGCGACCGTTTCACGGAATTCACGATTTTGCTTCAACGATACTCTGCCAAAATTCGCGAATTATCTTGCGACAAACTGCGGAAATTTTCTTCTCCGCCACCACTTGTCGAAATTCACGATTCTTTTCCACGATAGTTTATCGAAATTCGTGATTTTCTTTTCAAACCGACTTACGAAATTCTTGATTATTTGTTTAAATTCTAAATTTTTTACGCGATTATTTTACCAAATTCGCGTCTTTTCAGGGGTGATTCTGTTCTGAATTTTCCGAAAATTAAAAAAAAAATTGGTCATCAGTCCTAAAATTCGGGCATAAGAAAAATCGCGAATTTCGGCAGATGGTCGCCGAAAAAATCAATTTCGACAATCGTTCACAGAAAAAAGTCGCCAATTTCTTCAAAGGATCGCAGAAAAAAAAATGAATTTCACCAATGAATCGCGGAAAAAAACACGAATTCCTACAAGTGATCACGAAAAAACGCAAACTTCGTCTGGGAATCGCGAAAAACACACACATTTCACCAAGGTATATCAAAAAACGCAATTTTCATCAAAAGATCGCGGAAAAGCGCGAATTTCGTAAAAGGATCGCGTTAAAGAAACACAATTTTCGTCGAAGGATCGCGGAAAACCGCGAATTTCGCTAAAGGACAGCCGATAAAACGCATAATTGGGGTCGGGAGATTTCCCCCCTTTTCCTCCTCTGCTGTAACCGTTCAAAAAATTTGGTGTGAATTTGAGAATTTTTTTTTTTTTTTTTTTTCCCCGCGACCATTTGACGAAATTTGCAATTTTTTTTCTTTTGGTCGTTAGACGAAATTGACGAGATTCACGATTTTTTCGATGACGAATTACCAAAATTCACATTTTTTTCCGCCGAAAATTTTATGGAATTCACGATTTTCTTTACACGATCCTTTGTCAAATTTCCTGAATTTTTCTATGACCAATTGACGAAAATGATATTCGGTATCTGTTCCAGAGATTTTTTGACGAAATTCGCGATATTTTCCCACCGACCTTTTGTCGAAATTCGTCTTTTCTTTTGTCGACTGACTGAGGAAGTTCAAGGGCAATGAGGATAAAAGAAGAGAAAAAATCATTTGGGGGATAAAAACAGGGGCGCTTTTTTTAGCCATGGCGCCCTGTGAGAGATGTTTTACTGTACCAATGCAAATGCTATTCTCATTTTTTTTCTTTTAAAGGATTTTACTAAAGCATTTTACTTTGTGCTCTCCTTCCAGAGCTGAAACTAGATATATTTCACCTGGTGTAAACATGGATTTTGCCCCCCCCCCCTCCTTCTCCTTCTCCCGCAAAGTAAATTTACAAAGAGAAATTTGCGAAAGTTTCTATTAGCGAACTTATTTTAAAATTTAAAATGTGTAACCGTAAAATACATAATAATATTGAAACATATAACCAGCTTTGTCAAATAGTTATTCATTAAAACCTGCGGAAAAAATCAAAAGGAAATGGAAATAATTCCGCTTTATACAGGTTTCCGTCTTAGCAGATAACTGTTGGCATTCTTTCTGTTGGAACCATGCAATTTTTGTCATTTAAGATAATATTACATTATAGACTATTTCATTTTTCTAGATTTTACTGTTGTTGTAGCATTACAAATTATTACAATTGAGGTACTTTAATGTCATAGTGATATGAGTCACATTGTTTCAGGAACTAAAAAACTAGGATTTACTGTAGGCATAAAAATGAATTTCAGCATTGTAAAATATCTTTTTGCACTATCTACATCAGTTTTGTGGAATTATCACTCTTCTTATTTATAGATTGATATGTCTACATACTTTCTTCAACTTAATGCTAATTTTCAAATTTATGTGTGACTCAAAACAACAAGTTTTTACTTTTCATTTTGTGAATTTTCGACCGCTTGGTTTTTAATGCACCAGTCAGTCACCTGACCTCGCCCCATCTAAGGCCAGGTATGATGATATGCATGTAAAAAAGTAATTATGAGAAAAAGAACGGAGTTATTCATTTTCTGTCTTGTATATTGTAGGCGAATCTTTTTATATATTCGACAATTTTAATGCACTTTACTCAGCTTTTCTTTTTGATTTTTCGGCTAAAAAATATTTTTTTACACAAATTTAACACGCACACACACACATATATATATATATATATTGTATAAAACGGTAAACCAAATTTTCATCTGGCGCCCCCTTCAAGTGGCGCCCAGGGCACATGCCCCTTAGTTTCTCCCCGGACTCCTTCTCCCGTTAGTTTTTATTGCCCCGGGTAGCCACCCGATCTCGCCCATATCAAGACGGGAAAAATGAAAGCCCAACACTGCTCAGGGAGAGAGAGAAAAAGAATTGAACAGACTTCATGAAATCTTTTCATCGGAAAAGTTTGAGTCAAACAAAGTCTTCATTTGGCGCCCCCTTCGCCTTTCGGTACATTTGGAATTGGAGAAAGAATAATGCCTAAGAGAAAAGCTTTTTTTTCTAATTCATTTGCAGTTTTCTACTATAAATGAATCTTTTTTATATATTTGTAAATTTCAATGCATTTGGTTCAGTTTTACTTTTGGATTTTCCGGCTCTAAGACATTTTTATGCAAATTCAATATAAATACATATATATTTTTGTATGTAAAGACAAAAAAAATCTTCATTTGGCGCCCCCTACGCTTTCTGTTCTGGCGCCCAGGGTGTAGAAGTTTGGGGGGGCACACGCCCCCCCACGCCCCCAGCCGACGCTACGCCTATGCTAACGAGAATTGCTAATCCTCTGTATAACAGAAAATTAAATTACAAATTTATCTCAAACAAACAAAACAAAACAAAATCAGCACCTTTTTCATTTTATTTTCAGCTACTTCGTAAGGAGAGCTGTAACCCATTACCCCCTTTCAACGTCTTTGGGCAACTGTGCACTGATAAGACTGAAGAGAAGTGAGTGGCTGTTCCGTTGAATGATAGGAGGGAAAAAATTATAAATTTCTCTCATCTCAAACAGAAAGAAAACAAATCAGCGCATTTTTCATTTCAATTTCCACTGTTTCGAAAGAGGGCCTGTCGAATCAGGCCCCTAACCCTCGTTGGGTTTACTGTAGTGTAACTGTGCTCTGATATGGGACTAATCAGAATGGCTAGTTTGTTGTATTGCAGAAAACAAAGTTACAAACCTATCTCAATCAAAAAGAAAAAAAACAGCGTTTTTTTAAAATATCATTTTCGACTATTTTGGGAGGAGGCTGTTGCTCACTTCTTTGGGTATAATGTAATGTCATTCTGCACGAATGTGGAACTAAAGAGAAGAGAGCGGCTAGTTTGTTGAATGATAAGGAGAAAATGCAAATTTATCACAAATAGAAAGAAAAAAAGCACTATTTTTTCATTTCATTTTGACTATTTTAGGAGGAAGGGGCTGTAATTCCATCAGTCTTCCCCCTCCCCCTCTTTCGGTATGCTCTGAATTCAATGAGGACTAACATGGAGCTAACGAGAATGGCTATTCCGCTGTATGACAGAAGAAAAATTTCAGATTTATCTAAAAAGATAAGAATTTCAGAAAACAAAATTACAAATCTATCTCAAACAAAAAGACAAAAAAATCAGCATTTCTTTCATTTCATTTTCGGCTATTTTGGGAGGTGTCTGTAACCCCATTAGCCCCTTTCACCTCTTTGGGTATAATGCAGTGTCACTGTGCGCTAATATGGAACTAAAGAGAAGAGAGCGGCTAGTCTGCTGATTGATAGGGGAAAAATACAAATTTATCTAAAAAAAAAAAGCAACACTTTTTTCATTTCCGACTATTTTGTGAGGGAGCAGCAATTCTATTATCCCCACTTCCACCTTTTTGGGTATAATGTGGTGTCACTGTGCACTAATTTGGAACTAAAGGGAAGGGAGTGACTAGTCTGTTAAATGAAAGGGGAAAATACAAATTTATCTCAAACAGAAAGAAACAAAAATCAGCACTTTTTTCATTTCATTTTCGACTATTTCGAGAGGAGAAGGCTGTAATTCCATCGTCCGTCTCCCCATCTTTGGGTATGCTGTGATGTCAATGTGCAGTAATATGGGGTTAACGAGAGAATGGCTATTTCGCTGTATGACAGAAGAAAAAATTTCAGATTTATCTAAAAAAGTAAGGAAGAAACACTTTTTTTTATTTAATTTTCGACTATTTCGGGAGGGGAGAGCCTGTAACCCCATCAGCCCCCTTTCTCTTCTTTGGTGACAATGTGCACTAATATGGGTCTAATGAGAATGACTAGTCCGCTGCATGACAGAAAAAGTTAATTTGTTTTCTAAAAAAGAAGCAGCAAAAAACAGCTCTTTTTTTCATATCACTTTCGAAAATTTCAAAGGTCGGGGGGTGGCTGTAGTCCCTTCAGCCCTTTCCCGTGGGTACGCTTTGGGATATCACAATTTTAAGAAACTATCTAGTAGAAAAACTAATAGGAAACTAATAGAAAAATTGATGGATTGGTTTCTGAGATAAAAGTTTGCAAACTTCATTTTTGTTTATCTATGAATGTCACAAAATGTCTAAAAGAACACCCCGCTCCCCCCGCATTGATCATCATGAATTGTTTTAACTTGCTTTGTTAAGAGGAAAACACCAATAATTTAACTTGAAAACAATGTAGTACTATGTTTATAGAATAAAATGTTAACCATTAGATTTTTGATGATGTAGCTCATTCTTTTATTTTCGGGGGGGGGGGGGGGGGGCATGAGCTAAGGAGAGGAAACACGCTCTTCCTTAATATTTAAAAGTCTTTTTTGTGAAAGAGAATATTTGTAATTTTTGGCCAATTTTACTCATTATGGCACCCTAATTCCTGCCATGGTGAACTCGCTCAAATGAGTTGGCTCTGCATGACCGTGCATTAGTCAAGCTCATAACGATAGCTTTTAAGAACACTTTCCCAAAGCCATGTATATTATCAGCAGCATTTATAAACACTATACAATTGAAATGAGTGCAGCTAATATTAAAAACACATGCAATACATAAAAATGCACTTTTAGTTATGTAAGTATCGCTCATAAACAGTAATGAAACCTAATTTCTGTCTAATGCTCTAAATGAGTTACTGTTGGCATCTTTTAGTGTATCCTTGTAAAATATTTATAAATACCACAGCTACACACTCTACATTTTACAGAAAACATGTTGTAATATACCTCAGTAACTGGATGTGATTAAAGCAATTCCCAACTGGACAGTTGCCCTATGGTCTCTGACTTTTTGGCTCTGAAATTTAGTATGCAACGTTAATAAAGCTGATATTTTAAATCTATTTTATTCTAATGTTAATCTAACTAATCAGGGAAACGCCTTATCAGAATGAACCTATTTACAAAATTTGCAGCAAATCGGATAAATCTGCATGAAAAATACATTTATCTAAATTAAGGGGGGGGGGGGATTATACCCCGTCCCCCCTTAATACTTAACCAATGAATGCCAAAAACTAATCTGGGGAGCGCCTTATCAGAATGAACCTATTTACAAAATTTGAAGCAAATCGGATATTTCTATCAAGAGTTATAGCTTTACGTACATACATACATACAGAACCTGCTGGCACATTAGCTCTCAGGCATTGATAGCCTGTGAGCTAAAAATGAAAGGAAATTCATCAACAACCTTCCACAGTCTCAGCATTCCCACCTCAATATATATATATGTCGTAGGCTAATTGAGAAATCCGGCTCTTTGCAAACAGCGTAGGCTCTTTGAAAAGAGCCGGGCTAATTGGAGAATCCATCTCCCTTTTTCCAATTAGCCTGATATTTTTCAGGCTTATTGCAAAGAGCCTAGAAAGCATTAGGCTAATTGAAAAATGACCACTTATTATCCGATCAGGGTGATATTTTTAGCTCACAGGCTATCAAAGCCTGAGAGCTTATGTGCCCGCCGATTCTGTATGTAGGTGTGTACGTACGTATGTACGTAACACGATAACTCTTGATAGAAATATCCGATTTGCTTCAAAAAAATTTTTTCTAGGTTCATTCTGATAAGGTGCTTCCCTGATTAGTTTTTGGGGTTCATTGGTTAAGGATAAAGGGGGAAAAGGGGGGCTAGTCCCCCCTTCGTTAATTTATATACATGGGTTTTTCATGCAGAAATATTTGATTTGCTCCAAATTTGGTATACCGGTTTATAGTGTTAAGGAGCTTCCCTGATTAGATTTGGAAGCTCATTATTTAAGTATAAAGGGGGGAAAGGGGGGCTACCCCCCTTAATTTAGATAAATCGGTTTTTTCATGATGAATTATTCGATTTGCTCCAAATTTGGTATACCGGTTTATTAAGTTAAGGAGCTGCCTTGATTAGATTTGGAGGTTCATTAGTTACATATAAAGGGAGGAAAGGGGGGCTATCCCCCCCTCCGTAATTTAGATAAATGGGTTTTTCATGCAGAAATATGCGATTTGCAATAAATTTGGTATACCGGTTAATTATGTTAAACAGCTTCCCTGATTACATTTGGAAGATCATTATCATGTATAAAGGGGGGGAAAGGGGGCAATTGCCTCTCCCTTTAATTTAGATAAATGCGTTTTCATGTAGAATTATTCGATTAGCTCAAATTTGGTATACTGGTTTATTATGTTAAGGAGATGGCTTGATTAGATTTGGAGGTTTATTAGTTAAATATAAAGGGAGGAAAGGTGGGGGGGGGGGGACTAGACCCACTTAATTTAGGTAAATGGGTTTTTAATGCAAAATTATTCGATTTGCTCCAAATTTGGTATACCAGTTTATTATGGTAAGGAGCTTCCCTGATTAGATTTGGAAATTCATTAGTTAAGTATAAAGGGAGGAACGGGGGGCCAGACCCCCCCCCTTAATTTAGATAAATGGGTTTTTCATGCAGAGTTATTCGATTTGCTCCAAATTTTATATACCTATTTATTATGTTAAGGAGCTTCCCTGATTAGATTTGGAGGTTCATTAGTTAAGTATAAAGGGAGGAAAGGGGGGCTAGACCCCCCCTTAATTTAGATAAATGGGTTTTTCATGCAGAGTTATTCGATTTTTTCCAAATTTCGTATACCGGTTTATTATGTTAAGGAGCTGCCTTGATTAGATTTGGAGATTTATTGGTTAAGTATAAAGGAGGGACAGGGGCTAGTGTCCCCTTAATTTAGATAAATGGGTTTTTCATACAGAATTATTCGATTTGCTTCAAATTTGATATACCAGTTTATTACGATATGGCTTCCTTCATTTGATTTGGAGTTCATTGGTTAAGTATAAAAGGGGGGAAAGGGGGGCAATTGCCCCTCCCCTTAATTTAGATAAAAGTGTTTTCATGCAGAATTATCTTATTTAGTTTAATTTTTTTTCAACCGGATCCGAACTTGAAGGTTCCATTTTAAGTCAACCCGAAAACCGACCACAACCAGGTTTCGGATTGACTTCAATTAGAACTTTCAGGTTCGGATCGGGTTGCCGGTGGACGAAGATTATTTCGTCTGGCTTGCATCGGGTTATATTTCTTTGGAATATTTTTGTCGGTTAAGATTTTGTTCGGGACGGGTTTCAGGTTCACTTCGAATGGAATTTTTAGTTTCTGGTAGCGTTGCGTGTCCACGGAAACTAATTTGTCTTGTTCGGATCCGGTTATGGATCTTTGGAATATTTTTGTCGGTTATCAGATTTGGTTCGGGATTTCGGTTTTTTTCAAATGGAACTCTCAGGTTCGGGTCGGCTTGCGCGTAGACTGAAATTATTTTGTCTTGTTCGAATCGGGGTACGGTCTGTTGTAATTTATTTTTCGGGTTTGGGTAGGGTTATGCGTTAATAAACCTAATAAAACGAAAATTCCCCAGTTAAACTGATGGCATTGAGCTCACAGGCTATTCACACTAATTGTATATTATACTCTTATTTAAAAGAATAATGACCCTCGAAAAATAAATGAAGGTATTAGTCCCGTTGCCCCCCTTTCTACTTAACCAAAGAACCTCCAAATCTAATCAGGGAAGCTAATTAACATAATAAACTGGTATACCAAATTTGAAGCAAATCAGATAATTCTGCATGAAAAAACCATTTCACTAAATGAAGGGGGGGGGGGGTATTAGCTCCCCCATTTCACCCTTTATGCTGAACCAATGAACTTTCAAATATAATCAGAAAAGCTCCTTATTAGAATGAACCTAGAAAAAAAATTAAACTAAATTAGATAATTCTGCGTGAAAACACATTTATCTAAATTAAGGGGAGGGGCAATTGCCCCCCTTTCCCCCCTTTTATACTTAACCAAAGAACCTCAAAATCAAATGAAGGAAGCCATATCGTAATAAACTGGTATATCAAATTTGAAGCAAATCGAATAATTCTATATGAAAAACCCATTTATCTAAATTAAGGGGACACTAGCCCCTGTCCCTCCTTTATACTTAACCAATAAATCTCCAAATCTAATCAAGGCAGCTCCTTAACATAATAAACCGGTATACGAAATTTGGAGCAAATCGAATAACTCTGCATGAAGAACCCATTTATCTAAATTAAGGGGGGGGGGGTCTAGCCCCCTTTTCTCCCTTTATACTTAACTAATGAACCTCCAAATCTAATCAGGGAAGCTCCTTAACATAATAAACCGGTATACGAAATTTGGAGCAAATCGAATAACTCTGCATGAAAAAGCCATTTATCTAAATTAAGGGGGGGTCTAGCCCCCCTTTCCTCCCTTTATACTTAACTAATGAACCTCCAAATCTAATGAGGGTAGCTCCTTAACATAATAAAGCGGTATACCAAATTTGGAGCAAATCGAATAATTTTGCACTAAAAACCCATTTACTTAAATTAAGGGGGGGGTCTAGCCCCCCTTTCCTCCCTTTATACTTAACTAATGAACCTCCAAATCTAATCAAGCCATCTCCTTAACACAATAAACCGGTATACCAAATTTGGAGCAAATCGAATATTTCTGCATGAAAAACCCATTTATATAAATTAAGGGGGGGGGGGGGGACTAGTCCCCCTTTTCCCCCTTTTTCCTTAACCAATGAACCCCCAAAAATAATCAGGGAAGCACCTTATCAGAATGAACCTAGAAAAAAAATTTGAAGCAAATCGGATATTTCTATCAAGAGTTATCGTGTTACGTACATACATACGTACGTACGTACACACGTAGGGCAGATGGGGGCACATGTGAACAGTTCGCATAAATATAGCTTTTTCTCATAACTGGATTAATTTCGATAAACAAAAACTACTTAATATAGTAAACAGAACTTTCTTTTGCACATGGTATTTTTTTCAAAATCTCCTGTATAGTTCTTCTTACATTTTTTAATAGTTTTATAAAATCAAAAAATTGTTCACATGTGCCCCATCAGCGGGGTAGTTGTGAACACACGTGAGGCACATGTGAACACAAGGAAAAAATATCCTTTAATGTGCTTTTCATTCCTTTATTCATTTGTCATAGTAATCATTAGTTATATTACCTTTTAAATTCACCATAAAGAAAAATATATATGTATATTTCTCTAGTTTCTGTGTGATATGTTTAAGCAAAAGATTATAAAATGAAAATAAGTAGATTTGGTGGGGAGAGTCTTAGATGATTCATTAAGTATTGTTGCAATAAAATAAAAAAAATAAAGAAGCAATTTAAAAAAAGAAATTAAAACTTTTAAATTTTGTTTAAGGGTTTTTGTTTGGGGGAAATTTTAGGGAGGGGGCATTTACATACTATTTATCGGAAATCTGCTGAAATACGAAAGATTCTCACTCCTGTATTTGCCTTATTTTCTTGTAAATTATAGATAAAGAAGGGTTTTTTAATGATTAAAAAAATCTCGACTATAACCCCCCCCCCCATCTTCTTTTGCTTTTGAAAGAAGGGGGGGGATACAATCGGGATTTTGCGGTAGTTATCAGTTTAAAAATTGTACTTTCTTAAAATATTACTGGTATCTATCTCCATTCAAAGCATCATATACATAAATGTTTTAGAGATGTAAGTAAGCCATCATTGCAAGGTTAGAACAAATGTAAAAGAAAAATTTGCAAAGTTGTTCAAAGTAATACTTTTGTATTAACAATGCATAAAAAATATTGTTGTAAACCGTTTAGTAAAATAATATATAACACTTATTGCATTTTAGGAAATATTAAATTTATTTAAAGTACAACTGAACGTAGACGAGGCTGTTGTTCTTTATGTATTTGCTGAAAGATGTGTTTGTGGAAGTTTCAATACAAAATCAACTTTGTGAGAGGAAAATATCTTCAATTTCAGGAAAATTGTAGATAATGGAACTGACATTATCTCTCATTAAGTTAACTGAAAGAAACAGAATTACAGAATGATTAGTGGGGTACTTATGAAGTGTTCATATCTGCCCCAACTAGCCTGTTCCCAAGTGCCCCACATTGCTGCTTCTGTTAAATTGATGAATAATTAACATTTCTCAATTTTAGAAGAAAAAGAATTTTATCAAAAATGTTTATTAGTATTCATAGTATATGGTAAAACACTCAAATTCAAATAAATGTATAAATAAATAAAATTATTCGCTTATGAACTTGGAGCAATGATTTTACTTTTGAGATCTAAAAACAGTGTTTTGGCTACAGAGGACAAACAAAATGTCATAGAGCTTCAAAAAATTTTTATCATATGGCTACTGATGCTATCATCTTTAGTAATTTTTTTCAAATAAAAAAGCTTATAGTAACTATCGAAAAACTGCGATGTTCACATGTGCCCCGTGTTCACATGTGCCCCCATCCCCCCTACATACAGAATCGGTGGGCACATAAGTTCTCAGGCTTTGATAGCCTGTGAGCTAAAATATCACCCTGATCGGATAATAAGTGTCATTTTTCAATTAGCCTGACGCTTTCTAGGCTCTTTGCAATAAGCCTGAAAAATATCAGGCTAATTGGAAAAAGGGAGAATTATATATATTTCGCATTTTGCATCATCTGGTGTTTTTCACCTCTGTTCTTTCATTTTGATACAAAGACTTACGAAAGGGCTCCATTATGAAAGATTGGAGAAAATTTACTTTAGATATGTGTGCTTTAAATTGCGTCGATTTTTTACATGTCATGTGCATACTAAAACATGACGTTCTAAGCATTTATGGCGGTTCTTAAATAATAATAATAATAACAATAATAATAATAATAATAATTCCAGTAATAGCCCGAAACTTTGAAACATTTTCAGACTACCTTTTAAATATAAAAGCTTGCTACTTGCAGACATAGTTCTGGCAGTAATTTGTAATAGATCATTTTTTTTCGATAAATGAATCACTTCTTTAGTTATAAACGATTGTAGTATTCGGACGATGCTTTTTCCTTTTCTGTATTGTCGTCTACGAAAATCGGCCAAAGAGAGATCGAATTAAATCCTACATTTAATGCACAGCGCAATGTACATAAGAACGCATTTTACCTAAAAAAGATTATTCTTCATCTATATATTACTAGCAAGCTTTGCCCGTTACACCGATCGGTTTCGCCAAACTAACTTTGAAACAATTGAAAAATTTGAATGAATTTCACCATGTGTTTTAAAGTAATATGGAACGTTATCTGTCTTTCTGTATTGCTGAAAACTATACGAATGGCATTGTGATCTAATGGCATTGATATCTAATGTGTTAGGTGAAATTTGTTCTGTTAAGGATCGACTCCTTTTGTTGATCATTTATTGTAAATTTGATATAGAATGATATGCAAAATGCTAAAATCTCTCCTAAAATTACCTAATTAACAGTGCAAGTCCCATCAAAATCCATTTAGCAGAATTCACGTTATCAACAGCCGGAAAATTTTTTCCAATTGCATTTTATATATATATAGTAAATATTATAAATCCCAAATATTTCACCAGATGCACTGATTTTCTGTCAAGTAAGCTGAGGTTACTCGAAGATGCAATATTTTACCAATTCCTACGCATAGCTCTTTTAGTTACTCAATAATGCAATCTTCTGCCGTGTGTTACGCAGCAATATAAGTTACACGGTGACACGGTATTTTACCAATTACTATACACAACTATCTCAGTTACTCGATAATGCGATATTTTGTCGATTTATACACACAGTGATATAGTATGTTACTCAATGGTACGTTTTTTTTCTATTCTTACACACACTATCTAAGTTACTCGATTTCGCAATCTTCTACCGTCCTCATCTACCTGACGCCGTTCTACCGTCACAGCAATTTAAGTTACTCAGCGATACGGTATTTTGTAAATTACTACACACAACTATCTCAGTTACTCGAGCACGCGACCTTCTGCCCATCTATAACACAAAGCCATTTAAGTTACTCCATGATATGGTATATTATCAATTCTTACACTCAACTATTCATTTACTCGATAATGCGATCTTCTGCCCTTCTCTACACAAATTATGCAAAGTTACTCGATGATACTGTCGTTTATCTAGTCATAATAACGCTGATAATATCATAAAAAGGGAAAAGATTAAGTGAGAGGAGATGGGACTCGCAAGAATTCGGCCGTTTTCGTTTTGTGAAATTTTTGAATGGTCTGCAGACCTACGTCGATTAATGTTTTAAATCGAAATTAAAGGATAAAGCAAATATGAACTAGATATATAATCAATATAATATTTTAAATATTTTAATTGTAGTTGGTCGTAGTTTAAGCGGGCTTTGCCTCTTGAAGACTGAAAAAAAGCTGTTTTTAGCTTTTTTTTTTTTTTTTTTTTTTTTTTTTTTTTTTTTTTTTTAAGAATAGTAATGAAAATTTGTGTTCCGAAATTTTTGCATGTAATTTATTATCATTTGAAGGATATTGCATTTTTTTAAAATCAAAAATTGATGACGTAAATTGAGTTGCGTATGTGATGCGCGTCGGGCCGGGCTCTTTCCGGTCTCCCGCGTCTTCTCCACCCTCGGGTGGAGTCCAGTTGTGGGGGACGTGGGGGACGGGCGGGACTCCGGACCCTCCAACCCCTATCGAGGCTGGATCTATCCCGTCTAGGTGGAGCTTCCCGTGCCCGCCTGGGGTCGCTAACGGCACTTGTCTGGTCTCCTTTGACTCCCAGCATCGAGCCGCGAGGGGTTCCGCAGGTGAGCGGGGAGATTGGGGGGGGGGGGGGGGGAAAGCCCGGAGCAGGGACGCTTTACTTCCGGAGGGGGGGTTTCCTGCCCCTCCAGGTTCTTCCGCTAGTGGCGCCTTCATACTCCATCGGTTGGCTCGCATAAATGTCTTTGCCGGATAATGGTATTTGATCTTGTGAGCCCTCCGTAAAGTAACTCCGGCTCGGGAAACCTCGTGTAGGTTCGTGGGCCCGGCTCCTTTATAGGTGTCCGGTTCCTGCGGGCTGTCGAGGCGTACCGGGTCGGGAACCGAGAGAAGGGACCATTTGGCTCTTCTAGCTGCGTGGTGAGGATTGTCGTATTCGACCAATTCATTTATCTTGGGAATAACCGGCGTGACGTGCGCTGGGCAGTGCGCCGGTCTGGCCGGAGCATCTCTGAGGGCTGCCTTGTTGGGGCTTGTCTGGTGGAGACCTTCGGGACGCGTCGCGGGGCTTGTCTCACGGGTAGTTTCGAGCAGGAGCAAATGGGCTTGAAAGAGCCTGCACTTAAATCAATTGACAAAAAGAGACTATTGAAACACTTTCATTGCCAAGCTGAAAATTGTGCCGTTTCGCTGTGGCCGCCATACTATTCCGCTTGGAAACTTGATAGCGTCGTCCACGCGATAACGCGTGATCAACCGTTTGGTAAGAACTCGCATTACACGACTTACTGTGATTGGCAAATGAAAGTGTTAAAGGTCTAAATGTATTATGCAATGCATATTTTAAACATAGAATCCGAGGAAAAGTATGGTTATTTATAGGAAATATTTTAATTTTAATTGATTGTAAACTTTTATGAAAGACATATTAACCGACTTTTTTTTCCCAATCCTAATTCATGAATCTGGGTTATGATAAGAGAAAAACGAATTTGAGGTGGAATAGACAAACAACTAGAATGGAAGATTATTTTAGAATTCTTGTGCACTTGGGTAGCCGCCTTGAACTTCAGGCAAAAATTACGGTTGTTGGATGAATCCAGTATATTTTCTACTGATTTTTGAATACTTAATAATCACATGAAAAAAAAAATAATTCTAGAAAAATACCTGACACTTATGACCGATGTTGGAAGAATTTGAAGTTAAATCCAGTTTTGTAAAATATTTTACCTATATATCTGCCATATACATAATACATATGCAAGAAACTTAATATAGATACAGTATACTCACGATATCTCGAAAACCTCGATATGTCGAAAAATTATTTTTCGACTTGGTATTACATATTTATCTAATGTTAATTTTAATTCTTATTTCGAAGAGTTTTCACTCAAAACCTTGTTATATAGAAAAGTTTTAGAAGTAAAAAATCAATCAGTTTCTTCTCTGCCGTTTGATAATGAGGAATAACTGGGTCTTTCAGGACCATTACCTAGCATTACTGCGGCCCAAGCTAAAGATGCTGTCCACGTACTATGACGCTTCATAGAATGCTCTGAAAACGTGGAAAACGATAATTTTCAAAAGACATGTCGCAAGGCCACGACACTCGGCTTTTTTAAGCCATTCTATCAATCTAAGTTCATTTATGTATTTACTAATTCTTTTCAATTTAATGTAATTATTTTCTACTATTTTAAAAATTAAAATTGCCATTGTAGTATTTAGACTTATTACGACTATAATTACATATTTATACTTATTCTCATCTATCATGACTCTAATTTTTATAACATTATTCCCTATCTTGTGTTTTACGAGAATTTTTACATTTGGTTATGACCTCGTTATCGAAAATTTTTAAGTGCCCCTTCGACTTCGAGATATCGAGAGTATACTGTAATTAATATGCTTTTAGATTGCCCACTAACAACTCCAAAAGGCAATTTATATGAAAAATATCAAAACGTATTCAAATAAATTTTGAAATTTATTAAAAGCGATACGTTTTTATTATGGGCATACCTGAATTTGATTTCGCTACTTATAGCAGCCTTTTTTGATTCTGAGCATTTCAGTTGTTTTAACGATTATATAGACTACTTACCTGTTAAATTTGTGTGGTTTTTTTCATATTATTTATACTAGTTTCATTACGGAATACCAGCCGGAAATAAATGCAAGGCTATTTATATTGTTTCATGTGTAAATGGGCAAATCTTTTGCAACCAGAGTGAACAGCGCAATTTTTTAATGTAATTTTTCTAATATAACAGAGTATACTTATATGTACAAACCATAATTTAAAAAAAAAATCCCTGCCAGCGCGGCCTACAAGCGGAGGTAGATTTCGAAGTTAAGTATATTAATTGCACCACCAAAAACTATAAATCATGAGTAGATATAAATCCACTAGTTTTATCTGACCGCTTTTGACGAATTTTCATTTCATTTTTATATAATAGCTGGTTTTATCAGAATCATGTTAAGGCGGTATTAAAAAAAATACTTTCCCATGCTCAAAAACTCGAAATTTTCTGGCACATTTTCAGATTAATTTTTAATAGAAAAAATACAAAAATTGCTGACGTGATTTTTGAAAAGATTTATAAGCGACATGTGTTTTTATTTTTCTTTCAATTAAATGAAACTTGATTAATAAACAATTATTTTCTCAGTAGGGCAATATTTTCGCTTCTAACACAATCGCTTCGGGAAATTCTGTTCAAAATGCCCACTCTGACATCATTTTTTGAAATATATTTTGCCTCTATCAAAAAATCGATCATTACGGTACATTATATAGTTTCTGAAGAAGAGAATCTATCAATGGGACGCGTTTGAGAGCAAAAATTAATTTAAAAATGAGTAAGAAAATAAGCAGTTTGGATTTGAATACATTCTTAATACGATGATTTTTTTCTTCAACCACTATGTATTTTTAATTTGTTTTTGCTGTAAGAAGTGGTCCTATCAAAAGGCAATGTTAAGAAGATATATGATAAATTCATTTTATATCTTGTGAATTGACGGAGTTATGGAAATTTTTCTTCTTCACCCCCCCCACCCCCCCACCCCCTTTTTTTTCGTTTTTAATTTTAATTTTGGTACGAATTGATCTTATAAAAAACTTGTAAATATAAAAGTTGTAGATAATATTAAGGAGATGTATAATAAAATTAATTGGATTTGATATCTTGAGAATTGACGAACTTATGATTTTTTTTCTCCCAAAAACCCTATTTTTGCACCCCTTGAGCCCATTTTTAATTTTATCAAAAATCTGTGATACATATATTTTTCGTCCTATTTTTAGAAGTAATAAAAACTTTAAACTGATTTGATATGTACAAAAATTAAGAAGTTATTCGAATTGGAATTTAGAAGTTTTTCGGTTTTCACAAAACCCCTCCCTATTTCCATCCCCTTGGTCCGATTTTGCCCATTAACAAACTTGACCGAGATTTTATACCCCTTGATTTTATGTATCAGTTTGAAAGAGATTGGTGAAGAATTGTGGAAGTTATCGTGTCCAGGAAAAGTGATATATATATATATATATATATAGATAGATAGATAGATACTTAGATAGATAGATATATATATAAAGTTTTTTACTGAGGGTGGTTTTGGGTTCTAGGGGTCATGATCGGTGTAGATCTGCAAAACATTTTCAGAAATTCCAACATAGGAACGACGCCAATAGGTAGTATTTCATACGAAATCTACCTAAAAAGAAAAACTAAACAATTTCAAAAACAAAAAAGCTTTCGAAAATTTCAAAATACTATATATATAATCTATAAATTGATTGATAAATTTTGCCAAAAAATTACTACGTATTTCTACCCACATTGAAGCTTAAAAAATATTTAAGAAAGAAAATATTTTTTTCTTAATTAAACAAATTTAAAGAATATTGATATGGAAGAAACATTTATTATTTTTATTTAGCGATAAATTAATTACATTTTGAGTTAAACTACTTTTGTTTCATAACGACATTTATAGGGTTGTCCTATCTAAAAATTTAGTTCAAACTGGCAATTTTAACAGCATTTTATTAATGATCCCCTTCCTTTACCGTAAAATGGAAGGAAAAAAATATTTATTGAGCTTCGAAATAAGAACACGTGCCAATTTCATGTGTTTACGTAAAAAATTGAATTGATGAATGCGTCTTAAAACTGCCAGATTTATTTGAGAATATTAATATTATCAAATGGAGAAACTCAAAAGGTGTTTGAAGTGGAATATCGCATTCATTTTGGGTTAATATAGATAAAATAATTAATAATTTACTAAACATGTGCAAAAATTTACACGAAATAATTTCCTCATATATAAATAAGTTTTAAAAACTTCACCTATTCAAATATGATATTAAAAACATAAATAAAAAGATATTAATATGATTCTTAAATAGGGCTAATGTAAATTCTCATAAAAATCCATCGAGAAATGCATGAATAAATTTCGTTCCAGAATTTTTGTATTGAGTTAAAAAATGTTTCTTATCGGTCCGGAATTTCCATATGCATTAAATTTAACGTATGAAAAATAACAACAACAATAAAAAAAAAAATAATGGAAATGTTCTATAATCAACCCCACCCCGCGCCAGTATTATATTAAACATTTCAAAAATTTTAAGTCAATATTCTTTACTAAAAGCTGAATGACCTATTTCGGTAAACTCTGACAATTAACTCATAATAGAGCCTTTGTGATTCGTGCTCACATAAATAAATACTTTTTTATTTTAGAAAATTAACTAAAAATAGATATAAAATGTATCTTTATCATGGTGTTTCGTTTTATCTATAATGCACTTTATAATTGAAATTGATGCATCTTTTAAAAATTTTCTGTGATTACAAGTTTAAAAAAAAAGAAAAGGAAAGAAACAAGAATTGAAACAAGGCAAACTAAATTTAAATTTTAAAAAAAGCCCCACCAGTGGCCGGGAGGTTCAGCTCTCGTAGATGGTAGACGGGAGGTGCTGGGTTCGAACACAATCGCGCCCGTCGGCCTAATAGTTCGGAGTTTTCCGTGTTTGTGTTCGAACCTTGGATTTCCTTGTGTAAATACGTGTTGGGTTCCCTTAGAAAGACACCCAAGGAAGGCACCTCCCCTTTCTGGCCTATATCCCTCGTGTTGATAATTGCTCGTCTTAAAAAACACACAACACATGATAAAAAAATATGACGATATTATATGAATTTATCATATTTTGATGTATATTCATATCTTAAAATGGTGAATATGTGAATGAATATGAATGAATATATATCAAAATCTTGTATTACTTCGATAAAAATTATTTTTAAAATACGAATTCCCATTTTGATTTGCTTTTTTAGTTGGGTTCGAAAAATCCTTACAAGAAGAGATTTTGTTTTAACCAAAAAATTTCAAAACTTTAAGCTGTTTTGCTAATTATTCACTTGCATATATATATTTTCCCCCCTACCACACTGCAAGTCAAGACATAGGTTCGAGAAATTCCGTCCTTTTGTTAATGACTGTTGGAATGACCAGACTATATTTCCGCTATTTATTCGGTTTCCATCATACACAAAAGAAGAAGGGAGTGAAAACGGGTTTCAAATCATTAAAGTACTGCGTGTACATTCTTTCTGGTATCAGAATATTTCTTCGAACCCCATCTGGCTGTAAAGACTGAACAAAAATGTACACTGAGATTCCGTTCAGATGGAAGAAAATTCTATTCGTTCATTAGAAAATTTTGGGTTCGTGCTACTTTCTTTTTCTTTTCTTTTCTTTTGTAATTTTCTTCATATTACTAGAATGAACAAGAAATTTTGATATCTTACTTTGGCAAAAAACAGTGTCGCGTATTTTAAAAATAGTCACTCTTACTTACAGATCTTATATTTTACGGACATTTACGTAATCCTTCTATATATAAAAAAAGTTTTGATTTGGAACTGGACCAATGAAAATCTGCGTAGATAGTCCCGGCAGATCGGCATCCAATTTGAATGCTTAAGCATGGCCTTTCTTCGTTAACATTTAAAAAAAAAACTGTTGCATACAAAAACATGAAAATCGGTAGTATTGTAGAGAAATGTTTGATAAACACGCTGATACAGAATATCAAATCGAAGAATTATTTAAAGAGGTATTTAATGCCAAAGTTGGACAAAATCGTTCCATTAAAAAAGTTTTATAGGAGCAAAAATGTACATAGGAATTTAATCATTTTTAGATCATTTTATGCGTCAGAATTTCCCGATGTGCAGACTGCACTTAGTTTTTTAATTTGACTGATTTTTTGAGGTTTTATTTTTATTTTAAATTCAAATTTTCAGCATTTCGAAATATATTTTTTACGTATTTTAGAAAATTGTATTAATTTAAACTGTTGCCAACTGCATAAACAGCGCAAACAATAATGTTTGCTTCAAATTAAAAATTTATTTTACACGTGACCATTATAAACAGAAAATATAAAAAGCAGGAACTCATTGAAAATTACGTCATAAAAACTATACTTACACAT
This sequence comes from Maratus speciosus, assembly GCA_963932465.1. Taxonomy (NCBI): domain Eukaryota; kingdom Metazoa; phylum Arthropoda; class Arachnida; order Araneae; family Salticidae; genus Maratus; species Maratus speciosus. The sequence continues at coordinate 278,168,345 of OZ010793.1, forward strand.
GAATTTTAAAAGAGAAAGAATATTGTAACATAAGAAATTCATTAACATGAGTTAGAAGTCTTAAATAGGAGAATTTGCCTCACATTTGCGTCACATTACACTTATTATGTAAAATGAAGAAAAAATAATATTGCAAAAGAGTTTAAATTTAAAAATTGCGCGAGACATTTATCTCAATTTTAAGATGATCATAATATTTTATTTCTAACAAAAGTATTTTTACGTGAATATTAAAAAGAGAAAGAAAAGTTTGGTGAAAATTACGTCAGATTATAATTGTCAGATTCAAATTATAATTCAATCTTCCGAAATCTTTTTAAAGCCGACCAAATTAGCTTGCTGTTAGAGTTTGCGGTGTCTGAACGGGGGTTGACGAGCATAGCTCGTAGGGGGCAGAGCCCCCTAGTAAATAAAAATAAAATGAGTTCTTAAAAAGACAAAAACCAAACAAACTAGAAACTGCTTTGTCAGAATTTAGTGATGTACCCGGTGAAAAAATATATAAATATAGGTAGTACAAAGCATATTTCAGCTTTAAGACTTAAAATACCCGCTTTTACTTTATATAAAATGATGTTATTAGCACCCGCTGTTGATTTTCACATTTACGACCCAATCTTAAATAACATGTATAGAAAAGAATTGGTATGACGGCACCAGTGTTGAATTCAGGGGGTGGCCCGGGGGGGACAATCTCCCCGGAGCATCGAGATGACCCCCCCCCCCTGAATATTTGAGATTTTGTGTATTCAATGGTCAAAAAGTACAATTTCCCCCCCCCCCCGGAACTGTATAATGCCCCCCCCCGGAGCTACAGAAATCCCTCCCAGAGAAAAGTGTCTGTATTCAACAAAGGACGGCACTATAGCGGAATAACGCACAAACTCAGCAAAAAGCCATGTCGTCATTCAAGAAACTCGAGAAAAAAATCAGTTATCGATTCACAAGCCTTTCATTTGTTTGTAACTTTAATATGGATACTGAAAATTAATACAGTTTATAATAGCTCCATGTTTTATCAGTAATCATTCATTTATATTTTTTTCAAAATTCGGAAAACATTATTATACATGGATTAATAAAATTCGAATTAAGCAAATGCGGAGAAAAAAAGAAATACATATATACTTCAAAATACATTTTTATAACAGACGATATTCTTGGCGTAGCACTTATTTTATTTTTTTTAATTAGTTTTTATGAGAAAATGGCAATTAAAAGATATAGTAATCTACAGTTTTCCCTTTACTTCCTACAGAAATAGAGTACTCCAGTTGCCATCATTACAAAAGTGGCTTTACAATTTACAAAAAAAAAAAAAATCAATATCTCAAAAAATCCCTGCCGGCCCGGCCTTCAGGCGGAGGTAGATTTCGAAGTTAAGTATACTGATTTCACCAACAAAAACTAAATCATGATTAAATATAAATCCACTTTAACAGTTTTATCTGGCCGCTTTGACGAGTTTTTATTTCAGAAAAAATATGAAACTTGCTGACGTGATTTTTGAAAAGATTTATAAGCGGCATGTGTTTTTATTTTTCTTTCAATTAATTAAAACTTGATTAATAAACAATTATTTTTTCAGTAGGGCAATATTTTTCGTTTCTAACACAATCGCTTCGGGAAACTCTGTCCAAAATGCCCACTTCAACATCATTTTTTGAAATATATTCTGCCTCTATCAAAAAATCGATTATTACCGTACATTATATAGTTTCCGAATAAGAGAATCAACCAATTGGACACGTTTGAGAGCAAAAATGAATTTAAAAATGAATCAGAAAATAAGCAGTTTGGATTTGAATACACCCTTAATAAGATGATTTTTTTCTTCAACATCTATGCATTTTTAATTTGTTTTTGCTGAAAGAATTGGTCCTATCGAAAACGTGTCTGTATAAATGTTGAAGACAATATTAAGAAGATATATGATAAATTCATGGGAATTTTATATCTTGAGAATTGACGAAGTTAGGAATTTTTTTCTCCCAAAAACCCTATTTTTTGCGGCTCTTGAGCCCATTTTTAATTTTATCAAAAATTTGCGAGACATAAATTTTTGGCCCTATTTTTAGAAGTAATAAAAACTTTAAACTGATTTGAAATGTACAAAAATTAAGAAGTTACGAGGTTTTTTTCGGTTTTCACAAAACCGCTCCCTATTTCCATCCGCTTGGTCCGATTTTGCCCATTAACGAACTTGACCGAGATTTTATGCCCCTTGATTTTATGTATCAGTTTGGAAAAGATTTGTGCAGAATTGTGGAATTTATCGTGTCCAGAAGAAAGTGGTATATATATATATATTTTTTAATTTGTTTTGTTTTGTTTTTTGTTGGTGGTCAGTAACGTTTAATTAATGGTTATATATATATAACCATTAATTAAACAGTACCGACCATCATCAAAAACAGCAATATTGTAAAATGACAATAAAAATGGATACCACAAACCTATAATATAGAACTGTATGTATAAAATAAAGTGCCTTATACATAATTACAAGAATTAATATGGAAGGAAAAAAGAAGAATATGGATACCAAAAAAAAATTGAAAAACTTATATATTGAATTACGTTTTCAAGAGTACAGAATTCAATGATGTAAGCAAATCGGTTGTTTTCTGTGAGAAAAAACTAAAAGCTGATTTTTTTTTTCTCCTGCACCCAAACAACCAATATGATCAATAGAATAGTTTCAAGATGAAAACAGAACATTATCAAATGGCATAAAATGGAAAAAACAATACAACCCATTAAATATTTAATTTATAGCATAAAAAATAGAAATATTACACACCATACCGAATAATAACCCAGTTGATTTTCAAAATATCCACTCGCACATGGTATCCGAGCATGATAAGATTAAGGTGAATAAAACAGTTAAGTTAACACAGAAATTAAAACTATGGATTCAGTTAATTTATTTTGAAATACCGTGATAAAAACATTTAATATAATATAAATAGAAAATAATTACATTATTTAAAATACCTAAAAAAACACTTTTAAATTGTTCAATTTCAATTTTACAATATTACCAATATTCAGCGTTTAATACCACCTGGTGTAAAAAATTAAAATTATTACTTTAACAGAAGCTTTAAAAGACAAAATTTTTTAGTGCTGCCATCTATTATATTATTTTAGAAACAATTATTATTATTCAAATGTCACAAGAAGAAAATAATAAAAGCTAATGAAATTAAAATATATCATCTGCATTAATACGCTAATCCTAATATATAAATAATAATCTACAATATATCATTATTAAAAAAAAAATAAATTAATTAAATGTTAATAAAATACTATCAATTTATTCTATTACCAAACCCATTTAATCTACACTGAGAAAGTAAATAATTTTATAACATTGATAATATATAGAATATAGCTATATGCTATAACATAAAATAAATTATATATAATATAAATATAAAAACTTTAAGAATTACTATTAAATTTAAAATCTAATAAATTAATTAAATGAACAGGGAAAAAAGATGTTTATAGAAGATTGTCAGATTCTAAAATTCCCAATAGCCTAAAGATTACAAATATAGTGTGTGGATTACCTTCATATTAGCCAAAAAAGCTAAAAAATATGATTGTGACAATCAAACACATTAAACCGATAATTAATCATGGAATACAAAGTTGAAAATAAAACAATATTAAAAAGTATAGAGGAATAATAATAAAAACCAATTACCCAATTTTAATACATACAGTATAACAATAGTTATATCAAATAAACTTATATGCATATTAATCACTATAAAAATGGTATACTATTATTAATTAATATGACATTGTCCTGAGTAGACTAAAATTTTAAATCAAGTTATTTTTGAAATTGATAAAATAAGCTAAATTTAATATGAATTGAAATAAAAAAAAAGAAATGTCACCATTTACATATAAAACATCCAATCAACATCCATATAATATGCGTAATAGAAATATACAAAAGCCCCATCATTTTTTTAAATTAACCATTGCGTATTATCCAAACAACTCCACCCTCCTCCGTACTCTAACATTTACCCACCCAACCATCCTATAGTAATTTTTTATTATTATTTTACAATTTTTAATTTTTTATATAAATATCTTTTTTATTTTACAATTTTTTTTGTAATTTCGTTTACGCATGTGTTATTTTTTTTTTTTTTTTTTTTTTTTTTTTTTAAGATCCTGTAAATACTAATTGTATATTAATGACTATATGAATTTTTTGGAAAACCATGATTTAATGCTTCATAAATTAGTTTTTTAATATTATTGTTAATTAGATTAGAAGAACATAAACATTTTATTCTATATAAATGTTTAAGTATTATATTTCGATATACAGAATGATGAAGACAAGATTTAAAATTTGTAAATGTATTAACTTTGAATTTAAATTCTTTACGTTTATCATATAAATCTGTTATTGTTTTGTTGTCTTTTATTGTAATTTTAAGATCTAAGAAATTAATTGTATTGTTAGATAAGAGGTTTTCCGTTAATTCCAAATTAGTGGGATAATCAACTGGAAATTGAGAAATTTTAGATTGATCAGTGGCAATTAAAATTATGTCATCAATATAACGATATAAATGGAGATTATTATTAGTAAAAGTACGTTCATAGTGATATAAGTATAAGTCTGATAATAAACTGGATGTACAACCACCTTGTGGTATACCGACGTGCTGTAAATATAATGTGTTATCTAGCAATATATAATTATTATAGATAATGAAGTTTGTTAAATATTTAAAATAAGCGATATCTATATTAGATGTAATTCCAGTTTTTTATAATACTTTTTAAATAATGCATTTATAATATTATGTAAATCTAATAAGTCTATATTATTAAAAAGATCTTTGAAGTCATATGTCGTTATATTATATACACAATGAAGATTTTTTAAAATATTGACCAGTTGATAGCTATTTTTTATACAATGTGTATTGTCATTGTTTGTAGTAAGTATATATAATTGATTAAGAATTTTTAATAGAAGTTTATTGACTTTATTATTATATGTATTGCAACCAATAGTTACAGTCCTAAATTTAATTGGAGTTTTATGAAATTTGGGAATAAGAACTAAATAAGGATAATTAAAGTTAGCTAATATAATATTTAATAGTTTATAATAACTTTGAATTAGTTTTTTGAAAAGATTTATTAGAAGAAATACAGGTTGTAATAAGTTGGGATAATAAGATTTACATATGATTGCATAATTATTAGGAGATTTGTCTACATATGTAATAACGTAGTTTTTTTGTAATTTAGTAATTTGTTGGAAAAAATGCTTTGTGTTAATAGAAACCAAATCAGAAATATTATTTTTTAAAGCCATAGTTAATTTTTCAATTACTAATATTTTCCATTGATTAAAATATTCAATAGGTTTATTGTAATAGATTGAAATTTTATATATAAAAATATCTATATCATATGTAAACTGTTTGATAATAGATTTAACAGTAAATTTAGATGGAAGTCTATATTTAGTACCATAACCCATTAGTTTTTCAATTTAAAATCATTAACAATATTAAGATTTCCAGTGATTATATGTCCATGATCATTGTTTATATTTTTTTTAGATTAGGGTCATTGCATTTACGCGGAAAATTACTTGCAGCAGATGTATTTTTTGAAAATGTATTGTAGTTAAAAATCTTTATACCAATTGTATTCGGATATTTAAAGGATTTTGATATATGAAGATTATTAATAGGAAAATAACAGTTTTTATCATTAATTATAGAATTGATATTAATTTTATTAAATATATGATTTGAAAAAGTTATTATCATTTGAGTATTCGTGTTTTGAATTTTATGTTTTTTTTTTTTTTTTTTTTTTTTTTTGTAAATTAATATTTAAAAGATTAACCCTAGTCATAATAAGATCAAAATAAATATCAGAGAAATGTTTAGAGAAAGATTTACTTAGAAATACATTTAAATGTTGTACAATCTGTTTCTTTTTAATAGCAAATATGTATTTTCGAATTAATAACCAGTTATAATGTTTTAAATATTTACTTTGAAGATCATTAATTTTAGTGATATATTTTTTGGAAACTACAACTGATGATGAACAATTTCCACGTTTGTTTCGTGTTGTTTTACAATTTATATATATATATATGTATATATATATATATATATATATAGATAGATAGATAGATAGATAGATAGATAGATAAAGTTTTTTACTGAGGGTGGTTTTGGGTTCTAGGGGTCATGATCGGTGTAGATCTGCAAATTTTTTTTCAAAAAATTCAACATAGGAACGATCCCAATGGGTAGTATTTCATACGAAATCTACCTAAAAGAATCAGATGCTGTTTTCAAACAATTTGCAAAAATAAGTACTTTTTTTTTTTTCTGTGTGACGGTATGAAAATTAAAAATGTGTGATGCTTAGATGTTAAAAAATTTGCAGTAGAGAATATCAGTATTTAACAGTACAATGTTAAATCTGCTTCGTTTTACGGCTGGCTTATGTAACGTAACGTTATTTTGAATGGACGACACTTTAATTGCTGCCCAAAAGAAATAGAATATCGGGGCTTAAAGGAAAAAGAAAAACACTTTTTTAAGCCTTCAATTTTTATCTTAACCCTTTGTACTTGAAAGGTGACTCTCCGAGCACTGGTGTTGCCAGGCGCCCGCGTAAATCAGCGCTTCAAATGCTCCGGACACCATTAATTTCTTACAGTTTATTTCGACATCTTTAATCGCAGATAATTATGACATGAGATAAGGCGAAAAAAATGAACTTAAGATACCGGTTTCCAGAGCATTTGGAGGCCCGGATTACGCGAGACACCTGGAAACACTATTGGTGAATGAGAGTCATCTCCCGAGTAGAAAGGGTTAAATTTCACGCCTGGCCTTGATTATAAAAAATTCACTGCCTTTTTTCAGCTTTAGAAAACTTTAGGAAACGAGTGATTTTAATAAATATATATATAAGTTATATATATATATATATATATTATACTTATATATATATATATATATAAGTTTATATATATATATATATATATATATATATATATATATATATATATATATAAATATATATTTTTTACTTTGTTCCTTTTTTTACATTAGCAACATGAATAGAAAAAAGCATTATTTAAAATTTCTAATCTAGGGGAGGTAGGGTTAATTCGTTAATTGGGATCAGGGGTACTTCAGGGATAATCTGTAACACATTTAAAAAAATTGACCATGCTAATTATGAAGTCAGACCAATATTCTACATGTGCAATTTTGTGCAGAGAAAATGAATGTTTCTGCAGAAGTAATCACTGTTTTTCCAGAACACAAAGAAAAACGTCTGTAAAGGTGAGAATGTTTTAATTAAAAAATCCCTGCCGGCTCGGTCTACAGGCGGGGGTAGATTTCGAAGTTAAGTACTAAATTCACCAACAAAACTTAAATCAAGATTAGAGATAAACCCAGATCCTTCACTAAGAATGAGTTCTAGGGAGCTAAACTTTTTGTGAAAATTCTAATACACACGAAAACACACACGCATGTATATGGAATAGGTTTAATAATGGATACAGCAAATTCAGAGAACCTTAAAATGTTAAAATATGTTAATATTTCCATAGTCGGGTTTTTATCATGTTTTAATACGTTTCTTCAAATTCATATAACGTTACATATTCACCTGCTGAGGTCCATTATATTTCCAGTATGACGCAATATACATATTTTTTTAATTCGTCAGACTATTTATTTTATTTTAAGTTTTCATGCAGAAATCTTGCTCTAGAAAACTTATGAAGACATATGAAATTTCATAAATTCCAAATACCCCCCCTCCCCCTCCTCACCCTCCTATTTTTTTTACCCTTTTCACAAAAGTTCCAATTATAAGCACCCCTTAAAATCATTAGAATTTCCTATTTGCTAAAGAGGGGCTTACTTTTGGTACTTAATATAACTTATTTTAGGAGCATCCTGATTCATTTACTTTTATAATTTAAGAGAAAACTATAATAGCTCTGCCATTTTTTAATTTTTATTTTTTATTTCCAATCTTAAGGCGATTCTCTAACTCTTTTCTCAAAAATGGGACACTTTTTGACACATTTTCTGACTCATTTTCAAGCGTAAAAGCATAAAATTGGCAGGCCAGGCTATTAACATAATTTGGAATCGAATGGCGTTTTGAATTTTTTGATAAATAAATTACTTAAAGTGTTATAAGCAATTGTTGATAGCAGATTTCCTCTTTTCCTGTGCTATCACGTCCGGCAATTCCGTTCAAATTGCAAACTTACGCAAGATTTTCTGAAAGATCCTCTGCTTTTACCAAAAAGTTGAAAAATACATTAGAATACATAATTACATAATCATAACACTTACCAATTCCATGCGTTTCCGAACAAAAATGAATTCAGAAAGGTGACATAAAGTATTTTCTTTTGATTTGAGAACAACCGTAATTCTATAAAATTAAGGGCTCATTTGTAAAATAAGTAAATAACAAAATTTAATTTCGAGATGTGAAGACTCGAGTTTTTTAAAGAAAACTATAACTATCCTCTCGTGAACTATCGTGATTGTTTCGTCTAAATCAGCTAATGTGTTAAAGACTGTATTCTCAATATCCTCAGTTGCACTTATGTACCACACATTTTGTATGATTCATTTTATTTTATTGGATTTATATGCAAGAAGTCTTCTTTTCTAAAATTTATAAAATTTATGGCATAACTTTTGAAACTCATATGTTATATTATGATATATATGATTCAAAAAGAAATCTTGTACATTTAAAAAGATGTCATGATGTAGTTAACAGCTTTACACGAGAATAATAATAATAATCAAAATTCACAGTTACCATTTTTTACGCCCAAATCCTTCATATATGTTCGTCTTCAATCAGTGAATTGAATATTTCTCTAAAGTTATTGCTACTGCTCAGTTCAAAGTAATATTTAGAGCTACCAGCTTATGTTAAAAGGATTTCGTTAATAAATATGTAAAGTAGCATACGTTACAAGTCTGATTGATATGTTGCTTTTGTATCTAATTTTATTCGGTCTAATACTCTTAATTTTTTAACGCTTTTAGGCTGTAGTTTCATAGCTGCCAACTTTTATACTTTTTTATTACCGCTATTTTTTTAAAAGCATTTTTTGCATTATCTATCGCCAAATTTCGAGAATTAAATAAAGGGAAGATTGTATTAAAGTAGAGTAGCAGAAAAGCGCAAAAGTTGGCAGTTTTATCGCTACCATATCTACTTTATCAAACTACCTTTTCTATGTTAAAGTTGAAAGGCCTATTAACTTAAAGCATTCAACATTTAAATTAGTATTTATTAATATCCGAATAATTAATTATAGGAATATGTTAAAAATTTATAAAGGATTTGATTCTGTTACAAAGTAATAGATTTGCTCCAAATCTCTCAGTGTACTCCTAGATTTTTTGAGTATTTTTCGGTTTCTTATTTTCCTGGTAAATATTTTATTACTAAGTATTTGGGTTAGTGATGTTTGACAACTTTCATTTCTTTATCTAAGCATGTCATTTTATTTCTTCTTATTTTTTTTTTTTATTTTTTTTTTTTGTGTGTGTGTGAGGGGGGGGGGGGATGCTTTTCTTTCTTTTTTTTCTTCAATGAAACTAGCATGCCGACTTTTGAAGTTGTTTTCAATCGAAGTACCCATACCAATAGCAAACAAACAACAAAAAAAAAATCACATGTGTTTATTGCTTCTGTTATTTCTCTTTTATTGATGAATAGGTTCTTTTTTTATAAATCCTTGAAACATCTGAATGCTAAAGTTTTGCCTGCTGGTGCTACTTATTATGTCGATTTTTCCAAGACAAGTATTTAATAAATATCAAAAAATATAAAACAGTACCCTTTGCAACTGAATATCATTCCTGGGGATTTATTATCCAACACTTACAATTACTGTTATATTGCCACAGAAAAATACTTTCAAAAGGCTCTGCAGAAAAAGACCTGATTTTTCTTCTTTTTCTTTCTTTCTTTTTCTTTTCTTTTTTTTTTTTTTTGTGCAGGATAGATGGGAGAAATCTCCATATACATAGAGGGTAACGCTTGTACAAAATACTAAGAGAATAATACTAATATTGCATTAATATAATGTTGAAAGTTGATTTATACCATAAGTGAGCTATGTTAAGTATAACGTTTGTATCAAAATAAGTCTAATTTTTGCTAAACAAAGACACTTCCGTTATGAATATTAAAGGCATAATTTAACAATGCAATACGACTTACATTATACAAAACTGTTAGCTGATTTTCAGCTAATTATATTTTTTCAAGCATGAAACATGGCCAATTTGATTTTGAAAAAAAAATATTTGACATATTAAAATAATTTGGTATGGAGTTAAAACGGCAATCGCTAATCTTTAATAAATTTGATAGAAATTTGAAAGAAAAATATTGGAGGAAGATCTAATGAAATGACGAATTTGCTGATTTCTTTTCTTATGTATTATTTCTTTTATATTCATGAATAGAAAAAAAAAACGCTACTGATGTATATTTTTTGAAAGCGCAGTTTCTGAGACTTCCTAAACTTAAAAAAATAAATATGCAATATTGAGAACCAATACACATTTTTAATAACTAACTCATGGGTCCACAGAAATAAAGTCAGTAAAGCCATAAGTAGAAATAAAGTCAGGAAAGTTATATTGACAACATAACTTTTTCATTCGAGAAGCCTGATTTTTATTTGAAACAATTGTTATATAAATCTACGAATCGCTTTACCAACATGTCTGCCCATAGAGAAGGGATCGAAATACTACATTGGTCTATATTTTCTTAAATAAAATTAGATAAAGAAAGGACTATAATTTAAAGTTGCAAACTTATTAAGTTAGAAAGCACTTGATCTAAAATTTTTGATACCACGATATTTTCATTAATTACGTTCAAGTTGAAATAGTAAAATCCCGATCTCTTAAAATAGATTTCGCAAAAATGGTGCGAAAAGAAAAAAAAAACATTTATGCATTCTAAATTTTCCTATACCAACGTTATTCTGGGAACTCTTCTACTACAAGTTCTCTAGTTTTACTTACTGTCGACTTTACTATGTTTTTCAAGTTGAAAGGACAAGTTTTCTTATCTTGGAATTGGAGAATAGATAGGGAATATGCTGTTATCTATTATGTTCCTGAACGGGTTTGCAAAGCATCTGCTAATCATTTAAAGGGTTCTTTTTTTAAAAAAGGGGAGGGTGTACGCCATAGACTTCTAATATAACCCAATTCCTCCTCTAAGGTGTATGCGCATATTTGAAAATTATCACATGTTCTACAGAGAGAACCCTTTATGGTTTGAGATTTTAAAAATTAAAGCAATCTGGATTTTTAATTTATGATTGCTTCAAAGGAATACTTACAATAATATTTTAAACGTATCTCATAGAGTCAATGGTGTATCTAATAATCCTAATTTCGCGTTTTTTGCTTATATATTCTTTTAATTTTTTTCCAATGACATTTTAATTTCATTATAATTATCTCGCAAGATTTACTCATAATAAAAAAAAATAAGAACGTACCTTAAATTTTGAAGATAAATCTACAAATTGCTTTTTTTTTTTTTTTTTTTTAACATCCTGATCTTACTTCAAAATTTAGATTAATTGCATTACAGATATTTCCGCATGATTATAATTCAAACAATGTATATAGATTTTATGTGGAATTACTCAATTTATGTATGTATGCACTTACCATCAAATTAAAGCTCTTGAATTTGATTTGTTTAAGATTAAACTTTTATTTACAATATCTCTGTAAAAACGGAAAATGAACTGCGCTAAAAGTGTAGTTACCTAAAAATATAATTGAAAGTAAGTTGTAAATGAATTTGAACATAAAATTTTAGTGAAAATAAAATAATTTAATTTAGAATGCTTGACATTTAATAAGGAACTTTTTGAAAACTAACATGAAGTCACTCTTTCAGTTTGAGAAAATATTTTTTCTCTATTAATAAAATATGCATTTGAATTAATATTTCATATTTATTTTATTTTTTTTTCAAATTTTGTCTATAATTTGATTAAGTGTCAAATTAAATAAATAAATAAACAAAAGAGACAGGGGGATACAAGAAGTCAAGTGAAGAAAGGAAATTTTGAATACGTCAATAGATTATATTGCGGCGAAGGTCAAAGGACTTTTTTAAGTGCGATGAAGAAGGGGGGGGGGGGGTATAGTAAAATTTTATTTATTTCAGTCTACATAAAATTAATTTTCCATTTTGATTTTTGATTTTCTTTAAATACTTTTTCCCTTATAAGAGATTCTCCAAAATAATTTATTTGTTGAGCAAATGGTTATGGTATCTTTACTCTCTATCGGTGTGTGTTTTTATTCAATCAGTGCTTCTTCAAGGAATAGATCAAGGAATATCGCTAACGAAAATGAATATGGGCGCTAGTAAGACGGAAAAGAAGTACAACATTTTGCATTTCAAATATAGCACATAATTTTGCTGTCCTAAATTCGTCTTGAGTTACACATTACTACAATGCAAATTAGTTAAAATGAATGTTTTTCTAGGGATCCACATTTAGAAATTTACTGTTTTAATAGATGCTAAAGTAATGCCAGGTATGTAAAAGTTACATAATTATAAAGTTTATAATGTTAATATTCTGTGGGGGAGGGGGGGTGACCAAAAGTTTATAGGCATATTTTCATCTAATAAGACAAAGTTAAATTAATCTATGAATGTGTATAGATTAATGAACAAATAGACGTGATTTTATCTTTTAATTTAATGCAGATTTAGTTAGGGGTTCTTTGACAGTTATGACAAAGTTACTAAATTTCAAAGTTCAATAAATCACAAAGTTACAAAATTTATAATGTTCATATTAAAAAAAAAAAAAAAAAAAGAAAAAAAAAAAAAGAAAAAAAAAAAGAAAAAAAAAGTTTACCAAAAGTTATCCGCAGTTTTTTTTTCTTCTTATAAGATAAAGCTAATCTCTAAATGTGTACATATATTAATAATTTTATCTTTTATTTTAACACAGATTTAGTTAATTGTATGCTATTTATGCAGATTATTTAGGAGAATATTCAATTTTCTAGCAATTTTAAAATTCTGCCTCTTCTATAATTTATATGAGAACGTGAGTTTCAAAACTCGCCTTATACAAAATTAAAAATATCGCATTTTCCCTATCAATATATTCTAATGGTAAATCTGCACAGCAGAACACAAGAAAATAACAAGAAACACAACTATCTGCCAAAAAGCTGGATTTATCCTGTATTTTTGCTATTAGATTCTTGGTTTATTTGATTTTCTGGATAAAGTTATTTTTGAAACTCACCTCCTCTCATATATATATATATATATATATATATATATATATATATATATATATATATATATATATATATATATATATATATGTATATATATATATATATATATATGTATATATATATATATATCTTTTTTCTTTTGTTTTATATTTACGATGACCATATTTCATTAAACTAGTTGGATATGCCAATTCCAAAACTTTCTTCTATCTTATACATAATATTTCAAAAATTAGTTACACATGTTAATACTTCAATATTATTAGTTCAATACTATCCCAACTTTGATTTTCATCTTAAATTTCTGCTTCAGTCAATTACACGGACTAAAAACGAGTTAATCAATATCATGATATTTGTTAAAATTAATAGTATTTGCTTATTCTGTGGTTATCAGATGTTTGCGAATAGCCGGCTTAGCAAAATGCGAGTTTCCGCGTCTGCACGCGCCGCCGATGGACAACAGAACTACGGAAAATCAAGAAAACATATAAAAATCGCTATCACAGAGCCCTTTTACCGCGCAATATTTCCAAATTCAAGGAGGGCCTGTTGGCCAAAGCCAAAATCATGCAAGAAAAAATTTGGTTCAATTGTATGCATAATTTTATACACTTTTCGATTGTACAATAAAGAAAATGGTACAGACATCGTAATTATAGCGCCCCCTTCCAGTGGAATTTTTCCAAATTCAGGGAGGACCTGCTTAACATCAAAAACTTAAAATAAAAATTTGGCTCAATTCTATGCATAACTTCATACACTTTTGGATGGTACAATATTCAAAATCACTGTTACAGCGCCCCCTACCGGCGATTTTTTCCAAATTCAGGGAGGATCTGCTTGCCATAGCCAAAAACTTAAAATAAAAATTTGGTTCAATTCTATGCATAACTTCATACACTTTTGGATGGTACAATATTGAAAAATCTCAAAAAAATCGCTATTACAGAGCCCCCTGCAGGCGATTTTTTTCAAAATTCAGGGAGGATCTGCTTGCCATAGCCCAAAACTTAAAATAAAAATTTGGTTCAATTCTGTGCATAACTTCATACACTTTTTGATGGTACAATGGCGACAGACAGACGGACACACGGACACAGACATTTTCTATAAACATGTTTTTTGAGATCTCTGACCCCTAAAACGTATAAATCCGTCGAAAAAAATTTCGATTACAATACTTTCTTCTATTGAAGATAGAAGAAAGTAAAAATATTGGGGCAGCAAATAATAAATGTTGATAACTCATCACTCTCCCTTCATAGAATAAATAGAAAAACCTTCATGATGGAACCTTTATTTTGCGAACAATCTATTTTTAATCCACAGCACATATTTATGTACTTTTTCTCTTTAGCAGATTTTGAATTCTGAAGCAAATTTGAAGTTTAAAATTAATATATATACTTACTATTTCAAAGCAAAAAATAAATAAATAAATAAATAAATAAATAAAAATGAAAATAAATTAAGAAAGAAACTTAATGCTATACCTTTTTCAAATTTAAAATCACTATATAATTCTGTCACTATTTCACAAAGATAATTGCATATTATGTGTTAGCTTCTCGATAATGCTTTCCCTTACCATTTACGGAAAAAAAGGAAATAAATCAGATTGTAGAAGAAATTTGCACATGTTGGAAAGTGCATTTATATTATAAGCAAAGATAAAAACTGTCTAATTTTTATAGACTTACATAAGACCATTTTATATCATTATTGATAATTATAATACCATTAATTTTCATTTGAATTATTACTTTTTCTTTAGAAGCGGTTAAAAGAACAACAAATTTCAATAGCACTATTTTTGCAGCTCATGAATAATAGAAATGTGCATTAATCAAATTAATTTCTTGATTTTCTTTTATTGATATTATACAAAATAAAGATGGAACCTTTAACTAGTAATACAGAATCAAACACAATATCGCTAATTCACTAGCATATTGCGGACGATAAATCCATATAAACATATGAAAAAACACCAAATATATATATATATATATATATATATATATATATATATATATTCGCTTACGATTTTGCAGACCTCTATAACACAATTGATTTGACAGATTTAAAAGATAAAATAGTAGATTTTTATAATACAAATAGTACTTTGGATGTTCATAATGATTTTTTCATAAATTTATTTCAGTTAGTAGTACAAGAAAACTACCTTTACGAAGGAAATACAATATTTAAACAGATTCGGGGTATTCCAATGGGGGGGGGGGGGGGGAGTTGCAGTTCCATTTTGGCAAACATTTACTTACATATATATGAAAGAAATAATAATTTAAACAGTAACACATTATCCTACAGGTATATAGACGATGTTTTGATAGTCAAATTAAACAATGATATTGAAAATATTGATTTTGCATATTATCCTACGTCACTGAGTCTGGAACCCTCCTCCCAGAATTGTAAAAATATTAATTTTCTAGATGTGAACCTAAGCATAGAAAGTGAAAATTTGATATCTAAGTTATTTGACAAGCGAAATGATTTCAACTTTAGTACCTTAAAGCTGATATATTTTGATTCCAACGTGCATCTTTCGATTAAAAGAAATGTACTTAGAAATGGATTAATACGAATCGAAAGACTGAGTACTAGAGTTAAAGATATGTTTAGTGATATTTTAGAGTGGTGCCGCTTGGGATTCAAGCATGGTTATCCTCGCAATTTCATCAGGAGAATAACCAGTGATTTTATTAAGAGTAGCAGGTACGGAACTGAACTGAACTCAGTGATGGATGAGAATGGAGGTTTTGATGAGTTGATTGATCTAATGAGTTAGAGTGATATTTTGGTGGATGTTGTAGTTCTGTTTAGTTTTTCATAGTTTTTCATTTTTTCAATTTTGGTCTTGGCGAGTGAAGGGGGACGTAGCATGCGTAAAGTCTGACTTAACCCTGCAGTGTATGTCGTTAGCCATACCGCTCGCCTTCTGTCCTGTTCTGTTATGTCTTGCAATTATATATATTTTCTTTAGTTTGGTTATTTAGTTTGATTTTAAGAGTTAAAGTTTATGTTGGTTATTATAATATTTTCGATGTGAGTTTCAATGCAGCTATGGTGAGTGATGGATTTTGATATTTTGTTTGTGGTTTTAAATAAATAAATATATATATATATATATCATATTTAGTTTTAAAAAACGCGATTTTCCTAATGAAAAAAAATACGAAACTTTTTAAATATATTTTTAATTGTAAAGAAAAAAATATTTTTAATATGATTTCTTATATCAAAAATGCCATATGCTTGTATTTTGTTGGTAAAAAATACAATGTTAAAATTTTGAAAGCATCAGTATTAAACCGACGATGTTCATTTAGTCTATACCAGAAAAATCAAATTAAATAAAAAAAGTTTAATTAACATTTTGTTTTAATAACACATATATGGGTGATATTAAAAAATGAAATTCCGCAATACAAATAACTCCAAATTTGATTTTAGGATAGAAGATTTTGATCGTAATTTTCTCATATTAATGAATAATGACACAAACGCCTTTAAAATTTAGCAATACAAAGTGATAAAAAATAATCATAAAAATCTGGCAAATAAGAAATGGTAGACCACACCAGAACAAGGAAGCCAAGATTGAATAACATATTCTTCTGTCAAAAATACAGGGTGTCTCTCCTCCAGCACCACAGCAAATCCATTTGACGCACGGGGCGGAAGAGATTGTGAATTGTGATATACCATTGGCGCATAATGATAACTGACAAAAAAAAAAAAAAAAAAAAAAAAAAAAACTAAATATTTCGGATTGAGCATCGGTCAGGAATGTTTATATGGGGTTGTAAAATTTATTTTGTTGGTTCAACATTTTTTCAATTGGGGAAGAGGGGTTCGATATTTTATTAAAGCTTAACATTATGGTATTAAATTGAACATTTCAAAAATCATAAAGGTAATATTCTTTATAGAAATTTAAATAAACTTTGATAATTAATGATTAATGAAACCGATCGGGTTCATACTCACATAAACATGTGGAGGGCTACTTCATTCTCTCGAAAAGACCCGCTCGCTAATGCTAATCCAATGAAAGAAATTTATAATGATACCTCGTTTGCATTTCAATATTTTTAAATGATAAATATATATCATTTTTATGATATGATATTTTATGACCCATATTTGATATCGATCTGTACAAAGGCAATCATTTATTTTTTCGATTTTGATTGCAGATTTTTTTTTTTTTTTTTTTTTTTTTTTTTTTTTTTTTTTTTTTTTTTTTTTAATGAGGATGCTTTTCTTTTCGAAACCGTTTCCGAAAATGAAAGTGTCCTAATTAAAAATACCTGTAAACAAAATCGAAAAATTAAAAAAAAAAATTCTCTTTGCACAGATTTATCTCAGCTATCCAATGAATAAAAAATCAATTAAAATATTGCAATTTTTTTTTCAAAGAAAATAAATAAACGCTTTATTTGTATTATTAATAATAATTTAAAATGTCGTGTTCCTTTACCATAATGTTTTGCTTTATCTGTTACACACATTTAAACATCAGTTAGATAATCGATGCATCTTTTTCACAAAGGTTAAGATTCAGCCAAATGAAAAAGGGGGAAGGGAAGAACAAGAAACAAGAAAAAACTCTCGATTTTCTAATATTTATTTTTAAAGTTGAAATTTATCTGAATATACAATAAAATCATGTATTATTTTAATAAAAAGTTTCTGGAAAATATGAATTCTTATTTTGAATTGCTGTCCTAATTGGATTCGAAAATCCACTACAAAAAACAATTTTTGTATTGGAAACAAAGGATGAAAAACATTTTCTTCTGAGAAAAATACAGGGTGTCTCATTCCAGACTAAACACAAATTTTCTCAAAGGTTAAACACTGAATGAACTATATTACAGTAAAATTTCAACAGACTTGAGTTGCATTGTTAAAATGCAAATATAAAACGCGAATTTGTGGAAGCTGTTGCCCTTATTTACCTCCAAACAATATTGAACTAGATGCTCCGTAATTATAAATATATTTCACATTTCATACGGTGTCACTGACCGACTTACAGATCACTCCCAGAACCTTTTTTTAGCGCCATTACATTTTACATATAAAATATAAATCAGACAAAAAATTCTAAAAATCTTTATTATTCCGTTTCCCGTTCTTTCAGGCATAGACACTCGCGAGCTAATGTTAAAGCTTTGGAAGGTTCTTTTCAAATATTTCGTGTGCATTTCAACTTTTTTATTTCTTTTTGCATTGAATAGTTGAGGTCGATCGCTCATTCACCCTTTTTTGATTTTGTGTGCAATTTTTTAAAAATATATAAAGTTACTCTTACTTTCAGAACGGGTTTCCGAAAGGGAAAGTGTCATCATAAGAAAAACAACTGCAGCCAAAATCGAAAAAATAAAAATGGGTGAATGTAAGGATCAACCACTGCTATTAAATGCAACAAAAATCATTTAAAAATACTGAAATGCAAATGAGATATTTGAAAGAATCTTCCAGAAGTTTAACATTCCCTCGCGAGTGTTTTCAACCTGCCGAGACGGGAGCCTCATCTTATTATAATATGCTGTTCATTTTTTAATTATAATAAAATCCGAGAAAAAAGCTGGCTGTGGAATATTTTAATGTTAATAGATAATAAATTTTCATCTGGTGGTTGGATAAATAAAGTACATTTTGTGTGCTGATTTTCGAAATACTTAATAATCACATTAAACAACATGAAAAAAATTAAACCATTTGGAAAAATGCCTGACAGAAATAATCAATGTTGTTAGAATTTGCAGATAAATTCAGTTTTGTAAAATATTTTATAAATATATCTATAGTACATTTTCATTTCATGAAAAAAATTACTTAATAAAAGAAAGAAAGTTATTTTATTTTATTAGTTTTTTATTTTAGTTATTTTTTATTTTATTAGTTTTTTTTTTAATTATTTTATTATTATTAGTGTTTTTATTATTACTAGAAGATCTAATCCGGACATCGCGGTTACAGAATATTCGTAAAAAATCTAATATATTTCTTCCAATTAATATATATTAAGATTGCCCACTAACAACTCCTAAAAGCATTTATAAGCCTAAAAGCATTATATAATATTTTACTTATTTATTTACAAAGTTTCATTTTCGTTATCGAATTATAGTTAGAAATAAATACAGGGCTATTTATATTGTGTAAATGTATACATTAAATGTAAATATTTATGTGTTTCGTAATCTCAAAAGAAAAGCGCAATTTTTTAATCTAATTTTTATACCAATATAACAATATACTATACATACATTTCTTCAGTCATTATTCATTGAAAAAAAAAAAAAAAAAACACATTTGATCAATTTCAGAAACAGAAATTATTTCGACAATTTGAAAACACCCTGTATATATACTCTATATTATGATTAATAAATTTTGCCAAAAGTTACTGTAGATTTCTGGTGACAGTCAGGCTATTAAAAAATACTTAGAAAAAAAAAAAAAAAAAAAAACATTTTTTTCGTAATTCAACAAATTTAAAGAATTTAAGAGTTAGGAAAATATTAAGAATGTTTAGTGAGTTTCAACATTATCTATAAATAATTAATGCATATGTAATGTAGTATTGCTGATATTAGCTATTAAATAAAAAAAAATATATATAAGCTATTTTTTTTATACCTGAGTAACTGTAGCAAAATTTACATGAAATTGAAAAAAAAGATTATGATTCCCATTTCATTTTTCTTTCTTTAAAAAAAATTTAAAGAATACATTCTGTTAAGGTATTATAATAAAAAAAGACATTATATTTTTCTTTATTTGAGACACCTTTTTAACGAGCATTTTTTGTTCACCACATGAAAATATCGTAAAAGTAGTAATAGTAATAGTTTAGTTATTTCCTAGTTCTTTGAAAAATATCTCAGAATTTTAATAGATGTATTTAAACAGATGTTCTTTATTACCCCCTTTTTTAGTTCTTTAGTATCAGTTCAAGTCCTTTGCCTGAAGCGATATTTGCACGCTCCGCACTCTTTGTCTACGATATCATCAGGCATCTGGTTAAATCAGGGGATATGGTCAAAAAATGTGCGACGCTAGAAACTCCGTTGAAATGAATAAGATACTGCTATTAGGAACACGTGTAGAAGGACATTCAGAAAAGACTTTTCAGAGAGTTTTAAATACTGTTTTGTTTTTACATTATTAAATAATAGAATTTTTTTAATAACATTAAAGTATTTTAGTATTAGTTAGATACATTAACGTTTCTCTTGTTCTTAATATTCCGTTGCAAAATGTAAAACTAATATCAATTTTTTTTTCTTTAAATATGCATCAAAAACAGTTTTAAACTATAAATCAAGATAAAAATTGCTATAAGTGACTTAAATCAAAGAAGTGAAAAACTTAGACAAGTGTCAATATCCTTGTTGATACAAACATTTTAGCAAAAATTTTTGAAAATTTCGCCGGTTGTGCGATGTTTTCATATTTAAACATACGTTGATCTAAATAAAGGCATTATGACTTTTAACTGTATTATTTTTATCACTTTTAGAAATTTGTAACTTCATTTAGTTGATTACAAGTGATTTTCATGCTTGCTTTTATAACAGTTTTAAAGTAGAATTTATAACATTCTGTATTAAAATTGACAATATTAACGAGATATTTAAAGTCTTACTCTAACATACAGTTCTTTTTTTAATTATAGACTCAGAGAAAAATTAATGCTTATTTGAGAAAATTATTTAATTCTTATTGATAATAAACTTTTACGAAAGATATATTCTTGCTCTAATTCGAATTCCATGAATCTAGGTATAGGAATAAACGAAATCTCAGACAAAAAATTATGGTGATTCGATGAATACTGTACATTTTCTACTGATTTTCGAATATTTAATAATCGCATAAAAAATCAAGACCCCCCCCCCCCCCCCCCACCACCACCACCACCACACACACACACACAAAATCTAGAAAAATGCCTCACAGCTACGACCACTATAGTCAGAATTTGAAGTTAAATCCACTAGCTTTGTAGAATAAGTTGCATATATCTACCGTACTATTTCATTACATTAAAAATACCACTTAAAAGAAAATCCAACGTTCTTTTAAATTTTTATTAGAGGATCTAATCGGATACCGCGGGTCACAGTACATTGGTAAAAACTTACTGTTTAACTGTAATAGATTTCTTAAAATTAATATGTTTTTAGATTGCCCACTAACAACTCCAAAAATAATTGTGTATAAAAAATATCAAAATGTATTCAAATAAAGTTTTGAAATTTATTAAAAGCAATATTTTTGTATTAGCACCAAGCCAGATATTAATATCCGAAGCAATCGGTAAGGATTTTGTTAATTGCAGCAGCCTTTTTTTATGATCATTTAAGTGATTTTAGTAAGTAGTTAGATTACTTGTTTATTAAATTTGTGCGATATTTATATTATTAGTACAATTTTTTTATTTATTTATTAAGTTTCAATTTCGTTACGGAATACTACCCGGAAGTAAACGCTAGACTATTTATACTGTTTCGTGTGTAAATGGGTTAATTTTTCGTAGTCAGAAAGAACAGCACAATTCTGTTATGTAATTTTTTTATTAATCTAGCAATACACTATATATATATTTCCCTTGGTCATATTTCATTAAAAAAATCTGTTTCAACAATTTTAAAGACAAAAAAACTTTCGACGTGTATATAATCTATAAATAGATTAACAAAATTTGCCAAAAAGATGCCTACAGTCAAGCTTAAAACATACTTAGAAAAAAAAAATCATAATTCAACAAACTTAAAAAATATAACAATGAAAAAAATATTAAGAATGTTTATTGTCATTCCGTTTATTTGTATTTCTTCTTTTTACTAAAATATCTAAATGAATTGCATTGCAATACTGTCGGAATTTTTAAATTGAAAATATTAATTTAATATACTAAAAAAATAGATCAAGTGATTTTATTATTGGAATTATAAATTATTTTAGGTATATTTAGCGCCATGCAGTGTCATGCCATTTTTCGAGCACACAATATTATTTTTCGCTTGCGCTGTTCCCTTTTCCGGGTGTGCCGTTCTATTTTTGACGATGAATAAGGTCTCATTCGGAAGGTTTAAACAGAATTTTCATATCGTACATTCACGTATCAATTCATATTCGCCTGTTTGAATAAAAATTAATAAGAAATTTTTTATACAAATAATTCTAAATATTGCAGTGTGAAAGGTTCACGTGGTGCACTTGTAATTTAATAATAAGTAGAGTTGTATCTGTACAAATTTTAAAAATATTTTTTATGTTTATTTAAGAATGGTTTGTTTCTAACAAAAAAAAACAGAAAGAAAAAAAGAAAAAAAATTGAAATTAAATACTCTGAAGTTCTAGCTATGAGATTATTTGAACTTCTTTGATTTAATTTAATCACTAGGACTAGGTTTCGATAAATTTCCACGGAAAAATTTTTCAAACAAAAGAAAAAAGAAGCATAATGTAAGTAAGCCGAATTTTGACTTTCTTGCAAGAAAATGAACAAAATTTTCACACAGATCATTTGGGGATCATCGCATATGCGTAGAAAAGGTAGAAAAAGCAATTTGCCTTCATTTTCCCCCCCTAGTAGTCTTCCCTTTTTAAAATATAAGTAAGCGGAATCCAGGCTTTTAGTCATTCCAAGCATAAAAAGCGTGAAAGTTTTAGACATAAATATAGAAGGAAAAGAAAACCTCCATTTAATAACTCCAATATTTTCATTAAGAGTGGACTTTGAGGGGAGGGAGATAAAATATCAGCAACTACAGAGATTGAAAAAGAAAAAAAATAATGGGAAGGGGTATGAATATTGATGAACAAAGGGTAACTTTACATTGTGGAGACTTTCCCAATAGGGGGTGGGGATGGAGCAGAATTAAGGCAATAACATTAAAATTTAAGAAGAAAATATTTATATTTTGAACACGATTAATAAGTTTTCGAAGTTTAATGAGAATATTCCTTAATGCCTTATTTCTTAAAGGGAAGCTTAGAAGGGCAATTAATGGGTTTAAAACTTCTTCCAGCATACTCAAAAACTTATGCAGTCAAAACTCATTGCATTAAGATAAATACATGATGCGTTAAAAAACGGAAGGAAAAACATAAAGAGCACCCACCTTATCTCGTCCCCCCTCCCCCCAAGTCAACAGAAAAACATTTTTTTATTACATATATATAGTATGTTCAAGAACTACTTTAAAACTTTATAATAAAAGTCCCTTTCTCAGTGTAAAAAACAATGAATGAAATACGTGTGAAATAAAAGCAGCCAAGTTCGTGTGTTACATTTTCTAATGTTACTCACTCCTATTCTTTTATTGTCATGTATCTCTCTCTGTTTTAAAAAAACGTAACTAATGCTGTCACCTCCGCAGTAAATGAATTTTTCGTGACCTAGGGCCTTACTTCGCTAATATTAAGAAAACTACTGCACACAAAAATATGAAAATGATAGCATTATAGAGAAATGTTTGATAAATACCCTGAAGAAAACCGTTTTTAAATAAAAATTTTATTTTAAGAGGTATTTAATGTTAAAGTTGGTCAAATTCGTTCTATTAAAGAAGTTTTATATTAGCAAAAACTATACATAAGAATTTAATCCTTTATTCTAAGGATATATATTAGAAGTTTCCGGTGTGCCGACTGCATTTAGTTTTTTAGTTTGACTAATTTTTTGAGGTCTTATACCATTTTAAATCCAAATTTTCAGCTTTTTGAGAGATATTTTTTATATATTTTAGAAAAAGTTATTATTTCAAATTGTTGCTAATTGTAAAACAGAAAAAACAACAATATTTTCTTCAAATTAAGAATATATTTGCACGTGACTATTATAAACAGAGAAAAACTTTCAAATTAGAATTAAATGATTACGTATTAAAATCAAGAAAATATTGAAAATTACGTCATAAAAACTATATTTACTACATGTGAATATTAAAAGAGAAAGAAAATTTTAAAATAATAAATCCATTAATCTGTGTTAAATGTCGTAATTGGAAGAAATTAAGTCCTATTTAAAATGACCAAATAATAATATTGTAAAACAGTTTAAATCAAAAAATATATTTACACGAGACATTTATTTCATATTTGGAGATAATCTTTTTAACTATTGTTGTGAATTCTAAGACAACGCAAATATTTCCTTTCTAACAGCAAAAGTATTTTTACGTTAATATTAAAAAGAGAAATAAAACTCTTGTGAAAATTATATTAGATATAAAACGATACATTTAAAATGTCTTATTAAAAAAATTTTCTTATAGCGTTGTTAAAAAAATACCAGGAGGATAAGACTCTGTTTACATAGTTCATTTTATATTAGCTTTTTTTTTTTTTTCGAATGTTTAACTCATCTTATTTAATCAAACATGAAAACAGTCAGTAGAGGTTTAACAGCAGCTGATCCGGCCTTAAAATTCCCAATCAAAAGGAAGTGAATGAAAATCCGCTTACAAGGAGATCGCCACTGATTTTCTAAATTATGTTTCCGTATTCCGCAATATTTTTGAAGCCGATCAAATTACCGTGTTTTTAGAGTTTGCGGTGCAGGGCCGTAACCAGCAAGGCACGTCAGGGGGGGGCTCTGAAAATTTTTGGGAGGGCTAACATCTTTTAACAATCTATATCTCTTTTTAAATTAAACACAGTAAAACCTGTGGATACGGGGTTGTCGGTAAAGAAACCCGGCTATAACATAACCTGTCTATAAAAAAAAAAAAAAAAAAAAAAAAAAAAAAAAAAAAAAAAAAGGTCTATAACCTGTCTGTAACGAATTTCTTAAACGAAAAATTTATGATTCTTTGAAAAAAGAAATACAAAACAATTAGAGGCATTGTACCGTTTGCTAAGACGAAAACCTATCTAAAATGGAATTTTCTCCCATTCTGTGTGATTTTGCATTAACAGGTCTAGTTTTATTTAATGGAAAACAGATTGCATCCAACATCTCATAAAAAAAGTAGCTTTATTCAAATTTTAATAAAGAAACATCGTGTACATTGTGTATAAAATTATCATAGCTTATAACTGTTTTCACTTTATTAAGCATATTTTAGAAAACCTAGTAAGTAAAAATATTTCTGATTAAAAATAATTTACGATTGGTATAATAAGTAAAAATTGTTAACTGTTTTTTTTTTTTTTTTTTTTTTTTTTTTTTTTTTTTTTAACTGCTTACTTAACAAAAGTGAAATGAAAAAAAAATCATGCATTGAATACTGATTAAGGTTGTACTTTACAATTTATTATATTACAGTGCATGCTATTGATCTCATTTAATTCAGTCCATTGTAACAGTAACAAGCAAACATAGTTCAGATTACATAATATTTCCGTAAAGTATAAATAGTAACTTTCTAAATAACGTTTAAAGCTTCGTTAAAATGTAGAGGATGTTCGCACATTTTTGTAATGATTTTGGATTTCTCTGTGATTTAAATGTAAATGAAAAACAGATAAATAAATACAACCTATATAGCATTTTTAATCGACTGATTTAAAAAAAAAAAATCATTGATTTAAATCATAAATTTTCTAAATGTTTAAAATGACATTAGAAAGTATAAAATTTAAGATGAACATAATTTGGAAAGTTTCTACAGGTATTTTGACTTATGAATACATAAAAAAAGCTTTAAATAATTGTTTTTAAGCTTAATTCCAGACTGTGGAAAAAAGTTTAAGAACAGTAATTTTCTAAAAAGCCTAGTTTTTATCTAACATAAAATAAAAAGGGTTTTATTTTAAAATGATATTTAAATCTAATATAAAATGCAATGTTATAATTTTCTTTTAGTAATAAAATTATTCATTCTTTTGTATAAAATAAGCATAGCAAGTATAGTAAATTTCTGCAAGTAAAAGAATAAAATAGCCATAACCTCATTTTCGCATTCTACTTTTGTAACAATAAATTTATAGCAGATAAAGAAGAATTAAAGAATGATATCGGCTGAGCCGCTATTGTAAAAGAATGTATAAGAGAAAAAGAAGCAATTGGTATAAAATATTAAGCACAGCAAAAGCTTCTTCAATAAAGGTGGAATAAATGTTTGTTATTTAAAATTTTTGAACTCATATATACCAAATAAAAATTGCTAGGGATTAAAAAAGCACCAAAACTATTTGAAACACTGAATGCTGGGAGACCCCACTGAGTGCTGATAATGCTACTGTTTATGGTTTGAGGATTTCAGATATAACATGGTTATTCCTTATATTTACTCTGTATGTGTATATGAATGGGTTAAAACATTTTCATATTTTATGCTAATCCCAAAATATTTTTCTGGGATTAGCATATGCATACATGTGTGTAGGTTCAGATTTAGGCGATTAACAGTACAAATGAAAAATGAGCTGCAAATAATATTTGTTAGTTTTGCTATTTGTGCTACTAATTAATGAAATCACTTATTTGCAGTTTTTATTAATTCTGTAATTATTTACTCTTTTCTCTAGGTAATTTTTTTTAGGGTGCCACAAACTGTCCTTTATAAAATTGGCAGAATGCGCCCCGCCCTTTTAAAAAATAGTGAAATTCACCAGTAGTGGTAGCCAGGGATTTCTTGTAAAAAACTTCCCCATTCCACAGTATTTCTAAATCCATGTGCCCAAGACTTTGCAAAAAGGATAAAACTTTATTTCTTTTAAAAAAAATTAAAACTTGTTATTTAATTGTATTTTTCAATTTGTAATTCAAAAATTATTAAAATTAATGACACTTTATTAACGACACTTAATTAATTAATGACACTTTATTATACTAAGAAACTATATACTTTTTTCCCCTTATATAATTACTAAACAGATGACTAATATATTTCCTCATGAAATAGCGCCCTTTTTTGGGACTAGCATCCTGCCCCTTTTTCTTTCTAGAATGAATACTAAATTATTAAAGATCATTTTAGTAATTAAAGCATAAAAATGTATATTATGTTCCTAATTACAGAGTTAATTTTTTGTTTAATAATCATTAATTTTAGTGTTAAACAATTTAATAGTAAATACAGTTATTAATAATTTTAATAAATGTAAATATCACTAGTTAGTACTTAATACAGTTTTACATAATTATTACAAAATGTTAATGTATATAACATTATTGTATGCTACTAATTAATGAAACTACTAATTTGCAGTTTTTATAATTTATGTAATTACTAATTAATAATAATTTTATTAATTAAAGTGTAAAATCACAGAATATATTAGCAATTAGAGGTTAAATTGGTTTGGAAACCTAAAACTCTTGGTAGCTATTCAGTATTTGAGCGCTGGGAAAAAAATCATAAAAATCCGATTTAAATAAAAAAAATCTGATTTTATCAAAATCCGATTTTTTTTATTTTTTTTCAAAAAAATCATGATTTTTTTTTATACCTAAAAATAGGTGACATAATTAATTATAAAAAAAGAGAAATGTCAAAGTTTACGTTTGGCTGGGAAAAAGGTACAAAATGCATACCCAACAAAGGTACTTGCTTATCACAGCTTATTATATTTAAAGTCGTATCTCATGTTTTAAAATAAAATCCAATCTCCACGCCTTTGCCGAAATACTATCACAAAATCTTTAAACATCTCTATAAGAAATGTAAACAAAATTATAAAATCTGATTTAGAGCTAATAAGGAAAAAAAAAAAATGTTCATCACCTAATGCGAAATCATGTTTATCAGCATAAAATTATGTAGAGATTTTTCCATGAAATTTATTTGGCAGGAGAAAAATGGAAATATGCAGTTACAATTGATGAGGCTTGGATATGTTTGCCTGACTACAATAGAAAAAGACCTAAAATGTTGGTTCAGTGAAAACAAAGAAAGATTTGCTATAGGTTTTATGGTTACTGCTAGATTCTCTTATAACAAAAAACTTAAAATAAGGTTAAAAGAAAAAAAAAAAAGTCAAAATTTACTCGGATTACTATCAGAAATATGTTTTAACAGCTGCATTCAAAGAAGACATTCCATCACTTTACCCAAACACTGTTCACTGAGTTAAATTCCAAAAGTATAAAGCTACCAGCAGGGCCGGATTAAGGGGGGGGGGGGCTACGGGGGCTGCAGCCCCGGTCCCCAACTCGCGATTGGTCCTTTACCAGTGGGTTAAGTTGTATAAAAATTTCATTTTAAAAATTACTTAATTTCTTTAAAAAAAAAATAGAAATTCTGAAATGCTAAAAGTATTCTGAAATGCCGAGAAAAAGCCGTGTTTCAAGGGTCAACATCCATTACCTTTTACTTTTGCAATTTTAAAGCTTCGTGAGACCGATAGTAACTGTTGCTAAGGCATCCGTTTAGTATTTTTACCCTCTTTCCCCGAGACAAAAGCAGAAAAACATCTTTATTCATCTCCCTCTTCAGCCTCAAAAACACATGTACTCAGCATTAAGTTTTCCAAGAAATTACTAACGAGCACAGACTCGACACCCCACTGCCGGAAATCTACACTTCCGATCTTCGGAATGACACTGACCAGTATCTTTCAACAATATTTTGTGTAAGCGACCATAATGATTTGTTTTTACATCTTTTCTTCTCCTGCATAAAGTCACTGTTAAAAGAGACAAAGAAGTGTGTGTTTTTTTCAAAGGGTGTGCTTTTTCATAAACTTTTATTTGAATATTATAAGAAGATTTCAGGAAATGTAATATTTAGAAATTGTTCTTAGCACTTTAGATCTCCAATTAGTCGAAATTAAGCATAGGGTATGGATTAGTCATTGGAATAAAATTTTAAAGATATGCGGAAAAAATAGGGGGATGCTTAAAACAGGGCCCTAGGGTCCCAATAAAAATATGAGAGTGTTTTGTCCGGGGAGAGGAGTCCAAGACTCAACTCTAAAATTTTGCATTGAGAATGCCAGAAAATTAGGGGTGAAAAAAGCATACCGCACAAAAAGTTCAAAGGGCCCCGAATCGGGCCCTACGAGATCCTAGGATGCCCTGGGATTTTAACTGGAAACTAGAAACGGGACAATAACTAAATGGAAAAAAGGTTCCAAAAATGAATATCGGATTAAGAAGGGGTAGTTTATTAACAATTTAGGGTGCAAAAACTTCAAGGGGCCAGGGACTTAACTGGCATGTAGTTCAGTATAAAGATACTTTTCAGTAGTTTTTAAAATAATCAGAGGATGCTAGAACTATGTTAAATAAAATTGCAAGCAATTCAGATCCTTTTTAAAGAAGCTGCACCAAAGGCCCCCAAATAGGCGATTAATATTAAAAATCGGTGGTAGCTGAAGTCAGCGAAATTTTTTTGTCTTCTTGTGGTAGCTGAAGGAGCTAAGAAGTTGTTAGAAAATAAAGCTAGTGAATCGGACTATTTTTAAGGGACCTGTAATAGGGGCCCAAAAGGAGCCAACTGATAGTTGAGAGCAGGGCCCTAACATGAAATCATGTTAAAATGTTTTAGTACTTCGCGTTTTAGATCTTCAATTAGTCAAAATTAAGCATAGGGTATGAATTAATCCTTATAATAATATTTTAAAGAAATGCACAAAAATGGGGGGGGGGGGGTATAACACTTAAAACATGGCCCTAGGGTTCCAGTTAAAATTATGAGAGTGTTAGTCCAGGAAGAAGAGTCAAATATTCAACTTTAAAACAATGCACTGAGAAGGTGAGAAAATTAAGATTGGGGAGGGGAATGCATGACACACAAGAAGTTCAAGGGGGCCGTACGGGAGCATAGAGGTGCCCCAGGTCTTAACTGGAATGAAGAAACGTGAGAATAACTAAGTGGAAAATGAAGATCGGATTAAAAGGAAGTAATGTATTAACAATTTAAGGCACAAAAACCTGAAGGGGCCCTGTACCGTGTCCCAGGTGT
The DNA here is from genome assembly GCA_963932465.1 of Maratus speciosus. Taxonomy (NCBI): domain Eukaryota; kingdom Metazoa; phylum Arthropoda; class Arachnida; order Araneae; family Salticidae; genus Maratus; species Maratus speciosus. The sequence continues at coordinate 278,198,649 of OZ010793.1, forward strand.
CGAGGACCTTAACTGGAATATAGAAATGGGGGAATAACTAAATGGAGATTTAGCCCCAAAAACGAAGAAGATCAGATAAAATGGGGCACGTTATTAACAATTTAGGGCATAAAAACTTAAAGGGGCACCGGCCCTTAAAAAATTAAAAATCTGTGCCTCAGGTGCATCAGGACCTTTCTTGGGCTATCCTCACCTAAATTGTCAGACTTATACATGCGATAGATTTCCCTAGCCATCGCGAACAGACACACACGCACACAGAGCGAAACTTTCTTTTATTAGTACAGATTTCATTATTTAAATAGACAGACATTATTTAAATACACACATCCTTATTTTATTAAAATTTCCATATTCATGGATTTTTCCTTTTGTACCATTTACTAAAACTCAATACGTATGGGTTAAATTGTTTAAGATGCTCACATTAATTTATTTAAGGTGGTTTTCAAATTGCTAGCTCAACAACGCAAAACTTACTGAGGCATTTTCAAACAAATTTTAAACTGGCGTAAAATTGACAGGTCTGACTATTGAAGCGATTTGGAATCGAATAACGGTTTCCATTTTTTATAAATTAATTACAAAGTACAAAGTTATAAAGTAATAAGCGATTCTTGTCATGTGACAAATATTTTACCCCTTTCTCGTGCTGCCGCATCCGGAAATTTCGCTCGAAACATTTACTTTGACAGTATTTTCTGAAAGACCTGCCTTTATCAAAAAATGGGGAAACGCCATTCGATGACATAGTTTCTGAATAAGAATACCTGCCAATTTTATGCGTTTCCGAAAGAAAATGAATTCAGAAATGTGTCAGAAAATAGTTCCTTTGAATTTGAGAACAGCCTTAATAAGATTTATCATACTTTGCACAAAAATGACTTATTTCATTAAAAATGAAAAATTTTAGCACTCATATTTAGAACTTTTAATTCATTCTGAAGATACGGATTGAATTAGAAAAGTAAATTTTCTAAAAATTTTGAATTGAATTTTTTTTTTAATCAGGAAAAATTGTTTTTTTCGTAATAAAAATTTATCTCACAGTTAACATTTTCTAACAAAATTAGACTGTTCTGCCCACTACGAGCTACGCTCGCCAATTTCGTGCAGACACTGCCAAAAATATTCTAATTTGTTCTCATTTGAAAAGTTTACTTGATTGCAGAAGTTTGATTACGAATAATTTATTTATTAAAATTTATCATGTTTTGTACAAAAATTGACTTATTTCAGCCAAACTGAAAACTTTTCGTATACACATTTAGAACATTTAGTTGATTGTCTTGGTTGAACTTAAAAAAGTAAATTTTCTGAAAGTTCGAAGAAGTTTTCATTTATTTTTATTATTTTTGTTTAAATGAGGAAAAAATATTTTTTCGCAGTAAAAGTTTATCTCAGTTACATTTTCTAACAAAACTAGAGGGTTCTGACCCATTCGAGCTACGTTCTCAATCCCACGTGCAGCAGACCCCGCAGTCTCTAAAAACATGCTAATTTGTTGTATTTTAAAAAGATATTTTGATTACGAAAAATTCGATGATATTATCACAACCAGTAGTGGTCTGCTGCAATCCCGTTGCTCTTAAGTTCTCTTTGGCTAGGAAATTTTTCGGTTTCCAAGACCGCATCCACCACTAACGCAATAGCTGACGGTTGTTTTCGTGTTAGATTAAGTAGGATCTATCAGACATTTGAAAATCAGTTTGTTTAAAATTATTTAGAGAAAAATGTTGTTGCCTCCCGGTCTTTTTAGGCCCCACCAGTGGCCGAGAGGTTCTGCTCTCGAAGCTGGTAGACGGGAGATGCTGGGTTCGATCCCAATCGCGCCCGTCGGCCTAATCGTTCGGAGTTTTCGTGGTTTTCTTCGAACCTTGGTTCTCCAAACGTTAATACGGGTTAGGTTCCCTTAGAAAGACCTCCACGGAAGGCACTCCCCCCTTAGGGCCTATATCCCACGTGCAGATAATTGGCCGACATAAATACAACCAACCCGGTCTTTTTAGGCCCCGGCTAGAATTTTTTTTTTCTTTTGGACTTTATAAGGAAATCGTTTTAAATATATAAATATGATATAATTTTTCACCATTTAATGCTTTTCGCACGCAAAAATTTAATTATTTTAAAGTTTTCTTTTCCTGTTAATATTCACGTGTAAATATATTTTCGATTTTCCAATTGAAAGTGTGCTTCACCAGTGGCCGAGAGGTTCTGCTCTCGAAGCTGGAAGACGGGGAGTGCTGGGTTCGAACTCACTTTCGCCCGTCGGTCTAATCGTTCGGAGTTTTCGCGGTTTTCCAAGCGTAAATATGGTTTAGGTGCCCTTAGAAAGACCCCCCATGGAGGTCACCTCCCCCCCCTTAGGGCCTATATCCTTCGTGCTGATAATTGTCCGTCATAAACACAACCAACCAATTGAAAGTGCTTGGAAATATTACTATTTGGGCTTTTTTTAAATATGATGTAATTTTCTCCATAAAATGCTTTTCACGTGTAATAATTTAATTAATTTAAAGTTTCCTGTCTTTCTGAATATTCACGCATAAGTATATTTTTCAATTGAAAAATGTTTGGAAATATTATTATAAGGAAAGGGAATGGAAATTTAAGGGTAGAATTCGATGATTATTTATTTATAAATAAAAAAAAAGGAGTTTTAAAGTTTATGTGCTGGGGGGGGGGGGGGAGGGGGAGAAGCGGAATTTTTTTGAGTCAGATGACAAAGAGTAATTTTGATGCTCTTTTAATTATTAATACAGAAACTTTATAAATAGGGAAAACATGTGATTTTAAGCTATGTACTGGAGCGGTGGAGGAAGGAAAAATGGGATTTTTTTTCTGGGGGGGGGGGGTGAATAATTTAGATGCTTATTCAAATATTGTTGCAACAAAACGACAAATAAAAGAGAAAAAAATTAAAGATTTTAAACTTCATGATATGCTTGGGGGGCATTGCGAAGTGCAATGGAAGAATTGTGATGTAAGTTAACACCACATCTAATGCCAACTACAATCCAAAATATTAAGTGCCTAGTTCAAAGCTGATTGTATGCTGATGGGACTTCGGCTGCTTCCAATACTTCAAGTGATATTATTATATTTCACACAAAGAAGGATAAGTATGTTTAAAATTTCAATTGAAATATTTCAATTAGTGTTATGAACAAATATCTGAAATTTGGATCACAGGTATAAACACCTTGTATTCCTCAGTGAAAATTGAATTTCGACCCAGGTTCATATATAAAGGTTGTTAAACTTTCTATGTACTAATCAGCTCATTCAGTTTGTCTCCATACATTAATTGAAAATGTTGTTACCACATATACATACATACATATATGCTGAAGTTCAAAAAATTCAGGGCCAGTGAATGGATGATTTCGATTGTACACGGTTTGTTGAATATCTACTGAAAATCTTGATGAATTACGTTTGAACTTTGAGGATGTAAAGAACATGTTTGACTATCTTTTTCAGTGAAGATTTAGTCGCGGGAACAATTAGGATGGCAACAATAAATTTAATAATAAACAGGGCTTAATTTGCGCCGGAGCCCACGGGAGCCCGGCTCCGGTATTTCTCTGTTTTTAGTAAATGTTTAAATATTGGTCGGAATTCACCGGAGCTCATAAATACAGGACTCCGGAGCCCCATGGAAAGCGCTCCCGAAAAACCTAAGCCTAAATTACCCTTTCCTATCTCGAAGCTTTTGCATTATTTTTGCCAAAACACTTATATGTAACGTAATGTGTCGCACACACAGGAGATGGAGATAAAACGGACTCGATTTTTATATCAGTTTTTGGTCTTGGACTGACTCGAGCTCAATCTGTACTACATTTAAATTCTTATTTATTCATGTACAGAAAAAAAAAACTTTTCGTCCTTTAAAATTACATATTATATTCTATTTCAAATCATTTTAATGCTGTTTTGATCAGAATGAAGGGGAAACAGAAATCGTGTTTTTCTATTTCAAATTTATGTCGGCGATGTGTTGATACGGCGCCACTCAAGAGACTGAATTTGCTTTCAGTTCGATCCCTTTTAGTGACAGTAGGAATTTTTTCTTATTGGCTGTTTTTTTTTTTAATTTTATTTTGATATAACATGAAAAGAATATTTTCTATTTTAGCCAACGAGCATCAGCTTGGGTTTTTGTTTGTTGGACGTTTATTGTCTTCTATTGCGTGCGACTATAAAAATCACGTTAGTGATTTTTCTATTTATTTTGTATCATGAACGGTACCCATGCTAAGGCTCTGCTCTGCACATTTACGAAGTCACTTTCATTTGTAAGTAGATATAATTGCCATGTATTGTTATTCTGATAGAAAGCAATCGAGCAGTGTTTCCTTTTTTTCTATAAAAGCGTCGATTCTTTCCGATAACGGTGTCAAATGTTTAATTTAATCTGATTTTCAGAGACTCACCACCACAAAAGATTGAAATCGATTATAGTTTAAGATATGCACTTTTTATAGGAAATTGTAAAACATTGCTCCATTCTTCAGCACATAAATATTAATTTCTGTAAATTTCCTTCATTTTTTCTTAAAAATGCATAGCTGCGATCTATCTCTTTTTTGAGTTAACACTATTTCTGAATCATAATCCTTGCCATATTTAATCGCAGAATTCTGCAATTAATTAACATTAAAATTAGGCAAAGATTTCTATTCAGGAGGAGTGATAACTAAAAAGTGGAACAGTTGATAGCTAAATATATGCTGATAGATATACTTGAAATTTTTATTTTGCTAAAAGAAGAAAAAATGCTTTAATTTTTGCGCATAATGTACGAAATATAAATATGCAGATTGGAGTGACAGGGGGGGGGGGGGGAGAGGGAACGGTACGGTTGTTGTACCGGTACAGCAAAATATTAGGGCTCCGGTACTTTTTTTTAATTAGAAATTAAGCTCTGATAATAAATAATGGTTGCGATAACCCATGTGACAGAAAATGCTCAAAAGGGTCTGTCACTGTAGCAAATGACTATGTGGGTCCTGTGAAACGTTTGTGTGCATTTGTGTAAACATAGCACGCATATTCGTGAAGGTTTTAACGTTTCTGAGAAAAATGTAAAATCTTTTTGCTTATAGAACACAGTGTCTTCAACCAAATTTAACACCACTTTCCAAAAACTTCACAAAGAACAGCAGAAATAGTATACTGGAATTAAAATATTAATATATCTAATATTTGATGAGGCTTTGGCATTTGTGTAAAATATTTTTAACTGCGCATGCGTGAAAGATTCCAAAAATTTTCATAATTTGGTAGTCAGCTATTTGGGACAACTTATATAAATAGTTCGGTCAAAAATTGCAAAAATTCAGAAAGATAGGGGCGATAGAGTGAGTTGCTTCCTAAAAGTAGCTTTATTATAAAGGATTTTCCACAATTTGTCAATCAGTTCACTGTATCTTTCTGAGTTTTCGCAATATTTGACTGGACTTTTTATATAAGTTGCCCTAATAGCTGACTATCAAATTAGGAAATAAAAATTTTGGAATCTTTCACGCATGCATAATTAAAAATTATTTCATACAAATGCACATATCTCATGAAATATTCAATATATTCATGATTTAATCGCAGTATACTTTTTCTACTGTTCTTTTTCATATTTTCGTTATGTTCTGTTAGATTTGGTTGAAATCTACATGCTATAAACAAAAAACATTTAAATTTTTCACAGAAATGTTAAAATCTTCACTCCTATGCGTATTATGCTTCCAGATATGCCCACAAGCGTTAGACAGGACCAACATAGTCATTTGCTACAGTGACAGGCCATTGTGAGCATTTTCTATCACATGGATGATCACAAGCATTATTTTATTATTAAATTTATTGTTTTGCCTCTAATTGTCTCCTCGTCTACATCTTCACTGAAAAATGTGAAGTCAAACATGTTCTTTACACCCTTGAATTTGGATGACATTTCGTCAAGATTTTCACATATATTCCAGAAATCGTGTACTGTTGAAAGCGTCCGGGCATTACCCCTTAATTTTTGGACATCAGTGTATATATACACTGATATATATGCACACAGTGTTTTTTCTAAGCTACCCTGACCTTTCTAAAATGTGCTAAATGTACCCAGCCCTTTTTAACCCTAGAATACACGCGCAAGGTATGACATATCCAGAATATGTACGGTATTTACATTTGTCACCACTATTTTTCGAAAAGTAACCTTCAAATTGTATAATCGCAGAATTTGTAACAAATGTCAGCAATTAAATAATATGGCGATTTTTATTTGAATGTAGACGCGCGTATATTTGAAGGTTAAAAATAGGGAAATGAAACTTTAGTCATCTCAGAGATCGAGAAATTTCTCTTAAAAATCTTCCCCAAATTACAGTATTTCTAAATCTATGTGGTCGAAAGGTTGTAAAAATCATAGACCTTCCATGTTTCGTTAAGTTTTTTTTTTTAATGCTTAATTTTAAATAAAGAAAATCTAGAATATGTTTATAAAGTATCTTTGAATTATATGTGTAATAAATACGTTTAAATAAAATAATTAAGAGCACTATTAAAGATAACAAAAAAAGTTTTTGTTAATATATATATATATATAATATTAATATATAATATAAAATATATATATAAAAAAATTACATATTCAAATTTTAAAATTGGTATTTTAAGATTTAAAAAAAAAAAAAAAAAAAAAAAAAAAAAAAGTTGCATGTGAGTGTGTGCGGGGGGAATTTCCAGTAGCATGGTGAGGGAGACCAAACTTTTCATTAGCCCCGCGCCTCAGAAATGCTTAATCCGGCTCTGGCTACCAGCCAGCAGCCATACCTATAAATCTACTGCTATACTTATAGAAAGAAAAAGAAATGAGAAATGAAATCGAAATTAAGACTATCCCATTTTTGGGCTTTTATAACAAGCTCTTTATAAGCAGCATTCTAAAACATTAGATGGACTCTGGAAGATTGTTGAGGAATGGAACAAAATCAACCTTTACATTAGATAAAAGTTGTAATATGATAGTTCAAGAAAAGGGCTATCAGAAAAACACATTCGAAAATAAAATTATTATCTTTGTTTATATATTTCTTTTTTCAAAATCGTTACAAAAATGTGTGTACATTCATTCGCAATAAAAATTAAGATTTCTCGAGAATTGAATTTTAAATTCCGCATATTATTATATCCTTTAAAATATGAATCGTTATAAATATATATATATTAATTATATATTTTCAACACATACCTGGATTTTATAATAATAATAAAAAAAAATCTATTATAATTCCAATTTCTTTATTTTTCAATACTTTTATCAGAAGGCAGAGGGTTGGGGGTGAGAAAGCTATAGCATACGTTTTACGTGTTTTTCGTTTCCTGAAATTCGCTGGATTAAAATTTAATCACTAAAAAATTACTTTTTGCAAATATGTCAGAACGTAGCTTGTTTAGATTTGAAAACAGCATCTAAAACGTAAAATTTGTTGAGCTTGAATAACTATATCTGTACATTTTATGCCTTTATCATTCTTTTTTCCCTTTTTCCCCCACAAATGTGTCAGAAAGTAACTGATTTAAACATGAAAACAGATTTAAATACAATAGCCACTGTTTACACGAAGAGATTTTTGTATAAACCTTATAATACACATAACTTTAAACTTAACATTTACGTATAATGTTTAATTATAACATAAAAGAAAAATTGTTTTTGTCAATCATCAAATGTAAAGAAAAAATTCGATAAAAGGGATCAAAAGCAAAAAAGGAATGTGTCTTTCCCACGCTTTTCTAATACTATACTCCTGCCGACACCCATAGCTAGAAACGGCGTTCAATTATTTTTTTTTCTCCCACTTGTATAAATTGACAATCTTTTTCTTTAGTAATACACATGTTGTCAACAGGCAACCCTTTAAAAAAAAAAAGAAAAACGTGTTTCAGTGAATAGTTTGAAGACGGTTTGCCCATTGCTGCACTAATTCTGATCAGTTTGAAAAATATATGCTTATTTCCGTTCGCACTGAAGGAATCAGGTGTACTAGCACATGTGGGGACCGGTTTATGCATCTGGACATCAGGAGGAAAAAATGTTCCTAATTATCTTGCAATTCGAGAATTGTACCACAAGATAATATAACACAACTGATATGCTTCTGAATAGAAGGTTTTTTTTTCTTTTTCTTTCTTTCTTTCTTTTTTTTTCTTCTTTTTTTTTTTTATCATATTTCGTTGCATTGAAGGATTCAAGGCAGTTGAAAGTTGAAACATCTAAAATGTTTTTCTTGCAAATATAGATTTTTTTTTTTTTTTACATTAGTTAAAATATACATTTAAAAAAAATAAATAAATAAAAAATAAATAAATAGTGAAATGATTAGGGGGGCTCTAGAGGAAGCTAGGGGGGGAGGGGGGGGCTCAGCCCACCTAAGCTTTCACATATTTTACCGTATATATAAAATAACCTATTAAAATTCTGGTCTATTTATTATATTGAAATTATTCTTATCTTAATTCCTTTAATATTAGGAATCAGAAGCTCTTCTCTTTTCTTAAATATTTTAAGCTGTTTCTTTAAGTTTTATTTTTATTTTAAGCAGTTGTGCTACATTCTATTTTTCCCTTTTTTCTGTTGTTTTCTTTATACTTTCGGAGTAGTTTTACAACCATAATATAGCAATCAATGACGCATTTCTTCTATTGCTGAGATATACTTTTTTCTTTTAAAGTGATTAAAAAAGAACTGGTTACTACAATATATACAGAATGCTTTAACTTGAAATTTAGGGCATTTTTAAGGTTCTAACAAATTAATAGTTCTCAAAAACAAATATATTCCCTCTATTTAACAACACGAAATTTTTAACATATTCTCGGAATCAATTCATAATTAAACGTAAAAGCAGGTAATATTAAAGCATAACTATTGAAGTGATTTGGAATCGAATAACGTTTTTCCTTTTTTGATAAATGTATTACATATTGGGTCATAAGGGATTGTTGTATCATGGTGACTTTTCTTGGCTGTCGTGGCCGGACATTCAGTTTAAAAAACTAATATTTTACATAATTTTCCGGAAAGGCTTTTTTCTTTTATAGAACAATGGAAAACGCTAGTCAATGTCATAGTTTTTACTGTATTATTTATCGATTTTCCCCTCTACTTCTTCCCTCTTGGCTTTTTTCCTAATGCCCCCCCCCCCCCCATACTGTCTCTCTAACAAAACATTATTTATTTGCATTTTTAAACCTCTCTTTTATATTTATAATATAAGTAAATAAATGAAATACGTTGCAATATTGTCGCAATTTTGAAACTGAAAATATTAATTCAATATAATAAAAAATAGATGAAGTAATTTCATTATTGGAATTATAAATTGTTTTAGGTATAATTAGCGTCATGCAGTGCCATGCCATTTTTCAAGCACACAATATTATTTTTCGCGTGTGCTGTTCTCTTTTCCGAGTGCGCCGTTCTATTTTTAATTGCTCTGTTAAATTTTTATTTCCTAGGATAAACAATTACTGTGTCTACTCTTAATTTTATAAAAATTCTTATCGGTATTTTCTATTTTGAAAGTCATACTAATAAATTATTACACCATTTTAGCCCCCGGTATGCTATTTCTTTCTCCCAGCTTATTTTGTGTCGTCTCCAAAAAATAACGTTACGTTGTATAAGCCAGCCGTAGAACAAAGCAGATGTATCATTGTACGATTAAATACTCTACAGCAATTTTTTAAACTTCTAAGCATCGCACATTTTCAATTTTCATACCGTCGTATTGGGGAAAAAAAGTACTTTTAAGTGAAATTTGTTTGAAAACTGTATCTCCATTTATTTTTGAAATATTAATTTTTTTGTAGTGTTTAGAGCCATTTGCTTAATATTGGCCACGGAAGTACTTCACTTCTGTATAAAGTAAAGAAAAAATAGTTCTAATAGTAATTATATATTTTTGTTGCCATTTTCTCCTAACAACCGAAAGAAAATGTAATTAAATACGTGCTATTTTGAAAAAATATAAACAAATGATTTCTGTTAAAACATATTAATGTTACAAACAAATGGAGGTCTATGAATCATTAGATAGCCGTTCTTTTTGTGGAGTTTCTTTAATGATGGCATCTTTTTGCTGCATTTGTGTATTATTTTGCGATAGTGACCTATGCATGTTTTACTGTAGATGTTTAAGAGTGGATCGTAAATGTGGATTTCTTAAGCGGATGCGAATGACGTCATTTTACATAAAATAAAAGCGTGTGCTTTAACCCCTTCGGGATGTGCGTCTTTTGCAGAATTTTTAATCTTTTATCACCAGTTTTTCGAAACAGAAAATCTTGCCTTATTGAGTAGGGAAAAGGCTCGGATTAAATAAGGCAAAATTTACTGGTGAGAATAATCACTGATTCGGAGCACCTTACGTGGAACGTATACCGATCGCTCGTCCGCAAGGGGTTCAGTCTTAAAATTGAGATATGTTTTGTACTATTTACATATACATATATACATTTTTTTTTCATCGGACGTGACATTACATTCTGAAAAAGTAGAATTCCTGTTCTCCAGTTATTTTTCTGTTTCGTATACAGAAAAAAAATAAATAGATAAATCTTTAAAATGTGTTTATATTTCTCATTATATCAAATGAATGCAAATTATATCAAACAATTATTAAAATTCTTGAAGTTCTCTCCCCCCTCCTCCCCCCCCAAAAAACCCAGGAAAGCTTTATTAATGCATGTTTAATATTTTGTTACTTTCATTATAGTTTTTGTTTATTCTAGTAGAATTTCTGTCTATCAATAAGAAATATTATATTCCGAAGATCGCCCTGTAAGTAATGAGTAATTTGCAGTCGTACAGAATTTTTATATGAATGACCATGTGTATTTGAATAAACGTGTAAAGTATTCTTGTAAATTGTAGAATGAAGAGAAGGAAGAAGAAATTTTTATGTATGGAATGTAAGCTCAAAGTCTGGTTTAGAAATTCAGAGTCCTAGGACCAAACAGAAGCATGGATTCTTATAACATTTTATCTTACATGATTTGTTTCTATTGATACAATGTCAAATGTTTTTTAAATATGGCCAAAGAATTATTGTCTAGATGATGACAGGCACAAAAATCTATATTTTTTTAAATACAGATTCTATAGTGCGTAGGTTTTATAGTAACTAAATAAATCTAGAAGCTACGCACAAGTGTTTTCTTTTTATCCAGGTGTCAAAATTGTTAATAGCAACAGGATATTACCCTTTGATGATTTTTTCTGTACGTTATCGCTATTGCGCGTAAACAGTAAATGCCAGACTATGACTTTTTGATGTCCGGGACACAAATATGATTTGAAGCCCTCCGTGCTTACGTTATGTAGTAAGCTGAAATATTTTTTAAATGTGTATTTTGAATGGTTCTATTAAACTTGAAATTTGCTATTTTGTGGAATATTTGTGAAGTCAATTTTATTAATAAATGCACGAAATTTGCGTTAGTTTTTACTCAAATATCAAATAATTAAATAGTATTTACAATTTTTCTATAAATAAAAAACATGTTCTCAAAATTGAAAAAAATTTTGGAGATAGCTCAGTGGGGAAAATGTCATTTTCGGTGAAGTATTAACTCAAGCTTATAAATTATAGCGGAAACGATGTTTGATATATAAAATTTGCTCACCTTTAGATATAAAATTGTCATGTGTCAGGAAGATGTGCATTGTCAATTGCAGATAAAAAGAAAAAAAACACAAGAACACCCTAATATAATTTTTAAATGCATGTATCATTGGATATTTTTTAGATATGATTATCATGATCAATCATTAAATCGTAAGTCGCGATGTCATTTTTTTTGTTGTTGTTGTTCATTTTGAAATGCATTAGGCATATGCGTTCGTGGGACCTAACAACGAAAATTACTGGTTAATTATTATCTTTGTATTGTACAATATAAAACTATGTTAATAATGAAACTAAACAGGCAGTTTTTAAAATTTTTGTCTTTTGATTCTCTCACTCCAAGCTTATAGGATTATAGACCATACTATAATCTGGCCCCCTGATCACTCAGATCCAGTTCAATAGCTTAAGTTGGTAAGCTTAAAGCGTATAGAATTATAGAATTGAGATACCCCAAGTTTATGAAGCCTTAGACCAGTGCCCCGTTTGCCTATGTCCTAGTCCTGTGACAATTATGACTGGTTATTTATTTATTTATTTTTTTTTTTTGCCTATATTGATATCGTTAAGAGGCTACTGCACTCAAGTGAAAACACCCATTCGCTAATGTTGTTTTTATAGGAGAATTCTATTAAATATCTCACTTGCATTTCAATATTTTCCCGTTTTGTTTTAATTTATTATTATTATTATTATTATTAGGATACTTTGACTTTCGGAACCGGTTTCGAAAGTAAAAGTATCCTCATAAAAAAAAAAAAAGGCAAAAAAAGGCATTTGTTGAGATCGACTTCAGCTACCCAATGCAAAAAAAATCATTTAAGAATATTGAAATGCAAGCAAGATAATAATTAAAAAAAAATTCTCCCTTAGGAATAACATTAGCGACTGAATGTTTCCGCGTAATTGAAGTAGCCTCTTAAAAGTGACAGTAACAAATTAATCTTAATTTGTTTTCACATCATGCGTTTTTGAAAATGTCATTAGATATTTATATTTTGGTTACCATTGCCTCGGAATTTCTTAAACAAATGTAATACTTTCGCAAACTTTATTTTATGCCTGTAAAAAAGTTTTTGCGAAGCTAAATTTTCACAGAATGGAAGATTTGACATTCTGATATCAAAAAAACTTTTATCAATTGTTAAAAATACTATATATTTTAGGAAATGCTTAAAAATTTTCATTTTCTGTGATCTTAAAAAATATTTTTGACCACACTTTTGAAAATTCCAATATTAATACATGTATTCCCATTCAGGCCAATTTTTTTCCTGTTTATAAATTAGATATCTTTGATCATACAGCTAATTGATGGCTATCATATTCTTTTGATGGATCGTTTCACGACTGATTTAAGAGATATTTAATTAATTTTATATAAAAAATGCCATTTTTAGATATTATTATTGTATATGTAAATAATAATAATAAAGAAAATCTTCAGTTTTAAAGGAATCTGAATTAAAATATCTGCAACTTTTATAACTGGTGTTGTAAAATTATTTCGTGATTGTGATTGAGCATTTGAGCGTTATAAATGCATAGATATGCAATATTGTTGATATTAGGAATTAAACAAAAAACTTTATAAGGTATATTATGATTATTATCATTTTTAACCTTTGTGAAATTTACATGCATTTTGAAAAATAATAAAAAATTATGACTCCTATTTTTTTTTCTTTAAAAGAAAGGTAAAGAATATATTCTGTAAAGATAAAAGAAAAAAAGTATTCGAGTGTTTGTATTCCAGACACCTTTTTAACAATCACTTGCTGTTCACCGTCATTTTAACACATGTATAACAGACACTCTTTAGTACCCTATCGTTTCACACCCCTTTATGACATCTGCTGATACTGCTGACATCTGACAAAGAGTTTCTGGTTAGGCCAGTGGGGGATAGTAAAAAAATGTGCAACACTTGAAATTTCGCTGAAACGAATAAAAGATACACAGCCATCAGAACATATGTGTATCCAGGGACCGACTCAGCTATGGGGAGCCCTGGGGCAAGCATCATTCTGGGGACCCCCCTTCTATCTATCTATAGAATGTTTTTTTGAAAAATGTGGAAGTGGCTATTACTAAACTTCATACATACTGTAAGTACGCATAAATTTTGTACCCGGTTTTGTCTGCTCACGTCTGTATACAGAGTATCACAAAAAATTGTCACATTTTTAAGAAAAAATGCTAGTAGGATAATATAGTAGAAAGAATGATAGATTGGTGGACTCGAGTATTTCTTTGCAAAGTTTTACTTCGCTTACTACATTATAAGATGTGTAAAAGAAAATCCCATAAATTGGTCATAATTAATGGTTTTAACTTGCCATGTTACGTGGAAAACGTTAATAAAGTATTTCTTTTGAAAACAATAGAATACTAAGTTTTTATAATAAAATTTTAATCATTAGTTTTCGAATGATTAGTTTGCTTTTTGCATAAGTGGAGGGGGTACTGGAAGCAGAGAAGAGAAGGGGGACCGAAATCCCTTCCTAAATGTCTGAAAATATATGAATTTTGGTCACTTTTGGCTAGTTTTAATCACCTAGCACCTTTTAATGAAAACCCTGATTACTCTCATGGGGGCCCCCTAAAAAGGGGGGGCCCGGGGCAACTGCCCCGCATGCCCCTGCATAAGTCGGACCCTGTGTGTATCTGTTCTTGTTCTTACTCCGAGTTTAAAATTCAGTTTTGTTTTTAAAATTATTAAATAATAGAATTTTTTTTATAAATAACATTAAAGTACTGTATAATTTGTTAGATGCATTAACGTTTCTGTTGTTCTAAATATTCTATTGCAGAACATATACCTAATTTCAGAATTTTTTCTTCCTTTAAATATGCATCAATGACAGTTGATTTTATATCACTACCACAAAAATATTTTGTTTTAAGTTTGATATACATTATTCGGGCGTGAATTCCTTTAACACATTTTAGAATATATACAGAAAAGGTGATTTTCCCAATGAAAATAATAACATTTCGAAACCTTTTAAATACACTTTTAATTTCATAGAAAAAAAACTTTTTAATGTGATTTCTTATCCGAAAAATGCAATATGAGATCGTATTATGTTGGTAAAACGCCAATGATAAACTTTTAAAAATATCAGTATTAAACCAACGATATTTTCTTGTCAACATCAGAAAAAAAATAATAAAAAAGTAATAATAAATATTGTCTCTTAATAACACATAAATGGGTGATATTAACAAAGGAAATTCTGAAATACAAATGATTTCAAATTTCCTTTTTAGTATAAAAAGTTTCGATTGCATTATTCTCAATAAATAATGACGTAAACACCTTCAGAATTTAGCAAAAGAGAAAAAAGAGAAGGGGGAGGGCACATAATAATAATAACGGTGAGTGCCGTAAAAGTCTAACATAAATGACGGCGCCTGGTGCGGGGCACCGCCCGTGCCATCCCGGATGCGGCGTTGTGTCCCTCTACTCTAAACCCAGATTTTACACATAACTTGGCCATATTAAAGTAAATTTTCACCAGGCTTGACTTGGATATAAATAAATAAAGTTGAAAGTGAAGTTGAAAATAAAGTAATTTTTGTTTAAATATGACACTGGTTTCTATAAGAAAATTGTAGTGTGCTCTACTATTTTTTTAGGGGGGGGGGGGTTACACTATACTGTTAAAGCAAAAATTTCGAGTACAACAACACATCAGCTAGCAATGACCCCCCTCCCCTGCCCCTCTCCCCAAAGTATGAAAATTTGTTTCACGCCACTTTAAGACTTTTCCACAGCTAACTCACCAAATTAAAAAAGGCAACTGTGAACGAAAGACTTGACTAAAAAAATCATTCTGTTACAGCTAATGAGATGTATTTACTAATTTAAACGCAATTGAATATTTCCCTCAAAGTTTGTATAAAAAATAATTTTAATTTATTTATGTTCGATATAATTTAAATTATATTAATCAGCTGTTAATTAACCACAAATAAACATTTGTCAATTATTTACTATTTATCAATTAAAAATATTCACCAATTAATTGCTATTCATTAATTAATAATAGCGTCAATTAAGTACTATTTTATTTATCTATGGCAAATTATTGAGTATGACATTCATAACACTTTTCACTGGAAGCAGATACTCTGCTTACGCCCCCCCCCCCCCCAATACGAAACATCTTTTAACGTTGCGTAAAAAAACATCTTTCTAGAACTAACGCACCGAATTGACCAAGCAGCTGTATTCAAAAGACTTAGCTAAAGAACCAGTCTGTTATCGCTAATGAAATATATTTTAATATTTTAAACAAAATTAAATATTTTTTAACAAATAAATTTAAATTTACTGGCGACAATAATTAACTGAAATTTATCAATGTTTAACTAACCGCAATCAATTATTCAAAATTACTTACAATTTACTATATGTAAATAATAGTCATCAATTAATATTCATGAACTAAAATAGCTTCATTTAAGAACATTAGCAAATGATTAAGCATTAACATCGCTAATCGTAACACTTTCGTCTCCATTGCTTAAAATATCCTTTCAAAAAATTGTCATTGTCCTTCAAACGCATCAATAACATTATACACTTTGTCAGGCAATTCATTCAATAATAGAGTAACCACCCAGGACATCTTAGTTCGAGATTAAGTTACTCGGGTTGAGTGTGTAAAATTTCAAAACGAGTAACACCCGAGTTACTCTAAATAATGGTACTGTGCTCCCACAAACTTTTTGTTCTAAAATATAAAAATTTACTTCGAATGAAATTTTTTTGGTGTTCATATGTATATTTTGCATATCTTAACATTCTATAATAATATTTAAATGATACTAATAAAATTTCGGTGGGTATTCCAAACGTCGGTAAAAAGTTTAGTTATTGACGAGGACGGGTAGGACGGTATTGGTGTGTGTGTTGTGTGTGTGTGTGGGGGGGGGGGGGGGGTCAATTGTACATATTTTCAATTCGATTGTTATGAACTTATTTCTTACATGAAACAGTGCTCCTTGAGTTTTGAAATTTAATTGACAAAATTCTCTTTTTAAAAAGCACGGATTCTTTTATTTTTTATTTATTTATTTATTTTTTTTTTTGTATAATTGAAATAATTAAAAACTAAGAGAATGAACAGCTAAGAATTTTATGATGGGGGAATGGAGGGGAGGCGCTTATTCCCAAAAATCCTTCACGGAAATTAATTTTCAGTTTTTTAAGTATTTATGTATTAAAATTTTATCTAAACCGGTGTGTGTGTGTGTGGGGGGGGGGCGCTTTTTCCCAATAAATCGTTTTTAGAAATTAATTTTCAGTTTTTTTTTTTAGATTTATGTGTTTAGATTTTATCTAAAACGAGCGGACGAAGGCAGTATTGAATTTACGTTGTAGTGGTTCGAAAAAGGAAATCTACCGCCGCTGGATTTTGAAATTTAACAAAATATTTTTACTCTGATTTTAATAAACATAGCAAATTTAATCTTTTCGAGAAACTTAACAGAATTAAATACTAAGAGAAAGTGCAGCGAGGAATTTTCTTCCAATTCGGGGAAAGGGGAGGGGGCTTTTTCCCTTTAAGTATACCATGGAAATTATTTATTAATTTTTTTTTAAGTTTATGTATTAAAAAATTATCTCAAACGTGTTCAAAGGGCAGTATTTAATTCAGGTGGCGGTGACACAGCCACCCCCCCTCCCAGCTTTTGAAATTTAATAAACAAAATTTTATTTTTCTCCCATTTTTAAAGATATAGAAAATTTATAATTTACAGGTAACCTAAAATAATTTAACAGTAAGAGGAAGATCAGTTTAAAATTTTCTGTTGGAGGGGGGGGGGGGAGTTACTCTTCTATATCCGCTTTGGTAATTAATTTTTAGTTCTGTTTCTTTTGATATTTAGATGTTAAAAACTAATCTCAAATGGGTGATTTAAGCCAGTATTGAATTCAGGAGAGGGCCAGCCCGGATTTTATATTTTAATGAACAAAATTTTCTTTTTCTACATTTTTTAAAGATATACAGCATTTTTTTCGAGTAAGTTAGAATATTTAAATTCTAAGAAACAGAAGAAAAAATTATTTTATAGGCGGCGAGAGGGGGGTGGGAAGGGCTCTTCTAGAAGACTCTCATAGAAGTTAAATCCCTCATAGAATTTAACCCACCCCCATAGAAATTAATTTAAAAAATAGAAGTTATATTTTACATCTTGAAAATTTGCAATGTACAGTGAAACCCCCATAAAACAAACTCCTGAATATTCCGTTAAGGGAAGAGAGCTTAGGTGATCCATTAAGCCTCCCTCGAATTTGAAATGTAACTATTTTTTTTCTCCGATTTTGAAAAAACAAATTGAAATTTAATCTCTTCTCTTAGATTATAATAAAAGATAAACTAAGAATTTTCTGTTTGTGGGAGGGGGGGGGAGACGGAGGTGAAAGAGAGCTATTGTCTCTCCCTGGATTTGAAAAATTAATTTAATTTATAATTAAAATTTCCCTTTCTTTTATTTTCAAAAAACATAGTCAAATTTATACTTTCGAGTAAGTAAACAAAATAAAAATAAACAAATTAATTTAAAATAATAATAAACATTTGATGCTGCCAAGCAATAACAAGCACACAATTCTTTATTTAAGTACCTACCTCATCATTACTGGGAAGAGACTTGTGTAGCAAATTAGTATATGTTACTGGCACATAGTACGTCATGCTGTTTTCTATCAAAGAAGGTTGCATAGCATATTATGCTATTTTATGCTAAGCATAAAAAAGCATATAATAGCATGTAAAGGAACCTACCTCTCCATACTTTGACAGAAGCTTAAAAAGCAAATAAGCACATAAAATGCTTGTACATAGCTTGTCATGCTATTTCTTCCTGATCTGGCTGCATAGCATATTATGCGGGCAAGCATAAAAAAGCATATAATAGCACGTTAAGGTATCTCTCCATGCTTTGACAGAAGCTTAAAATGCAAATAAGCACATAAAATGCTTGTACATAGCTTGTCATGCTATTTCTTAATAAGCTGGCTGCATAGCATATTATGTTTCCAAGCATAAGAAAGCATATAATAGCACATTATGGTACCTACATCTCCATGCTTTGGAAGACGCTTGAACAGCAACTAAGCATAACGTGCTTGTACATAGCTTGTCATGCTATTTCTCAATAAGCTGTTTGCATAGCATATTATGCGGACAAGCATAAAAAAGCATGTAATAGCACGTTAAGGTACCTAACTCTCCATGCTTTGAAAAAAGCTTAAACAGCAAACAAGCATAAAATGCTTGTACGTAGCTTGTCATGCTATTTCCACCTAAGCTGGCTGCATAGTATATTATGCTGGCAAGCATAAAAAAGCATATAATAGCACGTTAAGGTATCTAGCTCTCCATGCTTTGACAGAAGCTTAAAAAGCAAATAAGCACATAAAATGCTTGTACATAGCTTGCCATGCTATTTCTTAATAAGCTGGCTGCATAGCATAATATGTTTCCAAGCATAAGAAAGCATATAATAGCACATTAAGGTACCTACATGTCCATGCTTTGGAAGAAGCTTGAACAGCAACTAAGCATAACGTGCTTGTACAGTCGTGGAAAAAAAAAAAGTAAACACCCTTTACTAACTCCTCAAAAAATTATCGTAGAAGAAAGTTACTGGTACCGAACGATTGGAAATAAAGTCTACTTTTAAACGATGTATATAAAATTTGCTTAGGGGGCCATCTACATATTAAGACGAACATAACTTTGTTTTTTTTCAATAGCAGTACACAATTCTGACAGCATAAATGAACTCTTCACCCTTCAATTAGTCTAAAAACAAATTTTTATGCAATTCGTACCATAAGTTTCCGAGAAATTAATTATTTTAAAACGAGCGTATTTTAAGGGATGTATCCAAATTGAAGTTCGGTACTCGGTTGTTAACCGAGAGAGCTCCCTTCTTGATCAAGGCACATTAAGCAGTCAATTAAGCCTGTTAGCTTACAGGATAGCTTAAGAAATTTCAAAATATTTAGTCACTTCTATCATAGACGGCCCCTTAAACCATAATTTTGCCGTTTTTTAAGCATAATTTGAAAACTACTTGGAAGAAAAATGTGAAATTTTGGATTTCCATAAAGCAGGACTTAATAAATCTGAATCCTTCAAAAAAATTGTAGATTGCAATTCATTATTTTTTTAAATATTAATTTCATGATTCCTAATTCATATCAGAAAATTATAAAAATTGCAAATTCAACGTATTTATGTTTGGGTATATTAGTAGTATTGTTACATAAAAAATCAGAACATTAGGATCATAATTTCAGAAGTTATAAATAAAAATACGAAAATATAATTTAACATTACAAGTACTAAATTTTGAATGTTTATAATTCAAAAACTTAACGTTCAAATGACTTTAAATTTGGTGTCAAGGCATAGTTTGAATCAAAGCTTTGAAATATCTCGTTAAAATTGGGTATTGCCATTGAAAAAAATGAAGTTTGGATTCGTTTTAATATGTAGATGGCCCCTTAAGCAAATTTTATATACATCATTTAAAAGTAGACTTTATTTCCAATCGTTCGGTACCAGTAACTTTCGTCTACGATAATTTGTTGAGGAGTTAGTAGGGGGTGTTTACTTTTTTTTTCCAAGACTGCACATAGCTTGTCATGCTATTTCTCAATAAGCTGTTTGCATAGCATAATATGCGGACAAGCATAAAAAGCATATAATAGCACGTTAAGGTACCTATCTCTCCTTGCTTTGGAAAAAGCTTAAACAGCAAACAAGCATAAAATGCTTGTACGTAGCTTGTCATGCTATTTCCACCTAAGTTGGCTGCATAGCATATTATGCTGGCAAGCATAAAAAAGCATATAATAGCACGGTAAGGTACCTACCACACTATGCTTTGGAAGAAGCTTAAACAACAAACAAGCATAAAATGCTTGTACATAGCTTGCCATGCTATTTTTCCTTAAGCTGTCTGCGTAGCATATTATGCTGGCAAGCATAAAAAAGCATATAATAGCGCGGTAAGGTACCTACCACACCATGCTTTGGAAGAAGCTTAAACAACAAACAAGCATAAAATGCTTGTACATAGCTTGTCATGCTATTTTTACCTTAGCTGGCTGCATAGCATATTATGCTGGCAAGCATAAAAAAGTATATAATAGCACGGTAAGGTACCTACCACACCATGCTTTGGAAGAAGCTAAAACAGCAAACAAGCATAAAATGCTTGTATATAGCTTGTCATGCTATTACTGTGTAAGCTAGCTGTATAGCATGTGATGCTGGCTAGCATTGTAAAGCATATACTAGCATGAAAATCTAGCAGACAAAGCAATATATAGCAGAAACTAGCATATTTCTGATGCTAGTACTAGCAAGAATTTTGACCTGGGAGGTAAGGAATGGGAGAGGTGGATGTCTTATTCTTGAACTGAGCCCAGTCTCCCCCTACCTTTATAGTAATAACAAAGAAATTTTTATAGGCAAATAATAATCCGAATGATATATAACCATTCTGTAACAAATTAAATTGCACTAAACATGGATTTAATGCATAAACATCAACAGAGAAAACCCCTACCCTTTCGTGCTTAGCGTTCCAAAAATAGGACGGTATATAATGATTCAAAATCAAACAAAAAAACATAACTATGAAAAATTAAAAAATATTTTAAAATAATGTTTCGTTTTATAAGTAACATCACTTATAAAATAATTGTTCAAAAAATAAAGAAATACCTTACCATTTCTTACGCGGCAATTTTTTCAAGAAAATCCAACTTTGTGCTACAACAAACAGTTACTTCATTTTTTTATTCTTAAAATTGCACCGCCATTTATGAATAAATACTGAAAACAGATACTTAGGATATATTTTACAAAATTTTGAAAGGACATCATAATTCCGTTTGTAAGGAGATTCTTTTAAAGAAAGAGTTCCAAAATTATTACAACATGCGCATATTAGTTAAGTTTATTTTATTAGATTTTTCTTTCTATTTCTTTGTCTTTTCTTTGTTTTATAGTATTGTAGAATATTATTACGAAGGTGGTCGATTCAATGAAGAAAAAATAAATTCGATTTGCTGATTTTAATTCTTATTTTCAGAAATTGCCACTTAATATTGCAATTCATTCATCATTTTTATATAAACAATTTAGCAAGGCGGAATGAATTAGACAAAATGTTACATTTTTAAGAAATTCAATAATAACAGAATTTGTCATCGTAAGTCTCAGTAATATGCGTATCCATCATATATTCCTTTTTACACCATACTCGGATTTTCACTTTCAAAGTTTCAATTTGTATGAAGAATCTAGAAACTTTCCCCAAACAAATCACGCACTGATAACGAACAGAAGGAATGCCTCCTTTAAAAAAAAAAAATAATAAAATAAATACAAAATATCTTCTAAAATGAATCAGTTGTAGGAGAAATGGAAGTTTCCCAGATTGTGATTCCCCCCCCCTCCCCCCCCCCCACAAGATATAAAAAAAAAACATTTTTTTCCCGCTACGACATTTTTTTATTATTTTTTTATGAACAAATCTATGTGTTTTAAGGAATAATGCGATTCTAATGTGCACGTTATTATATTGTTGTGTTGATTTTTCTTTTTCTGATATGCTGTAGGAAGACTTTTCGTTTAGGAAATTGCAACTCCAAGGTTTCATAAGAAAAATATTTATATTCAACGAATTGAATTTTTTTATTGTAATTTTTTTTTATTAATGTTTTTGCAAATTATCGCTTAATATCGTAAATCATTACATATTTTTTATAGAGACATAGTTTAAAAAAAAAAGTAATTAAAAATTTTTTATGAAAAAGTGAAAAGGTTTTTTTTAAAAAAAATAATTTAAAATCTATATATTTTAAGGCATACAATTATATCACGCAATTTATTATATTTTCTAGAACTTCACTTTACTTTTCTTTCTTTTTAGTATCGTAGAATTTTTATCTTTATTGCGAAAATTTTGTATAAAAAAATGCCAATTCTCGATACGATACAAAAAAATTATAAAGAATCACTTAATTTACTTACATGTTTTTAAATTTTACTTAAATTTTCAGGCTAGTTATCTTTTTTATTAATTGATTAAAAAGCATTTATTTATCAAAGTACATTAATGTTTTAAAAATTCAATTATATTACAATTAATAGAGAATTAATAAACTAAAAACACCGTCTAGGGAAGCATGCACAGAAAAATGTAAAACTTGAATAAACGCTGAAAATGTACAAAAACGTTTTTGAAAAATTAAACGGTTTTATTAGAAGTAAGTTTACATAACTCATTAATTAAACGTTCGAAATATGAAGGTATATAAATATTTTTAAAATTTAATAACATAAGAGTTTTTACTATTTGACTTTTCTTGCTTTATATATCTAATTTCTAATTTTATGACGATACAAACGTTTTGTATAAAAAATTCCCAGCTGTCTATACGGTAAAAAAAAATATTTAGGATCTCGGTCTTAATTACGAAGGTTTATAAATTGTCACTTAAACAGTGCTCCCATACTTTCAGCTGCAATACCAGTTTTTTACTAGTACATAAAAACTCTAGTTGCATCATCGCACAATTGAAAAAGGCATATGTTTCAATAAAAATATATAGGTGTTAATCTAATCTAAAGTCAGGTAAATTATCAGATCTGTAGGAACCCTGTTGGATTCGTAGGCCAGATAACATTTTTCTAAAACTAATTAAAAAACTTTTAAATTACGAAGCTACGTTAATATTTTAAAAATTCAACAATGTTACAATTTGTTATTGTATTTTTTTTTTGTACTATGCATCCTCGCAAATGAATATACAGGGTGTCCACAATTAAACGACCCTACTTCAAACTTGTCTATATACAAAACTATTGGTCAGAAAGTTGTGAAACTTTGTGAGGGACATAATGAAGAAATGGAAATTAGTTTGACCGAAAAAAATTAGTTCAAAATTTCGCCTCCAGAGGGCGTTTTTTCAATAAATTACACATTTAGCCGCCGCCCACTGAATACTAGGCCTGAGTTCTGAGAAAAAATGGCAGCTGTAGTAGGTGGATTTTTTTTTCCACAGTTTGTACGGTCCGTGAAATTTGAACACCAATATTTTTTAAAAGTTTTTACGCTTTATTTTTTTCAGGGGGCGGTCTGTATATTTGTCTTATTTAAGTTGAGAAAAATAATGCGTAAAAACTTTAAAAAGTGTGTAATTATTTAAAAAGCCCTCTGGTGGCGAAAATTTTAAATAAATTTTCTTTTTCGCTCAAACAAATTCCCATTCCCTAATTATGTCCATCACAAAATTTCGCAACTTTCTGACCAATAGTTTCGTCTGTAGACAAATTTGAAGTAGGGTCGTTTAATTATGGACTCACTGTATATCTTACATAATTTTTGGCATCATACTTGCAAATTCATTTACTAAAAAGACATAATATGAAAAGAAACTTGAAATTTCCTCTAAGTAAAATATCTTTACTGGACAATTATTTTTATTGATTGCTTGAAAGTCAGTAATACATCACGTGTAAAATCGTCTTTACACAGATATTTCATTTTATGAAAATGCAGAAAGGTGAAAAACTATTATTATTTTTAGCATCTTTATATTTATGGAAAAAATGCTACAATGTAGTGCTCTTTGATAGATTTTTCTGTCACTGCATTTTCCATTTATTCTTTACGATGTCTTAGATAGTTTTCTTCACTACGAAATTTGTAAATTGTCGATTCAATAAGAAAAATATTTAAAATTATTGTTTTTAAATTTTATATCCTATCAATCGTTACTTAAATTGAAAGTTCCGTTATTCATTTTGTATCATTAATTTAAAAAAAACTTTAATGAAATAAATGTCAAGTTTGTTAACCTTAAAAAATTCAATAAGGTCAGAATTTATGACTGTACTTTTTTTTTTAATAATATGCACCCTCGCAAAGGAATATATATCTTACATAATTTTTTGCATTACTTGCAAATTCATTTACAAAATCATAATATGAAGAAGAAACTTGAAATTTTCTCTAAGTAAAATATCTTTATTAGACAATTATATTTATTGATTTCTTGAAAGTCAGTAATACATCAAGTGTAAAATAGTCTTTACACAGATATTTCATTTTATGAAAATATAGAAAGGTGAAAAATTATTATTATTATTAGCATCTTTATGTTTATGGAAAAATTGCGATAATGTAGTGCTCTTTTATAGATTTTTGTGTCACTGCATTTTCCATTTCTTCTTTACGATGTCTTAGATAGTTTTTTTCACTACGAAATTTTTAAATTGTTGATTCAATAAGAAAAAAATATTTAAAATTACTGATTTTAAATTTTATAAATTATCAATCGTTATTTAAATTGAAAGTTCCGTTATTCATTTTGTATCATTAATTAAAAAAACGTTAATGAAATAAATGTCAAGTTTATTAACATTAAAAAATTCAATAAGGTCAGAATTTATCATTGTATTTTTTAATAAAATATGTACTCTTATATGCATATATATCTTATATTCACTTTTACATGATACTCGAAAATTAAATTTCAAAGTCGCAGCATGTAATAATATTTGTAAATTTCGGCTAAAAATGTACAACAATTGCACCAGAATATTTTAAAAACTAAAACCGACGTCTATGAGTTCACAAATAGTGAATAGCCAAATATCATACGTAAAACGTATTTAAAAATTGAAAGATAAATAAAAGTTTCTCTTTCTGAATACATGTAATGAAAAATTTTATTTTCCAAACTAAGACTACCATTTAAGAAAAAGTCAAAAGTAGTATTTTTTTTTATTATTAAAGAAAATCAGCATGATTTAAGAATTAATGCTATTATAAAAATTATTTATTAGATTTTTCTAACACAGTATTTCACTTTTCTTTCTTTAAGTTATCATGGATATTTTTTTTTCTTTTTAATTACGAAAACAGCCACTTGTCGATAGGAGAAGATTTTTTTCTTTTAAATATTGATTTAATTTGTTTTGGTTTCTATGAATTGCCGTTTAAATTCATAATCTTGTTATAGTTTTTATGCAACTTATTAAAACCTCTAAAGAAAAAAATATGAAATTATATTAATAATTTAAAAATTCTATAACAATAGAATTTATCACTGTGTTTTTAATAACAAGCGCATCCTGCACTGCCTATATATCTTATATCTTCTTTTGCATCAAATCGTATATTCTTGTCTAAAATTGCAATGTGTAAAAGTATATGGAATTACCCTCTAAATAAATAATACTTTTCTTCTAAACATTAATTGAAAAAGCCCTCTATGGAAGCAAGCACAGGTAATTTTAAGAATGTGTGAATCTGAAAAAAGGGAGATGAACACAACGAAAAAAGGCAGAAAAAACGTATTTTAAAAATTAAACACTTGTAAGAAATAAAAAGAATTTCTCAGACTATGATACAAACCAATGAAAAAAAAAATCGGGCAATAAAATTTTTTTTATTGTTTTATGAACAACTAAACCGAAATAATTTAGGAATTAATGCGATTCTAACTTAAGTTTTATGAGACTGTTTTGATTTCTATATATTAGAGGGCGTTGTACAAAATGTATTTCATTACGGAGATTATCAATAATCTTGTGGATACGAAAATATTCCTGATTTTATTTATTTTTTGTAGTAGATATTGCTTAATTTCTTACTTCATTTATAATTTTATACACACATTAGAACCGGGTTAATAAGAAAAAGAAAGGGATTGTAACAATCATCGTATTAACCGTTACTTATAATACACGTGAATTCAACAAACATCTTATAAACACTCACACAGTAAAATTAACTATCACTATTAATTTCTCTAATTATCAGTGTTCTGAAAGGACATGAATGATATACAATAATGGAACTAATCACTTCATTCTTTTACAGAAAAAAATGGCTAACATTACAATAGGTCATTATAATTTTAGAGCCATTGATTTTACACATTCTTTTAATCTTAACAATACAACAAGAGAATGAAAATACTACAGAAAAAGAAGTGGGAAAAATAGGGAAATAAATAATATGGATAAGAAATAATATGTATCAGAGAAAGAATTTAAAACAAAAAACAAAGTCTTTCTCCAATGCTTCTTCTTCTTCATGAAGCCTTTGTAATTTTTACAAAGAGCGATATTTCAAACGTCCTTAGTTATCTTTATTAGTCCCCGATTTGTTATTTCTTTCGGGCAGCAATGAAAGTGTCGACCTTACAAAAATAATGTTCCTTTACATAAGCCAGCCGTAAAACGAAGCAGATGTGTCATTGTACGATTAAATACTGCATTTTTTAAATTTAAAAAACATTTTTAAATTTTCACCTTCGTACTAGGGAAAAATGTACTTTTAAATGCAAGTACCTAGAAAACTGCATTTCAGTTTAAATTTCAGATGTTAAATTGTTTATAGTTTTTAATGCCATTTCTGTAAGGGTGACAAATGAAGTTCTCCATTTCTGATGAAAGTAAAAGTAAAATATTAGACTAATATATCTTTTTAATGCCATTTTCTTCTTAACAAGTGAAACAAAATGTAATTAAAACACGGCTGTTTTAAAAAAATATATAAATGAATGATTTCTGATAAAACATAGAACTATTATAAACTAAATTTAATTTAAGTATCCATATTAAGGTTACAAACAAATGAAGGCATATGAATAATTAAATATAAGACTTTTTTGTCGAGTTTTCGACATCGTTTTTGACTGGATTTATGTTTTTATTCTGCGATAGTGACGTCACATGTGTCCTTTTCAATATATGCTGTTTAGGAATCGATCGTGAATGTGGAATTCTTCAGCGGATACTAATTACGAAATTTTATACAAAATAAAAGCTGTATTTTAAATCTTAAAACTGAAATGAGTTTTGTAGAAATGCATCATTTTCACTCCAACGGCTATGACATTTTTCACATGTGGAAATGCTGTTGAAATCGCACGCTAATAAAACTCGAAGTTTTACAAAAATTTAGAGTATATTTATGGAAGAACAGTGACCTTTACGTTAAAATAATATTTGTTTGAAAGTTAGATTAACCAATAGAAGATGTATTTTTTATTGTAACTAATTCTGTATGTTTATTATAGAATAATGAAACAGTTCCTTTTTAAACACTTTTTTTCGTCGAAATTCAACGGGTACCATCTCGTAATAATGATAATATTTTTTATTTTCCTCATCGGCGGCAATACTGGGCTCGAAGTAGCTAGGTGTCGTTCGTTAGCTTTATCGCCCCGAGCCCAGCGCATTACGCTTTTAAGTGTCTTTAATTTGTGTAATTTCCTTTCTAAATATGTCCGGTTTCAATTTTTGATTTTTTTTTTCCAACCTGGCTTTCGCTAGAGAGTCTTTCACTCGGAACGTGTCTGGGGACCTACGTATCTTGCTTCCGCAAAAGAGTCGGACTATAGTAGAAGAATAAAAGGCTGCTGACGAAGATGGGATATATTCTGAAGAAAAAAAGAGCAGAATTCATGCTTCGTGCTTTGTACTCTACTATTCTTACTTGGATCATTCCTTTGCCCTTTCTTGGGTGTTTTTTTTTTGGGGGGGGGAGGGGGGGAGGTCTGCTTGATGGTTGAAATTCTGTCTGATAAAACTAATAAATTACTATAGTTTGAAAGACAATAGTAGATCTATCATCAATATCAGAGAAAAGTGTTAGATAATCGACTTTTTTACAAATTCTACCCGATTTTTAACCGTAACTCACATCGAAATAATCAAAGATTTTGTTCGTTTTTGTCGTGATCATGATTTTGTAACGGAAAAGGGTTGAAAGGGTTTTAAAAGAAACGAAAGTTTCTCGCTTGCAAATGGAGAAAAGTTTCCTTAATAGAGCTACAACTACTAAGAGAGCTGCAACTACTTATTTTGAAAAATCGAAATGGTTATTATCATTATTACTTAAAATCTATGTTTTAAGAAATAATGCGATTATATCATGAATTTATTAGACTTTTTTTTAGCACCATATTTCTTTCTTTCTTTTTTAGGGTTGCGTACTTAAAAAGTAAAAACGGAACCATTATAAGATCACTCCTGTGTCTGTCTGTCTGTCTGCCTGTCACAGCCTCTTTACTCGTAAACTATGGAACGTGGAAAGTTAAAATTCGGAGAAGTAATAAAGACCATTGACCCACATATTTACAGATTATTAAACATTCATAAACATGTTTAGGAAAAATGTATAGGGACTAATTATGTTACTTGAGGAAAAAAAATTTCTTTGTATATCGTTTGGGGTATCATGTGAAAGCTTTCGTAAGGCTAAACTCAAAAATACTTTTCTTTCAATTTTAGGTATTATATTTTCAGAGATATTGTCGAAAATGTAGTGCAAAAATATGCCCCCCCCCCCTTCTATTTCCGAATCTACTGAAACTAAAATTATGAAAAAATTAGAGGTAGTAGACGTTAACATAAACCTTGCAGGAGAATTTATAGCGATTACCCTGGGTCACATAATTTTTGAGAAAAGCGCATTTTCCCCTTACACAGAAATTTCGATTTACGGGCATTCAACAAAGGTGTTGAGCAGCGCTGGAGGTACTTATCTCATCAGAAGTATAAAAGCATTGTTGATAACGATTTTGAAAAAAAAAATCGTCGGTAATTAGCCGAGATATTAACCCTTAAAGATACGGATGTTTTGGACATACATAATGGCTGGGGCGGCGTACTCTACCTACCATCAACTTTTAAAGCCCGCATAACGACTTTTAATGATATATTTGTGTAATGCAATACCCAGTAGCAGTATAAAAACAATAAACGCCAAACTGTTTGAAACAGTAAAATTTACGGGGTCTTGTACCTTTTAAACGCATCGAAAATTAACGAAAACCTTCAAAGTTTGAATTAGTCTGTCTACAAAACTTTTTTATGTACAAACATGAAATCTTGGATATTGATTAAACAGATTGTTCTTTGTGATAATCTACCACTAGAAATTTATCAGCCTTTTACAGAATTTGTGCATTGTTGAAACTCAAATAGCTCTTTTTTTACTCCATGAGTCATTGCCTGTATATCTTGAGAAAGTATGTATGGACTATCATGAAATTTGGTAAAGGTACTAAACAAATATGTGTGTTTAAAATGATCTACTTTTAAGTATTTACAATGGTAATATTTTAGTTAGGGCTATTTTTACTCTTTAAAAATACAAAATTTTATTTATTTTTCTTTTTTTATGTATAGTTAATGAAATAATTTTGGCCTAAGAGTTAATCATTTTAAACACACATATTTGTTTAATATCTTTCCAAATTTCATGACAATCCATACATACTTTCTTAAGGTATCATGTGCGCAAAGACTTATGTAGTAAAAAAAAAAGAACTATTTTGATTTCGTCAATACACAAATTCTGTAAAAGTGTAATAAATTTCTAATGGTAGCATATTACAAAGCACAACCTGCGTAATCAATAGTCAAAATTTCCTGCTTATACCAGGACTTACAAACAGATTTATTCGAATATAAAATGCGACTTTTTTATCAGCGGCATTATAAAAACAAAATATTATACTAAAAATTCCGGTCTAAATCTACCAGTTTTCAATAAAAATTAAATGGTAAGTATATTACCATTTCCCGATAAAGGGTTAAGCAAAAATCTTTCTGGAAGTACGTGGCACGGACTAAGGGGGTCTTGAAACTTTGCGACCTTCTTTCGAAGCGCGCCTAGAACAATGCTAAATTTAAACTTTGAAGAAGCGTTTTGTGTTAGCTACACTATAATAGAAAATATTATTACTACGCTGAATTTAGTTTTATGAAATGCGAAATGAAGCGCTAATGATACGCACTACTTTTATTGTCAGTACCGAATTAAGTTTATGATAATGAGATTCGGATAAGATTAAAAAAAGATTTATACAGAATGACAATATTTGGTATCATTTAGTCTTCATATCTTTTTGAACTTTTATGGTATATCCACATGCACTTTTCTGTTATATACAGCTATATCCAACCCTACGTTGTACAGTTTTTTACAAAGTCTTATTAATTTTTTGGCAACGATCCTTTTAATAATACAGTTAATAATTCATAAATTTATTGTACGGAACCCTCTGAGCGCGAGTAATACTTACACTTGACCGTTTATTTTTACAATATCATTGAAAGTTTTCTTTTTATTATGCAAACTACCATTTGTCGATACGAAAAAAAAATATATTTAGAATCGCTGAAATATATTTTTAGTTTTTTTAAATCGTCATTAATTCATTGTACTATTATCAATTTATAAAACTAATTAAAAAACCATAATGAAAAGTATATGAATTTATGTTATTATTTTACAAATCCAATAATGTTAGAACGTATTATTGTATTTTTGAATAATATGCGAATCCACGACTGCATATATATATTCTATTCTGTTTTGAAAGAGACTCACAAATTCATTTCTAATGTCGCAATATGTAAAAAGAATATAAAAGTTTCCTCGAAACAAATACAATATCTCTTCAAATATTTATTAAAGGTGAAAAAGCAGTCTAGGGAAGATCGCACAGGCAACTGAAAGAATGTCTGATTTCGGAAAAAGTGAAATAACAGTAAAAAAAAAGTAGAGGAAAATGAAACGCTTGTAAGAGGAGGCTTTTCCTATTAGTAAGGAAGTAGTTTCCATATGTTGATATAATAAGTTCAACTGTATTTTGCTGTTGTTGTTTTTTTAGGTAGCTTTCTTTACAAAAAAGCTACCTATTGCAGCCGTTCGGAGGAAAGCGATTTCAAAAAATTTTGGTATATTTTCATCGATCATGACCCCCAGACCCCGAAACCACCCTCCGTTCAAAATTGATATATATATATATATATATATATATATATATATATATATATATCTGACCTATGTCACACTGTAACTCCCGTAATTATGAACCGATTTCGATGTAATTCGGTGTGTACATAGTACATACCAATCTCTCGACCGAGTTCGTTGGCCAGCTTCATCCGCCGTTTTGTTTCAAAATGGCGGCCATTTAAAATTTTTAAAAAATTTTAAAACTTGAAATGTGGTACCAAAAAATTAAAAATGGAAAAATATTTTTTTCTTATGTATTTGACCTTTATACAAAGATTCCCGAGCAGTTTTTGTTTCGTCTATATCTTAAAAAGTGGCTGAGTTATAGCATTTTGAATTTCTAGCGTGGCTGACATTTTGAAACGTCCTGAATTTTGCCACGCGATAAAAGGCGTATTTATGAACCAATTTGGATGTAACTTCGTTTATTCCTAGTACATACCAATGTCTCGACCGGGTTCGATGGTCAGCTTCATCCGCCATCTTGTTTAAAAATGGTGGCCATTTAAATTTTTAAGAAAAATTTAAATTTGAAATGTGGTACCAAAAAATTAAAAATTGAAAAAATATTTTCTTCTTATGTGTTTGACCTTGATAAAAAGATTCGGGAGCAGTTTTTGTTTCGCCTATATCTTAAGAAATGGCTGAGTTATAGCATTTTGAATTTCTAGCGTGGCTGACATTTTGAAACGTCCTGATTTTTCTCACGTAATAACAGGCGTATTTATGTACCGACTTGGATGTACCTTGGTGTGTACATAGTACATACAAATATCTCGACCAAGTTCGTAGGCCGGCTTCATCCGCCATCTTGTTTCAAAATGGCGGCCATTTAAAAAAATTAAAAATTTAAAAAATTTAAATGAGATACCAAAAAATTGGAAAGTGAAAAAAATTTCTTGTATGTGTTTGACCTTAATACAAAGATTCCGGAACAGTTTTTGTTTCGTCTATATCTAAAAAAATGGCTGAGTTATAGCATTTTGAATTTCTATTGTGGCTGACATTTTAAAACGACCTGATTTTTGTGACGCGATAACAAGCGTATTTATGAACCGATTTGGATGTAACTTGGTCTGTACATAGCACATACCAATGTCTCGACCGAGTTCGTTGGCCAGCTTCATTCGCCATCTTGTTTCAAAAGGGTTGCCATTTTTAAAAAAAATTAAATTTAAAATGAGGTATTAAAAAATTGGAAAATGAAAAAGATTTTTTTTATGTGTTTGGCCTTGATACAAAGATTCCGGAGCAGTTTTTGTTTCTGAAAATTTGTTCTTTTGTTTATATCTTAAAAAATGGTCGAATTATAGCACTTTGAATTTCTAGCATGGCTAACATTTTGAAACGATCTTGTATTTGTCACGCGATAACACACGTATTCGCCTATTTCGATGTAAGAAGGCATGTGGATAGTATACATCAATACCTCCACCAAGTTCGCTGGCCAGATTCATCAGCCATCTTGTTTCAAAATGGCGGCCATTAAATTAAAAAAATTATATATATTTAAAGTGAGGTGCAAAAAAATTAGAAATTGAAAAAGGTTTCTTTCTTAAGTATTTGACCTTGATATAAGGATTCAGGAGCATTTTTTGTTTGCCTTTACCATAAAAAATGGCTCAGATATAGCAGTTTCCGTTTCTATTGTGGGTGACATTTTGAAAAATCTGATTTCTTGCATGCGACAGCACTCGTATATATCAACCGATTCCGATGTGAGTGAGCATGTGCACAGCAATTACTAAGGTCTCGACCAAGTTCACTGCTTAGCCTCATCCACCATGTTGTCTTAAAATGACAGGCACTTTAAGAAATTGCCGAATTTGGCAGCCAAATATATGTTACTTTAAAGAAAAGCAGCTTGGATAAAGCTGACTAATTTCGCGAAATTCTCATTCATTATATTGATAAAAATTAGTATTGAATCTCCTATATTCGGTTTCCACTAAATTGAGCTTCGTGTGTTTGAATGATATAATTTGGCTTTTTTAAAATAAGGATTATGAAAGCTACCTCTTCCTCCCGGCACTGGCCGGAAGGACTTTTTTTACATTGCAGAAAATATAAGTAGAAAAATTATACCTTTATTTTTATTTGTAATATGAACTTATGATTTTAATCGTCAACAAACAGAAAACATAGCATTTATCACATATTTCTGTTGAAAGTAGCGAAATGTGTATTTAATCATTATAGCAAAAAATAAAAAATAAATAAATAAAAAGCTAATTTATAGAGCGAGCCTAACATCCTTCACACATTTTGAAATTTTATGAAAAAATAAATTGGTGAATAAGAATAAGATATTGTCGATCAGAAGTTTTTTTTTTTAATTTTTGAAAAAGACTGTTTTGAAATTTCGCACACAGATGACGCAATAGCTTCACATATTAAAAAAATCGAAAACTAATCATGAAAAACTAAAGATAAGCAGATACATCCATTGTTTCAGTAGAGTAAATAGAAAGAAAAGATAATTTTCAATGGAAATGCTATTTTCAATTTTCTCTCTGTTATTAAAACAATCGAAAACAAATCATGAAAAACTAAATACAAGCACATACAACCATTATTTTAGTAGAGTAAATAGAACGAGAACATAATTTTCAATCGAAATGCTATTTTCATTTTTCTCTCTGTTAATTCGCGGTTAAAATGATTTTATTTTTAAAAAAAAATTTGATTACAGTGAAAGCACTACGATACCTGAATATATGGAATGAAATTGATTACCATTTTGATGGCATTCAAGGTACAAACAGAACACAAGTTGAACTAATAATTTAGATTGTACAAAATGAATGCTTAATACTAATAATGTCTGCTTAAGTTTTTATACTTTTCGTCACAGTTTTTCTCTTTTGAAGGTATAGAGCTTCATATATAGAATTTGGAGGAACTAATGATTATTTTTAATGCTACTTTTTACCATTATGCGCATTTTCGTCCTAACCGACCATCCGGACACCAATTATTTGATTTTTTGTCATATTTCAAAATGTGTTAGGTACTTTTGAATCAAGCTATATTATAAGTAACTTTCTAAAAGTTACTTCCTTTAAAGAGATACAAGGATTTTTTTTAAATGTTATTTGATCAGATTCTTAGTTTTTCAAACAAGTAACGAACTTTAAAAAGTTAGTTTCTCAGAACAATCTGTAATAAGGCCGTTTTTCTTTTCAAGCTAAAGCTTTCTTCGATATTTTTATCCAATTAAATGAAATATATTTCTCCAATAACTAGATAGAACTATAGAATGTACCATTAAATTGGATGTATTGAACAGAAATTACACCATAAGGATCACCAGAAAATGTTCTTTTGTATAGCGGTTTCTTAAAATAATGTTTTATATCTTAGGCAGAGTGAACTAACATATTTAGCGGGGAGCATAAAAATTGACAAGTGTACAAAAGTATATAACTGTGTCAGGAAAACTTTTATTATAACAAGGCTTATATTATTTTGTTTAAGAAAGTACGATTTATAAAATACATAATCGCTTATTTTTTAATGTTATTACTATTTCGGGTAATGCAGATTTATGTTTTTGTATCAACGAAAAATAGCATACGAATGTAATAAATATATTTTTGTGTTAAAGAAAACTACCCAGGTTCCCGTGGAATATCTCATCCCTTTTAAACCGTAATTTAAACTGTTTTTAATTGTCGTAGTTCTAGTGTGTTTTGTATGTACGAGTATTGATGAGAAATACGGAATGTAGTAGAAATGTCTACTTTTAATTGTTTTTAGTATTTTGATCGATGAATGTCTGTAGACATATATTTTTAGGTGCGTTCGTAATTATATAAATACGTAGCACCTATAGTCGTCGTTCAGTCCGTCTGTCTGTCCGTCCGTCTGTCTGTTGTCCGTCCGTCCGCATATAATAGAGCAAAATCTACCCAACCGAATGGTCTGAAATTTTAAATATATGATTGTTGTAAAATTTTGTCGAGCCATTTCAAATTTTATGAAAATCGGATATATAGTTAAATTACAGGTACAGTCAAAAGTTTTTCGTTACATTACGGCCAATGGGAAAAATTATTGCACGTGCATTTTAATGATGTTAAAGCTTTCCGAATGGTCTCAAATTTTAAACATATAATTATTGCGACATTTTGTCGAGCCATTTCAAATTTTATGAAAATCGGATGTATAGCTTAATTACAGGGACAGTCAAAAGTTTTTCTTTACATTAAAGCCAATGGGAAAAATTATTGCAAGTGCATTTTAATGATGTTACAGCTTTCCGAATGGGCTGAAATTTTAAATATATAATTGCTGCAAAATTTTGTCGAGCCATTTCAAATTTCATGAAAATCGGATGTATAGCTTAATTACAGGGACAGTCAAAAGTTTTCCGTTACATTAAGGGGAATGGGAAAAAATTATTGCAAGTGCATTTTAATGATGTTACAGACTATGCACTTATGAATTGCAAATAAATACACATTCAGTACAATATGGGGTGCAAAAAATAATTATAAAACTAGTTATAGTACGAACGCACCTCATTTGCCACGTTTGACGAGCAATTTCAAACTTGTTTTTAAAGGTTATACTTGTTTGTATTTATGTGCTGTAGGAACTTTGGCTGTTTTAAAACAAAGATTAAAATAATTCGTATTTAAGCAAATTAATTCGTGTTATTCATCTTTGAGGCTTGAATTATATATGTATATAAACATTTTATTATACTTATATATCTATTAATATTGTTATTTAGGTACAAATGATTTATGTTTCTATATAAAACAAAATATATGTCTTCTTTATATTAAATAAATTGCATAAATATCGATATTTCTTTTTGTGTAATTAACGGAGAATAGGATGCCATAAAATATGTATTAGCAGCTTTCTTGTCTGGAGAGTACCCTTGTAGTAAACAAGTACATGGAACGCCCCCAACAAGAAGTTTCCACTCTGTAATACTGGTTGAATTATCCTTAGAAAGGTTTATGTTCACTTGTATCTTGCTCGATTTTAAGATGGTTGTAGTCGGGTAAGTTCAGTGGCCATTAAAAGGTTTAGTTTCATGACTGTCATGAAGATTTACTGTTTGGTGCTTTTAGAAAACCCATTTAAAACAAATAGCATCTTTTAAAATTCTGACAAGAGTTCATAGAAATACTGGAACTCTGAATTCTTACTTGCAACATTTGAAATAAGTTTCAGAAAAATCCTGCACACAGTCATTTCAAATTCACAGTCACGAACACTTACCGTATTTCAATATTAAAGTCCGAATGGTAACTGTAATACTTACTTAAAATAGTACATTTTTCTGTGAAAAAAAATGCTGTTTTTTTACTACTTACTGTATATTTATTTCACAATAATTCTTCCGTAAATTATGATGGGAGTTTCCCACATGATTTATACCGTATGTTTTTAAACATATTTTATGTTAAAATATGCTCTTTTTTTAACCATGTGTAGTACCTATTCAAAAAAATTCGAGAAAAGGTTTCAATTCAAATGTAGATCCGTTTCAAAATCTATGGAAAAGGAAATTCTTTAAAAATTCATCAAATAACATAATTTTATCCTTTTTTTTTCTTCTAAAATAATAAACTAAACTTTCGCGTTGAGGAAGACTTTTTATACTTATGATTCAGCATATCATTAAATATATAAAATTTATTTAGCATGACACAAAGCTCTATGTATGCAATTTGTTGCCAAATCATAGGCAAAGCAAAATAATCGTAAACTTATTTTTCAATTCTCTTTAATGTTAAAGAGAATACGTAATAGTGCTTTGCTCC
The DNA here is from genome assembly GCA_963932465.1 of Maratus speciosus. Lineage (NCBI taxonomy): Eukaryota > Metazoa > Arthropoda > Arachnida > Araneae > Salticidae > Maratus > Maratus speciosus. The sequence goes on from OZ010793.1 coordinate 278,235,991, forward strand.
AAAATTTAAAATTGCATTCTCTCAAATAAATGTTTGTCATTTTAGTGATTTGCCTGATAATAATATAAATTATTCTCCGTTCGAGTTCCGTAGATATCATTCTCACCGGTAATTCATAATATTAATATTTGAAATGTTTGAATTGTAAAAAAAAAATATTTTTGGTTCAAATGAAAATCATATACTGACTACATAATCACTCTATATTTCTGTACGTTTCAATATTGAACTATTTTAATTTTGCATACAATAAAAATTATCTCACAAAAAATTCTGCGAATTCAACTTTAAATGTTTGTCATGAAGTTTTACAATTTATCACACATGTACTTCGCATTTGTATTAAGGATTCAGTTAATAATTTTTCATGGTGCGCTGCAATATATACTTCAGTGTCGAAGTTTCACATTTCTATCATTTTCAACAATAAAAGAACATTACTTAATCACAAGGATTCAATTGATATTTGGATTCAACTGTATTACGTTAGATACAGGCGTTAGTTTGACTACTTTATGATTATTTAAAAATTTACCCTGCATTAAATTCTTGTATCATTCTTGTAAATACCCTGCATCATTCACGTTCATTACATTTAAAAAATAACAACTTACAAATTGGATTCAGTATTGATATAGGAAAAATAATTTTCTTTGCTAAAATACTATCATTCCATTACCTATTTCACATCTGTCCCCACAACTACATCGCTTAATATAATAATTGATTTTTTTTGTAGATATGTCAAAATAATAAATTTATACGATGTAAAATAATAATGTTAAATAAATATATATATATATACATATAGATTTATCTGCAATTTATTATTGTCTGAGCGAAGCGAAGGCTAATACTCAGCGAAATATTACTGTCCGGACACTTTACTACTAGGATGGATATTAACGCCATGTCCTACTAAAAAAAAAGCCTAATAAAAACCTTTCGTCAAGCATAACTCAAAAAATATTTGTCGGATTTCGGTTCTGATTGCACCAGAAGGTACCTATGAGGGTCGCCTACTGAATGCACCTACTATGAAAAATAAGTTCCAAACCGTTTAAAAATTATATAGAAAAAACTCTTAAAAAAGCACAATTTATCTGCATACGTCACAGAAATTTGGTGTGCGTCACTTTCACCGGTTGATGTTTTCGTAGACAACTGGTTTGAACACATGGAGCAAATAAAAAAAAATACGCACGCAGCAATATTGAATAGATCATTTTCAACCACGTGATCACAAACCTTGCAACAACCCGTGGCAACCAGTTTTGGTGGGCAAACAAATAATAACACAGTATTCCGTACCACGGTGACCGTTTTTAGCCTGTTGTATAAAATCTGGCATGCTGTATGACATACAATTGTGGATGATTAAAACAAAAGACATGAGTGTTTATTGATCCGGAGGTTATCTTTCTCTGGATGTCTGTCTATCATACAGCATGCAATTTTCTTGTAAAGGATGATATTATTAGGCAGTAAAACCTCCATAACGGACACACCCGATTAGTGGACACCTCTATTTAGCGGGCATTTTTTCGATTACCAACCCTTAATAACTGTACATTTTTTACTCTCAGTAGCGAACACCTCCAAATAGAGGACAAATTCTGCCCTCCCGAGGTGTTCGCTATTCAGAAGTTTTACAGGTAAAACCTCCATAGCGGACACACCCGATTAGCGGATACCTCTATTTAGCGGACATTTTTTCGATTACCAACTCTTAAACAACTGTACATGTTTTACTCTCAGTAGCGGACACCTCCAAATAGAGGACAAATTCTGCATTCTCAAGGTGTCCACTATTCAGAGGTTTTATTGTATATAATATTGATAATTATTTTACAGGGTCGCACAAAAGAATAAGAATATATGAAACGAATATAAACTAAATTCGGGATTGGTAGATCGCTGATGGTAATGTAATTTTAGGATGTTGTTACAGTCATCCGCAGCATGTTTTTAGAGTTTCGTCCATCTCACGAAACCCTACCTGTCTCACTCCTTTGTCTGTCTGTTTGTCCGTCTGTCACAGAGCCCGTTCTCAGAAACTATATATGTCGGAGACTTGAAAATTTGCATACTTATAGCTGAACACCACACATCAAACGGCAAATAATAAAATTTTGAAAAAGTCTGATATTTAACCCTCTGGGCTCTAACTTGTGTATTTTAAGCAATTTTTCTAACTCAGCCCCTAATTTAAGTAAGTTGGAGACATGAAATTTTGCATACTTATAGCTGAACATCTCACATCAAACGACAAATAATAAAATTTTGAAAAAGGCTTAATATTTAACCCTTTGGGCTCTAACTTGTGTATTTAAATCAATTTTTCTAACTCGCCCCTAATTAAGTTGGAGACATGAAAGTTTGCATACTTATAGCTGAACACTTGCGATAACACGATAAATCATAAAATTTTGAAAAATTCATATTTAACCCTCCGGTCTCTAACTTCTGTATTTTAAGCAATTTTTATAACTCAGCCCCTAATTAAGTTGGAGACATGACATTTTGCATACTTATAGCTGAACACCTCACATCAAACGACAAATAATAAAAATTTTAAAAAGTCTAATATTTAACCCTCTGGGCTCTAACTTATGTATTTTAAACAATTTTTCTAACTCAGCCCCTAATTAAGTTGGAGTCATGAAATTTCGCATACTTATAGCTGAAATCCTCACATCAAACGACAAATAATAAAATTTTGAGAAATGTCTGATATTTAACCCTCTGGGCTCTAACTTATGTATTTTAAGCAATTTTTCTAACTCATCCCCTAACTAAATTGGAGAATTGAAAGTTTGCATACTTATAGCTGAAAACTGGCGATAACACGATAAATCATAAAATTTTGAAAAAGTCATATTTAACCCTCCGGCCTCTAACTTCTGTATTTTAAGCATTTTTTCTAACTCAGCCACTAATTAAGTTGGAGACATGACATTTTGCATACTTATAGCTGAACACCTCACATCTAACGACAAATAATAAAATTTTGAAAAAGTCTATAACTTAATCCTCTGGGCTCTAACTTGTGTATTTTAAGCAATTTTTCTAACTCAGCCCCTAATTAAGTTGGAGACATGACATTTTGAATACTTACAGCTGAACACCTCACATCAAACAGCAAATAATAAAATTTTGAAAAAGTCTAATATTTAACCCTCTGAGCTCTAACTTGTGTATTTAAAGCAATTTTTCTAACTCAGCCCCTAATTATGTTGAAACATAAAAATTTGCATACTTATAGCTGAACAGCTCACATCAAACGACAAATAATAAAATTTTGAAAAAATCTAATATTTAACCTCTAATATTTTGTCTCGCGCAATTTTTAAATTTAAACTGTTTTGCAATACTATTTTTTGTTCATTTTGCATAATAAGTGTAATGTGACGTAATTTGTTCTATTTCAGATTTCTAACGCATGTTAATGAATTTATTTTACAATATCCTTTCTCTTTTAAAATTCACATGTAAATATAGTTTTTATGGCGTAATTTCCCATAAGTGCCTGTTTTTTATACCTAATTATTTAATTGTAATTTGAAGGTTTTTTTCTGTTTATAATAGTAACGTGTAAATATTTTTTTTTATTTGAAGCAAACATTATTGTTTGCGCTGTTCATACAGTTGGCAACAGTTTAAATTAATACCATTTTCTAAAATATGTAAAAAATATCTGTCAAAATGCTGAATATTTGAATTTAAAATAGAAATAAAACCTCAAAAAATGAGTGAAATTAAAAAAAAAATTAATGAAATCTGCAGACCGTGATCTTCTATTGAATAAAATGATCTAAAAATGATTAAATTCCCATGTATAGCTTTTGCTCTTATAAATTTTTTTTAATGGAACGATTTTGTCCATCTTTAGCATTAAATATCTCTTAAAATAATTCTACGATTTGAAAACTGTTTGCATTAGTGTGTTGATCAAACATTTCGCTATAATACCACCGAATTTCATATATTTGTATGCAATAGTTTACTTAATATTAACGAAGAAAGACCTTCGGTCACAAAAAATTCAAAACCGGCGGCGGCGGCGGTGACAGAGTTAGTTATTTTTCATAGAATAGAGAGATATATAAAAATGAAAACTTGTCTATCTGTCTGTTTGTAATTCTATAAAAAATCCACAATTTGGAAGCCAAAATTGTGAAGAGACACGTACATGTGTATTAAAACATGGCCGAGACAACTAAAGTAATCCGGAATCGAAATAACTTATGGTTAATTTTTAATTAATAAAAAACCACCAATTTAACAGCAATTTCTTATCAAATTTAAACATTTTTCGTTATAACAGTTGCCAACAATTAAAAAACACAATAAAATTATTACTACAACAATTAATTTTCTACTGCAAGATTTCCACGTGAAAAATGAAAATGAAATAAATAGTTTGTCGAATTTAAAAAAAAGGTGAATATTACGTCATAACTTTTCTATTGCAAGATATTCACGTGAAATATGAAAATGAAATATGAAAATGAAATAAATGGTTTGACGAATTTAAATGAAAGTGAACATAACTTCATAACTTTTCTATTTCAAGGTTTCCACGTGAAAGAGGAAAATATTGCGTCATATTGGAAATATAAAGGGCATGGTGGATATAGTATAACGTCATATGAGTGTGAAAAATGTATTGAAGCATAATAAAAACCCGATTAGGGAAATATTGGCGTATTTTAACATTATTGCTCCAATTATAAATTGAAATAAGTTCATTTATAGCTGTATTCTTTTGCGTCTGTTATATACATTTATACATTTTTATATAGCGTTTTCATATGATTCATTCAACAACATTTCGACTGCTTTTTTTAATGTTTGTTTTGTGTTGTATGTTAAATTTTGAAATTGATTTTTCAGAACAAACATCCTTCAAATTCTGGGCAACGCCGGCACTTTAGCTTGTAACAGATAAATGGCTTTTGCATCTGTACATCTAATGCTAATATTATAAAGCGTTATAATATTATAAAGTATATAATATTATTAATGCTTGTACGTTTGTGAGGTGTTATCTCTGAAACTACATAGCCAACTTAAAAAAATGTTGGTGGCCATCTCTGCTCCGAAAAAAAGACTATTTTATGTCAGTGCAAGAACCTACATCGCTGCAGGAGCAAAAAAGTTCTAAAATTGTGATTTCTGCGATATTGATTGGGTTAGAAACTTTAAATTTGGTGCGGTAGTTACTTTTAAGATGTAAATACTCGTAATGAACGCTCTCTAAAAGGTTCAATTTGACGGATAAACGTAAAAATTTCTAGAAAGGTTCTAAACTATGATTTATTTGGAATACTGAAATTTTTGGGATACTGTTGGGGTTAGAAACTAGAACTTTGGCATGGTAGTAATTAATAAGATGTAAATGCTCGTTGTAGAACGAATTCTAAAAAATAGAAAGACTAAACAAAGCGGAAAAAGACCTAAAGATGATCTAAGTAACGAAGAACATGGAACTGTTAGGAATATAAACATGAAAATTGACGTGGCTGTATTTATCATGACGTAAATTCTCGCAATAGAACAATTTCTAAAAATGTCGCTATAAAAAACAGTGCAGAAACAAAAAACTTTCAAAAATTTTCTATTTCTCTGTTACTGCTGAGCCCAAAATCTTGAAATTTTGCTTCGGGTTAGTTTTAAAATATACAATTGTGTCTATGAATGGTTTCTAAAAAATTTAAAATTTAAAAAGATGAAATTAACGGAAAGCGATCTCAATTACCATTAATTTGGAATTATTAGGTACAGCAACTTTAAATATTTTATAATGCTGCATTTCCTCCGCAAAACATGCGATTTAAATGCAACAAAACTGATAGATACCCACCTAGCATTAAATAAATTGTGTAAATATTGAATAAAGATGTGTATGAAACAGTGAGTAGGTTGCCCGAAAGTACTTGTTAAAGTGTACCTTCTCTAGGCTTTTCTCTCTCTCGCCAAGGCCACTAACAGAGGGAAGTGCCGTTTTAAATGTGATATGAATTTTTTATCGATTCATTTTTCTAGACATTTTATCATAAGGTCATATTATCAATAATCATTAGTAGATTTTTTATATATTAACTTATTCTGGTGAAATTTTGTAATCGGGTTCATATTGGCGTATGTTATCTTGCATGATTTGCTGAATAAATATGTATGGATTTGTAAATTACTTAAAATGACACTTTGACAGCTCAAAAGTTATGCAGACGATATATTCAGATCTTGTGTGATATTTTGTGTTGTAATCATTGCCGATTTCTTTTGTTTAATACATGCTAAATACAGTTCAACTTGTGCAGAATATGTTTGAAAACAAAACAATACAGCGTATGTAGTGGCCAGCATACACGCATCATTTAAATCCGATCGAGCATATCTAAAACACACTCTAACGAAGCATTACATGCCACTTTTGATGTATTCGGTACTTTGATAATATATTAGGTTTTGAGAAGAGAATTCCTTAAATGTTATCGACAACCTCATTGCATCCGTGGAAAACAGATATTGTACAATATTAACTATTCCGGGGGGGGGGGGGGCACACACCATATAAAGTATAGTCCATTCTTTTTAAACATCATATATTTGTCATTTAAAGTTTCTCAAATTGGTGCGGAGCGTCTGATTATGCTCTTGACATCATTTTATACAGTTAAAATTCCGATATAAATAAATTAGTGTTTCATTTTCTATTTTACTTTTAAAATATTGCGTACTTTCAATTTTATATTCATGCATGGCTGTCTTGAATGGTTTGATTTCCCATTTTTTTAAACAGTGTATACGAATTTATATATAAGATTTTGTAATTCTACAATTCGTTTATTTTCATCATTTGAATTTTTCGCAGTATATGGACAATTAAAGATAACATCTCATTTTCTTTGCTTCCACGTGTTATTATTAAATCTATGTTCTCAGTAATATCGCTCAGACTAATCCCTCTGAGGGAAGTCCTAGTTTACATAAAGTTTCTAAAAAATAATATTGTAGCCCCAAGCATTTGCAAAACCTTAGGTTGAATTAAAGTCATGTTAATTTTTCATATTAATTTTCATGAATGCAAACGAAAGTTATTAAGTATACTTTAATTTGTTATTTTAAAATACATTCTTTAATATAATTGTTAAAAAGTTTATGATTGGGCATAGTATACTATAACATATTCTCGTATTTATAAGAAATTAATCCTCATGTTTTTATTGAGGATTTGAATTTTTAGAATATCTATGTTTTCTGTCACTATTTTGGATTTAAGTCTAGAGAATTTGCAAGACACCCTTATTGCAAACCTAAAAAAATGTCACACGTTTCAGTATATTCATTCTTTAATCTCATATACATTAGAATTTGTCTCACAGAAACATCTGCATATGTGGATTTAAATGTTTCTTATAAGTTCACATATGATCATGACCACTAAAAGTACATCGCACTTGTATCAAGGATTTAGATAATAATTTCCCATGATACGCAGAGATAATATATAAGTGTCGGATATTTACATTGCTAGATTTTCTGATTGATCGATTTTCTACATGGGTGAATATTACTTAATGTTAATGATTTAATTCATATTTGGATTCCGATATATTACTAACAGCACTAGAGGAATGATCAATATAGTTCATGTATTTCAGAATTATTCCAAGTTCTGGCAATGACCTTTTTAATGAAATGAATGCTTATATCAAACTCATTGTTTGCTATATGTGTTATTTTAAGGAATTTTAATTTAAAACAAAATTTTGTCCAGTTATATGACTATTAACCCTTTCGAGAAGGCATCCCTTGCACAAATTTTATTTGAACGGCACCGATTCTTTTAAATAGTTGTTCCCTTTACTTGTAAAATACCAAACAATGCTCTAATTATAAAAGACAAATGTAATATTTATTTATTAATGGTGCCTAAAACAAATTCCACATGCACCTTTTGACGATGCATATATGCATCAGCCGTACCGAAAGGTTAACCCTAGAACAGCCGAAAATTTTACTCAAGTTTAATAAAAAAATTTGTCGCACCAGAATTTTTATTTAAAACTATTTAACTTATTCTAACGAATAAACCAATGCAATATCTTTAAAGTGACTAACATAGTCGTAACTTTCGGTTACATTCAATCGACAGTGATCAGCCAATTTGTGATATTGCGTAGATACTAATTTAGGTTATTCGATAAATGTATTGGGTCGTTCGGAAAGTCATGTCCGTTTGGGAAAATCAATTCGTACCGGAAAATTCAGCCCGGTTATTATTAGACATTGGATATCGGGATCAATGTCTAATAATTGAATGATTTTACCAAACGGATACGATTTTATGAGCGACCCGATAGTTATTGTCTAATTTATTCATTTAGTTTATTTTAAGAAATTTCTGGTTTGAATAAATATTTGGAATACACTCCTCTGATAAGCGGAGTGTCAGGGGAACGCATAAAAAATTATGCATGCAAGAGAATCGTATAAATATAGTTTTATCTTAATATTGTTTATGCAAGTTCATGCATACATCATTATACATTTTATGTATTAAAATCAATATATGTTTAGAAATTATTTAAATTTATTATTTGACTTTATACAAAGTATGATCGCAAATAATAATTTAAAAAAAGAATTACTAACATGAGCAGGAAAAAAAATCCTTCACATTCTGGTCTAGCGGTAAAATCGCTTACAGTGTATTTTATTAATGTTATGTTATTTTAAAAGTTATAAGACTGATATTAACTCATCAACCGCCAAAATTACAAAATAGAAATATTCAAATTTCTTGTTGAAAGTCGTTTGCCATCACAAATTCAGAAAGGTAATTTTCACTTTATTAAAATATCAAATCTCAACTAATAAATTAGGGAATTTTTTCAATTCTAAAAAAAATGGTGGCAAAGTAATTAGTTTAGGAACGAGTAATTATGTTGACAGTTGCGTCAACGCAACATCAGTGGATAATGGGTTAATCACTGAGGTATACTACAATATGATGTATCAGAAACATACGGAATTGTTTATAGTTCGTTTACAGGGACGCACAAAGATTATCATTATATTATTTTCTATTGAAAAAAAATTATTACTGGGCATTCTTATGACGTAATGATGCTTTCAAACAAAATGAAATTTAAAAGTATTCCTGATTCACTCCAGAATGTTTTCTATATATTATGGAGTGCGTAGCATTTGTCGTTCATTCACAGAGATGTACAAAAGAATTCAGTTACAGGACTAACTGTGATCGATAATTAACAGATGTGCGTAGTATGCATTTTTAGGTGTGTTCGTAAATATATAAACATGTAGCACCTATAGTCGTTGTTCAGTCCGTCCCTCTGTCCGTCTGTCCGCATGTAACAGTGCAAAAACTACTCAACCGAATTGTTTGGAATTTAAAATATATAACTGTTGTATAATTGTTTCGAGTCATTTCAAATTTTATGAAAATCGGATGCATTTTTTTATTACAGTGAAAGTCAAAAATTTTTCCGTTACATTGTGGCCAATGGGGGAAAATTATTTCAAGTGAATTTTAAGGATGTTACAGCCTTTCGAACTCAATGAAATTAATATGCACTTATGAAGTGCACTAAAATATACATTTAATACAAAATGCAGTGCAAAAAATATTTAGAAAACTAGTTACAGTACGAACGTACCTCATTTGCCACGAAATTTCCAACTTGTTAAACATATCATATAGGTAGTGTATTACGAAATAAGTGTAAATTTTATAGATCATATATAGGGCTGCATGAAAGAGTTTTCACTTATTAACACATACGTACAGCAATTGTTGAAAATGGAATTTCACTGAGCTTAATGTTATTTAAGTTGTTTATTTTTATTATCAAATTTCATTCAACGAAAAATAGGAATTTCTTAATAATATTCTGTATCAATTGCAAAACGTTTCATTATCTATGCCTGATACTTGAATTTTCGTCTTTTTGTATTTTTTAAGTGTAAATCATTTGATTTTTAGAAAGAGGCATTAGCCTTTTTTGCAAAAACACTCTACAGTAAATCTCAATAACATAAAGCAATTATATCAGAATCGAAGTATATTCTTGTGAGTTAAAGCATAGACAGGTAGGTGGCCAGACAATAGCTGAACCAAAAATCATAAAAGTTTCAAAATAGTCACATGTGCCGATCTCAAAACTTTATTCTATGTCATACATGTTAATACTTGAAAATTCGCCAGCACAGTGCCAAAACTAAACGACAATATATGCTGTCATGAGGATTCTAAAAATATAAATTTCCGTGCATTAGCTTTTTAGATATGATTATCTATAAAATCATGTAAATCATGAAATTGCAGCATAGTAACGCCACCTGTTCGGTGATTTACACCAAAACGTAATTAGCAACAACTTATGTGAACGTTTAACTGAATCAGAAGTTAGATGAAAATTCGTTCATTAGTTCTGGAGATAGAGCTAGTGCGAAAAACGTGAAAATTGCAGCATAGAAGCGCCACCTATTGGGAGATATACACCAAACCCTAATCAGCACAAATTTATATCATGGTCTAACTGCATCTAAAGTTTTGTGAAATTCTGTGCATTAGTTCTTGAGATAGAGCTCTCACAATTTTTTTTCACATTAATATATAAATCCATCGAGAACCGGAAATCAAAAATTTGCACGAAAACCTATACTTTCTTCTTGTAAAGATAGAATAATGTAAAAAGGATGCTCAAAATAGAAAAATGTTCCTAAAATTCCTCATGAATATTATAGAATGTGGAAGGGAACAATACTCTTAAACAAAATATCGGGAATTTCTCTTACCGATATCCTTTAACTGAGTAAATCCTTAATTTACATCTAAATATTATTTGCAAATAAACATTCATTTGCATTGAGCACACGTATATACCTGAGCAATGTGTATTGAGTTTCATTTCCCAAAATAAAGTCATTTGTATTTATAGAATGATTTTGTTTGTTGTTAAAACCCTAAAACAAAGTTGCGCCGAGCAATTATACTTCGGAATGTTTTCAACGTTTTCTGAGTAACTAACAATGTGTCGTAACTACATAAAACGAATATTTATGCAGTATATCTTTCAACTGTTACACTAGAAGTACATTTAGAAGTTACATGACTAATTCTTAATCACCATTTGAAAAAAGTAGACTTAAAACGAATGTTAAGTCTATAAAGGACTAATGCATTTTATAGCAATGCTGCGATTTAAAAGTAACACAGTTTTGCTATATATTCCTTTTTGATGACATACATTTCATTTCTAAATATCGCAAAATTTGCCTGCGATTTTCAATACAAATTAAAAAAATACATATACGGGGAATTCTTACAAACTTTTGACTTTTAAGTCCCTGAATAATAATTTTTATTTTAGTACATATTCTTGTGCTTTTTTATTTCGTATACTGGGAAACATCCCACTACATGATTGCACAACAATATTAACGGGATAAAAAAGTTTTTGGACGATGTTGGAGGTCCAAATACCAGGAAAACTGCTAAACCGTCCCGTGTTCCTGATGCTGATTTTTAAGTTTCGAGCTGCCTGTATAAAATTGTTTCAATAAAAGTAATTCGGTGTATTTTTTTCCGAAACTGGGAAATTTTTTTTATATAAATATGTAGCGAAAAATTATCCTGCACACATTTTTAAGGTTGATATTATTTTTTGAACTGTGTCCCTGAGTTTTAGATTCCTTACCGTCCCTTGTCTAAAATTATACAGAAAATCACTTCAGATGCATCCACAGAATTTATTTCAAGTATTTTCTCGTGTAGAAGTATACTAGAGAAACAATCACTAAAATTCTGTGACAGGAAATTTACTGCATAATTTAAATCAAAATATAAATATCAATTTCAAGCATCGTGGCTTTATTGGTAGTCTTACTGTCCCCAAAGGTTTATTCCTGCAATTTTCGATGTAAATTTGTTTTTGTATTTACTCCAATGTAATGAACTGTATCTAAAAATCAATGAACATTGTCGGTATCACTCCTTACTATCCTTTTTTTTTTTTTGCCATTAACGTCCTTTTTTTCCCCTATACCCTCCTCTTTTTCTTCCTTCCGTCCCTTCTTTAACATTCCTTTAAGACGATGTTATATCAAAATTTTGTACTAAAAATACTACATTGTTATTATTTCCTATTTGAATGCCCTGTAGGTACTATGTAAATTCATTATAAGTGAAAATTTAGAAAAAATAGTGTAAAAAGGCAAGGAAAATTAAACTCGCAAGTTTAACTTAAACTTCAGTTAAATAAAAAATGTTTCGCTGCTGACAATTTTTCTTTATTTTGAACCATTAAGGTCTTTGTCTATCAGATTAAATGTTATTTTAGCAAGTTTAATTTCAGCAGATTTTTATTCCCGAAAGTCAAAAGATTGTGAGAATGCACCATATCTTGAATAGAATGCTTATAAAATCTGTTTCTTTATTTACCGAATTTTAATTTTAAAATATCTTACAGGGATGTAATGTTGTTTTTATTCTGTCGCCAGGATGAAAAGCTATGAGCGTATGTTTACTACAATGATGTAAAGTAGCATAAGTAATAACATAAATAAATTATCTGGATCTAATAGAACGTACAAAATAGAAAGTGTGGCACAGATAACAGAATTGGATATTTATTGCCCAAACTTAGCATCGTCTTCTATTTTTTAAATATGAAATCACGAATTTAAAAAAAAATGTGCGTATTTTCCTATTATTTACATTTTATTAAACAAATAACATTACAAAAAGATGTACAATGCGTGATATAGGATGTTCATGCTTAAAACTTGTATAGTCGAAACACGAAAAATTTCTAAATACTCATTTTGAATTTTAACTAAGATGTTTTTCTTAAAACGTGCACGATTAGAATAATTAAAATTCTTCAAAGAATAGAATAAAGTAAGTTTTCTGAACTGCGGTATATTTAAGTAATAAACTTTTTGAAAACAAATCACGATTTCCAAGTTTCTAACGCAAATTAGTGTAATTAATTTTTCTTTGTTCTTCAAATATACGTTCTTTGGTGTATCACGTAATTTGAAAATTATTATGCAAATATTTTTCAAAGAAATTAATTTTAAGTCTTTTCTAGTTAAAAAACATACAAACTACGTCTATAAATTTATAACATTATTTTAAAAAAGAATTTTCTGTTGGAAAAATCTATTTTATATCTCCTGATTTTCATGACACCAAAATATTCCCCTGTACATCTTACATTTCGACAACAACCGTCCGTTATCATTGCATGTCAATCATTTGCACATAGTAAAGTGATGGCATATAAAACAACTTTGTATACACATAAAATACCCTGCAAAGATATATATATTGTATAAAATATCAAGCATATAAAATACCTTGTTGTTAAAGAGAACAAGTTATTTAACGACAATAATATAAACATACACATACTTACACATATATAATGTAATAAGACAATATCATAAACTTACACAACATTATAACACAGTCTGGCGGTATTTAACACTGTCCAACACATTAGTAAAATGCTATGAATTCATTATGGCTGTCTGTCTATCTGTGCTCTTACTCTCTTAAATATAATCATATTGCCGTGCAATTTTTCAATGTTATTGAGCAAGACCTATTGAATATTCGATATTGTAAATGAAGTGTGTACTAGGGAGGAGCGTAATTTTTTTTCGAAATTCTTTTCGTGCTTGCGCGAAAAAATTGTGGAATGCTCTCAGAAATGTCAGCACAATTTCAAAATAATCAATAAATAGCTTCCGTTTCCACTTTTTGGTCTACATATGGGAAATTAGCCGTGATTAACTTGATGCAAATTTTCACATTTTTGTTATTTCTTTAATTTCCTATTTTCTATTCCCGGTAGCACAGAAAAGTTGGAAGAATATACAATAAAAATAAGTGCAAAATTTTAGAGTAATCAATAAATATCTTCTGGTTCTACTTTGGGGTCTAAAAAGCCAAAAGGGCTAAAATTATGTAAATTTTCACATTTCACTGATCTTTTTCAAAATTCCGAATTTCTCTTCCCGCTAGCACGGAAGAGTTGGAGGACAAATAACGGTTACGAACAAACCCTAGCTAGAGCATTCGACAAATGGGGTGTGTCCAAAAGAGCTGCGGTAACTGTAGCAAGTGCGCACTTCTTGAAGACTTGTGAGTTGTGATACATGACGATATGCCCAATGTTATAGACAGGTTTAAGATAAGAAGAGGATAAAAAAAAATATCCGTGGAACGCCAAGTCCACGATATCAATATCATTGCCACCAATAACTTGAAAGGACTTTATTTTGACGGTCCGAAAGATCTAACTTTAACTCAGATGAACATTGTGGGAACGCTGCATCAACAAAGAGTGCTTGAAGAAAACGTGACACTGATAGAAAAATTTGGCTGCAATTACATAGGGCATGTGTCAGCAGTAACCTCTTCTACTAAAGACATTACTGAAAGTATAACGAAAATTTGTCCAGAATGTAATATTAATTTGACTACAACACTGTTAGCATTAGGCGGTAATGAGACTGCAGTAAACACGGGATATAAGGGTGGTGTTTTCCGCAGGAAAACACTATTTTGTAAGAAATCCTTACATTGGTTCGTGTACCAGCTTTTTGGTAACGAGGTGCTGCTCAGGCATCTCATGTAACACTTGGATGGTGATACAAATGGCCCTAGAACGTACTGTGTTCCAATTTAAAAACAACTTCAGAATTGCGAACTTTTACCTGTTGTGGATAATAAGAAAATTAATACCGAAGCTCTTTCTGCAGATGAGACTGAACTGAGTATAGAACAGAGATACCTGTACGATATCTGGACTGCAGTGACAAATAATTTTTGTCCTGAGAATTTGTCCCACAAAAATTCAGGATTACTTTCCATCACGTTTCAGAAAAAAGAACCTCTGGTAATACCCTGAATACATCCTTTCAACAAAATTTTTATATTAAATCATGTACAGTCAATCAGGGTAACTTTGATCCGCATTTTCTCTATTTTGATATGCCACACTCTTATTTGAAGAATATTGTCGAAACTAGGGGCATAAAAGAGAAGAAATAATCCTAATTTATTGTTTGACTATAAGAAATTAAGGAATAAAAAGGATAAAAGCAATAAAAAATGGATTTTTAGCCTGGTTCAAAGTTACCTAACCATTTAGGGCAACTTTTCACCATATGATAAATTTTTATATAAAATAATTAATTATAAAAAAAGTATTGTAGTCAAGAAAACTTTCAACACCAAAAAAATGTTTTCAGATATGCAAAGACTGCGAATTTACATTTCCCAACATCACAAGATTTGTATAATTTATGATATTACAACAAATATCAGGCATAATAAAAGTGGAAGAAGAGAACCATGAACATTTATAAATAAAAAAAAAACTGTTTATTGTTCATATAAAACATAAAAATGCAGTGAAAAACAATTTTCAATGTTTTAACTCTATAATATATCCATAATTACAGTAATACATACAAGTACTAGTATTATCCAAACAAGTATAAAAAACGTCGAACGTATGAAATGTCAAATTTGAGTAGCTCCGCCCCTAATCACGCGTATAAATGAATTTTGTGTATTTTACACATATTTTAAAAATATTTACATGTCATATTTAATGCACACTTTCGGCATTTATATAAAATATACTTGCAAATATGGGAAATTTTCGACAGTAGCACCTATAATCAGTAAATTATAAGCATCAGTGTAACTTTGAGCCGGCTCAAAGGTACCCTGAAAATGCGGTAAAATGCTAGTGCCTTCTTATTTTACATTTTATTAACTATTAATAAATAAATAATCACAAAATATTAACACATTTACAACATTTAGATAATAACATGTCTGATAAATGAGTATATTGTTACTTACTATGAAAATTTTATTGGATTACAACAACTTCAAAACAGCATTCAAAATTAACTTGAAAACAGTACTTCACAAAAATTGTTATATGATGCAATTAATTGCGCATAATGTTGCTAATTTATTTTCTAAAATAAAGAGTAGAAATCCAGTTTACAACCTTGCCAACAGAGCACAGTTCTGGAGTTTATTTAGTCTTTTAGAGTCAAAAATATAGAAAAATAGGAGGTGGTGCAAAGTTACACCCCGTGGTTCAAAGTTACCCTGATTAACTGTATAACATTCTGTTAATACTGTTGTTTGCTTCTTGACCCACAATCTAACGTAGATTCTCATTTCCGTGTACATCTCTTCTTGATCCTTAAGTTTTGTCCACCAGTGTACATCTTAATTATAATCTGCTTTTATTGGTACAGTTACTCGCCTCACAAATGTAAAAAAAAAAAAAAAATAAAAAAAATAAAAATAAAATTATTTGGTCTTCATAAACGGTTTGCACAGTATTTTGCTCTTTTATGGTTTCGAGATCATTAGCTATACGAGATAATTTCTGGTATTTTCTATAAATTTTTCCGGGACAGGCCTCTATAACATTTGAATAATTTTAGCACTGGCATAGGTTTGTACAAAATTTTACAAAACAAATCTTAAAATAAGATTTCTTGTACGAAAAAGTGGTATTTTATAAAAAGAAATTATTTACTTTAAATCAGATTTTTTTTTTCTTATAAAAAAGTGCCACGCTTTGCGCGTGAATTAATCCATTCAATTTATTTCAAAAAGTGTGTTGTTTAAAATATTTTCATTTGATTTGAAAATGATCTGATGTGTAGCAGCTTTGGAATATTGAAAGACATTTGTCTGTAAATAACACAAGCAGAAGTTTTCCCCATATGAAATTAGTTTATTGGGTCCAAAAAAATTCTTATTTTGGAGCATTTTTTGACTTAGTAATGAAAGTTACTTTTGTTCGATGGTCAGTTACACTGCAATAGAGTCTTCTTTATGCGTTATTTTATCAAAGCGTGCAGGGAGACAGCTTTGTTGCTGGTTTATACAAGTATCCATTGCAGCCTTGCACTATCCAGGTGGAAATTCATGCTGGTGTTTGTTTGCTAGACAAGCATTAAATGCTGTATCCCAGCAAATTAAAATAGCATAAACTACCATAACACATTTGGGGGTCCCACCAGAATTACCAGAAAGTCATGGTGTGTATTGGAACACTTTATTGCTTGGCAAGCATGCATAATACAGCATGTGTCGCTTGAATGTGTTGCTGGCCTAGTAGCAAGACCACCACTTGCTTGTAATTTCTGCTTTTCTAGCAGTAATTCACTAGCAACAGATACATTTTTTATTGCTATTCTATCATTACATTTTTACTATCAGTTGCTTTTAATTTTTGCTTTTCTAGCATCACTTGCTTTTAATTTTTGCTATGCTGGCATTACATTTTTAGCATCACTTGCTTTTAATTTTTGCTATTCTAGCATTACTTTTCTAGCATCACCTGATTTTATTTTTTTCTGTATTCCCAGTTCGAAGAGAAAGACGTTGGTGGCGCCATCTTTGAAGAATTTCTAACGTACCTACATTTTTTAGAAGTGGAAACTTATATCGGGTTTTGCTTTTCCTCTGAGAACGACAGAACTCACTACCTCCGGTTAGGGAACAGAATGCTCTACTTACTTCGCTACAGGGGCCGTGTTTATAAACGATTTTAAATGCGGTTAATGGGTGTACAGCTGATTCTGTTGTGTGTTGATATTTTTTATAAGAAGTTGAATTTATAGATGCTGTTATTCCCCAAATTTCAATTAATAAGGTTAATCTATTATTATGGTTTTTACTATATTTGATGGATAATTAGAATATGCTTTGATTATTATAATTCATTAGTGGAATGTTCTTTGGTTTATGAATGGTTTGAATATGGTCATAATTATTTGTTGCAGAAAAATCAAAGATTTTGAAGTTTATTTAGGATAGATTTTATCAATTTCAGGTGGGGGTTAGGATTTTAAAACTTTAGTCCTTATTGGAGGGGGGGGGGGTCAATTGAACATAGTTTCAATTTGATTGTTATGAACTTATTTCTTAACCACTTGGGGACGAGCGACACGTATACGTGCCGCATGAAGCGCTCAGAATCCTTGTTTTTCCTCAACAGTAAAATTTTACTGTAAAATTTGCCTTGTTTAATCAGCGCATCTTCTCGATTCAAGAAGACACAAATATCTGTTTTTAAAAAACGGTGACAAAAGATTAAAAATTCCGTAAAAGCCTCCCATCCCAAAGGGGTTAAGTGAAACAGTATTCCTTGAATTTTAAAATTTAACTGACTAAATTCTATTTTTGAAAAGCACGGATTTTTTCTGTATAATTAAAACAGTTAAATACTAAGAGAATGAACAGCTCACAATTTTACGATGGACGAGTCGAGGGGAGGCGCTTTTTTCCCAAAATCTTTCATGGAAATTAACTTTCAGTTTTCTTTATGTGTTAAAATTTTATCTAAACCGAGGTGGTGGTGGTGGGGGGGGGACACTTTTTCCCAATAAATCCCTTATAGAAATTAATTTTCAGTTTTTTTAGATTTATGTGTTTAGATTTTATCTGAAACGGGTGGACGAAGGCACTACTGAATTTACGTTGTAGTGATCCGAAAAGAAAATCTACCGCCCCTGGATTTTGAATTTTAACAAATTAATATTCTTTCTCCGAGTTTAATAAACACATTAAATTTAATCTTTTCGAGAAACTTAAAAGAATTAAATACTAAGAAATAGTGCAGCTATGAATTTTCTTCCAAATCGGGAGGGGGGGGGGGTCTCTTTAAGTCTATCATGTAAATTATTTGTTATTTTTTTTTAAGTTTATGTGTTAAAAAAAATTAGCTCAAACATGTTCAAAGGACAGTATTTAATTCAGGTGGCTGTGACACAGCTCTCCCCCTCGCAGCTTTTAAAATTTAATAAACAAAATTTTATATTTCTCTCATTTTTAAAGATATAGAAAATTTATAATTTACAGGCAACTTACAATAATTTAACAGTAAGAGAAAGATCAGTTTAAAAATTTCCGTTGCGGGGGTGGGGTGGGGTGGGGGTACACTTCTATATCTGTTTTGGAAATTAATTTTTAGTTCTCTTTATTTTGATATTTATATGTTAGAAAGTAATCTCAAATGGGTGGTTTAAGACAGTATTGAATTCAGGAGAAGGGAGGATCGGATTTTAGATTTTAATGACCAAATTTTCCTTTTCTCCGTGTTTTAAACACATAGTGCATTTTTTTCGAGTAAGTTAGAGCATTTAAATTCTAAGAAACAGAAGAAAAAATTGTTTTTATAGGCGGCCGGGGGGGGGGGTGGGCTCCACTAGAAGATTTTCATTGAAGGTAAATCCCTCACAGAATTCCCACCCCCATAAAAGTTAATTCTAAAAAAATGTATGTTATATTGTACATCTTGAAAAATTGCAATGTACAGTGAAACCTCCATAATGCAAACTCTTGAATATTCCGTTAAGGGAAGAGGGCTTAGGTGATCCATTAAGCCTCCCTCGAATTTGAAATTTAACTACTTTTTTATCCGATTTTGAAAAAAGAATTAAAATTTAATATTTTCTCTTAGCTTAAAAGAAAAGAGAAAGTAAGAATTTTGTGTTTGGGGGAAGGGGGACGGAGGTGGAAGAGAACTATTGTCTGTCCGCGGATTTGAAAAATTATTTTAATTTATAATTAAAAGTTTCTTTTCTTTTCTTTTCAAAAAAACATAGTCAAATTCATACTTTTCGAGTAACTAAAATAAATAAATAAACATTTGATGCTGTCAAGCATTAACAACCACACATTGCTTTATTTAAGTACCTACCTCATCATTACTGGGAAGAGACTTGTGTAGCAATTTAACACATCTTACTGCCACATAGTACGTCATGCTGTTTTCTATCAAAGCTGGTTGCATAGCATATTATGATGGCAAGCATAATAAAAAGCATATAATAGGATGTAAATGTAACTACCTCTCCATGCTTTAACAGAAGCTGAAACAGCAAATAAGCACATAAATTGCTTGTACATAGCTTGTTAAACAGCAAACAAGCATAAAATGCTTGTACATAGCTTCTCATGCTCCTTCTCAATAAGCTGTCTGCATAGCATATTATGAGGGCAAGCATAAAAAAGAATATAATAGCACGCTAAGGTACCTACATGTCCATGCTTTGGAAGAAGCTTAAACAACAAACAAGCATAAAATGCTTGAACATAGCTTGTCATGCTATTTCTCCTTAAGTTGGTTGCATAGCATATTATGCTGTCAAGCATAAAAAAGCATGTAATAGCACGTTAATGTACCTACCTCTCCATGCTTTGGAAGAAGCTTAAACAACAAACAAGCATAAAATGCTTGTAAATAGCTTGTCATGTTATTTCTCCCTAAGATGGGTGCATAACATATTATGCTGGCAAGCATAAAAATGCATGTAATAGCACATTAAGGTACCTACCTCTTCCTTCCATGCTTTGGAAGAAGCTTAAACAGCAAACAAGCACAAAATGCTTGTATATAGCTTGTCCTGCTATTGCTGTGTAAGCTCGTGCCAGATTATCCAGCATTCCAGAACTTATAATGCCAGATTAGGGGATGTTTATTATGTTACTGAGTACTTATACCTTGTATTTTTTAGCACTCATCTTTTACTTTTCTATTTCTAATGGAATTTCGGATAATCCGAACTTTTTGTATTCCGAACACGCACCGGTCCCAATTAGTTCGGATTAGTGTGGTTCTACTGTATAATATTTCTGATATTAAAAACATCTTTACCCTGCACATACTTAAGACACAGTGATGAGTGAGGTATTTTTCGAAAGGTTTTGTGTGCGGATTGTGTATGGTGCGCAGTAAACTTATATTTCGTTAAAACTCGTTGTTTGATAAAAGCAATTGCTGTCAATCCAAAATTAATGAAAAATGCACCAGGAAATAATTGCAAATATTGCGCAAGAAACGTCGCACGGATCTACTTTTTTTAAAAATTGTTAATTCTAATCCTCATTTCACAATTAATATATTTTTTAGAAAGCTCACTAACAAAACTAAAAAATATATTAATATGGAAAACAGGAATGATGTGTTCAAATAAAGTTTTGAAATGCATTAAAAGCGATATTTTTACATTGACCTTGTGTCAGGAGTTAACATCTGAAGAAATAGTAAAAAATATTGCTATTTACCATCAGCCTTTTTGATTCTGTACGTTTCAGTAGTTTAATCCTAAACTTGACTACATTTCTTAAATTTGTGTTTAATTTATATTTTATTGTTTTATTTATTGTTTGATGACTGTTTTAATTTTGTTATGGAATATCAGCTGGTAACAAATGCTAAGCTATTTATGTTAATTTAAACGTAAATGGATATTTCTTTCGTCAGCCTCTGCACGCGATAGAGTGTGATTAGAAAAAAGTTCATGTTTAAAAATTCTTAAAATAAAAATAAAAATTGTGTAAATTGCGATATAGTTTTCAAACAAATTGCGATATAATTTTCAAACATATTGCGTTTGAAAGTAATTTTTTTCCCTATTCGACGATTATAAAAATTAAAATGTTTAGTATTTAGACATTTAAAATATAGCAATCAAAGTTAATACTCTGTAAATTAAAATGTCTGAAACGGAGTGTTCAATTTTCAGACATTTTAAAATATCTAATTTTTTCAGGCACTTTTTGCATCTGAATTTCAGACATTTCAAACGTCTTAATTGCATCCATTTTTTTGCAAGCATCACACGTAGCCATGTTTGACCACGTTGAATACTGGAAAAATATTTGGCTGTGGTCCCGCCCCATCCACCCCCATACAGCCTGATTTTTTTGGTGCTCCCAATTTTGGTATGCAATTTTCGTTAAGCTGATAATTTAAATCTTTTACGATATTGGACTGATTATAATCAATGTTTTGAACTTCAGGAGAAGAAAAGATTAAAAAAAAATTATCAGAATATTAGATTTTTTTATATGTTTTGTTTTTAATCTTATTTTATTTTAAATCTTCAAAATATTGATTATAATCAGTACACTTTCGAAACAGTTTTAAAATATAAGTTTTACAAATATTGCACATCAAATTTGGAGGCAGTAAAATCGTAAGTGGACAGAGAACGGTGCAGTATGTTCATTCTTTAATCAAGAAGTTTATTTTGCAAAAAATACAACCCTGCATTATGGATTTCTAAATTGAGATGTCCGGTATTCGGGAGTATCCGTTTTGGAAGTTAATGGACATTCCCGAATAGTGGAAACTCTATTTAGCGAATACTTTTTTAATCCGCAAGGCATACATATTTGTAGATTTTTACTTCACAAAAGCAGACATCTCCGATTATCGGAAAATTCCGCGGTCCCAATGTGTCCGCATATTAAGGGCTTTTAAGGTACATGGATAAATATATATATATTATATAATCTTATCCTACTCTACTTAATATAATTTAAGAAATATATTTTTTAAAAATTTATATTGCCAAATAGGCATTTTACATACAGGGTGCCCAGTAATTAACTGAAAATTTGAAACTTCAATAAATGTTTATCGGGACGTTATTGTAACGTACCATTTGGTGACACAACACCATCCAGTTTAAACATTACGAAAACCGAACAAACAAATCCTAGTAGACTCTACGCATTTAAAGGACCACACTTTACATTCACGTTCTAGAATCTGCAGGCAGATGGCGCCATCTACAGGCGGATAATACTTTTTAATATAAAAAGTACTAGTTGGATGTGTCAAACCCAAAACTTTCTTCTATCTTATACATCTTAATATTTCAGAAACTAGTTACACATGATAATACATCAATATTATTAGTTCAATACTATACCAACTTTGATTTTCATCATAAATTTATGCTTCAGTCAATTATACGATCTAAAAACTAGTTAATCAACATGGTGTATTCACAAAGTTTCACAACTGGCCTGAAAATACAAAATTTATTAAACATTTTTGTAGAGCGAACTGAAATTCTTCAAAATATGACTCTTGAGCATCAACACAAAGCTGCCAGCGTTTTTAACATTATTCATAAGCTCCCTGGACGTCTTCGTGCGCAAGGCTGTTAAGGGACATCGTCGAAGATGGAATCGTGGATCGCTGGAAAAATGTCAAATTGCTTCCCTTTCAGGTCATTTTTGATCCAGAGGAACAAAAAAAAAAGTCGCTGAGAGCGAGATCGGGGCTGTAGGGGGCCTTGTGGCAGGATTGCCTCGTTAAACATAGCCAAAACTTTGGCGGCTGCGAGCGACGTGTGACAAGCTGCATTGTCGTGATGAACAATGCAATCGTCTATGATGTCTGGGCGGACGCGCCGGGTCAGGTCACTTTTACGCTGGAATGCGCCCCCATTTGATGGATAGAGTCCGGCGCTTCCGCCCAGACATTAGCAATGATTGGATTGTTCACGAAAACAATGCGCCCTCTCAAACGCCACTTGCTACCGCCGAAGTTTTGGCTAATTTTAACGCGGCAATACCGCCGCAAACCCCTTACAACCCAGACCTTGCTCCCAGTGACATTTTTCGTTCCCTGGATCAAGAAAGCACCTGAAATAAAAGCAATTCGACACGATTGCAGCGATCCAGGCAGCTTCGACGAGGTCCCTCAACAGGCTTGCGAGCCAAGACTTCCAAGGAGCCTATGAAAAAATGGAAAAAACGCTGGCAACGTTGAATTGATGCCCAAGGGTCATATTTCGAAGAATTTTAGCTCGCTGTACAAAAATATTTAACAAAATTTGTATTCTCAGACCAGTCTTGAAACTTTGTGAACACATCCTGTATATCATGATGTTTGTTAAAATTAACAGTTTTTCCCTATTCTGTTGTAATCAGATGTTTGCGAATAGCTGGCTTAGCAGGAAGCGAGTTTACCGCCTCTGCACGAGCCGCCGATGGACACTAGAACTACGAAAAATCAAGAAAAGTATACAAAAATCGCTATCACAGAGCCCCTTTACCGCGTAATATTTCCTAATTCAAGGAGGACCCGTGGGCCGAAGCCAAAAACATGCACAAAAAATTTGGTTCAATTGCATGCAGAAATTTATACACTTTTCGATGGTGCAATAAAGAAAATGGCACAAACATTGATATTACAGCGCCCCTTTCTGTCGGAATTTTTTCCTGTTCAGGGAGGACGTGCTTGCCATAGCCAGAAACATACACAAAAAATTTGGTTCAATTATATACATAACTTCATACACTTTTCGATGGTACAATAATGAAAATGGTACGAACATTACAGCACCCCCTTCAGGCGGAATTTGCCCAAATTCAGGGGGGACCTTCGTACCATGAACAAAAACAAACAAAAAAATTGGCTCAATTCTATGCATAACTTCATACACTTTTCGAATATTCAAAATTCAAAATGGCACACAAAAAACAATATTCAAAATGGCACACAAAAAAACAATATTCAAAATGGCACAAAAATCGCTATTACAGCGACCCCTAAAGCGCATTTTCTCCAAATTAAGGAAGACCTGCTTGCCATAGTCATGAAATTAACAATTTTTTTTTTGGTTTAATTTTATGCATAACTTCATACACGTTTCGATGGTACAATATTCAAAATCGCACAAAAATCGCTCTTACAGCGCTCCCTAGGGGTGAATTTTTTCCAAATACAGGGAGGACCTGTTTACGATAGCCAAAAACTTAAAATAAAAATTTGGTTCAATTCTATGCATAACTTCATACACTTTTGGATGGTACAATATTCAAAATCGTACAAAAATAGCTATTACAGCGCCCCCTACTGGCGATTTTTTTCGAAATTCAGAGAGGACTTGCTTGCTATAGCCAAAAACATAAAATAAAAATTTGGTTCAATTCTATGCATAATTACATACACTTTTGGATAGTACAATATTCAAAATCGCACAAAAATCTCTATTGCAGCGCCCCCTACCGGCGAATTTTATCCAAATTCAGGGAGGACCTGCTTGGTATAGCCAAAAACTTAAAATAAAATTTTGGTTCAATTCTGTTCATAACTTCATACACTAGTGGATAGTACAATATTCAAAATCGCACAAAAATCGCTATTAAAGCGCCCCCTACAGGAGATTTTTTTCCAAATTCAAAGAGAACCTGCTTGCTATAGCCAAAAACTTAAAATAAAAATTTGGTTCAATTCTATGCATAACTTCATACACTTTTGGATGGTACAATGGCGACAGACAGACGGACACGCGGACAGACAGATATTTTCTATAAACATGTTTTTGGGGATCTCTTACCCCTAAAACGTGTAAATCCGTCGAAAACCGATCCAAAAAATTTAGATTGCAATACTTTGTTCTATTGAAGATAGAAGAAAGTAACTAGAATGAATTTATTTCTATACTCTTCTAATGGTTCGAGAATAATAGTTACACATCATTGAATATTGAAGGTAGTTATTATTTAATACATTTTCCAAATTTTATCTCCATAAAAATATTTTCCAAATTTTATCTGAATAAATCATTTTCTGAATTTTATCTGCATAAAAATATTTTCTTTTTAAAACATCTCTTAATCATGCTTTGTGCTAATCAATCATCGCTGCTATCCTAAATCCGAACTGAGAAAACATTCATTTCGGATACAGATAGTAGCATTTTGTTATATAGAAGACAGAAAAGTCTTATTTTCACTGAAAAATTGTCGGGTGCAGAATACCTTCAAAGCATTTTATAAAATATAATTCTTTAAAAAATACAGGGTATATCAAATTGAATGGTTCAAAAAGAATACATACTTATGCCTGTTGGGATGAATTTATTTCACAATATTAATATAATGTGAAATTTAACTTTCCATGTTTCGTTTGGAAAGAATAGAATCCATTATTGTTATTTAAAATTGCGGATCCAACGAAAGGAAATTTTATTCTGTCTTACAGCATGCGAACACATCATAGAGGTAACTGTGGTTTAGACTCATTTTCAGACTAAATTGTATCAAGATAATCCGTTGAAACTTTTATAGTCACTCTTTCTCTTTATATTAATACTTGTGACATCAATGGATGGTAACATACTTAATCTATACTTTACTTTAAATTAATCTATACGTATTGACATACATTTAAAAATTGTGTATTTTAATTTATGACTAAATCTATACACTTGAATGCTGTATAAATTATGCAAGATTCATTTACCTGCAAATAAATAATAATGTTAAAAAGAACAAAAGTAAACTTGTTAAAAATGTTTTTTATTACGTTTGTCAGTTTCTAGGATATATATATATATATATATATATATATATATATATATATATACTCTTTTATAAGGGTACTCTAGAGGACGAGTGCGTTTTTGTGAATTAGCAAGGAATATTATTATCCTGGATCATTAACATTTGTGCGTAAATGGTAAATATATTCTGTTTATCTTTAAATTTACCAAATTGCGTATATATCTCCGAAATCAGGCTGTTTTGCAATAATATGCAATAACTGAGATATGTATGGTGGAATATTTTTTACATATAGTAAGGTATCGGATGAATTCAGCCGATCTGAACAAATATCTCTTGTTTATTACAGTGACCGTCATGAAGATCCTGCTTGTTATTTACGCACGGACAGTTATAGGAGCTTAGGAAGCTTAATTTTCTTAAAAAGTTGGGACTGTTTGGGAGTGTTTTTCTACTCCATTAAAGAAGTATTGAGACTCACTGATTCTATTTAGATTTTCGCATTTAACGATGTTTATGCTTTCATGCAAAGCAAATTATTTTAGAGTCATTTTGAAAGTAAGTGAATTACTTGCAGTAATGCAAGGGCTTGAAGGCAGTCTGATTCCATTAAAAAATATATGTTGTTCTTTCTCTGCTTTTCCTCCTGCTTTTATGTACTGCTTCATTTTTAAACAGGCTTCGTGTCTTAATTTTAAACAAATAGCGACCAATGCTCTGTCATACAGTAAAGTATAATAACATTGTGAATCGCCTCATTTTTTTAATTCCATTTCTCATTCTGAGCTCAATTTTATTTTGTTTACTCGGATCTAAAATAAATTTTGCACGCTGAACTATACTCTTAGTTGTACACCTTATTTAGTAATATTACTGTTCTTGATTTGATATAATCTTCACAACCGAAAAACATAGTATATTCATATTTGCTAAAGTAAGACTTTTTACCTCCTCAAATAGTCATGCCATTGGCGACTATTTTTTAATTATATCTCGCATATCTTGAAAACATCTTACAGAGAAATATATTACAAAATTAATTTTCTTAAAAATTGGTGCAAATAGAATATAAAAATAGTGAGCAATCGCAGTCCTGTAAAGAGCCTTCACATTTTCTTAAACCTTTAACATTACCTGTTAAAATAAAATTACATGTTGGTTTTTTTAAAGTAGAGTTTAATATAAGTTACTGTTCCTTTAAAAAATGAAAAGTAATACTGAAATAAAGTTATGAGAAAATATTATGATTTATGAACTTGATTTTTAAAAGTACTTTGCATAAGTTGACAAAAATATGGTTTTTTTTTATATATATACAACACTGGATATACGGTAAAGGGAATTTTCAACATCAAACAATGAGAAATGAATATTTTGCAAGAACCTATTTTATAAAAATTTAATATACGTTTTTCTTTGAAGAATGTCTAAGGAAAACTATTCAAGATTCAAGATTATTCAACTTTTACTATGCAGAAAAACACTTTCGCTTATAAAATAGGATTTTCACTCATTTTTGGAAATATTCTACGCTTTTATCCAAAGAAAACCATTTGACAAAAGATTTATTTCTAAAACTAGGAATTGTACTATTATGAAATAGATGTGTATGAAGGAGTTATATTTACAGTGACGAAAGTCTGGTATAGGATTACATTAAGATATTTGACTAAATTCATTTTTGAATATATATTTACTTGCATTTTCTTTTCAATACTGTATTTAAATTTGCTATTAGAAATTAAAATTCAAAAGACATTTTATTGCATTAAAAAATTCTCTGTTCTTTTCTGCTTAAAATGACGTTTAAATCATGTTTCTATCTTTATTAGAACAGGTGGTATTAATTTTTTTGTTTTGGTATGTTTCGAAATCTAGCTTTCAATCAGTTTTCGTCAAGGAAACAACTTCCTTTCAAATGCAAAGAAATTTTATTGCATTACATTTTTTCTTTCCGAAATAAATGTATATTATTTTTTTAATTTTAAAGAAATTTATATTTAACACTTCTACTTCTTCTACAGAGAAGTGGGGTAAAGTGATAGGTCGTTTATGTTTTTGTTAGCTTGCGAATAATTGTTCTGATATACCAAAATGAGTATTTTTGCGATTTTTTATGAAATTTAGATAGATTTTCTAAACGAAATCTTTAGGAATGCCTAGGAAAAGAAAATTTGAAGGTCTGAAATTGTGAAGGTCTGTAATTATGAAAAAAGCTCGGTGCGTACAGTTAAATCGTAGAGCTTCATCTCTTATGAAAAGTGAAATTGTAGAGCGTTTAGATGAACGCGAAATGGCTTCGCCAGTGAAAAAAAATTGACTGAAGAGCTAAATGAAAATTAATTGATTATAAAACAAACTGTTTTACAGTCTATAATTTCAAGCTGTTGTTGTAAAGAATGTAAACAAATGACTTTGGAAGTACGTTTTGGTAAACCATTTTGTTTTGCCCAAGATATTTATGTTGTCTGCCACAATTGTAATACTAGTTTTGCAAACAATTCATCTAGCAAGCCAACAAAACAGGGAAATTCCTATGACATTAATCGTAGCGCTGTGCTTGCAGTGACTGAAATCGGGAAAGGACATGTAGCACTGGAGAAGTTATCACGTGTTTTGAACTTACCTTGTATGGATTCTAAAACTTTTACTCGGCATTTGAAACATTTTCATTCTTCCTCTATACAAAGCTTACATGAGCAACAGGAAAACGTTTGTACAAAAATTAAAGAGGCTTACTCTATTTTAACTGAATCTCCATCAGATACTTTGAATATAGCAGTTAGCTACGATGGAAGTTGGCATAAAAGAGGGCATACATCAAATTATGCAGTTGGTTTGTAATTGATGTTCTTACGGGCTTTGTAATTGATCATCAAGTTTTATCCAAATTCTGCTATAACTGTGCATAAACCGAAAAAACTCTCGGCAAAGAGTCGCCAGAATTTTCCTTGTGGTATGAAGGCCATAATTTATATTGTGACAAAAATGATATGGGATCCTCTTGGGGAATGGAAGTTGAAATTGCCTTAAAAATGTGGCGCCGTTTAGAGAGTCTCGGATTTCGTTACGTGGAAGTTGTTGGAGATGGAGACGCAAAAACTTTTCACGAACTTCAAGCTTCAAATATGTACGGAAAGGAAATTTCATTGAAGAAAAAAAATGCATAAATCATGTTGGTATGAGGATGGGAACTGCTCTACGGAAACTTGTGGAGAATGAAAAAAAAAAGTGCAAGTTCTCGGAGGCAAGAAACATGGGAGTCTATGTGATGCTACGATAAAAAAAAGTTACACGCTACTATAGAAATTCTATTATTCGCAATAAAGATAATATTTTAGTAATGAAGAAAGACATTTATGCCATTTTACAGCATTGTAGCTCAACAGATAAGAAACCAAAACTCACAACTTGCCCTGTTGGCGAAAATTCTTGGTGTTTCTATAATTTATCAATTGCACTACAGCGAAAACCCGCTGATCACAAAACTGACATCAAAACGCCTCTGCGAGAAGATGTTGTTGCCAAAATGATGCCTATTTTCCAGAGGCTAGCTTTGGATTCTTTGTTGGAAAGATGTTCAAAGGATGAAACGCAAAATAGAAACGAATCAATTCATAAATTGATTTGGAGTCGTTGTCCCAAAACGATAAACTGCTCAAAAATGCGAGTGTATATTGCTGCCGCAAGGGGTGTATCAGATTTCAACCATGGGATCAAGCTATCCACTTTAGATGCATTTAAGTCAGGTTTTATAGACCCCTCTCAATCTTCACTAACTAATCTAAAGAAACTGAGAACGGGCCGGAAAGTGAAGCCGGCACGTTAGAAAGGCGCTATTTAAATCAACTGAGACATTTAAACAGTACATAAATAAGGTGGAAATGGCAAAAATTAAACTGAATCATAGGTTTAAGCAACGGGAAGGCGTTACCTACTCACCTGGAAGATTTTAAAAATCATTAAAACATCCTAATAACAACGAATTACTGTTTTAAACTTCAAATGCTTTTTCTGCATGATGAGATTTTTCACCATTTCTCATCTTTAAGTTGTTATAAGTCTAGAACCGTTAAAGATAAATATTTGAAACTTGGAACGTATATTTTTCAATTGCTTTACTTTAACTTTGAGCCAGCAAATTTGAAAAAAAAAATATTTACTTTTTAAAATATGATTTTTTAAAAAAAAGTTACATCAATTTTTATTAAGATTTTACTTTAAATATTTTTAATTTTTTTAATTAATATTTTTTAAATTATCTCTAAATTAAAAAATATATATTTTTGTTATTTAAATGAAAAACAATTTAAATTCTACAAATAATATTTCGAGTTATAACGATTTTAAGTTATACCACTTTTTTCATAAATTTTAAATAATTTTTTTTAAAGCTATGAGAAGTTTTATCATTTGATTTTGTTTACAAATGATATGGTTAACGATCACAAAAAAAAATCAAAATTTTAACTCAATAAATAATTTTTTTTTTTTTGAAAATGTGTCCCGGACCTCCTAAATACATTAGATTTTTATGTTTATGGAAATGTAATAACAATAGAATACGAATATGTATTTCCGTAGTCAAGTGAAATGCAATAACGTTTCATGGCACACGTTCCCATTCCAAATAGTTCTATTTTATTTTTTTAGAGAGTTGTGCATCTATGTTACACAAATTAAAGTATTCTCATATTTACAAAAAACATGCAGGGTATTTCTAAAATGTAAATCTATATTTTTATTGAAGAACAGAACCATAGTAATGATTACGAACATATAATTTATATTATTTTCTTTATATATCTGTATATCAAAATTTTGAACTAGTACTTAAAAACGGGATTTTCTAAAACAAATAATCAAGACAACAAAAAAAAAAAATAATCTAAAACAAGTAATCAAGAAATAACGTATTTCCTTTTTTACGTTTATTCAAGAAATAACATTTATTGAAATTGCGCCAAAAACTTCAGAAACTCGCTGCTTTTAATCATGCTGCTATTGATTATATTTGTGTTGGAATTTTTAAAAAATACACAACGTTTCAATTGTACAGTTGTATTCCTGTCTGAAAAATATCTGAAACTTATATGTAATCAAACAGATGGAATAAAAAACTTTTGATGGTCTCTATAGCCCGAAGCAGAAATTTCACATAATAACACAACAAAGTAGTCAAAATAGTATGTCGTTGACTATGTCTGATAAACATTAGCAATAGCTATCAGTATTTTACAATAAAATATTTTTCACGTTAACTCTGATTTTTGTAATATGACGCTGTATTCAAAACCAACACATGATCGCTCCTTATGAATAATGCGGAATAGTCTTTACCTGTTATGTAACAGAAATATTTCCTTTCTTACTCCAGCAATACACGCGAGTCGGCCTTTTTGCTGCACATATAAGTTATCTTCTTCTAATTTATATCTCCTTACAAATACAATGGAGAACTATCCTGTAGCTAACTCTAAATGTTTCTACAGCACCATAGTGAAGTAACAAGACATCTCTGTTTTTCTTTCAGGTACATTTTTAGAAGCAAAGCTGAAATTGGCGAAAAAGTTTGCACAACGATCACTATTGTCAGTTCATTTGTACCAAGTTCATTTGTATTCCAAATCTCGTGAATAAAATGTATAGATTAACCCATTTTAGGCCAAGCATAGAGATTTTATAAAATGTGGTATTATTTTCATTGAAATATGTTTAAATTGCATTCATTAAGATAAAATAAAGTTTCGTGCATGAAACATAATATTTTATTTTAGAAATAAAATGCATTCGGTCAATGGTGCGCTAACGCACCATTAAATTTGAAATTAATATATTTTTTAAATTTTTTATGACAATTGTTTTATTATCATTTTATTTACAGAACTTGCAACTTTAATCCATTACAAAAACATATGATTAATCTCAAGTGGAATAATTATATATTTTCAAAAAGTCGAATTTGTCAATAACCTTTTCAATTTTAAAAGACTAGCGTATTTCGAAAATTTCTCAACAGAAAGTGTTTACTCCAATTCAATTACTGACATTTTATAGATGTTTCCAGAACCCTTAAAAATAACAGAAACATAAAATTAGTAAAAAATATTCGTCGCAGTGTTAATAAAAAATATTTATTGAAATGTTGCGTTTACGCACCTTTGGTCAAAAATGGGTTAGGTAAATGTACAATTTCACTGAAATGTAATATTCGAATATTGAGTGAAAAATATTTTTTATTTTAAATTTTCTGTATTCCGGTGTCCGACGTTGAAAAGACTGAGCCCGTCTAATAAGTAATAACGTTCTGAAAAACAAAGGAACTATTCTCGAGTTCATATCAAAAACTAGTTGGATGTGCCAATCCCAAAACTTTCTTCTATCTTAAACATCTTAATATTTCAAAATCTAGTTACAGATGTTAATACTTCAATATTATTAGTTCATTACTATACCAACTTTGATTTTCATCTTAAATTCCTGCTTCAGTCAATTAAATGAACTAAAAACGAGTTAATCTATATCATGATATTTGTTAAAATTAATAGTTTTTCCTTATTCTGTTGTTATCAGATGTTTGCGAATAGCCGGCTTAGCAGGAAGTGAGTTCTCGCCTTTGCACGACCCGCAATGGACAATAGAACTACGAAAAATCAAGAAAAGTATACAAAAATCGCTATCACAGAGCCCTTTTACAGCGCGATATTTCCAAATTCAAGGAGGACCTGTTGGCCAAAGCCAAAAACATGCACAAAAAATTTGGTTCAATTGTATGCATAATTTTATACACTTTTCGATTGTACAATAAAGAAAATGGTACAGAAATCGCTATTAAAGCGCCCCTTCCGGCGATTTTTTTCCAAATTAAGGAAGGACCTGCTTGCCATAGCCAAGAACTTAAAATAAAAATTTGGTTCAATTCTATGCATAACTTCATACGCTTTTCGATCGTACAAAATGCAAAATCGCTATTACAGCGCCCCCTAGCCACGAATTTTTTCCAAATTCAGGGAGGACCTGCTTGTCATAGCCATAAACTTAAAATAAAAATTTGGTTCAATTCTATGCATAACTTCATACACTTTTGGATGTATAATATTCAAAATCGCACAAAATTCGCTGTTACAGCGACCCTACCGGCGAATTTTTTTCCAAATTCAGGGAGGATTTGCTTGCCATAACCAAAAACTTAAAATAAAAATTTGGTTTAATTCTATGCATAGCTTCATACACTTTTTGATGGTACAATGGCGATAGACAAACGGACACACGGACAGACAGACATTTTCTATAAACATGTTTTTGGGGATCTCTGATCCCAAAAACATGTAAATCCGTCCAAAACTGGAAGTCGAAAAAAATTAAGATTACAATACTTTCTTCTACTGAACATAGAAGAAAGTAATATGAAAATTTTTGTTTTTTTCTCTGTTCGAAAATACAGGTTCAACTTCCGCATAATTTATACGGTAATATTAAAATTGTATTTAAAAAATTCTGTATTAAGAATACGATTTATATACAGAAATATAATTCATATGTTTCATAAAAATATAATTCAAAGCTAATTCCAGTAGCAGAAGTAATTTTACTACTCTAAAAGTCATATAAAATTGAAATCTTGCTTATTTGGTTAGTCGATTATCTTAGTGTTTTTATTTATTTGTGCATCTATTTTTCTAGTTTGTCTTATTGAGTATGACTCTTTCATAATTGGTTACATTTGAAGACACCTTATTTACTAAACACTAAACTTTACATCAGTAGAAAGTAATTTACATTTTTGCACATTTAACGATAGCATTTGAAAAATAAGGACGAATACTTTTAATGATAAATTAGATCAATGGATAACACGCTGGAATTTTTTTTTTTTTTTTATCGACACCCGTTACTTATCAAATACTTGAATTTGTTTATTCACACCGTCTCATTAGTGAAAATCCAACATAGAGAAATGATACTTTCAAATGATTAATGATATATAATCGGATTTCAGAACATATTATTTGCATAAAATGTTCCCCGTTTTCACTCTAAAAGGAATTTAAATGATCGATTTCAAATTTAATAGTCCACTTTACGATAGGGATTATATACGACGAATCAATGTACCTCAATGATGAGAATTCGCTTTAATGTATGGAAACATTAAAGTGTTTGCATTTACCATTTTTTCGCATTGATTATTTTTATTTTGCATAAGAGCAATTTACAAGTTGTGTTTAATGTTTTCTTGATGTCATCGTTGTCATTTTTAAAGTTTTCGATGGACTTTAAGAAGTAAATTATAATTTTTATAAAAATATAAAAATGAAAGTATTTAAAAACATTCTAAAACAATTATACAATTTCCTCTTCTGGAAGACTTAAAAAAATACTAAGTAGTCTTTCTATAAATACGGTAGGTCAATATCATATTTGTTTGAAAAAAGAATTTGTAGAAACACGCTTCTTAAGTATTTCATTACTTTTGCATTAAGTAGAAAAATGAACTGGCCGAAAAGAGGGTTTTAATTTACAGAATTAAAAAAAAAAATTCAAAATTTTAAACTACGTATTAAGCCCCATATATCATGTCTTTGCATAAAAAATAACAATAATAAATGAAATAGAAACCATGAAAAACATTAAAACGCGACATAAAATTTGCTGAATTAACAACGACCGAATGATTTTTTTTTTTTTTTTTTTTTTTTTTTTTTTTATGAAAACTGCAAAATGTTGTTTTATAAAGTAATACAAAATTACTAATACAAAAGAAAAAAAAATTATTTTAAATCATTGACTATTTGATTATGTGGAAAATAAATGGACTACGGAAAACTAGCACTACAAGTAAAATTAGAAATTTCTTAAAATCTCAATGACTTCAAATAAAAAAAAAAAAAAAAAAAAAAAAAAAAAAGAGCAGCAAATCATGCGCCGTCGTCGTGAAAAGATTATATAAAAATTTTAATGCTTCCGGATTACTGTAATAACACTTAGAACAGTTTTAAAAGTACTAGAATTATCCAGAAGGGTCATCGTTTTGCCCTATACGTGATTTCGCTCGAATCACTATTGTATTTTAAAATAAAACTTTTATTTATTTATTTATTTATTTATTTACTTTTCCGAAATATCCAGAATCGTGCCGTTCCATGAAAAACAAGACATTTTTAGGCGGAGAAGCCCTGTAAAAATAATTATATAAGTTACTGAAATTATTTTTAAAGTCTAAAAATATATATCTAGGAATGATTTTTCAATATTTCACTTTTAGCAACTGGCAATAGTGCTCCAAAGATAGCGGCAATTAGCTAAATACCATGCAGCGAAAAAGCATCGACTTGATTTTGATTTCTTTTTTACTTTCAGATTTTTGCTGTAACAAGTTATTATATGCAAGTAACTTTTCCATATTATGCGTTTTGGGAATTTTCCTGCAATATTATTTATGCTGTTACAAATTAAAGCTGCTGTAAATTTATGTCCCTGACGTGAAAGAATAAACACTAGTTTTTGAAATTGGTACTGGACCAAGAATTATGTTTTAAAATGGTTGTGACTTGTAAAGAACCTTATTATATATAAAAATTTCCCAAATATAGTTTTAAATAATATAAATTTAGAAATTAATAAAACAATAATTTATGCTGTCATCATTTATTTTTATCAATACGCGTTAAATATCAAACACTTGACTTTGTTTATTCACACCGTATCATTAGTGAAAATCCAACATATCGAAATGCCAGTTTCGAATGATTAATGATATATATCCGGATTTCAGAACGGATTTCAGTGTCATCTGCATAAAATGTTTCCCGGTTTCACTGTAAAAGGAATTGAAATGATAAATTTCAAATTTAAAACTCCATTTTCTATTAAAAATATTTCTAAATAATGAATTTAAATGTTATTAATATATATTTATTTTGATAGATTCTTTTGTTTAATAGACGGGTGTGTTTATTATGTGATAAATATCGTGATGGAAATGTATTTATAATTCTTAGTGATTCAAATGAACTTATTTTGTGAAAATCATGGGAGAATATGGATCGCAAAGGTCAACTGCATACCCAAACGATCTCAAAATAGAGTTGGATATGAAACAATAATTAATAAGATAACTAAAATGCTGAATCATGTAAAAATAACAGAAACCAACATATGAAATCTGAAAAGGTTAACAAGAAATACACATAAAAATTTTCAAATTCGACTTTAAATGTCATTTTCATTCGTGTGTAAGAATGAAGTATAAAGTGATCTGTGGTCGAGGGATTGCGCGTTTTTGTTTTTCATGCAACTTTCTTTCAGTGGTAACTATCAAAGTTATTCCAGATGCTCAACTAAAACAAATAAAGAGAAAAATACTGTTTTAACTTTTACTGAAATTCTTTATCAAGCAAATTTTCACTTGGACAATATGCATCCACAGAAAGATATTATATGGATTGATGGATCATCCTGTATGTTTAAATATAAGTGCATTGGAAAACTCTTTTTGAGAGAAAAGAATGGAGAAAAACAATTCACATGAAAAGGAGTAGTTTAAGGGGTGAGTGGCAACATAAAAACGCTTGTGTAGCAAAACAAGATACGCATAGCTCAATCTACCAAAGTTTTTTCTCAGTTAGTAGGCCAGATTTCACAGAGTGTGAATATATTCTACTTTCGAAATGAGGAAATTTAAGAAAGAGTATGTATCAAAAATAATTTGAAAAAAATGTAAATAAAATGAAATAAATATCAACCTTCCATATCATTAAGCACAATGAAAGGAACTTAGTTTTCCCAACCTTTGCCTGATGAAAGAATAACATTTAATCCAACATTTCAACAATCTGAATTCCCAAAGAAGATCTAAAATTTGAAAGATGGATTATTTTGAGTTATGATGACAAACTTATTCCAGGAATTACTATTAAACCATTTATATATTTTTTTTTGTAAATGGAACAGTCGAATAAAAAATCTCAGATTATTTCAAATGCCCAAAATTCGAGATGAACGTTTTTACAAAAATGAAGAAATAGTAAAAGTTATTTCTGCGCCAAATGTTGCTAATAGTAAAGGCTCTTATAAATATGATGATATACAGAACTACAGATTCAAACTTCTAAAACAAAACAGTAAAAGATCTTTTCTGATAAATACTGTACTTTTATTAATTTGTTTATTTTGATGATTGTTTGGTATTCCATTCAGACAATTTCCATTAATAGAAATTTAGTTTAAAATAGCACATTTTCATATACCTATTTCTTCATATTAATGTAGATATTTTCTTAAATAAATGTTAAATTAAGTTTTTCGATTAATAAGCAATTGATTTACTTTTTCTTAAATTTATCATTTTAAAATTTTCTTAAAAGTAGCCTACGCGTGACAAGAATGTCCTACACGTAACGTCTATTAGAAAAAATATTACTTCTACTAAATTTGACCTTTTTAAAGAAATAATAAAATGAATTGTTAGTAAGGAGTTTGAGACTATATTAAAAAAAATACAGCTTTAAAAACACAGCAGATTCAGATGGTTTCTTTTTAGGTTTGATGTTGCAGTTCTTTATGACGGGCCTTTCTAAGGGAATATGACCCTTGTTTACGCAAGGAAATCCAAGTTTCGCATAAAAACACGGAAAACGCCGAACGATTATGCTTACGGGCATGATTGGGTTCCAATCCAGCAACTATGACCTATACCGATACAAATTATGTATACACGAAACAAGGTAACTCTAATGTTATTGAGGCAAACCAAGGTATGTATATAAACAATTTAGAAAACTCATAACACAGTTGAACACACAATTTTAGTAGTCACCGCCCAATCTCGATAAATTATTTGAATTATTTTGAGCACCTATTGTATATGATCTATACACACTACATGGTGTATTAAAATTTCATTTAGCTAGAAAACGTATAAGATATTTGAAAATGTATTTTCTGTGTTTCTACTATACTTCTCTTTTCTACAGATTTTTATACAAACCACAAACGAATCTATAATTACAGAATAATGCACGAAGTGTGTATTTTTAAGAAAAAAAAACTGTTAAAATCGAAGATGCGCTTTTTGAGTTAAAAAAAATGATAGCAACTTGCTAATAAAATATTCGTAACTTTACCTCTTTCTATTTGCATAAATATGCTACTATCAATGCATTGGTCGATTCGTGACATTTCCACTCGGTCAGGATGCGTCAGTGCGCCAAAATAAGAGAATATTTGTATACATAACATTTCCCTATAGGTTTGTTTCGTGTTTGTAAACATTCAGTTATTTTGGCGCATTGAGCATCCTTCTCGCGTAATAATATCAAGTCGATGGTGTAGTCGATTGTGCAGCTGAAGCTAAATAGGGGCTGTAAATATATAAGTTTATCAACTTTTTGGCAATTTCGTACCCCCTTCCAACCAACCGATATCATACGTTATCATTCCTCTAATCCCCCTCCTCCTAATAATACTGTTATCAGTGCCTAAAAATTCTTTTTATTTTTACAAATTTTTCTTTTTTTTTTTTTTCCTTTTTATACGTTTGGAATGATATACAGATAGAGTTGTACATTTTTTATTCGCAAATTTTACTAATTTAAATAAAAAGAAGAAATTCATAAAATATTACTGTTATATAAGAAATAACTTTATATCAAATAACATTTTCAAGAAGTATTTATTATTTAAAAGTTTTTAATAATAACTCTTTGTTGCATAATGCATTAAACAGTAATATTGTCTTCCTTCACTTCGCCTTTGCACGAGGCTAAACAGAACTTTTTGTAAACAAAACAGGTGGACAACATTCTTCCCTATCTCTTACTGTTAAAAGTAACAAGTGTCATATCGAATCTGTTTTCTCTAACAAAGAATTATATATACATAGGGCAGAAGTATATTAATGGTGAACGTTGGATTATTCTATTATTTTGGAATGAAATGTTTTATAAATAATAACTTTGTATTTTCATAAAATGAAGAAATTTTAAAAATCAGATTTTAAAAATTAAGATAACAGATATAAAGAAAGAGATACCGAAAAAGTAAGTTTTGGTTTGATTAAAAATGATAACAATATCAAATGGCAGATCCCCTTCCCCGTACAGGTATCTATCGATGTCGGGTGTCAGACAACTTCCCTCAGGCACACTCCCCTCTAAAGTTATAGTTATATATGTACACTGTTTCATAGCGTTCTTCTATGTGAAAATTATGGTAAGCAAATATTACCATTTTGTTTGTCAGTTCTTGATATTATTACGCGAGAAAGAGGAGCACAAACCCAAAAATAACAGAATATTTACAAATACGAAACAAACCTATAGATAAGTGGCATGTATGGAAAAATTCTCTTATTTTGGCTCACTGCGCATCCCACCCAAATGGGTACGTCACGAATCGACCAATGCATTGATAGCAGCGTATGTTTGCTAATACAAACAGAGAAAGTTACGAATATTTTAGCAAGTTGCTAGCATTATTTTTGTTAAAAATCAAATAGCGCATCTTCGTTTTAACGAATTTTTTTTTTCTTAAAATTACATACTTTAAGCATTATTCTGTAATATTTTCGTTGGTGTAAATGTAAAATTACTACACTAATAATTTATTTAATATTTTGTTTATTTTTCTACGTTAAAATTTGTGAAAAAATGTAAATATATATATATATAATGTGAACTAATATATTCTTCATTAAATGGCATTGGTTTCATTTTTTTTTTTAATTTTGTACATTTTGAGAAAAACGTATTTGAAAAATAATAACGCCGGCACATACTTTGCTAATTATCTCAAGGACATATAAAGGCCAAGAGCTAAAAACACTCTGTATTGCATTTTCATGTTGAGCCTTAATACTACACATGTTATTTCAAACATCGGCCATGGGGACTATTTCGCTATGCTTATCCGGCTACACCCTTTGTTAACGAAATGATAACCGTTTAACTTACGAATTCGATTAATTTTGTAATTAATTCGTCGATATCAATTATTTGGTAAAAATAACCAAAATTTCAAGATATCATATTAAAATTTAATCTATTGCACATTTTTGTTACATTTTCAAATTGAAGACGTTTCCCTAAGATTATTTTTAACATAAATTTAAGCAACATGTAATTCCCTATCGAAGAGCTATTTTAATTTCCTTTTTGTCAGATTGGATTAATTTTTCGTTTTTCTTTTCCTAGAATGAATGCACACACAGCTATATGTTTATACTTAAAAATTTTTAGAAAGTATAACTGTAAGATGGAAAAGGAATTTATTTTTTAAATTTATTAAATATATTATGCGGTGTGGTTTTATGATATATGATTAGTTAAATACAGAAATTTCTGTACAAAACTATTCAAAGGATTTAATCTTTTCTCTTGAACTAAATATTTTAAAACAAACATTGTTAGTAACTTTTAATAGATTAATAGTAAACAGTAACATCTCAGGTTAATTTTTTTTAAAGCATTTAAATTTCTTGGTATACATGTAATACTAATTGTCAGAAATAATAAAAAAAAGCTACACAAACGTTTGCTGTTGTAACTTTCATATATGTTATATGCAGCAAATACAGTTAAAAATTAATAAAAGTGTGTTTCATCTATGTAAAACTTTGAAAATTACGTTTTTTTTTTTTTTTTTTTTTTTTTTTTTTTTAATTAGGAATTATTGTGCTTAAGACGAAATGTGGAAAGGCACGTTTCATGAAATATGCTTATAAATAATTTCATACTACATATTACTAATTCGTCGTAATTCTTTCCATTCATTAGTACTAATAATTTCTACAACTTTGTTTAATTAAATTAAAGGAATCAATTAAAAAATCTAAAAAAGTATATAATTAAAAATCATTTAAAAAATAATTAAACAATAAACCATTTAAACTTCGTCTATTTAAAGAAATACTTTAATAGTATAATTTTTCGTAAAATATGGGATCATATTTAAAATAAATTTCATATGACATTTCATATATTTTTAACATATTGAAGATTGCAAATTCAATTTTTCCAACAATATAAGAATAACAAGAATATCTGAATGCAAAATATGTTCCATAATGCTTAAAATTACTTTGATAAAATAATATTGAAATAAGCAGAACGAAAAAAAATATTTTTGTAAAAGTTTACGCGAACAAAGCCTTGGGAGGAAAAGCTTTATTACTTATTTTGTCTTAAATATTTATTTTGTCTTGAGTTTTGTTTCTTTTCCCTTT
Source organism: Maratus speciosus (assembly GCA_963932465.1). Lineage (NCBI taxonomy): Eukaryota > Metazoa > Arthropoda > Arachnida > Araneae > Salticidae > Maratus > Maratus speciosus. Next base: position 278,277,399 of record OZ010793.1, read on the forward strand.
TCATATGCAAATTAAATACACATAAAATTTCGCAAAAGGATACATGTAATAACTTTTCAGCTTATTTCCTTTATTAAAATGTTTACATTTTTTGAAAGATTCACTCTGCAACGTCATTTTTATTTTATTTCCTTTACATTAGAAAAATGCCTTGTTCTTTTTTTCCAAAATAATTCTTCTTAATTGAAAACATTTAAGTTTTTTATTCGAAATGAAACTTTTTTTTTCTTTAATATGCCGTTTGGATATTCTATTTTAACTATTATTTTTTAATTATAAAGGTTTTGGAAACAATTTGTGCAAAAAGAATGATAAACTTTAATATATTGCAAAAATATATTAAATAAAACTACACAAATAGAAAAATTGGTTTTAATATACTGTTTACACATTTCAGTTCACCAAGAAAATAATAAACTAATAGTAAGAATATTCTATAGTTGCACGATCCCCAGCTAGAAAATGTTTGCACTTTTTTTGCAGAAAAGTATACACCGAAGAGCCATTATATTATGACCACCATTCAATGAGCTCGCCCAAAAACAAAACCACGGCCGTGAATAGCTAATATTGGAATTAATAAAGCGCCCATGCATTATATTTCAAAACATAGAGTGATTAGCGACTTAATGAGAAAATCAGCCGATTTATCAGGCTTTGATAAAGATAAAATCGTTATGGCTCGGCGACTGGAAGCGTTGATATCGGAAACTGCAGGTTTGGTGGACAGTCATTGAGAGCACGTCCGAAATTAGAGTGTGGATGGGGAAACGACAAGTCTCCAGCGAGCGGTGTCTCACCCGCGGTGCACTGATTCCAGAGGAGATTCGTAGAGATTCCGGAGATTATTATGCATTATTCGTCGTAACCGAAGACTTGTCATAGCCGAAATCACCAACAGCTACAACAGTGGCGACCCAGACAGTGTTTCTCATTACACAGTGCCTCGTGCACTGTTGCATATGGGCCTACGCAGCCGGTGGCCTAAACACGTTTCTGCGTTGATAGAACGTCATCGCCAGCTGCGTCTGCAACGCCACGAACATCAGAGTTGGATAGTAAAATAATGGACGAAAGTTGCATGGTCCGTGGAATCACATTTTCTGGTTCATCACATTGACGGGCGCGTGCGAATACACCAAATTCCAAACGTAACCCTGTCTTCCGGATGCACAGTTGGTCAGAAACAAGCCTGTGGCGGCTATGTTATCGTGCGGGTGATGATTTTATGGAGCATATTAGAACCCATAATCCCCGTAGAATAATCCCTGACGTCTGTGTTCTCCCTGAACATCGTTGCATACTATGTACACCCATTAATGACCATAATGTTTCCGTCGGGTTATTGCATTTACCAACTGGGTAATGCACCATGTCATACGGGTCGAATCCTCAGGGAGTGTTTCAAGGAACATTCTAGTGAGTTTCAAGTCATGTCCTGGTCTCCAAATTCACCTGACATGAATCCAAAAGAACATTTGTAGTTCCACCTGGAAATCCCAATTCGTGCTGCCACGCTTTCACCGCGCAATATGCGAGAATTTTAGGACCAGTTGGTCAGCGCTTCGTACCAGATACCTCAGACTACCTATAAGAACTTTGTCAAGTTGATATCCGGTCGGGTGTTGGCGGTTTTGAGGACGAAAAATGGTCTTACGTTGTATTAAACAGGTGGTGATAATGCAATGACTTTTCGGTGTAGATTGTACACAATTTGTGCATAAAGAGTTGTTTTTACAGTTATGTGGTTATTAATAAACATGTGTTCACTTTGCAGTTTCAAAATTTCTGAATTCTGTTGTTGAGCGCCTAATGGCCTAACGGCTAAATTACTTTGTGCAGACACTCTTAAATAACTTATTATAATAACTCTTTAATATTCCAGAAGTTCAAGATCTATTTGAGTGACTAGTTTTGTTATTTTACTGGTTGCTATTAGTTTAGTAAACATTTACGTTTAACACTAGAACGCCCGGAAATTTTTCGGAAATTTGCCCGGAAGTTTCATAAAAATATTTCACACCAGAATTTTGATTGAAAATTATTTTACTGTTTTATTTAACAGAATTGTTTAAAGTTAACGTATATTACGAAAAAAATTTCTGGCTCTAATTGACATTTAATAATGTGGTCCGAATCGAATCGACCTCTTCCGGGCGTTCTAGTGTTAATACGTAAAACCATTTTTTCTATCGTTTTGAAGAAAAATAGGTTTCGATGTGTTTTCGTTATAAATAAATCTACAACATTTTCTGCTGATATCAAGGAATTGCACAAGATGGTAAGTCAAGTTTTTGTGGTTAACTTTTACTCTCCTTTCTACTTTTGAACAGCATCTTTCATCTTCAAAATTCGTGAGCAGTCATACAATCTTATTATCTTTCCATCGAGCAACTGCTATTTCACAGTTCTTATCAAGTATCCAGTCAGCTGCACATCGATCTAATTTGGATCGTATGCGGACAGTGATACTGCCTTTTAAGAGGCTCTTTGCAGCAGCATAACATGTCTGTAATAGTAGAAGGAAGAATATTTCAGCGCTGGAAAAAACTAAACTTAAATTAAAATAATAAGACTATGGAAGATGAAGTCTCATCGGCACATGCTCTGCAACATCCCGGCTTTTAAACTGTCGAATGGTTCAGCGCTGAAAATAGCTTTGCGTCAGTACCAGTTCATAGAAGCTGAGACTAGTGCAGACGACGACAAATGCCACAATAGCTCTTTCTGCCAAAATAAATAATTTGTTAAAAATGTAATAAAAAAAACAAAAGCTATTTGTAACTCCAAATCCACAATATTCCTACCTGCCAAAATTAATTATTTATTAGAAATGTAATAAAATTGTTTTCTAATGTAATTTGTTTGCTATTTGTTGTTTGTTGTAAAAGATACAGTGCGGCGCAAAAGTTTAAGTATAATGCAAATATTTTAATAAAAATAAAATTGTACAACAGAATGCTTTCAAATACCCACTGTAGGTGACTACTATGATCATAAATATACAGGTGTGTAAAAATTGAAGACGAGATGGGTTTTAAATGTATCGTCGTGCAGAAGATTTCCACATAGACCGAAATCATACCATTACCATAAGATCTCCAATATATGAAAATATGGGACAAGTTATAAAAAATTTTAAACAATCCGTTCCGTTACCTTGTTTTAATTTTAATTTATCTTCTTCGTCCTTAATTTTTGCACACCAGTGTATATGAAGTATGGAAAATATTCTTCATTGCGAAAATTCGTCACGAAAATCAGAAACTACAAAAAAAACATTTTTTGTGATGTTGTAAAAGTTTATGCACAAATTGAGATTTTATGCAAATATCTCCTTAAACATGATAGGTAGAGGATGAGTGAGACTGTTTTCCTAGAGTATAAAGTTTAGCGATCGCTGTAAGAGTTATATCAAAATGCCGAAATCTCTGCAGTTCTCGCCTGAAGAAGTTGTAGAAGATTAGAAGCTTAAAGCTGAAGGTAAATCGATTTTGCAAATTTCGCTTACTTTTAATATATCTAATCGTGGTATTTATAATGTTTTGCAACGTGGAAAACAATTCAAAAATTCGTATCGCTCAGAAAGGTCGAGTAAAACCATATTTAGTTCGGATAGAACGATTAAAAGATTGGCTGTAACTAGCAGTCTCTCTCTTAATCAGATAGAAATATCAGTTGGATAAGAAATATCACATAACACCATACGCAGAGGAATAACCAAATCAGAATTCGTCAAGAAACAAACTTTAGCTCGTAAGCCCTTTCTGAAACAGTGTCACAAACAAGCAAGTTTTCAATGAGCAAAACAGCACATGTATTTTCGGGAAGAATGGATTAAAGTTATTTTCTCTGATGCAAAAAATGGAATTTGGATGGTCCAGATGGTTTCTCATTCTATTGGCGTGACTTGAAGAAATATCCGATGAGCATATTCAGCAGGGAACAACGTGGTGGTTCGCTCATGGTATGGGGCGCTTTTGGCTACAATGGGCAACTTCTCTTTGCTTCCAAAATGGCAGGCAAAATTCAAAAATTGTCAGGAAACTCTGAGTGAGCATTTTTGACCTTTTGTTGAACTCCTAGGTGGTCCTAACTGGACCTTTCTGCAAAACAACACATCGACACTCACTTCACGTGCACAAATGTATTGCTTAGAATATCAGTGTGATGAACTGATCAGCACTCAGGCCAGATCTCAATTCGATAGAAAATATCTAGGGAATCCTCTCACGTGAGGTCTAGAAGCATGGGAAGCAGTACTACTCAGTGAGCAAACTCAAAACAGCGATCGGGGTAGCCTGATGCAAACTTGCTCCCAAAACCTTCCATACTCTCGTGTTATCAATGGAAAATTGCTTATTCGATCTCATCAGGTGCCGTGGAAACACCATGGACGTAGAAAGGGCATTTGTGCTTTCTGAAATATAAATATTTCCTTTTTGTGCATACATTTTTAGGACATCATAATTTTGATTTTTTTTTTTTTTTTTTTTGTAATTTATTATTTCCCTAACACTGAATTGTTTCCAAGTTCGAAACATGAATTTGTTATCCAATTCATTAGACACTGAAAAATTTCAAAGCATTCCGGTATATGCTTTTCATTTTCTAAAACATTTAGCTTGTGCATAAACTTTTTCGCCGCACAGTAATAATATCGTATTTGGATCTCCCGTACTATAAAAGGAATTTTCTTCCACCCTACTCTTCGATGGCCTTCTAATTTGGCACTTCTAGGTACATAAATGACCTACCTATTTTTTCTCCTTATTTTATTGTATTAATATTGGTTTAAGAATTGTCTCATTCCGACAGTAACTTATCTTAATATATTTCCTATATTTCAAAAGAAATTTAATAGAATTCTAAATTTAAAAATTAATACTAAATTTAAAATTACATGTACACATTTTTCATAATATCTATTGCTAAATGTATACATTTTAAAACTAAATTATTTATTCTTTCGTTTTTCACTGTTTAAAGTTTTTACCTAATTGATTCAGTAATTATAAATTATTTTTAATCAGTTAACCCTTGGCGTCCTATTAATAGAACATATCTTTTGATTAAGTATCGTTGTTTCTTATGAATTATATTTGTTAACATGCTTCAGTAAAGGACGTGTTGGTTACTAAGCTTAATTAATCATATTGACCGAACTTCATTGGGAATTATTAGCAAAAACCGGTAAATATGATTAATATGCAGTATTTATCAAATTAACCAAAAAACGCTGATATTATTAATAATAACCGAATTTATCAAATTGACTGTAACATATATATAGCAAGATATATTTGTGTGTAATTTAAAATTATCATACCAAAAATTTCAATAGTATTAAGTTAAAAAAATTATACGTAGATGGAAGACAATGGGCGCATGGAAGTATATACATATGTAACAAGATATATTTGTATATAATTTAAAGTTGTCATACCAAAAATTCCACAGTATTAAGTTTAAAAAATTTATACGTAGATGGAACAAAATGAGTGCATTCCGTTTACAAAATTTATTAAATACAGAAATGTTTTGATGTATATCATCATATACCCTACCCTACATCCTGCTAGTTGTATAAAGCTCACGAAATAACAATAAAAGTGAAAATGTAAATGATGGATGTATTTTATCAATACATTTTGTGAAAAACACACTTTCAATATTAAAATTTAACGCACTCATTGTAATTACAAAAGAGTCGTCCACCTTTTTTAGTTTAAGCAATTTTCTATTTAATATTTAACTTGTAAAATCTGCCACGATAATTCACAGAATTTTTAATATTTCTCCACAGTTAAATAACGCGAAACATTCTATTAAAAGTTATTTGAAACTGTGCTAACCCTGATTATAAATTTTTTATTATATTTTTTTAATCAACACTCATTTTCAACATCTACAAACAAAATTATACCAGACTGCAGCTTCAGCCCTTTTCGAGGACTTAAGTGAATTTTATAATTGTTATTAGTTCTTTTAATAATATTTTCTCTTTTTCTTAAAATTTATGTCTAAGAATATGTATATATATATATATATATATATATATACATAATTTATCTTTACATTTATGTATAAAATTACTGTTTTTCGTTACTTTTTGTGACCCAACTAAATACCTGCCGAAAGTTAACGCTAGTCTCAATTTAATTACTTTTATACATATTTGCAAGAATTAATCTTTGATAAAAACCAATTTAATAAGAAAATCTTTCATGTTACTCTTCGCGGTATTTAGAAGTAGTTTGATTACGGCTTTAATGTGAAGACATGTTTTGTAAATTACAAAAATATAATAAATAAATTATTTAACTCTTGTACTCTTCCTCATTAAGCGGGCATGATTCGATAATATTAACTAAAACACTCCTCTACAGGAGAAAGAGTGGCAAATACTTCGCATAGTATTTTTAAATGTAATCATCTTCATTGACAAGTAACCATGTAAAAAGTATCTAATGACATAAAGTTAAGTGGGGCAACTGGACCTTGATTTTACAATGTAACTCTGGCAATTCAGTTTCAAAAGGCTAATATTCTTTTGAATTAAAGTCTGAACTTTTGAAAATATGTTCCGTTAGGTTCACTCTATCAGACAGAAATTTTCAATATTTTTTTTTAATATCTAATATGTATATATATATATATATATATATATATATATATATATACGTATTTCAACTTTCTTTCCTTATAGGTCCAATTGTCCATAAAAATGGGGCAAGTGAACCAGGAGGGTCTATTTTCCACACGCGTTTTATTTATTTATTTATTATTATTTTTATATTGGGTATCAGGTTCTGTTTGAAAAAGTGTAAACAATTAAAAAAAAAAATTAAACATGTACGTTATAGGGGAGCCTAGGGAGGGTTGACCCACTTTTTACAAAATGATTTTTTATTTTTTAGATATTGAACGCAGAATAAAGTTTTATATATAATTTTATTCGTTATACATTCAGTTATGAAAATAAAATTGTAATATAAGTGTAATATATAACAAATTTGAAAAATGATTGGTTTTAATCATGAGAAAATAATGGGTCAAGGCTCCCCACATATGGGAGGGTTGACCAACTATATGGGAGGCTTGATCCACTTTGTTTTACATTGAAATATTTGTGAAAAGAAATAAAATCAGTTTAAAAACAGCAAAATAACTTTATGCTGCATGCTTTAATTATTATTAAAAAATATATATATTTTTGAAAGTATGATGCTTCGACAAACCTGTTTTGGCATAATCGCATGTCATAGGGGAAAAAATTTGTTTAACAAAAGATTTTATCTGAGCAGGTATAATTGTACAACAGAGAAATCATATTTGTACATTTAAGACAGCTTCCGTTTATATAGAGTTTCATGGATTATAATGTTTGGATTTAGTAGCCACTGTCCCGATTTTTTTTTGTCTCCTTGTCCTACTTTTTATTACATTTGACCTGACAACTCTAGTTGTCACATAGTTTGGCTTCATCTCACTCTATTCATTATGCTAAAATTTGTCTACATACCTTCCTAAAGTTTCTCGAACCGTGCTGTGTTCTTTTGCAGCCGCATGAGTACTTAACTTATCATTAACATATTTGGATCCTTTCAGAAGCAAAGTACTTTCAGTACTAAAATGTTGAAATAAATGACTGGCACCGGAATAAACGAACAAATTTATTTGGAACTATAAAAAAAGGTATATTTCACATACATATGCTTGGTGTGAGTAATTCTCTGAACTAGTGCTAACTTCTATCCTAACTTAATTTTCTCCTTTTTACAGCAGTTTGTACTGCAGCTAAACCTATATTTTAATATAATTTCTATATGTAAATCCAGTTCTTAATCTTTTTTCTCTTAACTTTTAAAGCATCTATGCTAGTTAAATCTTTAGTTTTTTCTTTTATAAGTAGTTGCAACCAACTACACATTTCTTTCCTTCCCAATGGCTCTATATAACGTAAGACATCACATTTCTTCTGACTGGGTGTAAAGTTGACATCAACTAGGCAACCCCTCAACCGCTGCTTCACTGTTCAGCACTGTTCACATACATATGAAATTGAAAAGATTTTAACAAAATTCTGGTGCCAGTGTGGAGTTTGGGTATTAAAATAATGTGGTTTCATAAACTTACGCTGCCCCTGAAACGGTTAAGACTGCTGCTTTCGTACTTCTAGTCTTTTCGGCTGTTTATATTTACCTATTGTAGGTAATATTTAAATGGAAAAAAGTTCCTATCAACTTTCGCATTCATATTTCATTAACTTGTTTCGTGCAGTGCAAATTGCAAATTTTTACATCTTTGTTTAATAAATTTTAAACGATTTTTTTTCCATGATCCCATTTTAGTGTAACTTTGCAGAATAAATTTACATTCATTTTTATAAATGGCCATTAACATTTCATTATGCACAGTGTATAATAAAAAGATTTCAAAACCCCTTATTTAACATATTGCCGAAGGACAATTTTTATAAAATCTGATATTTAAATCAGTAGAAGCTCCTCCCTGTTCTGAAAGTCTTTCGTAAATTGATGTTCTATATAGGTTTTCCAAGTTTATGCATCCGTAAGTATCTTTCAATGAACGAATTTAATATAAAATGAGTTATAATCTAAAAAAATATGGACAACATGTTATAAATGCTTTTTCTGTAAGATAGAAGCCACGCCTTTAGTCAAAGATGTATTTCGAATGAAAACGAGAATTCTCGGTTCCCGTCGTGAATGTATTAAGGGAGCCTTGAACATCTAGTCAACCATCCCTCACATTGACTGGGTCAAGATTCCCCACATAGCGTTTTTCTAAAGAATAGCCCATTGTTATGTTACGCTTAATTTACTGTATAATCTTTATGCCTGGAATGAAGCTCGATATTTCTGCATTACTTAAAACCTACTTACTTAAATTTCTGTGATATATTTTATCTGAAAAAAGCTTACAAAATATGTCTAAAAAAACTTTTAGGTTGAAAACACCTCACAATTGATTTTTCCCACACCTATTTCGATTATCTGTATGAAACAGAGATTGCTGTTTGAGCATTCCGGTAGCTTTGGTTGACACCTATTGATAAAACTCTGAAATTCTTTTAAATAAGAAAAATGATGGGTGAGTCAAGCCTCCCGTATGGTCAACCCGCCCTAGTCTCCCCCCCAGCTATAGGGAGTTGTAAGGGAAACGTTTACTGTCAATGTGTCTAAAAAAGAACTAAAAGTGAAAATATTAGATTTATTTATACAAAAAAACATAAAAATTAAATAATTACTTATGTGCTTTAGTATAGGTACTAAGTATAAAAGTTAAACGGGTATTTTAAGGGGAAAATAACAAATAGAGCTGTGAACAAACGGCTACGTAAGTATATAAGTATCTAATTCTATTTTTTATTTACCACAAAGAAAGTTCGATATGTCCAATAAACCTGCGCAAAATGTAACCATATTTTTATATCGAACAGAACTAAATTTTATTCGTTTCGATATTTTTCTAATAATCTCACTTTACCTTATGTGCGCATCTTCATCTGCATCGTAAAATTTAGAGCTATAGCTGTCACACATAAAAATTTGGTTTGATATCCCAAACATGCTTTTTAAAAATTTTATTATGTAATTTTTAATGAGACATTATACAATAAAAAATGGAGAAATTAATTTCGCGTAGTAAGAAAAATTCATAAACATATTTATAACTGTTGGGGGTAACTGGATCCCATATGGTTCAGTTACCCCTGATACGTGCCCAGTTACCCCATTCTTGAAAAAATTATGGGGTAACTAGAACACTTGCCTTACATTTGAAACATGAAGTAAATATGCATAGATACCTAACAACATTAATATATTTGTGTGTCTAATCTTTAAATAAAAAGAATGTTTAACAAAAGTACTTACCGCATTTTAATAAAAAGCCGAGGAAGTTCAACCAAATGGACTTCCAACAAATGGACTACAACCAAATTTTCGGAACCTATCACAGAAAAGGCAGAGTTATGATTCAGTTGACACACGTTGTTTTAAGAAGTAGAGATGGGGGTGCAATGTTGACAAAAGCTGTGTGTTTTCAGCCTTAGATTTTAGACTAAAATTTTCAATGTCTAAATATAGTTAATAAATAGTTTTCGATGGTATGAATTATTCGAACTAATGAGGAGAAATTTTCAAATGACTGATTTTTTGTATTGAAGCATTTAAATCATTCGAAAAAACATATATGTTAATTAGATGTGTCTTTAAATGATATATTTGTATATCCCAACAAATACAAATTTTCGCCATAATAATACACTAATAGACTGGCAGACGGTTGCACAGATCATCAGTTCATAGAGTTGATGGTTGAAATTCGAAGATTAGACAGGACTTGATTATCATATTGAAATGCAACTAGTCTGACAAGTCATATCGTGGTAAAAACTACCTGCAGAGCCGACTTTAGTGGTTGATCGGTAAGTTTAACTTTGTATTTTTCAGTACCCAAAGTAATGAAAACATGGAGCACTAACCACTAAAACAGGGTTTACATGTGCTTTGCATCACGATATTACTTGGCAGACTAGTTGCATTTGATTATGCGAATCATGTTTTAACTAACCCTAGAATTTTAGCCGTCAACTCAATGAGGCGATGATTTGTCCAGATGTCTCCTGTTCTGTAAGTGATGGTTACTAAATAAGTCATCTATGATTTAATTGTAAATCCAGCTGTCACCAGTATTGCCAACTGGTTGATTTTGTTTTTACTATATAGAAATAGTAGCAGATTGCTGCATAAAAGGATTTGATCGATTGTGAACACTATCGTTTTAAGCATATAATATAATGTAACATTTTCAATTAAGAACAAGAAATAACGTATATTTAATATTATTATTTAATAATAATATTACCCCAATATTATTAAATATTATATTATTAAATATACAAATATTATTAAATATTATATTATTAAATATAATATTTAATAATATTTGTTCTTCCAACAGTTTACTAAAAACAGATTTAGACCACATTAAATTCATTGCCAGTGATCGAGGTTTTACAGCTGAAATCGTCGATTCCATTCATAACAAACTAAGTAAACGTACAAAACCCAGGGCTAATACTGTCGGTAATGAAAATTTAATTATACTCCCATATTTTCCGAAAATAAGCCATCAAATTTCTAAAATATTGTCAAAATTTGACTTTAAAGTAGTTTATACTCCTTTTAATAAAATTCAATTCACAAATCTGAAACATCCAATTGATAGTTTTTCAAATTGGGGTATTTACAGGATATCTTGCGAATGCAACAAAATGTACATTGGTCAAACGAAGCGTGCCTTTAAGATCCGTTTGGGGGAGCATAAAACTTGCGTTAAAAATTGTGATATTAAATGTTCCGCTATTGCCAACCACTGCTGGTCCAACAACCATAATTTTAAATTTTCCGAAGCCTCCATAATATAGAAATGTACTACAATCTATGATCTGGACTTATCTGGAAGCTTATCACATATGGAAAAATTCAAACAGTTTAGTTAACGATTTATCCAGTACGCCCAATTTTTCAAAGATATGGATTAATTTTCTATAATTCTCTCCACTCCCTCCCCCCCCCCTTTTTCTCCTTCTAAGTTTGGACTCTTCCAGAGCAATTGGGTGATTTTGATTGGTCTCCCTGAATATGCGCGTGAGATCAACTCCGTAGCTGTTTGTCAGCAGTATGTCGCATTTCACCGTTGGCAGTAGAGCTGAAAGGTACGTTTTTCTGACTCTCTGTCCATCCCCCCCCCCCCTTTTACACAATGTTTTAGTTTTAATTTAACTTTTATTTTAAGCACTGATGAGGAAACCTTAGAGGTTTTGAAACATCTGTATGCTTTTAAACACATTTTATTTGTGCCCTTATACGTTGTTTCTTTTTCTTAATATATTGGCACAAAGTACAATCCTTCCCACTTTTTAAACATTTGCAATGTAATAAAATAAATACGATTTTTTAGATTCTTTATGATAGAATTTACTTAAAACAAAAACTAGTGAAAGTACTTATACCTGATAACAATCCCGATTATGAGGTTTAACCCTCTAATTCCATGGTAGCATTTATGCTACCATGAGTGATTTAGGGAATTTATTTATTCATATATTCCGGATTCACAACAGAAATTTCAAATTGAAATATTTCCTTTATAACATTTATATTCCTTCATAACAAAGATTTTGTTGTTAAATGAACTTAAATTTACTATTTATATTTTCTTATATGAATTCCGATTCTCTGAAGAACGCAATTTCTGGAACGCATGTTACCATTGTCATTACAGGCTTAAGACGATCCTTATTTAGAAGTAGTCACAGTATCAATCTGAGAAACTACAAAGCAATTGAATTATGAGTTCATGTTTATCAAATCAATCAATTTAATTTTAAATGAACTAAATCAAATCCCAATGAATGATAACCTTTTCAAAGAACTTTCACTTATACAATACATTAACACTAGGAAGACCGAGAATTTTACTCAAATTTTAGAAAAACATTTCACACCAGAATTGTTATTTTAAATTAGTTATCCATTTAACTAGTTTTTTTTTCTTTGTATCATTTGAACTAGTTTTATATATATATATAAAAAAATCTGGATCGAACCGAGATATATATTCATTTGGTAGCAGTCAAAATGACTGCTCGCGGGCTTTCTAGTGTTAAACATAATTTTAAAGACGATTCGAAATTTGATTGAAGTTATGTGAAAATAATACAACGTTGAATGCTATGAACAGTGACTTAGCGAGAATATTCCATTGAGAAGGCTGGGTAGCGAGTGATAATCAATGTATTTACAATTCTCTGGGAGCATAAAAAAAGGAATTTCTTAGTCATATTTAACAAATATAAATTGACTTGGATAACCAAGATCTTAGTCCCATCCCTTTTTAGTACGTTCGTAATTATATAAATACTTATTATCTATATTCTTCGTATGGTCCGTCCCTCTATCTGTTCATTTGTCTGCACATAACAGAGCAAAAACTAACCAAAATGTTTGAAATTTAATATATATAATCGTTGCGAATTTTTTCGAGCCAGTTGAAATTTTACAAAACTCGAACCAAAACTTAAAAATTGCATATTCACCGATGCTGTGTTCATTTGCGTCTCATGCTACGCCGCTAGATTGTGTGCTCATGAAGACTTTTCCATCTAGTGCTGCTGTAGCAGCCTTACCGACTTATATAAGTGAGAGATGACAAGCTGGGCATCGTCCTTGTGGCCTAGTGGTAGAGCACTGGAGATCCATTCCAGGGTCCCGGGTTCGATTCCCGGCTTGGACATTTTTCGCTAAGTTGGTTTACGCCTTGTTAGCAATGTGATAAATCACATCTTTAATATTCAAAACTTAAAAATATATTAATAAACTTTTCTCCATTGTACTAAATACTATCATATGTAATTAATTCAATAATGCTCTATGATAGGTAATGATTCTAGGTTGCCATGGTGATTAAGTCCTATTTAAAATGGAATCACATTATTTCTAAATTTCAGAATTTAATATATATAATTTTAATAAATTCTGTATTCATGCATTTTTGCATAAGCGTGCAACATCTAATACACCAAAATCTGAAAATTTATAAAACTATTTATAGTACGAAGGCACCTCATTTGTCTAGTGCTATTTTCCTCTTGTTTCTTTCTATAAAAATTTTATTTTATTAAGAATTTTTCATAATAGTTTTAATTAATAATCAAATACTAATCTTTTTCGTATAGTGGTAAAATGAAGTCGATATAAATGAACTTAAAAAAAAATAATAATAAATGAAACAATATCAACATAATTTTTTTATTATATATTAGGTTATAAATCTTTTAATAGCGTTTGTATTTTATATTCGTATATATTTGTATTTTATATATTGTAATGTATTTTATGAAATGATTCTAGGGAAAACCAGAGGGAGCATTGGAATTTTTAGTGTTTTAATTCACAGCATGTCTTTAGTACACCCAGCCCCCGTCTAGTTACGGCTCTTTCCATTTGTAAGTATGTTTTCCTATTTCATGGAAGAGGAAATATCTAAAATAAAACATTTTTGTTTGTAGTTTAAAAATATTTTATGCTGACATTTTCAGTGTCATTAGTTAGAAAATCTTATTCGACATTTTTTCGAGAAACAGAGGACATACATAGTTAAAAAAATAAATAAATTCAGATGTTGCATGGCGCACCAACATATACCATACAAGCTAGCCGTGATATTTTTAACCCCTTCGAGACAAGCGTCTTTTACAGAATTTTTAATCTTTTTTAACGGTTTTTCAAATCAGAAAGTTTAACCTAATTGAATCGGGAAAATTCTCGAATTAAATAAGGCAATATTTACAATAAAAATTTACTGGTGAGTATAATCACGGATTCCAATACCTTACGCGGCACGTATACCGGTGTGCTCGACCCCAAGGGGTTAAAGACTGCTAAATAACATTAAAAGTGGAAATTAAAATTATTTATGTTTTTAAAGATAATAACTTTTCGTACAAAAAGCTGTTAAGGTATGTTTAAGTATTATAATTCAACAGATATGTGTAGTGTGTTTTGTATATGTTTAGGGTTAATCTAGGTTTGATTTAGAAAATTACGATGTACCATGGGAGAAAAAAATGTAAAGTGGGTTTTTAACTTATTTTATTGTTTTTTCGCATATTGATTTTAGGCTTGTTGTACAATTTTTGATTACAGCTAAATAATATGTAGTGTAATAATTACACTGGTCAACAAATTTGAACTTTTGCTCTGTTGTAAAACAGAAATTAGTTGTTTTTTATGCGTTTTTTTGTGCTGATTCCGAATCTGGTTTTAGATTTACTCCAGCACGTCAAGTTTGAGAGATATTTGCATATTTCAATTTATGCAAATTTAGGAAATTTTATACAATAATTTGCAGATTTAAGGTATAAAGCAATATCAAACAGGGTTTTTTGTTTTATGTTATGATTACTACCTAATTTACTTCACATAAACGTTGTTTCTGAGATTATACTGACATGAGACTGTGAAATATTGTAGCTAATTTGCATATTTTTCATGTTTTTCTAATAATGTTTCTTGACGTTCAAATATTTCTACCGAACGAGTACGCTAATATGTTTCTAAACCAGTATTTTGAGCTGATTTCAAATCTTGTATCTGTTTTCTTCTATCACGTCTAGTTTTTGAAAAAAGTGAAATTTTAGTTTTTGGTCAAAAAAGCCAGAAATAGCTTTTTATGATACTTTGTATTATAAACTTCAACTAGTTAGGATAGATTCTACTACTTATTTTATTTTTTTCGGTTATATAAATTTTTGTTTATGTCTCTGATATGAATCTGACCCTGTTCATCTTCTTGTCAATGAATTACACACCCCTAAAAAGCATCTTATATCAAATCTATGTTAATGCCGTGCAAAAGTAAAAATTCATCTTACTCAAAAACTAGGCATGGCATAAGAAAACAGACTGCAGATTTGAAATCAGCATAAACATCTAGTCTAGAAAAACATTACGTCGATTCTGGGGCAACTATTTTAAAGTTGATAATGATGTAAAAATTACACCATTGAAAAATATGCAAATTAGGCTTAATAACTCTTAAATAAATGTTAAGATATACAAATCGTGACATTTATCTGAAGCAAATAGTCAAGTAGTCATTATCTAGAAAACGTAATTAGATGTGACATATATTGTATCTAAAATTTGCATAAAATAGCACAAAAAAGCTTAAATTTGCATAAATTTAAATATGCAAATTTCTCAAAACTTGGACCACCTAGTGATAAATTGAAAGCATATTCGGAATCAGCACCAAAAACTCACCTAGAATCAACTAATTTTAGTTCTACAACAAAACCACTGTTGACCAGTGTTATTTGCTTTTATGCTGTTTCATGAAATAATCTTTTAAATTTCTTGTGTTTTAAATCATTATGTCAGATAGATTTGATGTTAAGTCACAGTTTTTGTTATAGCGTCATTCCTGATAAAGGGGTAGAAAGATATCGGACAAACTGGCGAGATAGCTACGTTGCCCAAAAATAACAAAATATTAATCAAAAGCACTTTCTTTCTAAAGAAAGGATTATAAGGACGGAAAGCTCGGGGCAATAACCTCTTTAGAGAAAGTCTTACTCCCAACATTTGCAATCTGCATGTCTGCTGGGAGAACTTTTACTGCTCTATTCATCATATTGATACTGTTTACTTTATCTTATAACGATTTAAAACTTAAATAATTAACTACAAAACATAATACTTATTCTTAATATGTGTTAACTTTAGATTGCATTGATTAAATATATATCCTGAATTAATGGGATTTGTTCTTTTAGCTATACTGGCCACTCTGCCGCGCCTAGTCGGGCAAACTGGCCATTTTGTAATTTTAGGTAGATTTCGTATGAATACTGCCTATTGGGATCTCCCCTATGTTGGAATTTCAGTAAAACTTTTGCAGATCTACACCGATCATAACCCCTAGAATCCAAAACCACACCCAGTAAAAAATTTTATCTGTCTATATATATGTTACCGTTAAAGTATATAATCCGTTATTTCATAGAATACCTAGTTATTTTATGAAATAACTAACCAAGTCCGTTAAAGTGCATAATATTATTGGATTCTACACTTTAACTAGTTATTTTGTAGAATAACGATTGCATAACCGTTAAAGTATTAAAGACGGCAGGCGAAAGCTGTTTGAACCGGTTATAGCTTGTTTTTGTCAATTTTGAAACGGTTATAGCTGGTTTTAGTCACGGAAGTTCTTTGGTTTTAGTCAGTTTTGAATTGGCTATAGCTGGTTTTAGTCAGTTTTGAATCGGTTATGTCTGGTTTGCAATCAGTTTGCATCCTGCATTTCTTCATTTGTCATTCACAGTTCATGTTTTGTCGAATGTGTATTGAACTTGCATAAATTTGTAAGCGGTGTATTTAAGTTAGTTTTTCATTTGGGATTATTAACGAATATTTTTCCAATCTTTTTTTTAACGATGAGTTCTACAGAAATGAGAGATCAATTGGTAAATAAGAAAGACTTAATGCGAGAGCGGTTTGAATCTTTGTTAAATAAGCGTGAGACAAAGGAAAACTGTGTTATACAGACTCAAGGAAAATTATTAAATTTGATAGCAGAAGTAAAAAAATTGGAAATTGCTCGTCAAACGTGGCTAATGAAGTGCGTTTGTACTATAACTAGTTTTATAAATATTTTTTGACCGCATATTGTACTGAATGTATATTTTAGTGCACTTCAATAAGTGCATATTTATTTCATTCTGTTCGAAAGTCTGTAACATCACTAAAATGTGCTTGAAATAATTTTTTCCCATTGGCCGTCATGTAACGGAAAACTTTTGATTGTCCCTGTAATTAAACTATATATCCGATTTTCATAAAATTTGAAATGACTCGATAAAATTTTGTAACAATTATATATTTAAAATTTCAGACCATATGGAAGGCTGTAACCTTATTAAAATGCACTCGCAATAATTTATTCCCATTGATCGTAATGCAACGGAAAACTTTTGACTGTCCCTGTAATTAAACTATACATCCGATTCTCATAAAATTTGAAATGACTCGACAAAATTTTGCAACAATTATATGTTTAAAATTTCAGACCATTCGGTCGGGTAGTTTTTGCTCCGTTATATGCGGACGGACGGACTGACAGACAGACAGACGGACTGAACGACATCTGTAGGTGCTACGTATTTATATAATTACGAACGCACCTAAAAAGGTTAAAACAGCACAGAAAAAAATACCACGTGACTATTGGTTAATCCAGCATTATGATGCCTTTAAAGTTCAGGGCGTAGAAAAGTTAATTGTGCCAGTAACAGATGTGAAACCAAACGTCATATTTTATTGCTCAAGTGATATGCTGTTCGATATTTTATATGAAACTCATATATCTATTGGACATGGTGGTAGAGACCGTATGATAAAAGAACTGAATCGGCGATATAAAAACATCACTCAGAATGACATAAAAATTTTTTTGAGTGTTTGCGAACCTTGTCAACAAAAAAGAAATATGGGAAAGAGGAATTGTTATAAAACCCATGGTGTTTTCTCATCTCAATTCAAGATGTCAAGTAGATCTTATACATTTCCAGTCTCAACCTGATGGAAGCTATAAATTTATTTTAGTTTACCAAGATCATTTGACGAAGTTTGTGATTTTAAGACCTCTTTAAACAAAAAGACCAGAAGAAGTCGCCACGCAGTTGCTCGATATATTTCTATTATTTGGTGCTCCATGTATTCTGCGGCAAAGAATTCTGCAACAAAATAATTGAAGACTTGAAAATATCTTGGCCAGAATTTAAGATCGTACATGGTAAACCCAGACATAGTCAGAGTCACGGTAGCGTTGAGAGGGCCAACCAAGACATCGAAAATATTTTGACAACTTGGATGCAAGACAACCAATCTAACTCATGGAGTCACGGGCTTAAATGTATCCAATTCATGAAAAACAGAGCACTTCATTCTGGTATAAAGAGAACACCTTACGAGGTTATGTTTGGCTGTGCTCCTAGAGTTGGACTGTTAACAATTCCTATTCCAGGAGAAGTGTTTGATTCAATAGAGGATGAACAATAATTTGAAAATGCATTAAATGATCTAAGTGCATCTTTTGAATGTGATCATGGCACCGTCAAGGAAACACCTTTGAATCAAACTGGGAAAGTGTCCTTCGAGCGTTATGATAATGTTGTTTCCATCGAAGGTACACCTTCGAATGAAACTGTAAAATTGTGTGTTGTGTGTTCCGAAAATTGCGAAGACGGCCTATTTTGCTGTAAATGTGAGCAACCTATCCATGCTTTATGGCTGGAAGTCTGTTACACAGAAGACAAAATAGTACAGAAAGTCTGCAGGTTGTGTCTAAATAAATAAATATCGAGAAAGAAAGACAAGGAGCTAAAGAGTGTTTAGAAATTCAAGCTACGAAAATGAAATTAATGTCTGACAAACCTTATTCTGAGGCATCTATAGGCATTACAGTCCGTATTCCAGTTCCTGAAGTGGACAGAGGAAGAGGAGATGCTAGATCGGATTTAGCTGTCATCATGGAAAAAACTAGCGATGGATTTTTTCGATTAGGATCACGGAATGGTCAAATAAATCAGCTGTACTCTATGTCTCAGTTCAGTATATGTGATCAAGAATTAATTTCCATTGAAGAAGTTCCCAGTGCCATCGCTAAGACTTTTATTGGTGGGGGAGAGAACCTTAAATTGCCAAGTCAAATTTCAGTATTTGCCAACTCGTTTTATAATTTTGCCAACTTACCATAGTTAGAAAATGTAATATAGTTCTTATTTGTTAAAAGTTTAATTCCCAATTAGTCTTGTAATTTTTGTCTATCAGAAATAGAAAATATATTATAGCTTTTATTAAAGTTTTAAACGAATTTGCTAGCTAAGTTTGTAAATTTGCCAATTGTAATAACATTCGCGAATGGTTTTTTTTTTTTTTGGGGGGGGGGGGACCTGGAAGTTCCAATGTTGAGACAACTCTGCAATCTATTGCAACAGTTTAAAACTGCGGCACTGGGCAAAGATTTAAAAAGTGTTCGTATAAAACAGTGTGTGATAGTAAAAAGTGTGCTTGTTTTAAAAATAATATGCAATGTAATTCTAAGTGTCATCACAGCAATCTTTGTTCTAATAAATTATGGAAAATAAAATGAAGGTATTTCATAAATTTTTAAATTAATATGATCTTACATTATTGTTTTGAAAAAAAATTATGAATTATTAAATATTTATGTTTTTATTAAATAACATAATTGTTCCCTCGAGCATGTCATTTTTTAACAATATTTAACATTATTATTACTATTTCTTTTGTAAATATTATTTATATTTTGAGTTTTGGATAAACAAATTTCTTAATATTTTTTAAACAGCTGACATTTTTATATAGGACTAAGCAGTTTATAAGCTGTTTTTTATACCACAGTTTTGAAAATTGCTCTTAACCGTTATTAATGAGAGATTTTGTGGACAAAACACATTTAAACCTCTCTAGTTTGTCTGAATCAACAAAGCGTTCGTTTAAATTTTGTAGGAGATAATTTATGAACGTGTCGCCTGAAGAAAGATAATAAAGCCCAATAAAAGATGAGCAAAAATTGAGCAGTCGAAATTTGGCGAGTCAAATCATCTGTTTACTCGCCAAATGAAGCATTTTGTCGCGATTTGGCGCTATGGCGAGCGGCAGCGGGAACCCTGCTTATAGATGAATACTTGCGATCACACGACACTTATGTATTTTAAGCAATTTTTATAACTCAGCCCCTAATTAAGTTGGATCGTTGAAATTTTGTGTACTTATAGCTGAGCACTTGCGATCACACAAAAAATCATAAACATTTCAAAAAGTCTAATATTTACCCCTCCGGTCTTTAACCTGTTTATTTTATGTAATTTTTTCTAACCCAGCACTTAATAAAGTTGGCGACTGGAAATTGTGCATACTTATAGCTGAACTCTTGCTTTCACACGACAAATAATAAAAATTTCAAAAAGTCTTTCTAACCCCTTTCTTTTCATCCGGGGAGCACTCTTCTAACTTTTGTCGACACCCCTCATGTGATATATCATTGGATCGCCCTTTGACCATTTCTTCATATTTTGCACCATAGCCTTACATATTTTAGTTCCACTTTTTACCGCCAAGGGACGCCTTACTATCTCGGTTGCTATAGGCCCAATCCCGTCGACTAATATATCTAAAGAAAGGCAGTAAACCCGAGTTTCTTTCTAATAGAGTGCCCCCTGGTTGCGAAATGTGGTACTAACTTATTTTCCATCTGGTAGTTGCAGTTATTCCGGACGACGCAAGAGCTAAGGCTATTTCATTTTGGGATCGAATTGTTGTCAGAATAAATCGGGAACTTTTTACCCGTTCCTCCCGGTGCATCTAAGAAGAATATTTTTCCAGCCCCGTTATTGACAGTTTGCAATATTTGATGTTAAATGCCTTTTTGCTCAAGCGTTATCTTATTAATATTTGATTGCACATGCGGTAAAAGATCACCTGTGTTGCAATTCTGTTCACGGCGCAATGCTACATAGAACAAACCGGCTGCAGGTCAATTCGGTAATGGCATTCCCAATTGATTGAGAACTTTGTTCATGAGAGCTAAGCACAAATACAGTGCGGTGCAAAAGTTTAAGCGCAATGCAAATATTTTAATAAAAATAAAATTTTACAAAGAAATGCTTTCAAATATCCACTGTAGGTGAATACTATGATAATAAATATATATCTCAAGTTTCGAAAATTCATTTTTGCGAAAATCAGAAATTACAAGAAAACACTTTTTGTGGTGTCGCAAACGTTTATGCGCAAATGAGATTTTATGCAAATATCTCCTTAAACACGATAGGTGGAGGATTGGCGTGATTTTTTCCTAGAGTATAAAGTGTAGAGAACGATGTACGAGTTATATCAAAATGCCGAAATCTCTGCAGTTATCAATGAAGAAGTTGTAGAAGTTTGGACGCTTAAAGCTGAATGTAAATCTTTTTTTGCAAATTTCGCTTATTTTAAATCAGTCTAAACGTGGTGTTTATAGTGTTCTGCAACGTGTAAAATAATTCAAAAATGCATATTGCTCAGGGAAGTCGAGTAAAACCTCATTTTGTGAGGATAGAAGAATTAAAAGATTGGCTGTAACTAGCTATTTTTCTCTTAATGAGATAACAAATCGACTCGGACCCAAAATATCACGTGACACCATATGCAGACGAATAACAGAATCAGAAATAATCTAATAACAAAACTTATCTCGTAAGTCTTTTCTGAAACAGTGTCACAAACAAGCAAGACTTGAATGGGCAAAACAACACATGGATTATCGTGATGAATAGATTAATGTTATTTTTTCTGATGAAAAAAATGGAATTTGGATGGTCCAAATTGCTTCTCATTCTATTGGCGTGCCTTGTGTAAAGATTCGTAGAGCAATTCAGCAGGCAACAACGTGGTGATTCACTCATGGTATTGGGAGCTTTTGCCTGTAAAGTAAAAACGTGTCTTTGCTTCCTAAATGGCTGACAAAATTCAAAAAATTATAAGGAAACTCTGATTTAGCAC
The DNA here is from genome assembly GCA_963932465.1 of Maratus speciosus. Classification (NCBI taxonomy): domain Eukaryota; kingdom Metazoa; phylum Arthropoda; class Arachnida; order Araneae; family Salticidae; genus Maratus; species Maratus speciosus. The sequence continues at coordinate 278,299,565 of OZ010793.1, forward strand.
TTGTGACCGTTTAGAGAACTCCTAGGTGGTCCCAACACGACCTTTCAGCACGACAACGCATCAATACTCACTTCCCGTTGCACAAAAGAATGGCTTATATTTCAGAATATCAATGTGAGAACTGGCCAACACTCAGCCCAGATCTTAATCCGATAGAGAATATCTGAGGAATCCTCTCACAAGACGGCTACAAGAATGGGAAGCAGGATTACCCATTGCAAAAGCTCATATCAGCGATCGAGGAAGCGTGGTACAAGCTCACTCCCAAAACATTTGATAATCTCGTGTTATCAATGAAAATCGCGTATTCGAAATCATCAGGTGCAATGGAAAGACCTTAGACTACTAAAAGACTTTTGTGCCTCGTGAAATGTATATATTTCGTTTTTGTGCATAAACTTTTGGAGACATCACAATTTTTAATTTTTTATAATTTTTTATTTTCCTTTGTTTCCGAATTCGAAACATGAATTGTTGACCAAATTGTTTAGATACAGTAAAAATTTCAAAGCATTCCAGCGTATATTTTTCATTTTATAAAAATATTTAGCTTGTGCATAAACTTTTGTGCTGCACTGTATCTAATCATTATCAACGCTTCGTTCTAGATTTCGGCTGTGAAATCCGTATTTATATTTTAATTTCAAACGGAAAATATCTTCCGCCATGTACAATTTGTATTTTTCACAAAACTTTGTCGGAAATGATTGAGAGCAGGCGGTCCATATTATTGCAAAGAATGCACTAATTTTATTTACATGTGATGTGTTGCACGCGTGATTAATGCATACATCCGAATATCGGTCGTTCTTTAATGAATTCCGAACTTCAAATGCACTAAGGAAAGTGACATATGTAACGCCGTTGTCAATTCTCAATTGCTGGAAAGATGTTGGACCGGACACATTTTACAATAACATGCAAAGAAAGAAAAATTCATTTTGATTGGGATACACAGTGTACAGTTTGCCTATCATAGTTTCTTTGAATATGCCAGGTTGTCCTCTCCTCGTTTGCGTCATTTAAATGATTTTTTACTCACTTGCCATGTGCAATACTTAGGCACTTCGGAATGCAGCAGTTTCTTCGCAATCACGTCATTTTGACATGATATGAAGAATGCAGTTAAAGTTGTAACCGTTGAATTCATGGCTATTTGTTGAACATTTGCAGCTGTGAAATAAGCGAGTTGTCCTTTTTTTCTAGATGTACCGTAAAGTGAACTACGGCTGGACTTTTTTCATGTATGGGTAACGAAAGATTTCGCCATACAGCTTCATTGATACATATGTATCTTCCAGCTGGATACTGTGTGATTTCATTGATATGTATGACCGCATGCCTATCACTGCTTTCTCATTCACGCGACAAACTGCTATGCTGCTGCATTACAAATGAACTTGATCGATGTAACGGAGTTTACAGTGTTCCACGCTTATTTGCGCTTTGTATGTTTTTTTATATCTAAGGCGAATAAGCAACAACCCAGCGGTTATCTACATCGATGTCACCGTTTCGCATTTTTATAGTTGTTAATTTACAGCCATCTTCTGCTGATCTTCTTCTGTATGTAGGAAATCTACCGTTTCCAGCGTGCATTCAATCCATCATTGCCATCACCAATGAAATACCTTTGTCGGAATTTATGTTGGCCATCTAGGAACGGAAGCAGCCAGCCGGCTTTGTGATAAATTTTTCTTTTAACTTTGAAAGTTAGCATGATTTGAGTTGTTACGATTTCTGCGCAGAAGGACGTCATTTGGAAGCATAAATTGTATTTCCTGATGTTAGATAGGAAAATCTTGGATTCGGCGATGTATCCCGCGAGAAAAGTTTTTAATGGCTCTGGCAGTTCTCCAAGTTCAGGCAGTTTAAATTTCCCGGCGGTGCAACACATTCCTATCATACTGCTGATGAGAACATGGCGGCTCAAACTATAATCATCAGCTGGATTGCATCAGAAATGCAAGGCAATTGTAATCGCTTGTTTCATGGGCATGGAGTCGTGTTTGGCACTAAGCTGTTGTTTCTCGTTGACGTCTTTCAGCCACTATCAAGCTGTCTTGTGTTTTGTAAATGTGTTTTATGGAGTACAAAGCAGAGATGAAGATGCAATTTTTAAATTTATTTTATAAGATGTTTCTTTATTTTTCATTTGTCCTATATTGGCATGCTGATGCATATTTAAATCCTTTATATTTTAATCTTGTGTACAATTGTACGAGTTACGGCGCATATTTGATAATTCATCACCTACAGCATGCCTTAAAATAATTATATTAATTTATAATTAAGTTCTAAAAACATCTTAATGATGTATTGTCATAGGAAACACCCCCGCAAACACGATTTGTATACTTCTAGCATGTCTGGAAGTGTGTTATAAAAAATATACTTTGAATTTCTAACAATAAAATCTTTATGTAAACTTTGCTTATTACAATATAATATATTTTTATTTTGCAAGGTGTAATTAAATATTATGTTAAACTTATGTCGAAGATTCTGAAATAATTTTAGAAAATTTTAGAAGTATGTTGGATAAATAATTCTCCTAATTACATAGTAACAACATGTTTTCACTCAAAGATGAGCCCTTATTATGAAAGCAACTGCAAACCCAAAATTAAAGTTCCGAAGAATTTTCAAAAATAATTTTTAATTAAACTACAGTGTATAACGGATCAATAAAGATGAAGGTATTTTAAATAAACCACCAATGACTTCAGTATATTTCAGAATTTTTGGGTGTAGAATAATGTTTGTTATTTCACAAATGATAGTAATCACAATTTAAGTATTTATGTCATGTTAGATTGCATTTACAAATATTTGCAGCAGAATATTACTCCGAGAAGCAGCGACAGATTGTATGGAAAACAGCTGATATTGATGCAACATTTTCTATGAAACTACTAAACTGACTAAAATAATTAAATTTTGGATGTGTAATAATTTTTATTTTAAAAAAAATAAAGCTTTTACTCAACTTACGTATTCATATCATGCTGGATTGCATGTTAAAAATATTGCAACGGAATATTTTAAAGCAAGTATAATCTTTTAAAAAAATCACAGAAGTTTTACTTTAATAAGCAACGAAAGTAGCAAATCATACGCAAAACGTAGAAAGTAGAGGAAAAATAGTGGAAATTGGTAATTATGTCTTTTTGTTTTCATTTTCCTATAACGACTGAATAAATTGTAATTAAAAAGTGTGTTGTTTTGAAAAATATAAATGAATGATTTCTGATATAAACATGGAGCTATTATAAACTATATTTAATTTTAAGTATATATGTAGATTTTCTTGAATGACGGCATCTCTTTCTTTGGATTTGTGTATTTTTCAGCTATAGTAACGTCATATGCATACTTTATTGTAGACATCTTTTAACACTGGACCTTAAGTGTGGAATTCTTCAGTAGATGCGAATGACGTCATTTTATATAAAAAGTGTGTCTACTAAACGTTAAAACGGAAATAATATATTTTGTTCTATTCATATTTATAACCCTATATATATATATATATTTTTTTTTTATCGGAGATGACAATAAATTCTGAAAAACAGAATTTCTGTTATCTAGTTATTATTTCCTCTCGAAAAATCTATTATAATTTAGATACTGCCAAAGTTATTGTAAACGTTAATAATGAAATCGCTGCATTAGTTTCTGAGAAAAGGGTGCTTTAAGACCAGCTGTTTTTCATACTATTTCGAAAGTGTTGTTATACCATTAAGCAAATTATTAACAGTATTTTTTCTGTATAAAAGATGTTTTAATGCTACTAAATATTGAAAACATTTAATATAATATATAAACTGCATATACAAACTCAAAAAAAAAAAAAAAAAAAAAAAAAAAAAAAAAAATCCTAATAAGGTTAAGGGGTATAAAAATGTTTAGTTTGCATTCATGCAGTTTTATAACTGATAACTTTGGAATATTTTTTATATGTATAAATTATTCTAAATTTTAGACATATTATCTTTTTGATTAACGTTTAAGCTTTTGCTTTATAATCTGCCCCTTTGTTTTCTCCTTGTTTTTTGTTATTTCCTTTCAACTACTACATGTAAAATAATCTGCACTTCACTGCGAAAAATCTGCATTCGAAATTGACAATTAATTTCAGTTTTTTAAAAATGTGCACTGCTGGTGGAAGCGCAAGGGACCTACCTTGAAGAGAATTGAAGTTTCAATCCCATCAGGTAACTTATATATATATATATATATATTCAACGAAAGGCCTGTAAGGCTTAATCATCAGTGCTTAAAATTAAAGATTAAATTAAATTAAACTGTGGATTAAAAGGGGTATGAGAGCCAGAGAGGCGTACCTCACAGCTCGACTGTCAACGGCAAAATGACGAAACTGCATTTCGTGACATTTATTGCACTTTGTTATTGTTGCGTAATTTGATAAACTACATATTTATCATATATTTTAGCTATGCGGATAAAATTTAAATATATTCATCTTGAGTTTTGCTATAGTTTTAATCCTTTGAATATAATATTGAAACGAAATTATATTCCGAGAAATAAATTCCCTTTTTTTTAAGTTACAGATATTCGAATGATTTTTTGTGAAATATGTTTTCATATAATGTACATATTGCATGTGGGGAAAAAAAAAAAAAAATATTTTTTTTTTTTTTTTTTTGCAAAAATATTAAAATTTAAAATTAAAATATATATTTCATTTTTGATATAACTCTGGAACCACTTACCTGATTTGAATAATTTTTGCACTTTTCGGTATAGGAAACGTGAAATTTAATTTGTCTTCAGGATTTTTAAAAATATGAATGATAAAGTTCATAATGAATTTTTAAGTGATAAAATGAAGTTTTTTCATGAGGTACTTTTGAATTAATGACCACTTCACAATTTCCACTCAGAATAAAACATCCTGAAGATAATTTATTAGAAATATAATTTATTAGAAATATAATACTTAATCTCTGATTAAAATTTAATGCATATACCTTAAAAGGAATTTTAGATACATTCTTTCAAAAATGACAAATCTGGAAAAAAGTCTAGTTAAATTTTCCGTCATAGGGCGGGTCACGCATGGTATAACAACAAAATGTTACCTCTCCTAATCTAACCATAATTAAAGGTTGTGATTACAGTATTTCACAGTAAAAACTCTGTTTTTTTTCTAATCTAATAATAAAAATTGAATTTCTTTTGAGAATTTTCTGTCTCCTACTTATTTAATGCATACTTGCAGTATAGACTGGTTGAACATAAATTCCACTCTAGATTTTATACAGACAGATTCGCAAACATACTTCCTCAATGTATATCATTATTCCAAGTTTTCCCAAGCATTCCAAATTCCATTATTCTAGTGGAAATTTTGTAAACATTTGTTAATGGTTTTCTTCTAATTTTAATGCGATTAATTTATTCATAGTTATATAAAATAAATAATATATTCTTTTGTGTTAAAATAGTGTTTCGCATTATATTAGATAATTATTTTTTTTATATAAATCAAACCATTAATGGAGGAAATACAATGCTTACTCACTTATGTGCAATTGAAGATGAATACAGTTTAATTTTTATTGTAATTAAAAATTTCACATTACTAAAAAGCATTATAATTATCTTTTTAAAACTGATGTATACTGATATATATATATATAACATTCTATCCTAATATGTATTTTTTTTACGAAATTGAATGTTTTTCTCCTATTTTATCCAAAGCAGTTTCATAAATAATTTCTGATAATTTTCCACCCGTGATTATTCGAGGAACCTTTGACAAATATTCTTTCTTTGAGCTTGAGGCAATAAATGTTCTGGCCAGTGCTTAATCTACTTCATAAAATAAAGTGGTATTAGATTTATGAGTAAATGACGATCTATGACCTGAACGTCTATCAACTTCATATGAGATAAATGTATCGACCAACAAAGCGAGAAAAATAAGTTTACAACGTTATAGGGTTGCGTAAAATATATGTATATGTATATATATATATATATATATATATATATATATACAGTATATATCATTTTCGCGAAAAATTTATTTTATAATTTAAAAAAATTAATTTGATAAGAAAATTAAAATTTGCATTTATGATTCTTTTAGCTTTATTTAAAATATCGACACTACTAAATAGCATGGTTTGATCCAGCATGTACTTGGTGTACTTGTTTTCACAAAGAACTAATTAAGAATTTCTGTGATATTATAAACTATTAAAATCCTTCAAATTTATACTAAACTGTTACTGGAAATTCGAAAACGTTATTTAAGTGCGGAAAGACATTTGGAGAGTTTTTCAAAGAGAATCCCGCTTTGTGCAAATTGATAGAATTTGAAATAAGTTTGAAGCAGATGGAACTGTTCAATATGTTCATAAGCAGTATTGAGAGAAGACGGTAATCGTCAACAAACCACGCAAATGAAGAGAGACTGAGAACAGCAATTAGATTGAATCAAGCATTCATTATTGTAGTTTCAATTAACAATTCGATATGAAAAGATTCAAACCGTAAAATAAATTATAATAATTTAAACTATGTAAAAGATTTTTGAAACAACCTGTAAAGTAGATAATTCTAACTCAGCATTTTCTTATTTTCAGCGACACATTCATTCACTCACATTCCCATTACCTATGAACATCGAAAAAATAAATTTGTATTCTGAAAATTATAATTGTTTTTTTATTGAAAATTAGTTGATGCTGAATACTGCTAAGGGATGTATTAGTCGCACGAAGGGAAAATGCTCACGAAAAGTGAAATATATATATTTTAAAGATAGCAGCCAAACATCGAACAAAAATTCATAATAATTGTTCTGTATTTTTGTTGTTGTTGATAGAAGAAAAGATCTTTTTAGGGTTTCGTTCATCTCACGAAACCCTATTCGTCTCGCTCCTCTGTCTGTCTGTTTGTCTGTCCGTCTGTCCCTCACAGAGCCCGTTCTCAGAAACTATACATGTTAGAGACTTGAAATTTTGGGTACTTATAGCTGAACACCCCACATCAAACAACAAATCATAAAATTTTGAAAAAGTTGGTAATTAACCGAATTACGGGCTAATTAACTTCTAAAATTAACCAATCCACCTTTGTAATGCAAACTCAAACGGACTTTCTCGAAATCATCCGTGTTTCTCCTAAGGGTTGCCAGTAAAATCAGCCGAATGCACGGTTACCACGGAGGAAATTAAGCCGAAAAATGAAGTGAAGATTTTAAAGCGAAATCGTATATCAGAAAATATTGGTCCGAGAAATTCGTAAATGGAATAGACAGACGCAGAAAAAAATCTACTTCCATTTGGTATAAAGTTCACATTTCTGCGATGTGTATAAGTTAAAATATCCACTAAAAATCGATCGATAAAAATTTAATTTCTTTAATTGGAAAGACAAGGAAATAAAAAGATTTCAATTCGGCGGGAAAGCAGGTAGACATGACGACGCTGCGGTTTTCCATAATAGCATATTTTAATACGAAATTTTAACTTTTTAAATATTAAATTTTTTGATTAAATTTTTTGGCATCCCGATGTCAAATTTCTCGCTGATTTCATTGATACCCATATCTAAGTCCTATCTTAATTACAAGCTGAAATATTAATTATTATTTAATTAATCGGTTTATTCCTATCAAATGCGTCGATTAAAATGATTAGACGCGCTTATTTAACCACGAATTAACTTAAATTAGGAAATCTAATAATTTGCCTGGGCTTTTTGAACAGCGATATGAGATAAGTATAACTCATTCATCATCAGAAAGTTTACTTCATACCACTATTTTCTAATAGTAATTTCAGGAAATATTTTGAATTATTGGTTAAGACCGCCACTCAGTCTGTTTGAAACTTTAAGATAGTTTATAACACATAGAAAAAAGTGTAAAAAAGAATGGAGTGTGATATTTCCAGGAGGGGGGGGGGGGCTAGAATTATTTTTAAAATCTTAGCGTTTGTTACCGCAGCAAATATTTTAAATTCTTGTTTAAGACCGCCACCATCCCGACCCATCTATCTACGGAAAGATTGCGTAAAGGAGTTTCGTTCAGATATGCTTTTGTTAAGAATAGAGTGCATTCCCTGGTGGTGGAATGTGGAACTAACATAACGCGATTTTGTTAAAATTAGGAAATCTAACAAGTCGATCTGTTTGAAACTTTAAGATATTTTATAACACATAAGATAAAGTGTAAGAAAGAATGACACGCGAAATTCCGGGGATGGGGGGTGCGCTAGATTTCTATTTAAAAAATTAGCGTTTCTGACCGCTTTAGGTGACTTTTTGAGGGAGTCCTGAAATATATGCTACTTATTAAATATAAAATTGTCTAAAGTTTAGTTACCACTATTTCCTAATAGTAATTTCAGAAAATATCTTAATGTCTTATTAAGACCGCCACCACCTCCAGTAACATATCTACTTATAGGTTGTTTAACGGAGTTTCCTTCCGATTCAGTTTTGTTAAGAATAGAGTGCGCTCCCTGGTGGTGGAATGTGGAACTAACATTTTTGTTAAACTAGAATTATTTTTTAAAATCTTAGCGTTTGTTACCGCAGCAAATATTTTAAATTCTTGTTTAAGAGCGCCACCATCCCGACCCATCTATCTACGGAAAGATTGCGTAAAGGAGTTTCGTTCAAATATGCTTTTGTTAAGAATAGAGTGCATTCCCTGGTGGTGGAATGTGGAACTAACATATCGCGATTTTGTTAAAATTAGGAAGTCTAACAAGTCGATCTGTTTGAAACTTTAAGATATTTTATAACACATAAGATAAAGTGTAAGAAAGAATGACACGCGAAATTCCGGGGAGGGGGGGGGATAGATTTCTATTTAAAAAATTATCGTTTCTGACCGCTTTAGGTGACTTTTTGAGGGAGTTCTGAGATATATGCTACTTATTTAATATAAAATTGTCTAAAGTTTAGTTACCACTATTTCCTAATAGTATTTTCAGCAAATATCTTAATTTCTTATTAAGACCGCCACCACCTTGAGTAACATATCTACTTATAGGTTGTTTAACGGAGTTTCCTTCCGATACAGTTTTGTTAAGAATAGAGTGCGCTCCCTGGTGGTGGAATGTGGAACTAACATTTTTGTTAAACTAGAATTATTTTTAAAATCTTAGCGTTTGTTACCGCAGCAAATATTTTAAATTCTTGTTTAAGACCGCCACCATCCCGACCCATCTATCTACGGAAAGATTGCGTAAAGGAGTTTCGTTCAGATATGCTTTTGTTAAGAATAGAGTGCATTCCCTGGTGGTGGAATGTGGAACTAACATAACGCGATTTTGTTAAAATTAGGAAGTCTAACAAGTCGATCTGTTTGAAACGTTAAGATATTTTATAACACATAAGATAAAGTGTAAGGAAGAATGACACGCGAAATTCCGAGGAGGGGGGGGGGGCGCTAGATTTCTATTTAAAAAATTAGCGTTTCTGACCGCTTTAGGTGACTTTTTGAGGGAGTCCTGAGATATATGGTACTTATTTCATATAAAATTGTCTAAAGTATAGTTACCACTATTTCCTAATAGTAATTTCAGCAAATATCTTAATTTCTTATTAAGACCGCCACCACCTCAAGTAACATATCTACTTATAGGTTGTTTAACGGAGTTTCCTTCCGATACAGTTTTGTTAAGAATAGAGTGCGCTCCCTGGTGGTGGAATGTGGAACTAACATTTTTGTTAAAATTAGGAAATATAACAAGGCGATCTGTTTGAAATTTTACGATAGTTTATAACACATTAGAAAAAGTTTATAAAAAATGGCGCGTGAAATTTCGGGAAGTTTGGGAGAGGGGTAGGGGAAAAATATTTCTTTTTTGTTTCATACCGTTTCAGGCGCGTTTTTTGATGGAGTCCTCAGATACATGCTACTTATACTTATTAAATATAAATATGTCAAAAGTTAAATTACCACTATTTCCGAATAGTAATTTCAACAATTATCTTAAATTCTTGCTGAAGACCGCCACCCCCTCGAGTAACATATCTACTAATGGGTTGTGTAAAGGAGTTTCGTTCAGATACGCTTTTGTTAAGAATACAGTGCGCTCCCTGGTGGTGGAATGTGGAATTAACAGACCGCGATTTCATTTAAAGTAGGAAATCTAACAATTCAATCTGTTTTAAACTTTAAGATACTTTATAACACACGATAATAAATTATAAAGAAGAAGGGCGCGTCGCATTTCGAGGAGGGGGGGGGTTGAGGGAGGTGCGCGAACAAAATTAGGAAATATAACTGGACGATCTGTTTGAAACTTTAATATGGCTTATAAAACATAACATAAATTTTTTAAATCAGGCCGCGTCAAAAATCATGGTGACCATCTGCCCACTCCCCCCAAGGGGGGCACTTTTCTAAATTTGACAGATACCCGTCATGTGATATATCGTAGCATTTTTTGGGGGGAGGGGGGGGGCGAACACAATTAGGAAATATAACAAGGCGAATATGTTTGAAACTTTAACATAGTTTAGGATGTGTTTGCCAAAATTTAGAAGGTATTCCATGGCGATAAATGTACTGGACGTTTTGAAAGAAAGTGTTTTGAAAGGAATATTAAACGAAACCCTTTGTGCGATGTATGATCACACTTACCCACTTGTTTATAACACAGATTAGCCGTACTGTTTATTTAAACAAAACACATAATAAACAAAACAGATTTTCGAGTATAGTTTATTAAATAAGATAACTGTTTTTGGTAATTTTTTCAAGTATCCATATTTCTCATTACATGAATTGCGTTCATTTAGGAAACATTTTTTCATAACTGATTATGTTTCTGCTCAAATATCTTTATTTAACAATATAACATTTTTTAGTCATTGTACCAATCATTCAGATTTCTCATTACACGTATTGAATTCATTAAGTAAACATTTGTTGAAAAAGTGATTGCGTTCCTTTGCATCATTTATTTTAAGAATTTGCTCTAGCTGGTGTCTTGTTCCAACAACAAGAAAAATTCTGAGATATCTTTATAATGTTGAAGTTACTCGCTGATGTGATGACTGCATAAAAAATGAATTAAGAATAGGTTTATGGCCTATCGGATGCAGGAGATAATTTGCCATATACTCTTTATTCTTACACAGACTACGAGTAACAAATACGATGTTGCAGAGCTGCCAAAGGGACTATTTTTAAATTCTATCACGCACCACATTTATAAAACAAAAATTTCTCTCATACCCCTTGACGACATCTGCAAGAGACATATACTACAAAATTGATTATTTTTTTAAATACTGGTGCGAATAGAACATCAAACTAGTCGCCAGTGGCATCCCTGATGGTGGTAATCATGTGCTAAACTATGCTCCCTGAAATAAACTAAATTTTATTACTAAAAAGTAGGAAAAAACTTAAATAAAAAATAAATAATGCAATATTTTTTATACACTTTTATCAATAATAATAATAATGTTTATAGATCGAGAGAACAATTAGAAATTTTAGGTAGCTTTCATTACAAAAAGCTACCTATTGCAGCCGTTCGGAGGAAAGCGATTTAAAAAAATTTTGGTACATTTTCATCTTTCATGACCCCCAGACCCCGAAACCACCCTTCGTTCAAAAGTTGATATATATTATATATATATATATCTGATACTTGTCACACCGTAACTCTCCTATTTATGAACCGATTTGGATGTAACTCGGTGTGTACATAGATGGCCAGCTCCATCCGCCATTTTGTTTCCAAATGGCGGCCATTTAAAATTTTTAAAAAATTAAAAATTTGAAATGTGGTACCAAAAATTAAAAATGGAAAAATATTTTTTTCTTATGTGTTTGACCTTTATACAAAGATTCCGGAGCAGTTTTTGTTTCGTCTAGATCTTAAAAAATGGTTGAGTTTTAGCACTTTGAATTTCTAGCGTGGCTGACATTTTGAAACATCCTGATTTTTGTCACGCGATAACAGGCGTATTTATGAACCGATATGGATGTACCTTCGTGTATACATAGTACATACCATTATCTCGACCGAGTTCGTTGACCAGCTTCATTCCCTTTCTTCTTTCAAAATGTCGGCCGTTAAATTAAAAAAAAAAAAAAGTAAAAAAAAAAAATAATTTTAAATAAAGTACCAAAATATTGGAAAATGGAAAGTATTTTTTTCTCATGTGTTTGACCTTAATACAAAGATTCCGGAACAGTTTTTGTTTCGTCTATATCTAAAAAAAATGGCTGAGTTATAGCATTTTGAATTTCTATTGTGGCTGACATTTTGAAACGACCTGATTTTTTTCATCGATAACAGGCGTATTTTTAACCGATTTTGATGTAACTTTGTGTGTACATAGTACATACCAATGTCTCGACCGAGTTTGTTGGCCAGCTTCATCCGCCATCTTGTTTCAAAATGGCGGCCATTTAATTTTTTTAAAAAAATTTAAAATTCGAAATGTGGTGCCAAAAAATTAAAAATGGAAATATATTTTTTTTTTCTTATATGTTTGACCTTTATACAAAGATTCCGGAGCAGTTTTTGTTTCGTCTATATCTAAAAAAATGGCTGAGTTATAGCACTTTGAATTTCTAGCGTGGCTGACATTTTGAAACGTCCTGATTTTTGCCACGCGTTAACAGGCGTATTTATGAACCGATATGGATGTACCTTGGTGTGTATGTAGCACATACCAATGTCTCGATCGAGTTCGTTGGTCAGCTTCATCTGCCATCTTGTTTCAAAATTGCGGTCATTTAAAAAAAATAAAAAAAAAAATTTAATTTAAAATGATGCACCATAAAATTGGAAAATGTTAATTTTTTTTTCTTATGTGTTTGACCTTAATACTAAGATTCCGAAACAGTTTTTGTTTCGTCTATATCTAAAAAAAATGGCTGAGTTATAGCATTTTAGGTAGCTTTCATTACAAAAAGCTACCTATTGCAGCCGTTCGGAGGAAAGCGATTTCAAAAAATTTTGGTATATTTTCATTGATCATGATCCCCAGACCCCGAAACCACCCTCCGTTCAAAAGTTGATATATATATATCTGATCTTTGTCATACTGTAACTCTCGTATTTATGAACCGATTTGGATGAAACTCGGTGTGTACATAATAGACACCAATGTATCAACCGAGTTCGTTGGCCAGCTTCATCGGCAAGCTTGTTTCAAAATGGCGGCCATTTAAAATTTTTTTAAAAATTTAAATTTTGAAATGTGGTACCAAAAAATTAAAAATTGAAAAATATTTTTTTCTTATGTATTTGACCTTGATACAAAGATTACGGAGCAGTTTTTGTTTTGTCTATATCTTAAAAAATGGCTGAGTTATAGCACTTTCAATTTCTAGCGTGGCTGACATTTTGAAACGACCTGATATTTGCCACGCGATAACAGGCGTATTTATCAATCGATTTAGATGAAACTCGGTGTGTACATAGTACATACCAAAGTCTCGACCGAGTTCGTTGGCCAGTTTCATCCGCCATCTTGTTTCAAAATGGCGGCCTTTTAAATTTAAAAAAAAAATAAAATTTGAAATGTCATACCAAAAAATTTAAAATTGAAAAATATTATTTTCTTATGTGTTTGACCTTAATACAAAGATTCCGGAGCAGTTTTTGTTTTGTGTATATCTTAAAAAAAGGCTGAGTTATAGCATTTTGAATTTCTATTGTGGCTGTCATTTTGAAACTACCTGATATTTGTCACGCGATAAAAGGCGTATTTATGAACCGATTTATATGAAACTCGGTGTGTACATAATACATACTAATGTCTCGACCGAGCTTGTTGGCCAGCTTCATCCGCCATATTGTTTCAAAATGGCGGCCATTTACATTTAAAAAAAAATTAAAATTTGAAATGTGATACCAAAAAATTGAAGATTGAAAAATATTTTTTTCTTATGTGTTTGACCTTGATACAAAGATTTCGGAGCAGTTTTTGTTTCGTCTATATCTTATAAAATGGCTGAATTATAGCACCTTGAATTTCTAGCGTGGCTGACATTTTGAAACGTCCTGATTTTTGTCACCTGATAACAAGCCTATTCATGAACCGATATGGATGTACCTTGGTGTGTACAAAGAACATAACAATGTCTCGACCGAGTTCGTTGGCCAGCTACATCTGCCATCTTGTTTCAAAATGGCGGCCATTTTAAAAAAAATTTTTAATTTAAAATTTAAAATGAGGTATCAAAAAATTAAAAAAGATTTTTTAATTATGTGTTTGACCTTAATATAAAGATTCCGGAACAGTTTTTGTTTCATCTATATCTAAAAAAATGGCTGAGTTATAGCATTTTTAATTTCTATTGTGGCTGACATTTTGAAACGACCTGCTTTTTGTCACGCGATAACAGGCGTATTTATGAACCGATTTGGATGTAACTTGGTGTGTACATAGTGCATACCAATGTCTCGACCGAGTTCGTAGGCAACCTTCATTAGCCATTTTGATTCAAAAGGGAACATTTAAAAAATATATTTAAAATTTAAAATGAGGTATGAAAAAATTGGAAAATGAAAAAGGTTTTTTTTTTTATGTGTTTGACCTTGATACAAAGATTTCAGGGCAGTTTTTTTTTTCGTCTACATCTTAAAAAAAGTTTGAGTTATAGCACTTTGGAATTTCTAGCATCGCTGACATTTTGAAACGATCTGATAGTTGTCACGCGATAACACACGTATTTATTAACCTATTTGGATGTAAGAAGGCATTTGGATAGTATATAGCAATGTCTCGACTAAGTTCACTGGCCAGATTTCATCCGCCATCTTGAAACAAAATGGCGGCCATTAAATTAAAAAAAATTATATTTAAAGTGAAGTGCAAAAAATTTAGAAATCGAAAAAGGTTTCTTTCTTAAGTATTTGACTTTGATATAAGGATTCCGCAGCATTGTTTGTTTTGTCTTTATCTTAAAAAATGGCTCAGATACAGTAGTTTGAATTTCATTATGTGGGTGACATTTTGAAAAATCTGATTTTTGCCTGCGACAACACTCATATATATCAACCGATTCCGATGTGAGAGAGCGTGTGCACAGGAATTAGTAAGGTCTCGACCAAGTCCACTGGTTAGCTTCATCCACCATGTTCTCTTAAAATGGCAGGCACTTCACATATCGCCGAATTTGGAAACCAAATATAACTTTAAATAAAATCAGCTTGGATAAAGCTGACTAATATCGCGAAATTCTCATTCATAAGGATTTAGTATTGAATCTTCTATAATCGGTTTCCACTAAATTGAGCTTCGTGTGTTTGAATAACATCAGCTAGCTTTTTAAAAATAAGGAATTTGAAAGCTACCTCTTCCTCCCGGCACTGGCCGGAAGGACTTTTGAATTTCTAGCGTGGCTGGCATTTTGAAACGTCCTGAATTTTGTCACGTGATAAAAGGCTTATTTATGAACCGATTTCGATGTAGTTGGCTGTGTACATAGTACATACCAATGTCTCAACCGAGTTTGTTGGCCAGCTTCATCCGCCATTTTGTTTCAAAATGGCGGCCATTTAATTTTTTAAAAAAATTTTAAAATTTGAAATGTGGTACCAAAAAATTGAAAATGGAAAAATATTTTTTCCTTATGTATTTGACCTTTATACAAAGATTTCGGAGCAGTTTTTGTTTCGTCTATATCTTAAAAAATGGCTGAGTTGCAGTATTTTGAATTTCTAGCGTGGCTGACATTTTGAAACGTCCTGAATTTTGTCACGCGATAAAAGGCGTATTTATAAACCGATTTGGATGTACCTTGGTGTGTACATAGTACATACAAATATATCGACCAAGTTCGTTGGCCAGCTTCATCCGCCATCTTGTTTCAAAATGGCGGCCATTTAAAAAAATTAAAAAATTAAAAAATTAAAATGAGATACCAAAAAATTGGAAAATGAATAAGATTTCTTTCGTATGTGTTTAACCTTAATACAAAGATTCCGGAACAGTTATTGTTTCGTCTATATCTAAAAAAAATGGCTGAGTAATACCATTTTGAATTTCTATTCTGGCTGACATTTTAAAACGACCCGATTTTTGTCACGCAATAACAGGCGTATTTATGAACCGATTTGGATATAACTTGGTCTGTACATAGTACATACCAATGTCTCGACCGAGTTCGTTGGCCAGCTTCATTCGCTATCTTGTTTCAAAAGGGTTGCCATTTAAAAATAAATTAAATTTAAAATTTAAAATGAGGTATTAAAAAATTGGAAAATGAAAAAGATTTTTTTTATGTGTTTGGCCTTGATACAAGGATTCCGGAGCAGTTTTTGTTTATGAAAATTTGTTCTTTTGTTTATATCTTAAAAAATGTTTGAATTATAGCACTTTGAATTTCTAGCATGGCTAACATTTTGACACGATCTGGTATTTGTCACGCGATAACACGCGTATTCGCCTATTTCGATGTAAGAAGGCATGTGGATAGTATACATCAATACCTCGACCAAGTTCGCTGGCCAGATTCATAAGCCATCTTGTTTCAAAATGGCGGCCATAAATATATATATATATATATATATATATATATTTAAAGTGAGGGTGCAAAAAAATTAGAAATTGAAAAATGTTTCTTTCTTAAGTATTTGACCTTGATATAAGGATTCAGGAGCATTTTTTGTTTGTCTTTACCTTAAAAAATGGCTCACATATAGCAGTTTCAATTTGATCAAAATCTGATTTTTTACATGCGACAGCACTCGTATATATCAACCGATTCCGATGTGAGTGAGCATGTGCACAGCAATTACTAAGGTCTCGACCAAGTTCACGGGTTAGGCTCATCCACCATGTTATCTTGAAATGACAGGCACTTCAAGATATCCCCGAATTTGGCAACCAAATATAAGTTATTTTAAATAAAAGCAGCTTGGATAAAGCTGAATAATCTCGCAAAATTCTCATTCATAAGGATTTAGTATTGATAAAAATTAGTATTGAATCTTCTATAATCGATTTCCACCAAATTGAGCTTCGTGTGTTTGAATAACGTAAGCTACCTTTTTAAAAATAAGGAATATGAAAGCTACCTGTTCCTCCCGGCACTGACCGGAAGGACTTTTGAATAATGCTATTAAGAACTGAATAGTACCTGAGTAAATCTTTTATTGCTTTTGGTCAAAATAATGTTTTTTTCCTATTGCCACATCATAAAAAAGAAATATACAATTAGCAATTAAATCTTATTTATTTCATTAATGATTTTCTGTCATTTCCATGAATTCATAGCTCACTGTTGTACATTTCCCAAACACGGTTGCAACGAACAGCAGTCATAAAATTTCAGCAAATTTTATGACTTTTTAAACAAGTTTCAAGCATATATATTTTTAAAATCTGTCTCATCAGTAAACATTTATAACAAAGTTGCTACATTCAGCGATTGATTGAAAGATTATATTGAAAGTGTAAAGTAAACTAGATTAATATCAGATCAAATATCAAGTACAGCAAATTGCCGCAAAACTGAAATCTGTCATTGGAAAGATTTATTTTCCTTTTATACTGATGTTATAATTAATATGAAGTTAATTCACATTAGTTATAAAATATGATATAATAATAGAAGATGCTCGGAATTGCATTTTGCTTTGACTTTAATAAATTTATGTTTATGTTTTCTAAATCAAACAGCTGAATTTTCTATAATCGATACCAAATCAAAGTAATTAACGATATTATTTTGGAAAACCATGTATTGGAGTTATGAAATTAAACATCATTTTAAAAATAACTTGTCGGGTGTGCCAATACAAAATCTCATAAATGATAATACTTCAAAATTGGCTGTCGTAGTGCAAAAATTAAATGACAATCTATGTCCATCAAATGACAATCTATGTCCATCATGTGGATTCTAAAAGTATAGGTTCGTTGAATTTGGTGTATTTAAAAACGAGATAAGCATAGCCTATTTTTAAACAGATCATTGAATTTCGGCGCATACACCCTTAGATGTCTGAAACCAAAACTCCCAACACAAAAAGCATAAAAGGTACACCTGTTAGCAGTATACACCCAAGCCTAATAAGGATCTACATATGTGAGAGTGTAACAGAATATGAAGTTTGATTAAATGCCGTTCAATATTTTTTTTTTTTTTCAGATATAGCCATTGCATCAAATAGTAAAGAAAGCTCCATAGCACCCGCACTATTTGGCTTATTTACACAAAAAGCTAATCAACAACAACTTATGTCAACGTCTAACTGATTCTAATGCTTGGTGAAATCCGTTCATTAGTTCGTGAGATGGAGCTATTGCGGAAATAATGAAAAATGCAGCATTGCAGTACTACCTGTAGGGCGATTTGTACCAATAACTAATCAACGTCAATTTCTGTCGAGTTTTAACTGAATATAAAATATTATAAAATCCTCTGCATTTGTTATTGAGATAGATTGGCCAGTTTTTTTGTCACATATAGACAGACCGACTTAAAGACAAACATTTTCTAAAAAACAGTAAATTTGTGTTCAGGACCTTCTAAAACGTACAATTCCGTCGAAAATCTAAAGCCGAAATTCTTCACAAATCCAATACTTTCTCCCTGCAAAGATAGAAGAAAATTTAAATTTTATAACTATAAAGAGTGTCTTTTCTAGTTAAAACTTCTTTCAGTTTTATACATAATAAGTTATTAAACTATCTTTAATTTAAAAAAATATCCATTAATTTCGGCTTTTATTTTGGCACAAATATATATTTCTTCTTTTATTAATTATTTCTATCTTTAGAATTTATGGTTTGGAAAGACATAGTGGAAAGACAATGACATAGGATTGACAATGACATATGCCTTTCCAATGACAATTTGGAAAGACATAGACACATATTATAAGATAAAATGTTATTTTAGTAATCAAATAGTACCAATATTTAATGCGCTTCATATTTAAAAAAAATAAATCCTACGAATACTTAACTAATTTCGTGTCAATTTAGAAGCAAACAATATTCATGCATAAAAAGAAAGTGCCCTTAAAAATATTTTCAGAATAATGAAAGAGAAAAACATTTTAATTCAACCATGCTATTTCATTATCTATAGGCCATTTCACATATCATAGATATCGAAGGTTTCGAAACAGAATGCCAACATGCAATGCTTGTAGCTGTCCCTAATTCTATGCTGCTGAATCTTTCCGAGCTACACTGTTAAAAATATCGTGAAAAATTACCTCTGTTTTTAAAGGCTATCTATTTTCTGATCAATGAGAACGCTACATATAAATACATATAGAGCGTTCTCGTTGGTCAGAAAATAGATAACCTTTAAAAACAGTGGTAATTTTTCACGATATTTTTAACAGTGTACTAATGTCTAGAGCCATGTGAGCAACTTACAGTAATGCAAACACAAATCATAAATCGGAAGCGTAAAAAGAGGAATCTATCCCTTACGAAAATAGTTCATAAAGCTGTACAGAACTCGATAGAATTCTTTATAAGTTCTATAAAATAGCCTTTCTATAGAATACTGTTTCTATAAGGTCTTAAAGAGTTGTATAGAATACTTTTTCTAAAGAAAATGTTTCCACAGAATTCGTTAGAATTTTTTTCTATAGAATAGTTTTTCTATACAGCACTATAAAACTTGGCTAATGAATCTGTAGATTTTCTTTTAAATAAAAAACATATTTTTTGGTCTTTTAAAATTTATGTGTATTAATTTATCTATATATACATATTAAATAATAGTAATATTTAATTTTAAAATACATCAGTTTAAAAATATTCCATAGATTTAATATCATTATAATTTAATTCAAAATTCTAATACATTGCGATTCAGTTGTTAATGTAATTTATATCAATCGAACTACACTGATTTAAATTATTTTTAATTACTATGTTTGTATATGAATTATAATTTTTTTGTTTAATTTTATAATCATTTATTAATTTGCTGTTAATTTCATAAAAATATTCATCTACTTTAATAAACTTTATTCATTAATGCTAATTCATCTAATTTATTAAACTTTATTCACTAATTGTAAATTTTATTCAAAAATTTTAACCTGAAGTATAAAAATATTTAAACAATTATGTTTCAAGTTAATAATATATTAGACATTAAAATATTTTTCAAGTCTATATTTAAAATACAAGTTATTTTTATCACCCCGTGTCCGATGCCGCCAGATTAACGAATTTTAACAGAAATGAGAAATCTGAAATAAATATCTTAACACGATTTAAGCTGTGAAACTTAGTTTATTTATTTACTAGCAGACCCACCCGGTGTTGCCCGGGGTCCGTAAATAATAACCTTAAACAAAACTCAAGTTTGTATGATTTTATATCTTTTGAAATTCTTTTAAATGAACATAATTTCGGAGGACCCATTGCATTCCGCATCGTCTAGTGCGTTCCCAACAAACTTCTTTCCGAGCGAACCTGTAACCTGGGTCCACGCTGCATAAGGCAGCATGTACCGGAAGTGCGCCGCACGTGCCGGAGATAATCGAAAACCAAGTTGAGTAAGCCAAACCTCGTAGTAATCAAGCGCATAGAATCGAAAAAAAAAGAGTGCATCATGAATGTTAGAAAATGTTGGTAACTGAAGTATAAGATAAAATTTCATAATACAGAAAGTAGTTGTAGTTGTAATCTAAGTTGAATGAACCAAATCCCGTTGAAATTAGGTCCTTAGAATTGGAGGAAAGAATGCGCCCCCAAGCGGTGGAAGATGACCTCTCCCCTTGTAAATTTCATCAATTACTTTTAACATTAACACGATATGTATTAAATTGATGAAATCCATTTTCTAAAGTTACCTTTAAATTAACGCGATTTTTAATGTACGGCTGTAGTGAGTAAACGTAAGTTGATGCTAAAAAAGAAGATTAATGTTCGATAAAGAAAGACCGGCCCTGGGGGCCAGAGTGGTGCAACAACTTCAAGGGGGGCCAAGGACATAACTGGCATGCAGTTGGGCATAAAGATATTGTTATTAGCTTTTAAACTAATCGGAAGACGCTAAAACTATGTTAAAGAAAATTGCACGCAATTAGGAAATTTTTTAAAGAAGCTGCACCAAGCATTTGCAGCATTGGAGACGTAAAAGCACAATCTTTCAGAACATGTCTTCCGTTTTGAACTTTACTAAGCTGTTTGGACGATGTTAGTTAATAAATAATGACAAAATACCGCCGAAATATTTTTCCTTTCTTCATTTGCGTATCAGGGACTTCAGCGCATGCGTCAGAGATACTCCCTTCCGAAATGGATTTTTAATCAAAGTGAGTGACGGTTGATAATTAATTACTCAGCTGTTAATTAAAATTTTAAAATTCTAAAGGTATGGTGCATCATGAGACACTTTGCGCTAGTTTAAAAAAAATTGGATCCTCGTATGCTCCGTAGATTTTGCTAGCCATTGCACGCAGACAGACAGACAGAGCGATTTGTTATTTTATTAGTATAGATTTATTTATTGTTGTTAACACATACATCTGACTTGTGTGCTTGACATCTAGGTCCGATTATAAGTCATCGTCAATGTACAGGGACGAGATAGCACAATGGAATTTACAACACAGAGAAATTACATCCGGGAGCTCCACAAAGAGTGTGCAATGGAGCGGGCGAGAGTGGAACTCGCAGACCTCTGCCGCTCTCAATACTTGGCAGCTGGCAGCGCGGTGTCCTAACCGCTCGGCCACCGAGGCCCCGAAACTTAGTTGAAACTGTAAATAATATAATAGTAAATAGCACCACTACCACCAACGAAATAAATAAGTAAGTGAATAAATAAATAAATTCTTTATTTTAACTGACTATTTTTCCTGTTTAAATTTGGCTTTCTAATTTACAAATGATTTCGGTTTTCATAATTTACACAGTTGAGAATGAAATATTGTATAAAATATATGATTTCTATACAATACAATAATTTCTATGCAAATTTAATCATTCGGAATGTAAATAATAAGACAAACAAACTTGAAATAGTGGAATGGGAGATGGCAAACCGCGAGCAGTCGTAGGATGAGCTGAAAGTACTTGTTCACAACCGATCATCGAAGCCAAGCTGAATCGCGCACGGTTAGTACTTGGGAGGGTGACCACATGGAAACAGCTGTTGGTGCTGTTTTTTTTTTATGGAATATATTCAAATATTTTTATAGAATATATTCGAATATTTTTATAGAATATATTCGAATATTTTTATAGAATATATTCGAATATTTTTATAGAATATATTCGAATGTTTTATAGAAATTCTATAGATATTTCTACAGGTTTTGGTGAAACTAGCTAATAGAAAAACGGGTCACCATTGTATAGGATTCTATAATACTTTTTCTATAAGTTTTTTTTAATAGAATTATATAAGAAACTTTTTTAAAGGTATTGTTAGGACACCGTACCTGAATACTAAGTAGCAGCGCTGACAAAAATCGGATTTTTTTTTCAGCGTTTGTATGCGTCCTTGAATTTTGGTACCAATAATTTTTGAAAGACTTTTCCGCTTTAATTTTCTTTGATTAAACGAGACACAGAAATACTTTATAAAATACTGGTGTCTAAATTTAGATGACCGTGCATAAGTGGAAAAAAAATCTGACTTCGGTAGCTGGCATTTTTGTGTTAGCGTCCTGCCTAGTACTCAGGGGGAAGTGGCTGGGAAGAGAGTGACGTACATGTGATTATGCAAATAGGCGTCTTTTTTTTGTGATGATTGCTTTCTTGGCAACTTTCTGTTTTCATTCTTGAGAATTCCTTTCATTTGAAGTCCACCGAAGTGGGGATTGCTTTGGGGCCTATAACTAGAATGGCTGTTGCCTTGAATGATCGTGTATTTTATACATAAAGATAATTACACAATTTTGAGTTAACAATTTCGTCAATACGCAGGGTCGAGATAATACAAAGAAATTTACAACACCAGAGAATTACAGTCGGGAGTTCCACAAAGAGTTTGCAACGGAGCCAGCTTTAGTCAAACCCACAGACCTCTTACTCTCTCAAGCGATTAGCGGTGTGGCGCCTTAACCAATAGGTCACGATGGCCTCCATTCTTGAGATAAACGAAACATAAAGAATTGTGAAAATAAATTTTTGGTAACAGTTTGCGCGCATTGGAAAGTACAGTCATGTGACCGGTTTCCTTTATTACTTTATCCCTATTAGTCTCCGAAATTCACATTGAAATGAACAGATGTTTTGCTGATATTAGTCATGATCCAGCTTTTGTAGCATGAAAAGCTCAATATAGTTTAAATGATAATGCTATTGTGCAAATTGCTCATTTTAACCGTGATGTCGTGTTAGCCGTACTTGTATTAAACGAGATTGAACTAATATTTATTACGAGTGATTTATACATATATTTATTTGTTATATATATTACAAGTAAAACTTATATTTAATAGCTTATTTTCTTAGACAGTTTAATTTTGATGTCAATGTATTTTCTATTTTTTTTTAATAAAACTGTCTACGTCTTTCAAGTTAATGGATTCGAACCATGACAAAAGAAATATTTAAAAAAATTGTCAATAGATGGAAATTACCTCCCAATAATCCTGAAGAAAGGATAAAAGATCCAGCAGTAGGCAACTTAAGTTATTTGTTATTCTTTATTACTTAAAATACATTTTTTTAGGAAATTCATTGAGTTTTGAATAATGACATATATTACTGCATATTTTTCTTACGGAGATTTAGAAATGAAAAAAAAATTATGGAAAGTTAAATTTAAAAGCAGCAAATTTTAGAGCAGTTGGCATTCCTAATATACTGATCAGCCATTACTGAACCAAATGTCGGCATTGTAAAATCTTTGTTACTGTAAATAACTTAAAGCGAACTTTAAAAACATATAGTATTTTTAACAGTGATATAATATGTTAATGTATTTTTATCTCTTAATGTCTCATTAGTTATTTTAAAACAAACTGATAGATTTTTTTTTTTTGCAAAGTTAAATTTAAAAGTTACAAAATCTCTAGTAATCGGCGTTTGAAATCAAGTATTCAGTTATCACCGAACCAGTTGAAACCCACTTCATTGTTAATTCATTTAGTGGTTATAATTGAGCTAATAGCAAGATTTTAATACACTTAAATTGCAGACTTTTTTTTGAAATAATTATATTAATTAGAAATAATGTATAACTAAATATAATTGAAAGCACAATAGCTTCAAAAAAGGTAATCACTCTGAATGACCTTACTACTAAAAAAAGGAATAAATTTAATGTGGAATAAATTTCGACTTGCATATCAAACAGTACTTTTGATATTATAATTTATCTCATTACTTAACAGAATGCTACATTTTCGTTCACTTGTCGTTGGTTTACCGAACAATGCTAAAAACGATTGTCTGACAACGATCTTGAAGTAATCAGAAAGAAATGACTGAATTTTAAAACATTGCCGACAGGCAATTTTTATGAAATCTGAATTTTAAAACAGTAGAAACTCCTCCCTGTTCTGAAAGTCTTGGTGTTCTAGATAGGTTTCCCAAATTTATGCATCTATAAATATCTTTCAATGTACCAATTTATTATGAAACGTCTTACAATCTAAAAAAAAATATGGACAACATGACATAAATGCATTTTATGTAAGGTGGAAGCCACGCTCTTAGTCAATGATGTTTTTTTAGCGAAAACGATAATTCTCGTTTCCCGTGGTGAATGTGTTAATACAAGAAATAAATTAGTCTCTTGCTTCATTCAAAGTGCTTTTTCTCAGGAAAAGTAAAAAAAAAAAAATAATAATAATAATAATACATCCTATTTTTTTTTCTCAATAGATGCTAAAGTGATGAATCTCCTTTCAAATTGTGAATGAAAGTTAGTAAGCGAAAATTTACAGTTCAGTAAACAGAGACTTTTCAAATTATGTGACATATTTTTTTTTTTAAATTACTTATATCAGACAGAGGTAAGGGTTAATTAAAAGCTATGAAATAATTTTGTCACTAAACATAATACTATATGAAATACTAAATGCTATTGCAATAGTTCAGCATATTAACCCTTCAGTTTCTTTGTAGCTCTTCATGAACCACTTTCAATTGTTTTAAGTTATTTAATTTTTAGACATGTGTGTAGTTTTGTTTATTTTGGTTTATTTATTTATTTTAGTACAACAGGCGGCGGTTTCTAATGGGCGCTATGAACACCTATCCATAGAAACTTTTTAAAAATAAGACTGCTAGTTGTAAATTGTAAACGGTCAGGATAAATACAAAATTTTATTATGGGTGAACGGGCTCGAGAAAAATTTAAAAGATATAAATAGGATAATATGTTTTTCTATCTAACATGTGGTATTCCATTATATTAATAGAGTTTGGATGTATTTCAGCTCCGTATTAAGCCGCGCCAATATTCCCACTTTAAAGTTCTAAAGCAAAATAATACTGCTTTCGATTCACATTGTGATTGCACACAGTGCTCAGTACAGGTGAATCAATAATTGTTATATTTCTTACCTCTTCATTGTTTAGTTTACATGGATGTGAGAATCTACGCATTATCTAGTCGGAATACAAAATTTTGCACACGTGAACGATTACCGAAAGATGGTATGCCGCATTTAAGAATTATATGGTATTCCACCTAATCTGGTTGTTCATACTTCAAATATGCAAGAGAAGCCCTTTCCTGGTCGACATGGCCCCTCCCCTCTATATCATGACTATCTCAAATTTGAGTTTTGCTAAATTAAATTATATAAGATATTTAAAGATTATGATAGAGCAAAAACCAATCTGGACGATCTATGTTAAATTGTTTCATCGTCTACTGCAATTCGTCAATGTATATCTTATGGATTCTTGTCAACATATTTTTGCTTGTTTCGCGTATTGTTTCCCAAAGGCTTGGATACATTTTCAGTATTTCAAACTTTTGTAATCAAAATTACTTCAAAATTCCTGTATCTGAAATCTCAAGCAATTAAGGAGTGCTAATTTCCATTTACAGGGCGTCATTGATTAATGTCTCAATCAACGTAAATCGAGGTATTCAGAATCATAATTACGACTCATAATTAACCTCCCAATGTGTTAAATAGTAAACAAGAAATACAACGCTGTAAATGGTTTAATGCAACGGAAATAGCATCAGTGGGTTTGCATTATGCTTTCATTTTCCAAATCTTCAATTCGCCTCATTCAAGAAATGTGCTGTACTTGACATTTTGCTAACAATTAAAAATTTCTTCAAGCTTAAAAAGCAATTTTGAGAAATTATCCTTTCATAATGTGATCACTCTACATTTTAAACGTTGTTTTACTTTCATGCCTAGAAAAAAATATCTCACTGCTAGCAAAATCAGTATTAATGTTTTTATAAATCTTACACTTTACACAATTTACTAATAGTTATTAAAAATTCCTATAAAACGCAACGGGATCATTCGATTATTTTTACGAATTGCCACTGTCTAAATTTTTTTTGAGAACTACATAAAGAAAAACTAAAGTGATATGAATAGAAGAAAGGGTGAAGTTCATAAACAGTGATTACTAGGTCAAAACATTTTATTCTATTTTTTTTAAATGGAAATAAAACATTTAAAAAATATATTTGGGGAAATTTTGAAAAAAAAAATGATAAGAGTTGAAAAATACAAAAAAAAAATAAAATAGATAAAATATTATAAAACATAAAACTAATCGAAGAAATTTAATAATATTATAAAATGCATAATTTGCTTGCTAGTTTAGGTTTTATGTCATTAATTTTCCGGATTATTCTTTATAACAGACATAAATATGGATTATAGAACATAAAGTAAAATATTCAATTATAAACACATTTTTTCTAATCCACAGACTCACTTGTAAAATCTTAAACAGCGGTCACATTGTGCGAAAAGTTAAATATCTCTGGCTGTTTAAACAAACAAAAAATACGTGAATAAGAAATCAATACGTTTTCATAAATTATCCATGGGTATTTTTTTTTTTAGAATTTCATTTTCTTTTATTTAATTTTCAACTGCAAATTATGTGCATATAAAATATAAAGAGATACTCTTATCGCTGATGCATGTCATTTTTCATCTTATTCAGTTTATTTAAAATAAACTAAAATGAATTATTAAAATTTAAATTCTAACATCATTTTTATTCTACAGTTTTGTTTCCTTTCCATAATATGAAAAGCTATTTAGCGGTTCATATATATTTAGTTTTTTATAAAATTCAAAGGATTTAAATTTTGTTTCCTTGAAATTTGAGTGGAGGTATTTTAGTGCGGTTTGCGACTTTATAATTTATTAGAAATTTAAAACAGTACAAATCAGATAAATTCGCAAATGAAATGTAAACTTGTAGTGTTTTATGAAACACGTGGAGTTCGCTGTACTTATTTGTTAAGAAAATAATCTAATTTATTTCCTGTTATGACAATGTTGGTGTCAGTATATTACACAGGTTTATAATAAATTAATGTCTATAATAATTTTATCTCCTTTAAATGTAATTTTAGGTAGATTTCGTATGAAATACTACCTATTGGGATCGTTCCTATGTTGGAATTTCTGAAAAATTTTTGCAGATCTACACCGATCATGACCCCTAGAACCCAAAACCACCCTCAGTAAAAAACTTTATCTATCTATCTATCTATCTATCTATCTATATATATATATATATCACTTTGTTCTGGACACGATAACTTTCGTAATTCTGCACCAATTTCTTCCAAACTGATACATAAAATCAATGGGCATAAAATCTCGGTAAAGTTCGTTAATGGGCAAAATCGGACCAAGGGGAGGGAAATAGGGAGGAGTTTTGTGAAAACAGAAAACCCCCCATAACTTCTTAATTTTTGTACATATCAAATCAGTTTAAAGTTTTTATTACTTCTTAAAATAGGGCCAAAAATTTATGTATCACAGATTTTTGATAAAGTTAAAAATTGGCTCAAGGGGCGCAAAAAATAGGGTTTTTGGGAAAAAAAATTCATAACTTCGTCAATTCTCAAGATATCAAATTCAATTAATTTTATTATAAATCTCCTTAACATTATCTAAAACTTTTATATTCACAAGTTTTTGATAGGACCAATTCGTACCGCAAAAAAAAATTAAACACGAAAACAAAAAGGGCGTTTGAAGAAGAAAAAAATCCATAACTTCGTCAATTCTCAAGATATCAAATCCAATTAATTTTATCATGAATCTCCTTAATATTATCTACAACTGTTATATTCACAAGTTTTTGATAGGACCAATTCGTACCACAAAAAAAAAATTAAAAACGAAAACAAAAAAGGGGTTTGAAGAAGAAAAAAATCCATAACTCCGTCAATTCAAAAGATATAAAATCCCCATGAATTTATCATATATCTTCTTAATATTGTCTACAACATCTATATAGACAAGTTTTGGATAGGACCAATTCTTAGAGCAAAAACAAATTAAAAATACATACCGGTTGAAGTAAAAAATGATCTTAGTAAGGGTGTATTCAAATCCAAACTGCTTATTTTCTGACTCATTTTACAATTCATTTTTGCTCTCAAAGGCTTCCAATTGGTACGTTTTCTTACTCAGAAACTATATAATGTACCGTAATGGTCGATTTTCTGATAGGGGCAGAATATATTTTTTTAAATGCTGTTAAAAAGGGCATTTTGAACCGAATTTACCGAAGCGGATTGTGTTGGAAAAATCATTGTATTAAGGATGCGCTTAAATCCAAACTGCTTATTTTCTGACTGGTTTTTAAATTCATTTTTGCTCTCAAACGCATTTAATTGGTAGATTCGCTTATTCAGAAACTATATAATGTACCGTAATAATTGATTTTTAGATAGAGGCAGAATATATTTCAAAAAATGATGTCAAAGTGGGCATTTTGAACGGAATTTCCCGAAGCGATTGTGTTAGAAACGAAAAATATTGTCCTTCTGAGAAAATAATTGTTTATATATCAAGTTTTAATTAATTGAACAAAAAATAAAAACACAGGTCGCTTATAAATCTCTTCAAAAATCACGTCAGCAAGTTTCATATTTTTTTTAATTAAAAATGAATCTGGAATTATGCCAGAAAATTTCGAGTTGTTGAGCATGGAAAAGTATTTTTTTGAATACCACCCTAACATGATTCTGATAAAACCAGCTATTATATGAAAATGAAATAAAAACTCGTCAAGAGCGGGCAGATAAAATTGTTAAAGTAGATTTATCTATAATCATGATTTAGTTTTTGTTTGTGAAATTAGTATATTTGACTTCGAAATCTACCTCTGCCTGTAGGCCGGGCCGGCAGGGCTTGCGGTTAATTTAAAAATTAAGAAAAGGTGATGTATTTCGCTCCTTTTCCCCAAACTGGACATTTATGATGTGTAAGCGACGTTATAATTTGCTTATAGCAGTTATACAGTTAGTTGAATTAAAAGGAAAGACTCTTTAAAGAAAAGGGGGGGGGGGGTTAGAGAAAAAAAAGTGTTAAACTTGAGGGAAAAATAGGCCATGGGCTCCACATAAGACGTCTATTATAGGTTAAATAATGTTGATATCTCATTTTCTAGCCCATGATCGTGTAGGTCTAATGGCCATGCTGATGGTTTAATTTCTTTATCATTTATATTAGTGGCTCTATAGAACCACTAAGTTATAACTAAATTATAACCACTTAGTTATAACTAAGTCTAAGAAAAAAGCCTTTTAGCACCTAAATATTCTTTAGCTTTACCACATGTTCCATCGTTTATAAATTTTTGATATCATTTTACAAAACTTTCGCAGACATATTTAATTTTTATTCAGTTACTGCTGATGTTGATGATTTTATATGTAATATACACATTGTTTGTATGAAAACACATTGTTTGTATGTATTGTTTTAATATTTTTATATGTCATTATTAGGTTCAACAACTATGTTCATTAATGTAGCACATATTGACGAGCATATAGAGTTGAGTTTGTAATTATTTCCATTAATGATAAAAGCACAAATTTTCCTGAAATGATATTTTCATTTGTTAGCTTTTTAACAGAATAATATTATAATTGTGTAGTACTTTTGACCTGTTTAAGGCACAACATTAATTCTTGGTTTTAAGGTACAGAACTGGGTGACTTGAAAAATAATGATTTCTTGCTATTTTCTAGTTAGTCTTAACATAACTTGAAACAAATGTTTTTAATGCGAAATCAATGTTCTTTTATGCACAACTTTGAATTTAAAACAAATACCTTTGTATAATGAGATATACTGAAAAGTT
The DNA here is from genome assembly GCA_963932465.1 of Maratus speciosus. Classification (NCBI taxonomy): domain Eukaryota; kingdom Metazoa; phylum Arthropoda; class Arachnida; order Araneae; family Salticidae; genus Maratus; species Maratus speciosus. The sequence goes on from OZ010793.1 coordinate 278,329,802, forward strand.
GCAGCTTTAAGAAATTTACTTTTGATGATAAAAACTTTTTTTTTTTTTTTTTTTTTTTTTTTTTTAGTTTTCGTAAAAGTAACCCTGCGTTGAAAAACATAACCCTTGTAATGAACACTTACTTGTCATTCAAAGTTAATTAAATATACTGAAGGTGTTATTAGCATAATTTAAACAAGTTTCATCCATGCAGGGAAAAAAAAATGTATGTAAAAAAAACAGAATAAGCAATTTTCACAACTTCCCCTCCTGATATACTAACTTGGGGTAAAAGGATACAAATTACTAAAATACAATAATTCCCTCATAAGTAAAATAAACACTTATAACTAAAATAGGGTTGTGGACCACATTTAAATAAAATAAAATACAAACATAAAATACATTAACTTCAAAAACTTTCTCAACTAAATAAAATCTATTCGTTGTCAAAATTTGTTTTATATGGGACTGAATCCACAAATAATATTATGGATATTGTTAGGCATTGTTGATCTATTGCATTTTTTTTTTTCAATGTATCTTTTTTTTTCTTTTTTCTTTTTCTTTTTTTTTTTTTTTTTTTTTACTGACAATTTAGTTCAAAAATGTGAAGTCTTAATGTACCTGAAATGCATAAAAATGTCGTAAAACTAGACATTTAAAAAAAACATCACATCACGGGAGCGACAACTGTATTTTCGAACTTGATGAGACATATTTCACAAATCAATTTTGAACTCCGATGACTAATCAACCGTGTAGAAATTTTTCACTGAAATCACACCAAGTATCTTATTCACAATCCAGTAAGTATACACATTTCGTAATTGAAAACGATTACGAAATTCAATCTATTTTATGGTAACACTTTAAAAACAGATCTTGGTCACTTAGACGCACAAAACACGTTGCGCGCACAATCTTCATTCGAAAATTAAAGATCCTCTGATCAGATACAATGACGCACGAGTCGAAAATTCATTTATCCTCCGCTTTCCATATCGAAAGTGAACCCCGCTTCCTTATTATACCCTTATCAGGCGAGCGCAGGAGAAAACGAAACAATATCTGGAAACAACAAACATATTTTTCGACTTCACAAGTTGAGAGCGGCGATATTTGACCAACGGTCGATCACACAGCAGCTCGTCGGCGATTAAAGGTCGAACGAAAGAGCCCAAAAACCCAGATGAGACGGAGGGAAAAAAAAGGTTTCTCAATCACATGTTTTTAGTTACAGTCTTTTCATCTAGTCCTTCCGTGCAGTTAATTAATATGAAGTCTCGTAATTTTTTTTATAGTAAAATGCTGAATAAAAGCGAGGGTCACTCCCAGCTACAAGTTTTAAAAAAAATCTTCCTTAGGCACCAAAGTTTGTAATAGAGATGATTTCTTGTTGCCGGAGTTATTTTTCTTTCGTAAGAAAACTTCGGATATAATAAGTAGATGGAAATGTCTTTTGACTTATTTAAATAAAGTTGAGTATTTCCGTTATGCAGTACGATTACGTGTAGCAAATAACAACACAGGTCCAGAAGATTCAAACTAATACTTGTAGCGTAAAAAGGAAACTTTAATGAAAATTTGAAGAGACACATAGGTGTCTCGGGAGTGACCCCGCGACACACGAGATCAAATCCTGATCTTTACATGATCAAGTACAGGCAAAGAGTGATCAAGTTCACATTTTCATTCGTAAAGTTTTGGCGATATATAGATATTGGATAAGACACAGACCATGCCAAGGGGTGACCGTTACATTGGAATACATGGGGCAGTTTAAATTTAGATGAAAAGCCTAATAGGCGATAATTAGCCAAACGCTAGTGCGTGAGAAAGTAAGAAAGAATTCAAAGTCTGTCAATAGCATTGGAATGAGTGCGGTAAACTGAAAGGCATAAGTTTAAAAGTACATCTGGATATTATTATCTAACCGCTGGTTTAACCAAAGTTTTGACTATCTCTTAGTAAAGGATCGAATTAAAAATGTGACAGAGAGAAATTTTATAGGCAGATGCAACGCGAAAAGAATGAATCTTTCGAAATGAAATGACTGTGAACAATATTCTTTTTTTTTTATTTTATTTACTTAGATAAAAGAGCAGAGAGAGTTTTCTGGGAACGTTAAAGTAATGTGAAAAGGGAAGTAGATTGATTTAAAACTTAGCTATACTAAAACAAATAGAAAGGCGATTTTTATATTGCTAGTTAATATTAAATTTTAACTATCTAGGGATCATATTAATTACCTTTAAAGAATAATATATGTGATATCAAACGGTATCACAGGGGGGGGGGGGGTTCTTCAGACCACATGTTCGCAGATTCACATCAATATATTCGTCTACGCCACGGTAAAATATTCTACTACTTCTTTAATTCGGTTTCAATATATCATATCATTTTCCGAACTTTTTTTTTTAACATACCTATATGGATAATACCTATTCACGGGTTTACTTAGTGTGTGGCTTTCTTTCTCGCACACAGAATATAATACACAGAATCTATTTATTCTGACACCTTTTTTAATTTTTACTTACAGTGTAGAAAAAAAAAAAACTCCATTAAATTATTGTATATTGCATAATTGTACTGCAATCGATACGCCAGTACTACTTCCGTATTTTAACGAACATTTTAAAAAGTTTATCTGGGAGCACGGCAGTGCGTCCGCCAAGTTCGCACAAGCCGTAAGCTACCTTTTTCTGAACCATTTCGGCATACTTTTCACCCCCTCATAACGTCGTTTTAGAGAGAGATATAGAAAATTTTCTTTTATACACATGTTCGTATGGTCAAACTGAACTAAGGTTCCACGATTTCATGTTTCTATATTTAGTAGTTTTCGAAATATTAAATTCCGAAAAAGCGCTTTTTTGTCACTGACTCACTTCGCATCATCAAATAACTAAGATACTTCTAAAAGTCGTAGAATCATGAAATTTCACAAGTAAGTCGGGTTTGTAGCACAATTAACCAGAAAAATCTGAAAACACAGAATTTCCGCCTCTAAACCCTTCAAACAGGGAGTGTTCATTTGGCCGTAAACAGTTCCTTAACACATTCAATTGTGCCAATGTTGGTCGCCAAAATTCGATTACAGAGTTTTGAAGGGATTCACGTGATTTCAAGCAGAATAACATTTTATATATATATATGCCTTTCCAAAGATGCTTGTTAAATAGAAAAAATGAATATACCTAAAAATTTTAGTCAGTATAGTTTATAATATATTTACGATATTAAAACAATAAAACATTTAACAAAATATAACCGCAATTCGGTACATTTCCGATACAGTAGCCTTGGCGAAATACAGAAAATAGCCTTGATGAGAAAAGAAATTTGATAATAACGTATTTTCTGGCAACCTATTTACAGTGTCATATATACAAGCAATTTTTTCCATATGTATACACTTTATTTAATGTAAGGAACCCGTTTATTTGTTTTTATATACCAACATAAATAATTTGTATATAAAAAATAATATTTTATACATGTATAAATAAAATGTTTATATGTATATAAATACGTAATATAAATAACATAAAAGTTCATCAGGTTTGTTTTCATAGTTGTTTATATCATTTGGCAACATATCTCAGTTTCTGAAGTCCGAATTGCGCCAAGATTTAAAAAAAAATGCCAAGGTCCCTATATTGGAAAAATATCCTAATTCCATATGAAAGTTTAAAAATCTTCTTTTAATTAAATGAAATGTGTAACTAATAAACTTCTTTAACGATGTGCGACAGATGCGGCGTCCGAAGTCCGCTGCTAATGTTATTATATTGTATTATTAGCCTACTCACTGTTAATTTATTGTTAATTTTAAATCTGTAAAAGAAAGATTATAGTTATAGATAAGATATGTTTGTCGCCAAAACCCGATTACAGAAAATTAGCCTGAGTTATAAAGGTGTTACATGATTTCAAGCTGAATGAATTTTTATATGCTGTTACAAAAATCATAATAAGGCAAATCTTTCAGTTTATCTGTCCATCTTTCTATCTTTTACTTCCTTAAAATAAATTTTATTAAAGACCGGGAGGCGTCTGCACAGATCATCACCTCATCGAGTTGACAGCTGAAATTTTAGGATTAGTTAAATATCGATTAGCGTATTGAAATGTAACTGGTCTGCAAAGTCATATCTTTGTGGAAACCACCTACAGACCCGATTTTATTGGTTAATTGTGGATTTTCCATTGTGTTTTCTTGCACCCATTCAATGCAGGAAAATACAATAGTAAACCTTTCAGTTAACCACTAAAATTAGGTCTTCATGTGGTTTCTACCAAGATATGGCTTAACAGACTAGTTGCATTTAAATATGCTAATCTAGTTTTAACTAATCCTAAAATTTCAGCTGTAAACTCGATGAGGTGATGGTGTGTGAAGACGCCTCCCGGTCTATTATAAATGCCGAAATTCTAATCTCAATAGCACTCTCGTCAATCTGGCAACTATCCCTACTATTTATGGGACACTATTCCTTTAAGTGCGTTTTAGTGATGTTAATGAACTTATGCATATGCGTCATACATATTATACATATGCATATAATACGTAATACATTTGCATCATACATATTATAGGTATGTGTATAATACATAATACATATGCATCATTATGACGTCAGAATAAACAAAACATTTTTTATCGCCAAATTTGAGAATTGACATGATATATTACCAAATTTGGTGACACTTCGCTAAATGTCGCCAAGCTTGGCGAGTATTTGACGTTTGTAGCTATTTTTCAATGAGTTAATTACTAATGCGAGCCATCTATTTTGATTTTTCCGCATATCATCTGAATAGTTAAATGACATAACGTACTAATATTTCCAAAGTGCTAATAGTTTCGCCACTGCCCAAAACCTCTGCTATTGTTACTATATTGTACTGTTATTATACTTACTGTGACTATGTTGTTAATCTTTACACCGCTAAAACTTCTGTATTTTATAAAGACAGTTTACGGAAACTATTAAAGCATTGAAACTGTCAGTTCTCCTTATGATTATTATAATTCTATAATATGTAACCTGTTAATCGATATGTACCGTTAGAAGGAATCTTCTATAATCCGGTTCCTCGCATTTTAGTTTTCAGGTTTCGAATAAAATTAGCTAAAAACTTAAAACCATGGCAAATTGGCTAGTAATTCAACACGATTAGATGAGAAGAATGATAGATTTTCAAATGGATCATAGCAGTGAGCCCGTAGACCTTCTATTCTTCCGTAATCGAGTCTATTGTAAAGGTTAGCACGAAACAAAAAGATATTAGCATCAATATGGTTTAATGTAAATGCAGATATTATCAAAGGATTTAATAAGAATCATTTCACTTGTACCCAATCGTATCAGTTAAAATACAATAACTGGCAGTGGGCCCAATTAGAAAAGATTACTTAATACGATTAAAAATTTCCGTATTAGAGAACGAATCGTAACTGATAAGGAAACATGCATAAGTGAGTTAAGAGATATTTGTCATGAAAGAATGAAATACATAACAACACAAAATATATGATGTGCTTCCATGATCGTAAAGAGTTCTTGATTTCTCTATCAAAAGCTTCCGACTTGGCGAAAGAATGGACAAGTAAATTAAATTATGAATAACAGTAGCATGATGCAACGTTTAACATGGAATTAATACGGTAAATACTGCTTGCTAGAGGCGGCTAGTACTTTAATATAAAGAGAAATAAACTATAAATTTGTAAAGCTCAATAAAATAAATTTAGGTATTTTTATGTAAGCCGGGCGCAAGTGGCAAATCGCCAAATACTGTTCCCAACTCCCATTGTTCATATTGCATTCATTTCATTTAAATATATATACTTTTCAGTTATCTCATTTAAAATAGATGCATTTCCCTCATTTTATTTAATAGAATATTTAACATAAAAATAAATAAATAAATAAGAAATGATAACATACACCAAAATATTTTATTTGAAAATCAAAGCATTGTTTCTAATTTGCACGTGTGAAAAATGAAAACTGCTATTGGCGAAAAAACAAAAGCCTAATCAGGAGATTTGCTCCCGGCTAACATAAAAGTACCGTGATTTCATTTTTTTCATATTAATATATTTTAGAATAACAAACTTGAAAAAACATACAAAAAGTAGTGATATCCCAACAAAAAGTTTTCGGAAAAAAAAAAGCGTCAAGTTCTCCTTAATGTTTTGGCCAGAAAAAGTAGTGATATCTGAAGTTCGCACAAGTTAAAAGCCAAACATCCCAAATCTTTCATTGAAAATGGCTTCCTGCGACTTGGCCGTTAATGCCTTCAAGAGAGTTTTTCAAATTTTAAAATATGCACAAATGAGCTACATGCCAACTACATTTTTTGATTATTTTAGGCATTTTGTGGCACAGAGTACAGAAATAAAATACGCATTTGAAATAAGCATTTAAACAACTTCAGTCTATTTAAATGCTTAGAAGTTAAAAATAACAAAATAGTTGTATTCAGGAGATAATATCCCTAATTGTTAAAACATAATTAGTATCAGCTTTTAACAGTTTATAAATCGAATACCTCTTAATGTATGCAAACAAACTATAATAAATGTTCAAACGAAAAAAATCTCTTTCGTCAATACACAAGATTTCAATATTATACAATAAAATATAATGTAGCATATTGTGAGATTTGAAGTAAGTAAATTTTGTTTTATTTCTTGGGTTTTACGTTAATGACTTTAGATTTAGACGATACAAAATGGCAATTAAACCACAAGTGGACTAAATGATCTGTAATCAAAACTAATGTTTGTTGAAACTGAATAGTAGTTATCAGAAATCTTTTACTTATAATGTCTTTATGTGAATTTGCCTCTTTGCATTCTAATATTACTTTTAATATTTAAATAATTCATAAATGCGTAATTTCCAATCATTAATTTTGAAATGCTGTAGAAGGCATTAACGGCCAAGTCGCAGGAAGCCATTTTCAATGAAAGATTTGGGATGTTTGGCTTTTAACTTGTGCGAACTTCAGATATCACTACTTTTTCTGGCCGAAACATTAAGGAGAACTTGGCGCTTTTTTTTTTTTTTTCCGAAAACTTTTTGTTGGGATTTTAATATTATTTGTATTCATTCATTTAGTTTTCCAAGAATACCAACATATTTTTTTCAAACATGTACTTTTTCAAATTTTCCAAATTATTTGTGTGATGGTCTACTGTAAAGTCAAATAAAGATAACTACTACATGGTATTAAAATAAATTTCATTTATTGTTTTTTAAACATAGATAAATGTTAATTTTATAATAATTTCATTATTATATTTCAGATATGTTTTATTCTCTTGGCGTTGATTTCAAGTTCACATTTTCATTTAAAACAATTATTACAAGACAATCATATTGAATCTATATTTTTCTTTAAGTAAACCCCAGAATAAAAGGTTCTAAAAATAGCATGAAACAATGCATCTATAATAAGACGCTATAAAATTTCAGAAGACAGATGAAATCCCTCCCTTCAGGCATGTCACATATTGAAAGAAATAGACATATTTTACGTAAAAGAATAGTAAATTTAAGTATTGAAATAAAATAGCTTTCAAATGCATTGTTATCTGAAGTTTACTGACGATTTCGAACCGCAACAAGACTTTTGGAAATGATAGATTGCATTTCTTTTGTATTATTTTCTTTTCCATTTCGAAAAAAAATATTATAACATTACAAGATGAAAGGCTTCCGAAATACGGCAATTTATATTTTTTATAATACATTATTTATAAGACTTTCCAAAAAAGATTAAAAATGTATCATTAGGTTTAGAAAGATGCTAAATTAAATAAGTTAACTGAGGCTTCATACGGTTGAAGTAAAATGTTTTCATTCTATATATTTTTTACCGTATTTTCCTCAAGAAAAGATATACGAAGCTAAATATAATTGTACTTTTTTTTTTTTTTTTTTTTTTTTTTTTTTTTTAATTTGGCACAACATTTATCAGCATGGATGTCAATATTACTATTTTTTTTTTTCAAATCAAATAAATACATGGAAAACAAAAATAAAAATTTAACAGAGTTTTTCTTGTTTTTATGTGGTTATAATTTAACCTTATATCTTTAATAAATTTGTGGTGAAGGGAAGAAACAAAAGTTTAAAAACTATGTATCAAATCGAAAAGCACATAAAGATTAAAACATTTCCTCGCAAAGCAATGTTAATTCAAGCGGTTTCAAAATATGATGGGTAGTAAAATTATTAAATGAAATAGTTCTATCATTAGTGTCCATTATTTTTTACTATTAAAGTATTTGAGTGATTCTACCTATTAAAAAATTCGCAATGAGAATTTTTTTTTCTACTTGCATATATCTTTAATGCTTACATCAGTCTTATATAAATTCTAATTTAATGAAGTGAGATGTGACAAACTATAATTAAAGATATGAAAATGCTTCATTATCTGGTTAAATTAAAATCAATCATAAACATCCACTACATACACGATGAATTATTTAAAGATATTCGACTATAAAAATATAAATACAAATCCGTTGATTTATCATAATCGCTCAATTATGTTCATCCCCCTACGGTACCAGGATATTCAAAATATACTCCTATAGCAATTTTGATACAATACACGTGTTAGTTGCACTTGTGTATTTTAAAAAGCTTAATAAGTAAAAGAAAAAAAAGATACATAATATTCTGTGACTTCCTAACTCTATGAACATTAATCTAATATTTTCCCCATAATATACTTGATGAATTTTAACTCTAGAGTAACAAATATTATAACAGAGATACATAAAGATTCAATATTACATTTTTTAACATGCATTTCACTTTATCATAAAACCTGATTCCTTCCCATGGTTACGAAACATGAGCTGGATTATTAAAGGCATAAAAACTCAATGCTCCGGGACAGGGGTGCCAGATTGCCCTCCATTTTTATTCCTAAGTTTCGAACTCGCATCGGAAAATCACAACCAAGAATTTTTACGTTAAGTAATCATGAAATGGTAGTACAGTAATTACTCGTATTCAATAGCGTCAACTCTATTAAACACTAGTGTCGTGAAGGAAATTTTCACCTTGTTATTAATAAACAAAATAACCAAATATAATATATGAATATTTTCTATTCAGTCAATCGTCTTTTTGCCTTTGAAAATGAACGCGTGTGTGTTCGAGAGATCTCAGGTTGCAATAAATAATATTTTTATGTGTTTGAGTCACCTTTTAAGTAGTTATATGTATAAAGTTATTTTGTTTACTGGTATTCAATAAATCGTTAAAAAACTGTTTAAAATGTCTGTTATGTATTCAGAATTTCTGAATATAAAAGGGGGCTAAACTGGCAAACCCTGCTGCGGGACTATTACAAATGTTGTTTAGAAATATGTATAGCAAGTATATAAATATAAAATTAATTAATATTTATTTCAATGTGTGTTGGCGTATTATCAAAAATGAATACAATTACAACGAGAAAATGAACGAAACACAAGCCTGCCGTAAGATCTCAACACTTATTCTTCCGGTGGTGGAGGTACGAATGGGGTGGGAGGCAAAGCTTGCTAGTATAAATCAATACAAAAAATAAAATTTTATTGAGAAATGTGTATTTTTCTTAAGTGAAATATGCATATTAAAGGAAACTTAAGATATTTAATGAAACTCTGTTTAAAGTTTAATTTTTAAAAGAGAATTAAGCAAATGTTATTGATGTTTTCAGATTTGATTTTTTTCTTTTGTTTGATAATTGATTTTCGAGTTAAAGACAAAAAGTGCACGTTATGCTGTACAAAAATTCAATCCTTCTATGTATATGTTATAATAATAATCATGTTGTAATGATGACAATTAGCGATAAAGTAGAATCTTTAACTGAAAAACTAATTTAAATAATAATTTTAAATAAAATTTTAAGTAAAATATGTTTTCTAAAATTGAAGTTAAAATATAGTTTTATAAAGTTTTTGCATTTATTCAGTTAAAAAAAAATGCTGTCTTTTTAAAAAATTATCAAGGCATATTTTCAATATTTTAAAATTAACTAAATAATTACTTATGTATTAATTATTGCAAAATTCCAGTTAAAGAAAATATATAAATGATATATTTACTATAATAATGTACTAAAATTAATAAAGAATAATTTTCAAAAATATCTAATAACTTCTTTATCAAAAACAAATATATAAGTAATGGCTATCCAATTATCCGTGATCGGTATTTCTCAACTAAGAAAAGGCTGAGTTATGCGAATTAGGAAAACAGTTTTAGTTAAGCGTTATCTTGTGTTACATCGAATAACGTACTAATATATACTATTATTTCACAGATGCATTTACGTTTACTTGTACGATGAAATTGTTCTCATTAGTGAATTTACAGTTATTCTCTAGGACATAGCTCTCATGGGGGCAAATGTTCACTTTTGCAATGAATTTGCAAACACAGCAAAAATTATAGATTGATTGTTATATTAGCCAGTTTATTGCAGACTCGGTATTTTTGAAAAACAAATAAGTACTATACGTGGGATAAAGTTATTTCTCTAACCTAGTCTGCTTTTTAATGTGCTGAGCAAAAAAGTTTTAAGTAATCGTTACGAATGACTGTACTGTTTCTGTGTATGTTTTTCGAATCTTTTAGCAAATAAAAAAAATCTTTTTTACATAAAATTTCAAAGCCAATTTAATTAAAAATTGCAGTCACTGTATGATCATAACTTTAGTATTTAGTAAAATTTTTAAATTAAAAAGAATGTGGTATGTTTTTTTAACAAACTTAATTTAGTTAATTAAGTAAAAGTTAATTATAATAATTAAATTAACTATTTTACTCTCTGTATTTTGGAATTGCGTATAGCAGTATAAATTGAGTTTCTGCCATTCAAACGTTCAAATGTAAGAATATAACCTAAAATATTCCATACTGTGCTTAAATTACATATCTTCTGTTTTACTATATAACATGACTAAAGAATAATTGCAAATATCATTACAATTATTACAGGAAAATTATATTTTTACAAACATAGTTTAACTAAACCAGCGATAAATGCTCCCGTAAAATACATGAAAATATTTTATATATAAATAAAATATGATGATTTTTTTTTGTTTGACAAACTTTCCAGTTATCTGTATTTCAAATACTGAAATGCTGGTATACAAATAGTGTAAGAATTTTTGCTAAAGGGGTAGTCGAAAAATTAAAATTAAAAAGATGTTAATTTTAAGATAATAAATAAGTTTAATCAACATAATCCAGGGGAAATGTACCAAAAAAGCGGGTTACCTTGCAAAAGGTCTGGTAGAAGATTTTATTTTTTTAATTTGTTTATACTGAGGCAAGCATGGAAAAACCAAGTTTTCTAACAAAATTTCTTCAGACGAAATTTTCTGTGGCCAAAAAACAACAAAATTTTGGTACTTTTTTTTATATTTTTTAAATATCTCGAGACCTGTTGCCGTAGCATATTATTTGTCAATTACAATATTAAAGAAGACAAAATATATAACTTTCTATAACTTTCATATTTACAACTTTTTTATGCACTCAGTAGCAAGCGCAGTACGCCATTTCAAAAATAAGACAATCTTTTCAATTTTCTTAAAAACCGTGAAAAACCTAGTTTTGCCCCGATTATTCAAATGTTCCCGCGGATTTAATAGTGTATGTCGACTTCTAAAAATTGGTAGCTGTAAATTATCTATTTGAACAACCACGTCTTTTTTTCATCTCAACAGACATTTTATATTCAATAAATTTACATAGTTTTAAAAGTAGGGCAGAATGTAGATGAATAAGGCAATTTTCATATTTAGTCAGTAACTTTAAGTGCATTCAATGTTAATTGCAAAGCATTGTTTAAAAGAATACTTCAATATTTAGTAATTTATTGGCATGGTAATTTCAATTAAGAAAGAATTCTTGTTTAATTTTAATAATTTTAATAATTGAATAATTTTTATAATGCATTACATATTTTTCCAGGGATCAAGGTTGATAGGTATGAAAATTTGTGAAAAACATTTTATTCCACACTACAATGCTATATTATTACCAATTATTGATAACATATGTTTTAATGTTTTACTGTTTTAATGATAGCGAACATTGGATTGTAGCTCCATATAAAAAGTGGGAGGGGGGGGGGGGGGCTCAAAAAATAAATATCTTTTATGTGAGAAATACTTTTACCTTATAAAAAGGCTACAATAAAAATGACAACAGATTATTTCACTAACTAATGTTAAGTATTTATCTCTTGTAAAATTTAAAAATTCTGTCAATAAAATATTTGAGATCACTAGTTTCATAAAAAAATATTTAAGAGATTAGTTTTAATAAATATTGTCAAAAAAATTTTCCACTTACATCAATAAATATAAAAACATTTTAGCATGCAAAAACATGTAAAACTTTAGGATTTTCTATTAATTGCTTTAAAGCTCAAACAGAAAAATTTACTTTGGTTGTTGAAAAATACACTTTGTGGAATATTCTAATCTTCTGTAATATGTACTGTTTTGAAACTATATCTGTTTAATGATCTCAGTGATACCATTTATCAAATGAAATACCAATTTATTTATGATTGTAGAAAACATAAACATTCTTGTTTTCGCATTGATCACCTGTCTCGTTCAACTTCACTTTCCCTACACAATAAAAAGAGATACGCAATATGACTGCATAAGCTAAATGAAAAAATGTATTTTAATAATAATAATTTCTACAGGGCTATTTAACTTTTTTTTTCTCTATGATGGCACTGTTGTAGGATTATTAGCATCCCGTTTAAAAGGTAATCCTTATCCTGAATAAAAGAGATATTTGGATTATGCTCATCTAGAGTTATAAAGCCGAAAAAATACAAAAGTACATTAGATATTGATCTTAGGTATCCATGAAAAAAAAAAAAAATTATTTAAAAGCCATAAAATGCAAGCGAGATATTTGTCAAGAATGCTCCCATAGTATTAATATTACCTTGCGAATGTCTTCGTGTGACTAATTTAGTCTCATAATTCATGTGACTTTAAACGCCTCAGTACTAAACTACAATAAAAATCTTTGAAAAGGAAATCTCTATATAAGAAATCCGGTCTTTAAAGGAAAAAATACATATTTTAAAGAAAAAGAATATGAATAATTATACCTGCTAAGATGGAAACCTGTTTAAAGTGGAATATATTTCGGTTACTTTCGGTTTGGTTTTCAAAGTTTTAATGAATCAATATTTGGTAAAGCTAATTACGTAGTGCAGCATTACGTATTTAATGATTACACACTTAACATTTTCCAAAATCCGGCTATTAAAGATTTATTAAAATTCTCGCGGTAAATTTCCTTTTTAAACGGGGGGGGGGGGGGGGGGCACCAAAATCCACGTTTGCCACGGATGCAAAAAAGGCTAGTTTCGGCCCTGAAATACATAATTTACTGCAACCAATATATAGAAGTTGACATAAACGAGTAAATCCGTGGGAAACATTTGAATAATCGGGGCAGAACTACGTTTTTCACGGTTTTTAAGAAAATTGAAGAAAAAGTCTTATTTTTGAAATGGCTTACTGCGCTTGCTATTGAGTGTATAAAAAAGTTGTACGTATGAAAGTTGTAGAGAATTTTGCCTTCTTTAATATTGTAATTGACAAATAATATGCTACGGCAACGAGTCTAGAGATATTTTTAAAAAATCAAAAAAAGCCCAAACATTTTGTTGTTTTTTGGCCACCGAAAATTTAGCCTTAAGAAATTTTGTTAGAAAACTTGGTTTTTCCATGCTTGCCTCAGTATAAACAAATTAAAAAAATAAAATCTTCTACCAGACCTTTTGCAAGGTAACCCCCTTTTTTGGTACATTTCCCCTGGATTATGTTGATTAAACTTATTTATTATCTTAAAATTAACATCATTTTTGAAAAGATTAATTGGAAAAAAAAATATTTCAAAAGTCAAAATATTAGAATATTTATTCAAGCAGTTCAAAATATTAGAATATTTCACATTAATTCTCATTCAATTATCACCAATTCATAACTGGTGGCATCATTGATTAAATTCAGACGATTTTATTTAGAATCAGTATTCTTTTGTCAGTTTGTTTGCTTTTTCGTCATAAAATGGGTCGTGTGAGTGATATTCCTGGATCTATTAAACTTCATATGGTTGATTTGTATCGGCTCGGTAAAAATCAATGTTATATAGCGGATTATTTAAATTGTTCTCAATCAAGCGTTTGTAAAATAATAACACAATATAAAAAAATGGAAAATTTCAAAATAATCGCTGAAATGGCGGCCGAAAAGTAAAAGCATCTGCCTTGAATTTTGGGTGTGTAAATAACTATGTAGCATCATACTTTTCTGTGAATATTCAATAGGAAATTAGAGGTCAACCAATAAACTGAATAAAAAAAATATTTATCATCACCTGTAACAGAAAAAGATTGCTATTGTCTTCCACAGTTCGATATTACAATGTTGATTCTTCATAAGTTTTTTATATGTCTGTAAGAACAACATGTATATTCATGAAGATAAAATTGTCTCTTTAATAAGAATCCAAACATATTGTTTATAGATAGCTTGTACATTTTTCTAGGATATCCAAAGTCATTTTCTAAAACTTGACAAATTGAGAGAAAAATGCTATTCTCCAAATATTAATTAAATAATGATTTTTGAATAATTGATGAAACATGAATATTTGTTTGAAATACATTATAATTGCACATGCGCAAAAGTATGAATTGTATAGGATTTTTTATCTTTTTTCTTTTTTTTTTTCTTTTTTTTTTTCAGAAAAAAATTGACAAAAAGATTCAATAATCAATATTTCTGCTTATAGTGGAAAATACTTATGACTTAGCAACTTATAGAAAGCAATTGATCTCACTAAGTCACCTATAACTCTCTGAGTTTTCATTAAAATTCATTGGATTTTTTATAGGGATTGCTCTACATTGTTGATTATCAGATTATGAAAAAAAAATGCTTTTATGCTGTTTTTATTCCATAGAAATAACATTATCTTATTAAATAGTCGATATATAAAATTTTTCTAACCAGTTAAATGTATCTTCTGCTTTCTATCCTATTTTTAGTAAGAGACGTTAAATACTGTTTAAATTTCTACATACTTTAAACGAAAAGCGGTTTTTTTTTTTTTTAGAGAAGTTACTGTTATGCTCTCTATTACTAAACAAATGTATGCTCATGCTGAAGGGAACTCACAGTCATTTGATTAAATGACAGAACATTTCGGTCATTTTCTCATACTTCACGATAAAAAAAAAAAAAAAAATTATATACATTCAATTGTTCTCCCCATTATTTCCCTCTAAATATTCCTTGAAAATTACATAAAATTTTTTATGCAATATTTTTAGGTACCATACTGTCAATTGTTACGTAATATTGATTTGATAAATGTATTATACTCTAGAATATATTAAACAATCGCATACCGAAATATTTAGCATTGAGAAAGATATTTAAATCTAAAGTATTTTACAAATTGTAAATATTTATTATTGAATACATACATGACATTTATTTCATAGCATTAAATATTTAAATTTTCTATATCGTATTAAACAACTATCGGAAAAACAAAAGTGATCTCTTAATACTCTGTGAATTTCTTCTAATTTAAAATATCCTTTATTGTCAAGAGATTCATCTCTGATAATGCAGAAATTTGATTAATCTCAAAACAAGATGTATTTTAAAATTCGCTTGAGACGCACATAATCTATAGATATTCATACTAAGTAATGTACATTTTTCAGTTGTAAATCCCTCAAGAATTACGTAAATTTAACGTATAGGAAATCGTTAGAAAAGCATGCAAATGTAATTGTATTAAATATGTAAATAAAATTAATTTTGCACCTATCAGATAAGCATTTACTACAAAATTAAAGATTAGTATTATGTGACTGTAATTAATCTAAGAATATTCTGTTATTAATATTTGAAAGTGTAATACGAAAAAGTAATTAACTATTCTTCAAGTTAGAAAATTTTAGTTATTTTCTTAACAATACTCGTTATCTTAAATAAACATTAGAGAAATTAGAACAATATACATTTTTTTTTTTTTTTTTTTTTTTAAATATAGTTACAGTATTTATATGTTCTGGCAAGAGGAAACTGATAAGGCAGGGCTGCCGCAGACGACTATTTTAATATTCTGCTAGCACCACTATTTAAAAAAAAATACATTTCTTTGTACATTTTTCTGGCACATGTTGGCAAAAAGCATGTGGGATTTTTATATTAAAAATATGGTGCGATATAGAATTAAACATTCGTTGACTGCGGTTGCCTTGATAAGCCGTCATTTATATTATTCCTATATAAATATTTTATAAAGTGTAGTTTTCTAGTAGCACTATCTAAAGGTTGACGCAAGGATAATATTTTTAGAAAATATATTATTTATAAATTGCCAATTTTATTATGCCTTTTTTTTTAATGTTCAGATGTTAGCGTAACTTCAGTGTTACCAGATTGGGGACTTTTTTAATTCAGATTATTTGACTGTCACCATATTTTAAAAATAGTATAATTCGCCTTATTTTTCTGAATTTGTAATCTATTTTAAAATAGGTCGAATATTTCTATTTAAAAAAAGCGGTGACAATCAAGAATCTGGGGATATAAAATTCTCCAATCTGGCAACACTGCGTAACTTATAACTATAATAGACTGTGACAGACTGCCAAATTAACGCTCAAATGAAGCCACTGAAGTTAGAAACACGAACTCTTTGCTATGTATATCAGCGTAACTTATCATTGGGATCGGATGTTAGGATTTTTCGAAATCCAACTCCACAAGGGAATAAATGGTGCATTAAAAGTTTTTCGCCTTACCCGATCAGCAGTTTTAGTTAGGAGCACGATATGCTAGTATTTCAACAGTTTTTGAAATTCAATCTCAAAATGGGTGAAAGGAGGCATGGAAGATCACAAAAAAGGGATTCTTAAGAAATAGGTTTTTCAAATAGGTCTTACAAAAAATTTTATAGTTTTTCTTTTTTTTTTTGGTTTTTTTTTTATTATTATTATTCTTTTAAAGCATTTTGAGCGAAATGGTATCTTTCATCATGATATTACCGATTACTACATTTCAAATAGAAAGAATATTTGGAATATGGGGAATAATTACTAAGTATCATAATTACTATACTTAAACACTTTCTTATTTAATTCGAAATGAAGGCAAATGTCTCATTAAAGACTTTCAGAATGATATGCAATTTTTTTAATTCATCTATTCTTTCGCAAAAGTCTTCAAAACGAAATATTTAAAATTATCGTTAGGGTTTGTAATTCTAAAATTGTTTGAGGCATAGATGAAGTTAGAATAAAATATTTAACAAATAATTAAAATATATAAAATTATGTTATCTGATTTAACAGAGTTGCTTTTGTTTTTTCAATTCAGTTTTCTTAAATTTATTAAGATACTAGCCGGAGAAAGGGCGGGTTGTATTCGAAGAGGTTAAAAAGTGCTGTGAGGTTTGCCTTATAAAATTTTTATGTTTATAATTATATTATTGATATAATTATTTAAATTTTAACAATTATAAATATTTCAATAGCAGTATTATAATAGGGCCTAACGATGTAATTTGTTTCAGAAAATATTGAAAAACTTCGGAAACGTTCATTCCGAAAACAGATAAAGTTGATGAATAAACTTAAAACCGTGCAAAATCTAAAATAAACGCGAGAAAAAAACAAAAACATGACACTTCCAGTAGCGAAGAATATGAAATGCATTTGAAATTATTAGATTCTGCAGATTCCGAGGGAGTTGGATTGGTTGAGAATCACTGTGTTGGTTGTGGAGAAGATTGTAATAGTACAACCAAAAAGGATTACTGCATACAATGCATGAGGTGCAATAGTGGTTCCATGAAACGTGTACAAACCATCAAGATATTTGCCGAAAAAGTGGTAACATTTTACGAAAAGAGAAGGATTGAAATTATACTTTAAATTTTGTTTATTCAAATTTTTTTCACTAATTTCCCGTGATAGAATTGCATCTTTACAAATTTCTATGTATTTTCCATGATTAACTACGTGAAATATGTTATTTTTTGCTATTTTAACTTCACTTTTTCTTTCTTTTATTGGATGACAATCTCTCCTCGTCTTGAAGGGTAAATGGCCATCTGCCATTTTAATTTCAATTTTGTTTCCCGCTTTTCCTGATCGATATTTAATTATTTTTTGTCCAAAATGTGATGAGTATGTGTATAAGGAGTTTAAATATGCATAAATATTTCTTGTATTTGCAATGTAAGAATTTTTATTTCAATCTTTAAAAACTATGGCCATCTATCCTAGAGTTATCCTATTTTTTAAAAGGTTAATATCAGTACATTTTAAGCAGATTGCACCTTTAGAAATTAAAAACTATGAAATTTAATGTATTTGGTTTTTCAGATTTCCAATCGTTCCAATGTTTCATAAAAAAAAAAAAAAAACCTTGTTTATATCGCATTTGTCCCTTCTTTGCAAATCCACGAAAACGGGATATTTCTCCAGACCGCTGAGAAGTTTACATTTTGCTCTGCAAAAATGTTAGTATTTAATTAATTAATTTAATTTAGTTAGTATAATTCAGCTTCGCGCCGTTAAAAAATGTCCGTTGCCCGCCAAAACAGTAGTAAACAAACGAGCTTTCTGATTGGCTGACACGTTATAATACTTTCACGATGCGTTTTAGAATCAGTTTTGTTTTGAATTTTCATATTTAAATATTAACTTTCAATAGAAGAAGAATTATTAATTTATAATTCCAGCAAAATTTTGGACTGTTTCATTCCGTATTTTTCCTTATCAAATTGTAAAATAATATACAATCATGTGCGCACGCAAGATTTTCATTAAAAGGCAGTGACGTGGCATATTCGGAAAAGAGCAGAGAGAATGATTGCCAGGAAGAATATTTTTTAGGGGCTTTAGATAATTGTTACCCCAACAAAATCCATGTTACGCCAGTATTAAAGGGGGAGGGGGGATGCCTATTTGGTACCCACTTTAAGCATAATCGCCTGAAGATGAGGGGCATCGCGGACCATTGCCCCTTTCTAGATTTTGGTAATTAATTAATTAATTTTTATTTAGATCTAATTGAAAATAGAATTTATTCTTCCAAGTGACTATAGATTAATAGAGATGAGATTTCCGCGTTTTTGCACACCGGTATATTCTTAGAGAAAATGTTGTTCATTTAAATCGCAAGAGTGTTCCGATTAAATGAAATATCATTTTCTCTAACAAAATACTGGTGTGCAAAAACGCGGAAATCTCATCGCTGGATTAATTAAGTGCTAGCAGAAAACTGACGTAAAGACTTTTCGTCAGGGGAGGACTCTCTTGTAGAAAACTTTTTAATTGTTTTTTTTTTTTTTTTTTTTTTTTTTTTTTTTTTTTTTTTTTAAAGTTCGTATATTTTAAATTTATCTTAAATGAGGAGCTCGGGCGAACACAGTCTCCTGACAATAATAATAAAAAAAGAATTTCGGTTCCTTATTTTAAAAAATATTGTTAGAAACTTATTTTTGAATATATAATATTTTTTTAACTGCAAATTTTTATTTTCCCTTTTAACTCGATATGTTTCAATATTGTCTTGCACGATGTACTCTGACAAAAAACAAAAACAAAAAAAACCTATTTTAGGTTCAAAATCCGTTTTTTTTTTTAAATGCGGACAAGTCTATGAGACATAGCATATCTGTTTCAAAATATGGCCCTTCCGTACATTTTTTTTTCTTTTCTGCCTGCGGCCATGTATTTTAGCATTCCGAGATATATATCTTTAATATTTTCAAATATTTAGCCGGGGAGGCAGTCTATTTTTACCGTACCCCATGTAGACCAATGAGTGCAAACAATTTTTGAGATAATTGGTACTTTGTGAAAAGTACGAATTTGTACTTTAATTACTTAACTTAATGCACAAAAAATAATTCAGTTTCGAGACTAGGTAAGCAGACTTGTACAATTGTGATACAAATACAGTCGGACCTCGTTATCCCGACACCCGGTTTTCACGTCACTCCGCATATCACGTCAGTTTTTCAAAGTCCGATTTTCTGTATATGATTTTAATGTAAATAAATTCCGGATTTTACGTCGTCGAATAATTTTCAACTCCGGATATCCCGACGGTTTAGGAATATTGTCCATATTTCATAATCCATCTTATAAGCACGGAAATTAAGCGGTAGAAAATGTCTTGACCAAACGTTTCACAAAAATGTCTAAAATAACCATTGAAATAAATGAGAAACTTTAAATCCTTTGTCTGAATAAATAAACCCACGCACAATGAATGACCCACTTAAGCTCTAGATAGACGTATCAGTCTACTCGTGATCTTTGTTCTGATCGGTCGGCGCTTTCTTGTGGTTACACGGCGTTTTTCATCTGATTAAAACCGAAGCATTGCATTGCATTGAAATTATCAGAAATGATCTAACATCCATTTCTGAAACAACGAATATTGATTACAATTCATTGTATGATATTGAAAAAAGAATTGTAGGAAGCACATCGAGGGATAAGCAAACCTTAATTCATCAATATTTCATGCAACAATAAAAAAAAAGTAATCATAAATCTGATGTTTATTCTTTTCATTTTTGTTTTTGTGATTCTTTAGTTTAATAATAATGTTTTATTGCTTGAAACTGCAAGAACAGTTATGAATTTAAAATTGTCTTAAAAATCTAATTTTAAAAAGTTTCCAGTATAGCTAGCATATATAGTGATACAATTGTACCACAGTCATCACGTATAAAATACAATTACATAAAATTCAGACATTTAAGTGTCTGAATTTCTAAATGTCTTAATTTCAGACATATCACCAATATTCACACATTTTTTTTCAATTCATTTATTCCACATCATAGTAAGACACTTAAGTGTCTTAAATTCAGACATGTAAAATGTCTGAAATTTCTTATTCAGACACTTAAGTGTCTGAATTGCTTTTTCAGTCACATATGTGTCTGAATTTAAGACACCTCTATTTGCAGTGAAGGTGTTAAAAATAGGATTTTTCCGGCAAAAATTGTCAAACCTATCTAAAAATGTAGAAAGATAAAACTGTATGGTTTACTATCTTATATATATATATATGTATATATGAGGACCCCAGAAGCCTAGGTACACAAGCGACAAAATTTTGATTTGGAGTAAATTGAGTTCAAAGTTGAAACATCAAAAGTAATTAACTGAATAAAGATATCAAACTATTGCTTATTTCACAGCGGTCGTTGAACTCTTATTTCAATAACTGTGAAAGAAAAGTGGTGTACAGTATATTTTTAAAATTTCAAGCAGATATTAAAGAGTTAAGTATTTAAGTAGTTGAAAGAACGTAAGTAGTTGAAATTTAAGTAGAACCTCTAGAACTCAGCACATAATTAGAAAATCACGTATATTATTTTCCCTGCAAACAAAAAGCCTGTGCACTAAGTTCATTTTTTTTCAATTTTGTCACTTATATCCCTTGATTCTGGAGTCCTCATATATATATAGGCAGATAGATTTAGATATATGTATAATATACATATATGTTATTTTATATTTTACACGTCATTAGAAGTCCAGTTTTCATAGTCCAGTCAGAAATGGTTGAACTGTTAAAATGAGTGGTTATTTTAAATTGATATTTTTATTGTAAATCATTGAAACCAGTAATGATCTGGCAAAGCATTAAGTCTCCCTTCTTATGCATAGTCTCATTGAAGAGTATCCCTTTCCATATTCATATTTCGGGAAATGTACCTTTTTTTTAAACTAGACTTTTTTTTTTCTCTGCCTAATCTGTTTCTGAATATAAAATGGTAGGCTTGCGGGGAAATCGTCATATTATTATTTCGTCTATCAAATCAAGCCATATTCCGCTCACATTTTCGCTTGTCCGTTCCGGAGATATGTGATAATTAAAGACTAAACATTAAATGTTTAAAAGAGTTACACTTGTAAATAAAACTTCTATGTTGAAAAAATACTAAATAGCTGTTTTGGTACTTATCAAAACAAATTACGATAAAAGAAAAGTAATATTAGGCAACGTCTTCTGACGATTTTACCGCCTGAAAACCAACTTAAAATTCGAACTTCTAGAGTGTTTGTTCAAAAATATTTTTATTTATAAATGTAAATTCAAGAGAAATAACTTTTCGTAAGTGAAAAAACATCATATTGATACTGTTTGGGAAGTTAATAAAATCTGTATTTATAACAGCATGAAGAAAATTTACCTTTTTTATAGACACAATTATTCAATGTGTATTCAGTTCAAGATGATTCAATTAGTTTTCACAAAAGTGATTGGAAAATTTATACAAAAATTTTGTTTTAATTTATTTTTAAATTTTAAACTACTTAAAAAATCGCATTTTAAAATCATACAATCGTTGTTATTTTTATTATGACTTAGATATAATAACTTATGTTTTACAAGTCTTTACGGAAAAAGGATTCTCAATGACAAATTTGAAGTTAGCATTAAAAATTATCTTTAAATTATTTAATGAATAGTCTTTGTTTTTCTATGAGCAATAGAAAATCGCTATTTAGTACCTTAAAATACTATTATATTCAACAGTACAGCAAAAACATTTCGTTAATGCATATAATTCACTGTGCATTCAAAACACTTTTCAGCCTTCTTAACTTCCACAGAAACAAAAATATAGTATTTAGTAGTAGCGCACAAACTATATTTATTTCCAACCCCAATTTCGTGTAAAATTTTATAGCAACACATGGATAGAGAGTAGGCTTCTTTAAATCGTCAAAGTAGTTAAAAAAGAAATTCTTTTTCTGATTTGCGATCATGTTTCTGCTTTATCGGTGGTCAGAATAAAACACATAATTTTATGAAGCAGAGGTTTTATTTATGTCTTTGGGTATAAATATGTTTTAATGAGCTTTAATATAACTTTATATTATACGCATTCATTGTGAAATATACGCTCTTGCAAAGAGTTCATGACTGCTTCTGTGTATTCTATTTGTATTGGATGCCGCACAAGCCATAAGTCACCCTGTGCAGTTCAACAGAGATTTATATTTTGTTTTAATGGTAACTAATTGCGAAAAGTCGGTCTCGCATAAGTAGGCCGATACAAACTGAAGAAAAATATTAATAGCCTTTTTCTTCAAATTGGCATGTTCGTTTTCAAGAGACTTTTGGCAACTTTTAGATTGAAAATGATGTAGTAAACCTGGGTACTGCAACCCTTCACCCCGGCTGTGTTGCATATGAATTTCAAAAGAGGGCAAGTACAGTGCATCTCAAATTGACAATCAACTTCGTTTATTATGTCTGCTCGCCTGCCGGTTGTCGAAATATATGTATTGCATACTAATATAGACAATTGTTTTCGTAAAAAAATAGTTCTATTTCGTAAATAATATTAGGTTATTTCACTATTTTGTATGTACCCAATACTTGTTGAAGATAAACCCTATATTGTTTATTGTCAAATAAAGTTCTTTTAATTTGCTACAAAAAAAAAAAAAAAAAAAAAAAAAAAAACCTCGTGAGACACAAGATTTGTGTAACGCTGGTATATAGAAAAGTTTCTAATAACTGCAAAATGCAGGAAACACATAGAACATCTACATTTTACATTCTACAAGGAGCACTTCACTTTCTCTTCTATATCAGTTTCCTGAAACTAAAAATGTACAGCATTTCACAAATGCAGTGTTGCCAATTAGTGGAAAGTCAATTTCCCCCAAATTTCTAAAATTTTCCCCAAATGAGTTTTTTTTTTTTTTTTTTTTTTTTTTTTTTTTTTTTTCAGAAAAAGTCCCCAACTCAGTTTCTACAGTAAATTTTCAATTTTCAATTTAGCACTATAAAAAATGTTTGACTAATTTAAACTCAAAAAATTTCCCCAAATGAAGCCTTTTTTGAAAAAATTCCCCATAAAAAAAAAATAAATAAATAAACATTTAAACTCGGCAGAATTTTGCATGCTATTTGCAGCTAAACGAAGAGAATGATAACTACATTTTACAACGACAAGTTATTTTATGCTTTTTTTTTTTAACTGTTAACAATGCTGAAATGCGCTAATGCTGAAAGCACCTTCGTTATATCCATCACTGTGTTTTCATCAATAATAAAAGAAAAATAGCTGCTTTCCACAGCTTAAAAATAGCTGCTTTAATTAGATGACTAGGAAAATATATGCCGACTTACTTATTTATATATGCCACACTTACATATATAGCGGTCTGAAAGTTCAGGTGGAGATAGTCTAATGCAGGTCGTTATGCATTTGTGAGTCGTTACAACTGTTATGTTGTAAACGACGAGCACCACCATGAGAATAATGATTCATATCTCTGATTTCTGTATTTTATTTTCGTTTTCCAAATAAAAATCCAGTTAGAACCAGTATTGTCAGATGACTAAATGTGAACTTTAAGTGAAAGAGTGAAACGAATTCCCCAAGTTTTTCCCCAAAAAATTGATAGTCCCCAAAAATCTCCCCATGAACCACTTGTCCCCAAAATATTCCCCTGGAGGCTCAAAATCCCCCAAAATGGGGACAAAATCCCCAATCTGGCAACACTGCAAAATGTTTGTTTTAATAATTGTCTGAGCGAAGCGAAGGCTAATGCACAGCGCGATATTACTTTCCGGCCACATACAGCTACGATGGATATTAACGCCATGACCTACTAAAAGAATGCTTAAAAAAATCTTTCGTCAAGCATAACTCAAACAATATTTGTCGGATTTCGTTTCTGATTGCACCAGAAGTTACCTATGAGGGTAACCTATTGAATCTACTGAGTACTATCAAAAATAAGTTCTGAACCGTTTAAAAATTATTTTAGAAAAACCGACAAAAAAGCACATTTTATCTACATACGTCACGGAAATTTAGTATACGTCATTTTCACTGGCTGGATCTTTTCGTAGAAAATAGGATTACAGCACGTGGAGCAAAGAAAATATGCGCGCACTAACATTAAAGCATAATAAAATCTATATAAATAGGAAAATAAATGTTGATTTTTTTTCTATTTAAAAGAAAAAAACCAAAATATTTTAGTCTATACTAATATTATAAAGAAGAAAAGTTTGTTTGTTTGCAGGAGGTAATCTCTAGAACTACCAAACAAATTTCAAAAGTAATGGTATCAAAATAATTGTGTTAGTCAACATTTGAATATAGGCTATATCTTAAGTTGATGCCACTACGTCAAGGGGGTGTAGGTGCAAAAAAGTTCTAAAAAAGCAATTTTTTTGTTACTGAAGGGTCTAGAAATATGAAGTTTTGATTATTAGTTACTTATTAGACATAAAGGATATTTCTAAGAAAATTTCCTAATTAATTTGAAATTTAAAAAGGTGAAAATGTGCAAAAAGCGTTCTAAAAAACGTTCTAAATGGTTGTTTCTACGCAATAGAAATCGAAATACGAAACCGTTTTAAAAAATAATGGTGTCAAAATGATGGTGTTAACCCTTGCTCGAAGATAGGCTATATTTTATGTCGGTGACTTTATACCAAAGGGGGTGCAGGAGCAAAAAAATCTAAAATTGCGATTTTTGTGTTACTGAAAGGTCTAAAAATGTGAAATTTGGAATATCAGTTACTTATTAGATATAAAAAATTTCTAAGAACACTTCTTAAAAATTCGAAATTTGAAAGGGGTGATAATGCGCGAAGAATGTTCTAAAAAACGTTCTAAATGGCAATTTCTATGCAATTTTAGGCAAAAAAGTTCTATAAATGTGATATTTGTGTTACGGAAAGGTCTAAAAATATGAAATTTGGAATATTAGTTACTTATTAGATATAAAAGGAATTCTAAGAACACTTCTTAAAAATTCGAAATTTCAAAAGGGTGATAATGCGCGAAGAGCGATTTTTTTTCTAACACCAATTTTGCAAAAACCTCGTTTTCGAATACCAGTTAGATATATATTTTTAAAAAGGGAATAACAATAAATATAAAAAAAAAGTTTAATTAATAACTATAGAACAAAAAAAAATTATATAATTTTATAAAATAAAATAAAAGTAAATAAACAATTTATTAATAAATAAACAACAACATCCTGGTTACCATATCAAGCAAAATAACGTCACTTTGGCGCCAGTTATGTATCCCGGCGTGTATATATCATTAGCGTCAGAAAAAATCGTGCCAATGTGATGCGTATATGACATCTGTGCAGCAATGGGTTTATGGTATGCGAAATGAAATGAATATGTTATAGCCACTCTTCGTAAAAGAAAATGGCCAATAATCCGCAATCAGATACACAGGCAAGGTTTCCGTCAAACAAGAATAATACTAACAACAACATTGTTATAACTGTATGAGAGTTATAATGATGATATAAAACTGTCTTTGTGCAAACAACCACTGAAGGAGTATTTTACATATGTTTCAAGTGAAGCTCGATCATCAAGGTACTAATTTATTATACAAGCAACAGATATATAAACAAAAGTCAAATTTAAATGTAAATATTTGCAACCTCTCCCTCCCCCCCCCCCCACACACACACATACAAAAAAAAATGCTACCGCAAAGAAATTAACTTAGTGTTAAGCGACGCTTTTTAAAATACGGCATTGGTTGCAAACCAGATTACGGAACATTCCTGTAACATGAGAAATAATCACGGTACTTTATTTTTAGCCAGGTTAAAATTTAGACAAGAACATTTTTTTTTTTTCGCTTAAAACAACTTTTTTTTCGCATGAGTAATTTAGAAGCAATTCTTTAATGTTGAAAGAAAATGTTTTGACTTATTATCTCATATTATTATTTTTACTTATTTGTATTTTAAAAGAAATGTGTCTAAGTTGTGTTTTTTCAATGTATTTAATTTGTGTACTTCAAAGGAAAAAATGTATTACGAAAGTTGGCAATTTATCTCCTGTGCATGATGTCTAAGTGCCTTATTACCATGTGTCGAATACACTTCACAATACTTCGTCGTTTTATGGGCCTTGGCGCTTTTTTAAGAAGTTTGACCCAATTCGGGTTAAAGAAAGTGAGATGTTTTTGCCAAATGATATAAACGAATATGAAAATAAAATTGAAGAAGTATTAAACGGGTATGTATTTTAATAAATACATCTGCTAACACGTATTAAATAAATTATTTATGTTTTTATATAATAAAAGTTAAACGGCTCCTTTATCTACGTGTATGCTAATATTATAAAGTAGTAATGTTTGTGTGTTTGTGGAATGTAATCTCAGAAACTACCTAGCCGATTTAATAAATAATGGTTTGAAAATGCTGGTAACCACCTCTGCTCCAACAATAACTTTATTTTATGTCGGTACAACAACCTCCGTAGGTACAGGAGCAGAAAAGCTCTAAAACTTCGAATTCTGAGATACTGTTTGAGCTAGAAATTTGAAATTTTTGGCGGTGGTTACTTTTAAGATGAATACTCGTTATGAAGTCTTTCTAGAAGGTTCGAAATTTTAAAGTTAGAAATAAACGTTAAACGTTCTAGAAAGTTTCTAAATCACGATTTATTTGGAATTGTTACAGAAAATTTTTTTGAAATTTCACATGGCTATTACTTTTAAGTCGTTGATGCCGGTCAGTAAAAAAAAATATATATATATAAAAAAAATAAAAGGCTGCACCATAAAAATCTAATCTTCAATTTTTGCAAATGGTCGTAACTTATAAGATATAAATGCTCGTTATAGAAAGAATTGAATCTGCAATACACACATTAGAATGAATTCTAAAAAAATCGAAATTAAGAAGTCTAATTAAAGCGGACAAAGTTCTAAAGATGATAAAGATTTTTCTGTGCTACTGCTGAACTATAAATTTTTCATCGGGTTGAAATTTTTGGACGGGATTCTTTTAAGATGTAAATACTCTCTAAGAATGGATTCTAAAAAATTCAAAATTTAAAAAGATGAAATGAACGGAAAACGTTCTAAATTACCATTCATTTGCATTGTTAGGTATAGAAACTTTAAATATTTAATAAAACTACAACCCCTCCCCCCCCCTCCCTAAAAGAACATGCAACTTGAATGCAACAAAACCGGTAGCTACTTATCTAGCATTGAATAAGTTGTGTTAACATTGAATAAATGTCGGTATGAAACAGCGAATAATTTGCATGAAAATACTTGTCAAACTGTTACATCTGTGGGCATTAGTGTCGAAAATTGTCTGTTTAAATTTGATATGTAATTTTTTTTCCAGTTTCACTAATCTAGAGATTTAAACATAAGGTCATTTTCGCAATTGTCATTAGACAATCTTTTATATAGTAACTTATTCAGGTAAATTTTTTAATCGGGTTAATATTGGCGTATTTTAACTTGTATGATTTGTTAGAAAAATATGTACGGATTTGTAAATTTCTCGAAATGACATTTTCACAGCTCAGAGGTTATGCAGACGAGGAATTTCAGATCTCGGGTCATAACTTACGCTGCAATCAATGCCAATTTGTTCGTGCGGAGGCGCAAGGGGTCTACCTCGAAACGAATAAGGGTACCAGTCCTGTCAGGTAACTTATCTAATTTTCGGACAAAGGTTAAATATTTTTCTGACAGGCCACGTATTGTCTATTGAATATAGCATCTCATTTTCTATTCTTGTCATGAGTTATTATTAAATCTATGTTATCGCTAACATCGCTCAGACTAATCCCTCTGAGGGAAGTCCTAGTAATATTCAGTTCTTGATATTTTGTGTTTTCGTTTGTTTTTTATGAAATTCAGTCTAGTGAATTTTTGTAATTTTCAATAATAATAATAATAATAATAATAATAAAAATGTGGAAAAATATTTTCTCATTGCATGTAAACATATTTAGTTTTTAAATATCAGTTTTAGTTTCTAAAATTTTCAAAAGAATAGGAAACTGACTATAATATTTTTTCGTAATTCCTTATATATTGTCACTAGCAGACGCGCGTACCTTACATTAAATACGCCTAATTAAAAATATTTAACCCTTTATCTACGGCATTATGATCTACTGCATTTTTTTTCATGTAATATTATTTTCAGTTACTACAATGAAAATCAAAGGATAAACATAAAAAAACACTCACCCGTGAGAAATTTAATTATTTAGATGTAATTAACTAAAGTGGTACTTTAAAGTACCGCCAGTACACTATGACTAAATTATCGTGACAGAAAACCCACAAGTTATTTCAACTGTCACCAGAAAATATTTTCGATTTAATAAGTATATGAAATATAGGCTTTTTCTTATTTATAAATAAATCGTTTGGCAAATTCCAGTGCCAATCATTTATTTCAACACTTTAGAATTGAAAATGCTTTGCTCCTGAAAGGGTTTAAAAAAAAACTATTTTTTCTTTTGGTTTCGATCTTGTTAGCAATCCTTTAGTTTTGCGACGTCACTGTTCCAGGGACAACATGCTCTATCGCATCTCCACATACGCAATATATGAATTTACATATGCCATTTCTAGCATACCAAAAACCAGCCGGTGCCTCAACTTTTTCGATTTCCAATAAAAAATAACAATGAAGCAGGAAAGAAATACCAAGGAAATCACTACTGCACTACATTCTAATAATTGCATTTGAAACTCGATGAAAACGATGGATAACTACACAGACGAAAAGTAAACAAGAAGTTTTTCTCCAGCACCCATTTTACTGACAGTACTTATAAGTACCACCGAGTAATTCAACTGTTAAATCAAATACATACACTATTTAACTAAAATAGCTAGTCAAATTGTATTCTAAGACCATACCCTTAGCTAAAAATGACATAGAATTACCATAAAAAAACCCCATAAAAAAACCATAAGTGAAATCTTATGGCTTTTTGCCTAAGGTAAAAAATATCCTATGGAAAACCATAGAAACAATGGCATGGAAATGGTACTGTATGGTAAATGTCTAAGGAGCTTTTGGGATGGCATTTGTATGGTAATTTTTATGGCACTGTACGGTAAACGTTTAAGGAGTAATGAAATGCTACAGCATTTGTATGTGGTTTCTTTATGAAATCTTATGGAATTGGTTCACAATCTATGGTGTTTTTAAAGCGAAATCTTATGGCATTTATATAGTAATCTATGGTGTTTTAGAATAAAATCATATGGTATTTATAATTATCAAATAAAAAGGGAGCAATATAGGAGGGAGTGTGGAAGTAATTAGTTAGTATGCAATTAATGCTTTAAATAATGTCTCATTTATGAAAATCAAAGTAAAATTAAGAGAGTTACACTCAAGAAAACGGTAAAAAACAGCCAGGAACTTTTGAAGCAAATTCTTTTACATTCTTTTTTATTTTTTGTAAATTTCACTTTAAATATTATTCAAGGGTACATTATATGCATCATGGGATACATTTATCACAAAAAAAAAAATTAAAAACAATTTTATTTAAAAAAAAAGGAATTTTTTGTAATATTTTAGATGTTATGGAGAACATTTCAAAATGTCCCATGCACATTCAATATCAACGAAAATCCCCAATATTTTTTTTTATAGAAGTTTGATTTATGCATATAGTAAAACTGTGCATAAATTTTATATATTTGAATATAAAGGTAAAAAAAAAGTATTTTCTGAATTTTTTTAAATTTTGAGCATTTTTGCACCATATTTCTACAATTAATTACCTTTAACTTTTACAATTATATTTATTTTCAAAAAAACATGCACAGTTTTATGCCATATATAATGACAAATAGCTATAAAAAATTTCAAAGCAATTGGAGGAATAATTATGCTCATGGAAAATCCTGAATTAATAATATCGACAAAATTTTTATACTGAGAAAAATTAATTTTAAGGCCTAATGAGGACACAAATATTAAAATATACCTTCTAATTGACTAAATTCACATATAACCACAGTTTCAATAAGTTTATTCAATAATTCCATCAAATTAATGTGTTTATACAATTTAAATTAATGTTTTGAGAAAAATAAAGAACATAAGACATCATTCGTTGACGACAAAATTCGTAGCGTTACAAAGAATTTTTCGAACTGTTCTATGTACATTTTATAGCAATTAAAATCACCAATATTTTTAATGCAAGTTTGATTTATACATATAAATGAAACTGCGCATCAAATTTTATCTATTTTAATATACAAGTTTTTTTTAAAAAAACTTAGTTTTATGAAATTTTCAGGATTTCTGCAATTAGCTGCTTTTAACTTTTGAAATTATTTTTAGTTTCAAAAAAACATGCACAGTTTTATGAAATATATAAAGACAAACAGCCATAGAAATTTTCAAATGAATGAGAGAAAAAATTTATGCACATGGAGCATTTTGAAATAATCGATACCATTGAAATTTATTAAAAAAATGAATTTTAAAATTTAGTACATGCACAAACATTAAAATACATCTTGTAATCAACTAAATTCAAATATTCCATAGCTTCAATAACTTTATTAAATAATAATTTCATCAAATAAATGTGTTTAATTTAAATTTATGTTTTGAGCAATATAAGAAATCGTTCATTGACGGCAACGACCACATAAACATATAAGTACATATATATATGTACTTATATGTTTATACATATAAGTGTTTACATATGTATACATGTTTACACATATGTTTATACTTATATGTTATACACACACAAATACATATATATATATATATATATATACACACACGTATATGTGTATATATAACACTCGCACCCGGTTAACTGAAAAGTACCAAAAATTGTTGTCAAAAAGAGGCGGTAACGGTTATCAGATGTGTAAAATATTTAAAAACAGCTGCCTAGCACTCTGCTCGGTACTTTTCCGTTAAACGGACACTGGCAAAATATATGCTAACACACAAATTATTTCAACCTTGATCACGAAAAGGATTTTTATCGTAAACCATGCGATGTACTGTCATAGTTCTTAATATATGCTATCATATACCACATACATATATACCATACATATATACGCATCATATACCATACACCATAATACATATATTCGTATAGACATGCCATAGTTCGTAAAAGTCTATAATTTTCAAATGTTATGTTTTTAAAAGGCTCACGGCACAGATATCATATATATTGGCACGATTTTTTTTCGACATCAATTTAGCGAAACACTTGTTACCATATCAAGCAAAATAACGACACTTTGGTGTTAGTTAAATACCCGGTGCATATATGACATTTGTGCCAGGCTCACTTTACTATTAACAATGTTTTTTCTTTTATTTTTCAAATGTTTCAATTCACGTGATTTTAATTTTGCTCCAACTATTATGCTTGGCGACAATGGATTCCGTGTAACAGAAAAATATCCTTCGCTCTGCCAAATTGGACTACAGTCAACAGTATTGTTAAAAAAAAAAAAAAAAAAAAAAAAAAAAAAAAAAACCACTGAAAATTGTTTGAAATTTTGAAAAACAGAATAAAAAAAGTCTTAGCTTTCAGTTGCACAAGGGCAAAGGAAAAAAAAATTCAGTTGAATGGGAAGGGGGAGTATCTATCTGTCGCAGGATAAAGCCATGAAATTCATTAATCGGTTGCAAAGAAAAATCTCAAAATTTATCAGTCGGTCACAAAGAAAAAAAAGCCTGCCTTGTGCGACTGAAAAAAATTGTTACCAAAAAGAGCAGCAAGAGTTGTTGGATGTGCAAAATATTTAAAAAGGGCTGCTGGATGCTAAGCCCTGTCAAAATAACCTACAGTCAACACTATTGTTAAAAATCACAGAAAATCGCCTGCAACTTTTCAAAAAAACTTATTTTTCAGTTATAAATCAGGTGTTATCAAAACACGTAGTCTAACATTATGCAGGCGCTCAGCAGTTTTTATGGAAGCAAAGCAAACATACTATGAACTATTATTTTTACGCAATCAATCTGATTGGTAACGTTATCATATGAAATGAATATTTCCAACTGAGCGAAAAATAGTTTAATTTTTAAAAATGAAATTACATGGTGAAAACACTTGTATAATTTATGTATAAAATTACATATAAATAATATACATCTTTTTATTTTTATATTGTTTTAATGTTAGTACCATTAAGTGTTTTCACACAAACAAATGATTAAGGATTAAGGCTAGACTTACAGCTACAAACTTGAAATAATATGCTCAAATAAGAAAATGTTTTTAAAACTATTTTATAATGTATAAAAATAAAATCTAACATAAACAAATTGTTCTAAATAGTTAAACTGAAACTAAGATAATAAAATGAAGATATATATATTATGTGTAAATATTGAAATTAACAAATCATCTTAAGTTATTGATTTTAAACAGGGGTCAATGCAGGTTTTATTCTTGGGGCCCATTTTGTAATGAAAGTTGAAATCCAGTTACTCAAATTCTAACAAAAACTTCATTAAATTCCCCTGCTAAAGTTTTTTTTTTTTCGTGACCTGGCTTTATTTACAAATTACACATTTTAAAAGTTTTTATGAAAAAGAATGTTATGTAGAGAACCTATTTTATCAAAAGGAATTTTGTGAAGGGGGCCATATTATTCAATTTATTTTTGTGAAGGGTCCCAATTTATTAAATAGATTTTTGTGAAAGGGCCCTAAATAGGCTCCAAATTTTGCCTGGATCGACCCCTGTTAAAGAACATTTAATTATATTAATTTCATATTATAATTCATTTAAATTACTCAGAGAACATTTGTAATGCAATCGGGGTAAATGTTTATGTACAAAAACATTTTTAGGATAATTAAAAATAGGCCAGGAGGCGGCAGGCCACACAATCACCTCATATAGTTGGGAGGCTGAAATTCCAGAATTAGTTAGAACTCGATTTGCATATTAAAATACAACTGGTCTGCCAAGTCATATCTTGGCAGAAAATACCTGCAAACCCAATTGTGCAGGAAAAGAATGATAAACCAACGAGTCAACCATTAAAATCAGGTTTGCGGGTGTTTTCCACCAAGATACGACTTGGCAAACCAGTTGCATTTTAACATGCTAAACGAGTTCCGTATAATCCTGGAATTTCAGCCTCAAACTCAATGAGGTGATTGCCTGTGCTGTCACCTCCCTGCCTAAAATCTATGTAACTTATTGTCAGTCAGTAAATAATTTAGCTTTACACAAGCTTTTTTTTTTTTTTTTTTTTTTTTAGCATAAATTAGATTGTTAATTTTTTTTATAACAAACTGAACATTTAATTCATAGTAATACAGATATAAATTACTTTGGAAAATGCAATTAATAGTACTTTAAATATTTTTAGCTATTTTTCTGAACATGACAATTTACAAATAATTATAATTATGATATATAATTTTATTACAACTTAAATACAGTATAACTAAATAAAAATAATTTATATAACACATAAATTATTATTTAATCAGTTTTTAGCTTGATTTAATATAAAATAATATTAATGAATGCTTAAAAAATATATACATAAGGTTTTTGATGCTTTTCGACAGTTTCTGACGGGTTTTTGACATGACATGTCAAAACCCAATTTTTTACGTCAAAAACCTAACATTGACTGCAGCCCTATTCAAACTACATATGTGCCCTTGATCCTTACTGCTCTTTTTGATATACCTTTTCTGTTAATTTCCTTAAAAAATATGTCAATAAACTGTAAGAAAAAAATATGAATTTGGTCAATTGGGCGATGGAATAAAAATAACGAAATCTGAGGAATTGGCTGAGGAAGAGGGGGGATCTGAAGTTTGTTACAACAGGGAGGGGGGCAGAAGAATTTTGTCAATCAAACACAAGGGGAAAAAATGCAATTCTCAGACCGAATTGTTGTAAAAAAAAAAATTAAAAAATCAATCTGCCCATTCATCATTTGAAAAACGTGCACAATTTTCAGTTGCATTCTGCGAATTTCACCAGTAAGTCGCAGGGACAAATCCATAAAATTTTAAGTGGCCATTTGTGAAAAGAAAAGAAAATTGCAAAATTCATTGAATGGTCACAGGAAAATATCGTGAAATTCTTCGACTGTTTTCAGGAATATGTCACAAAATCCGCCAGTCATTCAAAAAAATATTATAAAATTCTACTGATATAAGGGAACTCCAAATAAATCTAAGCTTTATGAACAGGACAAGAGTGCCATTTTGGAAAGCAATGCATCCCTATTTTATTAAATCGCCGCCCGGCAGCCCATTTTTTCCATATTACAATTGTTTCATAATGCAATGCACATTATTCAAACCTCACTGACACATGATTGTATATCCATGTTACTGACAGTTGGTACAGGTTTTAAGCTGTATTTCTTTCTTTTTCTTCCACACGTCAAACGGTTTTTAAAAATATGTCAGTAAAGTTTAACGAAAAATGCAAACAGAAAAGTGAATTTTGAATATTTATGTAAATGTTAGTCAAGTAATACACTTAACATTAATTTGCAGCTTTAAATTTAAATTCTCAAAATTCCTAAAAATAGACCCCACCCCACACTCTTCAACAAAGAAAAAATTAAAATATGTTAGTAGTCATTTAACAAAAATGCTAAAGAAATCCTTGAGTAGACATTCATAATTGGAAAAGGAATAATAGTACAACCATTTACTGAACGTAATTAAACTACCTTCAACAAAGTAAATATAATATTATAAGTAAATATTAATTGCACTCTAATTTAACTTAGTTTTATAAAATGTAACGATGGAATTTTGCAATCAATTTTGCACTATCTGGTGTGCTAGAATAACACAAAATATGTACACAAATGTGTTTCCAATGATAGTATATCATTTTAATATTCTCAGAACTTGATTTTAAATTAATACTTTTTTGCATTAGCCGGTAACAGGTGATAAACCGATAAATTGCCAATATTATTTAGGCTTCAGCGTTTGTAAATATTATGATATATTTTAAAATATAAAAAATATCTTTTGATGATATATATGGAACAGATGTCATAAATTCCCCCCGGCCGCCATCTTGGAATTCTTCTTGGTGTGAAAACCCCTTTTCCGCCAAGTAGTAAATGTCGCCAAGCACCCGTTTATACGCATGTTTGGCTTAACGAAAATAAAATGTAAATAATAAACAAAATTCGCTAAACTGGCAATCAGTAATCCTTGTATGAGCGCTTCGCGCACATTTAACGGAAAAAAAATATCGCCGAATTCAGCATTTCTCGCGATATAGCATTCTCAAAATTCAGCAGTTCTCGTCTTGTAGCAATCTCAAAATGTAAAAAAACTCTTAAAGCAGCAAAATATACCTAAAAAACGAAACTCGCTAAAGTGGCAATCAGCACTAGTTGTATGAGCGCTTCGCGCTCATTTACCGAAAAAAAAACATCGCCGAATTCAGCATTTTTCGCGGTATAGCATTCTCAAAATTCAGTAGTTCTCGTTTTGTAGCAATCTCAAAATGTAAAAAACTCTTAAAGCAACAAAATATAGATAAAATTATCAGCATACCTTAACAGACATCTGCTTTCTTGAAACCTACAGCACAAAATATAACACCGCCGTCATTTTCGAAAATAGGCTTAATACGCATTGTCACGCTATAAACAAACCTCCCTTTCATGTCAAAATTTCCTCATATTTCTTAATTACTTCAGCAAGAGCGTTTAAACGGACTACAGAAACTATAGTCAATGAAATACATCCAATAAATTTAACATAAAAATAAAAAGACAGCCATAGAACACGATATCAAAATCAAAATACATCGATACATCCACAAAATATAAGCTTCTCAGGGGTTGCCAGGACACGACACGTCACAACACATACGTCACACGGGTTTCCATACCGAGTTTGTCATATCCGTAAACACCGCCAACATGCTAACAAAAAATCGCCAAACAATTCAAAACAACAACAGCTGTGGGAACATACGGCATCTATGCCATATATATTAAATTTTGTACGAATTAGAAACTAAAACATATAGTAACATGAAAACTTACTAAAACACTATTCTGAATATCTTTTTTTTTTTTTTTTTTTTTTTTTTTCAATTACAACATAACAAAATTGAAGATGATATCTAATTCAATACAGAAAAAACTTTTATCCCTGCTGGAATCGCAGGTTGTTTACAAATATTTTACAAACATACAGAACATTACAAATTTTAAATGTGTTCGGGCAATCAATAATTAAAATCCACTTTCATTTCAGCGTACCACGTGTAAATGTAACAATCTAGATAAGAATATTGTTATGACAAAGGCATATATACTAAATAAAATTAAGATCACAAAGTAAAAAACAGATAAATAAATACCTGAATTCTGTCCACTAATTGTACAGCCAGGATGTTTTGGTGGTATTTACTTCGTATTCTTTCTCGAAAACAGATGAATTTGCAGACGCACGAGTGACGCTACGGAAATGAGTCCGGAGGTGACGAGGGAGAGGTAAACATAAATAAACATGGCGATGACTGGCGTTGCCATTTTCAAACTCTAAATGGATGATGTGTAGCGGTCTTTATCCAAATCTGATACAAGGACGCAACACAACTTTTTTTGTAGTTACAAAAAATCAATATATTATCAACTTTCAAAAGGTATTGTATATTTTAAGATTTTACCATGCACCATGCTTTGGAATACCATACAATTTATGGTACAAGTAATTACCATATGATTTTACCATACATCATGCTGTGGAATATCATACAATTTATGGTACAAGCAATTACCATATGATTTTACCATACATCATACTGTAGTATACCATACAGTTTATGGTAAAAGCAATTTATCATATAATTTTACCATACACATTGCTATGGCATACCATATAATATATGGTAAATGTCATTACCCTATAATTTTACCATACACTTTGCTATGGAAAACCATAGAAAGAAGAAAGTTTACCATATGAATACAGTATGTTTACATATAATGCCATAAAAATGTTATGATTTTCCATATAAAACCATATGTTTCCATAAAAAATCCTATGTCATTTTTTGCTAAGGGTAATGAACACATAAAAAAAAAAATCCAACACTTATCTTATATCCTTTACTGTGTTTGCAGCAATGAAAAGACGAGCGTGGCAATCTGTAGAAAAAGTCGGCACAAAACACATCGACTGCTTCAAAG
This sequence comes from Maratus speciosus, assembly GCA_963932465.1. Lineage (NCBI taxonomy): Eukaryota > Metazoa > Arthropoda > Arachnida > Araneae > Salticidae > Maratus > Maratus speciosus. The sequence continues at coordinate 278,367,928 of OZ010793.1, forward strand.
ATAGGCTCATTCCTCTCTAAAATAACAAACCTAGAACCATGTATTCGGATAAAGTGGAGTTAAAAGAGCAATTTTTGCAAAGTACCATTATAATATTAGTAATATTCACTATGGTATAAAAGTTTAAAGTGAGTGGTACTTATAAGTACCGTCAGTAGATAAAGGGTTAAATGATAACATATACTTCATATATACTTGAAATTTGTGTGGAATAATTTTATTTATTTAAATGAAAGTCTTTCCAATCGATCTTAATGCTGGAGTCCCTCAGCCTTCAACAGCATACAGCATCTAATTTGTATGATTTTAAAATTGTATGTGAAAATATAGCCAAAAGAAACAAATGATGATAGGCGCACTGTCATTGGTATCCTACAACAGGTGTCCTACAAATTCTCTGGTCTGTTTTTTCTTTTATATTTTAAAATGAATGAGCAGTTTAGACTAGTCAGTGTTGAATATTAATTTATATATTTAAACTAAATTCGTTTCAAACAATCTAATTATGGGTGCCGTACTATCCTTCGATGCGTATACTCTTGTTTTTCGGACATTTTATTTATTTAAACTAGGGGGCTCGGCCCCCTACGAGCTACGCTCGCCAACCCCCGTCCAGACACCGTAGACTCTAAATGCACGCTAATTTGATAGACTTTAAAAAGATTTCGAAAGATTGAATTATAATTTAAAAAACAGTGGCGATCTCTCTATAATCGGATTTCTATTCATTTCTCTTTGATTGGGCAATTTTAACGCCAAATCCGTTACGGTACTACTTGATTATCCCGTCGACCAATTTTGCCGAATTATATAAATTGCCAAACCACTCGCCAAATTATAGAAATTGACATAATTTTTATTTTAAATAACGAAAAAACAAATAAATTAGTACAACATTAATAAAAATACAAATAAAACGTCGAAATAAAAATAACTTGATGACGTAGACACGTGTAACAACATTTCAAAATAAGCTAATGTAAAAGGAATTAAGTAAACAGAGTCTTTGTCTCCTGGTATTTTTTAACAAAGTGAAAAGAAAGTTCTTTTAAATGAGACATTTTAAATTAATCGTTTTTAATCTGACGTAATTTTGACCAAACTATTCTTTCTCTTTTTAATATTCACGTGAAAATACTTTTGTTAGAAATTAAATATTATTTGCGCTTTCCTAACAAAAATAGTTGAAAAGTATCTTCTTAAAATATCAAATAAATGTCTAGCGCAATTTCTAAATTTAAACTGTTTTGCAATATTATTTTGTGTTCATTTTATGTAATAACTATAATGTGACGTAAATATGACGTAATTTCTCCTATTTAAGACTTCTAACGCATGTTAATAAATTTATTGCTTTACAAACTCCTTTCTCTCTTAAAATTCACGTGTAATTATAGTTTTTATGACGTAATTTTTAATAAGTTCCTGCTTTTTGTACATAATTATTTAATTCTAATTCCAAATGTTTTTTTCTGTTTATAATAGTCACGTGTAAATAAATTTTTAATTTATTTACACGTATAAATATATTTTTTTTAAAGCAAACATTATTGCTTCCGCTGTTTATACAGTTGGCAAAAGTTTAAATTAATATCACTTTCTAAAATCTGTAAAAAATATCTCTAGAAATGCTGAAAATTTGAATTTAAAATAGAAATAAAACCTCCAAAAATGAGTCAAAATAAAAAAATTAATGCAATCTGCACTCCGGCAAATTCTAACGCATAAAATGATCTAAAAATGATTACACTGCCATGTACAGTTTTTGCTGCTATAAAACTTTTTTAGTGGAACGATTTTGTCCAACTTTAGCATTAAATATCTCTTTAAATAATTCTTCGATTTGAAAACTGTCTGCTTTAGCGTGTTTATCAAACATTTCTGTATAAAACCACCGATTTTCATATTTTTGTATGCATTATTTTTCTTAATATTAACGAAGAAAGACCTCCAGTCACAAAAAATTCAAAAGCGGCGGCGGCGGTGACAGCGGTAGTTACTTCTTTTTAGAATAGAGAGATGACAATATACTGAAGCGAAATAAAGGCGTTCTAATTATAGCAAAGGTAAAATAAACCAAAATTGAGTAATATATTTCAACTGGCAGACACATACAAAAATTTCGGAATAAATTCGTTTTGGCACTTGAAATAAAGATCCGACGAGTAACCCAAAAATAAAGTTGTTTTGCGATGTTTTGGGGTATAGATGATGGGTGCCACCCAAAAAAGGGGACCGTCTTCCGGTCCCAGGCTCTTTCAAGCCCATATGTCCACGCATGGAACCACCCACAAGACAAGCCCCGCGGCGCGTCCCGAAGGTCGCCGCCAGACAATCCCCGACAGAGCGGAACTCCACGCAAACTCCGGCCAAGCCGACGCGCTGCCCAGCGCACGCAACGACGGCTATTACCAAGAAGAGACGAACGACAGCATGCGACAGTCCTCACCAACCAGCTAGAAAAACCAAGTGGTCTCTAAACTTGGTTACCCTTGGTTAGACCCCGCAAGCCCGCAGGAACCAGACGCCTATAAAGATGCTGGGCCACGGAACTGAACCGAGGCTTCCCGAACCGGAGATGTTTTACGGAAGACCCACAAGATCAAATACCATTTTCCGGCAAAGACATTTATGCGGGTCAGCCGATGAGAAAGTTATTTAGAGGCCCCTAGCTTGAAAATCTGGGAGCACGGGGAAAGTCCCTCCGGACTTAAAGCGACCCAGCTCCGGGCTTTTCGCCCAGACTCCCCGGCTCGACCGGCGAAACCCCTCGCGGATCACGCCGGGAACCAGAGAGCCCAGACTAGGTGCCGTTAGCGACCCCAGGCTGGCACGAAAGCTCTACCTAGACGGAATAGACTCCGCCTCGCTAGGGGGTTGGAAGGAACGGAGTCCCGCCCGCCCCCGGCGACTCGACTCCGCCCGAAGACGGAGAAGCCACCGGCGGTCGGCAGAAGCCCTCCCACCACTACTTTACCTCACGGTCATCGAGGGTACCCAGGCACGAATGCCCCTGACCCCGTGCAGTGATCGACCGCTACCTTTGTTAATGCGTTCGAAAGTTAGGTGGAGACACCTCTAGGTCCTCATCACTGGACGAGGCAAACTCCAGTAGCGCATAGGCACGCAGGACCTAGATCCGACAAAGAGTTCCTCCGAGGTTCGAAGCGCCACCGCGTTACCGGCGAGCCTCCGACCCGCTTCCCTTCGGGAATAGCGTTCGAGGGTGGACCTGCCGGCCGACCACCCCCCAAGGGTCACGGCACGATATGGAGCAACCAGAGCCATACTGGCCTCCCCACGCGACTGCTCCTTGGTCAACGGGGGCACAACCAAACCCTTCCCACCTTAGGGTCGACTCCCAACTGCTTCAGCTACGGTCCTTGGCGGGACGAGCCACCCGAGTCAAAAAGTAACTCGGGCGCCGTCCGAAACTCTCGCCCTTCGGTTGCTCCGGGAGTCCCTGCATGGCGTTCCCTCGAGCCCCCTCGTCACTAGCGAGCACCAAGGACTTTCCACTACAAAGCCCGCTCTCTCACCTCAGGCTCCCTCTTAGTCTATTGGTGGATGGGGTCCTATCGCTTTTGCTACCCTTTGCCCAGATTCACCACCCGGTCTATGAACGGCTCTGGGATTAGGCTATGGACCGTCGCTATCCGGCTTGACCAGAGAACCTGGTTGCCGGGGGTGCGCAATTTCGTCGGACCCGAAGGCCTTCGCCCCATGCACTACGTCCGTTACCCGTGGCCACCGGACTATTGGCCTGTCGACCGCAAGTCTCTCGAGGAGGTAGCGACTCGTCCCCATCCGGCCCACTCGCATTCGTACACAACGAACTCGGCCGGGCTTCCGGTCTCCTCTCCCACTCAGGGGATCGGTTCGGAACCACCCGGAGGGGCGGCCACGATGATGTTTTGGGGTATGCAAAAGGGAGCATTTGTCTCACGAATTTGGGGGGCACCAAAACTCTTTATGCAGATTTTTAAAAAATGATATGAGAGCGTACAGTGCAATAGAAAATTTGTCCTGAAAAATCAATTTAAACGGAAATATAAGTATAATGTATCAATTTTAAGCTGAAGATTTTGTGTATATGAATTCGTAAGCTTTAATTTGATAAGATTAAATCTATACTGAAAATTGGCTGGAAACTGGTATTTACACAATTTATTTAAAATCGAGCATAAATGTCCACCTATTTAGTAGCATGTTTTTTTTTCTTTACTTATGTTCATTGAAATGAAATTATTACGCCACTGACATTCCGGTTAATTAGCAAAAAATTTAAAATTTGAGATTCAGGTATCGGACCTCCTTTGAACTGTTCTGTCTTTTCAGTTTTCTACATGCGGTAGAAGATTTCCCTAACAGTCGTGATGATGCACATTTATCTTTTATATTAATATACATTATACTGAAAACAAATGTTATAATTTAATGGGAAGTAGCATCCAATAACAATATAAGAGGTGACGGTGGTTTAAATTATACTAGTTATCTATCTTCAGATATTTTGATCCTGTGTTGAATGAAATATATCGCGCATTCCTCCGTCCAGCAAAACCTCTGGTGTTTATGAATATGACAGAATTAACAATATGGTCTCCACTTTTAATTCCGAACTCATATTGAATTTCAGAATGAACATTTATTTAATATATCCCGAGATATATGTCATTCATTAAAGAAAAATAAACTATTCCAATTTTCTGAATAAAACAGCAGACAAGAATGCCAACACTGGAATAAGCTAATTAATAGTATAAAAAATATAAAAAATAATATATATAACGCTGTGAAGTAAAAATACTACATGAAAATGTCTAGAGCCTGAAGTTGTTCAGAAAAATGTTAATCATGTATGTTATAGATTCAACTTTCGATGACTGGTTTTAAATGCATTACCTTTTATTTATAAATCTTAAATAATAATTAATATTTTATTAGAAATATAAAGAAAAATTTGATAAAACATCAATTGTTTAAAAATTTCGAAAACTGTGAATTGGCTACACAAGATGTAATTTGTCTAGGACGCGCAGTATGAAATCTGTTTGAGCCAATCTGTTGAAATCGTTCGATACATTTATAATTTTTTCCGTGCCTTCCGTGAATTTTTACGATTATAGCCAAAATTAATTATTCACAAATAAACTCATTTAAAGCAGTATCAACTACTGTGTTTAAAATATTATTTTTTTTTTTCAGATTCAAATTTAGGTCTTCTATTCTTAACACAATTCTGGAGAGACTCAAAATTTTAATTTGCAGTTTAAAGAATAATTTTCCATAAAATAACAAAAAAGTTATAAAAACTTTTTGAACATATACTTTTTTTAAAACCATGTTCTTTAAATTTGAAATCTGAATCTTCAGATAAAACACTTGTTACTGAAAAATATATATATCATCCAGTAGAAGCTTTTGTGATATGATTTGTTGAATAATATATATATTTTGTAATGTAGAAAAAAAATCACACTTTACATTATGCGTAAACAAAATTTCATTTTTTTTTAAATAAAAGGAACTTTTCTTTTTCTGAAAAAAATTTCCACCAGTATGAGAAAAATAATAAAAAAATTCTTTAAAGCCAGACAGTATGTTTTGTTTTTCTAAAGAGGCCTTAGGACTCTTAAAATAGGAAAATAATGAAAGAAAACCATTTTCAACATTATCTTAGAATGTATATGACTTAAAAGCACAATTTTTCTTTCATTTACTGCATTTAAAAAATCGCAAGATACAGAATTACTATTTATAAGGCGCTCCAAACTCTCAACTTGTCAAGCAGAAAATTGGTATAACAGCTTAGGCGCAGGATTACAAAATAGATTTTGCAACTAGAATGAAATTTAAAACTTATTTTTCAGTTATAAATCAGGTGTTATCAAAACACGTAGTCTAACATTATGCAGGCGCTCAGCAGTTTTTATGCAAGCAAAGCAAACATACTATGAACTATTATTTTTACGCAATCAATCTGATTGGTAACGTTATCATGTGAATTGAATATTTCCAACTGAGCGAAAAATAGTTTAATTTTTAAAAATGAAATTACATGGTGAAAACACTTGTATAATTTATGTATAAAATTACATATAAATAATATACATCTTTTTATTTTTATATTGTTTTAATGTTAGTCCCATTAAGTGTTTTCACACAAACAAATGATTAACCGGAGAGTAGTCGCGACATTTTTTAGAACGTTAGTAGTCGCGTTCGGCCCCGTTTGCCGCCGTTACCAGCAGGCCGAAAACGAAGGGGAAACTTGCCGGTGTTATCAGATGATCGAAAACGGATAACGTAGGGGGGGACATATTGACTGAACTTTAAAAGATTACAGCAATTATTCATTTTACAACTTTTTACAGCAATTATTTATTTCGCTTAAGTATATATTCAGTTGGCATCTAGATAAATGTTTTTATAACTCTTTCTTCGTTTTGCATAAATACTTAAAAGTAAATAGTAAATGATTTGATTGAATTTCTGATGTTACTATGAGTCAATAATTAGTAGGAAAACATTTACGAATATGAATCTAAATTCGTGATAGGGGTATTTATTAATAAATTTAGCATCAATATATTACACTGACATTAAATTGAACAATTAAACTGAAAGTAAAAATGGAACCTATGACATGCAACAGAAAATCAAATACAATACCACTAATTCACCAGCATATTGCGGACGATTAATTCATTTAAAACATATGAAAAACCATCAAATTTGATGCAATAAACAATTAAAGACAATATATATATATATAAACTTTCTGTACAATAATACCATTGAAAAATAATGAAAATGACCAATAATTATGAAATCACAAACACCACATAGACCAAATATTATTAAAAATGTATAATTATATATATATATATATATATATATATATATAATAATAAAGAAAAAGGTAAAAAATACTTAACTTCGAAATTATAAATGTAAATGTTGCAACTACGTTTTATTTATTTATTTATTTTGTGGGGTGTCTGTGTGTGTATGAGGGGGAGAGAAGGGGGGGGGGGCTCGATTTTGTGATTAAATGTATTTTTCTAATGAAAATGCACTATTTGTAGTTTTTCTACTTATTTCAGGGTGAGAGCAGCGCCCTTGAATAAAAACTCTGGATACGAACTTCGCTTATATAAAGCAAATAATAAATAAGTTATCGAAATTATATATTTAATTTAAATACATTTGAAATTGTAGATTTAAATCCTAAGATGGATAAATTATTTTAATTAATAGAATGACTGAAAGGTTCCTCTTAATAGGGATGTATTTTACAGCAACTATTTAATTAAAATAAATATTCAATTGTACATTTCATAATAAGGTATTAATGTTATAATTTATTGTTTTATAATAACATTCATTAAAATAATAAAAACAATAAGAAAATTTTCTCCGAGATTATAAATATGCAGCAATAATTTAATTTAAATGAATTTTCTCTCATATTCTGGAAAACCTTATTCTGAAAAATAGTTTGAACAATTGATGAAGGACAACAAATTTAAATTTGTCAGATACCGTCCCCAAGCCTCTATTGGATTTCAATAATAATAATAATAATAAAACATTTTCTGCGGCATTATTAAAAAAAATGTGTTTTTACTTACAGTATGAAAATTTAACAATAGATAAATTTTAGAAAAATACTTAAAGTATTTTTTAAAATCATAGTATAAACATTCACTGAATTATCCAAAAGAGATTTTTATTTGCGTAATTTCTAACCTACATTATAAAATTCTCATTATTTTTCTTATTGTACAAATAAATTATATGTATGTTCTTCGCAGATATACATACTACATTTCTGAGAAAATTGTTTTATCTTTCGAATTTGTTTTATTGTAAAAAACGATATTTTTCAGATTTTGCAGATACGGCAATTTTTTTACTGATTCGCACAAAATTATCTTTTCTTTTTTTTAATGGTTTGGCACTGGTATTGTCTGTTTTCTTCCATTTATATGTTCCGGTAATAAATGGAAAGCAAGTTCTTTCAAATAATGATGATGAATTTCCCCTTTTTTCCATATTTAAACGATTATCAATTTGAGAATTTATTCGCTCAATATTTGACAATGAAAAAAAAAAAAAAATGTAAGTGACCATCCATCAGTTTTTTGTGCGAACTGACTTCACAACTAATATAATAAAACAATTTTAAGTCACGTTCTAAAAGTAAAAAAAAAAAAAAAAACCTCTATGAACGGGTATAATAGCAGAAAGAAAGACGAAATAACAACAGGCAGAGAGTCCGTACTTTGAAGAAACTTTCCCCCACAGATTTCGCGGAAATGGGAAAGGATGAACACGAGGGGGAAAATTCAGCTAACGCAAGTGGTCGCAACGCGGTCATTTAGACCGATTGAAACTTAAGAATGCGATAAAAGGCTAAGAAATAGCAGGAATGACTTGCAATTTTACTACACAAGAGTGTGAACACTCAAGTTCAGCTACACGGAATTTCGCTATCGTAACTTTAACGGGAAATGAGTTACAGGAAGATAACGAATTTCGGGCGGGGAAAAGACCAACGCGCGACTACTAACGGGTTAAGGATTAAGGCTAGACTTACAGCTACAAACTTGAAATAATATGCTCAAATAAGAAAATGTTTTTTAAACTATTTTATAATGTATAAAAATAAAATCTAACATAAACAAATTGTTCTAAATAGTTAAACTGAAACTAAGATAATAAAATGAAGATATATATATTATGTGTAAATATTGAAATTAACAAATCATCTTAAGTTATTGATTTTAAACAGGGGTCAATGCAGGTTTATTCTTGGGGCACATTTTGTAATGAAAGTTTAAATCCAGTTACTCAAATTCTAACAAAAACTTCATTAAATTCCCTTGCTAAAGTTTTTTTTTCGTGACCTGGCTTTATTTACAAATTACACATTTTAAAAGTTTTTATGAAAAAGAATGTTATGTAGAGAACCTATTTTATCAAAAGGAATTTTGTGAAGGGGGCCATATTATTCAATTTATTTTTGTGAAGGGTCCAAATTTATTAAATAGATTTTTGTGAAAAGGCCCTAAATAGGCTCCAAATTTTGCCTGGATCGACCCCGGTTAAAGAACATTTAATTATATTAATTTCATATTATAATTCATTTAAATTACTCAGAGAACATTTGTAATGCAATCGGAGTAAATGTTTATGCACAAAAACTTTTTTAGGATAATTAAAAATAGGCCAGGAGGCGGCAGGCCACACAATCACCTCATATAGTTGGGAGGCTGAAATTCCAGAATTAGTTAGAACTCGATTTGCATATTAAAATACAACTGGTCTGCCAAGTCATATCTTGGCAGAAAATACCTGCAAACCCAATTGTGCGGGAAAAGAATGATAAACCTACGAGTCAACCATTAAAATCAGGTTTGCGGGTGTTTTCCACCAAGATCCGACTTGGCAGACCAGTTGCATTTTAACATGCTAAACGAGTTCCGTATAAATCTGGAATTTCAGCCTCCAACTCGATGAGGTGATTGCCTGTGCTGTCACCTCCCGGCCTAAAATCTATGTAACTTATTGTCAGACAGTAAATACTTTAGCTTTACATAGGCTTTTTTTTTAGCATAAATTAGATTGCTAATTTTTTTATAACAAACTGGACATATAATTCATAGTAATACAGATATAAATTACTTTGAAAAATGCAATTAATAGTACTTTCAATATTTTTAGCTATTTTTCTGAACGTGACAATTTACAAATAATTATAATTATGATATATAATTTTATTACAACTTAAATACAGTATAACTAAATAAAAATAATTTATATAACACATAAATTATTATTTAATCAGTTTTTAGCTTGATTTAATATAAAATAATATTAATGAATGCTTAAAAAATATATACATAAGGTTTTTGATGCTTTTCGACAGTTTCTGACGGGTTTTTGACATGACATGTCAAAAACCAATTTTTTACGTCAAAAACCTAACATTGCCTGCAGCCCTATTCAAACTACATATGTGCCCTTGATCCTTACTGCTCTTTTTGATATACCTTTTCTGTTAATTTCCTTAAAAAATATGTCAATCAACTGTAAGAAAAAAATATGAATTTGGTCAATTGGGCGAGGGAATAAAAATAACGAAATCTGAGGAATTGGCTGTGGAAGAGGAGGGATCTGAAATTTGTTACAACAGGGAGGGGGGCGGAAGAATTTTGTCAATCAAACACAAGGGAAAAAAATGAAATTCTCAGATCGAATTGTTGTAAAAAAAATTTAAAAAATCAATCTGCCCATTCATCATTTGAAAAATGTGCACAATTTTCAGTTGCATTCTCCGAATTTCACCAGTAAGTCGCAGGGACAAATCCATAAAATTTTAAGTGGTCGTTTGTGAAAAGAAAAGAAAAATTGCAAAATTCATTAAATGGTCACAGGAAAATATCGTGAAATTCTTCGACTGTTTTCAGGAATATGTCACAAAATCCGCCAGTCATTCAAAAAAAATATTATAAAATTCTACTGATAAAAGGGAACTCCAAATAAATCTAAGCTTTATGAACAGGACAAGAGTGCCATTTTGGAAAGCAATGCACCCCTATTTTATTAAATCCCCGCCCGGCAGCCCATTTTTTTTCCATATTACAATTGTTTCATAATGCAATGCACATTATTCAAACCTCACTGACACATGATTGTATATCCATGATACTGACAGTTGGTACAGGTTTTAAGCTGTATTTCTTTCTTTTTCTTCCACACGTCAAAAGGTTTTTAAAAATATGTCAATAAAGGTTAACGAAAAATGCAAACAGAAAAGTGAATTTTGAATATTTATGTAAATGTTAGTCAAGTAATACACTTAACATTAATTTGCAGCTTTAAATTTAAATTCTCAAAATTCCTAAAAATATACCCCACCCCACCCTCTTCACCAAAGTAAAAGTTAAAATATGTTAGTAGTCATTTAACAAAAATGCTAAAGAAAACCTTGAGTAGACATTTATAATTGGAAAAGGAATAATAGTACAACCGTTTACCGAACGTAATTAAACTACCTTCAACAAAGTAAATATAATATTATAAGTAAATATTAATTGCACTCTAATTTAACTTAGTTTTATGTAATGTAACGATGGAATTTTGCAATCAATTTTGCTCTATCTGGTGTGCTAGAATAACACAAAATATGTACACAAATGTGTTTCCAATGATAGTACATCATTTTAATATTCTCACAACTTGATTTTAAATTAATACTTTTTTGCATTAGCCGGTAACAGGTGATAAACAGATAAATTGCCAATATTATTTAGGCTTCAGCGTTTGTAAATATTATGATATATTTTAAAATATAAAAAATATCTTTTGATGATATATATGGAACAGATGTCATAAGTTCCCCCCGGCCGCCATCTTGGAATTCTTCTTGGCGTGAAAACCCCTTTTCCGCCAAGTAGTAAATGTCGCCAAGCACCCGTTTATACGCATGTTTGGCTTAACGAAAATAAAATGTAAATAATAAACAAAATTCGCTAAACTGGCAATCAGTAATCCTTGTATGAGCGCTTCGCGCACATTTAACGGAAAAAAATATCGCCGAATTCAGCATTTCTCGTGATATAGCATTCTCAAAATTCAGCAGTTCTCGTCTTGTAGCAATCTCAAATGTAAAAAACTCTTAAAGTAGCAAAATATACCTAAAAAACGAAACTCGCTAAAGTGGCAATCAGCAATAGTTATGAGCGTTTCGCGCTCATTTACTGAAAAAAAAAAACATCGCCGAATTCAGCATTTTTCGCGGTGTAGCATTCTCAAAATTCAGTAGTTCTCGTTTTGTAGCAATCTCAAAATGTAAAAAACTCTTAAAGCAACAAAATATAGATAAAATTATCAACATACCTTAACAGACATCTGCTTTCTTGAAACCTACAGCACAAAATATAACACCGCCGTCATTTTCAAAAATAGGCTTAATACGCATTGACACGCTATAAACAAACCTCGCTTTCATGTCAAAATTTCCTCATATTTCTTAATTACTTCAGCAAGAGCGTTTAAACGGACTACAGAAAGTATAGTCAATGAAATACATCCAATAATTTTAACATAAAAATAAAAAGACAGCCATAGAACACGATATCAAAATCAAAATACATCGATGCATCCACAAAATCTAAGCTTCTCAGGGGTTGCCAGAACACGGCACGTCACAACACATACGTCACACGGGTTTCCATACCGAGTTTGTCATATCCGTAAACACCGCCAACATGCCAACAAAAAATCGCCAAACAATTCAAAACAACAACAGCTGTGGGAACATACGGCATCTATGCCATATATATTAAATTTTGTACGAATTAGAAACTAAAACATATACTAACATGAAAACTTTTTAAAACACTATTCTGAATATCTTTTTTTTTTTTTTTTTTTTTTTTTTTTTTTTTTTTCCAATTACAACATAACAAAATTGAAGATGATATCTAATTCAATACAGAAAAAACTTTTATCCCTGATGGAATCGCAAGTTGTTTACAAATATTTTACAAACATACAGAACATTACAAATTTTAAATGTGTTCGGGCAATCAATAATTAAAATTCACTTTCATTTCAGCGTACCACGTGTAAATGTAACAATCTAGATAAGAATATTGTTATGACAAAGGCATATATACTAAATAAAATTAAGATCACAAAGTAAAAAACAGATAAATAAATACCTGAATATGTCCACTAATTGTACAGCCAGGATGTTTTGGTGGTATTTACTTCGTATTCTTTCTCGAAAACAGATGAATTTGCAGACGCACGAGCGACGCTACGGAAATGAGTCCGGAGGGACCTAGGGAGAGGTAAACATAAATAAACATGGCGATGACTGGCGTTGCCATTTTCAAACTCTAAATGGATGATGTGTAGCGGTCTTTATCCAAATCAGATACAAGGACGCAACACAACTTTTTTTGTAGTTACAAAAAATCAATATATTATCAACTTTCAAAAGGTATTGTATATTTTAAGATTTTACCATGCACCGTGCTTTGGAATACCATACAATTTATGGTACAAGCAATTACCATATGATTTTACCATGCATCATACTGTGGTATACCATACAGTTTATGGTAAAAGCAATTTATCATATTATTTTACCATACATCATGCTATGGAACACCATTGACTATAAGGTAAATTTCATTACCCTATAATTTTACCATACACATTGCTGTGGCATACCATATAATATATGGTAAATGTCATTACCCTATAATTTTACCATACACTTTGCTATGGAATACCATATAATATATGGTAAATGCATTACCCTATAATTTTACCATACACTTTGCTATGGAAAACCATAGAAAGAAGAATGTTTACAATATGAATACAGTATGTTTACATATAATGCCATAAAAATGTTATGATTTTCCATATAAAACCATATGTTTCCATAAAAAATCCTATGTCATTTTTTGCTAAGGGTAATGAACACATAAAAAAAATCCAACACTTATCTTATATCCTTTACTGTGTTTGCAGTAATGAAAAGACGAGCGTAGCAATCTGTAGAAAAAGTCGGCACAAAACACATCTACTGCTTCAAAGATAGGCTCATTCCTCTCTAAAATAACAAACCTTGAACTACCGCTGCCATGTATTCGGATAAAGTGGAGTTAAAAGAGCGATTTTTGAAATAAAGGCGTTCTAATTATAATAAAGGTAAAATAAACCAAAATTGAGTAATATATTTCAACTGGCAGACACATACAAAAATTTCGGAATAAATTCGTTTTAGCACTTGAAATAAAGATCCGACGAGTAACCCAAAAATAAAGTTGTTTTGCGATGTTTTGGGGTATAGACGATGGGTGCCACCCCAAAAAGGGGACCGTCTTCCGGTCCCAGGATCTTTCAAGCCCATATGTCCACGCATGGAACCACCCACAAGACAAGCCCCGCGGCGCGTCCCGAAGGTCGGCGCCAGACAAGCCCCGACAGAGCGGAACTCCACGCAAACTCCGGCCAAGCCGACGCGCTGCCCAGCGCACGCAACGACGGCTATTCCCAAGAAGAGACGAACGGCTGCATGCGACAGTCCTCACCACCCAGCTAGAAAAACCAAGTGGTCCCTAAACTCGGTTACCCTTGGTTAGACCCCGCAAGCCCGCAGGAACCAGACGCCTATAAAGATGCTGGGCCCACGGAACTGAACCGAGGCTTCCCGAACCGGAGATGTTTTACGGAAGACCCACAAGATCAAATACCATTTTCCGGCAAAGACATTTATGCGGGTCAGCCGATAAGAAAGTTATTTAGAGGCCCCTAGCTTGAAAACATGGGAGGATGGGGAAAGTCCCTCCGGCCTTAAAGCGACACAGCTCCGGGCTTTTCGCCCAGACTCCCCGGCTCGACCGACGAAACCCCTCGCGAATCACGCCGCGAACCAGAGAGCCCAGACTAGGTGCCGTTAGCGACCCCAGGCGGGCACGGAAAGCTCTACCTAGACGGAATAGACTCCGCCTCGCTAGGGGGTTGGAAGGAACGGAGTCCCGCCCGCCCCGGCGACTCGACTCCGCCCGAAGACGGAGAAGACACTGGAGGTCGGCAGAAGCCCGCCCACCACTACTTTACCTCACGGTCATCGAGGGTACCCAGGCACGAATGCCCCTGACCCCGTGCAGTGATCGACCGCTACCTTTGTTAATGCGTTCGAAAGTTAGGTGGAGGCACCTCTAGGTCCTCATCACTGGACGAGGCAAACTCCAGTAGCACATAGGCACGCAGGACCTGGATCGGACCAAGAGTTCCTCCGAGGCTCGAAGCGCCGCCGCGTTACCGGCGAGCCTCCGACCCGCTTCCCTGCGGGAATAGCGTTCGAGGGTGGACCTGCCGGCCGACCACCTCCCAAGGGTCACGGCACGATATGGAGCAACCAGAGCCATACTGGCCTCCCCACGCGACTGCTCCTTGGTCAACGGGGGCACCGCCAAACCCTTCCCACCTTCGGCTCCCAACTGCTTCAGCTGCGGTCCTTGGCGGTATGAGCCGGGAGTCCCTGCATGGCGTTCCCGCGAGCCTCGTCGTCACTAGCGAGCACCAAGGACTTTCCACTACAAAGCCCGCTCTCTCACCTCAGGCTCCCTCTTAGTCAATTGGTGGATGGGGTCCTATCGCTTTTGCTACCCTTTGCCCAGAGTCACCACCCGGTCTATGACCGGCTCTGGGATCAGGCTATGGACCGTCGCTATCCGGCTTGACCAGAGAACCTGGTTGCCGGGGGTGCGCAATTTCGTCGGACCCGAAGGCCTACGCCAGATGCACTACGTCCGTTACCCGTTGCCACCGGACTATTGGCCTGTCGACCACAAGTGTCTCGAGGAGGTAGCGACTCGTCCCCATCCGGCCCACTCGCATTCGTACACAACGAACTCGGCCGGGCTTCCGGTCTCCTCTCCCACTCACGGGATCGGTTCGGAACCACCCTTAGGGGCGGCCACGATGATGTTTTGGGGTATGCAAAAGGGAGCATTTGTTTCACGAATTTGGGGGACACCAAAACTCTTTCTGCAGATTTTTAAAAAATGATATGAGAACGTCAACTGCAATAGAAAATTTGTCCTGAAAAATCACTTTAAACGGAAATATAAGTATAATGTATCAATTTTAAGCTGAAGATTTTGTGTATATGAATTCGTAAGCTTTAATTTGATAAGATTAAATCTATACTGAAAATTGGCTGGAAACTGGTATTTACACAATTTATTTGAAATCGAGCATAAATGTCCACCTATTTAGTTGCATGTTTTTTTTTTTACTTCTGTTCATTGAAATGAAATTATTACGCCACTGGCATTCCGGTTAATTAGCAAAAAATCTAAAATTTGAGATTCAGGTATCGAAGCTCCTTTGAACTGTTCTGTCTTTTCAGTTTTCTACATGCGGTAGAAGATTTCCCTAACAGCCGTGATGACACACATATATCTTTTATATTAATATACATTATACTAAAAACAAATGTTATAATTTAATGGGAAGTAGCATCCAATAACAATATAAGAGGTGACGGTGGTTTAAATTATACTAGTTATCTATCTTCGGATATTTTGATCCTGTGTTGAATGAAATATATCGCGTATTCCTACGTCCAGCAAAACCTCTGGTGTTTATGAATATGTGCCGTGTCCTAAGAAGGCGGTAGCGATGGTCGAGGGTGTTAATCTTCGAAGGCTTAGCAATTTATATTCTCTTAGAATATGATAACATGAAATTTATTTTATAACACAGTAAAAAATATTCTGGAGTAATGATAAGTTGCTATGTACACAACAATGTAAAATTTGTTGAACAAAGTTTATGTATCAGAAATAGTGTCCATGAGAAGGTGGCAGCTAGTCTATTAAGTCCACAGGCATTGCATCACTTGAACGGAAAGCGCTGGTCTTGTCTCCGAGATAAAGATCTCCTTTTTCCGCGACGGCACCCTGGTGCCCTGTCGCCGCTGATTCGGGTATCATTCCCCGGTATTAGGGATCGTAAAGTCCGGCCCTTTCGGCCTTCAAAATCTTCCACTCCAAAAGTCGCTCTTCCAACTCCAGCCAAAATCTCATCTCCCCTCCGCATCCTCTCGTATATATATCTCAATTATCTTCCTCTAAAAAACAATAGTGAGTTTCTCAGCCACTAACTGTCCGTTCTTTTTAAGAACCTCCCAGGGACCTTTACTGTTGTCTCCTGAGTGGACACCTTAAAAAACTCCTCTTTTTTTGCACGTGGATCCTGCGATCATATGCTCTCGTGAGAACGTATGTGAGTTCTCTTCCCACGCTCACAGATCAAAAAAGTGCCGGCTCCTCCTTAGCATTAGCAAACTGTCACCGATTGTCAAATGTCCAAGAGCGATGGTGACTGAATAGTTTCTTTCATCTTGCCGTGCGTCTTACTGGACTTTAACATATTTTTACTCTGTTTTAGAAAAGCATTAGTTCTTTCTATATGGCGAATCTGATATAGTTCAGATCTTTACAAATATGACAGAATTAACAATATGGTCTCCACTTTTAATTCCGAACTCATATTCAATTTCAGAATGAACATTTATTTAATATATCCCGAGATATATGTCATTCATTAAAGAAAAATAAACTATTCCAATTTTCTGAATAAAACAGCAGACAAGAATGCCAACACTGGAATAAGCTAATTAATAGTATAAAAATTATTAAAAATATTATATATAACGCTGTGAAGTAAAAATACTACATGAAAATGTCTAGAGCCTGAAGTTGTTCAGAAAAATGTTAATCATGTATGTTATAGATTCAACTTTCGATGACTGGTTTTAAATGCATTACATTTATTTATAAATCTTAAATAATAATTAATAGTTTATTAGAAATATAAAGAAAAATTTGATAAAACATCAATTGTTTAAAAATTTCGACAACTATTAATTCGCTACACAAGACGTAATTTGTCTAGGACGTGCAGTATGAAATCTGTTTGAGTCAATCTGTTGAAATCGTTCGATACATTTATAATTTTTCCGTGCCTTCCGTGAATTTTTACGATTATAGCCAAAATTAATTATTCACAAATAAACTCATTTAAAGCAGTATCAACTACTGTGTTTAAAATATTTTTTTTTTCAGATTCAAATTTAGGTCTTCTATTCTTAACACAATTCTGGAGAAACTCAAAATTTTAATTTGCAGTTTAAATAATAATTTTCCATAAAATAACAAAAAAGTTATAAAAACTTTTTGAACATATATATTTTTTAAAACCATGTTCTTTTAATTTGAAATCTGAATCTTCAGATAAAACACTTGTTACTGAAAAATATATATATCATCCTGTAGAAGCTTTTGTGATATGATTTGTTGAATAATATATATTTTTTGTAATGTAGAAAAAAAATCACACTGTACATTATGCGTAAACAAAATTTCATTTTTTTTAAATAAAAGGAACTTTTCTTTTCTGAAAAAAATTTCCACCAGTATGAGAAAAATAATAAAAAAAATCTTTAAAGCCAGACAGTATGTTTTGTTTTTCTTAAGAGGCCTTAGGACGCTTAAAATAGGAAAAAAATGAAAGAAGACCATTTTCAACATTTAATATCTTAGAATGTATATGACTTAAAAGCACAATTTTTCTTTCATTTACTGCATTTAAAAAATCGCAAGATACAGAATTACTATTTATAAGGCGCTCCAAACTCTCATATATTTGTCAAGCAGAAAATTGGTATAACAGCTTAGGCGCAGGATTACAGAATAGATTTTGCAACTAGAATGAAATTTTTGGCGCCTAATTATACGTCAGATTGTAATAATTATACTGAACGTAAATAAATTTGTATTTGAAGCATTTTTATATTTTAATTCAAAGTTGCATTTAGCTAATACAAAATTTTGAAAAATTCAACAGTATGATCACTTAAAAAAATCTTTTTTTGAACAACAAAAAGGAAATTTAAGGTTCAGTTTATACATGCTAACATGAAACATATTTTTTCAAAATTTCATGAAAAAACATTCAGAAGATTTTGAGGTATTTTGTGCGTTACACACAAAAACGTCATTTGGAGAAAAATAACTTCAAAATTTCGAAACACTGCTTTAACTATTTGGCGGTTATAGTTATAATAGCCACAACATCTCTTCTAATAAGAAATTTAAAGAAAAAATCATATTAGATGTTCAGAAAAGATAAAAAAAAAATAGCATCTAAAAAAAAATTTAATTTCGAAAATTTTAATGCTTTAATAGTCCTGAACACCTTAAATCGAATGCATCATAAAATATGATACGCTTATTAAAAGTGTATTTCTATCGTAGAAAGAAATCACAGTTAACAAAAAAAAATCTTTTATTATTCCGCAGCCATGGTTTATCTATTGATTACAGTGGATCCCTTTTGTGATAAACCCTCTTTAAAGACAGCAAATACGTCATTTGTTTGATTGGGCATAGTATGTGATCATGTTCAGAAAATCAATTCCATCTTATCGCTAAATGAATAATTCACGAATATAAAACAGCATATAATATTATGTAAACAAAGAAAGTGTTCCTACTTCCTCTATATATTTACATAAACATAAAGTCTTAATAAAAATCTTAGTATCAAAGATAATAATGCTGCGCGGCACAGTTTGAATTGTATGAAATATTACTTTTCATGTGATGATTATTAATGCAGAATAATGTAGGGGAGACCGGGGCAAGTTTTCCAACTTTTTAGATTTTTATTATTTTTTATTTTTAACTATTTTGATATATACAAGATATCATTGTATTCCCTAGACCTTCCTGTGCAAACTGGCAGAATTATTTTTCAAAAAACTAAATATACTTTTTCACAAAAAATAGTTAAGTCTAATCATGTTACGTTGGAAAATGTGCCCCGTATGCGGGGCAAGTTTTCCAGCCTACGAAAAATGGTCAGGGGCAAGTTTTCCAACTATACTTAAATGGTAAAACATCGGTAATAAATCTTGCTTGTTAATTAATAAGTATTTTTTATTGTGAACTAAATGCTCAGTAGCATAACAGTAACATAAAAAACAGTTTTAATCCATTTGACATTTAAAGACGAAGGTCCAAACAGCTCCCTGGACGGAATGTACAATCCCCTCAGTATGTACAATACTTCCTATTTTTTTCCACGCCATGTTTGCCTGCTTAGGGCAGCCTTCGCAAAAGTCCTAACTTCTTCTGGTGTATGCAAAGCTTGCTTGGATGTAGAAGGAACGCTTTTATCATAAGCAATAGGGAAATTTTAAGTAGAACTTAAGGAACAGCTTCTTTGGAAATGCTAGCCTGCGTTGGTGTAGAATGATTAGATGCTTTCGGTGTTGTTTTGTTTCTGCGAGGGGGGGGGGGTGATTATTGAGGAAAGTTTCAAATCTTTTCAGGATTGTTGGTGCTTTTAAGATTTGGTGCGGCAGGAGCTGGCCTGTCAGAAAAGTAAGATGGCATAAAAGCAGAGTTTGTAAATATTTCAGGATTCAGTATGAAAATTCTCTAACGTTTAAAACTCGCCATAATATTTACTGTGGATAAACACCAGTGGAGCGGCTCTAAGCACGGTTAATTAGCTTTCTGAGGGGTTGATACTCACTGTGATCTCAGTGTGCTAGCTTATGACTATAAAGGCATAATTAACATAAAATGGGTTCATTAAATGAACCCATTTTAGAAATATTGACATTTTATTATATTTTTGAATTTACCTTGTTTTTTATATTGATAGTTTTACTTAAATGACTAAATGATCAAACGGGTTCGTAGTATATATGGTTATTTGGCCGATTGTTTGATACAATAAAACTAGCTGATTTAGGAGGGGGGAGGTTTTCAAACGAGAAACATGTTGGAAAACATGCCCCGTATGTTGTTGGAAAACCTGGCCCGTCGCCATATTTGAACTTTTACACTACCTGGACGAATACCGGTGTAAGTTATTTGCAAAACAAACGCATAGTTTCCTGAAGAAAGAAACCCTTTTTTAGTGTATGCAATGTCAAAACAGTAAGTTTAACGCTAGTACTTTTTTTTACGTTTAAATAAAGACATAAAATTTTACTCACCATTGAAAAAATGAAAAAAACAGCACTCCAGACGAAATGACAGCACCTATTAAGCTATAACTTTTGTAGATGTTGTGTAAGATGTTGCCACTTCAGCCAGTTCACTCGCTAGCGTCACCTAGCGGCTCATTTAAAAACTAAAGCGAGTTGGAAAACTTGCCTCTATGGAAAATGTGCCCCGGTATCTCCTACACAAGGTTACTCAAAATTGATCGTTTAAAGATTAATGGGTGTAGAGCATACTACATCAACAATTTTTTAAATAGAAATCAGGCCTCCACGAAACTTTATTTAATAAAAAATGCATTGTAACACAATAATCCGAACTCGAGTTTTTAATACATTTAACAGTAATGAAGGTATTTTAACGACATTTCAAAAATATTTATTTTTCTTAGAGAGAAATGTAATGACATCTCAAGTGGCCGAAGTGCCACGATCGGCTAATTACTATATAGACACCCTGTGTTTTTGAATGAATAATCAGATTAATAGCCTGTATTAATATACCAAAAATATTTGTAGTAGTATGTTCTGCACCTCTTTGAACTTGGAATGATTAATTTTTGCTCACATTGTATAAATTGTATCCTTTGTCATATTCGAAAAATAGGCTAAAAAATGCGGTATTTTCGTTAAAAAGTAAGATTTTAATCTAGTTATATTAACTCATATAAAAATTTAACACAGTTTATCTTCTTTGTAATAACGCATTGTGTAGATTATATAAAAACTTTTAAATAAAATATCTTGCAATTTCAATGTCTTTTAAAGAGTAATAAATGTAATTTTAATTTTAATTTTGAGCATTTTAAAAAGTAGGGGCAGTTTAAAATCACAGATGTTACTATCATCATTTACATAATTTTATATACACCATTTACATAATTTTATAATCGATTAATGTTGCTAATTTTAGTCATCTACTTTTATTAATAAATTAACGAGCCCTAAAATTTTACACAGTTTGCTGACGAATCACGTTACGACGGGATTTATGTCTAATTTTTGTAAGAAATAAAAATCTGCTATTTTTAATATGTTTCAACAATTTAATACACAAATGATGAAAAGTGCATCTAATATTCGAAACTAGGCTCCTGGAAAGTTGGTTTTAGTATGATGTTAATATAATGCAATTTATTTTAACTCTTAAATGACTGATTTTTCAAAAATCGTTTTTAAAATGTTCTTCGGCTTTTATTTTTTAAATAAATCATGGGAAAAATACTTTAAAAAATCATATTTTGTTTTACGTATGATTTATGGCTAAAAAAAGTTTGTTACTAATCGGCAATACTGATCTTTAATTGAAAAAATAATTTTCTTTCACAAAATTCTATAACATGAAGCACACATGAATTTTAAGAACTATGATAAGAAATAAATTTTACATGCTCAGGCTCACTGCAAAACAAAATAGGGTATTTTGCAAACTTCCAAATTAAACAAAAAGCACATGTTGCAGCGTATGTAGCGCATGTTAAAGCCCAGTGGTGTAGTGGTCAGAGCATCTGACTGCCGCACTGCAGGTCGAGAGTTCGACTCCCGACTGGGCAAGGTTCGCTCAGCCTTTCATTCCTTTGGGGTCGGTAAAATGAGTACCAAACTTGCTTGGGAACTAAACAGCGAGGGTCTCGCGTTAGGCTGACCACCTGGCCGGGACGCATGCTGCGTAGCACCTCGGGGTACAGGGTAAAAAAAAAAAAAACAGAGATGAGCACTGTCGGCCCAGATCCTTCATGGATTGTATAGCCACATAGTTTAGTTTAGTTTTTAGCATGTAGCAACAATTGAAAAAAATAAATTTATCTTTATTCTTAAACAGCACAAGTGTTACCATCTACATGTTGAAAATTGATTTAATAATATTTTCAGAATATATTTTATTGACAACAGTAGAGAGCTTCAATATTATTTTAATAGTGTTTTAGAAGCCTAAATTGGGTATGTTGCCGAAAGGCAACACACGGCATTTAAAGATTAAAACTTATAGTTTCGAAAAAATACGTCAGTTAAACAAGTTTTTAAAAATCATCAAACACACGCCATAACAAATTAAACCAAAGGGATGATAAATGGCACATTGATCAACGCTGAAAAATTTCGAAACACATATATTTCTGCTTTCGCGAAGAAGAATTTTGTTTTATAATACATTTATTTTTTCACAAATGAAATATCTTTTTGCTTGGTAAAGAAATAAATAACTCTTTTATTGTTTATAAAAGCATTTTTTAATTACTTTTTATACACACAGAAATAATAATTTATTACTTAGAAATCCATATTAAAAGTCATAGAACGATTTTGGAGCTACAGTGGAAGTACGCGCGAAGTAATCATTTAGAAAAATAGCAAGTGGTCAGCCAACGAAAAGTACAAACAAGTTTTTTTTTTTTTTTGGCTTAGATGATTTATATTCCCTCAGCGGTTGTTTTGAATTTTTTGGCGATGTTTTGCTGGCGTGTTGGCGGTGTTTATGGATATTGCAACCTCGATATGTGGAATCCCGTCTGACGTGTGTGTTGTGACGTGTCGTTCTGGCAACCCTTGAGAAGCTCATTTTAGCTTGGAATATTGTGAATGTATTTTGATATCGTGTTCTATAGTTCTGCCTTTTTATTTTTATGTGGAATTTATTGAGTGTATTTGATAGACTATGGTCTCTGTAGTCTGTTTAAACGCTCTTGCTGAAGTAATTAGGAAATGTGAGGAATTTTTGACAACAAAAGAAGGTTTGTTTATAGAGTGTGAATGTGTATTCATAGCCTATTTTGGAAAATTACGGTGATGATATTTTGTGCTGGAGCTTTCAAGAAAGCAGATGTCTGTTAAGGTATGTTGATAATTTTATGTATATTTTGCTGCTTTAAGAGTTTTTTACATTTTGAGATTTCTACAAAGGGAGAATTGCTGAATTTTGAGAATGGTATACAGGGAGAAATGCTGAATGCAGTGATATTTTTTTTCGGTTAATGTGCGCGAAGCGCACATCAACGATTACTGATTGCCATTTTAGCGAATTTTGTTTTTTATGTGTATTTTGCTGCTTTAAGAGTTTTTTACAGTTTGGGATTCCAAGAAAGCGAGAAGTGCTGAATTTTGAGAATGGTATACAGGGAGAACTGCTGAATGCAGTGATTTTTTTTCGGTTAATGTGCGCGAAGCACACATACAACGATTATCGATTGCCATTTTAGCGAATTGTGTTTTTTTTTTTTACATTTTATTTTCGTTAAGCAAAATATGCGTATAAACCGGTGCTTGGCGACATTTACTACTTGGCGAAAAAGGGGTTTCACCAAGAAAAATTCCAAGATGGCGATCGCAGGAACTTATGATATCTGTTCTTTTTTTTTCCAAAATCAGTTAAAACTCTAGCTCAACCAAATTTGTATAACACGATTTGCCATTTTAGGTAGCTTTCTTTACAAAAAGCTACCTATTGCAGCCGTTCGGAGGAAAGCGATTTCAAAAAAATTTGGTATATTTTCATCGATCAT